>BSBM01000670.1:3902500-5387500 GCA_027924585.1 Larix kaempferi | reverse complement strand
TGGAATAGAGGGGGGGGGATTGGGTTGATAGGAAGGGAAGAGGGGTGGGGTTATAGATAGTTGGGGGGGGGGGATGGTTAGGGACAGAGAGATAAAAAATAAATGTGTAAAACAACAATGCATGCACGCACATAAGCACGTGCACACACAGGAGTGCGTGCGCGCACACGCACTATAGCGCATGCGCGCACACGCACTATAGTGCATGCACGCATAGAAGCGCACAGGGGGGATTGGGTTGATAGGAAGGGAAGAGGGGTGGGGTTATAGATAGTGGGGGGGGGATGGTTAGGGACTAATAGATAAAAAATAAATGTGTAAAACAACAATGCATGTGCGCACAGGAGCGCGCGCTTGCTATAGCGCGTGCGCACACAGGAGCACACACGCGCTATAGCGTGTGCGCACACAGGAGTGCGCGTGCGTGCTCCTGTGCACACACGCGTGTCTGAATTCAAATTGTTTTTGGTGCCCTTGCAAGATTGGAATTAGCTTTGGATTGCACCTTGAGGCTAGGTTTGATTTATGTCTGATTTATGGCAGAACACATCAAATGCTGTAACTTTATGTTTTTCACAACTAGTTCCGCATATGCTCCACGAGTGCACTGCAGATGAAATTGCATACACTTGTCGAGCTCTGTGTGCAGATTCTAAATATATAATTTTTGAATAGATTTGTTGTTGTTTTCTATTTTTAATTCATTTTTAACTGCACTCATGTCAAATTTGTAAAAAACATAGGTCGTTTATTTGGCCTATAGCTTTTGATTGGCTTACCTATTTCAAAAACAGAAAAGAACCCGCACAAGAGCACGAAAATACCTACAACCTTAAAAAAAAAAAGTATTTTGATTATTTTTAGACCATGATATGGTGGCTCAACACTTTACCATGTCGTTTTAGGGCTTCACCGACTTCGGTAATTTAAAAAAATATATAAAATTGACTTTTAAAATTTTGGAAAAATAGCCTCGCACAAGATTCTTTTGTTTCCTACGCCTCTACATATTTTTTTTTCTTGTAAATTGATAATTTACATAGAAAACATGTGGCTCAACAAAAACATGTGCATTATGTTTGAGAAAAAAAATAACATACCAATCTTCGAATAATGACATTTTGGGGTGGTTATACAACTTTTCCATAAATAAAAGTTATATATTTCGGAAGGTCATCCTTTTCTATGTTTCATCTTTTTACACCTAATCCGAAAAAGTTTTGTAGGTACCTCTAATAATTCATTTTAATGATAATATTTTCGTTTTTCCAGAATGTCATTGCAACTAACGTGTCATAATTGGGTATCATTACCTTGCACCAGCCCACCCCCCTCTCCTGCAAGATAAAGTTATGATGAATTTACTCTCCTCACTCTGTCACAACACTTTTTGACCATTCGAACCCTTAATAAGGCATTCAAATCCAATGGAATAAATATATCCCTTCTTAAAATTTCAAGTGAAAAATAACCAATTCGAACTCCTACTAGAGAATTCAAATTCAATAAAGAATGGATCTCTAAATCCCTCCTAACTTTTCCTCACAAGATCTTCATAACCTGCAAGACAAACTAGTGCAAAATGTGTGCAAAATATTATGTCAAATCCCTCTTTGGCATTCACAATTCCTATCAGAGCCTCCTCTGCATTGACCAACAGACTCAAGAATGAATGAATTCTAGAGCAATTCAAATTCCCTTAGACCCATTCGAATTGCCTCCAAAAGATGGACTCCATACCACTGAAGAAGGACTCCCAATCATTGGGGCTTCCTAAAAACCACTGACTGAATCATTCAAGTTATTAACCAAGTAACTTGAATCCACTAAGATTGACTCTAAAAAACTGATAAATACACTCCCAATCCTTGACTAATTCGAATTAATCAAGGTTGGTTCGAATCTGCCTAAAATGACTCTCAATCCCCCCATGAATTACTCCTCCTGGATGAAGGTAACTCAAGTTTCATCCACTAACTCTAATTTTCCCAAATTCACTCCCATGAATTCAGGATAGCTCGAATTGACCCAAATATGACTAAATTAATTGGGGATAACTCAAATTTTCCCAAATTTACTCCCATCTATTCAGGATAACTCAATATTAACCGAGAATAACTTAGTTAGACTCAATTTAACTTAATTTAACTGAAAACAACCCAATTAAACTCAATTTAACTGACATTAAGTCAATTTAACTGAAATTGACTCAATATTAACTGACAATAACTTAATTAATTGAAATTAACTCAATATTAACTGAGAGTAACTCAATTAAACTCAATTTAACTAAAATTAACTCAATATTAACTGAAAGTAACTCAATTTAACTCAAATTAACTAAATTTAACTGACAATAACTCAATTTAACTAATTTAAGTGCATGTATGACCACAGTTATCCAAATAGGCGCATACGATATGATTTAGGTGAGAGTGGGCCCCACCAACATCTAGTGCGGGAATGTTTTTCTCCAGTGAGGGAACAATTGTGCATGCAAAATATTAATTAACAAAATTAGGACGAACAGGGCCCAATAATATTAAAATTAGGGAGACTAGAGTAATGTTAGGGGGAGCCACACTCCTAACCCCAACCCCTTCACATGTGGAATCCCAAGACCCCCCAGCAATGTTGTTGTCCATGTTGTGCATTTATTTTAGTTATAGGTAGATAATAATGATAATAATAGAAAATAAAATAATTTCAACAATAATCATCATAATATCCATGGTTCATGGTCCAGGAACCTAATGCCACCATAAAAGCAAATAACCAAAATCACAAGTGTCTGGGGTTTACCTTCGGGTTATTACATTCCCTCCCCCTTAAAACATTGCATCGTCCTCAATGCATACTTACTCATACATGAATTCACACATGCCTTTATCATTGTAATTCTTGGAAATCCTCTTCCGAGAAACCACAATACTTCCTACTACCACTTGATTTCTGGTCCATATCCACAGCCTATGGGATGTGATTTCCTTCACCCTACTAGTCCCTTAGGATGTCCTCATCCCTTCACCCTGCTAGTTCCTCAGAATATCACCATCCCATTCCCAGGCTTGCCGTGAGAGAATATGGAATAGTAGAGTGGTTCCCAGTGTAGAAGCAAGGGTCAATCTTCAATCCCCATTACAGGGTCTTCAAACCTTATTACAAGGCCTTCAATATTTCAACAAAATAGATCCACCTAAATCATATTTCAATCAATCAACCATGCGATTATCCATTAGGTATAAATACATATGCTACCGGATACGAGGAACAAGATACATAAAATACATCTTCATGATACATGAAATGAATTCTAATTAATCACAAGCAATACATCGGTATATACAAAGTTACATAAAATATAAATACTTCTTCAACATAGATCACAAAGTTATTCGTATCACAAATATACTTCTCTTAACAAAAAATCACAAAGATACTTCTCTGCTAGCATATTTCTTTCATGAGGTTGCCACATAAATAATTCAGCTCTCAAGTATTCCTTCACCATCTACTTTCCCCGGCAGTAAACTTAGGCCATACCTCCCAATAAGCACAATATATTTCCATCACAGGAAAATAAGGCCACACATCCTAAGAAAGCACAATACATTTCCATCATAGGAAACCCAAGCCACACAACTTTAAAGCACAATACTTTTCCATCACAGGAAACCCATACCACAGAATTTGAGAAAGCACAATTCTTTTCCATCACGGGATTTTCACCTTCTAGTGCTCACACCCACCATTTCCCCCCCTCCTGGTGCTCACATGAATCACATTCCAATCATCATTCACATGATCTAGCATCATGTATATATATTTTTCAACAAGATATATGTGAAACACTTCTTCAACAAAGATACATGAATCACATTCCAAACCAATCATATGGTTAGTATCTATCATGTACGTTTCAACATGAATTACATCTTCAACCAAAGATACATGAATCACATTCCAAATCAATCATATGGTTAATATCTATGATATAATTTTCAACATGAATTACATCTTCAACCAAAGATACATGAATCACATTATAATCATTCACAAGAGCTACATCTCAACAAGACCTTTACCACACCTCAAGAATACACATAAGGCTACTTGACTTAGCCACACTGAACCATCATATTATACCAATGATCCTATTCATCCATACTTATCATCAAACCTGCTACCAGACAATATAATCTAGCTATTATTATCCAGAGCATTCCCAGAGGAATAACTAGTCCATTTGGAACATATCAACACATTAAGACACATCTATCCATTTCAAATACCATTCAATTTAAAAGAACATTCAATGCATAGAAATTCCAATGCATATCAAATACACACAATATGCAACCACTATCCAGTGCAATGCATATCCTATTCAATGCAACACATATCCAATACAATCACTATTTAATTGAATGTATTTCTTTACATTCCAACAAACACATAGTTAGCAACAAACCTATATATATTGTTCAACAAGATAAATACAACACATCTTCAAGAAATAAATTCTAATTAATCACATGAAATACTCCCAAGGTACATGAAATAAATTCCATGAAATCACAACACGAAATAAATTCCTTCTTAGTCCATTTCATTCTACTTCACCTATGATATTTGAAGTACATCCAAGATACATGAAATCAAATACTTGGAATGCATCTACCCTAAACACATTCAATTTCCATTTCAATCATGCATTATGCACATAGTCTAGGTTACTTGAAATGCATGAAAGATTCATGAATTGCATCATATATATATTCTACCCAGATACATGAGATGAATTCAACATGTTTTCCCATCATTAATGCCCATGAAATGCACCAAGCTCTTCAACCAATCTCATGAAGTGCATCAAGTATACCAACCAAAGTCATCAAGTGCTTTAAGTATACCAACCAAGTCATGAAGTGCATCAAGTATACTAACCAAAGTCATGAAGTGAATCAAGTATACCAACTGAGGTCATGAAGTTCATCAAGTATACCAACCAAAGTCATGAAGTTAATCAATTATACCAACCAAGGTGATAAAGTGCATAAAGTATACCAACCAAAGTCATGAAGTGCATCAAGTATACCAACCAAGGTCATGAAGTGCATAAAGTATACAAACCAAAGTCATGAAGTGCATCAAGTACCTCAACCAAACTTATGAAATACACCAAGTACCTCAACCAACTTATGCAATGCACCAAGTACCTTAGCCAAACTTATGCAATGCATCAAGTATCTTCCTTCATGAAATTTATTCTAGTCAATCAGTCCGCATACACTTCACCAACAAATACTTAGAATGATATCAAGATACTTTCACAATAATGACAATGCATGAAACATTACTAACAAGATGCATGAAAATTACTAAGACACTTTCATGAATTGCATTAAGATACTATTACACCTATATTACCGAAATACTTCCAATGAATATACAAGAAAATACCACAAGTTAATATTTTAGAAAGGATAATCTTTCAATAAAGATACTCGTACAACAAGGTCATGTAATATTACTATGATATTTTACAAGGATATAAGAGATACCACCAATTTATTTTTCTAACAAGATACTCAGAACACAAGATGCTTTTCTTAACAAAGATCACCAAGTCACTCTTCTAACAAGATCACAACTGACACCTTTCTAACAAAGATCATAAGGATTCTTTTCTAGCAAAGATCACGAAGATCAAAAAAAAAAAAACTTCAAGCAAGACAAATTTATATGTAGCAGTCCAAAATTAGAAATGCAATATAAAATGAAGCATGCAATTAGAAATGCACCCTATTATTTACCATGCAATAACTAATACCTATTGATAATCTGTTTGCTAGTTCATTCTAATGCATTCCATTCCAATGCATATAGTATTTAGTCATTAAAAAATGTTCGATCAGTAACTATACCATGCCCAATACTTAAGCACTTACCAAGTAATCCAATGGGCAATAAATGAGGCAATGCACATTGATCAAGCATCAACCATTCATGTCACTAAACAACAAGAGAGGCAATGCACAATAAAAATCATAGACCAATCAAGTCATTGAACAATAAAAGAGGCAATGCACAAACATAGACCAATCAAGCCATTGAATAACAAAAGAGGCAATGCACCGTAACAAGCATCGACCAATCAAGTCATTGAATAGTAAAGAGGCAATGCATAAGCATCGACCAATCAATCTACTAATAATTAGGTATGCAATACATAATACTTACCGACCAATCTATTGAGTAGTAAATATACAATATCAGATACATGTAATGCACCATTGAGCAACCATCTATCCATGCATATGTAAATCAACAATTACAAATCTTGGAAGAACATTCATGCAACTTTATTTTTATTACTAAGCAACATAGATACACACAGATCATACATAAGGTCTTAAAACATGAAAATTAATCCTTTCAAATAATTTTCATCAAACAAACCAATTCCAACCAAAACATATCATAAACTAATCCATAATTCTTGACTTCTAAAATTAAAATGAGGATACAATTGAGCTGATCTCTGAAGTGAGGCTTCTGATTCTTCCATTAACATAAGGGGGGTTAAATTTATTTCACATGACACATTTATAATCTCCAAATGCACATAAACATAAATTTTATAACTCTGTAGAAGGCCAACAGTTGCAGTGTTGTAACCTAAGCTCTGATACCACTTGTAGCATACCCAACCCGGGAACACACACAAAGGTCGGGTAATGGGATATTTAAACAAAGGGGATGGATGAACCTAAACCATGCACAATGGAATAATACTCTTTAACGTGGGGCTAATATGCCAAACTATTTACAACTTTTAAAAACATTCAACCATTAAGGAAGATTTCCCTTCCAATGCAACCAAGTGCCCATTCTACATGAAGTACAATGTAAATACACATGCATACATTCAACCCAGGCCCCTTTCACATGTTTTCTAACTATCCTCTCATCTATGGGAAGCCGCCCATGTATATTTAACCAATTTACTAATTCATGTTCACGTACATCCATGGACTCTTTTTATGACAGTAAACAATCAACATTTCTACATACTAGGGAGGCAGGATTTAAACATCTAATTATAACATATCTATAACAAAGAATTCAGACTTCCAACCCCATCTAGGATCTGATCCGGTACAACCATATGTTCTTCCCTAAATATCAGTCCATCTCAAGAACATAATTCCACAAAATATTAGCTTCTAATCATCACAGTAAAATCCACATTACTATATTTCATTAAGGCAGTTTTCTACATTAATGCATATCATATTTTATACATGAAATTATCAGTCTATAAACCCATGTGGGACCTGATATGGTACAACCATATATGGTCATATGGTATGTCCAAATATCAAACCCATAATTTTTCATAATCCATAAACAAATAGTATCCTAAAACATCCATCAAATCAACAATCTACTCTATCTCAAATAGCATACTTACGACACTACTTTAGATCCTATTTTTCCTCATTAAAAGATAGCCAAAACCCCATGGACAATCTGATCTAGAACATCCATATACGACCATATGGACTATCCTAAATCAGGCCTCCTAACATTCATCAATTCCATAAACAAGCTAGCTAAAACCGCCAGTTTAAATACATCAACATACCTCTTCCGTGAACTGCCAATTTACCAACATAGGGTTAGCCATTCACCATGAGCATATATATAATTTAAAAACATATAATTATAGAGATATAGAAGCCTCCATGGGAACATATACAAAAACATACATAAATAATATAAATATCATAAATACTTATCTTTTATAGGGGGGAGCTGACATCAACTAGACAACTTTCTTCCCAGCCGTAGACACTGTCAAGCCAAGTTTCCTGAGTAGGTCACCCCTGAGATGGGATCTTGGAATTCAAATGAGAAGGTCTCTTATAAATAGATCCCTAAGGATAAGACTTGTAACACATGATTTCTCTCCTTCTTCAAGACAAAACGTGATCATTAACCCCTCTTTCTTAGGATTATACCCCCTCTCCCTAAAGACAAGATTATGATCACTATGCTTTCTTTATCAGGATTATACTAGCTCTCCCGAAATAAAATCTATGGCCAATGTGGTATGCTTCACAGGATTATACCCCCTCTCCCAGAGCATCACTTACCACAATTATAACTCTCTTGTACAGGATTATACCCCCTCTCCTGCAATATAATATTATGATCACTATGCTTTCTTTCTCAGGATTATACCCCCTCTTGCAAAATACAAGCTATGGCCTATGTGGTCTCCTTCATAGGATTATAATCCCTCTCACAGAGCACCACTTACCACAATTAAAACTCTCATGTACATGATTATACCCCCTCTCTTGCAATATAAATTTACGGTGAAGTGACTCTCCTCACTCTATCACAACACTTCTTGACCATTCGAACCCCTACTAGGGAATTCAAATACAATGGAGTATATATCTCCCTTATTAACCTTTCAAGTGAAAAATAACCAATTCAAACCCTTACTAGAGAATTTGAATTCAATGGAGAATGGGTCTCTAAATACCTCCTAACGTTTCCTCACAATATCTTCATAACCTGCAAGACAAACTAGTGCAAAATGTGTGCAAAATATTATGCCAAATCCTTCTTTGTAATTCGCAATTCCTGTTCGAGCCTCCTCTGCGTTGACCAATAGAATCAATAATGAATGAATGAATTCTGGATCAATTTGAATCCACTTAGACCCATTCAAATTTCCTCCAAGAGATGGAATCCATACCATTTAGGAAGGACTCCCAATCACCGAGACTTCCTAAAAACCACTAACTGACTCATTCAAGTTCTTAACCAAGTAATTTGAATCCAATGAGATTGACTCTAGAAAACTGATAAAGACACTCCTAGTCCTTGACTAATTTTAATTCATCAAGGTTGGTTCCAATCTGCCTTAACCGACTCTCAACCCCCCCATGAATTACTCCTCCTGCATGAAGGTATCTCGAATTTCATCCATTGACTCGAATTTTCCCAAATTCACTCCCATGCATTCAGGATAACTCAAGTTGACCCAAGGATGCCTAAATTAACTGAGGATGACTTGAATTTTCCCAAATTTACTCCCATGCATTCGGGATAACTCAATATTAATTGAAAATAACTTAGTTAGACTCAATTTAACTTAATTTAACTGAAAATAAATCAATTTAACTGAAATTAAGTAACATTAACTCAATTTAACTGAAATTGACTCAATATTAACTGACAATAACTTAATTAATTGAAATTAACTCAATATTAACTGACAGTAACTCAATTTAACTCAATTTAATTGAAATTAACTCAATATTAATTGACAGTAACACAATTAAACTCAAATTAACTAAATTTAACTGACATTAACTCAATCTAAGTGCATGTATGACCACAATTAGAGAAATAGGCACATAAGATATGATTGAAGTGAGAGTGGGCCCCACCAACATCCAGTGTAGGAATGTTTTTCTCCAGTGAGGGCACAATTGTGCATGCAAAAAATTAATTAAAATAAATTAGGATCACCAGGGTCCAATAATATTAAAATTAGGGAGACTAGAGTAATGTTAGGGGTATCCACACTCCTAACCCCAACCCCTTCACATGTGGAATCCCAAGACCCCCCAGCAATTTTTTTGTCCATGTTGTGCCATTGTTTTAGTTATAGGTAGATAATAATGATAATAATAGAAAATAAAATAATTTCAACAATAATCATCATAATATCCACGGTTCATGGTCCAGGCACCTAGTGCCACCATAAAAGAAAATAACCAAAATCACAGGTGTCTGGGGGTTACCTTCGGGATATTACATTATTCAAGACATAAAAAAACCTTTATGGTTATTTTTTTTCCTTTTTAATAAGACATGATTTTCAATGATCATCATTCCATACTCCATATACCAAGCACTCAGATCTACTTGGTTTAATCTTGAACCTTTCTAATTAGCCAATAATTTAGTCTGCTTGTTTTCCCAACCGTGCATATTCTTAATTGTGAGAGAATCATAATAGTGTTCATACCATTATACTTAGCCATTTTCACCTTTTATACACTTCTATATCAACATACTATATTTTTTCCCCAAAATTTAGGCTACTTTGGAAATTATGCAGATTAACAATCGTCTTGTCAAATTAAGTCCAAAGGCTCCGTTCCGCTTGCATTTTAAAACAATGAGAAAACACATTTCAAGTTCATAATCATTCCATTCTATTATTATATATATATCAACTTTTCAATTACTATATCCACACTCCATTCCGATCTTACAATGAAATATTGTCGTCCTCCAAAATTTGCAAATTCATCCAATTTGCATTGTTCCTTGTCTAAGTAAGCTGAGAGGATCTATTTTGTGCTCTTTCTTGAATAACTAGAAACTTATTTAAAAATATTATATCTATCTATTATATACTTCTTTATATTACCTTTCCAACAACTATATATATTCTTAATTCTGGGTTATGAGCTAAAAATTACAATTCCCAAAGTTAGCACTTTACCCAATACTGTTGTCTTCTTGTAACTGATTTGAATCTCAAAATAGCCATTCCTAATACATGTACTTGATATATGCAATTTGTTCCTACATCAAATATGTTAGATAAACCCTTTTCCAAAATTTATAAAAAATTTCATGCATACAAAAAATTCTCGAAATACCCATTTGTCAGTTTTTATCAAATTAGGCTATATGCCCCTTTTTTGTTAGATTTATGGACACATAAAAAAATATTGATTCATAATTGGGTTCATTTTTATTAATATCCTACTAATAATATTTCTAGTGAATAAACCCATGTTCATTTTTTTATCATAGCTGAAAGTTACATCTCTCAAAAATCACAAATTTTACCCAATTTTACCCTGTTCCTGTAATTGCACCTATCCTAAAAGACCAACTTCTGAGACTTGTAGAAGAAATTATGTAAGGAATTAGATTTTATTTATTTATTTTTATATCAAGCTATGATATCCCATATTATTGTGAGTACCTAGACACTTTCATCATTTAAATATGATGCTCCCATCAAATTTTATAAAATTATGAAATCATCAACTTTTAATTAATGTAATTCTACTAGACATGGAATTTTAACCACTGATAATTTCCATCTCACAAACTAAGCATTTATGGAAAAATCGCCTCTTGGGTCACTTTTACCTCCAAATTTTCAAAAACCAACCTTGTGTGTGGCCAAATAGTGTATTTCGGCCTTCTTTTGCATCCTGGATACACACCCTTTGGAATATGGCCACAAGGATCTATATTTATTTAGGTGCTTGGATCATGACTACACCATAATAATTTTGGCCTCAACAGGACCCCACCCATTCTCTGGATACACTCTTTCAAAGTCCATTAAATAAATAAATAAAAATCTGTAAAACTAGAGCGAAATGGGTCCATGCCCCTCACTAGAAATTCTATAGCCTCCCAAGTCTCATCGAATTCTGAGTTAAATTTCTCTTGTGATGGCCAAAACAATATTTTGGCTCCAGGCATGATGTTGATGTCGAAGGGTGTTGATGTGACATGACACATGCTTGTTGATGTGTCAGATGGGTCCTACGTGTTACTCTGTGTTGCAGACATGTCACCCTCTACCAGCTACTAGGTCACTATACCACCTTCCCTTGGGCGGAAATACACTAGTTGTATTCCATTATGTGAAGTGGTTTCACTTCGCGAAGAAGGTGGTTTTGGGAATCCACTAGCCCGAAGTGTTACCAATCAAATTGCCCACCTATAACTGTGGTTTGACGATTGCACATCACCCACCTGTGATTAAATCATGTGCAACTTGTGGGCATGTTATGAACCATATCTGTTGATTGTGATGAGCCATATCCGTTGATCATTGGTGCCCCTGACATATCATGCTCATCAATTACGTTTATCCCTTTTCCACTTATCCTTTGGTTATCGAACTCTTATCACATGGTTCATCGGGGGTGCAGCACTAAGGTGCTAAGCTATTATAAGCCCCAGGCTTGGGTTCTAGCGCTTGGGTGCTAATGATTTTAATGCTTAGCTTGTAAGTTATCACTCAACTGATGTGGCTGGTACATGTTACTTCCTTCATCCAAGTGGCATCTCCACATAATCTTGGATTGATGTGGCATTTCCACATCAAACTATCCATGTCACACCCACATAAAATTTTATTTTCAAAAATTTCCAAATTTCCCATAAATACTTAAATTTCAAATTTTTGAACAAGTGGCTACATGAAATGTACATATAGCATATAGGAAATTACACATGGCTCTTCGGTTGCTAGAAACTCTCTGTCAATTACCATAACTATAATTTATGTCAATTAATGAAAAAAGTTATTCCATGGCACCGATTCAAATTTTACCAAACTTTTTTCAAATTTGAATAATTCCATTATAGATTCTTATATCACTATCTCCAATGCTTATTCAAATAATAACATTTGGGCATTTTAAACCACAATTTCCATAGGGGCATTTCATCATAAAAATGACTGGTAAACTGTATTTTGCTCCAATTATCAGAAAAACAACTAAAACAGTAATCTTTCACCGTGGTTTCTCTCCACATTTGGTCTAATCAATAAAACGACCATCTATATGTTGATTAATGACCTGCATTAAAACAATGGAGGACCAAAACCCATTCCCCAAACTATTTCTCTGACATATTTCGTCAAACACTTCATGTGCAACCTATAATTCTACCTGTAGAATTCAGTAAGCCCCATGCAGTCCCAGTGCTGCAACTTGGGATCTCATACCAATTTATCACATACCTAGTGACATAATGATACATTTGGGGCCACATGATACTCAATAACTTGTTGAAAATCACCACTGATACTCAATTTCATTTTCTGTAGATTATTTATCAATTTACAACACATGATATATTTTCTCTGACATATTTCGTCAAACACTTCATGTGCAATCTATAATTCTACCTGTAGAGTTAAATAAGGCCCATGTAGTACCAGTGCTGCAACCTTGGGCTCTCATGCCAATTTATCACATATCTAGTGACATCATGATACATTTGGGGCCACATGATACTCAATAACTTGCTGAAAATCACCACCGATACTCAATTTCATTTTCTATAGATTATTTATCAATTCACAACATATATATATGTGTGTGTGTGTGTGTGTGTGTGTGTGTGTATGACCACCCAAAATTAAATATAAACATATATGAAAACTTTACAATCAATTCCTACACATGAATACATTCACACAGTGCCATGAATTCCATGCATTCAAATATTCTAATAACAATAATTAAGTAAAACACATATCATAGATAAATACATAACTTTTTATACACATATAAAAACTTATCTTAAATAGCCTCCAACTATTTATAGACTAAGGACATTCCTCCCAGTTGTAGGAACTTTGTCATACCAATTTTATATATAATAGAGGCCACCCCCAAGCCGGGGCTATTAATCCACAAGAAGGTGTTGAACTCTACTATATAGCTATCCCAATATTCTAACACTCCCCCATCATCCTGCACAACCCAAGGAATGGAGTTCCTTTATCTAGGTTAATCGTCCCCCGTGTTTCCTTCTCCAAGTTAAGAGTCCCACATGCTATTTCCACAATTCCCTTCTAGAGCTCCAACATAGGCCGACCAAGGGTTCTCCATTCTGGGACTCCAAGGAACTCGGCTATAATATCCTCAGTGTTCTCTAGTATGGGTCAAGGATATGGTACGGTATGGTAGCTCAGAGCTAACATCAGATGATGAATGAACTAGTTCTCCAAAATTTGAATGCATGTTAAGAACTAGCCACGTGACACGTAGGGGTGAGGAGAATTGGAAAAATGGCACTCATGGGAAATTCACAATTTTCCCCACTATTCCCCAAGTTCAGGATAATTAACTTAGGCTAAGGCTCTGGTACTTTAATTAAAGAGGCTTTATAAAACTTAGGATATAAAGGAATAATAAGGATAGTGACTAAATTTATTATTTGCATTGGCTTAAGGGCAATGTCAGATTTGAATGATGCATAAACATATGATGAAGTTTTTCCTAAGATGATAACAAGTTTACCAATGCATGTTGACACAGTGCCTATCAATAGGGGTTCACTTCGTACTATCGCCAACAAAATATCAACCCAAACTCCCTTATGCACCGGCATGGAAAGGTGTAACCCTTCCCAGCAACACTTTCGGAGCAAGTGCAGTCTCACCCGAGATGAATAAGGGGGCTATTGGAACCAAGTTTACGCAGTTGTGTAGAGGATATGCACACATTACCTTCGCACTAACCAGAGATTATAACATTCATAACATACTATTAACTTAGCATTTGCAGAGTTCAATAACCATTTAGAACAGCTTATTCGACATACTTATTAGCATTACAACATATTTGCATCAACCAAAGTAAACATTCACATAACATAAGTCTCATTCATCATTGTAGAAGATTAAATACAAAGATAACACCATAACCGAACATCTCCATTAATTCACCAAACATGCGGAATAAACCTCTCAGAAACTGTCAAGACATCATACCGCAAATACAAAACGAACCCAAAAGATAGGATGATCATCCAAAACTCCGATGCCCTCAGGCTTACAATCCTACTCTATTTCTATGCTTTTATCTTATTACAAAATGGTCCACATGACCGACTCAACTAATCTAACAATTCTTATGCTTCCGCAAAGGGTCCTTCTTCCATGGAATGACCCTTTCGCACCTATCGACTTCTGCACTTCCTACAGATCAACAATGCACTATGATTATGATATTGACACGTGCTTTTGTTGGAATATTCACACCATCATTTTTGTATTTTGCATGCCTGCATGCTACATGCATTTGCATGCATCCAATCGTCATCATGGGGGTCTCCCCAGCACCTAGAGCTTGTTTCTATCTTTCCAGAGCCTGTCTTTAGCCCCCATTTGGCCTCCTACCTACCTAATGCACCCTCCTTGATCTTTCTGCATGCCAAGTGCACCTTTTCTCACTTACCACATTCAATTAGTGTGCCTTTGCTCACCTACCTTCAATTATCACTCAGTTAGGGCACCTTATCTCACCTACCGAGATTTATCATTTAGTTAGTGCATTGATTGAGTAGTTGTTCCATTGATTGCTCATGATGACTACTTGTAGCTTCTAGTTAGCTAGTTCTGGAGTTCCACTTGACTATTTGACAGCCTCATGCACCCCCCTTGGAGTCTCCATTCCCTGATTTGTGCCTAGATGGTTGTGTTAGACTTAGTTAGCCACACTTGACTGACTATTACCATTTATGACTGAAACTACTAACTGGATGATGTCTCCATTGTTATCTAAGATAGACTTTGAGCTCTGATTCGAATCCTATATGATGCTACATCATAGTTTATTGTAACACATTCTTTACATTCATTATTCATTGTATGATACTGATATTGTCTATTATTCTGTGTTTATGAGTGATTATTGAGTGCATGTTTCTCTTCTTCTTTGCAACATCCTTGAGAGTTTGATTGTGAGTTTGTTACAGTTTCTAGATCCCCTGCATATTATCACATGGTATCAGAGTAGTCAACAACTATCCAAATTGCATCCATTGTAGTAGCAGCAGTTGCAGCATTTCTTTGAGCAGCTATCTTTCACTTGAGAACCAGAAGCCTCTAAGTTTCCACAGCAAATCCTGGTGCTATTACTTGAATTCATTGGAGAAATCCAAGTGTGAAGGACTTAGTCTATGTGCTCAGTGTTTAAAAGGTAGTGTTCAGTAAAAGTGTAGCATTCTCCATCAACAAAAACTCTTCTTGTTTTGCAGGTTTATTCACCCGTTCGAATTCTTCTTCAACTATTCGACCTTCTCTATTCAGATGGATCTAAATCTCACATCTTCCAACTATGTTGAGTGGAAATCCAAGATGGCTCTCTTCATGAGATCTAAGAGCTTCACCAGAATACTCAATGGAATGATGGCAGAACCTCTCAGTGCAGTTGAAAAGTCCAAGTACTTGGATAGGATTGATGAAGCAGTTGGCCTCCTCCTCTCAATTTCTGAAGATCTTCACTTCGATGTCACTGATCTTACATCTCCTAAAGAGGTTTGGGACAAGATTGAATCCCTTTTTGGATAGAAAGATGATATGAAAGGACACAAATTGGATAATGAACTTGTCTCTTTGAGTCCTGACAGCTTCGAATCTATCAATGCCTTCCTCACCAAGTTCAAAAGCTTGATATCACAGTTGAAAAGATACGAGATAGTGAAAGAAGACAAGCAGCTTATTCTTGCCATTCTCTCAAAGTTGGGGCCAAACTTCTCAGTTTTTGTCTCTACTTTTCAGTCAGCTAAGATGTCCATTCCAAAATGGAAGTTTCCCTCACTTGATTACTTCATCCAATCTCTTACTCAAGAGGAAGAGAAGTTAATCTCCATGGGAATAATCAAACCCAAGTTGGATTCGGCCCTTGCAACTGCTGAGGCCGAAAGGGAGAATGGTAAAGACAAGCAAAAGATTTCTGATAAGAGATCGACTAATACAAAGCCAAAAGATGATCCATATCAGTCAGATGGGATTTTGAATCCAAAGAAGAACAAGCAATCTCAGAAAGGGAGATCAAAGTGCACATATTGTCATCGAGGACCTCATCCTGAGAGTGCTTGTATGAGGAAAGCTATAGACATGATGGCTTAGTTGACTTGAAAAGAAAAATCTTCCCGTACCTGCATGTGCAAGGAAGAAAAATACTAATACTGAACCTTCTAGATCTGAAGGCAAAGAAAGATTCCATGCTCTCATGGCAAGTGCATCAAAAGAATCCTCATTCATTATAGATTCAAGAGAAACAAGACATATGTCTTGCTCCAAAGATCTCTTCTCCGGCTTCGAATGCTCAGTTGGCCCTTCCATCATGTTGGGCAATGATTCAGAAATATCCTATCAGGGGATTGGAAGAATCAATCTTGACCATGGTTACTTTTCTAATGTGCTTTATGTTCCTTCTCTTGCAGCTAATGTTCTTCCAGTGTATCAAATGACTCATATTGGAGAGCCCAAAAGAGTGATCTTTTCTCCAAATGAAGTTGAGGTACAACACATGGTTTCAAGGGAAATCATTGCAAAAGGAGTTGCAAACCATGAGACAAAACTCTATGAGTTTTCACACTTCTTACCTCTCTCAAAGGAGTCTGCTCTTCGCTCTCATACTCATGAAGAGAGTAGACTATCTCATCTCAACTACAAGCTAGCTTGAAATGTGGTTGATGGTCTTCCAAATAGCAAGTTTGCTCATAGCACCTGCAAAGGTTGCTCGAAAGGAAAGGATCGACCTAAGAAGATTGAGAAAAAAGAGGACTCTTGAAGAAGTGCGAATGCTAGATCTAGATCCACAAGAACCTGAGGATCTAACACCTATTGGTTCAACTCCTATGGCAAAATGGGCCATCACTACTACATCCACTAGTGATCTTGTTGAAGATCCATCATCATCAGATTCTAGTTCTTTTGGTAATGATCTCACCTATGATGGCTCCAAGGAGATATTAGAGATCTACATGCACCTTCAGAAGCAGTTTCATGATGTTCACATTTTTTATTATGTTCCCACTTCATCATATTCATAGTTTGGAAGTGATGATGAGCTAGTTTCACTTGTTTCTTCACATGAGATTTTAGATTCAGAGGTTGGAAGTGTTGATGACCTCCAAGAGAGCAAACCTTCATCACATGGAAGACCAGATTCAGAGTATGACAATGAATATGATGAAGAGAAAATGCTAGATCCAGATCCACAAGAACCTGAAGATCTAGCAAATGCTAATGAAGATGAGGAAATGGGAGATTCAGTTCCACAAGAACCTTATGACCTCTCAACTGATTTTCCTCCTCTTCCGAGATGGGAAGACACTACTCTCATATCTGTTGAAGATATTGTTGGTGATCTACATGATCAATGGAGAACCATATCATATTTTCAGAATGGAAGGTTTCATCCTTCTCACATTACTGATCCATTTTAGATCGATCGATCCTTCTTTGGAAAAGAAGGACACTTGCATCCTTTAGGGGTGAGTGATGACATGCTACTTTAGCATCCTTCAGTCTATTTTGAGGGAGGGCTTTCTTCCCACTAGGTTTTCCCTCTTTCCTCACTTAGTTTATTTAGATTGATTGTACAGGGTTACCTTTGGTCTTATTCACCAGGGCCCTATTTTACTGTTTTCAGTTATTTTCTCATAGTATAGCTTGTGGGGGGTGCTGGAATATTCACACCATCATTTTTGTATTTTGCATGCATGCATGCAAATATGCATGTTGCATGCTACTGCATGCATCCAGTCATCATCATGGTGGTCTCCCCAGCACCTAGAGCTTGCTTCTAGCTCTCCAGAGCCTGTCTTTAGCCCCCATTTGGCCTCCTACCTACCTAATGCGTCCTCCTTGATCTTTCTGCATGCCAAGTGCACCTTTTCTCACCTACCACACTCAGTTAGTGCACCTTTGCTCACCTACCTTCTGTTATCACTCAATTAGGGCACCTTATCTCACCTACCATGATTTATCATTCAGTTAGTGCATTGATTGAGCATTTGTTCCATTGATTGCTCATGCTGATTGCTTGTAGCTTCTAGTTAGCTAGTTCTGGAGTTCCACTTGACTATTTGACAGCCTCATGCACCCCCCTTGGAGTCTCCATTCCCTGATTTGTGCCTAGATGGTTTTGTTAGACTCAGTTAGACACACTTGACTGACTATTACCATTTATGACTGATACTACTGACTGGATGATGTCTCCATTGTTATCCAAGATAGACTTTGAACTCTGATTCGAATGCCCCACTTGGCTAATTCGAATCCTATATGATGCTACATCATAGTTTATTGTAACACATTCTTTACATTCATTATTCATTGTATGATACTGATATTGTCTATTATTATGTGTTTATGAGTGATTATTGAGTGCATGCTTCTCTTCTTCTTTGCAACATTCTTGAGAGTTGATTGTGAGTTTGTTACAGTTGCTAGATCCCCTGTAGATTATCACAGTTTTGATTGTTGCCTTTTTCTTTCCCAAATTAATATTACTCATGTAAGACATACATGTCTACTAAGTTAAAGTTGGCATGAAATACATCTGTGTTTTTTTCAGTGATTAAGGTATGGTAAGTGACGGTCCTCACCCATGAGTTATTAGAAAAGTCCTCTTGATAATTGATCCCAATTGGCACCAAGAGGAAGGAAATTGGTTCATACATGGTAATGAAATGTGTGTTGTTTGGTGAAAATTCCAAAGTGACTTTAAATCAAGACAAGAGGATTAACCTTGTACAAAATGTATCCCCACACTAACTCTACTTGGTAGAGCTGTCAAAAGCAGTGAATAAGTATATGGTGATATGGTGAAATGAATAGGAAATAGAAAACCCACCCATCTTGCCAATATTCCATTGACTAGTGTATACAAAGGGATGAAACAAAGGTTAATGTATCCTAGCTTCTGATAAAACTAATGGTGAACACCTCCCAACTAGCCATTAAATATGAATTCTTGGGTGAAGGGGAGGATCATTGATCCCACATCGATGGTGGTGATTTAGAAGGGGGAAAATACCTAGTTTGTGTTTCATTTTCTCATATCATTTCTTCTTGCAAACTCTCTTTTTCACCTTTTGTTTGAGAGTATCATTGATTATGTAGAGAGGCCATATTAACAAACAAGATTTTGACCCATTCCTTGGCATATTTTGATGCATTGTTTGAAAGGATTTTATCCAGACTTTCTTGGCCCCAAAACATTTTGGTGTGATTCCATCCTAGTAGTGTAAGATTAAAAAAATTCATGGAGGTAGACAAGAGGAAGGGTGCATTAAGTTGGAGCGATTCATAGCAGTTGAGTTGAGACATTATTTATGCCATTGACCTCAACCATTTGTGGTTTCTTTCAGTAGCCTTGATTTCTTTCAAATCAGATGATATTGAGAGTTTAAATACAATTTGGTTAGCGTGGAGCTATGGAAAAATAGACAAGTTCAAACGAATAGATCTATATGTAACAATATGAAGGACTCAATAAGAGACAAGGTAGGTTTCAAGCACTAATAAAACACCACTGTTCATGGACCTTTGAAGATTGTTTGGCATCAATGATACACGAATGGAACTAGGCAAACGAATAGTTGTAATACTCGGTACTTGTAATGCATTTTGGCAATGTATAAATGTTAGACAATACATTAAATATAATGAAAATGTATGCAAATAAGAAAAAGAGAGGAAAACAAAATTAGCAAAAAGAAATATCAAGATAAGGAGTGGGAAATGAAAAGCCATGCCTGTTGGATTTCCCATTACCCTATCCTATATCTTCTTTCATTTAGACTATCAAAGGGTTTGCATATTGCTGGCTGAAGCCGGAGAGTGCCAAGGAGCCCAGAGATGCATCGGTAATCCAAAGACCACCGAAATGAAATACTGAGCAACCACTGAATGCTGGTTTTCCCTTATTGGGTTTCTAGGGTAGAATCTTGGCATTCCATGGTGTGTATTTACTGTGTGCTTTTTCCTTATTGCATTAACTTATATTTTGCTATGATTCAGAGTCTTTGTATTGTTCGTGGCTGTTAAATGACAATGAGAATATATGAAAAATGAATTAATAATCATAGGCACAAATATATGCATATTTGAGGTTTTTCTTGACCATTGGAGCTTCCAAAAGCTAGTAAACCACCACCGTCGGATGTTTCACCAACCTCAAAGATTAATGGCTTTCATTAACAGACTGTTCAACAACTCTAGTGAGGTTTCTATTTCTGATGGGCGAATTTAGTAATTGTTGAATCCACCACACAACACACTTCCTCCCACGTGAATTTTGACTGTTGAGAAGGACTTACGTTATTGAATTCAGTCAAGAAAGGCCATACAGATGCGTTCAAGATTGTTGGGTGAATTATTTACCTGTTGCACAATTTCTCTTGTTGCTATGTGTTATGTTTTGCTGTTTCTAGATTTATTTGCCGAGGCTTTGAAGTTTTAACCATTTTCGGCGTTTCAAACATCACTGGGGACTTTTTAATTGGTGAATTTAACAATGCCGGGGTGAATCTACTTTGCCTGAAGTGAATTTGAATGGTCGGGCGTGTTCTATCATAAATGGGCATTTTCAGTGATGTATGGGGCGTTTTCTATCATAAATGGGTGTTTTCAGTGATGTTTGGGGTGTTTTCTATCATATCTGGGTGTTTTTCAGTTAAGCATAGGGCATTTCCAATAATGCCTCGATGTTTTTAGTAATGTCTGGGGCGTTTTAAATAATGCCTAGATGTGTTCATTGATGTATGGAAGTTTCTATTGATGCATGGGGTGTTTTAAAATAATGATGGGAGAGTTTGAAAATGATGGGGCGTTTTTCATCACTCTTGGGAAAATCTAGAAGTCCCTCGGGCGTTTTTATAATGGCTAGGTGAATTTTAGAAGTACCTGGGAAAATCTAGAAGTGCTTGGGGCATTTAATAATTGTTGGGTTATTGGTTATTGCTGGGAAATATTTATCTTTATATAAATGTGAATGTAAAAAAAGAAACCTTAGGCCACAAAAAGTTTATGGGTAGAAAGCTTCAACATATGTTTCTCATTGATGTATTGGCCTTGGTGATTTTTGTTGTGGTTATTGATTGAGTTGGGTGTTGTGTTATATAATAGTGCCCATGATTTGAATTCATATTTGTAGCTTGGGGTTGAGCCTCACATAGAGCTATTTCCCATGCCATTGTTTTGGTGATTACATATAGATCCAGTTGTTGATGAACCGAAGTAGATGGAGGAGAGAATATAAGCAACAATTCAATGGAAAATGAACCAAGATATATGTATAAGACTCATAATAGTCAACCAGAGTAATTTTACACACAGGGTCCGTTTTGGTGAGTTGAGCGGGCTATAAGTGCCTCAATTATGGATCACATGGTATTAGAGTAATTGTATTCTTGATGGGGACGCAACTACCAATATTTGAAGAAGAAAGAAGACTTCAACATGAGAAAATCCTTGAAGAGAGAAAAGCTACAATATATCCAAGAATTCAATAGGCAGATCTAAGAAGAAAGTACGTATTAGAGAGAAAGAGCAAAGCAACTAGAAAAAGAACTTTCCACACCCCACAATTTTGAAGAGAACACTGCAGGCCTTAGCAAGGGTAAATAAAAATAGGAGAGGTTAGAGGACTTGAAGGCTACCAATACTCAACTTTGAGAATAAATTGAGTGCTTGAAGGAGAAATTCCAAATGTTCAACAAGAGGATGATAGAGATGGAGAATCACCTTGATACCTCTTCCAAACTGCTAACATTGCTAAAGAATAAGTTTGAAGAACACCGAGACATCCTCACTGCATCCATGATAAATTAGGACAACCATAGAGTGCAGCGTGTACAACATGGTGAGAAGGCCATTTAGTTGGATAGTTGGAAAGAAGATAGGATTACTCAAATGATGGCATAATTGCAGCAAGAGTTGGAAAAGAAGGAGGAAGCCTTGACAAAACCACAAGAAATTGTCAAATGGGACCATGGAGCAAAGCCACCTTCCATTACCACTGTCGAAGCCAACACCATGATTGATACCACTGAGGTAATTTCATCTTCCATAAACATTTATCAAGGGAAACTTGGTGAATTTGAAAAGCATACTAGAGGCATTGGTTCGAAAATCTTAAGGAAAATGGGCTACGATGGACAAGGACTTGGAAAGAGAAGATAAGGCATCTCAAGTCCCATTGTAGCTAAACTGTGGGCCAAGCATGACATCCTAGGATTCAATGGCATAATGAAAAATTATATGTCCAATAAGACCATTTTTAAGGCACAAGATGTGACAAAGTTGGCTAGATTATCAGAAGAAATAGTAGCAAATGAAGGTAGCAACCCACTACCTCCTCAACCTTCTTGTGACATATTGAAGAAGGGCAGTAATGAGAAAATATTGAAGAATCATCCTCCACTAACATTTAGAATAAGTGGCAAAAAAATCAACTATAGAAATATTAAGAAGACCAAGAGGTATACATTAGTCAAGGAATCCCTGATTTGTCATTGTTGCAAGAAGAAAGGCCATAGAGATGTTAATTGTTGGTATTCATAAGCATGCACATTTTGTTGAAAGAAAGGAAATTATGTGGCTTCATGTTAGGAGAAGCAAGCCACGACCTATAGGGAGACATATTCCTTTCAAAGGAAGGATGGAAAGAAGGCTTGTAATACCCCCAATTCGACCCTTAGGATATATTAGCCTTTAATGTGAATAATGTGTACATGTGATGTATGTTTTCCTAGCGTGGAGCTCAAGGCCAAGGCCCTGCTAGTGAAAGCCCGAATTTGATTTAAGGGCAAGTATTTGATATTTTGACACCATGTGCTCTTAAGCCATGGAAATTGTAATAGGATGTAAGTAGACATCACGCAATATAAAATACCAAAACTGGCTACGGAGGCAACGAATGAGAAGGGGCCACGTGTATCCACTAGGGAGTGGTGAGGGGGCTATGGGACTAAACCCTAGGCTGCCATTTTTCATTATGAGAACCCATTGACTTCCCTAGGTGACATTAATGCATGTTGTAAGGAAGTGGTTGAGATTTCAGCCCATGGCTTTAATGGGGGATGGTCAACCCTGAAATTCGCATGGGTAGGTATGGGCTTTGTTTTCTTGTACAAGAAGTCACTGAACCTCGTGGGAGGGGGCTTCTTCCTCATCCCCATTCCATGGTGGAGGTATCTAACATCATTCTGCATCCAAAAACGAGTGCCAGCAGTGAGAGAACCAGAAAATCGCGTCTGTGAGTGAACCCACGTTTTGGGAAGCCAAAAACGCCCAGAATGGGTATTGGACAGTGAAATCCAATGGGGGATCCGTTGGTATGAGCCTTGGGGTGAATTTGGGAGCAATAGCTACCCCAAAATCCACGGGAAAACCCAGTTTTAACTGCCCAAAAAATCAGTGACGGATTTGGGTTATTTGCTGAACAAAGCTGTGAGAAATCCAAGTGTGGATGTTCGAATGGAGGCTGGGATCGTTTGAGTCTAGCTTGATGTGTACCTAGCTCTGGGATTGAGCTCAGTGGACTAGCATCCCTCTCCATTTCCCATTGCATGCTTGAAAAACCCAACTGTGTGTTGGCTTAGCATGGTTGTCTAAGTGAAATCCTGACTGTGAGTGAGCCATCTAGTTCCTCCTTAGTGGATACACAGCCCAGCTCGGGGGTGATCTCTCAGCTGAAGGAATATAGGCTGGATAGAGATCTACGGTTGGGAGGAACGTTGCCTTCACGTAGCCAGTCGTTTGGACCGTTACATTCAAGATAAGTATTCTTGTGGTTGAGTTATGTTAATTCTATGCTCTGCAAACAATTTAATTAATGACTGTTGTTTATTTGTTGAATGCATGATGAAACTGTGTGCATATGTAATGTTTAACTCTGCTGTGTAGTTATTGAGTTTAAGTCTGCACCCATAAGTTTTTAAATGTCATGCGTTATGAGTCAAAATTATTGGGGCTAAGTCTGCAATGAGCCCGTGTGTTGTTAACATTTCCTTCCTTGCACGGGAATGATGGAAGGGGATGTTACAAGGCTTCTCCAAACCATCAACAAACTTTGGGGAAGATGGAGAAGGCAGGAAAGCAAAGTAGTCAACTAAGTTCAAGAATTTTTTCCACCATTGCAAGTTGAGTGGAAATTGGGAAGAAAAGTGTTGGAGGATTCTTCTAGAGATTCACCTCACCCATTGTGCAATCAAGAGAAGAGAATGGAGAGTGAAGATGAGAAGTGACGAAGAAATGCCTACAACTACAACCCATGGATTAGAAACTATCCAAGGAGAGATAACCACTCAAGAGGAAAGTGAAAATAACAAGATGGACAACAAGTTGATGGCAAGGGAAGCCACATTACAATGGTTTTTTTCGATCTTGCACCAGAATAATCCACTTTGGAATATGGGACAAATATTGGTGCATGGAGGTAATTGATTTTTAGGTTTCTTGGAACTCCATGACAACAGACAAAGCAACCATGGTTGAGTATGTTTTGTGGTTCAATGAACAATTGATTTCATTTCTGAGAGTGTGTGGAGCAACAACTATGATATGGTGGAGAATTTTGGGTTTGGAATTCATTGATTCTTATGTAATGTTGGGTAATAAAACCACCATAGCCTATTGATAATTTTCACTTGAAGCCATACATGTGTAGGTTTTGACACATTAAGAGGTCATTCATCTGGCATTGTTGCAGATACAAAGTGTCGATTAGAACCTACAAAAAATAGAGAATTTATTCCATGATGAGAAGTAATTCATTCTAATAAGAGAGAGTTGTTTCCATGACAAGAAGAAAATGATTCTAGCAGTGGAGAGCTCATTGCCTTGGCAGCCCAAGAAGTAGAAAGTGCCCACAAATTTGTAGCGGCACAAGAGGTTAGCCCCACCAATGAAACAAGAAATAGTTCAATGGAAGTAGGAGAGAGGATAAAAGGATCTCAAGTTTGGGATGATATTTTACCTATTGAAAATTGGTTGAAGAATGAATTTCTAGTAGAGAATTGTTTCTATCCTAGGAATCAATTGATCCTAGAAGAAGAGGGAAGTCCACCCTTTCATTTTTGATGGCATATGCTCACTAGGATGTCACTATCAAGTGAGTGTTGCATACATTCAATAGTGAACCAAAGAAGACTAGAATTCAGCTTGGCTTAATTGATTTCCAAGATGGACCACTTTTAGAGCCATAGAATGCAAGAGACTTTCATGTTGATGATGGGAGTGAATTCTAATTAAATATTTTGGGTCTAGGGATTACTCAAAGAAGAGTCAATGAGACAACCTTTTTGACTATAGGAACAACTAGAGACCATTATTTGACTTGGCATCATTGAAATACCAATATGGACTGTCTCCAAGTCCAAGAGGGAGATGGAAATAGATGTTGAGTCTAGAGTTCAAATTAGATGATTTCATAGAGCTAAGAATTAATGAGTATAATTTTGTAGTGAAAACAAGTGAGCCAGAATCAAGAGTTGAGCCATAGCTAGGAACAAATCCAATAGCTAGAGTAACGATTCCAAAGCCAGAGCCAGAGTTAGAGTTGTATCCGAGAGACAGAGTTAGAGCTCATGTTCCATAGAAGTTGATAGAATGCATATTGATCGAGTTTGGTTTCCTTGATATTTTGGAGACCAAAAAGCCTCTTAATTGGGAGGTGTGATCTGAAAATGGATATGGGAAAAAATGGTTGTAATACTCAGTACCTATAATGCATTTTGACAATGTATAAATGTTAGACGATACATTAAAGATAATGAAAATGTAAATGCGAATAAGAAAAAGAGAGGAAAAATAAATTAGCAAAACAAAAGAGTGAGGGAAGGAATGGGAAATGAAAATCCATGATTGTTGGATTTCCGTCCATTACCCCAACTCTCCTATATGTTCTTTCATTTAAACTATCAAAGGGATTTTCTTTTGTCTATTGTTGGCCCAAGCAAGAGAGTGCCAAGGATCCCAGAGATGCTTTGTAATCCAAATACTGCCAAAATGAAATACTAAGCAACCATTGCATGTTGGTTTTTCCTTTTTGGGTTCCAAGGTAAAATCTTGGTGTTCAATGGTGTGTAATTTACTGTGTTTTTTTCCTCATTGCATCAACTTGTTTTCTGCTATGATTTAGAGTCTTTGTATTGTTAATGGTTGCTAAAGGAAAATAAAAATGTATGCGAAATGAATTAATAATAAGAGCCATAAATTTATGCATATTTGAGGTTTTTATTGACTACTGGAGCTTCCAATAGCTAGTAAACAACCACCGTCGAATGTTTGCACAACTCGAAGGGGGTTTCTATTTTTGTTGGGTGAATTTAGTGTTTGTTAAATCCACCCTCACAACACACTTCCTTCGACGTGAATTTTTTTTTTTAAAACAGAAACAGGTGAAAGGTTTATATTAACAAAGGCTGTGCACAACCATTCAGTACAAAAAGCAAAATCCAGCTCTCTGCATCAAAGGGAGGAAAATTGCAGAGGCTCATAGTGTTTTTCCCCTGGAGTTCTACACTTTCAGATTTCCTATAAACTCTATTTTTACTGGTGGGATAAACCCTTACAAACTGATTACATAATTTCAGGCAAAAAAACATTCAAGATAAACATCTGAGAGAACCTGCAAACAAGAGACTGCCATTATCCGAAATTATGTTGATGGACTGAAGCTGCCTCAACCATCTCCTGATTTACTGTTGGAGCCTCCTGCACGCAGCTGCATTGTGTTTGGTAGACAAAGGCAGAGATTTCTGTCTTGACACTGTCAACTTTCCCCATTAACTCAATAATGTTCCTGTCAATATCCTCCATGCGCGATTCCAGACAGGAGAGTCTGGAGTGGATATATTTATCTTCCAGAACTAATTCATCAATTTTATTTTCTATGTTACAAACTGCAGCGCATGTTCTAGAGAGATATACCTTGATATCATAGGTGAGTCGGCTCAGCGTAACAATGGCCTGCCTGACGCCGTCCATTTCGCAATTAGCCGGGAGGAAACCGCCTTCGAACAACGCTGTGGGTTCTTGAGAGATGCATAGGCTTTGCAGAGCCGGGCCAAGTGCAGAGAATGAAGGGCCTTCCATTTTGAAAACTAAACCACCGACGGGTGCCTGGGAGAGTAAATGCCCAAGCGTGGGGACTGTGCAAGCCACGAGGGTAGCACGTGGAGTGATGTGAGACTGCCGAGCCATGCCTTGGCGGTGGGGAAAGTGAGGACCAAAGCCAAATTCGCCATGGAGATAGGGGCTATCAAGCCTAAATTTTTCCCAAAAAATAAAATTCCTAAACCGTGTTTTCATTAAGGTAGAAAATGATATGTTAAAACTTTGTTGAGAGAGGCTTGGCCCAAGTCTAACTTGACTCCATCATTAGCCAGTTTGTCAGCAATACAATTGTGGTCTCTTAGCACATGGTAGTAGATAGTGTCCTTTGGGAGAGCAAGACGCTTAATTATTTTCTGAATTCTCTGGCTTTTATCACTCTTGTATAAATTGCCATTGCGCATAGCTTGAATAACATGCCTGGAGTCCCCAAATACCTGTAAGCGATCCATGTTAAAGGTGACCGCTATTTCTAGAGAATAATACAAGGCAAGCCATTCTGCTTGATTGTTGGTGCTGGTGCCAAGTCCCCAAGAGAAGTCTACTACTTCATTTCCTCCAGGGTCAAAGATTACCCCCCCCCCGCACCTGCCGCCCCCGGACGTGAATTTATTAACTGTTGAGAAGGACTTACATTGTTGAATTCTATCAAGGAAGGTCGTAAGGATGCGTTCAAGATTGATGGGAAAATTCTTTTCCTATTGGGCGATGTATGGGAAAATGTCGAGTGTTTTGTTTTATTGTTGCAGGATGTATTTTATTAGGTCTTGACGTTTCAACCATCACCCGACATTTTTTAATTGGTGAATTTAACAATGCCTAGGTGAATCTACTTTGCCTGATGCGAATTTGAATGGCTGGGCGTTTTCTATCATAGTTGGGCATTTTCATTGATGTCTCGGGCATTTTCTATCATATATGGGAATTTTCAATGAACTTGGGGTGTTGTCAATAATGTTTGGACATTTTCAGTGATGTCTAGAGAATTTAGAGCATTTTTAGTCATTTCCAGATGTGTTCATTATGCATGGATGTTTCTATTGATGCCTGACATTTTAAAACAATGTTGGGTGATTTTGAAAATGATGGGGTGTTTTTCATAACTCCTTGGCAAATCTAGAAGCATCTGGGGCATTTTTATAATGGCTAGGCGAATTTTAGAAGTGCTTGGTGTTGGTTCCCTGGTTATTGTTGGAGAATCTTTATATAAATGTGAATGAGAAAAAATAAATCTCAGACCACAAAACATTTCTTGGTAGATAGCTTCAACATACCTTTCTCATTGATGTATTGGGCTTGGTGATTTCTGTTATGGTTATTGATTGATAGGGTGTCATGTTATATAATAGTGCCCATGATTTGAAGTCATATTTGTGGCTTGGAGCTGAGACTCACACAGAGCTATTTCCCATGCCATTGTTTTGGTGATTATATATAGAGCCAGTTGTTGATGAATCAAAGTATATGGTGGAGATAATATAAGCAACAGTTTAGTGGAAAAGGAACTAATATATTTGTATAGGACTTGTCCCCAAGGTCTGCTTCGGACTGCTACGAGAAAAACTAGGGCATTTAGGTTATGATTTGGTTTCAAGATAGATTTTGGTTTCTGTGGTTTAGATTTTTCACTGGTTTTATAATGGCTTGAAGAATATGAAGAAAGATAGAAACGATATAACATGCATTTCAGGGCTTCACAAAATAAAACATGTAGATCATTCGTTGGTTTACCACATCACATTTCATCATAAAATAAGGAAAGAATTTGTAAATTCTGAATATTCAACATATAACGGAGTTATTATGTGAAGAAATAAAAGACTAGTTCAATCTAATGAAGAGTAAAGTTTAAACCTCATCAATTTGATACAAGTGATTATGTAGCGCATACAACTTTTATTTCAATAGTAAACTAGCAGCAAGCACAACGAATGGAACAAAGCATTTTACTCATGAAAGAATGTTGAGCATATATATGTATTGCAAAATCGAGACTTACAGTTTCTTCAAGCAGAAAATACAGAGTTCCAGCCAAAATTTGAACCCTTTCTTCTTTTCTTGTTGCCTTCATATAGCTTTGGATCTTTAGGGTTTCGAAATCATTCACTAACCAATAAATGACTTGGTAACCAAAATTAATTACTTTAAATTCATACATGCATCTTAAGTCTCTAATTCGAAAATATTTACATCATCAATAATATTCTTGAACAAAACATAACTATGACTAGTTAGTTCTTTTAACTAAGTAAACTAAACTGAATTTGGGCACCAAAACTTTGTACGTTCTTCGAAGGAGATAAAATAAACCATGATCAACTGGAGGTCCAATTTCGATCCATACAACATCTGATACATTCACTTTGGTTCAGGCCTCTAACTGTGAGAGAATTCGACTTTCTGGCTTTGTAGTGTCCTGGAGCACATGAATAACAAACTATGTTAAAATTCCCAATTTATCGTGATTAACTTGGTGTTTTTTCCTTTCAAGTAGACACTCCCTTTTCCAATACTTATTTTGCCTGAGAAGCCTTTCATTATCTTTCTTTAGTCTTTGAGAAAAACTGCATAATTTATTGTGTTTAATAAGTAATTTGACCCACTCCTTATTCACCTCATTCAATTTACCATGTATCTACTTAATCTCCTGCTTTAGCTCTTTGATTTGAGTCTTAGATTTCTTAAACTTGTTTTCAAATTTCTGATTTACTTGAGGTTCAATGCTTTCGGGTGGCACTTCATCCAATTTCTTATTCACTTGGGCTTGGGTCATTGAACATTCAATGTCTGCCTTTGTATTGTTTTTAAAATCTTCATTTTGCATACTTTGATCCTCATCAGACACCGTATGAATACCCGGTCGAACCAAGGGAGAACATGGTACTGCATTTATAGTTCTCTCTATGTTGGTTAGCATTTCATCTACCTTTTTCTCCACCTCCATGGATGAATCAAATTCATTAGAGAAATTTTGAAGTCAAAAAATGGCCTCAAAACAAAGAAAATGTACTATAAAATACAACCAATCACATTCTAGTAGATGACATCATCCCCCTTGGTGAGGTGGCATTGCATGAGTTAAGAATGGTTATTTGTCAAATTTTCTATGGTGGATGAAAACACATAGTTAACCAAGGTAGTGGTGTAAGTACTTTTAAGTCATAAAATAAAGTACTCATAATGATAGTATTTTCATAAAATAATATTATTGTCATTTTCAAGTAAAGTACTCATAATGAATGTCTTTTCACACTTTCACATAAAATAATATTATTGTCGTTTTCAAGTGAAGTACTATTAATTCATAAAGAAAGTCCTTTCACATTTTTTTATAAAATAATATATTATCATTTTTATGTTTTTAATTTTAAATTATATATTCACTCCATTCTATTTAATAACATAATGTCAAACTAATAAAGAATAATAATAGATTTAATAAATAATAATAATAATAATAATAATGCAATGTGGATTATGATAATATTATTGACATTTTACATGTAAATAAATTCTCAATTAAATTACATTATTAAATTCATGAGAAAAGTACTAAATATAAAAAGTCAACATAAAATTAAAAAAAAGCTCTTAAAAATGTTTTTTATTATTTAATTTCATTTGCAAGTTCAAGACAAATAAATGTTAAAGGACAATACATTTTTGGGAATTTACAATGAATCTTAGTCACATCAATGTAGTCTTATTTTATTAATTTTATTTCTAGTGAATTTTGAAAAGTAACTCAACCATGGTTATTTATATTGTGCATAGAAAATAGTGTGGGAGGTGACTTGTCATATATACCTACCCCATAAAACCCTCAATTCATAATATTTTAATATATCTCATATTTTTGTAGTACATCTCTTAGGAGGGCCCTTTTTTGACCTCAAAATCTCTCTAATGCCTCCTCCTTAATATTTTCTTGAATTTGCTTAGTATGCTGGAATTGTTCTTCTACTTTAGCATTCATGCATTCATTCTTTTTACTAGGGTTTGAGCTCACTAATTCTTGATTCTTCTTAACTCTCGAGCTTTCCCTTGTTGCCACTAGCTTCGCAGTTTAACTTTTAACTTTATCCCTTTTATCCTTTCTGGGCTTTTCATCTGACAAAATATCTAAGCCTATGACCCTTTTCTCCTTCAAGGAAGGGTAGAAAATTGCTCGAGCATTTAGCCTTAGCTTGTTTGCGGATCGAGTATGGGGACCTCTAAGGTAATAAGGTTTTGTATTTCCAAGTTTCCCTCCATTGGTTTCAATTCATTTGTCATCACTTGAGGATTAATTTGAGCATTTTGTTGTGCAATATTGTATATTCACAGCTACTGGAGGCGGCTTTAATGCTCCCCTCATCCTTGATTTTATTTTAACTTCCTCTTTTTTAAAGGTATGTTCTTCATCAGAGTTAATATTACCAAAATATTTGGGGGTTTTGTAATTGGCAGAAGCATTATCAACATCCCCTAGCATACAATGATTTCCTTGAATCCCAAAATCAGAGCATGATATAAAATGGTCCCATGTCAAGTACAAAATTTGTTTAATTCCTGAATAATTAACAATTTTATTAAACCGTGGCAGAAAATGTTGTGCTACCTTCTAGGTTACTTCCTAACCCTTGAGGCCATTTTAGACAAACATTTAAGGAAATAAAACGGTAGATTCATCCTTTCAATACCATCTAGGTGCAGTAAAAAATGCATGTGGTAAAGGTAAACGGTGGCATACCTTCCTTCTCCACTAATATACCTCTACACCATCTTCAGTAAATCATTGTATCATGTTTGAGCCAAGCCCATAGGATACCTTTGCGCCAGTCAGGATCTATGTATTTATCAAGGAGAAAGCGATTGCATTACACAACATCAATGGCTTGTATTTTAAACCATAATTCGTTGTCTTGAGGTAACTATGCTACTATGGCGATGGAATTCTGTGAAACAAGAAATGTTACATACCCTACGGTGACAATTTTCCCATCAAACTTCTCCGGAAAGGCTCTTGAAATTTCTGCAAGGTGGCCTTGTAGTTTCTCATAGTGTCGAAACCATCCCGCCTTTTTTAATTTAACCCCAAATTTTGGATAAGCCTCTATAATCTCGGCCCCTATGGGCTCAAATATCACTACATGCTCACTTTGATGTGTAGACATGGTGATTCTTTCCAAATGCTGTGAAAAATGAGATACCCCTATGTATAATACTTAGAATTACAGATACGTGAACAATGCTGTGAAATATCTGTAGGGGATTCAACTTTTAGAACAGCCACATTGTTATCTTAGAGAAATAATGAGAAAATTGGCCCGACAAATTATGAAATTAGGGAAATTACTGAGCATTTGAATTCATAATCAACCACGAACTGTATTTATTGAGGATGCGAGTCTCCCGAAATGAAATGATATGACACAATGCATTGTGGAAATGACGACTCTGACATTCGTGCTAGTTTCACAGCACTTAGCGGACAATTTGGTAGCGGTATTGATTTGGTAGCGCCATTTGGCAATTTTGTAGCGATTCTTAAATTAACTTTGATTAACCTCCATGTTAGATTTAGCAAGCATTAAGTAACTTCACCGAGAATCATGCATGCAAATTAGAATATAACAAAATACTTGTGTCACTTCATTGCATTACACACTAGTCACTGAAATTTAAAGGCAAGGAGATGAACATCACAATGTCATAGCAAACCTGAAAAAAACATTTGGACATAATTAGGCTCAAGGAAACTACAATAAAAAGGCATTGAATGCAAAGGTTTAGGGTCCGAGAGTAGACAATCTAAAATGTAGACCTTAGTACTAACACCGGCTCCTACTGGGTTTATAATTTCCTTGTGAAGTGCATCGGACTCGCATATCGGTGCCCCGTTCACATCAATAAATCCATTTTGCTATAATAAAATATTTGCAACTGCAACTACAACCAGTGCCTCCATTTTGTATTGGAGGCCCATTCTATAACTATTTATTGCACCGAGTGAAACGAGGTGCTCTACAACCTAGTATGGGGGAGATGTTGTAACGTTTGTGATGTAACAAAACTCGATGCTCTACAGCCCAGTATGGGGGAGATGTTGTAACGTTTGTGATGTAACAAAATAATTTAAAAAATTCATGTCAGCTCATAAAATAAAAAATTATGGAAAGTATTTAAAAAAAAATCCATGTTGGTTCATAAAATAAAATATTATGAAAAGTAATTAAAAAATAGATGCTCGTTTATAAAATAAAAACTTAAAACTTAAATCCGGATCTATCAATCAAGAGAGATCAAATTTCTTGAGTTTAAATTTAAAAAAAGAAATACACCTCAAGAAATTGGATCCCTCTCGGTGCTTGATAGATATGGGTTTAAGATGGATCTATGTTGGTTTACATAACTTATTGGTTGTTAACAACCTAATTAAACAAATAAATGTTTGAGAAAACGCCCATTCATTGTGCCTCTGGAAACTATATCCCCATCTAGATTCTCAGGGATGAATGTATTATTATGTAGGATCTCAACAATTTGAAATGGCCCAAACCATAGGTTATCGAACTTACCATGTTTAGATTTTTCTTCTCTTTGGGCATCCCAACGTAACACTAAATCTCCAGGAGAAAATGTGTCTTCTTTGGTTCTCTTATCAAAAAATGTTTTTACCTTATCACGATGGTTCTAAGTTTTTTCCAACAAAGACTCCCTGGGTTGTTGAGCCTCAATCATCTGAAAAATCCGGCGTTGAATTGCATTAGGTTCTTCCTTTTCTTCCTGTAAATTTTTTAACATGGGTAGACCCAATTGAAGAGGATAAATAGCGTTTGTGCCATATAGTAGCTGGAAATGAGACATACCAATGGAATTTTTAGTGCTAATTATATCATCCCATAATGCATATTTTAGCTTAGTATCCCATGTCCTTTTATTTTCTGAAAGCAATTTCTTGATACTGTTAATGATGTTCTTATTAGTGGATTCAACGAGACCATCTCCTTGAGGGTAGTAAGGTGTAGACTGCTTAAGAGTAATGTTATATCTCTCGCAAAATTGGACCATGTGAGTAGACTTAAATGATAGAGCATTTTCAGTCAACCGCCTGAGTGGACAACCAAAACGTGCAAACATATTCTCCTCTAAAAAATTTATAATTATTTTATCCGTTTCTCTTCTTGTTGGGATGGATTCCACCCATTTTGTGAAAAATTCTATTGTTGTTAAAATCCAGTCGTGCCACCCACTTGATAGTGGGTGTATTTCCGCAAGAAAGTCCAGTCCCCATTGCTGAAAAGGGGCATCAATCACAATCGGTTTTAATGGTAATGGAAAAGTTTTTTCTTCCCTGCAAATTTATGACATTTAGGGCATGTTTTAACTTTCGAAAACACATCATAAAAAGTGATTGCCAATAGTATCCATCCCTAAGAATTTTATATGTAGTAGTTTTCTAATAATGATGACCTCCACACACACCACTATGAAATTCTGTGACAATGGGATGAACTTCGTCTTGGTCAATGCACCTCAACAATACACCCCCAGGGTCTTTCCATAACAAAGTTGACTCGATGATACAATACTTATGAGCTTTTAATCTTAAATATCTTAATTTTTTTTTATCAAAATCAGGAGGAGATTGGAAATTTAACAACAACAAAAAAAAAGACATTATCCTTATACCACATTGACTGGCCATACTTGGCGGGAATTTGTGTATTTGCCTCGTATTTATGTTCTTGGTCAGTACCAGATTGATTTGTCATCACATTTAAACCCAAGGATTTGCAGTTCAAATCAACTAATAATTTGGCACCTTGTCCCTTTATCAACTCCGTAGGTTTAATTTCCACATCATATTCCAGGAGCTTGGCTATCCATTTTCCTCTTTTCCCTTCGCTATTAAGCTGAATTAATATGTCCTTTACAACATTATTTGGAACATACACTATTATTTTTTATTGTAATGTATACAGCCTATAATATTTAAGAGCTTTAATTAAAGCATATGCCTGTTTCTCCAGAATATCATATCTAAGCTCTACATCCCTCACAACTTTACTGAAAAAGGAAACAGGTCGTTCAAATCCGTCTTCATTTTTCTGTAACAAAACTGTTGCAATAGTGTCTTATGAGGCAAAGGAGAAAGTTTGAAACTCCTTGGAATAGACTGGGATAATAAGCATTGGGGCTTCAGTCAAATCATGCTTGATTTTTTCAAATGAATTTATGGCTTCTTTGGTCCACTTGACTTCAACATTCCTTTTTAGCATGATTGTGATATGCTTGATAATCTCAGCAAAATTGGACACAAGCCTTCTAAGGAAATGAATTTTGCCAAGGAAGGATTGAATCCCCTTTTTGTTTCTTGATAGATCAATTTTTAGGATCGTTGCCACTCGATAAAGGTCAATCTTGATCCCTTGTTGTGAAACAATGTGCCCAAGAAGTCTACCCTCCATCATTGCGAAATTTGAATTCTTGGGATTCAAAGAGAGACCAAATTTTCTACACTTCAAGAAGGTCTGCCTGAGGTGCTGTAAATGTTTTTTGTCTTACTTAGAAAATACTGTAACATCATCAAGATAAATGACAATAAATTTATCTTTTTCCCCCACGAAAGCTATATCCATAACTCTTTGAAATGTCGCCCAAACATTCATCATTCGGAAGGGCATCATGTCATACATAAACGTTCCCCAGGGGGTCACAAAGGCAGTTTTTTCTTTGTCCTGTTCATGTACAACAATTTGATTATACCCCGAAAAACTATCAATCATGGAGATCCTCTGAGCTCCAACTACCCTTTGTAATATTTGATCCATTTTTGCTAAGGGGTAATTGTCCTTTAAAGAGCTTCTATTTAAATTTTGAAAATCAACGCATAGTTGAATTTCTCCATTTTTCTTTCTCATGGACTAAATTTGTGACCCAGGTTGAAAACCTCAAGGGAACAATGATTTTTGCATCTAATAATTTTTTGAGCTCCTTTTCAAAAACAGGTAGCAGCATTGGATTTACCTGCCTTAATTTATGTCTAAAAGACTTGGTAGCATGTTTTAAAGGTATTTTGTGTTGGAATATGCTTGTATGATCAAACGTTTTCAGATCCTCATAGGACCAAGCAAAAATGTCAATGAACTATTTTAATAACTCCACATACCTTTTTCGTTTCTCATCTGACAGGGCCTTTGATAATTTTACCATCTTGGGATCTATCTTTGTACCTATGTTACAATCCACTGTATTATCATTCATAGGTTGAGGTAAAGGATTTCGCAGCACATCATGATTGTCAAACAATCTGTCAAGAGGCACCAAAAATTTATGTATAAAGTTCCCTTTGAGTTCAACAACAACATGATCCGAATCTTTGGGCTTGAGACTCAGAAGACTTGAATACAGAGAGAGGAGGAGAAGAGATAGCCTCAAAGTTGAAGTGGTATATGGATCAACTGTGAGAAAGACATAACAGCGAGATCTAGGCTGTGAAAAGTCTAGACAGAGAAACATAGAGTAAATATGCCACATGAAGGGGTGAGGCTCAAAAAGGGTTCTTTGAGCCTCACCTCTCAAACTATTCTAAGAAAGGAACTCAGAACCAATAACCCAATAATAACTCAATAAAATAAAAGAAAGGTAGGATACCAAAAATAGTAGCTTTCTTTATTGAGAAGGCATAAAGCCCTTTATATAACATTATTACAATGTGCCTTGAAGCCATACCATGGAAAAAAACCATGGGCTACCAAATACCATGGATGGGTGTATTCTAAACTGTGGGCTGCATCGAAGATTCCAAAACTGTGGATGAGAGAGGGTGGCCTCTCCATTTAATGTTTTTTATGAATTATACATCCGAATTTTGACCATATGCCCCCTAAAATTCAAATCACGGCATGAACTACAATATTGTTTAAATAATCAACACTCTGAGATTCTTCCACTTCCTCTTCTCGATCTATGAGAGAACCAGAAAACTCACCAACTATTTGTAAAAACCTGTTAAGTTCTGAATCATCATAAAAAACCTGCCAATTTTTTATATTATCAGGGAATCCAAGTCTGTGTTTAACTTCCACTGCATACTTTAAACGAGGTTCAGTTGGAATTTTGAAACAACTAGCTGCTAAAGCCAAGGAATCAACAATATCATTGCAATTTCTATGGACAAAAGAAATAATAAAGCCTGTAAAATCATTTTCTATTAAGTCTCAGACTTCATTACGATAAACCTTGAGTCTTTTATGTTTGACTTGATATACCTTTCTGACCCGCTAAACCACTAATTATGAATCACCATACACTACTAATTCCTATATGTTCATATCTTTGGAATCCCTTAAACCCAAAATTAAAGCTTCGTACTCCGCAATATTATTGGTGGTCTCAAAATCAAGTTTGTACATTAAAGTGATTATCTCATAAACTAGGGAAATAAGAAGAATACTTGCTCCAGAGCCTTCGTTTGAACTTGCTCCATCAAAATACATATGCCAAAGTTTATTTTCGAGTTCAATAGACTACTCTTTAGGAACATTTTTCTCAACTTGAACCGTGGTTGGAACTTTATCATAAAATTGTAAAACACACGAATCAATACCTTCTTGAACTGCATATAAGGGATGATTTGAAGGATTCTGATGATCACTGACAATGTATTCTATCTAAAATTCCCTATATAATCGCCTAGTCTCACCTCCATAAACTAAAATGGTCACATAAGAATAGCCCATTTGCAGAGTTCCATCCATTTTAGTAGTACAAGATCTGGACATCAACATCCCATATTTTGGAGGAATGTCAGCCACCACTATATCCAATAAAATAATTATCATAAGAAGTTGATCCAAACTAAGCACTAAATCATTAATAACTCCCAACATTTCATGGATCTTGAATCAAAAGCATACAAATCACGAAAAGGTTTAGTAATGTTCAAACCAAGAGCTTCCATCACTGCCTTTGGCATCAGATTATGAGATGCTCCTGAATCTAGCAAACACTTGTGTAGCATTTTATCATTTACCAACATTGTAACATAGAAAGGAGGAGGAAGACATGCCTTTTCATTTAATTGAGGACCAAAAAAAATAACTGGATTTTCATCTTGTATATTTACCACATCTAAAGAAGGGATATTTACAGAAGGTTGCAAAATTAAGAATTGATTCTTTAAAAGGTTGATTCTTAACCAACTACGTAAGAGGAATAGGAATCTTAATATTATTAATATCCCATTCAAAATTGAAATGGATTAACAATTTCTCGTAATCCTTTGTTTCCAAGTTCTTTTCTTTACCATGTGTTTGGCCACGTCTTTGTTCTGCTTCTTTACTTGAAGACTGCTTGTCTGTATTCACAGTTACCTTGTGAGGTGTTTGGGAATCTAGCTTCTTCCCTGATATGAGATTATATTTTCTCTATGGTTTTAACTGAGCAACATTTTGTAATTCTTCCTGAAGTTGGTTTTTCATAAAAAAAGCCTCATATTCCTCTTGTGTGAGAAAATTAACTATTGAGTCTTCCTTGAGAATTTGAGCTTCTGGATCAGGCTCTCCCTCTTCTTCTCCATCAAATTCATCTACCGCATCATTCATCACATTTTGTTGTGGGGGTTGAATCTTCTGATATTTATTTGTTGTCCTATCTCTTCGCATAAACTGTGGTTTGAATGGCCTTCGGAATTGATTAGGATTCCTCTTAGGAAAGGCATGTAGCTGTCTGTTTTTGGTCTTATTTTCAATCTCTAGTTTCAACAATTTCGAATTTAATTCTTTAATCACCTTATTCATTTCATCTATTTTCTTATCTTGTGACATTGGGTTTGAAGTTGATGATTCCATCTCCTTCTTCTGCTTTCTTTTTTCACCCTCTCGATAATGTGGTTTAGATCTCAATCTATCAGTTGCTAAAAGATTTGATTCCACCTCCAAAGAAGCCTCTTTCATGTTTTCAATAGTTCTATCCCTCCTTTCTCTAAGAAATAAAGAAAAATATGAATCAAAAGCATTCACAAAAGTAAGCTTGTCTGAAGTCCCGGTAGGTTTTATTTCAGCTGGGATTTTTCTATACATCTTGTTGAACCGTTTACTAAAATCTTCCACCGACTCATCAAATTTATTTTTTAATGCCCTAAATTCGGTGATATAGTAAAGGTAATCCATTTTGTCACCCCACTGTCTGAGAAAAACCTACTCTAGTCCTTCAATCCCATTTATAGAATTAGGAGGCAAATCCCGAAACCACTTTTGAGCTTCTTTGTTTAAACTTTGTACAAATAGCCTCATCCAAACATATTCCTATTCGATATTCTGATTGTTAGCATAATTGTAATAGGTGTTAATATGTTCTTCAGCAGTAACTTCCCCTTTCCCATTAAACCTCGAAAGGTATTTCAAATAGTCACCTCCAGGTAATGCGTTTAAAGGTTGGGGTAAAGCTAGAGGTGCATACTTGGATGCCACTATAGCTTCCATCCTAGTTGGAGGCTTGTTGACTGGATTTTCTTTCTATGGCCAACTAAGGAGAACTAACCCACACAAGGCGCTTAGAGCATCCCCTGGTATGTTTGGTATGGCTAATTCTCACAGGTTATGGCCCTGGTACCATCTAAGTTTCACTTTCTTAAGGAGAGTCTGACTACTTAAACTTAGAAAAAGTGTGTCCTAAGTTAATTAACAAATTAAAAGCTAAACTAAACTCTAATGAAAAACTACTAAGCTAAAACTATCTATTTATTTACAGGTTATGTTATTCTACTTAAAATGAAATTTTCTATTTAACAACTACTAAATCAAAACTAACTATTTATATCTAATCTATGTTTTTCTCTCTAAAAGTGAGTCTCACTGTTTAATGATATGAGTTCTGAAAAATGAAATTAGAACCCTAATGATGTAAGATAATTAATATGAAATATATAACGAATATGTAATGCAAATTTCAATAGCTGGAAACACACAGATTTAATAGCTACTAAAACACACAGGTTTAACGACTGCTAAATTGTAGTTTTCCAGTAAGAAATAAAACTAAAATCTAATTTGAAAACTAACTCTACCTAATCTATCCTAAACTATCCTGCACAGGAGCATGATTAATATTAGGATCCTTGATGCATAAAAGAAAGTTTCATGACTAACTTACCTAAACAAAGTGAAATAAATAGCCATTTGAATAAGAACGGCAATTTTATTAAAGATGAACAAATAATAAAAAGTATAGTTTATCTTCAATCAAATTGTTTATGCAATCAGAATAATGTGAACAATTCAAACAATCTATATAATAATCCAAACACAAGGATGAGCCAAGAAAATTACATTTGATTCATAGTCAATTGTGCAAAAGAAAAATCTTACATAACCCCACCGACCATGACTTATTGTATGAAAATGTTCACCGAGCATCCCTGACTCTCAATCGCATCCTTGTAAATAATTACAAAGTATGATACTTGACCATGGGAAAACTGGTTGGGAAGCAATGCCTCCTTCTATATTAAAATATTGCAATGAAAAATACAGAGTGGGAAGAAGAAATTCTTCCATTCTGCAGAGCCTATATTCCCCCTTTTGGCAGCAGCGTCTCCTCTTCCTTCTTGTTAACAAAAACATTACAAGAAAAATACAGAGATGGAAAGAATCAAAATCCTCCCATTCTCCAGAGACCCTCTCCCCCCTTAGCAGTCGAATTGTATTTGTTTAAATAGAGAGAATGGATCATAACAAACTCCAGAAAACGGATCTTACAGCTGGATGCAACATAAAATTATGGAAAATCCGGCTCAAACAGGCCTGAATATATCACATCTCGTGCATTTGTGTGGGAAACGGTCCAGGATGAAAGGTAAATAGGCCCATTTTTGAAGTGGGTTTTTAACCGTTTGAGCTAATTCCTCACATTTTTCCCACAATCATCCACTCAAAAACACGTCTCCCACTGGTGCGCGATTCTCCATTTTCGTAGTTTGGTTAGTTTGATGAACTAGCCCTCTCTCTGTGATATTCTTTGCAGGGATTTAGTAGTGGTGATTCAATGACCTGGTGTATTGGTGGCAATACCTTCTTTACATTGTTTATGCAACTGATCACATGTAGCATTCTCCATAAGATTTCTCACTTCTGCAAGTTGTGTTGTCACCATCCTTAGTGAGATAATCAAACCATAATCATAAAGCTTTGATGTTGTGATTGGACTCATGACGTCTTTATGAAATAATGAAACAATATTTTTCATTTTCCTTATACTTGTATTCAGTCCAATCCCTCGTTCCCATAATCTGACAGAGTTTTGATTTATAATATGTTGGATTCCAACATAAGAATACGTCCTCATTGATGAGATTTAGCCTTTGAAAATTATTCCACATGAAGAATGGATTTTTCATATCCCTGCAAAAAAGAAAGTCAAAGTCATGAATAAAATTTACCAAACTTTTGGTTAATTCCCTTCCAAATGTAAATTAGATAAAATTTTGAATTACAATTCCAATGTGCAAGTTTTGTTTAATAAATTGAATAAATCCCAAGTGAAAAAGGAACTCCGATGTGAATCCATAATATGTTTTAAGACAATAGTATAATACAATTGTCCTCTTTTCAATAAATGATATTTTATTCTTTTAATGTGTAGATATAAAGGCATCATCAACAGTTTAAATATAAAATGTTTTAAAAGATATTAGATTTTGAGACGTATACTCCATCCTAGGAAAACAAAAGTATGTTGCTTTTCACATGATTATAAATATAAATTAAAAGCATTTTTAGAATTATTAATCTTTATGAAGGGATCTATCGAATAAGATGGTTTTTAAGAATAATGTAAAGTTATTTAAAATTACTATCTTAATGATTATCGCCACAAAAAGATTAATAAAAAATTTAATTAAGCAAATGACCTTTTTGAATAAATATGCTCAAAACTAATGTAAAATATTAAGATCAGAATAAAAATAAGGAAACTCGCAATTTGTCACACTCGCTTATAGGTAAAATGATGTTTTGCTTCAAATTCATGTACATCCAAGAAGCCAACAATTTTAAACAACTAAGATCGATCAAATCACCAAAACCTTACGAAATAAGAACTGAGTCGAAGGACAAGCAATGCAAAGAGTGAAAGACCAAGGATCTAAAATGAAATCGATAAAGAAAACCAAACGCTAAGTATTTACAAAATTATAATGGGGACCCTTTTATTTGCAAAATAAAGGGGAAGTTGTTGGGGTGCCAACAAGGTTGTTGAGCCATTAGATGAGGTAAAAAATGAACCTTAGGATGAACATAAGTGGAATATTGGGGTTTGGACTGAACATAAATAAATTGGCCAATTGGAGAGGCGTATGGTGTAAGAGTAGGATATAAGGCTTCATGCAAATCAAACTTTTCAACTTTAAACTATTCCTTTACTTCCCTTAAAAATATCGGTTTTGGATAGGACTTGAACTCAACAGTGTCAAATTCGTGCTTGAAAACTTGCAAATTGAGAAGGAAAATTGAAGTGATGAACTTCTTGTCTTCTTCCTCCTGTGAATCAATTTCATACACTGACATATCTCTTCCTACAGATACTAAAATATTCCTTGAAAAACTTGTAGTTGATGACAGGAACCTTTTTCGCGCTCTTGCTTCCTTAAGAATGCTTTCAGGGTCAAATTGGGATGTATAAAGAGGAGACAACTCCTTTCCTTGAATCCTAGTTCTTCTGGAAGCCATGATTGTAGTGAAAATGTAGTCCAAGAATATATATAATTTTGTTCACCCCAAAACCAAATTTAATTATCAAATTTTACCCAGGGAAGATAACCTCGAATCTTCGCTCCTCGACAACGATGCCAGAAAATGTCTTCCCTAAGGTATGCTCCATATTGCTACAAGCAAAGCTAGGGAATTTAGGTTATGATTTGATTTAAATATAGATTTTGGTTTCTGTGGTTTATATTTTTCACTGGTTTTATAATGGCTTGAAGAATATGAAGAAAGATAGAAACAACATAACATTTTTTTCAAGGCTTCACAAACTAAAGCATGTAGATCATTTGTTGGTTTACCACATCACATTTCATCTTAAAATAAGGAAAGAATTTCTAAATTATGAATATTCAACATATAACGGAGTTATGATGTGAAGAAATAAAGGCTAGTTCAATCTAATGAACAATAAAGCTTAAACTTCATCAAATTGACACAAGTGATTATGCAATGCATATAAATTTTATTTCAATAATAAACTAGCAGCAAACACAACGAATGACACAAAGCATTTTATTCATGAAAGAACGCTAAGCATATATATGCATTGCAAAATCGAGACTTACAGTTTCTTCAAGCAGAAAATACAGAGCTCTAGCCAAAATTTGAACCCTTTCTTTTTTTCTTGTTGCCTTCATATAGATTTGGATATTTAGGGTTTCGAAATCATTCACTAACTAATAACCGACTTAGGTAACCAAAATTAATTAATTTAAATTCATGCATGCATCTTAGGTCTCTAATTCGAAAATATTTAAATCATCAATAATATTCTTGAACAAAACATAACTATGACTAGTCGGTTCTTTAAATTAAGTAAACTAAACTGAATTTGGGCACAAAATTTGTATACGTTCTTCAAAGGAGATAGAATAAACCACGATCAACTGGAGGTCCAATTTCGATCCATAAATCATCTGATACGTTCACTTTGGTTCAAGCCTCTGACTATATGAGGATTCAACTTGCTGTCTCTGTAGTGTGTCCTGGAGCACATGAGTACCCAACTTTGTTAAAATTCCCAATTTATCGTGATTAACTTGGTGTTTTTTCCTTTCAAGTAGAAACTCCCTTTTCAGTACTTCTTTTTCCTGATAAGCCTTTAATTATATTTCTTTATTCTTTGAAAAAACCTACATAATTTATTGTGTTTAATAAGTAATTTGCTCCACTCCTTATTATCCTCATTCAATTTACCCTGTATCTGCTTGCTCTCCTGCTTCAGCTCTTTGATTTGAGTCTTAGATTTCTTAAACTTGTTTTCCAATTTTTTATTTACTTGAGGTTCAAGGATTTCAGGTGGCGCTTCATCCAATTGCTTATTCACTTGGGATTGGGCCATTGAACATTCAATACCTGTCTTGTACTATTTTTAAAATATTCATTTTGCATACTTTGTTCCTCATCGGACACCATAGGAATACCTAGTTGAACCAAGCAAGAACATGGGACTGCATTGATAGTTCTCTCTATGTTGGTTAGCATTTCAGATACCATTTTCTCCACATCCATGGATGAATCAGATTCCTCCTCTTGATATTTTCTTGAATTTTCTCAGTATGCTCAAATTGTTCTTCTACTTTAGCATTCACGTGTTCATTCTTTTTAGTAGGGTTTTAGCTCACGAATTCTTGATTCTTCTTAACTCTTGAGCTCGCCCTTGTTTCCACTGGCTTCGCAGCTAAACTTTTAACTTTAACCCTTTTAGCCTCTCTGGGATTTTCATCTGACAAAATATATAATTCTATGACCCTTTTCTCCTTCAAGAAAGAGTAAAACATTGCTTGAGAATATAGGCTTAGCTTGTTTGCGGCTCGAGTATGGGGACATCTAAGGTAATAAGGTTTTGTATTTTCAGGTTTCCCTCCATTAGTATCAATTCCTTTGTCATCACTCGAGGATTCATTTGAGAGTATTGCTTGCCAAGATTGTATATTCACAGTTACTGGAGGCAGCTTTACTACTCCCCTCATCCTTGATTTTATTTTAACTTCCTCTTTTTTAAAGGTCTGTTCTTCATCAGAGTTAATATTACCAAAATATTTGGGGGTTTTGTAACTAACATAAGCACTATCAACGTCCCCTGGAATACAATGATTTCCTTGAATCCCAAAGTCAGAGCATGATATAAAATGGTCCCATGTCTTACCAAATTTGTTTAATTCCTAAATGATCAACATTTTTATTAAAGCATGGTGGAAAATGATGTGTTGGATTTCAGGGTACTTCCTAACCCTTGAGGCCATTTTAGACAAAACATTTAGGAAAGAAAACGGTAGATTCATCCTTTCAATACCATCTTAGTAGGTGCAGTAAAAAACACGTGGTAAAGGTAATAGTGGCATAAATTACTTCTCCACTAATATACCTCTGCACCATCTTCAGTAAATCATTGTATTCCTGTTTGAGACAAGCCCCTGGGATACCTTTTCGCCAATCAGGATCTCTATATTTATCAAGGAGAAAGCAATTGCATTGCACAACATCAACGGCTTGGATTTTAAACCATTGTTCTTCGTCTTGAGGTGACTCTCCTACTATGGCGATGGAATTATCTGAAACATGAAATGTTACATACCCTATGGTGACAATTTTCCCATCAAACTTCTTAGTGAAATCTCTTAACACTTATGCATGATGGCCTTGTAGTTTCTCACAATATCGAAACCATCCTGCCTTTTTGAATTTAACCCCAAATTCTGGATAAGCCTCTAGAATCTAAGCCCCTATGGGCTCAAATCTCACTACATGCCCACTTCGATGTGCAGACATGGTGATTCTTTCCAAATGTTGTGAAAAATGAGAGATCCATGTGTATAATACAAAAAATTATAGAGACGTGAGCAATGTTGTGAAATATTTGTAGGGCATTCAACTTTTAGAACAATCACATTGATATCCAAGAGAAATAATGAGAAATTCGGCCTGACAATTATGAAATTAGGGAAATTACTAAGCATTAGAAACCATAATCAACCATGAACTTTATTTATTGAGGATGTGAGTCTTCCGAAATGATATGACATAATGCGTTTTGGAAATGATGACTCTGACATTTGTGCCAGTTTCGCGGCACTCAGCGAACAGTTTGGTAGCAGTGTTGATTTGGTAGCGCCATTTGGCAGTTTTGTAGCGCTTCTTAAATGAAAATTGATTAAAATACACCTTAGATTTAGCAAGGATTATGTACCTTCACCGAGAATCAAGTCTACAAATTAGAATATAACAAAATACTTGTGCCACGTCATTGCATTACACACTAGTCACTGAAATTTAAAAGCAAGGAGTTGAACATCACAATTTCATAGCAAACCTCAACAAAACATTTGGACTTAATTAGGCTCAAGGAAACTATGAGAAAAAGGCATTGAATGCAAAGGTTTAGGGTCTGGGAGTAGACAATCCGAAATGCAGACCTTAGTACCAACATGACTCAAAATAGTCAACTATTACACACAAATTCCATGTTGGTGATTTGAGCATGCTATAAGTCCCTCGATTATGGTCAAACAATTTTTAATTTGCAAGGTGGGTGATTTTCCTCCCTCTTTTAAAATCAATTTATCCCTCTGCTTCCATGTGTAAATGCCTACAAGTGTGCCTAATTGATATTACATAAGTATGTAATTTATCATAGCATCATATTTGTGGGCGTAGACCTCTTTTTATTGTTTCAAGATATGGTTGGTGAAGGATTTTTCACTCTTTTCATGAACACAAAATTGATTTGGTGTGAGAAGTGTGCTAAACTTGACACCTTACCTGAACCCCTAAGAAGGAAACATCATAACCTTACCTTGTACTAACTCTACTATGCATGTTGTTAGGCATTAGGTGAATCAAAAACAATTGAAAGTGGATGGGATTCCATGCACCTGATTAGAATCATTTTGCAAAATGATGAGCAAGTTTGAGCTAACTCTGTTATGAAAGAATATTCCTCTAGAGGACTTGGGTGTAAATGGTTTCCAGGAACTTCTACACCGTCTGAATCATTAACTGTTGAGAGAAGCTAATTATGGTTTCATATACAACCTATTCTGAGGAAGATGGACCAATTTCTATCACATTGTTGTATATGACTGTTTGAAACATTTATCAATAAAATTTGGGTTGTTACTATACTCTATCTTTCTCAAAGTCTTTTGTTATCTTTGGCCCACTTAAGGTCTATATAACGTTTTATTAGATTATGTGCATTTATGCTTTTTCTCTTTTTCCTAACATATGTTGGATTTCTACTATATATATTCTTTTATAATGTATAAATGACAATCATTTCTTTCATTAATTGATTAACAACAATTTTATGAGCATTATTGACACTTGTTTTAGTTAAAACATCAGTTGTTTACTTGCCAATTTATTTATTAAAAAAATGTTCTGTTAGTATTTTCTTTAATTTGTAGACCTTAAGTTCATTTATTACTACTTATCAAGCTTTGTAGATGCATACTAATAATTAGTGTTGTTAGTTTCATTTTACTTGCATAATTGACCGTATAACTCAAGGAATACTAATAAATAGCACACGAATTTAAACGAAGGATTAGTACCCTCAAGGGGAAAGACTCCGCTAATTTCTTTGGAAAATGAATCTAACATTGTTAACTTAGTTTAGGGATTAAAAAATCTCTTAGGTTTCCATTACTTTCCCTTGAGATCTTTACAAGGTTGCTCTCATGGTTTTACTAGAAACACTACTTTTGGCCAATGTTACAGGTAACCATACTACAGATGAAAGTTCCTTGTTATACAAATTCTATTATTAGTATATGTATGTTTCATCTCAAAAATATTGAAGGATCCAAGTGTTAATGTAGAAAATGAGAAGTTTCCCACAACAACCTCGAATTATGCTTGGCTAATGCAGAATAAGCGAGAATAATCACCCAGATTTTTAAGCCGCTTAAGAAAAAACAATAACTTAATTAGAAAAAAAGCATTATATCTTCAATTAAAAGTATAAATGCGAAACAAATATGAATACTTTAATAATTTAAGCACTATTCCCAAAATATTTATTTATTATATTATTTAATTTCCTTTGTTTTATGTTTATAATAAAAATGCAAACATAAAACCTAGACATAAAAAAAAAATCATAAAGCAAACTATGTTCAAGTTATTTACAATTAAATAAAAAAAAAAACGAAATTTTTTAACACATAAACCTTATACAAATATTTACACAATATATGAATTGATTATTAAAGCGGAAGCGTACAAGCTTCCTTTTATTTTCACTTTTTTAAAATAAAGTAGTAATTAAATGAACATCCATTGGCAAATACAGATATATACAATGGATGTATGGCAAACATATGCTTTAATAAAACAAATATGTATATATTTTGTATTTTCCTTTTAGTTATATGAAGTGCAATATGTATCTCCTAAGAACGGTAAGCTTAGGAGATGGTCATCTTCTATGTGCTACATTTTTAACTTAATATATTCGTGATGAGGAGTACATATATTTACCATTTTACCCAAACGGTTCCACATTTTAATAATTCTTGGCAGTGTGTAGGACTACTAGAGCACCTAATAATTCTTAGTATTCCATATATGATCAAGAAGTGTGTTCTTCCTTTCATTTCCATGCCAATTGTAACAATACATGTATGTCTCAGCCTCTGCTGAGTCACAAGTTTCTAGTATATCTGGCTTGCGGGCTGTTGGATATACCCTTGGGAGGTTGTTGTTCCCATGGTTTAAAAAAAAAAAACAATACATGTACGTCTTTTGCGAGAACCTACTGTCATTTCCACATCTTTGATCATTTCTAAAAATGCACTCGCACTTGCACTTTTTCTTTTGTTGTCATTTGTTTTTTTTTTAATTTATTTGTAACCCATGTCCCACATGTGCATTTCTCAATAAATTACAACAATGAAGTGGTAGCGCAAAATGTTTTGATTCAAAGATTGTTGAATATCAAAATTGACCCGAGCTTCATGTTGCTGTAATAGAACATAACATAAACAACCAAAGACACCAAACACTTTCCATCTAAATGTTGTTTTTTGTGCAGCTTTACACTTGAATATATCCATGCACAACTCAGTGGTATATCATCAATTGTAATCTGTAAAAGGCCACCTTGATCATTTCACTAAAATCTCACAAACTCCTTAATCAACAAAAAACCCAAGTCAACATCAAGTCAACTAGAGACCTATGCTAGGGACCTGCATTCATGCAAATGGTAAGTGAAAGATAATGAAATATGTGTCACCTTGAAATGGAGGGGGAATCCTGGCAATACTTTGTCGACTAGATGCAGTTGATGATGAAAAATGTCATCAACACCAAGGAAAATATCATGGGTACAAACCCATGTCAAAAGGTAAGTAAAAAATGTGACTTTATGACTACTTTGAAAAGATATAATCTGAATCATTGCGAGTGCGCCTTCTAGTACGACATTGTGAAACTATTACAGTCACACATATCCTTAGGCGAGCCAATGCATTCACCAACCACGTCGCAAACAAGTTGTTGGATTGACATATGATACATCAACCATCTATCTAACACTACATACCAAACAAAGCATATATGTGTGTTTTCATCATATAAATCATGTGTAAGTACCTATCACTGCACATAGAGAATATAAAACATATGTATATATATAAGTATCATTATCACATACATCACATCGATACATCCAACGCATAAAATAAATCATACACATGTTGCCAAAATGATATATATATCTCAAAAAAATGTGTTCCATATACATCATGTGGCCTCATGGGAAATAAATACATAAAATTGTATGCCTTATGGGGGTACATTAAAAACATGCCTCCCATAGGCTCCATCTATACCATATACAAAATCGGGACCAAATCCTTATACAAAAATACAGACTTCCTAGCACTCAAATCGCTCCTCCCAATCATGGATCATCCGGACCTCTAATGGGCAACGAACACATTGCCTCTGGTGCCATCGCTGTGGCTCTTGCTACATCACTTGGATGTGGCCTCAGGGTCGGTCTCGATCCTTGAGGTGGCACCTGCCTAGCAGGTGGCGGTGGACCCTGTCCACCCTGCACCGCCCATATCGGATGACAAGATATAGCTATCCCCCACAGCACTCGACGCCATCCAACACCGAACTTTGATGGAAACTGAAGCATATGGGCCAACTCCTTATCATCAAGATCGTCCAACCCTCGTCCACACCCTTAGTCAAAGAACCTAGCTGCCTCTCCAAGTCGACCAATATCTCAACATCCCAGTGCCCTAAGGGGGCTCCCCCTGCAGGATAACCCCCACCTACAACTCTACCAGCAGCACCGGTAGCTACTCCAGAAACCCCTGTGGTTCCAGCCCTCTCATCATGCCTCCGATAGCGTCCCACAACCTGTGGGGTTTGCACCGGTCCCACATCTAAATCACATATAAGAATCCACAATTAGTATCAGATATACATAAGAAGTATGTGCATAATCAAATCAATGTATAGAAAAAATGCGTAATCACAAAATACATCATACTTGTGAGATCTCATCCATGGACAGGGATTGGTGGTTGTAGGTCCCCCCAGTAGTCCATACCACTCTAGGGGTACTACTCCATGTGTCCAATCTGTTGCTCCTACACATCCAAGTAATGGGGAGTGAATACGTGACCTATCTCCCCCCCCCCCACAAAAATGAGGCATCACTCACCCCCAATACATCATACGAGGCTCCTGGGTCCCCCCAACAAGCACCACCACTTACGGCCTCAGAGAAGGGTATCTCTCGAAGGAGTATGTGCACAACATGATCCCATGGCGAAATGTCATCTCACCTACGCCACAACTGGCATCTGTCAGATGCCTTGTCAATACAATAAGTAGCATGGGCCCCCATGCCACCTGGTGCCCTGCCATAACCCACTCTACTAATCCAAGTTGCCCCTTCGTGATCCTCTTGGGGGATTATATCCCCACAATATGAAAACAACAGTCACCATTTCCCAGACAACTAAGCTCTGAATATGAGCGATAAGGATCTGAATGGAGCTCACCACAGCCATATCCCCCTCATCGGTCAACAAGACCTAGGATACTCTGATAACCTCCCATTTGAGGCTGGGTGGACTCACGTACTCCACGTGGGGACATACCCGTTAAGAAGTAAATATCCTAAGCAATCATGCTCAGATCCTCCCCCCCCAATCAAAATACCTCCTTGTTAGGATCCCACATAAATATGATCTAGTGTAGCAAGAAATATGTAGACCATAGAAAGGGGCACCTGAAAAACCAAGTCACGACTCACATCCCTCACTAGAGCATCATAGTGGCATTCTCGCCACTCTGTGTAGGTCATGGCATTCAGCTAGAAACACCTACAAGCTCAAACATCATTACATTATGGGTGATTTTAGCATCCAAAATTCCAAATGAGCATTAACCCCAGCTCGTGTGAGTTTCCCCCAAAAATGAGCGCTAGTAGCATGTCATCCCTAAAACTAAAACATGCATAGTGTGATTGACTAGTAAAATCCTGCACAACCATAGTAGCGCATGATATATACGACTTGGTCGTACTATCTACACAATTATCCAATGGACATTCGCGTGAGACCAACGTGCATCCAAGGAGATCATTTCCTGTGCGAGGAATGACCATCATTTATTTTTTGTGCAGGGATTAGTGTATGATAATGGATTTTCCCGTACTGCCACACGAGAAAATCCAAAATCTAGCATAATCACTTTTAAAATGAAAACAAGGTCGTACGGCCCCAGGGGCCTCCCTACCCTAAAAACTAACGAAATGGAAATGACAAGCAAGAGGTGCAGGATTATCTGGATCTTGTAGCTTGGGAATTGGATGCTCAAATCTCCCAGAATCACCAAAAAATGCTCCAACCAATAGATAATGAACAAGTACAAATGATCTCGAAAAAATGGCCCCACCCCTATTTATAGAAATTTGACCCAATATTCAAACCATCGGTACAACCAAAACATAGCTTCGTTTAACGAACCATTCATGCCACTAGAATCAACACCTCAAGATCTTTGAAATGGCTATACCCCCCCTTCATTCGAGAACTTTCATCCAACACTCATTTTCTAGCCCCTACCTTTGGTGCGCCATGTTTTTGGTTATTATTTATGCATTGTCAATACCTTTGTTGTGATCTCTATTACACTTGGGTATTTGCATCGTGTGTGTAAGGAAATTACCAAGAGACTAAGACTCCAACCCTTTTAGCAATGGCGTAGGACTCGCCTCGTAGGTATCACTCCAAAATTACCTTATAGGCAATGTTTTCCCTCTGTTTACATTGCATTTACCAGTATTCCCGTTGATAACCATAGGGTCTTAATTCTCAGTAATGATGTTCCATCAATGTCATTTTTGAGAATAGCATGCCCCCCCATGGGTGTGTGCACCAATGCATCCCTGTCATAATTTCACATCCATGATGTCGAACCCAACAACTCTGAGGAATCTGATCAAGCTTGAAAATATTAACCCATAGTTCATCATTTTATAGTTGTGCATTTACTCCTCCACCTCCAACAGTTGATGCCATCAAATTCCTAGGAACATGTTACGATCAAGACTCACAGTTAACCCCTCATACCTCCATGAGTAATCTACCATATGCAATATTCTTCATATCATCACCCCTGTGAATATAATAATGGGGTCCCCACCCTCCGAAGAAACCAATTATATTGGGTATTCTCGTAGTAGCAGTTTGCATGGCATTGATTCATGGGGTACCCATCTTCGCATTTGCAAACAACAATCACATCAGCATGGAAAATTTTCCCCAACCCACTCAAAACTATGTGAACTCCGCCCATCATCAAATTGATTCCCTTATTCACCCAAAATTGCGAGGATTCCACCCATCATCAAACTGGTCCCCCAACACCCTCAAAACCATGGGGACCCCGCCAATTATTATTTATGTACAAACAGTTCCCTAATCCACTCAAAACCATGGGAGCACCATAATTCTTTTGGAACCAACACCCTGGTCACCTTTGATTGATGTAGTCGAGTCTTTATATCCCTAGCATTGCCAATTTTGTTATTCACCATCACCCTCAATGTTGTGTCTCCAACAAATCCCTTCATTTGTAGTTTTTCTCCTTTCGTTACATTCTATACCTCTATGTCACATCCTAAGAAGTTACCCCTGGTTGACTAAGTCAAAAGACTTGAAATAAATTTTTATATTTGTATGATGCAAGGAATCATGAACATAGAGTATTTTGTGTGATGTGATTAATGATTTATTTATGAAATGTTTATATTTACCTACTAAGGGGAAGCCTGTTGAAAGAGAAACCCACGAGAAACCAAGCTTACTAGGAAAATCATGACTTGTGTGAGTAAATGAATTTAAACCAGGGCAAAGACTAAAATATGTGCGAAATAATAAATAAGAATTTCAAGAAATGTGAGGATTTAAAAATAAAACCCAACTGCTCTTCTAACTTAAAAAGAAAATATAAGAGGAAGGAAAGAAAAGGGGGATGCTACTCTTACTTTCTTTTCCTACAAAAAGATTATCAATTTTTTGCTAACATTTCTAAAACCACATCAGACGAAGCCATTCTCTGTAAAAATTACCAGAGATAAGAATTGAGCAGTAGATAAGGGAGATTGCAGGAGGCAATTCTTCCCATTGCCATGGTACAGGTCAATCCTGGATTACCTTGCTGAGCACGTAGGCTATGTTGACAGCGATCTCCGGGAAGGAGAGGAAATTAATCTTAGGAATCCAGAATGCTGAGTAAAAGAAACCTATTGGAAATTCTACTTTAATAAGTAAGTATATAAATCAAATAACCCTAAATCAGGTTTTACTAGTAAGCTTGGTTTGGCTCAGGGGTGAATTCTGTAAGGGTTGAGAGATTAAGAACTATTGCAGATTTCTATGGTAACTTGGGTGGAACAAGTTAGCCCTTTAGTATGTTGGAAGGAATTATTGTTTAAGTATGTTGGAAAGTTTATTATGAATTGTGCAGCTGTTAATATTTTAATCTTCTAGATAAAGAATGGATAGCTAGGCTATAGTGGTAAGGAAAATGATATTCATGTTATAAGATTTATTTATATTCCTTTAAGTTTAATGAAGTTTGTTGAATGAGATGTATTTAAAACATTGTTTTCAATATTCTGTTGGGTTAAATGTTATATTACGCAAATGATTTCTGAAATGATATTATTTCCCAATTTGATTCTTTTTTAGTAATAAATGTATTGTAATAAAGCCAATTGTATTGCTTATCAAGTCACTTATTCTGTGTACCAAATATAGTATGGAATATGGTTCATATTGTTATATACTTTCTCTTAATACCAGTTATATAGTAGAAATTCCATAAATGTATTCATTATAGAATAGAGAGAAATCCTTGCACTTATTAATCAGACCCTAAACATCAGATTATACCCTCAACCTAAGTCAAGATAACCAAGGAGAAAAATCATGTGTGTAGGATTGATCACGATAAGTGAAGGGTTGGAACCCTTGGCTAAGCCATAAACGCTTATGTTCACAATCAAGCAAAAATACAACTTACAGAGTTAAGTTGATAATGAACAAGACTAAATATATATTACAATGAATTCATATTGAAAGGACTCAAAGCCTGAACTCATGCAATGGTATCCTTTTGTATAGACCGGATAAGTAAAAGAAATTGGGTATCAAATAACCCTGGGTCGACCTCTTATAGAGGCAACTTATATTCAATACAACGATAAAGCCTGCATTATATAAAGGTAGTAATAACGAGTGTAAACCCTCATTTTAAACAACATTATAGAAAAACAAAAAGAACAGGCACGATTTCTAGAATCTGTTAACACTATTAAATTAACAGTGAAGATAAGAGACTCATTTAGATAGTAACAGAATCGAGCTCGAGAACAAGCATATACAAACAAATTTTGTAAATGAAAATAATACATCATGTTAATAAACGATATGTAGTAAATAACACATAGATTCCATAGAGGTTCGTCGCCCTCAATCAAGGGCCATAAGAAAGAGTACATTTATTTAGACATTGAAAAGGAACAGAGCATACTTATAAATAGAACATGCAAAGAAAAATTTGGCAAGAGAAATCCTAACTTGAAACCTTATTTATCCATTATATATATATATATATATATATATATATATATATATATATATATATATATATATATATTGCACAACATAACAAACAACATCGTAATAATGGTCATAAAGGTCATAAGCTTCGTAGCTTATAAAAATATCAGTACTTAAACATTCAAAAGGGAACTAACACAAACGACGGTCAATGTGAGTGAAACCCCTAAAATTTTATTATCATCATTTCAAGGAGTAGTTGTATAAACAACAGAAAGGCTATGAGCCATTAAAACCCAATATAGGTTTTGTAAAACCAAATATATACAATCACAGGATATAAATCCTGACTTCAACCATTGAAACAGTACAATCTATAAAACCCTGCAACGACAACACTTGAAGGGTAGGCTCGTAAATCTTGCGAATCTACACCGGAGGAGTTCGAACCAAGGTGGGAGCTTACCTGGGATGGTCACCACCTTCATTTGCAGATAAGAAGGACCCTTGGTTGTGCATCGTCCTTACCTACACAGAAAAATCTTGAAGAATCATTAGCCTGGCAAAGAAGATAAATAAAAATGGAACAACATGAATATTGATAATCATAAGTAAACATAGTAACAAAGAGAAAGGAGAAACTCTTACCGAGTGCAAATGAACTGAGAGCTATGCATATTCCATCGTCCCATCAGAGCACAGAGGAAAAATTTTATACCTTAACTTAGGAACAAATGTTACCCATAGAGCCACGCAGACTTCTCTCTGCTATTAGATGAACTTCCCTCACCATGTAGAGAAAATCAAGCAACGAAAATGAAGCTTCTCGATGATGGGGAAGAGGTTTAACCCTCACCTCACTATTTTTGGAAGTACCAGTACAATTGCAATTATAGCATGGGACAGCTGGAGGGGCAAGGCAAGCCTTGGTTGTACGTCCTTTTTGGTTGTTAGCTGGAGTTCTTCAATAAACCAACGACCCCACTATTGATGCATGGTTATATCTCAAACCTCCACGACTTACCACACCGTAATACATTAAGTTACACGCAACATGAAATAAATGCTTAAGTTATATCATCGTTATTGCCCTCATGGTGCTAAATAAGAGTCTATCCTGAACATGTCAAGTGTTGCTTTAGGCGGAGCCTAAGTAAGCCCCATTTTGGGTCGAATCCACACTTATGTGGATCTCTAGGGGTGGTAAAAGAAGGGTAAACAAATATATATACAAAGAAAATTATAATGGTATGTGTCAGGTAGTGGCTTAGAACGATACAACTCTAACTATATCAAGATAAGTAAACATTGTTAAGAAATAATGCATGATAACTATCGTACTAGCACTAACAAATGATTTGGTTATGATGCTAGCTCAACTCATGAAAATATGAATAATAAATGCAAGTGAGATCATAGAATCTCTCAAGAGCAATCACGCTCATTGTAATAAGTTAGTAAAACATGAGCACAAATAAATAATGCATGGATACTCAACATTGCCACTTATCGCAATAAATTCGAAAACATTAAATGACCAGTGATAATAATCACGCTCTATAGAGAGAATAGTAATAAACATGCTAACTACTAAACACAAGAGTATACATCACATAGGATTGCAGACGATACAAAAATATATACATAAAAAATTACATGCATAATATTTCAAGTTTTAATGTGGTCAGATATTAAGTGTTACATTTTGGTAGCAGAGAGAGGTTGCAGCTCTGCGTGACCTATGGGCTCTCCTTTTAAATTGCATGATGATTTATTCTGCGTATATAAAATAATAATTTTTATTATTTTGTATAATAAGGTAATTGATGACTATACCTGAGGCGACACAATCAAATTTACCAATACAGTTGGGAAATCATAACTCTATATCGAGACAAATTTATAATTTAACACTCATAACAACTAGAGATGGAGCAGAATTGGAAAGGGCTTGCTAGGCCATAGCAAGATAGGAAGAACTAGCAGACCAGATTCAAAACCAGAGACAGTTGCATTAAGAATTTTTTTATTATTAATCATGAGTGAGAATAGAAATTCCAGCAACAAGTGCATATGGAACCACCTCAACAGGTGGGAGAAACTTGGGTTAGTCTAAATGGCGAACAACAAACAATCACACCCTCATAATTACTTAAGACTATGCAAAGCTTAAAATATGAGTTGCAAAGTTTTAAAGAAGATAACATGAAAGATAGGCAAGCACAACAAGAACAGAATTCTATGTTATTGCAAAATTTAACTGAAATCAATTGCACAAAGTGGTACCAAGCCTACATCCTATCCGAGGAACCGAACAATGCACGAAACAGTACAATGTTGGGAGTGTCAAGGGCCTCATTATCCTAAAGACTGTCCTAACCGGAGAGGAAAGGTCTTAAACGACTTGCAAGAGGAACCTGTCATCAATGATGTAGATAGAACTCCTTGTATATGTGCAGCATTAAAGAATCATCAAGTTGATTTCCAGCCATCCATGACAGGAATAGAAGGTAAAATATCTATGCATCATATTTCTATTTTAATTGATCGAGGTACATGTCATAGTTATATATCCCCCAAAATTGTGGGAAAATGCAATTTGCAAAAGAATAAACATGATAAACCATGGCTGGTATAACTAGCCATTGGTACTAAAAGAAAGATTTATGAATTAGTTAAAGGTTTTCATTTGAATTTGAATGGAATGGAAACTGTTGTAAATTTGAATGTACTACCCCTTTGATCTTATGATGTTTTAGACGGAATGGACTGGTTGGAAAAACATCAAGCAATTTTGAACTGTTTGGAGAAGACCATTGCTTGTGTTGATGGTTTAGGAAATATTGTTTTTTTAAAAGTAAAACCCGAAAGAATTCTATCCAGAAAATTTCGGCACTACAACTTAAAAGAGAGGCTCGAAAATGCTATAAACTATATGTAGTAAATGTTCAAAACTATAATGATGAAATACAATAGAAAATATAAAATTTTCCTATTTTAGCATAATTCAAAGATATGTTTCTAGATGAGATACCAGGGCTACCACCTAAGAGAGACCTAGACTTCTTCATAAATCTAACTCCAGGAGAAGTAATAATCTTTAAGGAACCCTACAGAATGAGTACCCTAGAATTAGTGGAATTAACAATCCAGTTACAAGACTTACTTGAAAAGGGGTATATCAATCCAAGTGTGTCCCCTTAGGGTGAACCTATATTGTTTGTAAAGAAGAAATATGGGACCATGCGAATGTGTATTGACTATTGTACACTTAATAAACTAACTAACAAAAAAATACCCATTGCCCAAGATCTTGGCTTGTTTGATCAAGTCGGAGGGGCTAAAATATTTTCCAAAATTGACCTAAGGTCAGGTTACCACTAGGTAAGGATAAGGGAAAAGGACATTAGTAAGAGTAATTTCAGAACAAGGTATGGACACAATGAGTTTGTAGTAATGCCCTTTGGATTGACAAATGCACCTGCAACCTTTATGTGCTTAATGAGTAATATTTTCAGTCAATACTTAGATAAATTTGTTCTTGTATTCATTGATGACATTCTGATTTATTCAAAGAATGAGAAAGAACATGAAGAGCTCTTGAAGATAGTACTGCGAACCTTAAGAGAACATGAACTGTATGCCAAATTTTCTAAATGTGACTTCTATAAGAAGGATATTCAATACTTAGGTAATATCATATCAGAAGATGGTACAACTGTGGATCCAGATAAAATTAAAGCCATGAGGGATTGGCCCACTCCACAAAATGTTTCATATGTGAGATCCTTTATGGGATTAGCAAGATAGTACATAAAATTTATAGAGAACTTCTCTAGAATAGCTTATCCCATAACTTCCTTGCAAAAGAAAAAAGTTAGATTTGTTTGGAGCGATAAATGTGAATCTGGTTTTCAGAAACTCAAGGAATTGTTGACAAGGGCACCAATATTGAAAGTTGTTGATCCAAATAAAGATTGCGTAGTCTGCACAGATGCGTGCAAGGAAATATTGGGGGGTGTTTTGATGCAAGACAACCATTTAATTGTTTATGAGACTCGAAAACTTAAAGAAAGTGAGCAGAACTATGCTACATGACCTAGAATTAGCTGCAATTATACACGCTCTTAGGATGTGGAGGCATTACCTCATGGGAAAGAAATTTTCGCTGAAAACCGATAACATGAGCTTAAAATATTTATTTGAACAGCCCAACTTTAATGCCAGGCAAGCTCATTGGTTAGCCTTTATCAGTGAATATGACTTTGAGGTAAAGAATATAAAAGGAAGAGAAAATAAGGTAGCAGATGCTTTAAGTAAGCGAGTGCATCTACTTTATGAAATTTCTTTAAGTAAATCAGAGGGAAATTTAAAGAATGAAATCAAAATAGCACTTAAAGATGACCCATTTTATGTTGCAAATAGTGAAAAATGGCTGAAAAATAATTCATAACAGCAACAACAAGGTTTTAAAATACACGAAGAAGTACTTCTTTGGTCACAAAACAGGTTGTACATTCCTAAAAAAGCATATTTTAGACACCAAATTCTAACATAATTTCACAAGAAACCTTATTTCGGGCACTTGGGCTATCAGAAAATGGTAGAAACAGATAAGAGGCATTATTTTTGGCCAAAAATGAGAGCTGATATAGCATATTTTATAGCTAAATGTTTGGAATGCCAACAAATAAAGATTGAACACCAGCACCCTGCCGGTTTGTTACAACCTTTACCTATACCCAAGTGGAAATGGGAGATAATCAGCATGGATTTTATTACGGGATTACCTAAAAGTAGAAAACATAATGATTCGATAATGGTAGTAGTGGATAAATTATCCAAATCTGCACACTTTATCCTAGTAAAATCCACCTATAAGGATGCTAACATTGTTGAGATATTTTTGCAAGAAATTTTATACTGCATGGAATTCCAAAGGAAATAATATCTGATAGAGATTCTAAATTCAGAAGTAATTTTTGGAGAGCTTTGTTTTCTGGTTTAGACACTCAATTGAATTTCAGTACTTCTTATCATCCACAAACTGATGGACAAACGTAACGCACTAACCAAGTTCTGGAAGACATGTTGAGGATGTATGGTATGCAGAATCCCTCGCATTGGTAGGACTACATACTTTTGGCCGATTTCTCCTACAACAATGGATACCATACTTCTACAAAGATGTCTCCCTTTGAGGTATTATATGGCAGAAAGTGCAGAACATCGATCACATGGGATGACCCAGTGGACAGGTTGATGTTAGGACCGAATTTATTGAAATATTTGGAACAATTATGGACAAGGTAAGACAGAATTTGAAAGAAGCTCAAGACAAGAAAAAGAGTTATGCAGACAAGCTACGTAGATATAAATAGTATAAGGTGGGTGATCATGTGTACTTAAAGGTGAAGGAAAAAAGGAGTACCCTTAGGTTGGGAAAATGCAGTAAATTGTCTCCAAGATATTGTGGGCATTTCGAGATCCTAGCAAGGATAGGACCTATGTATTATCAATTGGCCCTACCAACTCATATTAAGATCCACATTGTATTTCATGTATATATTTTGAAGAAATATATTTATGATTCCAAACATGTTATTGACTAGAATTTGCTGCAGGTAGAACCAAAGGAGGAATTTCTTCCAGAACTAGAATGCATCCTGGACCGGAGGGAAAACGGGCTTAGGAACATAAATATTGCTCAGGTGAAGGTGCATTGGAAGCACTATGGACCTAAAGAAGCTACTTGGGAAAGGGAAGAGGACATGAGAGAGGCATATCCCTTTCTGTTTTGAAAAGTTAACAGCGGGACGGTGTTATTTTTAAGGGGGGTGGGATGTCACATCCGAAGACGTTACCCCTAGTTGACTAAGTCAGAATACTTGAAATCAATTTTGGTATGTATATGATGCAAGGCATCATGAACAAAGAGTATTTTGTGTGATGTGATTAATACTTTATTTATGAAATGTTTATATTTACCTGCTAAGGGGTAGCTTGTTGAAAGAGAAACCAAGCTTACTAGGAAAATCATGACTTGTGTGAGTAAATGAATTTAACCAAGGGGAAAGACTAAAATATGTGAAAATTAATAAATAAGAATTTCAAGAAATGTGAGGATTTAAAAATAAACCCTAACTTCTCTTCTAACTTAAAAATAAAATATAAGAGGAATAAAGAAAAGGGGAAGGTTGCTCTTACTTTCTTTTCCTACAAAAATATGATCAATTTTCTGCTGCACATTTCTGAAACCACATGAGAGGAAGCCATTCTCTGTAAAAATTACCAAAGCTAAGAAATGAGCAACAGATAAGGGAGATTGCAGGAGGCAATTATTCCCATTTCCACGGTACAGGTCAAGTCTGGATTACCTTGCTGAGCGCTCAGTCTATGTGGACAGTGATCTCTAGGAAGGAGAGGAAATTAATCTCAGGAATCCATAATGATGAGTAAAAGGAACCTATTGTAAAGTATGCATTAATGAGTAAGTATATACATCAACTAACCCTAATTTAGGTTTTACTAGTAATCTTGGTTTGGCTCAGGGGTGAATTCTACGAGGGTTGAGAGATTAAGAACTACTGCAGATTTCTATGGTTGGGTAGAACATGTTATCCCTATAGTATGTTGGAAGAAAGTATTGTTTTAAAAGTATGTTGGAAAGTTTATTATGAATTGTGCAGTTGTTAATATTTTAATCTTCAAGTTAAAGAATGGATGGCGGGGGTTTAGTGGTAAGGAAAATGGTATTCCTGTTATAATATTTCTTTATATTCCTTTAAGTTTAATGAATTTTGTTGAATGAGATGTATTTAAAATGTTGTTTTCAATATTTTGTTTGGTTAAATGTATTGTAATAAAGACAATTGTATTGCTTATCAAGTCACTTTCTCTTAATACGAGTTATATAGTAGAATTCCATAAATGTATTTATTATAGAATAGACTGAAACCCTTTCTTATTAATTAGACCATGAACACCAGATTATACCCTCAACCTAAGTCAAGATAAAGAAGGAGAAAAATATTATATGTAGGTTTTCTCATGATAAGTGAAGGGTTGGAACCCTTGGATAAGCCATAAATGCTTATGATCATCAGCAAGAAAAAATACAACTTACAAAGATAAAGTTCATAATGAACAAGACTAAATATATATTACAATGAATTCATATTGAAAGGACTCGAAGCTTGAACTCATCAATGGCATCCTTTTGTATAGACCAGATAAGTAAAAGAATTTGGGTATCAAATAACCCTAGGTTGACCTCTTACAGAGTCGACTTATATTCATTACAACGATGAAGCCTACGTTATAGACATGTAGTAATAACGGGCGTAAACACTCATATTAAACAACATTATAGAAAAACAAAAATAACAGTCACGATTTCCAGAATGTGGTAACACTATTAAATTCACAATGAAGATAAGAGACTCATTTAAATAGTCACTTAATCGAGCTCGAGAACGAGCATATACAAAAAAAATTGTAAATGAAAATAATACATCATGTTAATAAACAATATCTAGTAAATAACACAGAGATCCCATATAGGTTCGTCACCCTCAATCAAGGGCCACAAGAAAGTGTACATTTATTTAGACATTGATAAAGAATAGAGCATACTTATAAATAGAACATGCAAAGAAAAGTTTGGCAAGAGAAATCCGAAGAACTCGAAACCTTGTTTATCCATTATATATATATTGCACAACATAACAAACAACATCGTAATAGTCTCCATAAAGACCATAAGCTTTGTAGCTTATAAAAAATATAAGTACTTAAACATTCCAAAGGGAACTAACACAAACACTAGTCAATGGGAGTGAAACCCCCGAAATTTTATTATCATTATTTCAAGGAGTAGCTGTATAAACAATAGAAAGGCTACGGGCCATTAAAACCCAATATAGGGTTTGTAAAACCAAATATATACAATCATGGTATATAAATCCTGACATTAACCATCGAAAGAGTACAATCTATAAAACCCTGCGACGACAACACTTGAAGGGGGGGCTCATAAATATTGCGAATCTACACCAGAGGAGTTCGAACTAGGGTGGGAGCTTACCTGGGATGGTCACCACCTTCATCTGCGTATAAGAAGGACCCTTGGTTGTGCATCGTCCTTACCTACACAGAAAACTCTCGAAGAATCATTAACCTGGTAAAGAAGATAAATAACAATGGAACAACATGAATATTGATAATCATAAGTAAAAATAGTAACAAGGAGAAAGGAGAAACTCTTACCGAGTGAAAAGGAACTGAGATCTCATGCATATTCATTAGAGAGATTTTGAGGTCAAAAAATGGCCTCCTAAGAGATGTACTACAAAAATATGAGATATATTAAAATAATATGAATTGGAGGTTTTATGGGGTAGGTATATATGACAAGTCACCTCCCACACTATTTTCTATGCACAATATAAATAACCATGGTTGAGTTACTTTTCAAAATTCACTAGAAATAAAATTAATAAAATAAGTCTACATTGATGTGACTAAGATTCATTGTAAATTCCCAAAAATTTATTGTCCTTTAGCATTTATTTGTCTTAAACTTGCAAATGAAATTAAATAATAAAAAACATTTTTAAGAGCTATTTTTTAAATTTTATGTTGACTTTTTATATTTAGTACTTTTCTCATGAATTTAATAATGTAATTTAATTGAGAATTTATTTACATGTAAAATGTCAATAATATTATTATAATCCACATTGCATTATTATTATTATTATTATTATTATTTATTAAATCTATTATTATTATTTATTAGTTTGACATTATGTTATTAAATAGAATGGAGTGAATATATAATTTAAAATTAAAAACATAAAAATGATAATATATTATTTTATAAAAAAATGTGAAAGGACTTTCTCTATGAATTAAGAGTACTTCACTTGAAAATGACAATAATATTATTTTATGAGAAAGTGTGAAAAGACATTCATTATGAGTACTTTACTTGAAAATGACAATAATATTATTTTATAAAAAGACTATCATTATGAGTACTTTACTTTATGACTTAAAAGTACTTACACCACTACCTTGGTTAACTATGTGTTTTCATCCACCAAAGAAAATTTGACAAATAAGCATTCTTAACTCATGCAGTGTCACCTCACCAAGGGGGATGATGTCATCTACTAGAATGTGATTGGTTGTATTTTATAGTACATTTTCTTTGTTTTGAGGCCATTTTTTGACCTCAAAATTTCTCTAATGCCATCGTACCATTAGAGCACAGAGGAAAAATGTTATACCTTAACTTAGGAACAAATGTTACACATCGATCCACGCAGAGCTCTCTATGTTATCAAATGAAATTCCCTCACCACATAGAGAAAATAAAGCAACAAAAATGAAGCTTCTCGACGATGGGGAAGAGGTTTAACCCTCACCTCACTGTTTTTCAAATTGCCATTACAATTGTAATTATATCATGGGGCAACTGGAGGGGAAAGGAAATACTTGATTGTACGCCCTTTCTGGTTGTTGCCTGGAGTTCTTAAATAAACCAACGAACCCACTATTGATGCATGGTTATATCTCAAACCTCCACGACTTACCACATTGTAATACATTAAGTTACACGCAACATGAAATAAATGGTTAATTTATATCACCGTTATCGCCCTTGTGGTGCTAAATAAAAGTCTATCCTGCACATGTCAAGTGTTTCTTTAGGCGAAGCCTAAGTAATTCGCCTTTTGGGTCGACTCCACGCTTATGTGGATCGTTAGGGGTGGTAAAAGAAGGGTAAACAAATATATATACAACAAAAATTATAATGATATGTGTAAGGTAGTGGCTTAGAACGATACAACTCTAACTATGTCAAGATAAGTAAACATTGTTAAGAAATAATGCATGATAACTATTGTACTAGCATTAACAAATGATTTGGTTATGATGCTAGCTCAACTCATGAAAATATGAATAATAAATGCAAGTGAGATCATAGAATCTCTCAAGAGCAATCACGCTCATTGTAATAAGTTAGTAAAACATGAGCACGAATAAATAATGCATGGATACTCAACATTGCCAATTATCGAAATAAATTCGAAAACATCAAATGACCAATGACAATAATCAAGCTCTATGGAAAGAACAGTAATAAACATGCTAACTACTAAACACCAGAGTATACATCACATATGATTGCAAATGATAGACATATATATAAAAAAACATTTACATGCATAATATTTCAAGTTTTAATGTGGTCAGATATTAAGTGTTACATTTTGGAATCAGAGCAAGGTTGTAGCTCTGCGTGACCTATGGGATCTCCTTTTAAATTGTAAAATGATTTCTTCTGCGTATATAAACTAATAAAAATGTTATTTTGTATAATAAGGTAATTGATGACTATACCCGAGGCGACACAATCAAATTTACCAATACAGTTGGGAAATCATAACTCTATATCGGGTCAATTTTATAATTTAATACTAAGAACAGCTAGAGATAGAGCAAAATTGGAAAGGGATTGCCAGGCCATAAAAAGACAGGAATAATAGTGGACTAGATTCAAAACCAAAGACAGTTGCATTAAGACAATTTTTTTATTAATCATGAGTGAGAATAGAAATTCCATCCAACAAGGGCATATGGAACCACCTCAACAGGAGGGAGAAATATGGGTTAGTATAAATGGCGAACATCAAATAGTCACACCCTCATAATTATGTAAGACTATGCGAAGCTTAAAATCTGAGTTGCAGATTTTTAAAGAAGATAACATGAAAGATAGGAAAGCACAACAAGAACTGAATGTTGTGTTATTGCAAAATTTAACCGAAATCAAACAAAATCCGGTTCACACTTATATTAACGCATTGGAAGGATCCCATAAGAAAGAAGAAAGCAAAAGGAAAAGGAAAAGGAATAAAGTCCCTCCTACCAATTAGAGAGGAATATCTATAGTACTGCCTAATTTGAGATTTCCTCCCCACTTCGATTTAAAAAGAAAATTAAACATTCGCATACTTCTAAATTGAAAGGGGAATTTAAGAAGATTAAAGCACCAGTCTTCGAAGGAGAACTTGATTCAGGTGAGAAAGGTAAAGAATGGTTGCTTGGTATGTCCAAATATTTTCATTTTTATGCTTACCCAAATGAATTAAAAGCTCGATTAGCAATTTACAACCTCAATGGAAAGGCTGGACGGTGGTGGGAAGATTTAAAAGTTACCAAGGGGAACCAAGAAGGTAAAATTGAGTGCTTTGAATTCAAAAATATTTTAAAGAAAAGTATTTATTGTTAATGTTGTGAAAGTATAAATCTAGTGAATAAAAATAATATTTTTAAGATATATATTTCTCTCAAGATGTATATTATTTACATTTCCCTTATTATGAGCATTTGGGCCTAATAGGTGGTACATCTCAAAATATTCTTCTTTATCCAATAGTCATTTTGAGATAAGTCAATTAATAATTTGTAGATCATAAGTGTTCCCATGGTCCACACTCGCAACCAACGAAACATGGAGAACCAAAACATGGACCCACCTAAGGAACCTAAGGATATTGGATCTACAATTGCAGAGTTGCACAATTCAGTCGCAATTATCAACACCACAATCGCTTTCCAGGGCAAAATATTGGAGGGGTTACATAAACACATGGGTCTCGATTCCAAAAGGGAGGATATAACCCCAAAATCATTTGCAAATTAATTATGTGGATCTTATACTCTCTTTCTAAATACTAAGCCTCCGCCCTTCTAGATAATAATTCATGGCACACTTCCCAAAGGTATACATGTGCAAATTTGATGGCTCAAATCCATCAAGTTGGATTACCCAAATGGAACATTATTTTTCTCTCTATGACATTAGTTATGATCTCCAAAAATTAAAAGTGGGTGTTTTATAATTAGACTCAATGTTGGCAATGTTGGCAATGTTGGCAATGTTGGCATTGGTATCATAAATCTTATTATAGCTACACCCCTTGGACCCAATTTGTGAATATCCTCCGTGATCGTTTTGAATGTGGCACTCACTACTTAGGCCTATTGACAAAATTATGCTAGTGTGACATAATTATCGATTATATTGCAGGCTTTGAGTGATTAGTAATATGCACAGAGGGCCTTTTTTTTTAAAGAATGTTTCATCAATGGCCTCAAAGACACAATTAGAGCACATGTCATAATGTAGTGCCCAAAACATGGTTGGAAGCTTATGATTGAGCTAGAGGAGATGAGATGGTGATTAATCCTCAAACCAACAGATCTTCATTTCCTATTCACAATATTCCCCCCATGTCACCTACTCCCAACATCTCCAACCCTCTATCATTAAGAATCCAAAAGTTGTCTCCAAAAGAGATGGAAAAGCATAAATGCCTCAAAATTTTCTATAATTATGATAAAATGTATTTCAAAGGACATAAATGCAAAGAATAAAAGTTATTCTAAATGGATGTATCTTCACAAGATCACCTATTATAAGACATAGCAATTAAAGGAAATCAACTAATGACACCACCTTGCAAGCTCCTAATGAGGAACCCAAAATTTCCCACGATGCCTTATCAAGTCTCTCAACTCCCTAAACATTGAAGATGATAGGCTATATCAAGAATTGCAAAGTAATTGTACCATTTTTCAATGGCAACACCCATAATTTTGTTCATATAAGAGTGGTAGAAGAAACACATTGTTATGTATTTTCTATACCAAATTTCCAAACTATGATACAAAATGGTGGTATGATAAAATGTGGGGGGTAATGTGAAAATGTGAAATTCCAAATGGGTGACTACCATTCCAAAGCACACATGTTTGATATTGAAATGAGTGGTTGTAATGTGGTTCTAGGGGCATAATGATTATGGACTTTGGGTCCTTTCACCATGGATTTAAAGGACCTATACATCAGCTCCACTAAGGGAAAATACATAATCTCAAGAGGCTCACCTCAAGTTCTCTTGAAATTATCACCCCCCACCACATGGAGAATTTATTGAGGAAAGGCCACTTGAGCATTCACTATAGAAAAACCGTGTAATTAGCATCCCTTTTAGCTTCCTTTTTTTCTTACATTTACTTTTTTAGTGATTTTTTGTAGCTTTTATGAAAAGTCGGCACTATTTCACAGGATGGCCCCAAATGCAGTGTTATAAGTAATATCAAAGGTTCAACATTTTCCTCAATCCTAACGAGTTGGAGGGAATTTCAATTATTTTAATTAAAATCTCTCATTTTCCCTCATAAAATCCCCTCAAAACCTACTCTTTCATTATTTTCTCATTTCCTCTCTTTTACTATTCTCTTATCCATCCTTCTCCTTTCTCCCTTGATGTTTCATCTCTTAGGGTTTCATCATCATGGAGGATAGGGTTTTGGTTTCATGTAGGAACCTCCATGAGGAAAATAATGGATTATCATTCTCGTTTATTCCTTCCTTCCTCTTTTAATTTTCTTTTCATCTATTGATTTACTAATGTTTATTGTTGTTTTGTTGTTTAGGGTTTCATGCATGGAAGCTAAGGTTTCATGATGGAATCTCCATAAGGAAATTAATGGCTTCTCCCTTCCCTTCTCATTTTTCCTTCCTCTTTTGCTTTGATTTTTCTTTATTAATTTTCTAATGTTTATGGTTGTTTTGTTGTTGCGGGTTTAATGGAGAAAGAATAAAAAAATGACATCTTGGGATTTTTGTTTAATGCACAAATCAAGTTAATGGGTATGGCTTAAGGAATACCCTTGCATTAATGTAAGGAGATTCAAGTTCAAATCTTGGCACCCATCTATTTCTTTTTACTTTTTCATTTGTATTCATTTGTTTGCATGCATAGATTAGGTTAATTTCAATTCAAATATGCACTTCTAAAGGTATATTTCTATGGAAATGTAGTTCAAGTATAATTCCTTCCTTTTGGCAAGTAATTCGAGTTCAAATCCTAGCATTCCCTTAACAATTTCCATTTCTATTTTCAGTTTTTACCATTTTTCATTTATGTTTTTGTAAGTTCCAATTTGCAGTATGTTAGTTTAGTTTCAATTCAAATTTGTTCTTTTGACCATATTTTTTTGCGGGAATGTAGTTCAAGTAGAGCTCTTGCCTCTTGGAAAGTGTTCTAGGCTAAAATCCCAACATTTCCTTACAATTGTTTTTCAATTTTTAGCATTTTTTGTTTTTATTTCTATAAATTTAATTTACAAATAGTCAGCGCTAAATCAGACGCTAACTATGGCACTAAACATAGCTCAAATTATGACACTAAACCTAGCACTAAATCTCGCACTAACTTAGACGCTTTAATAAATTGCAAGTTTGTGCCCGGTTAAGCGCCAGATTTCCAATCCAATTGGAAAACAAATTACACTAAAATAGGTGTTAATTGCCTATTTTGTTGTAGTGATTATTACACAATTCAATGCCATACAAGTAGTGGACACGCCCCCATAGGACATTCACCCTAACTTTCAACTATGTATATCTAAACAAAAATAGGTTTTTGAAACACCCAAGGGTTTATCACCATCCCATGGAGAGCATGACCATCATATTCCACTAATTCCAAGGAGTCAACCCCTCAATGTACAACCTTATAGGCACCCTTTCATGAAAAAAATGAAATAGAAAATATCATTAAGGAGTTGTTGTAGGTTGGCATCATTCACCCTAGTACAAGCCATTATTCCTTACAAGTGGTTATGGTATTGAAAAAGGAAGGCACTTGGTGCATGTGTCTTGATTTACAAGCTCTCAATAAGAGTGACTATTAATGATATGAATTTCATGTCCTGGTTATTGATAATCTTTTGGATGAGATTCATAGAGCCAAGTTTTTCATTAAACTGAACCTTTGCTCAATATACCACCAAATAAGGATGAAAGAGGCCAACATCTCTAAGAAAAGTTTCCACACACATGAAGGTCATTGTGAGTTTTTGGTGATGCATTTTGGCCTTTTCAATGCTCCATTCACCTTTCAGAGCCTCGTGAATAAGATTTTATGACCTTTCCTCCTCAATTTTATGTTGGTTTTATTTGATGATATATTGATCTACAACACAACATGGGAAGACCACCTAGAGCATGTCGATCATGCCTTGAAATTATTGAGGGACCACCAATTATTTGTGAAATGTTATGAATGTGGTTTTGGGGTTTCCTAGGTTGAATAATTGGGTCACGTTGTGAGTTAGGAGGAGTATGAGTAAACCCAAAGAAAGTGGTGTTTCTGGAAGATTGGCCACGCCCCAAGACCCTAAAGAGTTGTGTGGTTTCCTAGGACTTACAGGATACTACATAAAGTTTGTGAAAAGTTGTGAAAAAATTGCAGCTCCTTTAACTTCCTTGTTAAAAAAGAATGCCTTTGTCAAGAGTGAAGAAGCTAAGCAGTCCTTCCCAGCCTTTAAGGAGACCATGTGCATTCCTCCAATATTGGAAATGCACGATTTCACTAACACTGTTGTCTTATAATATGATGCCTCTAAGAGAGGTCTTGGAGCAGTATCGATGCAAGAAGGATGTCCTTTGGCCTTCACCAATAAACAATGATACGATCAAATTTTGGACCAATCTACATATGAAAAAAAGATGATGGCCATTTTTCATGCAATTGAGACATAACACCCATATCTAAATCCCAGAATCTCTCAATCCCAGGAAAAAATATAATGGAGTATAATCCACATGGTATAACAAGTTTAGTCTTTGTGTGTGTGTGTGTAACTTGGATTGTGAGAGTCATATTGTGATTTAAAGGAGCTCATTATTATACCAGAGGTGCAATGACCCTTTGGTGGCTTGATTGAAGGATTTTATATGGGAAATGTGGCCTTCATCTCAATGAAATTGCTAGCATTTTTAATAGGTAATGAACCAACTTGTGATTTTCTGGTTGCGTTGCCTACGTGGATGTTAGATGATTGATGATATCATAAATTGGTTGAAGACTCATTGATTTCTGGTAGTATGTAGCATGTGCTAGCTTCACTACTTGACAATCATTTTGGTGGTAAAAGGAAAAATGATTCAGTTTTTAGTTTTTCCTTGTTGCTCCAACTTGTTCCCCTCATGGTTGGGCATACTATTCTAGGGGAATAATCCTCTTCTCATAAGGGAGTTTCACTTTCTAATACTGGCTATAGCAACGAGAAACTGTTGCTATAGCAATGGCTTACAGTCGTAATAGTGACATTTTTTGGTAGTTTAAACATAATCCACACACGCCACGTGTCGTGTCTTTCTTGTCGCTATAACAACGAACATTTTAAAGTGTTGCTACAGCGATGAAAAGTGTTCCACGAAAAAATGGGGTCATGTTTGCCGCTATAGAAACGCACGAGTGTTGCAATAGAAACGATTGTCCATGGGAAAAATGTGCACATGTACTAGTGATTGGGACCCTACAGTCACGAGCAACTTTTGGTAGCTATCTAAAGCCTAAGGTACTCAGTGGAAACTCAACACGGCTTATCAACCCTTAACATATTGTCAAACATAAGCAGCCAATGAGTCTTTAGAAACCTATTTGAGATGCTTCTCTTTGAAAATGCCACACCGATGAGTGCGTTGGATTCCTCTTGCAAAATGGTGATATAATACCACTTATCATGGAGCTACCAAAATGACACCATATGAAGCCGTATATGGCCAAAATCCCTTGTTTGTGGTTTCCTATTTCACAAACACTTCCAAGGTTTAGGTAGTGGATAGCACACTTTGCACTAGAGATGGTATTCTATGCACACTTAAGGACAATTTGGTTATGGCTTAAAATATAATGAAACAACAGGTGTATCAATATTGCTTAAAGCGTGCATTTGCATAAGAGGATTATGTGTTTCTTCAACTTTAACCTTATAAATAAACATCACTCGAAAACAACCTCCATCGAAAACTAGCATCAAAGTTCTATGGACCCTACAAGATCATACAACGCAATGAACATGTGTCCTACAAATTAGATTTTCTAGATCACTCCAAGATCCCTCCGGTCTTTCATGTGTATTGTCTCAAAAAGGTTGTGCAATCAAATTGTAAAGTGCAGACCAAGTTACTAGAACTTGATGAAGGAGGCTCCATTTGGCTCTAGTTGGAAGCAGTATTGGATACTAGAGAGAATTATTTATGTAAGCGCATATCAAAGAAGTCTTGATCTAGTTGAAAGATATGCAACCAAAAGATGCCACATGGAAATCCATCGGGATTCTACAACAATTTTCTCACTTTTACCCTTGATGACAACATTACTCTAAAAAGAGAAGGGCATGTTAGGATCCTACCATAACCTCTCTACTTTAGGCTACATAGTATTTAATCAATTAATGTATGCCGCCATGTTCTTTGAATAAGGTCGATTAGATAGTAGTGGATAATTAATTGATGTAAAAAAAATCTCTTAATTAAGGCCCATTGGGTAGTTGGTACTCATTAATTATGAGGCCACAAGTAGTTAGGGTTTTGGCTATTGAAAGTCTATTTAGAAAACTAGGAGGTTATGGATTGTTTTGTCAAATATTTTGGTATTTGGAGCTTGGCTTAAGTGAAAGGTCGCCTAGCCTTAATAGGCAAGTGGACATTGTTTTTTATTGGATTATAATACTACAAGGGTTTATTCTCTAGCATTTTATCTCAATTGTCTTTGTGTTTTGTTATTCTACATTATAATCTCTAGTTTCTCACATTATCAATCTCTATATACCTGCTTGTATTCTAAGTTTAAGAGTTAAAGAACACTACACTACCTACAATAGAGGACACTACCTACCATAGAGGACTTGCACCACAAGCTTAGGTGTAGTTAGCAGATGATATTGGTTGAACAAAGCATCTAAAAGTGAATATTGAGGGTAAACATAGGAAGTAAGAGACCTTATAACATTTGTACTAACCATAGTGTCCATGGCAACTCAATAGTGAGTGCCCAGTTCTGTGTATTGGCATTTTACAGCTAAGAAAGAAAAGAGCAAAGCATAGGCTCCATGGCAACTCAATAGTGAGTACCCATTTCTTTGTATTGGCATTTTATAGCTAAGAAGAAAAGAGCAAAGCATAGACTTCATCTTTATGCTAAATTTTTCTCATATTGAGTTTTCTCAAATATATCAAATATATCTGGTATTTATATTCATTATGTGAGTTTTCTCAAATATATCTGATATTTATATTCATTATGTGAGTTTTCTCAAATATATCTGGTATTTATATTCATTATGTGGATGATCTTTGGCTGACTTCTTCATTTTATACTTATAAATACATTCCCTGCCTATTTTCAAAAAGAAAATTGAATACATTCCCTACCTTTTTTTCAAAAAGAAAAAATCTTGTTCCTTCAGAAATACATTCCCTACCTTGTTTCCACCAAAGCAAAAGATACAATTTAATTTCAATCGGACGGAGGCTGAAAGTCAACTGGCTCTGAAAATTCCAGATATAAAAGTCTATCTCCCAGTTCAGCCCTTTAGCTTCGCTGGCAATAATGACAAGCAAAACCAACACCATAGCAGTTCGAGGTGTAGTGTTTAGCACTGTTCGAGGTGTAGTGTTTAGCATTCTTGAGTGCTTGCCCTCTAATGCATGAACTAACACATGGGACAAGTGAAAAGGCGAATAAGCCATGTGTCTCTCATTCAAATGTGAACTTTGTGACCAACTCTGTCATTGTGGATATTTCCCGATGCAAACACTGGTTGTTTGTAGTTCTTACGGAAGGATTTTGGCAAAAATGGTTGTTTGAGTCTTTGTCCTTTGAGATTTGAGATTGGGTCTAAGGTGAATCGTTGTATCTACTATTGTTGGAAAATTTTGAAATCTGTAGCCCGTGATTGTACTCTCCCTCATCCATCCGACATTTCGTTTTAACTAAAGTATTTGGAGTGAGTGAAGTGGTCATATATGGTAGGGAAGGGTTTGTTTACTGGCGTTGGCGCCGAATGCGTAGAAGCCTACGCATTCCAGCGCTTGATGAGCAGATTTTGATGAGCGGATTTCTGGCATAGGATGGAGAAGGGTTTGTTCACTGGCATTGACCCTGGAAAAGCATTTCGGATTTCAAATTCTGTGGAGCTGTCGTCTTCCCTTATTACAGCTCTGAGCGCTAGATTTGGCCTTCCCATTGGGCATGTGCCCCACCTAAAACATCTAAACATTCACAAAACCATTGTCTCGAGAATTTTATCAAGTTGCTATGTTTTGGGGCGGTTTTCTAAAGTTGGTGTTAGATTTTTTTTAATATTTATGTAGTTTTTTTATACAGTGCTTACGAGAAGTGAGGAAGATTTTTGGAGTTCTACGAGTTGAGACTCTATTTTTTGCATGAAATCAGAACTGCACAAATTTCGGGTGGTTTTAGCTCTTGTGAGCATTAACTCAGTGATGAATTCTATCAAGTAAATCTATAGTAATCATTTGAATGGTCTTTTAATTTAAATTTTAGTAAAAATGATGCATTGATTTTTGCTTTGGTTACTCAAAACTCTCGATTCTTTGCATGAAATCAGGGCTGCACAAATTCGGGGCGGTTTTAGCTCTGAGCATTATTTCCCAGTGGTGAATTCTATCAAATAAACCTATATGAATCATTTGAAAGGCCTTTTAATTTAATTTTTTCAAAAATGATAGCATTGCTTTAGTTAAAGTTTAAATAGTTAAAAAGGGATTTTGGTATTATGAAAGAATGAAATGAAAAAATGCAAGCTCAAAAAGAAGGAAAAAGAATAGATTCCCTACCTGGCACAGAATTAGGAAAAGCCAGTGAAAGAAGCTTTTGATGCCTTTCAAACTACGGTTGGTATGGGCTTTTCCACATCTAGTTTCATATATCCTTCCTTACATTCCCTCTTTCCTGGCTCTGTAGCTTCAAAGGTCTTTTCTTCTCTTCCTACATACAGGTTTCAGTGAGTTTATATGTGTTTCTCTTGTTCTTGCTGTTTTACTCGACTTGATATATTCTTTGCTTCTCTTGCAAATATGTGCAATAACTGTAGATAAACGTGTTGATGTCAGTTATATCTCTTGTTCTTGCTGTTTTACTCGACTTGATATATTCTTTGCTTCTCTTCAAATATGTGCAATAACTGTATATAACCGTATTGATGTCAGTTATATTGTTTGCACAAAATCTTACAGGTAATTCATGTTCAGTATAAATATATAGTCTCAATGTTTTACTATCATTCAAAAGAAGTTAACATTAGAGAGTGGATATCAATGCATACAATGCTAGTTGATATCAATGCATCCAATGCTAGCAACTTCCTAACCGTCAGAAATGAAATGTGCAGACTGCCACAGCCGCCAGAAATTAGCAGGTTTCAACTGAGACAACAGCCCGAAGATGAAGACAAAAGATATCGGGGTAGGTGCAGGAGTTTTTCAGGCTTACAACAAAGAGGTGTAGAGTGGTCAGACCAACAGACTCAAACCCCAAGGTATTGAAAACAACAAGGCCGTCATCAGTCAGCCGCCGCTTCAGACTAAGCGAAAGATAACTTCAAAATTTCAGGCATTGGGAAACGGCAAAAATTTATGGGAAACTAATACCTCGTCAGTGATAAATGGAATGTAACATCACATAGGCGTCCTTTGTTTAAAAAAATTAATAAAAAAAAAAGGGAGTTTTGTATATTAATTGTTGGTGTTTGATTTGGTTGTGAATTTAAAAATAAATTATTTTTATGGAATGTAATATATCATATAGATGTTTTGTTTAAAAAAATTAATAAAAAAAAAGAGGTTTTGGATATAATTATTGTTGGTGTTTGATTTGATTGTGAATTTAAAAATAAATTATTTTTCTGTTATCTGTGTGATTAATCTTCGGTATCTGAATTGCAGCATGGCATGGGTAGGTAAAAGAAAGAGAATTGAGTTAAAAAGTGTATTGCCTCTGGCAGGATTTTGGTCAGAGGTTCATCAATACATGGCTTAAACTTCATTGTTGGTGTGGCCCCAACTTTAATTCCATGGTCAGAGGTTCATCAATACATGGCTTAAACATCATTGTTGGTGTGAGTTCAGAGGGATGTCTATTCCTGTTTGATGAATTCTAAATCAGTGTCATTGAGTGGGCAAGGCACTATACCTGCTCACTGCATAAAAGCATAGTGAAATGCAGAATCTAGTATGCAGATGACATGCAAATTCATGACCTGAAAAACTACTGCGTAAGCTAAATTTTCCAGGTACCTAAAGTAACATTGAATAAGCTACAGACTAAGTGAATAAGCTACAGACTAAGCGAAGTATTTGAAATAGAGACATACCTAAGAGCATCGAAGCCCGGTCTATATATCAAATTAATGTAGTATTAATTGCTGCTAAAAATAGTCAAACAAAATTAAATTGAGAATTTAAAACAAACAAAAACATGCGAGTTTCATAAGGAAATCTGACAAATTTCCGTTACACTGAATCGGAGCAAGTTAGCTCTTATAAAGAGAGAGCGCACCTTGACTCCTTCACGGGCTATATTTGAATCAATTCAATTATAATCAAACCTTCAACAACACACATGAAGTAAGCAGAAAATCAATATTTTAAAAAATCTGGTTTCAACATTTAACAGAAATAGTCACAAAGGTTAGAGAGACACATTGAGTGCAAATATTTAATATAATAATAATAACGAAATAATAGTTAGCAAAAGCAGAAGAGAATATTGCACGTTAAACTCTGACGGTGAAAAGAAGTAAAAGAAACCATACTTCTCAACTGTTTGTTTCCAAAACAGACTACTGAAAAATGTACAAGGAATTTTGTACTCTGTTGGAGTTAAAGCACAAGTACTGAAGTGCAACTTCTAACTTGATTGGGAAAGCAACCTTGTAATATACAGAACTGCATACATTTTTTAATATGCAAATATTCGGGGACTATAATAAAATTCGGAGTCCTTGTAGAGCATAGCTTGAGAAGTACCATGCTGAGATTTTCATTCATAATAACTCAACTTTTTTTATGCTCCAAAATACCAAATCGAATTATCATATTTGGAGACTGTCTCTGGAACTGCATAGTCAATCGAAATGTTATTATATGGGGAAACAAATTTCAAGTCTCCGTTCATTTCCTGGCAATGGTGTATAAAAGCTTGATCATAAACCCTGCTTTGATTAAGGTTTAGTCCCCCTCTCATTACCTGCTGCATGCTTGAACCAGAATCATTACTATTGTTTCCAGCCATAACTCCTTGCCCAAAAAAGCTATCATCAGGTGTAATTTTGAAAATTTCCCTAGCCTGTGAAGCAGGGTGCATGTTCACTTCAAGTTGATTGTGATCATTCACCGGCTGAAGGTTCCCCAGCGTTGATGTCTTATTCTGATGCGAATCACTGTCATATAAAGCAAGTAATTCATTGATGGGCTGATGACTACTGCCTGGAATTGCCAAACTTGTGGTGCTAAGAGGATTAAAAGTCACAGTACCATTGGATACCGTCTGTCCTTCCTTCTCAGACGGAAAAATACTCACCTTTCCTTGAACTTGTAACTGGTCGGATTTTCCAGTAGACATACAAAATAAGGAGTTATTCTGTTGAGGTTCTAAAATACTCACCTTTCCTTGAACTGGTAATTGGTTGGGCTTCCCAGTAGACAAACAAAACAAGGAGTTATTCTCTTGAGCTTCGGGTCTCTGAAATCCCATACCTTGCAGATCTGTTCTATATGCACAAGTAGACTGATGGGCATTTCTTAAACTCTGATCCAAAAATCCAAGCTGGCGCTCGTGATATGGACACTGCTCATGCGAGCATGTATAAACCTTTTGATCTTCCAATGGAGGTTCCTGTGGTAACTTTCTCTTTCTGATAAAATTTACATTATCTTCTACCTGGAGAGATGAAATTCTATCATTTGAAATGCCTATATTGAAGAGGTCAAAGTCTTGTGGTTTGCATTCTTGTACCTCGGAATTTAAGAGATCCAAGTCTTGAGGTTTCCAATCCTGCACATCAATATTAGGAGAAATGGAATTTGGATCGTCCTCAAAGCCTTCAACATCATACTCGCTGCTGCTGCTGAATGTCAGAGACCCGGAATGTGTTATCACCGCAGCACCGGTTGGTGGACAAGCATTAGGGTTTTGCTGGCAGGCCAATGCCTCCTCTTGGTTGATTACTGCCAACCAAGTTGCACTTTCTTTAGCTGTCATCTTATCCTGCAAGCACTTGGACTGCCTAACGAGCTTGCGAATTTTAGCTATATCAGGAGACATGTGCTTGATGACAGCAGTAAGAACCCCCACCTTCCAAGCCTTTTTCAGATCATGAGGCTTTTTGTAAGGGGGAGGCCCTTGTCCTTTTGGCAAACCTAATTGTGGCCACCAATCCTCGTTAGTAGTTGGCCACCAAGGAGGAGAAATACCCTTTTCTAAGGGATATCTCCGTTGAGGAGGATCACAGTGCTGCATGAGGGCAGAAAGAAGGGAACCCAATGTCGTATCCTGAAGATCTTGAAGAGTGTGAGGGGTAGGAGCCGCAACCATATTATTCTCAATTGCTCCGGGTGTTGCATGTTGTGCTTGATATTTGGCAATTGCAGCAGGACCATTCCTGTCAAATCTGACCTTCTCCTTCCACCATGCTCTAAGATTGTCAGAGGCTCCACTTACAGGCTTCCCTTTTTCAGGAATAATACCGTATACAAAACCTTGTGCTTTGCAAACCTCCATCATTTTCAGCATGTACTTCAGTATGCCATCCTGTGCCCGAGACATCTTTTTCCTTCGTGCTTGTTCTTGTGACTGTCTATGTTTTGCTGTGTCACTATGATATTTTCCCTTCCGTTGCTCCTTAATCCGCCTAAGCCGGATGCGATCCTTCCACATCTGCTTCTCAAGCTCATCCACATCAATATCATCCTCACTAAGTCCTTCATCATGCATAACCTCCCCCTCATTTTCACAATATATTGAATCCCCTTCAAGAGGAACATGAAGCATATCCAAATGTGCTGGATAACCCATCTCATCGTAAATCCCCATGACTTCAACTCTGAATTGGCTGTCCCAAATTTTTACAATTGATTGGAGGAAAACAAAGGAAACCCCCAAGTATGAAAATTTATGTATCCAGTATATATCCCGCTAATACTTGGCTTCAAGCTCATAAAGTCCCCATTCCGTCACAATTATTGAAGAAGTAAACGGAGGCCTCTGCATTAGTTTGAAGCGGGGAAGGCAACAAAGGTTAGCACTACATTCGAAAATAAATACATCAAACTAAAACGAAATATCCATATGACAGTGTTTAGCAGATCCAAAGCAATCAAACCGCGCTTGCAACATAAGTTTAGTCAGAAAATATTAGAAACAACCTTCTTTCTTTTGCTAATTCAAATTCCTAGTGAAAAATGAAAATACCAGGTATAGATGATACGCACTTTTGTGTCTGTCGGAGAGAAGATGATATCCTGAAAAAATACAGGGTTTCTTCAAGATCCAAATCCAACACTGTTCATTCCACCATTCAGGGTCATTACCATACTCCGCCTTCTTCTCTGGCAACAACACTTGGACAAAATCATCAAATAGTTAATAGAAAACCCAACCTGCTTTTCGGCTCCAATTTCCAGTTGCGTAACTCAATATCGCAATTCCAACAATCCCAAGGTTCGAACTCGAACTCGAACCAAAGTTATTCGGAAAATGCCCCGAAAATATGCTACAAAATTAGTCTATTCCCTTCATTACAGCGCACGCGCACGCGCACAGTCCACTGCCTCGTGAGCGATAGTTATATTTTTATAATATTAAACAAATTGACTGGATCCTTGTTGCGTTGAAGGTAATTCGGACCTCATTCGTTGCACCAATGTCAAGATTTGAGTGAATGACAAGAGGATGGACATTGGAGATTACTACAAGAATCAAGCCGTCAGGACTCAGGATGGCCCTCATCAAAATCCAACCTCTTTTCTTTCGACACTTATCACTCACAGGATGGAGGGCTTACCATTTGGTCAAATCCATGTGTGTAATTCAATAAACTACAAGAATCAAGCCGTCAGGACTCAGGATGACCCTCATCAAAATCCAACCTCTTTTCTTTCGACACTTATCACTCACAGGATGGAGGGCTTACCATTTGGTCAAATCCATGTGTGTAATTCAATAAACTACGAATTGTCAAAATCAAGTCACATCCATTACCAATAAAGTCACTCATCATGCTCGAAAGCGATATATTTATCAAACCCAAGTCCTTATAAAGTTTATTATTATATAAATTTATTTAAGTATATTTTGTTTCCCAAAATACACTCTCATCTATATTAATTGAAATATAACCCATTTTATAAAGACTTTTCAGTGATAACCTTGAATATTTCAGAGAGGAGGTAGTAGTTATAAAACTGTATCAATAAAACCTTATAACATGTAACTATGGAAGCTTATACAAAAAACTGTTAAAAAGCTTTAAAATAGAAAGAGGCCATATAAAAGCCATATGTAAAGAGCTGCTAAATACATATTTTCTAAGAGCTTGTCTTCTTAGAACTTAAGGAAATGTATTAATTAAGGAAATGTATTAATAATTGAATCTTTAAAAACATTTGAATTAAAGTTATGATAGTTTTTATGATCTTAAAAAAATAAATTGTTGATATCAATTTTTCATAATTTTAAATAATTTACTTAAGATTAATCATTTTATAAATTGATAAATTTATCAAATCTATGACAAAAGAATTATTTAAAATTTATTTTATAAATTTATCTAAATATAACTTATATTTAAGTATTTGGGATTATGTGTTTATTAATCAATGCACATAATCCCAAAATAGATATCTCATATATGTTAGATTGCATAAACCCAATGATAAATATATAAGCTATATTTAGATAAATTTGTAAAAAGAACTTTAACATTGCTCCTTATGTCATGGATTTGATAAAGATTATGAGTAATGAAGAGTTTCTTTTTTCAACAATTAATTATTATGGAAAAGAGAATCAATTTTACAGGTTGAACAGTTATTCAATAGGTTGGAAAAACCTGTTTACGGTTTATTAAACCCAATGTTTTGGATTTCAAAGTGAGTCCATCATCAAGGGTGAGCTTGGTACTATTCTGAGAAATGGTGTGAGAGAGTAGTTATAGGTAAATGTGATGTGTGATAGGTAAAGTATAGTTAATTACTATACTTTAATATTAAAAGCATAAGAAAAATACAACGATGGCGCTATGTGCATACCAACCCATAGCGCCCAGAAAGGAGACAGAAGGGGCAGCAACAGCCCAGTACAAACAATCAAGACTAGGCGGGCCAACATCCCAGTATAGATAGACAACGAAGCCGCTATGTCCAAACACCCATAGCGCCTAGAAGGAAAAACAAAAGGGAAACCGCCCAGTACAAACAGACAAAGGTTGACGCAGGACCCAGGCGAAGAAGGTCGAAGCTGGAGAAACTTTAGTCTATCCACCGAGTCAAAAAGGGAAGTGAAAATCCTGCGAACAGGAGCAGAGTGCGCCCAGCGAGAGGTGCAAAAGGATAGAGGAATGTACAATAGAAAAATAAATGGCATCGATCCCAGAAAAAACAAGGAGTTGGACCGATCTAAACCACAAAAGAAGAGCACCGCAGATTAGGTAAAATAGATTCCCAGCGAACCAGAGGAGATAGATTGATTCTCCTGCCAATGCTCATAAAATATATAACCTTCCCGAGCTGACAGGCCTCGTCTAGAAAGAGAGTCTACAATCTCATTCTGCTCCATGTAGATGTGAATAATCAATGAGCAGTTTGAACCATCTAGCAAGGTCCTTACCTCTTCAAGTCAAGAAGTGAGCGTGATGGCCTCGATCGAGCCACTATGGCAAGCCCATTTAACCACAGTCATAGAGTCCCATGCAATCTGCTCCAAGGAGATGTTGAAAGCCTTAGAAAAATAAAGGACAATCTAGAGAACCAGCAATTCCACTTTCGAGTTGGTACCAATGCCACAATTACTCCAGAGGTGAAAAATATTCTGGCTCCCCAATTCGATGAAAGCCTTAGCACCACAGCTGCTAGTTGATGGATGAGCAGCACCATCAAATCTAGCCATGTTCCTCAGAGATAGGGTGTTATGTTGACTTGATTTGTGAATCAGATTCTGAGAGGGGATCAAACGAGGAACCCTATCGTTTATGAGAATGATGTTAATGCGCTAGAAGCATCCCAATCAATCGAAGGTGCTCAATTCTCAAAAATAGATAGGTTCCTAACCCACCATATGCGCCACATGAACAGGCTAAATCCCCAAAGGGATTACATAGGGAAAACTAGTTAAGTACAATCTTGTACCGAGTTCCCCTTCCAAGACCAGATGGGAACCTGAAGTGATTTGACTGCCAACCAAATCCGAGCAATGAAAGGGCATTCAACAAAAAGGTGTACAATCGATTCCTTCGCACCCTGGCATAGTGTACATTTGCTTGGGCCATTATAAGCACTCCTTTAAAGGTTGTCCCATGTCAGTAGTCGGTTTCCCAATAGTAACCAGTAGAAAATCTTAATCTTTAGTGGAATTTTCCAAGACCAAACAACCTTGTACCACCAACACAGTTCCACAGGATGATCCACCATGGTGGCTTCATAATCCATCTTTGTCGAGAGTGTGGCATTCTTAGTGTTCCAAGACCAGAACAATTGATCATCCTCTTCTCTTAAGGAAATATTCCCTCTGTAGAGCCTTCTGATGTATGCCTTCCATTCTGTCAGGTCCCCTCCCCTTAGACTGAGCCAGGGAGAGAACATGAAACTAAATCTGAGCATCTAGCCCCATATCCATTAAGGTAAAACCCATTGATAATAAAAGACATATACATATGCATGTAGTAATTAAACACAGCGGAATTAAAAGCGTCTACATATCTAAAATACATTCAAACTTTTTCATGACAGTCATTAAATAAATACATTGCAGAATTTAACACAAGAGAGTACTTATCTTAAAACAGAGTAGTCCTGAGTAACTGGCTATGCAACTGCAACGTTCCACCCAACCATAGGCCAATTGTGCTCATCAATCTCTCAGCACAAATGCCACCCCCGAGCTGGGCATGATTTCTACAAGGAAAAAGGGGACAACAGACTCACACATAGCCAAAATACACCAAAATCAGCCAAGCCAATCCACAGTTGGGTTTATTAGGCTGCTAAGGCAAAGGGAGGGAATGAATTGCTAAGCTAGTGAGCTCAAGCACAGAGCCATGTATACCTCTACAAAATCTATCTAGCTTGGCACCCACAATGCCTACACACCCCACTCAAGGAAGTATTCCCTTCACCAATACATAGTCCCTCAAGCCATACCTTCCATTCTAGTGTTGTCCAAGGTGTGCATAGAAGAGTAGCCAACCCTTTTGATCTTTCTGAGAGGTTACTCCCCTCACTAGGTTTATCAAGCCAATTCTGTCCACTTCCACTCCAAATTTCTTGCTCACAGGTTCAAACCAAAACAGGGATGCACAAAACAGAAAAATCACAGTGCTGGGCATGTAGAAAAGCGTTTTTACAGTGGGATGCCCAAAATGGGGTTTCCAATAGCTCCAATGATACGTGGGCAATCAAAAACGAAAAGCTAAATGAGGAAACAACCCTGGGAAGCCAAATCCGTTTTCAGAAAAACGTCCATGGACATTCTGGGGCAAAAACGACCTCCATAACAACCACAAATCGTGGTCCTCCTCTCCCCGCCACTGTGTAACACAAAAACGAGCTCACAGCAATGGAAAAATGCAAAAAAATGATGAAAAACGTGACGGGGAAAGCCCAGCTAGTTCAGACTGCGTGAGAGAGCAAAGTCCATGGGTGAAAGATGGCTTTGGGCACCATTTCGTGGGTGTTTTCTTGCCCAAGAAGCAAAAATACGAATTCCCAGGTTGATGGCTTGCCCATGCACGAAATTGGCTGCCATACCTCTTCATTCCCAAGGCATTAACTTCCTTAACCAACTCTTGGAAGAATTAAATGATTGGGTGCATAAGTCAAAATGGGAGTTGGGATTTATGGGTTTTCTCATGAAATTTGGCTTAACACTATTGGCTCAAGGGTTTAAATAATTTTCCTCCCTATTCCTTATAAAAATCATGCTCCCATCTCTTTGTTGCATTGCATAGCTTGTTGTGGGTATTTCATTAAAATCTGTATTTACATGATGTCTTAATTTACATTGTGCCTATCTAGCACAAGAACCATATGCACCGATTTTTAATTGTCGATACATAAAACGATAAATCGATGGTGGGGCCTTGGCCTTGAGCTCCTCACGATGATTAAATAATGATATTTACATCATTTACAATTTTAATGCAATAGGGTCAAAATCGGGATATTACATTCCCCTCCCCCTTACATTAGCACTGTCCTCAGTGCTCATCAAAATTGAACAAAAATGGATATGCCACTCTCATGGCATCCTCCAGCTCCCATGTAGCCTCATCGGGACCGTAGTGCTTCCATTGCACCTTTACCTGTCCGATGGCTCGGTTCCGGAGCAATGTTACCTTCTTGTCTAGGATGCGCAATGGATTGGTTTGGAACTCTCCCTCAGGTTCCACTTGGATCACATCCCAATTAATCACATGGTTAGGATCATGTACATATTTCTTAAGCAAAGAGACATGAAAAACATTATGAGCTCTAGTGCTAGCAAGAAATGCAAGTCTATATGCAACTGGCCCTATTCTTTCAAGCACTTCAAATGGCCCACAATATCTGGGTGATAGCTTGGCACAACCCCCAAGCTTCAAGGAACTCTTCCTTGGACTCACTCTAAGATACACATGATCCCCAACACTGAATTCCTTGTGCACTCTAAGCTTATATGCATAGCTTTTATGTCTATCCTGGGTTGCTTTTAAATTATGCCTGATCTTTGCAACCTCTTGTTTCATTTCCTCAAGCAATTCCGGCCCAAGTACAATTCTGTTCACTGGATTATCCCAAGTCACTAGTGTCCTACACCTTTTTCCATACAAAGCCTCATATGGACTTATTCCCAATGATGCTTGTTTCCCATTGTTATATGCAAACTCTACCAAGTGTAGATAATCCTCCCACTTGGATGGTTTGTCCATAAAATACATGCGAAGCATGTCTTCAAGCACCCGATTTACTCTTTCTGTTTGCCCATCTGTTTGAGGATGGTACGCAATACTAAAGTTCAACTGTGTACCTAAATCTGCAAAGAGACCCTTCAAAAAATTGGAAGTGAACTTGGTATCCCTGTCAGAAATTATTGCCTTAGGTAATCCATGTAATCTGAAAATTTCCTTCATGAAAATATTTGCAATGGCATCGGCTTTATGTGTGGTATAAAATGTGCTTCCTTTGTTAACTTGTCCACCACCACCATGATGGAATCATGTTGTCTCACCGTCATTAGCAAACCTGTAATAAAATCCATGGAAATTACTTCCCACTTCCATTCTGGAATTGGAAATGGATGCAATAAACCTGCTGGGTGTTGGTGTTCAACCTTCACCTGCTGACATTTCATGCACCTAGAAATGTATTCAATGATGTCCTTCTTCATCCCTGCCAGAAATAATGTTTTCTTGCTCTAGCAATTGTTTTCTGATATCCTAGGTGACCAGAGTATGGAGCTTTATGGATTTCATCCATAACAATCTTCCTCAAATCTGCTACATTTGGAATATAGGCTCTATTCTTATAAGTAAGGAGTCTGTCTTCTTCCAATTGGTATCCCTCATACTTCTTTTCAAGGTCTTGTTGCTGCAATTTGTCCTTTATTTGCATATACACTTCATCCTCAACAATATGGTTAACAATTTGTTGCCTCAAATCTGGTTGGCAAGTGCTAAGCGCTGCCACATGCATTTCATGCACTTTCCTGCTGAGTGCATCAGCCACCTTGTTTTCTTTCCCTTTTATGTGTTTGATTTCAAAATCAAATTCACACAAAAATTCCAACCATCTAGCTTGCCTAGCATTCAAATTTGGTTGATCAAATAAGTATTTTAGACCACAATGGTCTGTCCTTAGCTCAAATTTTCTACCCATTAAGTAATGCCTCCACATCTTTAAAGCATGTACTATGGCTGCAAGTTCTAAATCATGAGTAGCATAGTTTTTCTCGTGCTCCTTCAACTTTCTCAACTCATAGCATACCACATGGTTGTCTTGCATAAGAACTCCCCCAAGTCCTTGATTGCATGCATTGGTACATACCACAAAGTCTTTTATGGGTTTGCAATTTTCAAAATTGGTGCACTCGTAAGAAGATTCTTCAACCGTTGGAAACTTTCCTCACATTTTGGTGACCATTCAAACTTTATCCCCTTCTTTTGCAAAGAAGTGATTGGGTTTGCGACCTTGGAGAATCCTTCAATGAACTTCTGGTAGTACCCAGCAAGTCCCATAAAGGATCTCACATCTGTCACATTCATTGGAGTTGGCCAATTCATAATGGCTTCAATCTTCTCAGGGTCCACAGATATTCCTTCGTATGAGATAATATGACCCAAATAATGAATTTTATCTTTATAAAAGTCACATTTGCTTAACTTTGCATACAACTTATGCTCCCTTAGCAATTGCAATGTCATTCTCAAATGTTCTTCATGCTCTTCTTCATTCTTAGAATAAATAAGAATGTCGTCTAGAAAAACAAGAACAAACTTGTCCAAATACCTGTTAAAAACACTATTCATGAGACACATGAATGTAGTTGGTGCATTTGTGAGACCAAATGGTACCACCACAAACTCATAGTGTCCATACTTCGTTCTAAAGGTTGTCTTATGAATATCTTCCTCTTTGATTCTTCCCTAATGGTAACCTGACCTTAAGTCAATCTTTGAAATACCTTTGCTCCTCTCATTTGATCAAAAAGGTCATCAATTCGGGGCAATGGGTATTTGTTCTTCACTGTGACCTTGTTCAACTGCCTGTAGTCAATACATAACTTGAGTGTTCCACCTTTCTTTTTCACAAATAGAACAGGTGCTCTCCACGGGGACACACTTGGCCTGATATATTTCTTTTCCAACAACTCTTGTAATTGCATTTTCAATTCTAGCAATTCCGGTGTACTCATCCTGTAGGGTGTCTTAGACACTGGTGTAGCTCCTGGCACAAGTTCAATTGTAAAATCAATGTCTCTCTTTGGAGGAAGTCTAGGAATCTCATCAGGAAAAACATCCCTGAATTCCTGCAATACGTGATAGTCCTCCAACTTAAGGGTTTCATCCTTTGTTGCCTCCAAAACATGGGCTGCATACAATTGACAATCTTTCCTAAAGAACTTATTCAACTGCATGGCTGAAACCTATCTAACAGAAGTCACCTTTGGAATGCCTTTTACAACCCTTGGGTTTCCTTCTTCGTCCATGCATTCAAAAGTTTTATTGTAGCAGTCAAGTTTAACCCTGTGTGCTTCTAACCAATCCATCACAATGAGAATATTATAGGAACCAAGTGGCAAAATATTCAGATTTGTATAAGTGAACAGCCCGTCCATCTCTAATGGACATTTCTCTACCATTTCATTAACCTTTCTCTTGGTTCCAGTGGCTAGTTGAACTAACCATGATTTACTATGCTTTGATTTCTTAAAAGCACAAATCTTAACAATTTTAGGAGTGATATAATTGTGAGTAGATCCAGGATCAATCAAAATAGAAATAGATTGCTTAGCAATCTTACTTTCAACTTCAACAACAGTTGATTGATGATCTGCCTGGCAGTCGTCTAGTGTTGCATAGATTTTAGGAATTGTCCTCGCCACTTGACCCACAGTTTCAGCTCCTTGGATGTTGTGAACTTGATTTGCATTCCCATTCCGATGTGGACAGTTCTTAAGCCTGTGGTCTCCTCCACAACCCCAACATTGAAGTGGTTCTCTTGGATCCTTTGGATCTCTTGGTTTGTCTCCCATCATTCTAGTTGGCTTAGTCACAACCTGTGATGGCTGCCTTTGCTGATTTCTGAGATGGGGAGGTTTGAAACTTTTCTTCCTTTGGTCAAACTTCTCATTCTTCTTGTCCTTCCATGCCTTATGGAAATCATGTTTTCTTTTGTTTTGATCATAGCAATACTTGGATTTCCTTATTGCCTCCTCCATAGTTTGAGGTTCATCAAATTCAATCCTATCTTTATATGACTGAGGTAGCCCACTTAGAAAACGTTGAATTTTCACCTTATCATCTCGAATATACCTGACATACCTCAGCAGTTCTAAGAATTTGTTTGCATACTCTTCCATGGTCAATTGTCCCAATTTCAGCTCATGTAACTCTTTGATCTTGTCATCATAGTACCTATCAGAGAGGTACTTCTGCTTGAAGTACTTCTTGAACTGCTTCCACACAATCTTTCTTTCATTGATCTTCCTCACTTGCATGATATGATCCCACCATATAGATGCTCTTCCGTTCAAGTTGAAGATGGCGACCCTTGCCTTCATATTTCCAGAGTAGTCTTGGACTTGAAAATACTTTCTCATACCAAGAAGCCAAGCTTCAGCTTCTTGACTAGACTTTACGTCTCCATCAAATGTAGGAGGTTTTTCCTTCCTAAATTCCCCATGTGAATTGTTCTTGTGATGCCTCTTCCTCTTACTCTTGTGAGATGAAGAGCTTGAACCTTCAATGGATCCTTCAGAGTCAGATGATCCACTAGAAGAGATTTCTGGAGTATATGTTCTATCTCTAGAAACTCTTCTTGAGTTATTGGCCCTCTTGCGGGAATTCCTCCTTGAACTACTGCCACTCCTTTCTGGATTTGATGCCTGATGCCCAGAGTTTATTTTCCTTTGGATGTCTGTCAAACTCTGCAACATGGCTGCATTCAACTGATTTTGTTCTTCCTGAGCTTTAATCATCCTTTCATTATCTTCTCTGCAACTTTGCAACTCCATCCTTAGGCTCCTCATGGTGGCTGCAATATCTGGGGGAGTCTCTCGATTTCTTCTCCCATTGGATTATGTTTCAGCATTCTCAACATGTATGTTTTTCCCCATGGCATCTATCTCAAGCTCATAGGGATCCTATGCATCATCCATGCTGTTGATATTTTTGGCCCAACCAAGACCAAAACTTTCCAACTGCACTTATCTGGAATGTTGCTTTGATGTGACTATAGTTCTGCAAAATGTGTTTATAAACACAACTGTTAGCTGCATTATAATACCATAATTTATTTGCATGTATGTGGGGAAATCCTATACTGACAATTTTGTCCAATAATAGACTTTCTCATAATCAACGATGGTCTTAGGGGGACGACGGGGGTCAAGGGGGTTTGCTCCCTTGTGGCTTCTGCCATTGTAGGGTGGGTCAAGGGCAGTGCCCTCATTTTTTTTTGTAATTCCTTTGATTTCGCGCAATCTGGCGATTTTCCGTTTTCGACACCTGAAAATCTCAGTGAAAAGCCGTTGTATTTTCCTTGTTTGGTGGACTTATCAAATTATCCTCTACTCGTGTCGCAAATATTAAGGTTAAAATGGCCACTGGTGTCGCGGATCTTAACGTTAAAATTGCCGCCGGTGGAGTGGATCTTAACGCTAAAATTGCCGCGGGTGGCGCGGATCTTAACGTTATTTCCGCCGCGCGCGTCGCAGATTTAACACTAATTTTTCCGTCGTGCGTCGCAGATTTAATGCTAATTTCGTCGCCGCGCATCGCAAGACTTAAGCTTAATTTCGTCGCCGCGCATCTCAAAACTTAAGCTTAATTTCGTCGTTGCGCATCGCAAACTTAAGCTTAATTTCGCCGCTGCGCGTTGCAAACTTAAGCTTAATTTCACCGCCGCGTGTCGCAAACTTTAAGCTTAATTTCGTCGCCGCAGCCTTAGGCAAAATTTGAAAAACACTTAGAAAAATTTAAAATTTTTCCTTTCTTCTGTGATGATTTTTGCTCCACAGGAGGTGACTTTTCCTCTGCAAACTCTGCAAACTATTCAACTTAGCCCGTTTAGGCCCAATGTTGCAACCTGTGGTGATCAGAAAGGGATCTTCCCTTGTAACTGTGATCATATTTGGCCCATAGAGGCCCAATGTTGTATCCTATGGCTTTGATACCACACTGTCAGGTCCTCTCCCCTCAGACCGAGCCAAGGAGAGAACATCAAACTAAAACTGGGCATCTAGCCCCATATCCATTAAGGTAAAACCCATTGATAATAAAAGACATATACATATGCATGTAGTTATTAAACACATCGAAATTAAAAGCGTCTACATATCTAAAATACATTCAAACTTTTTCATGACAGTCAATAAATAAATACATTGCAAAATTTAACACAAGAGAGTACTTATCTTAAAACAGAGTAGTCCCGAGCAACTGGCTATGCAACTGCAATGTTCCACCCAACCATAGGGCATTTGTGCTCATCAACCTCTCAGCACAAATGCCACCCCCGAGCTGGGCATGATTTCTACAAGGAAAAAGGAGACAACATACTCACACATAGCCAAAATACACCAAAATCACCCAAACCAATCCACAGTTGGGTTTATCAGGCTGCTAAGGAAAAGGGAGGGAATGAATTGCTAAGCTAGTGAGCTCAAGCATAGAGCCATGGATACCTCTACAAAATCTATCTAGCTTGGCACCCACAATTCCTACACACCCCACTCAAGGAAGTATTCCCTTCACCAATACACAGTCTCTCAGGCCATACCTTCCATTCTAGTGTTGTCCAAGGTGCGCATAGAAGAGTAGCCAACCCTTTTGATCTTTCTGAGAGGTTACTACCCTCACTAGGTTTATCAAGCCAATTCTGTCCACTTCCACTCCAAATTTCTTGCTCACAAGTTCAAACCAAAACAGGGATGCACAAAACAGAAAAATCATAGTGTTGGGCATGTAGAAAAGCGTTTTTACAGTGGGATGCCCAAAATGGGGTTTCCAATAGCTCCAATGATACGTGGGCAATCAACAACGAAAAGCTAAATGAGGAAACAACCCTGGGAAGCCAAATCCGTTTTCAGAAAAGCACCCATGGACATTCTAGGGCAAAAACGACCTCCATAACAACCACAAATCGTGGTCCTCCTCTCCCAGCCACTATGTAACACAAAAACGAGCTCCCAGCCATGGAAAAATGCAAAAAAATGATGAAAAACATGATGGGGAAAGCCCAGCTAGTTCAGACTGCGTGAGAGAGCAAAGTCCATGGGTGAAAGATGGCTTTGGGCACCATTTCGTGGGTGTTTTCTTGCCCAAGAAGCAAAATACGAATTCCTAGGTTGATGGCTTGCCCATGCACAAAATTGGCTGCCATACCTCTTCATTCCCAAGGCATTAACTTCCTCAACCAACTCTTGGAAGAATTAAATGATTGGGTGCATAAGTCAAAATGGGTAGTTGGGATTTATGGGTTTTCTCATGAAATTTGGCTTAACACTATTGGCTCAAGGGTTTAAATAATTTCCCTCCCTATTCCTTATAAAAATCATGCCCCCATCTCTTTGTTGCATTGCATAGCTAGTTGTGGTATTTCATTAAAATCCGTATTTACATGATGTCTTAATTTACATTGTGCCTATCTAACACAAGAACCATATGCACTGATTTTTAATTGTCGATACATAAAACGATAAATCGATGGCGGGGCCTTGGCCTTGAGCTCCTCACCATGATTAAATAATGACATTTACATCATTTACAATTTTAATGCAATAGGGTCAAAATCATGATATTACACATTCTGCAGCAAGACCAGTTGACAGGCCAAGGATATTACACATTCTGCGGCAAGACCAGTTGACAGGTCCAGTAGTTTATCATCCATCCACCGAGGCAGTGGACCGTGTAGAGATTTAATCAAACATATATGGTTTATGTATAATAACCATGGCATCTAAGGAAGAAAATCAACTCTGAAGATAGTTTATATACCTCTGGTCCACCCATAATAGGATCCACACCTATCAGTATGTTCTTGCCATTTCCCGGAGCCCACACCAACCAATTTGTCATCACCGGAAGAGCTTTGCATATACCAACCCAGGTGTTTGATACCCCTTTCAATTTCTTCTGTGGCGATCTAATCCACTGCACAGTTGTGAGGTCTTGAAAGTATTTATCTCTAAGAGTTCTGCTCCACAAACTGTCAACCATCAAGGCTCTCCAGAGACTTTTCGCAAGCAGGGCATGAGAAAAAAGGTAGATATTTTTTAATGACCACCCACCTAGTTCATAAGGGTGGGCCAAACGTGACCACTCCATCAAGTGGAATTTCTTACCCCCAGTGCCAGACCAAATAAAACTATGGATTGATAGGATCAATTTTGGAATCTTGCTCAAGGAGAGCCAGTAGACACCAAGGTTTTGAAGAGCTCATTTCGCCAATGTTAGCCTGCCTCCTATAAAGAGCCATTTCCAGTTCCAGTGGTGTATCCTTCAGTATGAAGAGTTAGATAATCTAAGGATTTTAGTGGTTAAAGAGGTGAATTGATTTTCACAATTTATCTTTTATCTTTTCTACTTTATCCAATTATATATGGATTTGACCAAATAGTAAAGTTATTCAAAATGAAATAGTCTAAACATTAAAGGATTTAGACTTTTTTTTATTATCATCATTATTGATACAATTTTGAACCAAATTACAATTTTTCAATCATTGAAATCCAACTATACAATTTTGAGTCAAATTACAACTTTTCATTACTTAAATTGCATTTTTGAATGCATAAATAGATTCAAGGCCCTCAAATACTCTTATTACATTTACACGGTGCAACCTAAACAACTTATATTGATTGTAAAAATACAACAAAAAAAAGTCCAAATAATAATATGTTTAAACTATTACAATATTAACTTGAAACTAAATTTTTATATAATTTGTTTTTCACTAAGAAATATGCCTCAATAACTCAACAAGAGCATTATATCAATCATTCCTCCCAACCGCTCAAGCTACATCCAGTGGACAAATTTTAACATAAATTATTAAAGCAAAATTATATATAATATTCATAAAATAATAAATGATATACACTTTAAAATTTATTTGAATTCAATATATAATATAATATTTATTTATGTGTTATCCTGCAACTTATTATTATGCAATCGATAGAGCTCTTACTCTATATTAGTTTGCTATTGACAAACAAATTAAAACTTAATTTATAATTTAATTTAATTATAATTATCATTTATTTAATTTAAACTAATGTAAACTTTATAAACTTGAATTTATAATTTAATTTAATTAAAATTATCATTTATTTAATTGGCAGATACAACGGAGTTCTTATTTCGTAATCATAATCTCCATGTATTCTGGTTGTACAAGAGCTTAACACGTATCGCGATAATTTTGTTTTTGCCTCTGCCAGATTATTATCGGGTAGTCCATTTTTTTTTTTTTTTTTAAGTTTACACAATATTATTTTGTTAATAATGTCAAACTTTATAATTTCAAAAATAATATTTTTTAACTATAAGTTAAAAACTATTTATTTAAGATATTATTGGTTGAACGTGTAGGCACCGAACGTGTAACTTGACCTCGATTTAACAAATTTAATGTTATTGGAGGCGGCGGTGTTATAAATATAAGAAAATTTAGAAAAATAAGTATTGGCATGACAGGGCTGACATATTGGCCGCTGGCTTTCCATGATTGCGGGCCACCATGAGAAGGGAGTTCGTATACACTCGTAAACTTGGCATCTAGCGCATATGTGTAAATGGTTGAATTGTACATCTTCTAGGAATTGAACCTAGGTGGAGAGGTAGCAATCATTCCTCTCAACCATCCAAACTAAAAGAATGACATATCATAAACTTGCATACCATTCCAAAATGTCATTATTATTCTCCAACCTCAATTTAATAAATACGACTTTTCAAAATACAAACATATGCATAAGTTTCCCACTATTTTTTATTATTATAAATGCCATACAAAGGCATTTCTAAAGTATTAAGCATAATTCTATTTTTTTTTATATATATCAATGCCTTTTGTCACCATTATAATCAAGCAATGGAAGTGAGAATACCGAGTCTCATTAAAATGCAGCTCATAGATTGTATTTGTACGCCGTTACGACATAATCACAATGGTGCTCAACTAATTCCCTATGCTTGTATAAACATGGCACAACTAATTCCCTATGCTTGTATAAACATGGCGCCAAGAATTATTATCTAGAGACTTCATAGAACTTAAATTAAATTAGTAAATGTGTAGTCATAGTTAAAGAGGGTGATTATACTGTAGGATCAATACATTTATTGGTATTTTATCAATCAAACAGGTCGAACATTATATAAACAATACTTTAAAAGCTCGGTAGTATTATCGAGACATTTGAAGGTTTTAGCGTTTCTTCTTTAAGACACTGGAGTATTTTGCTTTATAGAGGCATGTATTTTGTATGTAATCATCTTTATGAAAGGAGCTCGGGTAGTTTCCTTGATTCACTTATGAATAGCAGGGAACTCTTTTTCTTTTGGAAAAAAAAAACAATACTTTAAAAGTAAAGTGGACGTGTTCAAACTTTAAGTGTTGTTTATTTATAGTATAAACAACTATTTTAGAAGTAAAGTGGATGTGTTCAAACTTTAAGTGTTGTTTATTTTGTTTATTTATAGTTTTTATATAAGGATTGGGCAAATATTCTAAATTTACAATAAACTATGTATATTAAAATGTATAATGAATATTTTAAATATTAAAATATTTTTTATTGTATTTGATTAGTAATATTGATATTTGATATTTACACACCGGATGCGGGTGCTCGAGATGACAAAAATGAGGTTAGGGGTGCCACTTGCCCTCCTAGCAGCGTGGTCCCACACCTGGCAACCTCCCTCCGCTGGCGCTGTTCCCATGCTCCCCTCATTAAAGCCGCGTCCTATTCCAGCCCATATGGCCTCCTCGCACGCGATGAACTTCACTACCCCCATGGCTCAGTTACTTGCATTCATTTCGGCTTAGCTCTCCTTTTCACATCCCCTTAACTGGTTCAAATGCACCATTAATCTGCCTTGTGTGAGATCTGGATGCTCTCGCCTTGCAACTCTTGATATGAGGCTCCCTCTAAACGCCTCTGCTGCCATTACTCGCCTCTGTTATCCTCTGCAGAGAGCTCCGCCCCTTCTCTGTTCTCTGGTGAACTAGTTGACAGTGCCATGACCCGAACACGCGACACCTCCAAGCGAGGTTCTGGTCACAGTGTTGGCAAAGCTGCCACCGATGGTTATTATATTATATTCCGACATTCTACTCCTCCCCGTGATTCTAGTCCCGTTGCTCATTCTGAAGGTTTGGATGGAAATCCTAATGTCCATGCTGATGGTGCTGCTGCAACCACTTACATCCATGCTACAGACATCTCCCTGCCCGATTCACTCGGTGTTGCTGTTGCGAAAGGCACGGCTCCAGTTCTTGGCCCCTCCTCAAGCCCGAGTTCTCCTATTGCAGTGGTGGTTAAGGGGGCCTCTCCCCCTGTGTCTTCCTTCCCGACACCCTCGACGATAGACACCCTACACTACAAACGGGTCGAGAAAGCTAAGGACGACGCAGCCATACAATGCAAAAATGAGCCACTGCCCATCAAACTCCCAACCTAGACTTGGGAAGAGGACTTCTTTGGTAGCCGTCCAATAATTGAAGACAATCCTGGTTCTCAGAATGCAGAAGCTAGCACATAGAACTGCTCTATGTGAGCCTAGCTCCTATTTTTTTGCAGTTAGCGTTATCTATCTTTCTCTGTTTTAGCTCAATGGTCTACTGTCAGACTGTAGCTTATCCTTCTAATCTAGTTCAGTCTATGTTTTTAATGGTCGGTTGTAATTATGTCAATACTGCTCAGCCCACTTATGGGCAGGACTATGGATGCTCCTACTTGCTTTTTCTACTCCATGAGAAGCTTCTGAAAGCTCATAAATCGACAAATTCTAATGTGAATGTAACTATTTTTGTACTTTAATATATTTTCCTTATGTTGCTTACAAAAAAAAGATATTTGATATTTGCAATTTTTTTTTTGTATTGATCCAAAAAAAATATATATGATTTTAAATTAGCATGTGCTTTGTTTTTCACATTAATAAGTTACATGTCAAGATTGCTACATCCACCCTACTAAGTAGCATTATCTATGGATTCTCTTAGCTATTCATTTGGGAAGGTTCAATATATATAAAATTCAATTAAAATATTTTTTAATTATTTATTTTGTTGATATGTAGAAATTCAATCCTAATTAAAATTTGAAAACTATATTTATAAAGTTTATGTAATGTTATTAATTTTTTATTAATTTTTTTAATTTTGATGAAAATTCTCTTAATAATTTTTAAAAAGTAATTTAAATATTTTTTAATTAAGTATGTTATTGATATACACAAATTCAACTCTAATTAAAACTAGAAGAACCTATTTATGATTTTTTTACAATATTCTTAACTATTAGTGAAATGCAATTTGATTATTCCTAAATAAATACATTTATGTAATAATCTATGCATTATATTGTGTTTAATATTTTAAAACGCAATGTAACTATTTATATTATATTGCTTTTACTCTTTCTAAAAGTAATTGAAGATTATTATTAATGCTTTTACATTATCTTCATTTACTTGAAATGCAATTTAGCTATCCCTAAACTAAATGACAAGAACTACCTACTACTTAGCACTTGTTTTATATATATATGATTTTCAATTTAAAATTATTGAAAATATTAATATTAAAGTGAGTACACACTCAAACCAAATACATGCATCAATAATTTTAAAAATTTATATATAAATACACATATTTGGATGTTGTATCAAAGGCAAATTGATTTTGATAGAGAGTTGTAAGTTTTATATTGTTCACTTCTAGTTGAATAATGCTACATTATTAAGAAATGAAAATACAAATTAAATAAAAATGTGTCTTCTTATTATTTTATATGTATATTTAAATCAACTTAAATAAATTATAAATTATCATTCCATAGTGAAGTATTGGTGTATGGGCCTTAAACTATTATTATGGACATGTTGATTCCATTATCATGTGAAGGAATGAACTCCCTTAATGTGTGTTACATTACATCACGATTGAAATAATTATCAATCAAATGAGTATCTTGTCAAATATGTTAGTTGAAAACATCAAAAGGTAGTATTTTATTTAAGCATTCAAGGAAGTGTTTTATTCAAGGATTCAACTTCACGTGGAAAAGGTTTGTACAGTGAAATAAAGTTTTATAGGTTTGGTCTTATTTATAGATGAGAGAACCTAAAGAGTAGGTATATGTCAAGTCATTTCAATAATATTTTAATTTGATGATCATGATGAGAATTATTAAACATGTTTAAAGTAAAAGTAAGTGTAAGTGTATGTTAAGGTGAATTTAGAGGTTTCGTTTTGTTTATAGATCTCGAACATAAAGAATGGTAAAATGTCAAATTATTTTATATATTTTAATGTGGTGATCATGATGAGAAACATGGGACATGTTTAAAGTAAGTTTAAGATAAAAGTATTTAAAATGTTTTTGTTTAATGTTAAATTTTGATAATGCTTTTAAATCAAAGATTTATTTAAAGTAAATGCAAAATAAAAGGTATTTAAAATATATTGTTTTTAGTCTCTTTTTAATGTGACTTTGGAAAGACTTTTAATTCAAGTGTTATTTATGATGAAATTATATTTTTAGGAGTTTGAATATTTTGGAATCAATCCGAAATTTTAAAATGAAGAAAACAAACAAGCATTCAATTAATTAAATTTTTTACATAGATTATGAATCTATGATGAATTGATTGTTGGCACTTCATTATAAAATGTAATTGGAAATGCTAAAGTATGATGGGACATGTGAAGATATTCACGTGGTTATTGCCTACATGATAAGATGAGTTGTTTCACAATACGAAAGGAAAGGAAAGGAAAGGGTAGGAAAAGTATAAAATTATTGGAAGCCTCCTCACGAGATAAAGATAATGGTTCATACGTGTTGCGCACTAAGGAGAGCCTGAAAATTGAAGTCAGTGGAACGCACATGCTCCTATCAATTGTTTATAAGAGCTTGGGTCTACCTTTCGCGTTTTTTAACTTAAAACCTAAAAAGCACATGGATTCCTCTTCTCTTTAAGTGTAGGCCTCCACCAAAACTTATAAAGTATTATGTATTATCATGTATTTAGTAAAGTAAGAGGATTATCACTTCACAAGGAAAAGTCATACTTAGATATGAAAAAGGTGGAAAGTTTTGGAAATATCTTGTTCACATTCTAATTCAATCAACGATCAATACATAAAATTCATAAAAAAAATTAATATTATATTCGTTTATATTATTCGATTTTTTTTTTTTAATTTAATATAAACTGGTACATATTTTTAAAAATATAAAAAAAAAATGGTTATAAACGGGAGAAAGAAGTGGAAATATTTTATTTTTAAATTTGGTTGGAAATTGGAACAATGTGATTTTAAGGTTTTATTGAGTTAAACTTAAAAGAATTTGTTGAGTATGTGTAAAATATTTTTTTTGGAGTGACACTTGTAATTCGTTTTTTTTTTTTACAGATGAAAAAAAACCTTTTTATTAAGTAGAAAAAGATGTGTCTATGTTAGCACACAGTGTCATTACAATAAGTGCGATCTTTTCATATCTTACGCACAAAAATTAGTACCAAGCTTATTCATAGATCCAGCTTTCAAAATGCTCATATACAATCAAAATAACAGAAGTAAGACATATAAGAGTCTGCATGGTATCTTTCTCGACAGAAAAACAAAAGCTAAACAAGTCTACAACCAACAAAAAGGACAGCCTGTAGCAACGTCCAACATAAAAAATGAGCGATTGACCAGTCTAACCAACCTCCAAAGCAGAATCCCTAACCAACGCATCGGCCTGGTATTCTTTGAAGAATAACTTGCCATCCATTGATCCCAGCGATAACTTTGAGAGCTTGTCGGCTTCGGCATTGTGGCGATGGTATATGTGCGAGAAGGATAACTCCCCACTGAGCTGGATCAGATCGCGAGTCCTCTGTATCCAATATTTGAGTAGAATAGGTTTTAAAATGGACTTTTCGTGAGCCCATTCAATGATACTCAAAGAGTCCCCCAAAATATGGGTCAGAACAATCCCCGTCTTTTTAGCAAAGTGGAGAAGTCTGTAATGTCCCTTGTTAGAAATTTTATTAAAATTGCAATTTTCCACTTTTTTTCCCTAGTTCGACCTTTGACTAGTTTTGATCTCTGGGTCCCAAATTTGCCCCAAATGATCCCAAATATTTTGAGAAGGAATATGAATGATATTAGAACATAAATATGTGTTTCAGGGATGCCTTTGGACCTTTAAAATACTTTTGCAAATCCTCTTTCAATTCTGATCAATGTAGGTAACTTTACTAGTGATTTTCCTTTGACTAGTATTGGTCTCTAGGTCTCAAATTGACTCCAAATGCCTTCAAATCTTCAAGGAAGGTGTATGAATGATATTAGAACTTGAATATGATGTTTATGTATGAAATATGTCCACCAAAAGACCTCTGCAAACTCTCTTAAGATTCTGGACCAATTATGCAATTTTACTAGTAATTTGGGGTTCAAATCCCCCTGGGGTAAGTACTGAAAATGGCTTCCCAAATGCCTCCAAACCCAATCAAATTTATGAACAGAGGTATGTAATGTGTTAAGTATTTTATTAAAGTCTCATATTCACCATTAATGGATTATTACAACTGTTCTCACCCGCTCCCATTCAACTGCAAAAATCCCCAATTCGACCCTTGGGGAAATGGCACTATTTCACCTCCCAAGACAACTAAACTGAGTAAAAATGCTTCAAATGCTCAAGTACAGTACATGAAACTTGTATAAGACATCCATGGAAGTATATTGATCACAAATATATCATAGAATCATCCATTCATTCGTAATCATCATCAATACATTGGCTCACAACAAGGTAGTGGGGAAATTGCATTGTTCTTCCATTAAAAATGAGATTTATACATTTCTACTTGGAATTTCGACCTGAAACTTTTTGGAGATGAAGAACAGAGTATTTAATTAATATTACAAAATAAATGGGGCATTAAAAGCTTCCCCAAAGAGTACAATAGCTCACCAAAAACGCCCTCCCTCAAGGATCAAGAATATGCCATCAAAACTGGAAACGATTGAAGGAGTGAGCTGCAATAGAAGAAACCATGAGCTGCCCTGTAGCTTACACCTGCAAATAAAGAATCCATTAAAGCTCCAAATGAAAGGTCTGAATGGCCTTTCCAATTACCAACTTGGATGGGAATCTTTCACCCTCGAAATTGGCTAAGGCAAGAAACTAGTCATCCACTAGCTCTCCCTCTTCACAAATGCAATTGCAAATTCTACAAATGATCAAAAGCTGGTTTCATTCTTTGTTCTTGACATTTATAAAGTTCTAATGTCTTCCATGGGTCGAATTCCTTCCAAGAGACTCATGCCAACTCAAGTTGGGAAGAGATTCCAAAGAATGCCACTTGTACAACAATTCCTAGTCTCCCACTTCCACCAAATCACATGTGGAAGCATCTTAGCTGCCCTAACACCCTTGAGCGCCCTCTTGGAGTCTATTTTTAGCCCTGACATGTCATATATGTCATATGTCAGTCTTCAGGTCTGATTTGTGTCATAGGTGTCATAGCATCTTCATCATTGTTGTCATAGAGCTAGGGAATCTAGCCCAAGTGTCTCATTAGCTCCAAATTGCCTCTTCCTCTTCCATGGGAGTTACTCTTCCTCTATATTTCGACCTTGGATGAGTCATGCCATGAATAATACCTTTTGGAATCCCCCAAGTATGTTACCATTCACCTTGAATTCGAATTGGTGAGAGAATGATGCCAAGTGTAGTGGGGAAATCTAGCCATATGTGGGTCCCACTTCCTCCATGTGTCTTCATGATCAAATGCCACTTTGATTTTCACTTGTATATATTTATTTATATCATTTATTAAATATTTATTCCATTCAATGTTCAAACATCATTTATTATCCCCATTATTCCAAATCCCAAAGCTTCCACCCCAAACCTAGGAAACTAGTAATTTTCCTCCTTGGCAATTATTTGACCTTTAACATCAATTTTACAAACTGTAATGAATATGGCCAATGTGATTAGGCCATTGTGACCCAATTCCAAATTTGGGACATGACAAAGTCCCCACAGAGCCACAAGTTCATCCCAAGTATTCGTACCACTCCCAACTCTCATGTGGAGATGGAAATAATGAGCGGAAGAGAGAAATATGACCATCCTAGCACCACAAAGACCCGTCTGTATCGCACCATCAAAAAAACCATAAGGAAAGGAAAAATGATCGTCAATACAAGGCGGCTCAGGAATCATATTGTGAATGGGCGACAAAGCAGTAAAAGGGAAACTAGCACAGATTATGGCGATTACCATGTCCACCCTTGGACAAATACCACGAAATATCAAGCCATTTCTAGCCCGCCAAACCTCCCATATAGTAAACAACACAATGAGGACCTCGCTACTCACACTCACAAAGAAATGTAACAGGTTGGTGGATAAGAGTTCACCGGTCCAATCAGAGAGACGCGACCATCTGCCTTTGATCAAAGACCAGACCCCCTGGAAAAAAACACAACTTCCAAATAGATGGGTAATGTCCTCAGAAGAGCACCTGCAAAGAAGACAAATGCCCGGACCACTGAAGCCACGACCTTGTAAATTCTGCCAGGTTAATATCTTATTTTTCATACAAAGCTAGATGAAACAACCAATCTTAATGGAAAACTTATCGCTCCACAACAACAGTCTCAAACCAGTCACCGCTTCATATCCCAAATTTTCTAGTAATAGCTTGTAATCCAACTCAGCCAACACCGAACCCATGAGAGTTTCATCCGCCCACACCAAATGATCAGACTCCTCGGTCAAATTGATCCCTACTTCCAGCAAACAAGAGCGATATCCGTCCCATTCCTTCCCAATAACATGAGGCAAAACCAAATCTGTTGTCGTCGGCCAAAAGTGAGAAGGGCCGTCATTGTGGCGAAACAAATGCTTAAGAGCATAAAAGCCACTAGCATGTAACTCATGAATGAGCTCCCCAGAGAGTATGTAATTTCCATGAAGTCCAAGAATTAGGTCAATCCCAACAAAAGGTTGTATCCCTCGACCCACCGCCCAACATAAGGAGTGTTTAATGATGGGGAGAGATTTCAAAAGACTGCTCCAGATCGCCGAGCCATGAGAAGAAGCAGAGCCCTATGATCGAAGCCATATGTTGAGTTCCAGGCCCTTAAGGTATTTTTCCTTTATAGTTGTGCCCCAGAGGCCCTTATAAAAAATAACCTGCCAGAAACTCTTAGCACAAAGAGCCCTGTTGAATTCCTTCATCCTTTTTATGCCCCAACCACCCAAATACTTTGGCCTAGATAAATGATTCCAGCTAGCAATATGGAACCTATGTGTAGACTGACCTCCACTCCATAGGAAACAAAAAATAAGTCGTCTCAACTTTTTATGCACAACCACTGGAACGTCGAATAAAGTAAACCAATAAACCAAAATGCATTGTAACATAGACTGTACCAGAATGAGTCTTCCTCCTAGGGTCAACCATCTTAAATCCCAAGAGTTAATTCTCTGAGTCACCTTCAGAATAAGCCAATTCCAATCTATTACCTCATAGGAATTGGGCTTAATTGTGAAACCAAGATACAAAATCCCCTCATTGATATTTTTCTGCACAAATGGAAAAATATCGGCAATGAAAACTGAGAGAGACAAATCCTCACAATTACCAGTAAAAGAGGACATAGCCACATTTACACACATCCTCGATGTGTCATAGAAGACTTCCAGCAGCAAATGATACTGATACCATTCCTTTTTAGTCCCCATCCCACAAAGGACTACATCATCTACAAATAACAAGTGGGAAATGAATAAGGTTCGAGCCACTTTTATACTAGAAATTAAAGCACAGTCCTTAGCCTTATTAATCATATTGTTGAGTCCTTCCATAGATAAGATAAAGAGGTACGGGGATAACGAACAGCCTTGGCACAATCCCCTATTACCTTGAAAATAGGTCGATGGAGACCCATTAATGAGAACCGCAAAACTGGCCATCGAGAAGCATGCATATATCCATTTCACCATATCCACTGACAGACCGACTAAATAAGAATCAGATGAAGGAAGTCCCAGTTGACATGATCATAGGCTTTTTGAAGATCTAGATTCAAAATGAAAGTGCTCAACCCTTCATCTTAATAGTGTGCAAAACTTCTTGCATCACCCCCAACGCATCTGAGATCTGACGATTCAGCAAGAATGTAAATTGTTCCTTTGAAATGTGTCTGCCAAGAACCGGTTTGAGTCTCTCTGCAATTACTTTTGTAATAACTTTATAACATAAATTGCACAAAGCAATGGGCCTATGGTCGTCAAATGACCCTGGCTGATCAACTTTAGGAATCAGAGTGATATGGGTGCGATTCAATGCTGGAGGTATCCAAGCTTTGCTCCTAGATTCGTCAATGGCATCCTTGAGTTCCTCCCCCAGCATGTCAATGAAATGGAGGTAAAATTCGATATTCAACGCTTCCTCTCTGGTGACAGGTTTCTCCACTTCCCTGCAATCCTCCTCGGAGAAGTATCTAGGAAAATTACGGATCGATTCCAACTGGTTGAGTAAGCTAGGTTACTTTTTTTTGGAGTATATACCCGTGAAAAAATCGATCGCCGCCCCTTTGATCTCCCCATCCTCATAGACAATTGATCCCCACCAACCTTTACATCCAAGATAGCATTCATGAGATGTATTTGATTAGCAAAGTGATGGAAAAAACTAGTATTGCGATCATCGACCTTCAACCAAGTATCCGACTCTTCTGACGCCATTCCTCCTCTATCTGCTCCAAAATCCTGACTTTATTATGTATCAGTTCCACCAGATGGGCACGTTGCTCCTCCGAAATAGTAGACACTTCCAAAATAAAGGAGAAAGATTGTATTTCTTCCTCAATAGCCACCATAGTCAATTGGTCCTCAGATTTCTTATCCTTCACCAAATCCCGAACCAAGCCTTTTAGTAAGTGAAGTTTTCTAGGAAGCCCCAATAAAGGAGTATCCCAAATCTGTGAATTTAAATCCTCCCAGGTAGATCGGATCCACTTGCAAAAATTTTCGTCCAGCAATAACCCAGGATTAAATTTGAAGGGATAGGACTTGGGTCGAGGCTCGAAATCCAACTAGAGAATCACAACTTTGTGATCTAAAATACCAACTGCATAAGACCAAGATTGAAACTTACCCACACCATCGCAAAGCACATCAGCCATAAGGAACCGATCCAGTCACTTACTAATGTGATCCGAGCCACAACGGCCATTGGACTAGGTAGGAAATAAAACATGTGGAATTACATTAACCAACTTCACATCCCCAAACAAACTCGTGAAGTAGTCATCCAGCGGATCCACTGTCTTACCGGCCCCCCAAATTTCTGCAAGACCCAAAGTCAGGTTGAGGTCCCTCGCCAAAATGAGCGAAGGGTCATTTAAAATACCCGATCTTGAAATCATCTCCCAGTACTCCCTATGGGATTTATAGGGACCATACATATTTAAGATACGAATCTTCCTCGCAAAGCCCCTGAAAAAACCTTCCAACAAGATACCCGCACAAGACACAAATGAATTAAAATCGGCCACCGCAAGGTCCCAAGCCATCATAGTTCCACCAGAATGGCCACGGGTGTCCAGAGCACAGACATGCCACCCAGGCTTGATCTTGAGAAAATAAATACAAGCATCCCCAACACTTACCATAGTCTCTTGAATCAAAATCATCGAAGGATGTACTACCTCCATGAACCATTTTAGGGCATCTCTTTTAGGGCCCCTGCCCATCCCCCAAACATTGAAGGAAACAACGATCATCAAGAAACCTGGCCATGGGATATATCTGCTCTAAGTGCCCGAGGAAGAGAGGAACGAGGAATCCATTTTTCAAACAGGGAAGACACATAAGGGTTTGTAAGACTGGGAATCGGGGAACCTGAAGAGACCCCCCCTTTTCTAGCAAAATCCTTCTTCTTTTTCTAATTTTTCCGAATAGTCACATTACCATGGAAGATGGAGGAAATGGGATGCACAGAAGGGTTATCCCCAGGATTGGTAGTATAGGTTTGCAAAGGGGATAATTCGTGTGAATTCAGGAATAGAAGAGGGAGAAAGACAAATACCCAACTTAAAAGAAGCTGTCACCCCCACTGAAGGTCCTGAAAAATACTGTGGGGAGGATAACACCAGGTGGTCCTCGTCCCGTCGTAAATCGGTAGTCGATATATAGGCAGGACAATACATAGGGGAAGAAGGATCATCAAGAAGAGCACTCGGTTCCGACACAGGTAGGGTCTCCACCATGAAACAGACTGGAAATACAGGTTTGCCCGAATGCTGTGAATCACTCAAGGGATCCGAATGCTGACCCAGAGAAAGAGCACTCCAAATGTCATCCAGAGACAGGAATTTAAGTAAGACAGGAAGAGATTATGAAAAAATACCCAAGAGAGAAGATGCAAAAGAGTGGTCCAAAGGTAAAGTATCCCAAACCTCAGCATCCGAGACACGAGGTGAATCAATAATCCCAGCCGAGGGGACATCACAATTCAACGAAAGACCACATTGAGCCTTAGAATGACCCACTTTATCGTATTGATGACATCTAAACGATATCCTCCAGTAGTTGATTTGTTGAATGAAGGAACCGCCCTCCAAGAAAACTTCGAGTTCGCCAGACAGCCCCTCAGATGAGTCTAGTTCCACCAACATCCTTGGAGAACGCCTCTCGACACCCATCAATTGCTCCTCTTCCATCAAAATGAATCGACCCAAGGAATTAGCAACCGCCATTAAATCGCCAATGTTCCAGCAGTGCAATGGGAAACCATGTAAGATGGTTCATAGGTTTCGCTTGAATAAATTCTCCAAACACGGATCAAACCCGATGTGCCAACGCTTAAGAACCAGAAAGCCAATACCATAAACCCAAAAGCGATTCTCAATACTGATATGATCTTCCTCCGTGAGAAATCGAAACATTAGCCAACCATTTTCCAATATCAACACCCTAGGGATATTGGAGATGAACGGTTTCCACCGATTACGTATCCAGGCTAATATCTCAGGCCTTGATAGCCGAATATATTCAAATTTCCCCACAAGTTCCCGTTGGCTCAATGCCAATACCATATCCATCGTGATATCTTTCCCCAATACACAGAGAGGACACCCCTTCTTTTCATGTTCGAAATGCATCTTATTGGTGGGTTTTCGAACCCCATGTTCCCAGAGAACTCTCAGTTCCGCTCGCTGAGGCAGTCCCTCACTAACCTTTCTCGCCTGCATAGGACCGTCCCCCCTAGCGAATCCTTAGTAGGCAACGAGGAGCTGGGCTCGAAAGAAACAAAAAACCCAGGGTTAGATAGAATACCCTTAACTAAAGGAGCTCGAGTGGCTAACGTCCCTGCCACATCAATCATCCCACTAACAAAGGGGGGATCTGACACTGACATATCTGGAAAAACAAAACCCCAAAATAGTGACACTATCCCGTGAACCCCATTCCATCAGACCGACCTCCCAGTCTCAGAGCAATAGAAAACCGTAACTCCAAACCTCAAAGTAGGCCTACATCGCAAGAAACAAGAAACAACAAAACACCCGGGCATAAAAACAAGGAAAAAAACAGAATATAATTCCCACTTTATTTACCTGGTTGGTACTAGGTTAAACATAGCATGTTGAACGGACTCTAGGGCTCTCAAAAGGACATAATAGAGGAAGTAGAGACAAAACCCAAGAAGCCCATAGTGGAAACTGTCGACCACCATAAAAAAAACCCTGACGAGAAGGGGAACCAACACAGAAAAAACAGAGAGTACAACCCAAGAGGGACTCACCAAAGAACAGAGCCAACAAGGTACAAACCTGCCAAGACCCATACCTTTCCAAGATTACCGGCAATAGCTACAGTGACGTTCACAGTGGCCCAACTCCATAGCTAGGGTTACGTTCTACCAAAGCGGGGCTCCAACAACGAAAATGGGAGAGCAACACAATACAAAGGGGGGCTCGTCACCGAACAGAGCCAACAGAGTACTGCCCTGCCAATTTTTTCAAACAAGACCTTTACAAGTCTAAAGAAAGCTCATTATCAAAGTTTCATGACAAGTATCTACCAATAACAACTACGTGCAACAAGCATGATTTGCACCCAATGAGTGCCTCACTCTAGTTGAAATATGTAAACCTCATTTCAGAATCTTTATTCGTGATTATGTTCGAATTAAATAAGCAAAAAAAACTATACAATTAAAATAGTAAAAGGAAAACCTACACTTAAAATAACAAAAAAAAAGCAATATTAAACACCTTTAACAAATTACAACATTCATTGCATCTTAGAAAATAAAAATATCCTACATTCCACTAGCTGAAATGCCTTCACTCTAACATTTTAAGTTCTCTTTGTGGTAAAATCAAGAGTATGTAACACATCAAAATCAAAAGCCATAAAATTCTTTGTTAAAGATTTTCTTCATCTAACATGATGTAAATTTAGACAAACAAGTTAAGAAGATTTAACTTTAAACACAAAATTCCATAATATTTGAATAATAAACATAGATATGGCACATTTCTTGGCTTCTAGTTTGTTTATAGCCCCATTTTCCCTCTATACACAGGAAAATGAAATATCCCAATGAAAGTCAGCCCTCAAGAAGTGCGTATGGCAAAAACTTGAGCCTCAATAACTCTGATTTAATAGGAGCATGGCCTATTGCATACCCGACCTAATCTAGGCATATGCACCTTGAGTTAATTAATTATGTCATGAATTCCATAAAAAAATGCCATGTTTTCTAATTCCTATTGTGGAAGTCCACATATTGAAGTTGATTTTGTTAGAATTTTAAGTGCAATAACAATAAGGATCACTGAAATATAAACAAGCACAACAAGAACAAAAGTAGACAACAAATTTATCCTGGGAAAACCCTCTCGGGGTACAAAAACCCAACAAACATCTTCTATGTAGATTATGCAGAAAGTACAATAGTATTGCTTGTGCAAAGACCAAAAACAAGAAGACTCCAAAAGCAGCTATCCACATGACTCTATCTCTCCTAATGATGCGAGCTCAATGTGTGAGTGAGGTGACCAAACGAGGAGGTCAAACTCCTCATTTATACTAGACAAAACACTTGACCCTTTTACTAATTAGGTTGGCTAGACTCTACTAACTGGGCCGAACTGTACACTTTACAATAAAATATTATTTTCTAGAATTTTCCAGGCCGACCTAACAGTTAGGGTTTACATTGACTCTTTCAATGACTTTTCATAATTAATTACATTGATAATAATCCCCGTAGGGTGCACAATACAAATAATACAAATTACTCAAATAATACAAATACGAATATATTCCAAAGTTACATTCTTCAACACTCCCTCTTAACAAGGAAGGTATTCTCCAGTCATCGTCACCATCATCTTCCAGCTGCTGCACTTCTTGTACACTGACTATTGATGTTTGCATCTCTAGAATCTATATGTCATAAGAAGTTCCATAGAGCCAACCATTTTTCATGTTGGATGCGACCTAGACCATGTCTAGGGTTTTCACACATAGAGCCAACCCTCTTTCATGCTGGATGTGACCTAGATTAAGTCTAGGACTTTCCCACTGTAAATGATCTCCCGCAACTAAGCAAACCAAGAGCATCATTACAGGACCTTTGAATGATCTTTCGCAGCTAGGCAGACCCGAAGCATCATTCCAGTACTTTTCAACACAGAGCTAGCCCTCTTTCATGTTGGATGTGACCTAGACCGAGTCTAGGACTTTTCCATTATAAATGATCTCTCGTAGCTAAGCAGACCGGGAGCATCATTACAGGACCTGCGGATGATCTTTCGCATCTAGGCATACCAGAAGCATCATTCCAGGACTTTTCACCACAGAGCTAGCCCTCTTTCATGCTGGATGTGACCTAGACCGAGTCTAGAAATTTTCCACCATTAATGATCTCCCGTGGCTAAGCAGACCGAGACCATCATTACAGGACCTATGAATGATCTTCCGCAGCTAAGCATACCAAAAGCATCATTCCAGGACTTTCCACAGTGCTAGTCCTTTTTCATACTAGATGTGACCTAGATCAAATCTAGGATTTTCCACCACAGTGCTAGTCCTTTTTAATACTAGATGTGACCTAGATCAAATCTAGGATTTTCCATCACAGTGCCAGTCCTTTTTCATATTGGATGTGACTTTCCTCATCCACGAACCGAGCAATCCATCTAGTGGGTCCAGCCCGGGAGCGTCCATTATGTTGCACACTGCAACCACCTGCATTACCTCACCACTTGTCTAGATCCTCTCATCCTAGGAGATTCAATTACATCACATGAACCGTGAATACCTGCTACCTCAACCAAGATCATTGCTCCCTCTTGATCTGAACCACTCCAAGCTTGTCTCTGAAGTATTCAAACTTCCCTCTCAATAGAGGCTTGGCCAACACATCAGATATCTGCTCTTCTATTGCTATATACTGGAGCTTCATAGCTCCCTTTTGCACCATATCTCGGATATAGTGATACCTGATCTTGATGTGCTTTGAATTTTCATGGAACACAGGGTTCTCCGACAACTTCACACAACTTTGGTTGTCACAGAAGATACAATTCCTCTCCATATCGAGATCAAACAGTCCTGATAGTAACTTTTGAAGCCACACTACCTCGTAGCTTGTCGAACAAGATGCCATATACTCAACCTCGGTTGTACTGAGTGCCACACTCGTCTGCTTCCTACTTAACCATGAGATCATACCTGATCCCAAACTGAAGAAACATCTTGATGTACTCTTTCTATCTGTGACACTCCCAAGCCAATCCGCATCAACATAACCCTGTAGCTTAACCTTCTGATCTGATGCATATCTAAGGCCATAATCAACCATACCCTTTAGGTACCTTAGCACATGCATTGCCGCAACCGGGTGAATGTGTATCCCTCTACCATATACTGACTCAGAGTGTTCACCGCAAAGCATAAGTCTGGCCTCATATTCGTCAAATACATCAACGAACCAATCATCTGTCGATACATTGTGGCATCCACCAGTTCTAAAGTAGTATCACTCAACAACTTCAGATTCGATGCCATGGGTGTGGCCATGGCCTTACAATCCATTATCCCAAGTCTCTTTAGGATCTCTACTGCATACTTTCCTTGACCTAAGAAAATTTCCTCCAGATTTTTCCATACTTCAAGACCTAATAAGTAATGCATCATGCCTACGTCTTTCATCTCAAACTCAACGACAAGATTCTTCTTTGTTTCTTCTATGAGCTTCTCTTCACTTGTCAAAAACAGTCATCTACATATAACAGTAGAATCACAGGATTTCCTTCCTCAACCTTGTAGTAAAGGTTGGAGTCCGCTTTACTCTTGGTAAATCCCAAGCTCGTCAGAAACCCATCTATCCTGTCGTACCATGTCCTGGTTTCCCGTTTCAATTCGTACAAGGCCTTCTTTAATCTGCACACATGTGTCTTCTTGTCATGTGTCTTGAATCCTAATGGATTCTCCACATAGAATTCCTCTTCCACTATTCCATTTAGGAAGGCAGTATTCACATACATCCGATGTACCTTCCAATTCATCACTTTTGCAATAGCAAGTATAGACCTGATTGAAGTGTATCTCGCTACTAGAGAAAATGTCTCCTCGTAATCAATACCTTCCTTCGGGGAGAAACCTTGAGCCATGAACCTTGCCTTGTATTTCTCAACAATTCCATATGTCGCATGTTTAATCTTGTAGATCCATTTGGAAGACACTATTGACTTCCCTTCTGGTCTTGGAACTACCTCCTAGACATCATTCTTCATGATCGACTGATACTCCTCAATCATAGCATCCTTACAGACTTTTTGTTCAACAACCTCTTCATAACTGGAAGGTTCAGCATCAATGATGTCACTTAATAACATCCTATAGCTGGAGTAAGTCCAAGGTCTCTTGCTTCCTTCTGGAGCACCATACTTTTCTGCATCCTGAATAAGCTCTCGTGCCCAAGCTAGTTTTATCTTATGTGAGTTTACTTCTTTCAGTGGATCTACAGGTCTCTGTGGCTCAGTCATATAATGATCCTTAGGTTCTTCTGGAACTTGTTATTCCATTATTGTTTCTCGAACCCCGGGAATCTCAGGTTCTTCATCATGCTCCTCATATGAGTGAATCTTCCTTGACCTGCCTAAACTTGTGTCTTCATCAAAGGTTACATATCTGCTAGTATTGATCTTCTTGAATCTTGGTATGTATATTTTGTAAGCCTTTTATGAATCACTATAACCGACGAAGATTCCTTTCTTTTCCGAGGGATCCAACTTAGTCCTCTTCTCTTTTGGAATATGAATGAATACTGGGCAGCCAAATATTCTGATATGGATGACTTTTGGTTTGTCTCCTATAAATATTTCTTCTAGTGTCTTGTTCTCAAGAACTCTGTGAGGAATCCTATTTTGAACATATACGACTGTCCTTGCACCTTCTTCCCATAAGTGCATAGGAAGGTCTTGATCATGGATCATGGCCTTTACTGCTTCCATAATTGTTCTATTCTTTCTTTTTGCAGTCCCATTTTGTTGTGGATTATAGGGAATGCTCATCTCCCTCTTAATCCCCGAGTATTTACATAATTCTTTAAATTCTCCCAAAGTAAATTCACCTCCATTATTTGTTCTTAGTACCTTTATTTTCTTTTCAGTTTGATTTTCCACAAGGGCTTTAAACTCCTTGAACTTGTTAAATACTTCATCTTTGGATTTTAAGAAATAGATTCATGTTTTTATTGAATAATCATCAATAAAGGAAACATAGTAGACATACTCGCTTAATGAGTTGAATGACATAGGCCCGCAAAAATCTGAATGTATAAGTTCCAAAATCTCCTTTGCTTTGTTGTCGCTACTTGGAAATGGTTTCTTCACGTTCTTTCCTTTTTCACATCCCTTGCATATGCCTTCATGCTTGGTTTGGATCCCGAGTATTCCATTCACCATATTTCTTACAATTGGTAATGCTTTGTAGTTGATGTGAGCAAATATTCTATGCCACAATTCATTTTGTTCCATAGTTTCATCAACCAAAGCTTGTTCTAGATGTCCCTTGATTTTGTATAGTCCTCCCTATTGCACTCCAATTACTACCGCATCATTTTTTTCTTACCCTTGGGCCACATAAATACTTGACCATCCAAAAATGCTACTATGAATCCTTTCTCATCTAGAGCTGAGATGGAAAGTAAGTTCTTCTTCAAACCGGGTACATACAGAACATCCTTCATTTTGATAGGATTTCCACATTCAAGCTTATAGGAAGCTTCTCCTACCCCTTTGATGGGATATTGATAATCATCTCCTAGCTTCACCTTGTGAGGTGAGTCCTTTTCGGTAAGGTTGTTGAGAGCATACTTGTAACCTATCATGTGTTTAGAGGCACCGCTATCAGCAAGCCAATCATTATTACCAAGTGCAACTATAACTGTCAGTGCTGATATCAAGACATATTCTTCACCACTTGAAGAATCCTTACTTGATTTCTCATCATCCTCTACTGTATGGAATGATATTTTTTCTTTCTCTTATTCTTGGGATAATTTCTATAGCCATGCCCTAACTCATCACAATTAAATCATCTAGTATTTGAGAATTCTTTAGTAGTCCTCTTACCTTTGTATGATTTCTTGTGATGATGATCTTTTCTCTTTCCTCTCTTGGTATGAGTTGCCAAGGCTTGATTTTCTTCGTCTCCTAGCTTTTCTTCTCTGGAAGCAATCCTAGCTTCTTCTTGAGTGAAGGATTCCAAGAGTGTACTGAATAAAATAATTTTCTTCCTTGCGCATATTCTTTGAATATATGACTCCCATGATCTTGGAAGACCATTTAGGGTAGTCATTACTAGTTCTGCATTTTCTACTTCATCTCCAATTGTACTTAACTGATATCTGATGCTAGAAACCCTTGTGAAGTAGGATTGTATGCTTTCATTGTTTTTCATCTTCACAACCTTGAGTTGAGTCCTCAAGGTCATCTTGATATTGATTTTGGTTCCTTCAAATAGGCCTTTCAATGCATCAAACATATCTTTTGGAGTCTTCAGAGAAGAGATGTGTGGGATCAAGTGATCCTTGATGGAATTAGCTATGATCCTCTTAGATTTGATAAGATTATTCTTGTGCTTAGCCTTCTCTTCATCTCCCACTGTCTCTGCAACTACCTCTGTAACATACTTGTCCAAGTCATGCTCTTCTAGGATGAGCATCACCCTATACTTCCATGCTCGCTCTGCTCCTTGAAGCTTATCCTCAAGCTTGGTACTGTTTGGAATTTTGATAAACTTGATAAATGAGAACCTCAAATGGAAATATAATATCTTACCAAATGAGATGCTCCAATCAGAGGTTGACTTCTTGAAAAACTGGCTTCAGGGTGACCTAGGGTTTGTTAGAGAAACCCTAATTTTTCAACTTTGGGATCTTGAAAAACTGTTTGGAGGAAAAGGTGTGCCTCCCCAATGCGAGCTGAGCAATGTAGTTCTTTTCCCGATTCTGTGAACAGATCCTCCAAAAACGTGATTCCCTAGTTCTCCGAGCTATAGTGGTGGGCCCAAAAATGAAAATTCTCGAAATGAGATTCTACCTCGACATAAAGATGCACCCTAGTGAGGCGAGTTGAGTCCACCCTCTTTTTCAGCTAATATGTGGAGACTTCTTCTGTGAATAAGGAGTCCTAGTTCTGCAGTTACAGTAGCTGCACAATGTTCTCTTTCAGACTAGCTTTGATCCCATGTTGGAATTTTAAGTGCAATAACAATAAGGATCACTGAAAGATAAACAAGCACAACATGAACAAAAGTAGACAACAAATTTATCTTGGGAAAACCCTCTTGGGGCATTAAAAACCCAACAAACTTCTTCTATATAGATTCTGTAGAAAGTACAATAGTATCCCTTGTGCAAAGAACAAACACACAAAGAATCCAAAAGTAGTTATCCACTTGAATCTATCTCTCCTAATGATGTGATCTCATTGTGTGAGTGAGGTGACCAAATGAGGAGGTCAAACTCCTCATTTATACTAGACATAACACTTGAGATTTTTACTAATTAGGTCTGCTTGACTCTCCTAATTGGGCCGACCTGTACACTTTACAATAAAATATTATTTTCTAAAATTTTCCAGGCCGACCTAACAGTTAAGGTTTACATTGACTCTTTCAATGACTTTTACATAATTAATTACATTGATAATAATCCCCGTAGGGTGTACAATACAAATAATACAAATGACTCAAATAATACAAATAAGAATATCTTCTGAAGTTACATTCTTCAACAGATTTAAGCATGAAAATGATTGCATATACATATACCTTGTCCTTACCACTTGCTCATCCAAATAATCTATAGAAAAGAATCTAGGGAGCCTAACTTCGTTGGAGTAAGTGGATTTGTTAAATAAAAATTTAAAAGGAAAATTAACCTCCTTGAAAGTACTTAGCTAGACTATATGAATAGATTGTTGAGAGGACTAAAGGAATTCCATTTAAACTTCTCTTAATTTCAACCAATTAACATCAAGGTTGAAAGTTTCCATCACTTATTAGACCATGGAAAACTCTCTTTCTGGGAGGAATTGAACCTAGTAGATCTTTCTCATCCTAATTGCCTCATTTCTCTTTAAAGGTTTAAAGACTTAATTGTCTCATCTTGAGACATTTGTATTGTCTCAAGATGAGATTACTACGAACAAGGAGACACATATTTGCACACACTTGATTAAACGAGTCAACACGGATTTAAACAGAAATGTAAAAGTAAAATAACAAAAATGTAAACTGAACAGAAAATGCTAGCTAATGAAAAATGAATAGAAAGAAAAAGGAAAAGTTGTACTATCCAAGAGGTGGGCCCTTTCCTATTGGTCAACAAGCTTAGTTAAAACGTAATTAACTAAGCTTGAAAAATAAACATAGATATGGCACATTTCTCGGCTTCTAGTTTGTTTATAACCCCATTTTTCCTCTATACACACAAAAAGGAAATATCCCAATGAAAATCGGCCCTCAAGAAGTGCATATGGTAGAAACTTGAGCATCAATAACTCTGATTTAATAGGAAGATAGCATGTTACATACCCGACCTAATCTAGGCATATGCACCTCAAGTTAATTCGTTCTATCATGAGTCCCATGAAAAAATGCCATGTTTTTTAATTCCTAATGTGGAAGTCCACATCTTGAAGTTGATTTAAGCATTAAAATGATTGCATATACACAGACTTGACCTTGTCATTATCACTTGTTCATCCAAATAATCTATAGAAAATTATCTAGGAAGACTAACTACATTGGAGCAAGTGGATTTGTTAAATAAAAAATCAAAAAGATCCTTGAAAGTACTTAGCTAGGCTATATGGATAGATTGTTGAGAGGAATAAAGGAATTCCATTTAAACTTCTCTTAATGTTAACCAATTAAGATCAGGTTGATAGTTACCATCACTTATGTGACCATGGAAAACTCTCTTTTTGGAAGGTATTGAACCTAGTAGACCTTTCCCATCTTAATTGCCTCATTTCCCTTTAAAGGGATCATGACAAACTCTCTTTTTGGAATGTATTAAACCTAATAGATCTTTCCCATCTTAATTGCCTCATTTCCCTTTAAAGGTTTAAAGACTTAATTGTATCATCTTGAAACATTTGTACTATCATTTCATTTGTTATAGAATAAAATAAATGCTAAATAGAGAAATGAGATGAAGACACACTAATAATAGGGAAAATAAAATAGCATGAAAAATCAAAACAAATGCATATTGAATGAGGATTGATGTGTATCTTTAGATATTGTACTTGGTATTGCATCCTTTAACTAAGTACTCAAATTGAATAAATCAATACTATGCTAGGTGTTTAATAATTTAATGCTACGTATACAAGTTTGTGGTATAGAACTATGTAGAAGACACCAATTTGGAGAAAGAAATAGAGATTGTGCATATGATAATTTTTATTAAAAACATTGTACAATAAATTACTAACATGCATAACCATCTCTTAGTAATGGTTGCACACATGTAAGACATGGATGGAACTATCAAGTCTTTAATCATGGATCTATAGGAAATAAACAACTTGAAGTTTGCATATTTGGTGCATTTATGAGAGAGAAATAGGGCTCGATTCTCCAAAATTGTGTGCTTTGTTAACATAAAATTTCTTATTGCGCTAGGATAGATACTCAAGTTGAAATCCCATTGAAACTTGGGTGGTTTTTGTTATGTATTTTATGTATTCTTTTGTTTATGCACACGCACTTTCTAGTTTCCTTGGTAGGATGACCTATTGTAGTACCATGCATTTTGGGATTGACACGTGGACCCAAATGGCATGCTATTTATACCTTTGATTGCATTGGAAAAGGAAATTAGGTTAGGGCACATATATCATACTAGATTGTAAATAACATATTTACTTGGTTCAATATAACCATCAATGCCAATGTCTCATGTATTTATTTGTGTTTCCCACATTCATGAGTTGGTGTGGTGAGAAAATCTCCCTAGGGATAGGTAGATATCCCCTTGGGATTAGAAAAGGCCCCTATTTTCCTACCCAAGACAGAGAGGAAACAAATGGACACTATAGTCCTCCTAGATCTAGCTCATACATCAGTTAACAAGCTATGAAAAGACAAATCAAGTAGATGGCGTACCTTACTTTGATAGTTGTCCTTGCTGCTCCTAAGTTGCTCCAGGTCCAGCCTTTCATTATGGACTTATGAACTTGTTCACAAAGGAAAGAGAACACCTTCTCCAAAGCAATATATGTATAAACAAAGATATAACTATAAATACATAGGAAATTTCATGCATTCATCATTAAAGACATGAAAATGAGAGGAATAGGCTAAGTTATATTAATGATAAGAAATCCAAATGAAGTTGATTACAATGTTATACCTTGATGTCCAAAGTAGCAGCACCTCCTTCCAAGCTCTCCAATATCACCCTTACAAGACTCATAGGATCATAAGTTTAGTGCTTCCAAGATCACTCCCCTAGCTCATGGATGGTCCTCCTTAAGTAGGATTTGGGAAGGCCAACCACTAGGAGAAAATGATGGATCTAAGTAAGATAGATTTGGATCAAGGATCTAAACCATGCCAAGGAGGGAATGTGAGATGGTATTCGAAGGGGTACCTCATCCCAAGAAAATCTCCATGAGATCCAAGATCCAAAATCAAAGGGATAAGCCTAAACCAAAATTTTCGCTCCCCTATAAATAAGCAAAGTGTGAAAATATTGAAATTTTCGCACCCCAATAGGCATGCAGGGCGTGAACATTTGAAATTGTCGCTCCCCCATAGACATGCAAGGCACGAAAATTCTGGTAGGCTAATTTTTGGAGGTGGTTAAGGTGGGTTTCGACCCCTTGCTTGTTGGATTTGCTTCCAAATGTGACTAGGGAAGGGACCAACATTAGAATGAAGGGTCCTAACACCCTTAGGAGGCATAAACATCATGTTTTACATGGTGGTGAAACATGCAGACTCTCACTTACACATGGTGTGGCAATTTGAGGTATAATAGATGCCCCCTAAAGTGTGAGGTCAGAAGGAATATGATGGCCAAAACACTTTACTAATAATAAGTCTGCAAGGATATTTGAAGGAGAACCAGAGAAGAGCTACAAGCAAATATCAACAATATTTCTAACGACCCTGAGGTGGGCATACCCAAGCTCAAAACAATTGACTCAAAGCATGGATGCTGACCAATACATTGCAGATCCATGATAGTACTGACTCAACAATGACTGAAGACAAATCATGGCTACTAGACTACAAACATAGATCCATGATAAGACAATGACACATCCACGACCAATACAAGAGTGGATCTGTGTGATAGTACATTAATTAGGTCACCAACATAATGTCCATGTGGGAACCTACTAAAAAAATCACAATCGCAACTTGGATGTGCTAAATAGACTTCAGAACCATCCAGGGTCTTCTACCCGATCCCAAATCGATACGAATCTAACCATGTGATTACAAGGTGTTGAAGTCGAACATGGTAGAAACCACTTGATTACCGGTCAATGATGTGAACCGTTAACAAGTGCGAGGGAAATCACCAATGATGACAATGAATCCCAAGGTATCATAGTACATATCGACTAAATGCGAATAGATGAGTTTACGTCGAACATCTGTGAGATCATTCGATCAGAGGTCAATGATGAAAATCTACTGTCGAATACGAGGAAACCTGCCATTGATACATGCAGGTACCAAGGTACTAAGGTTGGTTTCTAAGCCTAATTCCTGGCTAATGAGTTGAAGTCGAAATGAATAGACTCGTCGAAGGAAGGCTAGAATAAATCCCACATCATCGACACGAAACCGATACAGGAAAGTGATGTGAAGTAATGAATCAGATTAGTATGGGATGACACAAGGATGCAAAGGTTGACAATATTGTAGAGGCTGACTAAGGTAAACTTCCCTTGAACATCGAATGGAACGATAATAATGACTCGGCAGCATTGACTCAAGGAGGCATAGACCAAGACATAATGCAACTATGACTAAGGCATTCTTCAGGTGAATTGAAGGAGCGAGACGACTCATAGAATTGGCATGACTCAGAGACAACAAATTACCTGACTATATGACGAGATGCAAACAAGTGCCATGTTCAAGGGCGACACAAGATGCCATAAATATTTCTAAAACAAACTTAGCTTATTTCTCCCCAACCCCCATCATGCTTGACAAGTACCTCTTTGTTTTTTTAATGAGCTTGAGGAGGATAACAGATGCTCGGTATAGCTCATAATTTAGACGAGTCCAATCTCACATGTTTTATGAACCTGAGAAAGGAGGGGTTTGGTCCCAAAAGGGTCCTTTGATGTTTGATTTTACGAGTCCAAGGAAGGAAAACTCGATGATTTTTCATGTTTTAAGAGTCTGAAATAATCTAAAGAAGACTCCAAGAAGGCCTTTTTCGTAAAAGTTAGTCTCCTCACCCGAAAAAAAGGATAAAACAATGTGAGAGAGAAATATTCTAATCATGATTGACTAGAGTGTTTCTTTTTCGTAAATAGTCTAAACGGTCCGAAAAAGGGATAAACTACCACCGGATAGACGTCCTTTCAAATCCTTTTACGAGCGTAAAAGAAACAAGTTCGCTCGACAGTCTTTTCCTATTTTAGGAGTCTAAAAAGAGCTTAAGGAGGACTCCATGTACAATTTTGTCATGGTTGGTGACCGAGTACGACAAAGGAAAAAGTAAACTCGGCACAGTTCCTTTTCCGTAAGTAGTCTAGCGAGGCCGGGTAAAGTGATAAACCTATACTCGTTAGACACACCTTTTTACTCAATTTTTAACGAGCACGACAATGGTATCAAAAGCACTCGAAATATTTTTCATGTTTGTATCTAGAGCACGAAAAAGGAAAAAAGTAAGCTCAAACAACTTTTCAGGTTTTTAACTAGAGCACGAAAAGGTGAAAAGTAAGCTCGATACCTCTTACTATTTTTAATGAGCTCAAAGAAAGGTTAAAATAATGTTCATGGTATCTGCTTCATTTTTTAATGAGCTTGCAACAGCAAATGAACTATGCTTGGGACAATGGTTTCATTTTTTAGCAAGATTTGAAGTCGAAGCTAAACTATGCTCATAATGAGGTCCATTGATGGGTTACTTCCCAACATGATGTCCAGAGGTTGGAAATTTTCCCCCCAACATAAGAAGCTAATGGATAACCTACAATATGATGTCCAGAGGCTAGAGACATTCCCCCCAAGCTTCGTTTCACTCGTCTACTCTTTTTCTTCATCCAATCAAAATCATGGTTATTAATAGGAATATATTCACCATGGGAGGAAGAAAAAATAGGATTAAATAACATAGGTGAATGAAATGAAGGTTCATATATTACATCTGGTGAAAGACTCGACTCAAGGGGAGGGGATCTATTTCATTTTTTAACGAGCTTGACACAAGAATAGAACTATACTCGTGAGGCTGGTTTCATTTTTATGCAAGCTTGAAACCAAAGATAAACTATACTTGGGAGGACCTGTTTCAATTTTATGCAAGCTTGAAATATAAAATAACTATGCTTGGAGGTAGTTTCATTTTTACACAAGCTTGAAACCAAAAGTAAACTATGCTTGGGAATGGTTTCATTTTTACACAAGCTTGAAACCAAAGGTAAACTGTGCTTGTACGAGTCCTATCCAACATGATGTCCAGAGGTCGGTAGTGTGCCCCCCATCATAAGAAGCTAGGGGGAGAACTCAAACATTATTTCCAAAGGCTGGACACATGCCCCCTATCCCTAAGGGGTAGAAACCATTAAAACATGTGGAACATTTAGGGAAGTCTGATGACTGGAAGTCATGCGATGATTCAATGTCACAAAGGAAATATGATAAATGATCACGATCCTCTCGTCATAGGGGAAATACATCACTTGAAAGAGTGTGGACACTACATCTTTCATAGAATAGACATAATCACGTCCAAGGAGTAGATTAAAATCCAAGGGACCTTGGACTACCATAACATCAATACAGTCAGTTTTCCCTCCTAAGGTGATAGTAACTGCGGGAGGATCCCTAAAGGTCCGGTAGGACTTCTATTGAAAACCAATATTCAGTCAGTGGTTGGAACAAGTTGAGGAGAACCTATAGCTTTCCAAGAAGTTGATGATAAAATACTAACAAAAGCTCCCTTGTCAACTATAGTGTGAAATATTTCCTTATCGGCAACTCCTACAAATATCTGGAAAGGAATATCTGAAGGAAGACAAGTTTCTGCTAGGTTATTCCAATCAAAGGAAATAAAATCAGTACTCGGGGGAGGTCCTGTGGAAATGGATAGGATTTCCCCTTTCCTAGAATAGTCTGAACTGACCAGGAAAACATCAACGTTTTTCAATTCACTCTCAACCGAAAAAGTAGATTGAGACAAAGATTTTATCATGGTGACTACTTCAGTATAGGAATTCTCCAATGAAAGAGTGTGATCGAGTGGAGGTGATATCGACTCGACCACTTCAACTTCACTCTTTGAATAAAGAGTGGGATCGACCGAGGATGAGGCTGGATCGACCACTTCATCAACCAATGGGGGGTCGAGGGACAACTTACGAGATACAATAATCTCTTCCAACAATTATGAAGCTTCATCCATGCGTGGACAAAGGTAAGTAAGGTGCCCTTGCATAACAAACAAGGATTCTTGACTTTACCTTTCCGACCCTTAACCATAGAGTTACTGGTTGATGGGGTATCATCAGTATGTGATATACGCAGTTTGGAGCCTTTAGAACACTCTTCTAACACTTTGGAAAGACTGGGAAAATGCTTGAGAAGGTGATCACCCTTGCAAAGCTTGCAAGGGAACTTGGGTCTACGAGGTTTTTTCATAGAATGAGTGCCATTAGAGGAAACTGGTTGATGTTTGGTCTCTTTGTTATCCTTCTTCTTCTTAACCTTCCTTTTCTTCTTCTTATTAAACTCCTGATTACTAACACTATTTCTTTGATCAGGCGAGGAAGAAGGAACAGAAGAAGATACATCTGATGAAGAAGGGCAAGGATCAGTTTGGGATTGACACTCTCGTGGTGGAGAGTTAACATTTGAAACATTGGGTACATTCGGAATCACCAGATTGAATAACCATACCCGTAATCCTATGGTTAATCCAGGAATATTTAAAGTGGCAATAAAGGGAGGACCAATATCTCCAACTGGAGGAAAGACAAAAGGTACCCCTTGAAAAGGGGCCTCTTGATTGGTATTTCCAGAATAGGTTTCCATATCTAAAATCTCTAAGTCCTTCTAATTATCACGCACAAGAAACACTACTCAAACTAAAAGCAACAGACAAAATTGTGAATAGGAGGGATGTAAAAGATGGATCCTCATGGGTGTGTCAAGATGTTACAACTCGCGATATACTGTAGGGTCCAACAGTTATACTCGGCCCAATTTTTCAGAACACTAACCAAGGAGGATTGGGATCGTACCATTGGCCGTATAACCTGACTACATAACAGTACGTGCGTAGTAATCTCCCTGAGTGCTGTTCTCGGTGTATTGTGACAACAAGACGGTTAAAAGGTTTGATTGGATGGTTCCAGGAATCCTAATGGGGTTTCACGATATACTCAAGGTACGTGGGAGCGCCAATCCGTAGTGGTGCTGTCTAATGCACAACCGTATGACAAGAGCCTTCCGATATACTATCGAGTACGTGAAGTACCTTTCTATATACCTAAGGGCACGGGAAAGGCCATTCGATATACCGATTGGTACGTGGAAGAACTACAAGCCCCCAGGATGCAGTGCAGGAAAATAACGACAGATGCCACACTTAAATATGCCGGAACACGTCTCTAACCTAACACACGAGTTGCTAAAAGTTTTTAAATTAATCTAGTGCTTGATTTTATCTTGTACGGTTAAGTGAATCCATGAAGTGAAGACGTGGAATTTAAAGAAGATGCAAATCTGATCTATATGAAAATGCAACTCTTCCTTTCTATGAAGTCCTACTTAAGAAGGAGAGAGAGATATTTTTTCTTCCCAAACGCACAACCCTATGCAAATGCAATTTTAACTCATTTCAAAATGTTGGAAATAAGTAAAAAAAACTCAAGATCATGCACCCAAAACCATCCTAAAGTGATAAAAGAGATCTTTTTATGAACACCAAATGCAATAACTCTAATCCGTTTCCTATCTTTTTACACTCGAAAAAGAAACATCTAAGCTATGGAAAGAAGAATTCCACAAACATTTCCAATCAAATGAAAGACAAATAAAAACACTTAATAATCTTATCTAACTCAAATGCACACAAATTTGAAACAATCCTTTCTTCTTCTTATGAGTGTAAGACCAAGAATGTCAAATGATCAAATTAAAGCAAGAAGAATATTTATGTTTTCTAATTTTGTAAATCTAGCAAAGAAGAGACAAAAGGAAGCTTTTATTTGAACAAAAATGGAAACAAGGGATCGATCTATTCCAATAACCAATAAATAGCTAGAGATGCAAAGGAAACAAAGTGTAAAACCCAAGAAAATGACTTCAAAAGACAAGGATGTCCCAAGTTTTTCAAAGCCAATCAAAGCAATCCAAATGACGCCAAACCAAACAAACCTTTGGAATAGCACACTAAAGATATCTCTAAAAATTGAATCCAATCACAATACGATGGCAATAAGAAGTTTAAAAACAAACGCAAGCTATTGGGACTTGAAAAGAATGACAATTCTATCCAACAAGCAAATAAAGCACTAGTTTGACTCAAGAGACCAAACAAAGGATTTGAACTTCCAAACGATGCCAAGAGTTTCCAAACAAAGCCAAATCTGATTTGGATGATTCCAATTTAGTCATATAATGGTCACAAAATCACTGTTCAATATACTCTAATTCAAAAAAATTGAAAATGTACACAAGGGATCAAATTAACCCAAGGGGATTTCAATTTTCCAAGGTAGAACCTAGTCTTCCAAACAAAGAAAAAGGGGCCCAAATTATCCCAAATGAGGTTTGGAAGGGTTCAAACTTATTTTATAGAGATCCTAAAGCGACTGGGAAGGTACACATGACTCCCAGAACTAAAAAATGGCTTAGAGGACTCAAAATTGACCAAATTGCCTCAAAGCTGCCAATGAAGGACTAGAGACAAAATGTGGATGAAAAAGACTCAAAAGACTCAAAAGAGACTCAAATTTCTTCAAAAATGTGTCAATAATAATCCAATGGACCATATGGAGGCACCCAATAATTTTGGGAGCAAAAAACCCAAGGGAACCCCTCCAAACAAGCTCAAAAATGACCAAAATAGGTGTAACCCACCTAGAACTAAAGACATTTTATGTTTTGGAAAAACATTATCTTAAAAGTTATTGTAAAGTTGTATGTTGTTGATCAAGGATGGTCAAAGATGACTGTAATTGAATATTTTATTATTTAATAAATAAAAGAAGAGACACCTATCCAAAGAGGGCCGTTGAAGAGTGTTCACTGACCCACTAGGAGGAATGATCTGGTGTAGAAGGACAATTGACAAATGGAAGCAACAAAATACACTTTCTAGCTGATGCAGGAGGCATCTTCCCTAAAATTGTGGTCATGTTCCCCAATAAAGGAGGAACTGAGCATGTGGCTCATTTAATTAAAAAAAATGACCCAAATAACTAGGCAAGAATATATCCATCGAATGAGCAGGAGGCTCACACAATTTACCTTGTGGTTATGTTGCATACTGAAAGTTTAAGCACACAAGAAGTGATTCGATGAGGGGAAGATAAAGTGAGATTTCTGGCTGCTTGTATGCAAGTATTGATTGCTGAGTTACAGAGAGAAAAGAATAATATTCTACCCAGTATCTTCGTCCTAGTGGTTCAGTGAACAGGCTTGGGGGTCCTGAAGCAAGTAACTTGGCTACTTTCAAGAGACGGTTGGGAGGAACGGTCTTCTTTGGATGTTTGTCCACTTTGAAAGTTAACAGGTTCTACGTTGTTTTGGATTATTATCTTTAATTTTTTCTCTGTACATTTCTGAAAGATTTCATGAATGATGAATGCTTCCAAAACTATTATTTGTTTTTCAAAATAACATAGGACTGTTTTATTTTCCTGCAAATTATAAGTTAAGTATAGGAGAAATGAATTCTATTACTTACATAGATTTTCATAGTAGAAGTCATAGACAATCCTTTATTATTATTTTGAAACAATATCATTTTAATATATATGGCTTTGATATGAGTTAGTATAACCAGAAATAGTAATGCAATAGACAAAACATGCAGTAAAAATATTCAGAGTTAGTTATTACAGCATGTTGGCTGCTTTTCTGGGCAGACCCGGGTTTTAATGAAGCGCAGCAACAAAACCCCTTGGCGCACTGGCCCTCTCGGCAACGAGCTGCGCGGCAGCTCGAGGTATCACCCGAAGTGGCTATGGGGGGTTAAGGAATCAGCTTTCCTTCACCGTGGTGACGCTGAGATTGTTCTATATATCTCCTTCTTCCTCAAATATCGGCGGTCGGACTTTCCCGCAGGCCTCGCGACGCCACTGCGCGGATGCCTTCCTTCCTGCAGACCCACTGCGCAGTCTCGTCCTCCGGGCGCGGAAGGCGCCTATTCCTTGCGTCGATGCGCTAAAATACCTCCTCGTCCTGCGCACTCATCGCAGTCACACGAAGCTCGGTCGCTGCAGTGACAGCGTTCCACCACTACTTCTATACTTGGCGATTATAACAATAAAGGACCTTCCTAAACTCACTCAAACAGTCGCAAAGATGATGCAAAAGATGTACACACAGGTAATGATCTTAAACAATTATCATTCACGCAAACTTTATAACAAGAAGATATATGTGAAGCTCATCTCCTCGAGGAAAACCACGTCCATGGGAGTGTTATATTAACCAGAAAATGATAGAGTTATACAATATGCTGCGCACACAGCTGCAGCCTTAGATCTTTCCAGGAAACTCCACGCACACAGCTGGGAGCCCTTCTCTCAATCTAGTCTCCTCTCTATGGAGATTACAAAGGCACAGACGTCGACTCAGACTGTCTGGAAACTCAGGGATTAGCTCCTCGGCTATCCGATTTCCTCTCTAGTTCTACACACTGGGTAGAAAATACAGTGAAGGATAATCAACACATGGTCTATCCTTTAGACTGGCTATCTAACAGTCCAAAATCTAACTCTCTAATTGAGTACTGTCTAACTCTCTCTAACTCTCCAACCGTCTACCCATTACAATTATTCATATATATAGGTGGCCATGACGGTCACACCTTTACAAAACTGTGGGCCTTTCCCAACAGTGATTCCCAAAAACCCTAACCACGCACATGGCTAGGTGTACTGTAGGCGCCGCTTGCAGTCACGTCACCGCTTCCTGCAGGCTCCGTGAATTCCGGCGCAGATTGTGGGTATGGGCGATCGTCCTTCGCCTTCAATGCTCTGATCCGTTGCTCCTCCTTGATCCGAGCAACCATAACTTCTGTACTGAGCCTTTAAATGAGGGTAGCTGAGCCCTCTACTCCATCGCCTTATTTATTATGGTAGCTGAGCCACCTTCATTCTTCAATGACGTGCGCGCGGGCTCCGCAATTTCCGGTCCGTGATCTGCGCTGAGATCATCCATCTGGCACCGTACTGCGCGCCGTCTCCTTCTTACCCAAAACTTAGTGCTTGTCCCAAAATTATCACTTTCCTTCCATACTCGTGCTTTTTACCAAAATTCACAGCTTTTACTATAGCTGCGACCTTGGCCCCAACAGGCCCCCAACACTCACTTGTGGCTCGCCCTCGAGCCACTCGCACTAGCGCGTGGTGGCTTGATTTGCGCATCTGCTTTTGCTTGAATCTCCGCGAATGTTTTCTGCCACTTCGCAATAGCGGAGTCCAATTCCTCAATACACTCATCAGCTGTTTGCACCGTTTCTGCGGTCGCTTCGTCTTTAGTGAGTGTATCAATGATCTCCTGAGACTCGGCAATCTCTTTGATTTTTGTCTCAACCTGGCCAACGATTTCAGCATACTCATCCATGAATGGCTGAATGCTGTTGGTGAGATTCTCATCTTCAGTTCTGAGCTTGTGCAGTTGCTGCTGCATTTTGCGCACTTCGCCCATTTTCTTCATTTTTGGTAGGCCTGTTAGGGCCTTAGCTTCTTCATTGAGAACAGTGAGAGACTGTTCTGCAGCTTGCACCTGTTCTGACAGTCCCACTTTAAAAGGGAGGTTCACAAGCTCTGTCCAAGCTTCCATAGCCTGGTTCATCAGGTTCTTGGCTTCCTGTACTCGATCTTTCATCCGTGTGGAAGCTCTGCTCAGTGCTTCAAATTGGACCTGCGCATCATCCGTAAGATGCGCAGCAACGCGAGCTTCTAGCTCAGCGATCTGGGTTCTATGGCCTTCTTCCATAGCAACTATTTCTTGCTCCAGGGTTTTCGCCCTTTCGCCAATAATTTGAACTTTTGCAACCAGAGGGAGGTCTGGTTGAATCTCGCAAGCCGGCAGTTCCTGGGCAATCTCTTCTATTGCGTTTCTGATGCCGGTGTCTTGCGCCTCATAGAGTGCAAGCTTCGCAGAGATATTCTTATGGCTTTCTTTCAGCTCTATCTCCTGCGATTGCAGTCGTTGGTTTGCCTGGAAAGTAGAGAGCTCTCTAGCTCTCAACTCAAGAGAAACTTTCTCCTGTACAAGCTGTAGAGTCTCTATAGGAATTAGAGACAAATTAATTTCTACAGGTCCAACTGTGCTTACCTGTAGTTCAGCTAGAGGATCTGGAAGTGTCATGCTGGTAGGAGGAATATGCACGACAGTGTGCCTTTCTGTGAGTTCTTCAACTCGCTCATCACTTGGAATTTCTTGTGGCGCTTGCGAAGTAGATGCTGGCGCATGGGTCTGCACAATCCTTCCTGCGAGACCTTTCAATTCTACAAATTGTAAGTCTAGAGCACTTCGGATGTGAGCATGTGTGTTCCTCATCTCACAAAATTGCTCTTTCAAGTATTTGTCGATCCCCGAGGGAATGGCCTCAGTGGGATGCGACACTTTCTGCTTCTTGGTGGCTGGTTCTGTTGAGCCTTCATCGCTTCTTTGCTCAGGGGCTTCCTTGCCCTTATCCTTCTCTTGCGCAGCGGCGGGTGGCATCGCAGGTGCGATGTCGGCTACTGCTCTCCATTCGTCCGACCACGACTTAATGGTTTCTTCGACATCTTCTGTGGTCATCCTGTAAAGACCTAGCGCCCAGTCACCTGGAATGTCGCAAGGCCGAAGGTAAAGTTGATGGATGTCGGCAGTAAAAGCCAACTTCCCTTCATACAATGTGGCTGTCTCCTCGCTCAGCCTTGGCATATCTTGTATGGTATCTCGGAGGAGATAGTAGTACTCACAAAAGACAACGCGATTCATCTTGCGCTTCGCGGGATTAGGGGAATCCCAGAGGTTGATGTAGCGCATGCCGGCAACCTCTCCTGCGCGGCGCGGAAGGAACTGAGTATTCGGGGGCTCCTTCCACCCGACGAGAGCGCATAAAATTAGAAGCCACGAAAAATGGAATGATTGGGATGCATTGTCCTGCACATTCAGGCAATCAGCCAAAAAAGAATTCAGCAGGAAGAGAGACCAGTTGTACTGTTCTCCCTCCGCAGCTGCGATAGCGAGCTCCACGACAGCTCCAGTAACTTCTTTTGGTCGGCACTTTGTGAGAAGTCTACCTGCAAGCAGACTTCCTGTGAAGCGAAGTGCCTCATCTTCTACTGTCGTGAGGTCATAAGCCCGACCTCCTCTTGTCAAGTTATATTTCTGGACCAGCTTTGCAGCCAATTTTCGGTCCTTGTCCTTTCCCACAAAATGGATATTGGGATCCTTACCAACCTTAGATAGACCGGTGATGCGGTGTATCAAATCAACATTTAGATCAATTGGCCTCCCGAGCCAAAGGTAACCTCCATGAACGCAGGATAGCAGTGTTTTAACGACTGCGTTCACTTCATTGCTACGCCCAAAGTGCGGTAGCTTCAACAAATTCAAGAGTCCAGGGCGCTCAAGATTTGCTGCAAATCCCTTCGGGATAAACTCGTCAACTTTTCTGGTGGGATTATGCACTATATCCAGATATCGGTCCAACTGGAACTGAGGATATGTCTTATAGTCTCCAAGGTTAAAATCAGAGAATTTAACCAATGGAATGTTTCCCAATAGTTGGCCTTCTACCCGCACACTAGCCGGTAGTGGCGGTAGCGGAATTGGATACTTTGCATTCTTCGGAATCTGTACATCCGGCGCATCATCTGGACGCGGCGGAATATAGTTCACCATAGACGCGAGCGGCTCTGGAACAGGTTCCTCCGGCTGCTGCTGAGATGCTCTTGTGCCTGGAGATGTTCTGGGATCAGTAGCACCAGGGTGTACATAGGTCGAAGCCGTCACCGGAGTGGCCATGCCGAAATCTAAGCCTCGGCGCAGAAATTGACGAACAACTTCTTCAGTCGATAAATTCTTCGTCGTGAACCAATGTAGATAACAAAACTTTGGACAGCAAATGGCGGACCTGCGTAGGGTATGGATGCTGAAAACAAGGGAAAATACTCTGCACACTCGGCTCTGAAAACAATAATTTAGATCTTCAAACACAACTATGCAACTCGAGACAGTAACCCGAAAATGATACAAGTGTGAGGTATTTATAGCCAGCGGGGATAGTAAATGCGACCAAGTGGGGTAACGTAGCTATAGGCGGCTACAGATGAGTTGACAACACGCTATCCTCCTTGCCGTAGCGGTGCATTTAGTGTGATTGACGGGTTCTGACAGCCTTCCGGGAGAAGCTAATGCTTTCGGCGCCTGAGTTAAATGCAAATCTTTCGGAGATTAAGCCGAATCCGTCAGAACGGCTAGACTTAAATAGCGGCCTTATCCTTCATTTATTCAAACGCGGCTACATAACTGCTGTAATTCAAAATTTCCGGCGGGTCATTTCAACTTAGGAAACTGTGCCTCTATGGGTCCACAACAAAAACTTTTTCAAGCGGCAATTTATCAAAGGGAACTCCGCAAGAGCGATAGTTCAGCGGTCCAAAAACAAAACTTCGCCAGAGCGCACCGATAAGCTCTCTTCAAGCAATTTTTATTCAGGATGCGCGGATATTTCAAGGAACTGCGCAGGAAGCTGGAAACTGAGGGTTTGTCGCAGCTTCCGTGTAGACTGAATGCGATGTCTCTTTCAACTACACCGGACATCTGCACTCTTGAGCAATATATTATGTCGACAGGGCGGAGTGGCCGTCGCAATAAAGCTTAAGCCGACTCCCGTTTATCATTGTAGGTAGTAATTCTCCATCCAGCTTCGCAAGCTGAACTGCGCCTCCGTCTGTTATTTTTATTACCTGAAAAGGGCCTAACCAATGCACGCAAAACTTGCCTGGAAACTTGATGAATTTACTATCATAAAGGAGTACCAAGTCTCCTTCAAAGTGCTTATGCTTAATGTGCCTGTCGTGCCAAGCTTTCTGTCTTGCCTTCTGTACCTGTTGATGAAATCCGGCCAAAAGTCTGTCTTCTTCTAAGGCAAGCAGTTGCGAAAGTCTTTCATTCATAGTATCAGGATCTGCCATTTCTGTAATTTGCGCAATTCGGAGACTGGGAACAATGTATTCCATGGGCATAACTGCTTCTTGTCCATACACCAAGCTGAAAGGTGTGTGACCTGTTAGTTTCTTGCAAGTGGTTCTGTAAGCCCATAATACAGCTGTGACTCTAAGGTCCCAATCATCTCTTTGTTGATTACAGATCTTCGTCAGGGCATTCTCAAGGATCTTATTGAATGCTTCCACCGTACCATTAGCTTGAGGATGGTAGGGTGTACTCTTATGGTGATTAATTTGAAATTCTTCAGTGAGGGCCTCTATAGTCTCATTGAGGAAATGTGTACCTTGATCACTCATGAGGATCACTGGGCATCCAAACCTAGTGATAATGTTCTCGAAAATGAACTGCGCGGCAGTAGCAGCGTCGCAGTTCTTAACTGGCTTCGCCTCAGCCCATCTGGTGAGGTATTCAGTAGCTGTAATGATATATCTTGCGCCAGTTCTTTTTCCTGGTGGGTTAATAGGTCCTACAAAGTCAATGGCCCATTTATCAAAAGCACGCAGTGTGATCTGGGGTCTTAGCGGCATTTCATCTCTCCTTGAGGGTTTTCCTGTTCGCTGGCACACATCGCAACATTTACAGAATTCCTCAGTATCCTTGTGCAATGTCGGCCACCACAGACCTGCGGCTAATATCTTTTGCGCAGTCGGCTTTCCTGCGAAATGGCCTCCTGCGGTACCTGAATGCGCTTCTGCGATGATAGAGTTCTTTTCATGTGGTAAGATACATCTGCGCAAAACTTCGTCAGGGCCCAACTTATAAAGCTGGCCTGCTATCAAAGTGAAGTCTGCGGCTCTGACAACAAGTTGCTTCTTTTGCTGGATTGTAAACTCAGCCGGCGCTTGTCCGGTAGTGAGAAACTCAAGAATATCAGAATAATATTCGTCTGCTGCTTGGATAGAAAACAACTGTGCGTCAGGCAGATTGTCCTCCAGACTCGTAGGTTCCTCTCCTGACTCTATTCTGGATAGATGGTCAGGCCCTGCATTCAATCTGCCTGGCTTTACAATAACCTCAAAATCATACTCTTGAAAGAGCAGTAGCCATCTGCAAATTCTTCCTCCTAAAACTGGTTTATTGACCAAATATTTCAGAGCAGAATGGTCAGTATACATTTTAAAGTGAGCTCCTAACAGGTAGTGTCTGAATTTCTGTAGGGCATACACCATAGCTAGTCCTTCCCTTTCTGTAGTGGTGTAATTCTTCTCAGCTGTAGATAGCTTTCTGCTGGAGTAAGCAATTGGGTGGTCAATACTTCCTTCTCCAGACTGTGTAAGCACGATTCCTAATGCTATGGAAGAAGCATCAACATGAACATGAAAAGGTTTTCTCCAGTCCGGGAAAACTAGAATAGGCGCTGTGATCATCTTTTCTTTAAGTGTGTCCAAGCTCTGTTGGCATTCTTCTGTCCAGTGGAACTTCGAATCCTTCTTCAGCAATCTTTCCATAGGCGCTGTGATCCTTGCATATCCTTTGATGAATTTTCTGTAGTATCCTGTATGTCCCAATGTAGTGCGCAATTGCTTAACTGAGTTGGGCGCAGGTAAATTAGCAATGATGGCAACCTTCGCAGGATCCATCAGAAGTCCTTGTCTGCATACAATATGTCCCAACAAAATACCAAAGGGCGCACAAAATATACATTTTTTCAAGTTAAGGGAAATCTGATGCTGTCTACATTTTTCTAACATCATGCGCAGATTCGCAATATGGTTCTTTAGTAAACCAAATATAGTCCATTCATCAAAATAGACTTCTAAAAACTTGTGGATAAATTCTTTAAAAACAGCAACAACAACTCTAGAGAAGATAGCAGGTGCGTTTTTAAGACCAAAGGGAATTACCGTATACTGGAATGAGCCCCATTCAGTTGCAAAAGTAGTCTTGTGGCGGTCGTCCGGATGGATTCTGATCTGATGATATCCCGAGAAACCATCAGTGAAGGAGTAAGCCTCTTGTCCTCCAACATTATCAAGTACTTCATCTGTGAAAGGAGTGGGAAATGGATCGTGCGCTGATGCATCATTGAGTTTGCGCAAGTCGACACAGATTCTTATTTCACCTTTCGTTTTCTTTTCTTGGACCACCATAGGACTAATCCAATCGCTTTCCTCTACTGGTTCAATAATACCTGCTGCAAGCATCTTATCAATTTCTTCTTTGACTTTTTCTTTGTAGCGCGGGTTCAACCTGTATGGGCGCTGCTTTACTGGCTTGGCATCTGGTTTCAGAGGTATGCGCATCACTCCTAAGTCTCCTAGGATGCCTTTCATTTCTGTGAACTTGGTAGGAAAGATATCCTGGTAGTCACGTAATAAATCTGAAACATGCGCAACAGTTTCATCATCCCAATAATCTCCTATAGAAGCAAACTTTGGGTCAGCTTCTGTACCAATATTAACTTTCTTGAGCTTGACGTGTTCTGTGATGGCAGGAATATCAAGCTCAGGACCTTCAATATTGCGCGTCCCTTCTGATTCTGGGATATTGATGTTGCGAGGATCGTCCTCCTCCTCTTCAGCGGTGAAGTTATAACATTCCAGGGCATGTTCTATCTGGACAGCCCAATCTAGTTGGGAATATTCTGTTACTGGATAGTGTTCAAATACCTTCTTTCTAATACACTTCAAAGCCTGATCAATGCTTGGATGTTCTGACTCAAAGCTGAAGGTAAGTTGAAAGCTTTCTATCATAAGAGCCCAAGTAAGAGTGCCTTTGCGCAATTCTGTTTCAGTATACCAATTCCTTGGAATTGTATCCAATGTGTGGATGAATTGGTGAACCCATTCATCTTCCGGAATATCTGACCATTGCTGAATACATGCTTCAATGTGTGACCTGGGGTCATTCTGTCCTTCATATTTGCGCGACACTTCTGCTGTAGTGTCCTGGAATCTGCGCAGTATCAATCTGCGACAGTCTTTCCATGTATGAATATTCTCCTTATGCGCAATCCACCATCTTGCGGGTGTAGCGCGCAATGCTACATCTAGTGCCTGTATGCGCTGCGGTTCTGGAAGCTTTTGTTCATATTCCTGTATGAATTTAGTTACTTCGGTTAGACCATCAAAAGTTGGAGTGTCAGTTAATTCTGTGCCAATCCATCGAATGGATTTAGTTATCATGGCGCAACGTCTTGCAGAAACCTCATGTAGACGATTCTGCCAGTTTTCCAATCCTGCATCTGAGTCTGATGTGCACGAGCTATCACATCGCCAGCTGATATGGCCGTCTGCTGTGGGGTTGACATAGTCACTGTGGTTAGTGGTCATCTGGTACAAACTTTCCATGTGGCGCGCTTCCTCTTCTGCGCGAATGGGTTCTATATATCTTGGTCCTTGAATAGGATCAAGAGGTGCGATGACCCTGATCTGGTCATCCTCAAAGGTCATCTGTCTTTTCTTCAGGTTAATGACAGCCAAATTATCAAATGCCCAGTCTATTCCTAACAGCGCTGGGTATGGTCTACTATCATCCATAATTTTGATTACTTCAAAATCTGCAGAGCTTCTTACTCCTTCAATATCAATAGGTACATTGGGTAATCTGCCCAATGGAGAGACTCGTTGCTGATTTGCGAGTCTTAGCTGGATAGGGGATCTTGTAAGCTGAGGGCTTCCCATCTGTTCCCATGTCTGCATAGTGAGAACATTGGCTTCGGAGCCCAAATCTAACATGACTTCATCCATTTCAAATGCTCCAATCTGCGCTGTGAGCCTCATCTCTTTTCCAGTTCTAATGTGACTCCTAATCTGGTGAACAGCACGCTGCGGTGTGTTCGTCGAAGCAGAGTGTTGGCACTGATCCAACAGGTGTTGGAGTTCTAGAGTTGCTTTTTCATTGCGCAACAGTTTTAAACATTGTCGCAGGAATGCTTGAACACTGCCTAGTGCATGCTCCTCATCATCATCAGGCCTTCCAGCTGTAGTGGCCTGTTCTTGTACCAGGTTGTCTTGTCTTAGCACTTGCGATCTACTAATGTTCTGCGGAATTGCGGCAGAACTTGAAGCTCTCGGATCTGAGAAATACTCTTGAGCTTGCTTAAATGCTTCTTTTTGCTTCTGCAGGTTAAATGGGGTTGGTTTAATGTTAGCGCGGCGCACCCATTGCGTCGCTTGCTTTCCCGTTCCCATCTCTTGCGCACCAGTGGTTGCTCCACTGCGTGTCACTATATTAACTGTAGGGTCTGGTTCTCTTTTTTCTGCTCCAATCAACTGAATATTCTGATTGACCTGTGGTGTCTTTGCTTGCATCTTAGCCTGTAACTGAGGGCATTCTTCAATGATATGGTCGGAAGATTTACAATACCTGCAGAGGGTTGTAGGATTTTGGCAATCCCTAGCAAAATGACCTTGTGTTCCGCAATTATAACAAGTGATCTGTCCTCTTCCGCGACCAAAATTTGTTGTGCGTCCGCGTCCTCTATAATTTCCTGCTCGGGCGTCCCGAGTTTGGTCATAAGGTGGACCTGCTGTGGGTCCTGGTGTCTCTGCTTGTACCCTATAAACATCATGCTTTCTTTCTATCATAAGATCATATGCTCTACAATTGTTCTCATCATGACCTACTGATTTACAGAAATTACAATATAGATTCTTTGGAGTTTGTACATATTTCTGGAGTAAGTGGCATTCTTGTGGTCTATGACCTCTAGTTCTACAGATTTCACACCAAGGCCCTTGTGCCTGTGGTAAAGGATTAGGTGCTCCAGTTGCAATATAGTCTATGAAAACGGGACAATGGTCCTTTGAATGACCTTGGGCTTTACATTTTGTACACCAAATTTCTTCCTTAATCTCCTTGCCTTTCTTAATATCATGCACTTGCAAGGTTAAGTTTGCTAATTGGTTCTGTAAATGCGCAACATCGTTGCTTGTTCCTGCAATTGGCGAAGCTTCTAGTTTCATAGCCATTTCTAGAGCTTGTTCCTGAGTATTGAGATTCTGTTGCATAAGAGGAAGTCTAATGTGTGGGAGCAGCGCAGCAATGAACCATTCTTTATGTTGCTGTGGTGCAAACTCGAAGCTTACTTGATCTATCAAGGCTTTGAACTTCTGGTCAAAGTCCCATACTGATTCTGTAGGTAACTGTTTGATGTCTTTGAGCTCTGTTATACACTGTGATTCTGATTTAGGTTTCTTAAATTCCCGAATCATAGCATTTCTTACCTCAGCAAGCGTCCTATTCTGTGCTGCTGAGTATTTCATGAACCAAGTCAAGGCTCTTTCTCTTAGTGTGGTTGCTAACTGAACCAGTTTAACAGCATCGTCATTAATTTGCTTAATTGTCCAAATGGCTTCACATAAGAACCAGTGCTGCTCAGGGTCTTCTATCCCTGTTCCTCTAAAAGTTGGTAGCTTCATGTCATCACCCATCCTTCTTGCGCGGGTTTGAGGTGGAGGTACTGTAGCAGTGCCTCCGGGATGGTTAAACAAAGGTGGTACAGAGGTACTAGAAGTACCGTGTGGGCTACTAGAAGGTGTTACTGTAGGATTATATTGAGCTCCGTTTGGTTTTTGCGGTGTAAAGGGGTAATAAGGGATATGAGCACTCCCTTGTCTTTCTATATGGCTTGCTCTAGGGACTTGGCTATTGTTTGGGCTAGACTCAGAAGAATGTTGGTCAAGGCCTACTTTATATCGTTTTCCACTACGAGTGCAACCAATAACTTCAGGATCACTATCAGAATCTACGGACATTACTTGTCTATGCTATTCATCAGAAGCAATACATAGCTTTCCTTTTTCATACAGAAGCATTTTAATCCATAAGTTCAGAGAATTTAAGAACTTACCTCTGTGTACTTGGAAGAAACTCCTCTCAGCTTCACTGAAACTCTTTCTTGTATCGACTGCAAATTCGGTAATGAAACCTTCCAGTAGACTATTCAACCAAAAGTCTACTGCGCGGGAAACAGAATTGTCGATCCGCTTCACAATACTGACTAGCTCAGGCGTCCACGTGACGGGTCGATCAACATGCAGCGTAGGTCTAGAATCTGCTAACTTGGATATCCAAGCGTGTAACTCCAATGCAAACGTAACAAAGAAAATTTCGTAAAGGTCAGCATAAATATACTTCTGTAACCAGTCTTCTGTTTGAAACGTAAGGCTTCTATTTTCTTGTTCAGCGAACTCTTTAGCCTTTAAATCAAACCAATCTCCAATTTCTTTAGCTGTAGGATTCCAGTAACACATTTGTTAACTGAGCAAGTCTCAGTGTAACAGAACCTTATGTTGTCTTCAGCAACAATCTCAGATGTCGCGTAACTAATAAGTCTTTCAGCAACAAGTCGCAAGGCAAAGGAATCATTTGTTGGCTCAATCAACAGGGTTCAAAGCCATGGAAGTAATGTGATCAAAAAGTCATAAGGCAACGGAACCATTTGTTCTCCTTGATCTCGCGCGTCTCTGAAATAACAATTCACAGTAATAAGTCACAAGGCAACGGAACCATTTGTTGGCTCCTCAATCTCGCGCGTCGCCAAAATAAAAAGTCTCACAACAGCAAGTCGCAAGGCAACGGAACCATTTGTTGGCTCCTCAATCTCGCGCGTCTCTGAAATAACAAGTCTCACAACAGCAAGTCGCAAGGCAACGGAACCATTTGTTGGCTGCTTTTCTGGGCAGACCCGGGTTTTAATGAAGCGCAGCAACAAAACCCCTTGGCGCACTGGCCCTCTCGGCAACGAGCTGCGCGGCAGCTCGAGGTCTCACCCGAAGTGGCTATGGGGGGTTAAGGAATCAGCTTTCCTTAACCGTGGTGACGCTGATATTGTTCTATATATCTCCTTCTTCCTCAAATATCGGCGGTCGGACTTTCCCGCAGGCCTCGCGACGCCACTGCGCGGATGCCTTCCTTCCTGCAGACCCACTGCGCAGTCTCGTCCTCCGGGCGCGGAAGGCGCCTATTCCTTGCATCGATGCGCTAAAATACCTCCTCGTCCTGCGCACTCATCGCAGTCACGCGAAGCTCGGTCGCTGCAGCGACAGCGTTCCACCACTACTTCTATACTTGGCGATTATAACAATAAAGGACCTTCCTAAACTCACTCAAACAGTCGCAAAGATGATGCAAAAGATGTACACACAGGTAATGATCTTAAACAATTATCATTCACGCAAACTTTATAACAAGAAGATATATGTGAAGCTCATCTCCTCGAGGAAAACCACGTCCACGGGAGTGTTATATTAACCAGAAAATGATAGAGTTATACAATATGCTGCGCACACAGCTGCAGCCTTAGATCTTTCCAGGAAACTCCACGCACACAGCTGGGAGCCCTTCTCTCAATCTAGTCTCCTCTCTATGGAGATTACAAAGGCACAGACGTCGACTCAGACTGTCTGGCAACTCAGGGATTAGCTCCTCGGCTATCTGATTTCCTCTCTAGTTCTACACACTGGGTAGAAAATACAGTGAAGGATAATCAACACATGATCTATCCTTTAGACTGGCTATCTAACAGTCCAACATCTAACTCTCTAACTGAGTACTGTCTAACTCTCTCTAACTCTCCAACCGTCTACCCATTACAATTATTCATATATATAGGTGTCCATGACGGTCACACCTTTACAAAATTGTGGGCCTTTCCCAACAGTGATTCCCAAAAACCCTAACCACGCACATGGCTAGGTGTACTGTAGGCGTCGCTTGCAGTCACGTCGCCGCTTCCTGCAGGCTCCGTGAATTCCGGCGCAGATTGTGGGTATGGGCGATCGTCCTTCGCCTTCAATGCTCTGGTCCGTTGCTCCTCCTTGATCCGAGCAACCATAACTTCTGTACTGAGCCTTTAAATGAGGGTAGCTGAGCCCTCTACTCCATCGCCTTATTTATTATGGTAGCTGAGCCACCTTCATTCTTCGATGACGTGCGCGCGGGCTCCGCAATTTCCGGTCCGTGATCTGCGCTGAGATCATCCATCTGGCACCGTACTGCGCGCCGTCTCCTTCTTACCCAAAACTTAGTGCTTGTCCCAAAATTAGCACTTTCCTTCCATACTCGTGCTTTTTCCCAAAATTCGCAGCTTTTACTATAGCTGCGACCTTGGCCCCAACACAGCATATATATAGTTATATTATATATACATAAATAATAATCTATCATCGGTTTCCATTAACTAGTTTCTGAATGCAGAAAACTCAATCTTATTCATATATTAATTAACAAGTATAATATAATACAAAATTTGCATAATATTATATATAAAATTTACATAGGGTTTGAATAATCGAAATACTTTTTCCTATAGTATAAAGTTATATCGAATGTAAAATACATTGTACAAGAACATAAACAGCAGTAATAAGATTTAACTCAGTTTTGGATCGAATCCTATAGAAGGGTGAGGCTCACCCAAACTAGAAGGACCAGATCACTTTACATCGAACATAGGTCACATTCAACCCTTACAAACTAAAAACCCTAGAAACAACTTTGAAAAGAATAAATTTTAATACAGAGCCATGGTAGGCTTGTGGAAAAACGATTTCAAACTTCTTATTTTGACAGAGTATATCTTGCCGAGAACCATTAATAATCAATCCATTTTACTCATTATAACCAACGAAACTTTTATAATTTTCAATCGATCGAAGAACCCTGTAGAATTAGGTTCTTAATGCACAGACAACATTTTCTCTATGACGAAGAGCTAACACAAAATATAGCTTATAGATAAACTAAATTTTAATCGCAAAAGAACAAACAGAGCCACTGGAAAATGAATACTTTCTTTTCATTTAAACACAGTATTCATTCCACGGCTAGGGAATCACCCAAACTAAACAAAATAGGTCACGCATTCTAAATACCTTGGTGATTACTTCTTCTTAAATAAATAAATTATTTTTGTGATTGTTTGGAGAAAACTCACTATGGCTTGGGAATACCACAACAGACAGATGTCTACCAGAAATCTACTCAATTCTCAAAGCAATGCTATTATAAATGACAATGTTAAGATAATGGAGAAATGTAACCAACCTCGATCCAATGTTTGATGTAGATCCCTGTTGGAGCTTTCAATCCATGCACTTGTAATCTACAAATTAGTCTTGACAGCCAATATCCAACAAGTACATATAATATATAAATGGCATTAACATTATCAATAAAAATGGTCCATAATATCATAAGCAAATGTAACCCAATGTATAATAAATGACATTCACACCATGAATGGACGAGAATATGAGTATTTCTATTAATGAACAAGAAGAAGTACAAAGTGATACAACCTTTTGCCGGAAACCAATCCAAACCAAGATCTAGATCAATCCACTTGTGCCTCCACCACTTCAATCCTCCATGAATGGCAAACTCAAACTAGAAAGGATTTTGGAAGGTGAACATAAATGGTTCACAACTACAAGGATCAATGAGTGCAGACTCAAGATAGGGCAAAAATCCACTAGAGTTCTCTTACAATTCTTCTCTTCCTCCCGTCCATAAGCCATATGTGCTCAATATATAGTCCTCTCAAAGGTAGGTGAAAGGACACATTGAGGTGTTACTTGGGCAGATGGAGAGCCAACGGTCACCCAATGACCGCTTTTTGGGAGTAAAAAGTAATAAATAGTGGTTTTTACCATTTTACATGCTACTCGCGGGCTATAGGGATGCAACTCGTGGGTACGCATGCTATAAAGATGCAACAGGCGGGTAGGAATAAAAATAGGGCAAACTGGTATCACTGAAGGATAAAAATGGATCCGAGTCACTGAAATGGATCCTACAGGCCAAAGAATGCTGATGCTCACAGGGTGGAAGATTTTTGTGTAACAGATGCCCCCTAATGTGTGAGGTCAGAGACTGAAAGTGCTACGATGGCCGAAATACATTATAAAACTCAGAAGTGGAGTGATGGAGACACAAGTGAAAAGAACAACTCACTCGTCATAATACAATCGTATCTCTGAATACATGTCGGTAGTACAACAATCTGATACAATGGCCATGAATAGGCAATACATAATGGATATATGTCACAAGTGATCATAGCCATGATCCCTCTACAGTAAGATATGGTCTTTTGCTGAAAAGAAGACAACTGGCGCAAAACTGGAGGTACAAACTGCTGAAATCTGAGAGGTGATATCTCAGATGTAAAGTCAAAGTCATATGTATCATACTGAATGCCACAATCGCCTGGAGTCTTCTACACAAGTCTTCGACGGTGCAAGTCCCATCAAGTGAATAAAGGAGTTGGGGTCGAACCTGATGAGACATTGTCTGATTACCGGTCAATGATGTATACCGTTAACAGACGCGAGATGACCCACCAATAATGAAAATGGGCATCAAGGAACAAAGCACAATCATCAGAGTGTGAATAAATGGGTTGAAGTCAAACACTAGGATGAATCCATCGATCAGGGAACATTGATGTATTCCCAAAACTATCGATGGCGAGAGAACCTGTCACTAATGACTGCAAGCCTCAAGGTACTCAACTGAACTCTAAGCCTCAAGTCCCGGAATAGATGAGTTGAAGTCGATGGAACGAGACTCGCTGGAAGGAGGGCATTAAGGCATCCCCCATCAACCAACACGAAGTGCCAGCAATGCTGGAAGATTTGGAAGATCTTAGGTGAAACAGACTGACTCAATAAGGATGGCCGACATGCAATAGTCAAGAGATCTGAGGAGTGGCCGACATTGGTTTCAGGACTTCCTTTGAACAAGAGCATGAGCAGATGGATAGAATCAGGCAACATAGACTTGACATAAACTGTGCAATGTAGGAGTCATTACAGAGGGCTCCATAATGACTGGAAGCTTAACCAATCGGTGGAGAAAACTGAGAAACAAGTACAGCTCCTAAGGCCCAACTATAGTCCCGACTCATAATGTACGGAGTGGAATGCTCTGTTCAAAGGTGACACAACAACTGCCAACAAGAAATAGTGACCATAATCCCGTCCGGCTTTTTGGAATATTTGATTTTTTTTGATCTTTTTCATATTTGGTAAAAGCTTGAAAAAGAATAAAATTGCTTATAGTACAACAAGTGAGGGAACGAGTGTCAAATAGCTAGAAGACTAGTCCCAAGCAGTGGAACATACCTATGCTCAATGCAAGGAAGTGCGTGCATGATGTGGACACTCGGGGGTGAGTTCCCTTAGGGTCAAAAGGTCATCAAATTGTGAAGGGAAAATATAAGCTCTGCAGGGCTCGACAGGGAAAAGTGCTCAGGCACCAGGCTAACAATTGAGTAAGCGGGAGCCGACACAAGGCTCAAGCAACAAGCAGGATGATGCAATGCAATCACATCATGATATAACTGAGGGGAGTCCTTAAGGGAGATGGACAGCATAAGACAAAGTAGAGTATGAGTCTTTATCGCAACGTCATGGGCACCAAAATGCATAACGGGGTTCTAACTAGGGTACCCATGTTCGGGAAAGCCCTACCGCCACATAACGACACTTCTATAATAGTGTGAAGGTTCCGTGTCAGTCACGAAGCGGGGTCGCACCTAGGGTTTATGAAAATGGTCAACAGGTCAAATGCATAATGCATGTGAAAATGGCATCTAACCTATATGCTAGGTGTGAAATGTACCTGCCGTAGTGTGAAATGGTTTAGAACAACTCTCGCCGAGGAAATCTATTGAAAAAACACTACTCCATGACATGATATTAGTTCATAACGGCTCAAAATGGCAAAAACTATAGAAAAGTGGATCCAAAAAATTATAAATAGTAATAAAAATTTGTAATTTTCAATTCATTTGCACTATTCACCAATTTGGAGTTATTTGGGTAGTTTTCACCTGAAACTTCAAATGTCGATCGTGGGAGCTACAAGTGACCGTTTAGCGAACTGTCCAGAGCAGGTTAGTGGTCACTGCCATACCTTTCATTTTAATGCTTTTATTTCAGTTTTGGTCGGTGGTATTTTTTGTTTGTCCAAGCCCTAGATGGCTTCGGCGCTACCCACGGGCTATAAGTATGTGGGTCACGGGTAGGGCACCAAATGCGCAGTCAAAAAACTGATTGCTCGCGTCTACCCGCCACTATCTAAAATGTTGCTCGTGGGTACAGTCGTGAAGAAGTTTTTAAACATGCAACGATTTGCAAGCACAACAAGCATTGCAAGCATGTGGCTTATATAAATACTGGAGTCTCGGGGGTTTAAGGGCCCAAAACCTACTACTTCGTCATCTGATCAACTACTGGGATGTGGATGCTCAACACTTCATCCTCAATGAGCAAACACTGACATTGGAAGTAGAGGATATCTATTTCATTACCGGTTTGTCCCGTAGAGGGGAGGTGGGTAGTCTTCGATCACGGACTGTGGGTGGTGGGATCACTATGCAATATTGCATAGTGCGGTATTGTCCCGCCAACACACGAGCAGTGGGAAGCCAAGTTCTAGTCAACCTCATAGTGGAATTGAGCACAAAGATCATAGTGGCTACTCTGGTATGGATCATGGGATCCAAAGCACTACATCAGGCATCCAGACCGGTGATGTTCTACGCATCACAATGCTTGCAACCTACTATATTCGACTGGTGTACTACTCTGATGGTCTCTATGAAGACACAACTGACGGAATGAAAAGAGGGTAAGGCCAAAAACTTTGGGTATGGTAGCATCCTCTGCAGTTTCTTCTTTGAGAGGGTTTCGGGACTTAGCTCGAGGGTGGATGTCCCTCCTCACAGTCTCCGTGATCCAGCCCTGGCCCGGTGGGATGAGATTTTGACACGACAGGGTGGTGTCCGTCTGGCGTCACCATATATTGAGGATTTCTTCCGCTGGTGGAACCGACAGGTGATCGCGATAGAGGACTATCCCTATGTGGGGATAGACTTCAGACAGGACCGTGACATGCCGCTCCCACCAGGCGCAGCTTTCGGAGAAATCAGTGAGTACTCTTTTGGTTTTGTGTTTATTAAATTTTTATGTGTTTTTTGATTATAGTTGAAATGCAAAAAATATTTTTGGTGGTAGTATCATGTGCTAATGGGTCACTGTTTTATCGCAGACAAAGGCCCAGTGAGACCCGAGGGCTTCCCGAGACATGGTCGTCGGGGTAGAGATGAGGTGGCAGCAGATGCTGCAATAAGGTGCACACTCCAGACGTTGCGGCGCAACATATCACAGATGGTTGCCCGAGTTCTACCGATAGAGGTAGCCCGACTACCTGAGGCTATGCAACACCATGTAGTGGGTGTTCTCGGGGAGTGGGTGCGGCTACTGCAGTGGATGGCCAACGTAGTACAATACTACTATGAGACACATTCCGTCAAGGCGGAAGCTAGAGCTCCTAGGAGGGAATAGATATCCCGGGATCTCATCATTTTTTGTATCGATATGTATATTTTTGAGGGCTATGGGCTCCAGTTTTGTATGACACTACCATTTTTGGACATATTTATATATATATACAACTTTGGTTCTCGGTTCTACTACATGTGTGTATGTTACAAATGTATGAATGTCTTTGTATTTATGTGCTCATGATGAATGTGACAAATGCCAATCCAATACATAGTTAGAGTATGCATCATATATAGAATTATGACTTCTCAGAATATGAATATATGTAATGGAAACAAAATGTCTCTCCAAGAGTCGTACCTTAAGGAATATCCATAGTAATGTAGGGTCTCGTACACGGTACTGCCCATTCAGCTGAGACACAACTAGTTGTGAATCTAGGAGGACTTCTAAAGATTGGATGTCATGTGAAATGGCATCTCGAAGTAGCTCAACAACGACACTATACTCAACCACATTGTTAGATGTAGGACCGAGACAAGCACCTCATGAGGACACAACTAGGTGGTCAGGTGAGAAGATAACCCAGGTAGCAAAAGCAAGCTGCTGCGTATGTCGGCTAGCACCATTCGCGAAACCTAAGAAGGTAGGACACCCCGTTGACATCTGTCAATCAAATAGAGGCTGATCAGCAGACCCGACAACCAAAAAGGCAACCTAAACTATGTACAGAAAAAACTATACAATAGTGTACAAAAGTATCAGCTCGAACCAAAGGTTCAAGCGTAATACCGCTCGAGGTAGAACCCATTTCTAGGCTCCTTCAAGACAACTCCCTCATAATATTATAACTCATAGGCTCCTTTTTCAAGGACATGCCTCACAATGTAAGGGCCGTGCCACATGGGATTGAACTTGCCTGCCCCCAGGGGTTCTTTAGCTTGGTCATACAAGAGTACCAAGTCACCTTCAGCATATTGCCGGGGACAGACAGACCTGTCATATTGAACCTTGACACGACGCTTGTTAACATAAATGGCCACAGCGGCATCTCGACGGTGTTCGTCAAGTTGCTCGAGGTGTACTAAACATTGCTCAATCTCCGTCGTATCAGGGAGGAGCTCTATGGCTAGCTTGAGCAAAGGGATCTCGCATTCAATTGGTAAAAGTGATTCCACACCATGAACTAATTGGAATGGTGAGAACCCAGTGGCAGTCTTAACTGCGGTTCGATATGCCCACAAAGTAGGATATAACATGATATGCCAATTGGTCTTGCTTTGTTGGATGGTACGTTGGAGAATGGTCTTCAAAGACTTATTTACTGCTTCAACCTGGCCATTCGCTTGAGGACAGTAGGAAGACGAGTGTTCCTGACGAAATCCAAGCTTGAGAGACAAATCCTCCATCATCTTATTTTGAAAGTGACTGCCATGGTCAGTGACAATCTCTTTTGGGATACCGAGTCGAGTGATAATTTGGTTGAACACGAAATGGGCTACAGTAGTACCGTCGGATTTTACCGTAGGCATGGCCTCAGCCCACTTGGAAAAATAATCCACGGCCACAATAATATGATGATGCTCCCCAGCCAAAGCTGGTTTGCAATCCATGAAATCTACCCCCCACTTAGTGAAGGGACCGACAGTGACGACCGGATGGAGGGGCGCTGGATGCGAGTGTACGTTCCAAGAAAACACCTGGCAAGGGTGACATCTCTTCAAAGCGTTAATACAATCTTTAAAGAGGGTAGGCCAAAAATAATCCGCTTGCATGATACGCTGGGCTGTAGCAAGCCTGGATAAGTGACCGCCACATGCCCCCGCATGGCAATCATTAAGTACCCGTTCCACTTCTTCGTGAGTCAAGCAATGCCGGAGAATGGAATCCTTTCCTTGACGATACAAAGTGTCACCGACAATAGTATAATATTTAGCGTGGTGTCTCAGACGCCGTCGCTCGTCTCGTGAAAAATGCGGAGGAAAATTCAAAGTTTGGAGATATACAATGACATCCCCATACCAAGGGTCCTTCGTTGAGATAAGAAATAAGTGTTCTCCCACAAAGGAATCTTCATGAATGACATCCTCATCAAGTCATGGAAGGTCCGACATAATTTCAGCGAACACAAATGATTTCATCGATTTTGCAGAAGCAAAATCGAGATCAAATTCCTGAAGGCTCACAATCCATTTATTATACTTACCCCCAATAAGGCGTCGTGATAGCACGAACTGAAACGGATTGATGTGAGCTACCACAGTGGTTGTTCGAAGAAAAATGTAATGCCGTAACCGCTAGACTGTGTGAACAGTCGCAAGTGCCAGCTTTTCTACGTGGGTGTACCTTAGCTCAGCGTCTACTAAATTTCAACTAAGATAATAGATAACATGCTCGACGAGCACATTATCTACCTGAACCAAGACCATGCCAATAGTCTCTTGAGACGCGGCCACATAAAGAATGAAATCTCATGTAAAGTCCAGCGGACTAAGCACGGGGTGTAAAGTCCGGCGGACTAAGCACGGGGGACGATACCAAAGCTTTCTTAAGGTCGTCGAAAGACTGCTGGGCTCACTCATCCCAGATAAAAGGTGTGTCTTTCTTCAACAGTCGTGCGAAACCTTTAGTAATACTGGCATAGTTAGCTATAAACCGACGCAGAAAAGTAGCTCTCCCTTGGAGGCTCTGAAGTTGTAACATATTATGCGGAGGAGGCAACTAAAGTATTTCCTCAACTTTGAGAGGATCGACTCTAATACCCTCCCTCGAAACTATGAATCCTAAAAGGAGACCAGTCCTAATAGCGAAGATGCATTTGTTTGGATTCAATCAAATTTTGTAATGGATACATCATTCGAGAATCATACGGAGGTGCTTGGGGTGGTCTACTCTCTTGCGAGAATGGGAAGCAAGATCATCCAAGAAAACTTCCATAATCATCTTAAGATCGTAAAAGGCATAGGTCATGGCTCGCTGAAAAGTAGCTCCGGTGTTCTTGAGGCCGAAGGGCATTTTCCGATATGCAAACATTCCCCACGGACAAATAAATGCCATCTTATGTTGGTCCACGGGTTTGATTTGAATCTGATTATAACCCGAGAATCCATCCATGAATGAAAAAATCTCACTCCCTGCACAAGCATCCAATATTTGATCAATGAATGGCGTGGGGAAGTTGTCTTTCGGACATGCACGGTTCAAATCTCTGAAATCAGTGCATACACGGATCGTTCCCTGCTTCTTATCCACAGGAACAGGGTTTGACACCCATTCGGTAAGGGGAACGAGGTAGATGAAACCAACTTTGAGCAGTTTCTCCACCTCTACCTTAATAGCAGCTGCCTTCCTAGGGTTCACAGCACGTAAGCATTGTCGAACCAGTTTAGCATCAAGATACGTTCTAATCTCATGTTCAACAATGCGGGGGTCTATTCCTGGCATCTCCTCATATGAACAGGCGAAATCTTCCCAGAGTTCAGTAAACAAGTCAGTGTAAATAGCAATCTCCTCAGGAGTGCAATCGGCACCGACGTAAACATTCTCAATCTTTCTGGGAATGCGAGAGATGTTGATCGAAGTGGTTGGGGAAATATTGGCCATATTCCCCTCCAAGAAAACATCATGCGACTGCAAAAGTGCCACAGGTTGACCAACCATCTCAGCTAGAGTCATCCTAAACTCCTCTTGCTCAACGAGCTCGAGGTTGGGAAGGAAATAAGAGTGATGGTGCATATCTTCCCAAGGCCTCTCACTACCACACATGGCTTCCATGATAGCTTCATCGGATGGAAAAGTATCATCGAGGCAATCGTGAGAGCAAGATGAGTTGGCTTCCCAAACTGGCAGTGTAACGGGATCTTCTTCAACTGTCTAGGAAGAAGAGAGATCCGAATCTGCAGTGGTTTGTTGGATATAACCGTAAGTGAGCTCTGCTACAGATAAGGGCATATACATCCTGACATGCGCAATGTCTCCAGACATAGAATCCGCGGATGGAAAAATCCATGGATCATTACAATAGGAAGTCCGGAATGACATACTATTCGAAGGAGGAGGCGCATCGAAAATGGTTCCGATAAAATTCATAGGTGCAGAATGGTTAAAAATTCCCATCAATGAGGGGTACATTCCAACACCTATGTTCCTAGTTTCCGGTTGAGAATCAAAAACTTGCGGGACTACAGATCCCGTGGATGCTGTGGAAGGAGTACCAACAAAATCCAGCTGATCGATCGTCACAATTTTGCCTTCATGGGGAGAGCAAATAACTTGAAATGCAGCAGACGCGCCAGCCTTCATAGCGTACATCCAGTTCTGACCCAGTAAAAGGTTGTAGTCGATGGGTGCATCAACCACTTCGACTTCAATAGGCACGAACTTACCTCCCAAGGAGACAACAAGGGAAGGGATAATTCCATGCGGCGTAAAAGATCTACCGTAGAGGAGAGCCAAGAGATTTCCAACAAGATAACGACATTACTGACGCAGAGGCACCTTCATCAACCATAGTACATTTGACGAAGCTCTTAAGGAAAACCACCTGGATTTGAAAAGCCACGTGGTAAGGTAAGTGAGGCTGGACATCAGTAGTATCAAACTTGATAACACTAGGACTCCCCCCATCCTGAACTCCTAACGCACTCAAAAGGGCATGCTTCTGAGAAGGACAGGCTTGTAAAACCTCAAGAGCCGACATGGCACACAAAGTTTGGCCCAAATCTTCTACGATGGAGTAGTTCTGGGCGTCTCGAGCATTAGGATTATGCGTGGAGTGCTTAAGAACACCTTTCGGTATCCATGGCATAATGGAAGGCTTCTCAATATGCAATGATTTATCAGGAGGAGGGGGAGGCTCATTCCCCAAATTCGGTTTTGGTGCACCATAATCGCGTTGACGAGTAGCAACACAAACCTCTGACTAAACCATATTCACACATCCATAACCACTAGTATTGGAAGAAGTCGTTTCATTAGTACCATATCCAGTGGTGGGAGCATGCGAAGCCATGTTTTGATGATGAGGAAGGGGATCCTTCAACACAGCTGGGCTCTGTGCCAAATGCTTCGATGCTTCTTCAATTCAAGGACATAAGTGAGTAAGATGATCCTCCCCACAAAGCTTTCAAGGGAATTTCACCTTACGCCTAGATTTACGATCCTCGCCAGCATTACCGCCTTCCCAAGGAGGGTTGGCATTCTCTTTATGAGGAGTATTACGATTGCTGTTACTATTACTTCCATTGTTTCCACCCCTATGATTATTTCTCCCCTTTTTCTTACCACCAGGTTGCTGGTTACCCGACGGTTTCGTTGATTGCACATTGTGTACATCAGACGACGGAGTGGAAGTGGACAAGGTATGAACCTGTCCGGGAGCAGACTGGTTTAGCGATTTTTTTTGCATTTGATTAGCTATAAGTCTACAGGGCGAGTGCATGCAGACCCCACAATGCCATCATCATGTGGTCCAGGAACTGACGTAGGCTCATGTCTTGTTCTCGGTGCATCAGGAATAATGTCATACAAAATGCCAGACTGAGAATAAAGAAGATATAACTGCTGGACTTTCAAGATGGCTTGTTCCTCAGTCACAATGCCGGACATTGAAACATCCTTAGCAATGTATGGAAGTAAAGACTTGAGGAACCATTCCAACAGGAACATTGGAGGAATGTTGGCTTTCACTAATCTCTTCCGCCAACACCACTCTTGAACGTGGTTAGAAATATGTGTGGCCTTATTCTGACAGAAGGTGGACAACAACTCGGTACCAGTATCATAACGAACCGGTAACTGGAAATGGTCTAAGAAAACCAAAGCAATCTCATTGAATCCCCTATAGATGTTCCCTGGCAACTCCACATACCACTTCGCGGCTTCCCCCGCGAGGGTGCATTGAAATAGTCATAATCGAATGGAATCATGATTCAAAGAGTTGGAGGAGCACCAAAGGTGAAACGTCGTGACACGATCTCCCGGGTCCTCACCACCTTTCCCCTCAAACTTCGGAATGTCCGAAGGGAGCTTGGTAGGGACCGGGGGCCAAGTAGGGTCGTGACACATCGGATCATTTGTGAGCTTCGAAAGATCCAGGAGATTCAAGCGTGCAAGGAACGGGAGCTGAGGCTGGAAAGCTTAATTATAAGCTCCCATAAAAGGTTGGTTGAACGGAACTGTGTTATAGGATGGACCAAAAGCTTGACCATGAGGATTAAACTGCTGATACTGAGGACCTGACGGCCCATAAGCTTTCCCATGGCCATAAGATGGATAACCTCCCCCTGCCTGACCCATTTGAGAGTAAGCAGGTATATGCGCGTTTTGAGCACCATATTGGGGTGGTGGGTGATACTGGTGGCAAGCACCGACTGTGTTGTAGTAAGGGTTTCCACCATGAGTATGGGGCATGTATGTACTATTCATAGCGGGAACCGTGTTGTAATGACCGTAATGGTATGGTATGTTCCCACCCCCAACATTAGGATTAGCTTGAGCAGTCGTGTGGTGACCAGAAGCATGAGAAGCATTCCCACCTCTAATATGGGTGTGACTAGTAGCAGGGTTGGTGGTGTGATGTCCATGCGGACAGGGAATATTCCCACCCCCTACATTAGCATTACTAGTGGTGGCAGTGGACACAAAAGTATGCGGTATGTGTCCACCCCTGTGGTTGGGAGGAACGGTATCATGTGCAAAAGTAGTCCCAGGTTGACGAGTAGCGATACGTGTATTAGGTTCTGGATGGCGAATCGTATTCCGAACAACATTCTGGTTAGGTTGGGTATTCCTAGGAGGTGGTCGTGTTCCAGCATTAACATTGTTAGGAAACTGACCAGTCCCCATACTATGTGAGTGGGTGAACAACGTAGTGCTCCCAGCTAGGGTAGTGCCCCCAATGGGTATAGTATGGCTAACACTTTGACTAGTGCCAACATGAGTACCAACTGTAGTGGAAGGTTCGACAGTAGTGTGACTAGGCATACCAAAAGAGAGTGCGGTGGGGTTGATCATAGGGTTAGTATCATCATGAGTCTCAGGTCTCCCATATCTATAATCGCGTGGAAACGAAGGAATGAAAGGCTCTTCTTGTTCTCCTTCCTCAGGTAAGTTGGGCATCCTGTAAAAATAATTATCCAGATTCGAAGGATCAAACGGATCCCAGTCAAGTGGATTAGGCCAAATAGAACCAGGTTGAGTCTCAGGTGGATCACCTCCCTAAACCTCGCGAGTAGTATGGGGATCAGAAGTATGTTCAACTCTACCTAAAGGAGTAGAAGGGTCTTGCTCGATATCGGGATGTGCAGTCATGTAGTCTTCAACGTAAGTCACATAAGAATATGAAGACTCAAAGGGATCCCTCCGGTGTCCTCTAGCAATACGGTGTGTAATCAAAGCTGGCTTTAAACTAGCCAACCGACGGGACCGGTGGAGAGTAGGGCTCTGCGCCACGTTATCTCCGGAGAGAGACACAACGTCTCCTAAAGTCCAACTATCGATAAAAAATAGTAAATCAAAAGCACACACCTAGAGAAACTACAGCCAAGAGCAGACAAACAGAGTGGCTAAATGAGCTCCTGACACTAGAGCCGGTATGTCTCGCCTAGGAGAGGCTTGAGACTCCCAAACTATAGCCGGAGGTAACAGAATCAGTTATTGAGACACCTAGGCTTCACTGTGTCGACATGGTCAAGTCCACTGCATGAACACAACTGTGTTGTCCAATCCCTATCTGACTCAGGACACAAACAACATAACCACTGCAAGTAATCTGTGCGGTACCTAGGTAAGGAAACTATGTTCACCGCAATATAACCAATGCTCAGGTAGACAGTCGCAGGTGGGACCCGTCGTATGGGCAGGGTAGCTAAGCCCAAAGCACAAGAGGACGAACCTCTGGTACCCCCAGATATGAACAAATCCTGGATATATCTCCCACGTTCAACCAGTATCAGAGGGATATCTCCTCAACCAACTTCCCGTGACCTTGTGCTTAACTCTGGATTGAGTAGAGCTTTCCTGAGAACACCGATCTATACCATGGATTCCTCCACTCCCTGGTCAGACACCTAATGTTTCGTTCAGTAGTCTTGGATTGTTAACTCACAATGATCTATTCCAAGACTCTAAACCTATGCTGGTTGGTGTACCCTATAAATAAAATAAGTCTAATCAATTTTATGATTAAGCGTTAATTTTAGTGGCTGTGATTACTCAAGGGATATGGTCGTGAAACTAGTGATGTGTAGACTCAATAGTATGCAACATCATCCAATCCTAGACTCATATATCCAATAAAACAATGACACTAATATGCAAAATCAACCAACAATTCCGAAATAAATATGCAAACTTTTATCTTTTCAATGCACAAGCAGAACCTAAAATGAAGGCAACAAGCACTCAATGCAAAATGCAGTACATGGAAATATAACATTTTTGTATTTTCTCTTATAAACAGAAAGGAAAATGCAAAAAACTAAATGAATATTTTTGTATTTTTTCAATATATGTGGAATCAAAAAATGCAAGCAAAATCCTACTATTCAGTCACTGAAGTGCCGAGAATATCACTAAGACAACCCAGCAGATCCTAAGCAGCAAGACTCAGCCAAAGGAAATAGCTCCAAAGGAAAAACCAAGAGGTTAAAACCAAAGATTGGTAAAAAATCAAGAAGGCTCAACCAAGAGAAACGAAGAGATCCGGTCACAACCAAGGCATGAAACAATCAAGAAAGAGGCCAACAAAGACGCAGGAACCAACCAAACTCATCCAGCAACAACCAATAGCCATAAACCAACAAAAGCCGAAGTTACACACTACTGTTGAAGGAAATACTGCGGGTACCCGCGAGCATTAGAGTAAACAAAGGCGGGTAGACGTGGGTAGAACTAAGCTAGCCCACGGGTGAGGAAAGGAAAATGGGCAATTAAAGAGTCCAGAGGCTCAGAAAAAGCAAGTTTTCTACAGTGTATCTTAATGGCCAATCAGTGACACAGAGCTTCGATAAACAACAACTCTAATGATGGACTCTTGCTCAAAATTTTTCCCAAACATGGATGTTTTCCCCACCGGAGTCGCCATTTCTGTATTGGAGAAAACTCACTATGGCTTGGGAATACCACAACAGACAGATGACTACCAGAAATCTACTCAATTCTCAAAGAAATGCTATTATAAATGACAATGTTAAGATAATGGATAAATGTAACCAACCTCGATCCAATGTTTGATATAGATCCCCGTTGGATCTTTCAATCCATGCACTTGTAATCTGCAAATTAGTCTTGACAACCAATATCCAACAAGTACATATAATATATAAATGGCATTAACATTATCAATAACAATGGTCCATAATATCATAAGCAAATGTAACCCAGTGTATAATAAATGACATTCACACCATGAATGGATGAGAATATGAGTATTTCTATTAATGAACAAGAAGAAGTACAAAGTGATACGACCTCTTGCCAGCAACCAATTTGAACCAAGATCTAGATCAATCCACTTGTGCCTCCACCACTTCAATCCTCCATGAATGGCAAACTCAAACTAGAAAGGAGTTTGGAAGGTGAACATAAATGGTTCACAACTACAAGGATCAATGAGTGCAGACTCAAGATAGGGCAAAAATCCACTAGAGTTCTCTTACGATTCTCTTCTTCCTCCCATCCATAAGCCATATGTGCTCAATATATAGTCCTCTCAAAGGTAGTTGAAAGGACACATCGAGGCGTTACTTGGGAAGATGGAGAGCCAAAGGTCACCCAATGACCGCTTTTTGGGAGTAAAAAGTAATAAATAGTGGTTTTTACCATTTTACATGCTACCCGCGGGCTATAGGAATGCAACTCGCAAGTACACATGCTATAAAGATGCAACAGGCGGGTAGGAATACAAATAGGGCAAACTGGTATCATTGAAGGATAAAAATGGATCTGAGTCACTAAAATGGATCCTACAGGCCAAAGAATTCTGATGCTCACAGGGTGGAAGATTTCTGTGTAACAGTGATAGGTAAACAGAGTTTCATTTTCAACTTAAGCGAATTAACACAGAGTTTTAGGAATTCTGGAAATTTACAAATGGGGTCGAATCCCTTAACCAAGCACGCATTTACATTTACAATAACACACATGAATAACATTTCAAACCATTACGAAATTTATACATAAAATAGACTAAAATCGTAGTAGTTGCAAGGGTATGTAATTTATATAGTAAGGTTTAATAAACAATGCAGAGACCTTATCCCATCACACAGACTCCAAAGTCTGGAAACAAAAGAATTCTAAATTTTAAACTTGAACTCTGTAAAATCAATTTTTGATCGTTTTCCCGAAGGCTTTCAACATAATTTTGGGCGAAACCCCAACTATGGGCCTGTATCCAGAAGCATACAAAACATCAACACTTCCTAGATTCCCATTTGGATTTCAAAAATAAACAAACCCTAAAATAGACCAACGTTGGAAGCTACAACAACATAACTGTGTACAAGTCGAATTAGGCCAACACGTAACCAGAACAACATTACCACAAGAAACTTGAATAGGGTGATCTAGGGAGGTCCGTGGCTTACCAAGGCTGCACTAAAACCTGGAAACTTCTATCTTTCGCTGCTGAGCTTTAATACATAACCAAATAACTCCAATGTAAAACAAACCTCTCCTGCCAGCAATACACATAAAGCATTGTATTAGGATTTCTTCTTTTTATAATATGCTTCAACCAAAATAAAATATTAATGCTAATTTTTACCTCAGCGAAGTTATGTTTCCATGGATACGAGTTTTAATATGCCTGGAAATCTCCTCCATGAGCCACGAACTGACCAACAGTTAACACTTGCGAGGAGAACTCTCCACAGCCATGACAGCTGATAGCCAAGTGAAGGTGAGGGTTAGGGTTTAGCCACCAACGTGGAGCCCAAACCCCAAGGCCTTCACGCGGCCTCAATAAACCCTACAACTACATTCCATTATTTGCAAATACTTACCTCCTTTTCTATAGTTTCAAATTCACATAACTAACCTTTGAATTAATGCCTTGAGCTATGTTACTAGATACACCTTTATCCATAGTTTTGTTCATACTTTTACAGTTAGATAAACACCATCGGGTCCTTAAGCTAGGATAACCCCTTTTTCCTATAATGATAAGCCATGGATTAACTTGGTGCTTATTTTCTATAACCATGTGTTCATTTTAAGCTTAGCAAGTCTTTTAACTTCCAATCCAAATTTGACAACTTACTTGGACCATGAACATCATATCAATATGCATTAGCTTTCACGAAATCTAAGTAAGCCGAGGGTCATCACGAGAGCACTCCTTCAAGCAAAAGAAACATAATAAGAAATCCATCGTAAGAACTATGGAAACTGATCTTCAGGGGTATTAGAATGTATGAGTTAATAAATAAACATCAACCTTTAATATATGAGATAAGTAAGTAAAACTTGTATTGAACAAATTATTTTCAAATATGCATAAGTGTGTACCTCGACATATCTCAAATAAGAATTAAATATTAAGCAAAACTGTAGAGCTTAGTAGCATTAATAGCTTATAAAAAAAATTATGTATGCATTTTTGAGTTGTGACATGTGGTATTAGAGCACAATTACAAACACTATGACTGAAATTTGGCTCAACTTGCGCGTTCAATATAAAACAGAAAAACAAAATCACTGACTTATGTTTAAATTGTTTATGTACAGAAATATAAATTCTATTTTGCAGGAAATGGAAGGAGTAGAGGCATCTGCCTAAGATGGAACTCATCACCATCATGAACAAGAATATGTTAATAATGATAATGTTCGGGTGGAGTTGAATAATGATAGAAATAATAACTCAATAGAACTACTCCAAACTGTGAGAGACTTAAAAAGTTAAATACAAAATGTTAAGGAAGATAATGAAAGAATGTTGAGGGAACAAGAAGAACTAAATCATGTATTGCTGAGTAAATTACATGATGAAGAAAAGGATAAAAGGAAAGAACCTGAATCTGAATCTGGAACTTTATTTTACAAACGTAAAGGTAAAAGGTTAATTTTTTTATTATAATGAAAGTAATTCCTCCACGGAAATTAATGTTAAGTCACATAGAAAGAAATATAAATATTCCAGTGAAAGTAGTGACAGTGACAACAACCCTAAAAAGAGAAAATATAAACCTTATGAAGAAATTTCAGGAGAATTTAAAAACATTAAACCACTAATGTTTAATGGTGAGGTAGAAAAAGGAGAAGAAGCCGAGGCATGGCTGTCTGGGATGAAAAAGTATTTCAAATCTATAATTACTCAGACAGACTAAAAGCAAAAATGACTATCTTTAACTTAACTGGAAAAGCTGATATTTGGTGGTAGGACATAAAAAGAGTGAAAAACATTAAAGAAAAGTATGTAACTTGGAGGACCTTTAAAAAATACTTTAAGAGGAAATTTTTTGTTTGACAATATTACGAGGAAAGGGCTAAGTAATTTTATGACTTGAAGCTAGGTTCAATGAATATGAAGGAACTAAGTAGTAAATTTTTAAGTTTATTACAATACGTACCTTATATCATTGACGCAAAGCCCAAGATTCAGAGGTTCCTAAGTTGCTTACCTCTTACCTTCAAAGACAGAATTGAATATAATAATCCAAAAACCCTTGAAGAAGCAATGAGGAAGGCTTATTTCCATTATGAACAAAATAGAAATAAAATAGAAGGTATACCTAACTGGAAAGCTAAAATATCAAATATTTTTGAACCAAGAAGGAAGAGTTTTAAGTTCAACAAAAATTTTGGAAATATTTCCCGGAATTATCCTAAGAATAATTATCAAGGGACAAACTTTAAGGGAAATACACAACAGAATTATTCAGCAGTAAAGAATAGAGACATACCTAATACTTATGCTAAAAATACTGAACAAAGAGAACTTGTAAAATGTTAGGAATTTCAAGGACCTCATTATGCAGCAAATTGTCCTAATAGAAAAATAAATCTCAGCAATGTGCATACAGTACAGGAAGAAGCAACTGTTGGTGACCTAGCAAACAAGATGACTAGAATTAATGCAACGCTGGAGAATCGACAGGCTAATCACCAGACATCTATGGTTGAGATAGAAGGTATGATAAAGAACAAACCAATTTCTATTTTGATTGATCCAGGTTCTAGTTTAAGCTATGTGTCACCTAGTATAGCAGAAAGCTGTAATTTGCAATTGAATAAGTTTGAAAAGTCTTGGTTGGTACAGTTAGCTACAGGAACTAAAAGAAAGGTAGTTAGCTATGTTAAATTTTGTGAAATGCTTATGAGTTAATTCAAAACTCAAGTGAAATTGAATGTGTTACCTCTAGGATCTTATGATGTTTTAATAGGTATGGATTGGCTGGAAAAACATAGAGTAGTTTTAAATTGTTTTGAGAAAAAATTTACATGCTTAAATGAAAAAGGAGAAACTGTCATAGTGAAAGGAATTCCTAGGAAAGTTTCTGTTAGACATATTTTAGCATTACAAATGAAAAAGGCTGTACGTAAAGGTTGTAAAGTTTTTGATGTACATGTAATGAATAATGAACACTTGAATAAAGAAGATAAATTAAAAATTGAAGACATACCAATCTTAAAGGAATTTTTAGATGTATTCCTGGAAGAGATTCCAGGATTACCTCAGAAAAGAGAATTGGATTTTACTATTGAGTTGGTACCTGGAGTTGTACAAAATTCAAAGGCACCTTACCGGATGAATATCCTAGAACTTAATGAATTAAAACTACAATTGAATGGGTTAATAGAATAAAATTATATAAGACCAAGTGTATCTTCTTGGGGAGCACCTGCCATATTTGTTAAAAAGAAGACTGTACCTTACGCCTATGTATAGATTATCGTCAGTTAAACAAGATGACAATTAAAAACAGATATACATTACCCCGCATAGATGATCTGTTTGATCAAGTACGTGGGGTAACGATATTATCAAAGATAGACTTGAGATCTGTATATCATCAAGTCATAATTAAATACGAAGACATATTTAAAACTGCATTTAGAACCCATTACGAGCATTATGAATTTGTAGTTATGCCTTTTGGGCTAACGAATGCTCCAACCATTTTTATGTGTTTAATGAACAATGTCTTAAATAAATATTTGGATAAATTCGTAATTGTTTTCATCGATGACATACTGAGTTATTCAAAAATAGAGGAAGAACATGATGAACATTTACAAATAATATTACAAGCTCTACGAGAACATAAATTATACGCTAAATTCAGTAAATGCAAATTCTTTAAAGATAAGATACAATATTTAGGTCATGTGATATCCAAAGAAGGAATATCAATTGAACTGGATAAAGTAAGAGCGATAAATGAATGGCCTGTCCCTAAGGATGTAACATATGTACGATCATTCATGGGAATTACAGGTTATTACCGAAAATTCATAGAAGGATTTTCGAGAATAGCGAATCCTATAACATCCTTACAGAAAAAGGGAAAGAAATTTGTATGGGATGTAAAATGTGAAGAAAGCTTAAAAAATTTAAAAGAATTATTAACTACTGCACCTATCTTAAAAATAGTAGATCCAAACAAAGACTTCGTTGTATGCACTGATGCATGCAATGAAGGCTTAGGTGGAGTTTTAACTCAAGAAGGTCATGTAATAGAATATGAATCAAGAAAGTTAAAAATACATGAAAAGAATTATGCTACCTATGATTTAGAATTGGTTGCTGTAATTCATGCCTTGAAAATGTGGCGCCATCATCTAATCGGTAGAAAATTTCTATTAATGACTGATAACATAATTTTAAAATATTTCTTTGATCAAAAAAATCTAAACGGCAGGAAAGCGAGATGGTTAGATTTCCTTAGCGAATATGATTTTGAAATCAAACATATAAAAGGGAAGGAGAATAAGGTGGCTAATGCTTTAAGCAGAAATGCAAGACTGAATTTTGTAGCCGTTGTTAGCATCTACAAAACAGATTTAGAAGATAAGTTTGAAGATGGAGTAAAAATGGATAAAAATTATCAGAATTTAAGAGCAAAAGTTCCAGAAAATGAATATGAAAATATAAAAACAGATTTCAGTTTTAATGAAGAAGGTTTAATGCTGTATAAAAACAGATTATACGTACCTAATGTACCATAAATTAAATTACAGATCTTAAATGAAGTACACAAGAGTCCTTACTCAAGACATCCCTGTTACCAAAAAATGATAACAATGTTAAGGAAAGATTATTTTTGGCCTAACATGAAGAATGAAGTGGCTGAATATATAACTAGGTGTATTGAATGTCAGCAGGTTAAATCTGAGCATCAACGCCCAACGGGTCTATTGCATCCATTACCAATCCTAGATTGGAAATGATAAATTATTAGTATTGATTTTATAATAGGACTGCCTAAAAATCAAAAGCAAAATGATTTTGTGATGGTAGTGGTAGATAAAATTAGCAAAGCAACTCACTTTATACCTGTTAAATCTACTTATAAGGCTGCTAATATTGTTTATGTCTTTATGAAACGCGTTTTTCGTTTGCATGGAATTCCTAAGGTAATAATTTCTGTTAGAGACTCTAAGTTTACTGGTAATTTCTGGAAGTCATTGTTTAAAGGTTTGGACACTAAATTAAATTTCAGTACATCTTATCAACTAAATTAAATTTCAGTACAGCTTATCAACCACAAACGGATGGACAAAACTAAAAGAGTAAATCAAGTTTTAGAAGATATGCTCAGGATGTATGTTAGTGATTAACCAAACAAATGGGAAGAATATTTGCACTTAGTCGAGTTTGCTTATAACAATCATTATCAAGCTTCAGCTAAACTTAGTCCTTTTGAAATATTGTATGGTCGGAAGTGTAATACTCCCATTTCATGGAGTAATCTGGTTGACAGATTGATGTTAGGACCAGAATTGTTGAAAGAAATGGAAGTAACGATGAAACAAGTACAAAGAAATATGAAAATTGCACAAGACAGACAAAGAGTCATGTAGACCTTAAAAGAACTCAGAAAGAATTCCAAGTAGGTGAGCATGTATTTGTCAAGGTAAAACTTAGAAAAATCCCTTTTAAGCTGGGGAGTTGTGCTAAATTAGCACCCAGGTATTGTGGACCATTTGAGATATTGTCAAGAGTTGGACCAACGGCTTACCAGTTAGCTTTTCCACCTAATCTCAAAGTACATAACGTATTTCATATTTCTATATTAAAAAAATATGACATGATGCTACTCATGTAATTGATTGGAATGTTATCCAGGTAGAACCAGAAGAAGATTTTTAGGTGGAACTGGATTGTATCCTTGGTAGGAGAGAAATTTTACTCCGGAATTGCAACATTGGACAGGTGAAGGTGCAATGAAGCACCTTAGTCTAGATGAAGCAACATGGGAATTGGAGAGTCATATGCAGGAAGCATATACAATTTTGTTTAAGGAAGACTTAGAAGATATTTAAGCAACATCGAGGACGATGTTGAACTTAAGATGGGGTGTTTGTAACCCACATAGAACTAAAGACATTTTATGTTTTGGAAAAACATTATCTTAAAAGTTATTGTAAAGTTTTATGTTGTTGACCAAGGAAGGTCAAAGATGACTGTAATTGAATAGTTTATTATTTAATAAATAAAAGAAGAGACACCTATCCAAAGAGGACTGTTGAAGAGTGTTCACTTACCCACTAGGAGGAATGATTTGGTGTAGAAAGAAAATTGACAAATGGCAGCAACAGAATACACTTTCTAGTTGATGCAGGAGGCATCTTCCCTAAAATTGTGGTCATGTTCCTCAAGAAAGGAGGAACTGAGCAGGTGGCTCATTTAATTCAAAAAAATGACCCAAAGACATAGGCAAGCATATATCCATCGAATGAGTAGGAGGTTCACACAATTTACCTTGTGGTTATGCTGCATACTGAAAAGTTAAGCACACAAGAGGTGATTCGATGAGGGGAAGCTAAAGTGAGATTTCTGGATGCTTGTATGCAAGTATTGATTGCTGAGTTACAAAGAGAACATAACAAGCTTCTACACAGTATCTTCATCCTGGTGGTTCAGTGAACAGGCTTGGGGGTCCTGAAGAAAGTAGCTTGGATGCTTTCGAGAGACGGTTGGGAGGAACAATCTTCTTTGGATGTTTGTCCACTTTGAAATTTAACAGTCTACATTGTTTTGGATTATTATCTTTAATTTGTTATCTGTACATTTCTGAAATATTTCATGACTGATTAATGCTTCCAAAACTATTATTTGTTTTTCAAAATAACATAGGAATGTTTTATTTTCCTGTAAATTGTAAGTTAAGTATAGGAGAAATGAATTCTACTGCTTAGACAGATTTTTATAGTAGAAGTAATAGACATCCTTTATTATTATTTTGAAACAATATCATTTTAATATATATGGCTTTGATATGAGTTAGTATAAGCAGATACAGTAATGCAATAGACCAAACAAGCAGTAAAAATATTCAGAGTTAGTTATTACAGTATATATATAGTTATATTATATATACATAAATAATAATCTATCATCGGTTTCCATTAACTATTTTCTGAATGCAGAAAAATCACTCTTATTCATATAGTAATTAACAAGTATAATATATTACAGAATTTGCATAATACTATATATAAAATTTACATAGGGTTTGAATAATCGAAATACTTTTTCCTATAATATAAAGTTACATCGAATGTAAAATACATTGTACAAGAACATAAAAAGTAGTAATAATATTTAACTCTATTTTGGATCGAATCCTGTAGAAGGGCAAGGCTCACCCAAACTAGAAGGACCAGATCACTTTGCATCGAACAGAGGTCACATTCAATCCTTACAAATTAAAAACCCTGGAAACAACTTTGAAAAGAATAAATTTTAATACAGATCCATGGTCAGCTTGTGGAAAAACGATTTCAAACTTCTTATTTTGACACAATATATCTTGCCTAGAACCATTAATAATCAATCCATTTTACTCATTATAACCAACAAAACTTTTAGAATTTTCAATCGATCGAAGAACCCTGTAGAATTAGGTTTTTAATGCACAGACAACATTTTCTCTATGACAAAGAGATAACAAAAAATAAAGCTTATAGATAAACTAAATTTTAATCACAAAAGAACAAATAGAGCCACTAGAAAATGAATCCTTTCTTTTCATTTAAACATAGTATTCATTCCACAGCTAGGGCATCGCCCAAACTAAACAAAATAGGTCACGTATTCTAAATACCCTGGTGATTACTTCTTCTTAAATAAATAAATTATTTTTGTGATAGGTAAACATAGTTTCATTTTCAACTTAAGCGAATTAACATAGAGTTTTAGGAATTCTGGAAATTTACAAATGGGGTCGAATCCCTTAACCAAGCACTCATTTACATTCAGGGAATTGCCCAGTGTTTTAATTAAAAGAAATGATAACATAATAACACACATGAATAACATTTCAAACCATTACGAAATTTATACAGAATAGAGACCAAAATCGTAATAGTTGCAAGGGTATGTAATTTATACAGTAAGGTTTAACAAACAACGTAGAGATGTTATCCCATCATACAGACTCCAAAGCCTGGAAAAAAAAAGAATTCTAAATTTTAAACTTGAACTCTGTAAAATCAATTTTTCATTGTTTTCCCGAAGGATTTCAACATAATCTTGGGAGAAACCCCAACTATGGCCATGTAGCCAAAAACATACAAGACATCAGCGTTTCCCAAATTGCCATTTGGCTTTCAAAAATAAACAAACCCTAAAGCAGACCAATGCTGACAACTACATACAACATAACTGTGTACAAGTCGAATTAGGCCAACACTTAACCAGAACAACATTAACACAAGAAACTTGAACAGGGTGATCCAGGGAGGCCCATGCCTTACCAAGACTGCACTAAACCCTAGAAACTTCTATCTTTTGCTGCTGATCTTTAATACATAACCAAAGAACTCCAATGTAAAACAAACCTCTCCTGCCAGCATTACACAGAAACCATTGTATTAGGATTTCTTCTTTTTATAATATGCTTCAACCAAAATAAAAATATTAATGCTAATTTTTACCTCAGTGGAGTTATGTTGCCATGAACACGAGTTTTTCTTTGCCTGGAAAGATCCTCCATGAGCCACGAAATGACCAATAGTTAACACCTGCGTGGAGAACTCTCCACGACCATGACAACTGAGAGTCGAGAGCTTGGCTCTCCAAAGTGTAAAGAACATAATGAGAATCGAATTAGCCAAGTGAAGGTGAGGGTTAGGGTTTAGCCACAAACGTGGAGCCCAAACCCCAAGGCCTTCACGTGGCCTCATTAAACCCTACAACTGCATTCCATTACTTGCAAATACTTGCCTCCTTTTCTATAGTTTCGAATTCGCATAACTAACCTTTTAATTAATTCCTTGAGCTATGTTACTAGATACACCTTTGTCCGTAGTTTTGTTCATACTTTTACACTTAGATCAACACCATTGGGTCCTTAAGCTAGGATAACCCCTTTTTCCTATAATGAGAAGCCATGGATTAACCTGGTGCTTATTTTCTATAACTATGTGTTCATTTAAGCTTAGCAAGTCTTTTAAATTCCAATCAAACTTTGAAAACTTACCTGGAACATGAACATCATATCAATATGCATTAGCTTTCACAAAAGCTAAGTAAGCCCAGGGTCATCACGAGAGAACTCCTACAAGAAAAATAAACATAATAAGAAATCCATCGTAAGAACTATGGAAACTGATCTTCAATTGTATTAGAATGTATGAGTTAATAAATAAACATCAACTTTTAATAAATGAGATAAGTAAGTAAAACTTGTACTACAAAAAGTTATTGTCAAATATGCATAAGTGTGCACCTCGATAGATCTCAAATAAAAATTAAATATTAATTCTTATCAGAGCGCGGTTACAAATACTAGGCCTGAAAGTTGGCTCATCTCATGCATTCAATATAAAACATAAAAACAAAATCATTGATTTATGTTTAAATTTTTTCTGTACAGAAATATAAATTCTATTTTGCAGGAAATGGAAGGAGTAGAGGCATCTGCAGAAGATGGAACTCATCACCATCATGAACAAGAAGATGTTAATAATGATAATATCTGGGTGGAGTTGAATAATGATAGAAATAATAACTCAATAGAAATACTCCAAACTGTGAGACTTAAAAGACGAAATACAAAATGTTAAGGAAGATAATGATATAATTCTGAGGGCACAAGAAGAATTAAATCATGTATTGCTGAGTAATTTACATGATGAGGAAAAGGATAAAAGGAAAGAACCTGAATATGAATCTGGAACTTTATCTTACAAACGTAAAGGTACAAAGTTAAAATTTTCTGATAATGAAAGTAATTCCTCCATGGAAATTAATGTTAAGTCACATAGAAAGAAATATAAATATTCCAGTGAAAGTAGTGACAGTGACAACATCCCTAAAAAGAGAAAATATAAACCTTATGAAGAAATTTCAGGAGAATTTAAAAAGATTAAACCACCAATGTTTAATGGTGAGGTAGAAAAAGGAGGAGAAGTCGAGGCATGGCTGTCTGGGATGAAAACGCATTTTCAAATCTATAATTACTCAGATGGACTTTAAGCAAAAATGGCTATCTATAACTTAACTGGAAAAGATGATATTTGGTGGCAGGACATAAAAAGAGTGAAAAACATTAAAGAAAAGTATGTAACTTGGAGGACCTTTAAAAAATACATGAAGAGGAAATTTTTGTTTGAACAATATTACGAGGAAAGGCCTAAGAAATTTTATGACTTGAAGCTAGGTTCAATGAATACGAAAGAACTAAGTAGTAAATTTTTAAGTTTATTATGATACGTACCTTATATCATTGACGAAAAGCCCAGGATTCAGAGGTTCCTAAGTTGCTAACCTCTTACCTTCAAGGACAAAATTGAATATGATAATCCAAAAACCCTTGAAGAAGCAATGACGAAGGCTAATTTATGTTATGAACAAAACATAAATAAAAGAGAAGGTATACCTAACTAGAAAGCTAAAATATCAAATAATTTTGAACAAAGAAGGAAGAGTTTTAAGTTCAACAGAAATTTTGGAAATAATTCCCAGAATTATCCTAAGAATAATTATCAAGGGAAAAACTTTAAGGGTAATACACAACAGAATTATTCATCAATAAAGAATAGAAATATACCTAATACTTATGCTAAAATTACTAAACAAAGAGAACTTGTAAAATGTTGGGAATGTCAAGGACCTCATTATGCAACAAATTGTCCTGATAGAAAAAGAAATCTCAGCAATGTGCATACAGTACAGGAAGAAGCAACTGTTGGTGACCTAGAAAACAAGATGCACAGAATTAATGCAACATTGGAGAATCGATAGGCTGATCACCAGACATCTATGGTTGAGATAGAAGGTATGATAAAGAACTAACCAATTTCTATTTTGATTGATCCAGGTGCTAGTTTAAGCTATGTGTCACCTAGTATAGCAGAAAGCTGTAATTTGCAATTGAATAAGTTTGAAAAGTCTTGGCTGGTACAATTATCTACATGAACTAAAAGAAAGGTAGTTAGCTATGTTAAAGATTGTGAAATGTTTATGAGTCAATTCAAAACTTAAGTGAAATTGAATGATTTTATGATGTTTTAATAGGTATTGATTGGCTGGAAAAACACAGAGTAGTTTTAAATTGTTTTGAGAAAACATTTGCATGCTTAAATGAAAAAGGAGAAACTGTCATAGTGAAAGGAATTCCTAGGAAAGTTTCTGTTAGACATATTTCAGCATTACAAATGAAAAAGGCTGTACATAAAGGTTGTAAAGTTTTTGCTGTACATGTAATGAATAATGAACACTTGAATAAAGAAGATAAATTAAAAATTGAAGGCATACCAATCTTAAAGGAATTTTCAGATGTATTCCCGGAAGAGATTCCAGGATTACCTCCGAAAAGAGAATTGGATTTTACTATTGAGTTGGTACCTGGAGCTGTACCAAATTCAAAGGCACCTTACCGGATGAATATCCTAGAACTTAATGAATTAAAACTACAATTGAAGGGGTTAATAGAATAAAATTATATAATACCAAGTGTATCTCCTTGGGGAGCACCTGTCATATTTGTTAAAAAGAAAGATTGTACCTTACCCCTATGTATAGATTATCGTCAGTTAAACAAGATGACAATTAAAAACAGATATCCATTACCCCGCATAGATGATCTATTTGATCAAGTACGTGGGGTAACGATATTCTCAAATAGACTTGAGATCTGGATATCATCAAGTCAGAATTAAAGACGATGACATATTTACAACTACATTTAGAACCCGTTACGGACATTATGAATTTGTAGTTATGCCTTTTGGGCTAACGAATGCTCCAGAAGTTTTTATGTGTTTAATGAACAATGTATTAAATAAATATTTGGATAAATTCGTAATTGTTTTCATCGATGACATACTGATTTATTCAAAAAAAAAGGAAGAACATGATGAACATTTATAGATAATATTACAAGTTCTACAAGAACATAAATTATATGCTAAATTCAGTAAATGCGAATTCTTTAAAGATAAGATACAATATTTAGGTCATGTGATATCCAAAGAAGGAATATCAGTTGACCCGGATAAAATAAGAGCGATAAATGAATGGTCTGTGCCTAAGGATGTAACAAATGTATGATCATTCATGGGAATTATAGGTTATTACCAAAAATTCATATAGGAATTTCAAGAATAGCGAATCCTATAACATTCTTACAGAAAAAAAGGGAAAGAAATTTGTATGAGATGTAAAATGTGAAGAAATATTAAAAATTTAAAATAATTATTAACTACTGTACCTATCTTAAAAATAACAGATCCAAACAAAGACTTCGTAGTATGCACTGATGCATGCAATGAAGGCTTAGGTGGATTTTTAACTCAATAAGGTCATGTAATAGCATATGAATCAAGAAAGTTAAAAATACATGAAAATAATTATTCTGCCTATGATTTAGAGTTGGATGCTGTAATTCATGCCTGGAAAATGTGGTGCCATCATATAATCGGTAGAAAATTTCTATTAATGACTGATAACATAAGTTTAAAATATTTCTTTGATCAACAAAATCTAAACGCCAGGCAAGCGAGATGGTTAGTTTTCCTTAGTGAATATGATTTTGAAATCAAACATAAAAAGGGAAAGAGAATAAAGTGGTTGATGCTTTAAGCAGAAATGCAAGACTGAATTTTGTAGCTGCTGTTAGCAGCTACAAAACAGATTTGGAAGATAAGTTTGAAGATGGAGTAAAAATGGATAAAAATTATCAGCATTTTAGAGCAAAAGTTGCAGAAAATGAATATGAAAATATAAAAACAGATTTTAGTTTTAATGAAAAAGGTTTAATGCTGTATAAAAACAGATTATACGTACCTAATGTACCAGAAATTAAATTACTGATCTTAAATGAAGTACATAAGAGTCCTTACTCAAGACATCCCAGTTACCAAAAAATGATAACAATGTCAAGGAAAGATTATTTTTGGCCTAACATGAAGATTGAAGTGGCTGGATATATAGCTAGGTGTATTGAATGTCAGCAGGTTAAAGCTAAGCATCAACACCCAATGGGTCTATTGCAACCATTACCAATCCTAGATTGGAAATGGGAAATTATCAGTATTGATTTTATCAGTATTTTAGAATTTTCAATCGATCGAAGAACCCTGTAGAATTAGGTTCCTAATGCATAGGCAACATTTTCTCTATGACGAAGAGATAACACAAAATATAGCTTATAGATAAACTAAATTTTAATCGCAAAAGAACAAACAGAGCCATTAGAAAATGAATCCTTTCTCTTCATTTATACATAGTATTCATTCCACAGCTAGGGCATCGCCCAAACTAAAGAAAATAGGTCACGTATTCTAAATACCTTGGTGATTACTTCTTCTTAAATAAATAAATTCTTTTTATTATAGGTAAACAAAGTTTCATTTTCAACTTAAGCGAATTAACACAGAGTTTTAGGAATTCTGGAAATTTACAAATGGGGTCAAATCCCTTAACCAAGCATGCATTTACATTCAGGGCATTGCCCAGTGTTTTAATTAAATGAAATAATAACATAATAACACAGAGGAATAAAATTTCAAACCACTACAAAATTTATACAGAATAGAGACCAAAATCGTAATAGTTGCAAGGGTATGTAATTTATATAGTAAGGTTTAACAAACAACGCATAGACCTTATCCCATCATACAGACTCCAAATCCTAGAAACAAAAGAATTCTAAATTTTAAACTTGAACTCTGTAAAATCAAATTTTCATTGTTTTCCTGAAGGCTTTCAACATAATCTTGGGCGAAACCCCAACTATGGGCATGTAGCTAGAAAACATACAAAACATCAACGCTGCCCAGATTCCCATTTGGCTTTCAAAAATAAACAAACCCTGAAGAAGACCAACGATGGCAGCTACAACAACATAACTGTGTACAAGTCGAATTAGGCCAACACGTAACCAGAACAACATTAACACATGCAACTTGAACATGGTGATCCAGGGAGGCCTGTGGCTTACCAAGGCTGCACTAAACCCTCGAAACTTCTATATTTCGCTGCTGAGATTTAATACATAACCAAAGAAATCCAATGTAAAATGAACCTCTCCTTCCAGCATTACACAGAAACCATTGTATTAGGATTTCTTCTTTTTATAATATGCTTCAACCAAAATAAAACATTAATGCTAATTTTTACCTCAGCGAAGTTATGTTTCCGTGACCACGATTTTTTATTTTCCTGGAAAGCTCTTCCATGAGCCACGAACTGACCAACAGTTAACACCTGCATGGAGAACTCTCCACAGCCATGACGACCGAGAATCGAGAGCTTGGATCTCCAAAGTGCAAAGAACAGAATGAGAATCGACTTATCCAAGTGAAGGTGAGGGTTAGGTTTTAGCCACCAACATGGAGCCCAAACCCCAAGGCCTTCACATGGACTCATTAAACCCTACAACTGCATTCCATTAATTGCAATTACTTACCTCCTTTTCTATAGTTTTGAATTCGCATAACTAACCTATGAATTAATGCCTTTAGCTATGTTACTAGATACACCTTTTCCCATAGTTTTGATCATAATTTTACAGTTAGATCAACACCATCGGGTCCTTAAGCTAGGATAACCCATTTTTCCTATAATGAGAAGCCATGGATTAACCTGGTGCTTATTTTCTATAACCATGTGTTCATTTTAAGCTTAGCAAGTCTTTTAACTTCCAATCCAAATTTGACAACTTACCTGGAACATGAGCATCATATCAATATGCATTAGCTTTCACGAAAGCTAAGTAAGCCTAGGGTCATCACGAGAACACTCCTTCAAGCAAAAGAAACATAATAAGAAATCCATCATAAGAACTATGGAAACTGATCTTTAGTAGTATTAGAATGTATGAGTTAATAAATAAACATCAACTTTTAATATATGAGATAAGTAAGTAAAAATTGTACCGCAAAACGTTATTTTCAAATATGCATAAGTGTGCACCCCGACAGATCTCAAATAAGATATAAGTCTAAAGAAAAACTGTAGAGCTTAGTTGCATTAATAGCTTATACAAAAATAAAATTATGTATTGATTTTTGAGTAGTTACAACAGGGAATTTTCGCCCCTGCAGACCAATATAGAGTGATAATTTGAAAATTTTGCCCCCTATAACACTATGGGGGAATGAAAATTTGAAAATTTTTGCACCCTATCCCACTATCAAGGAGCGAAAATTTGGAAATTTCGCTCTGTATCCTGTTTTAAGGGAGCGAAAATGATCCTGTAGGATTAAAAAATGAAAATTTTTGTTCGGATCCGAGCAAGGATAAGGTCCTGAGTTTAAAATGGTCCTCAATAATGATCAAAGAGGATCTAAGGTGATGAGAAAATACACTTAGAAGAGGATTTGATGATCCAAACAAGCAAGCAAAGGTGAAACTAGGGAAAAATCCCTAGCGGAGTCGCCAATTTCTGTGGTGATAAAATCTCCCTACAGATAGGTAGATATCACCTTGGGATTAGAAAAGGCCCCTAGCTGCCTACCCAAGACAAAGAGAAAACAAATAGACACTATAGTCCTCCTATATCTAGCTCACATATCAATTAACATGCTATGAAAAGACAAAACAAGTAGATGACGTACCTTAATTTGATGGTTGTCCTTGCTACTCCTAAGTTGCTCCAGCTTCAGCCTTTGATTATGGACTTATGAACCTGTTCACAAAGGAAAGACACCACCTTCTCCAAAGCAATATATGTATAAACAAAGATCTAACTATAAAGACATAGGCAATTCCATGCATTCATCATTAAAGACATGAAAATGAGAGGAATAGGCTAAGTTATATTAATGATAAGAAATCCAAATGAAGTTGATTAGAATGTTATACCTTGATGTCCAAAGTAGCAGCACCTCCTTCCAAGCTCTCCAACATCACCCTTACAAGACTCATAGGATCATAAGTTTAGTTCTTCCAAGATCACTCCCCTAGCTCATGGATGGTCCTCCTTAAGTACGATTTGGGAAGGCCAACCGCTAGGAGAAAATGATGGATCTAAGTTTGTAAGATGTGGATCAAGGATCTAAACCATGCCAAGGAGGGAATGAGATGGTATTCGAAGGGGTACCTCATCCCAAGAAAATTTCCATGAGATCCAAGATCCAAAATCAAAGGGATAAGCCTAAACCAAAATTTTTGCTCCCCTATAACTAAGCAAAGCACGAAAATATTGAAATTTTCGCCCCCCCCATAGGCATGCAGGGCACGGAAATTTGAAATTGTCGCTCCCCCGTGGGTATGCAGGGCGCGGAAATTCCAGTAGGCTAATTTTTGGAGGTGGTTAGGGTTGGTTTCGACCCCTTGCTTGTTGGATTTGCTTCCAAATGTGACTAGGGAAGGGACCAATATTAGAATGAAGGTTCCTAACACCCTTAGGAGGCATAAACATCATGTTTTCCATGGTGGTGAAACATGCAGACTCTCACTTACAGATGGTGTGGCAATTTGAGGTATAACAGTTGGTACAATTATTTACTTATAATTTTGACTTAGTGCACATATATATTCTAGTGTAATGCTTAGTTATGCTTATGTTATATTTTTGTGTGCTAAGTGTTAGGACTCAGAAATGTCGTATTTTCATCCACCTTTCCCTTCACTATTCCTTACATTTCATCGCCCTATTAAACCTTCATCATATCATTTGCATAAATACATTTGGGTTTCACATTATTATTTTCCACTTTATTCATTTTAGTATTAAAAGTGAATTTATGATTAAATATTAGAAAATATACATGTTTTCATATATATCTCAATTATGTGTGAGCTTTGTAATGTGTAGGAATATATCAAAGAGACTTCTCAAATATCTCTTACACCATTCCAAAGGAGATAATTATTCAAGCCTATTCTTAAGGAGAAGATCATGGAAGATTTGGTTGGCATATCTTATCTAGGATTCATGAGAGATATGTGGAGGATTTGAAGGAACCATATCTTGTAATAATAGGGAAGTGGTTGAGAATAGTTGAGAGAATGATGGATCTGTAATTAATGCATTCTTATCTTTTTCTTAAGGACTCTCATGTATAAAGGAGAGTGCTCCCTCTCCATTCCATTAAGTTGGAATTAGGTTAGATTAAGCTTGTAAGAAGGGATGTAATGAAGTTGGATTGGATTGGATTTTGTATTTGTTAGATTAAGTCTTGATTTGAGATTCATAATGTGATTCAAGCCTTTCATTGTTATGCTTTCATTGTTGTCATTTGATTATTGATTTGTGGATGTGAGCTCACTTATGTCGTTTTTGTTAACTCTTCACATGTTGTATTTCTCTTATGCAATTTCAATGCTTTCTTATTTAGTGTTTCCATGCTTTCCTAGATTAATTTGATTTCAGCAATTTAGATTAAGTTAGATTAGATCTACTTCAGTCCTGCACAAACAGTGTACGTGCTTCATCAGTTTACGTACCCCGGATTGATAAGTAAATAGTTGGGCAACTTATTGCAACGTAATTATTACGACATATAACTCACCTGACATTTTGGCGCCGTTGCCGGGGAAGCACAAAGGATTGAGGTATTAATTTTTTTATGCAAGTGTGATTATTCATGCTCCTAACTCTGAGGTGACATATGGGTAAGGGCATGAAGGGTGTGTTTCAATTTCTGCAAGCGTGTTTCAATTTCTGCAACTTAGAGTAAATTCCAATTTCTGCAAGTGTGTTTCAATTTCTGCAAATTAGAGTAAATTTCAATTTCTGCAATTTAGCATAAATTTCAATTTCTGCAAGCATGTTTTTGCAATTTCAATTTCTACGACTGTGAAGAGGTTTTCATGTGTTTCAACAAGAGTGTTTTGTTTTCAGCAAGAGTGATTTTCAGATTTTGATTTGGGTGCTGTAAGAACCCCTTTTACAATATGATTTAACTATGAGTATCAGCTTAGAACAACTCACTCAGATCCTTGCAAAAGTCGGGATCTCCTCCTCTCACGAGGAAGAGATCTTGACAGCGGCCGAGAGCTTAATTACTCCTCCACCAACGAATGAGAATTATTATGCATCAGAACATGAAATCGAGGAAGATAATGAGGAGCTGCAACATGATCTGAGCGAGGTGAATTGCGCTTATGAAAGTCTTATCGAACAATGGTTTCAAGCAGGCACCAGGTTAGACGGATTTAGTTTTTATTTTGTTAATTTAGCGTTTCAGCAAATTTCGCATGTTTATACATATTTCCGATTATTATTATTTGCGAACTTGAAAGAGAACATATTGTTGTTACTGTTACGTGCTTGGCTACATTGGATAGTTGACTACACTTAACATAATTCTAAATTTTAATTAGCATAGAATAGGTAGATTTTCAGTTTTTTTTAGTTTTCAATAAGTATGCTCTCCTCGCGCTTCGTGCGATCGCAAGGATCAGAAAGTAGGATGCCTTTAAATTTTTCAGGAATGAATCACTTACTGTTTTGCAAACATGCTTAGTTGATTTCATTTTCAATTTGTAAAATAGTTTATTTCCATTTGCTCAATTTTTTTTTTTTTTTTTTTAAGTTTATGTTTTCTGCAAGATAAATAAATCAAGGAGAGAAAAAAATTATCTCGGAGATCCCACGTTGGATCTGCAAATAATAGCTGCAACTCTATGCTGTGCAAAAACTTATGCTGTGCAAATTGATCTAATTGTGTTTTCTGGCCTTCATCAGAAACCTGCAACAAACATTATATATATATATCAAAATCAAAAAAAATCTTCTTGCCCACGCCCAACCGACACATGACATTGTCCTGGAATTGCTTCTGTTGCCATGACTTCCCTTTGACCTTTCACCTGGATTTAAAATCTGCAACAAAACATAAGACAATTAGATCTGAAATATTTCGGGCCGCAATTTGATAAGCAAAACTTTTTATGGCCTGGTTTAGCATCTATTGTTTTGTGATCTCGGGCTACAAGTTTCGGAGATGTATAGCTAACTTTCTTCAAAGGAAAAAAAAAATCCCCACTCCGAACACCATTTTCAGACACACAGGAATAAAGATGGCTCACACGAAAAACTAGTGGTGGTTTGTATGTGCAAATGAGACGTTATTAGAGTCTATTCCCTTTTCTTTTGAGGTTGATGGATATGTTCTCCTCCTACCTATTCCTATCTCTAATCAACCACAAATTCCAACGTACACAAGCTTCGGCATGTCTTTCAACAGACCATGCACCTGCAACATATTATTTTTTTCTAATTTGCGGTCAACCATCGAACTAAACGCATGAATATTTGTTGGCACTGTCTATAGATTTAGAAAAAAAATATGATCTGATTAGAACGTATCCTCTCTCTCCATAGGGACAATCTCATTTCCAAAATCTGTTTTGGAGATTCTGTGTTCAATCGGTATGCAATGTTCTTTTTTTAGATGAAGACGATTTCAACTGTCAAACAAACCAGTAACAGATTGGCAATAAATAGAGGTCAAAGATAGTGATCTTTCCAACCTGTACACAAACTACTGCATGCAACTTTCAAGCGATTGACGAGTTTAGGTTTGTACGAGCAAACTCCGGTTTCCTGGGCCGACTTTGGTATTTATGGTTTTTCGGTTACGACGCCACATGCATATCATTTTTTTTATATCTTCAAACCTGGTCGTCCACCTCAATAGACATGCCTCCCATCATAAAAAAATATGTTGCCATTATGAACATTATTATTGATAAACGGAATAGCGATATTGACGAAGTTCCTAACAGCACCTTCTGGTTTTGCCCTGCCACCATCTTATTCGCACTGTTGGATCATAATGGATGAAATTAAATATGTGCCTGTACCCATTTGTCAATCCTTACGACGGCCATGGATTATTTCCCGTTTTTTTTCTATTCTGCCAGTAATATATGCACAGCATGCGTAGCTTTGTTTTTCATTTTGGCTAACTATCTTCTTGCATACGTATGCCCAAGCCTGAGACCGACGACTTACCTATTGCACTTCGCAAAATCCTCTCAAGCTATTTCTCATACCGATTTGACCAACAAACGAAGAAGGTTTCTCATCTGTTGAAGCTTGGACGGAGCCTTTCATATTGTTCCACGATTGTTGATCGGCCACTTTAGGCTTGGGGAGAATCGCAATGGTCCTTCATCAAGGATAACAGATGCATGGCTTCTGGCCAGCTCCTCTCCGTCTAGTCGTTGCTATTTAAACAAATTGGTATTGGCTTCATGAGATAACCCTAAGTGCTGGTAGGGAAACATCGTTATTGCCGGACTGTCCAATCGATCATGCATTAGTAGGGGTGGACAGGTGTCTTTTTAAATGATTGCATTTTTACATGGATTATCTTTGTGTTGCTGTGTTGCTGGATTCTCTGAAATATATATATTATTTTTTGATACAAGCGACACATCCCAAAGGTTTTTGATTTTCTAATGAAAAGGATCGAGGCAATTATCCCTACACGTACTCTACAAATGGCGTCATTTTCTGTAAGATCGAGAGCTGTGATTTTGGGAGAGGCCCTCGCCTATGAAGAGACCAATCTTGTTGATGTACCCAATGCTCAATTCAACCGACAATGCATGCAAACAAAACAACTATTGTGCCTGAAAGTCGAACGCACCTTGCTCAAATATCAAACGTGTCAATATTATAACATGTGGAAAAGTGCGCAACAATAAGAAAATCAAATTTTGATGCAGCGGTGTGCCACGATTTGGAGGTTGACATATATAATGAAATGGGAAATATCAATCCAAGCAATGTCTATGCTCCCATCTGCTTCAGCGATGACTCCAACAGGCCTGAAACGCCTAAAGAACCTGATGCAATTCCTGGCATTTCACAAATCTGGATAAAGGGTCATTGTCTCCATATCCATCGTTGAAGAGCCTGCGTGTCAACGCCTATTTTTTTTGTTTGTTTTTTTGTCTTTCTGCTCACTAGTCCCTCGAATGCAATCATAACTGCTGTCGTGCTCACCTCTAGCACAAATTCCAAGTCCAAATTCCAAGTACGAATCATGGAGGGGCGACATCTTTGTTCAAAATACAGTATTCTACGGCCCCAAAGTTCCTGTATTCCTTTCTAAGAATATTGCTCTATCTTATCCATCCACTTGGAGTGATTTCGATACTAGGAGTATGTTGAGATGCAACATGGGCAATTTCATTTAGCAGGCCACCAAGTTTCTATCGGCCATTCTTGATGCGTATGGTGAACAATTTTTTTTTCACAATTATACAATTTTTGCATCATGAAACATATTCATCTTCTTTATTGGGCTCATTAGTTGTCTTGCCACAGGTTTCAGTGCCAGTCACATAACGGTCTAGTGCATGGTGATGGGTGCATGGAGGAGGCATTCAGTAGTGCACCAGAAACAAACTATCGTCAGCCTCATCATGCGAGTGCAAGCTCGTTTCCCTCTAGTTTTCACGTTAATCAAAGAACTCAGAATCCTTTGCTGTCATTATCCAGCTTATCTCAGAGGTAGAAGAGACTTGATGTAGTCTCGTCTTTGCGAACAATCCTCTTGTGACAGGGTCAATTTATTTAGCAGGTTTACATACCACTGTGCCATCTTTGGGAATAAAAACAAGCTGCCACCAATCTGTCTGCCTTTCCACGTTCGGGCCGTCCTCCCATATGTCCATAAGTTGGCTAGGTTTTCTCATTCAAATATGGCTGAACTGGCAAACGCTACAAATCTCCAACAATTTGGTCAGATACTTCGTGAGCTTTCCCTAAAATCAACAAAGGTTCATTAAGAGAAGTCGCTGAATGTTTTCTGTCTTATCCAAATGCCAGACTTAGTTGTCGACTGCTTCACTGAATCTAGGGACTCCAAAGAATCTGGTATGATATATGTGGCGAAATTCGGCACAACACGGCTTGAAGGCTCATCATCTTTTCATTGGCTTTGTCTCTGTGGTAAGTGGTTCTTTTTGGCCATATGCTCGTAAGTTTGCCATTTATAAACTAGTCGGACTACTTCAAAGTTTATTTTACGAACTGCCATTGCATACTCATACAAAGTTAAAGACGTTGACTCCCTTGTTGCTGGAGATGATATCTTTCACAGGTTTGTCGGCAATAGCATGAATAAATTCAAACGTACAAATCTAAATTTTTACACGAGCCATGGTTTGAAATTTGGTGTTTTTGTTTATAACATGGTAACACAAGCTTGATCAGAGTGTTTATTTGGTCTATTTATTTCCTTTGCGAATCAAAATTACGCTTTGTTTATTTTATTGCAACAATAAAACAATTAAAAAAAAAAAAAAAAAACACAGAATCGAACATTGCAAATGGATATCATTCCTGAAAACAATACAAATGCATGGTTATTTATGCTTCACGCTAATTTGTTTTTCTCAAGTCACTTCAAACAGGAATCAACAAAGAAACCAGATTCGCCACGACTGCCAGGTAAAAATGCATTTCATTTTATTTGAATTTGATTTTCTAAACACATATTTTTCCTGCATTCTATATTTTTCGATGATCTCACACAAAATTTGCAGGAGGAATAGTACTCACATTTTTCAGGTTTCGGAGACAATCACATTTCACGCAAAAATGATTTTTGAGAAATTTTCAAAGACACATGCTTTGATTGAGCAGCTGCGCATTGAACAGCTGCGTATTTAACAGCTGCGTATCGAACAACTGCGTATCGAACAGCTGCGCATTGAACAGCTGCGCATTGAGCAGCTGCGTATTGAACAGCTGCGTATTGAACAGCTGTGTATTGAACAGCTGCGCATTGAGCAGCTGCGTATTGAACAGCTGTGTATTGAACAGCTGCGCATTGATCAGCTGCGTATTGAACAGCCATTCGAACAGCTGCGCATTGAACAGCTGCGTATTGAACAGCTGCGTATTGAACAGCTGTGTATTGAACAGCTGCGCATTGATCAGCTGCGTATTGAACAGCCATTTGAACAGCTACGCATTGAACAACCATTTGAGTATAGTTGCGCATTGAACAGCTGCGCATAGTGTAGCTGCGCGTTGAACAGCTACGCATTGTATAGCTGCGGATTGAACAGCTGTGTATTGAACAGCTGCGCAAGCGCAACGGCAACAGGTAACAATGTCTTTTATTTTTAATCTGTCGCATTAATACTTATTTCTGCATGTTATATTTTCGAAACTCTGACATTTTTCATGCAAGATTGGTACTAAGTTTCTTTTCAGATTCACAGACGATCAATTTTAATGCTGCAGTGATATAAAAAAAAAAAAAAAAAAAATCAGAGAAAACATGATTTGTTGATAGCCTGAAGGAGCTGCTTCTCATCGCACATCTCCTGACATTCGCAGTCACACAGAAACCAATTGCGTCATGACTTGTTTACCCACATTTCTCCTTCAAAGCACATTAGTCATCCATGCTGGAGTCCACTATTCCATTTCCTTATCTGTCATGACTTCACACATGCCTATTTTTCTGAATTGCATACAGTTTACCCCATTTTTCAGTTCATCTTTTTCCTCGCCAATAAAACTATTCCGCTCCCTCTCCATAATTACATTCCCTTGCCATAAGCATTGTTGCTACTGAGATCTTTTATATAGTCCTACCAATCTTTTTGTCAAAACTCGCGTTGACTGATGTGGGATTCCTTAAGGCCCACCTTTCAACAGTCTTGCCCCATCGACTTCAGCACCTTATCTGGGATATAGACTAGAGTCCATTTTGAGTACCTAGAGGCTTGCATGCCTTAATGGCAAGTTCTCTCGCTGACGATCATGGGAATACATCAATGTCCCTTGATCATCAGATCTTGCAAGTGGCTCGACCTCAGCACATCCATTCGCACTTCGCAAGATGTACTCGGGTACCTTGGCACTCATTGACATCAATGGTGAGTTGCCTCGCACTGGTTAACGACATTCATCAATGGTCGGTAATCCAGTGATTTCTCTTCATGCTCGACATCGACACATCCATTCGCATGCTTAGAATTGTACCATCGGGTTTGTAGCGGGTGAAGACTATACACTCTTTCCTGATTCCCTCAGCAGTTCCAGCAGCTTGAATCCATCTATGAGAGTTTGACAGTTCCACATTTTCATGATTCATCAGCACCAGTTCAGATCCCTCCACTTCACATGCTCTGATTCAGTAGTGACCATCGCTGCAGTTCCAGCCGTTGCTGTTACAGCAGTCATCATTACAACAGTTGCTGTTACGGCAGTTACATCAGTTCCAGCGGTTGTTGTTTTAGCACATCCAGCACTTGTTGTTACAGTAGTGCTGCTACAGTAGCAGTCACCTTTCACATGTTCCTACAACAGTGTCGTATTTCACGTTACAGCAACGACGCCATTCACAGCTACATTTTTATGATCCTATAGCAGTGACACCTTCCATCTTCCAGCCGTCGCAGTTCCATATTCTTTCTGCCAGCCGTTACAGTAGTTGCAGCTACAGTAGTAGTCACGATTTTTTACTCCAGCAGCTGCAACAACTACATTCCTATTGCATAGTTCATCTACATTTTGGGTAAGTGGAGGTATGTTGTTTTCTAAGCTTTGATCATGAAATTCCTTCTATGCTGACTTGAATATTTTGGAAAATTTTCTCACCACACTTCATTTCGTTTTCCCGTCCATGACCTACACTATGTTGCATGAGGGCATGCAACCGATTCAGTTGGGGAGGGGGAACTATTGTCATAATCACCACATTTTTTTTCTTCCTTTATCATCATTCCATTTTCATCCCATTTACCATTCCCAAAAATTTCTTTTCCAACAATCCCCTGATGCACTTTACTTAATGCATTGATATACACTGGCATGATTCATACCAAATTGAGAAATGGTTTTCTTATACTCAGTTATGCTCTCTTATGCACATTGATAGCTTATGATTTCCAGTGAAGTGTGTGGTTACAATTATTATCATAACAGCAAGCGAAAATAAAATTATAAAAAAAAAAAAAAAAAAAGAAGAAGAAGAAGAAGAAGAAGAAGAGAATGTTGTTAACACAAGAACCAACATTCTTATATTCATGGTTGTTACACAAGAACCAACCATAGAAAAATGCCAGCTGTTACTCATGTCTCCCACATATCTTGGAAACATTCATCATTAAAAAGACATCATCAATCAAAGCCAAAGTTTAAATGCCAAAGGTTCTTCAGAAGATCCATGCATGGTTGCATGAGGACATGCAACACCTTCAGTTGGGGAGGATGTTAGGACTCAGAAATGTCGTATTTTCATCCACCTTTCCCTTCACTATTCCTTACATTTCATCGCCCTATTAAACCTTCATCATATCATTTGCATAAATACATTTGGGTTTCACATTATTATTTTCCACTTTATTCATTTTAGTATTAAAAGTGAATTTATGATTAAATATTAGAAAATATACATGTTTTCATATATATCTCAATTATGTGTGAGCTTTGTAATGTGTAGGAATATATCAAAGAGACTTCTCAAATATCTCTTACACCATTCCAAAGGAGATAATTATTCAAGCCTATTCTTAAGGAGAAGATCATGGAAGATTTGGTTGGCATATCTTATCTAGGATTCATGAGAGATATGTGGAGGATTTGAAGGAACCATATCTTGTAATAATAGGGAAGTGGTTGAGAATAGTTGAGAGAATGATGGATCTGTAATTAATGCATTCTTATCTTTTTCTTAAGGACTCTCATGTATAAAGGAGAGTGCTCCCTCTCCATTCCATTAAGTTGGAATTAGGTTAGATTAAGCTTGTAAGAAGGGATGTAATGAAGTTGGATTGGATTGGATTTTGTATTTGTTAGATTAAGTCTTGATTTGAGATTCATAATGTGATTCAAGCCTTTCATTGTTATGCTTTCATTGTTGTCATTTGATTATTGATTTGTGGATGTGAGCTCACTTATGTCGTTTTTGTTAACTCTTCACATGTTGTATTTCTCTTATGCAATTTCAATGCTTTCTTAGTTAGTGTTTCCATGCTTTCCTAGATTAATTTGATTTCAGCAATTTAGATTAAGTTAGATTAGATCTACTTCAGTCCTGCACAAACAGTGTACGTGCTTCATCAGTTTACGTACCCCGGATTGATAAGTAAATAGTTGGGCAACTTACTGCAACGTAATTATTACGACATATAACTCACCTGACACTAAGATGTGTTAATTACCTCATATAATTATGGGTTAGAGTTATACCACCTATAACACTAGTTATATTGCCTAAATTGTGTTGTATACTACAACATTAGGTTTGTATGGTAAATCATGGTGGTTACCACACTCAACAATCCACACTTCACTAAGTAGGATTGAATTCCACTAGTGGTGGGGTAAAGTTTGTTAATGCAATCTATAGGCGTTGAACCCTAATCCAAAAATCGACTTTGTTATGCATGAACAATTCCATTATTACTAATTTAGTCACAATTTAGACACTATCTTCTCTAATCTTATATGTATAGATTAGAGAAGATCAAGTTGGTATAAGATGTGTTTGATTGCACCACAAAGAATGGTACAACTTTGAGTCAAGAATCCAAGATACTACCTTATATCTTCCACCTATAGGCACCTTTTTCAGCATTGGTGTAGAAGTTTAGAAGAATATCCTCGTGCTCTCACAATCCCTTTCTTTTGGTTCAAGCATTAGTACAACTCCAATCAATATAGCTACTCTAAAAATTGGGATCGAAAACATTATCTTCATGCACATTCTTCCTTGTGATGACCAGTCTAATGCAAGAAATCGAATGATAACGGTGTATAAATACTTGAACATCCTTGTGCCAAGTACAAGTACAACTAATGATTAGTTTAATATTTCATATTTTAAGAGAACCATTTGAAAGTGTGCTCTTTGTTGGTGAGAACATTTGCAAATTACCCCAAACATCTTTTAAAGAGTTAACAATGCAATATTAAAAACATGGAGAAAGATGGTAAAACCATACATATCTCATGCACATTTGTTGGATATAAAGTGAGTCTCGTGCTATTTTTTATGATAGACATAGAGAATTTTTTTCATAAAAGTGGTATAAATATTCCGAAGGAGGTATATATTATTTACTCTATGTGTTTCTACCTTTGATATGAAATATGATAGAAATTCTATATCCATGCACTTATCAAGATGTATGCAATATCATATGACTTAGTATTATGATACATTGTGTTGACAATTATTATGACAACACGTGCACTATCCTCTAGCAATAAGCAATAACTTTTTTAGTTATTGTCAAGTTAATTATATGTCTTAGTCTTTTTATTATCAACCAAGATTCATAACTTGTGAGTTGTAAACACAATATGTGTTGGTAAATTATTTAGATGTAATCTCATAATATTCATTATATGCTATTATTATTAGAGAAGAATAATATAGAAAATGGTATCTTAAGGTTAATGAACTCAAGGAATGAAATGAAAAGGGAAATCAGCTACACACAAACAAGTCCTAGAAATGGTATAGGAAATTACTAATAGTAAACTACTATGTGTAAAAAACCTAAGAAAGCCTTAAATTATAATAGAAGACAAAATCAACCTATTCTAAAACAATGTTTAACTGATGAAGAAATATTAGAATCTAATCAATACTTATACTTAATAAAATTACTTCAACTATGCTTTAATATCAGAAAGCTTGAAAGGAAATATTTTAAGTCTATCGTAACAAATCTAAACTATGTTGTTGATGATTTTGATAATAGATAAAAACATAGTATTCCTTACAACTAATTAAATATGGAAATTGCACAGACTATAGAAGATTATGAACTACTAATTGCTTACTGTGAAAATCGAATAACAATATATCTAAAGTGAACTCTAACTCTATAAAAGACTTATGTATTTAAATCTAACTCTAATTCCTTTTTGAATCAATTAACCAAGTTCTAGAAAAAGAGCATATAAAACAGAGGACAAGAACTGGTACTTGAATTTGAAAAAGTTTCACTATTAAAACAACTGCAAAAATATGTGTTTTTATAGTATTTAAAATAATACTGAAACCATGTTCCTATTGCAAAACCAAATATCACTACTTAAATCAATTGATGATACCACTCCAATGAACTTACTCAAGTAAAACGACCATTCTATATATGATGAAAACAATCCAGAGTTACAAAAGATGATTTTAATTAAACATGCAGCTACAAGATTTACAATATTTTTAAACCTTGAAAAGAAAGTCTATAGCTAAATGCATAAAATGTTTGTATGTATGATGAGTAGGATTATGTAAATGTATGAGAACTCAATGAACATATGAACAACAAAATTCTTGTACAAAGTAAGATGATCAAGTACAAATGAAGAAACACTTTTAGAATAAGAATATAATGATGACAAAGGATTACTACAAACAAGGAGACACATATTTGCACACACTTGATCAAACAAGTCAACAAGGATTTAAACAAAAATGTAACAGTAAAATAACAAAGATGTAAACTGAACAGAAAAATGCTAGCTAATGCAAAATGAATAGAAAGAAAAAGGAAAAGCTTTTCTATCCAGGAGGTGGGCCCTTTCCTACTGGTCAACAAGCTTGGTTAAACACTATCTACAACGATAATAGGCTCAACTTCAAAGAAACTTAGATCTTCGTTTATTCAAAATGAGGACAATCTTCACATCAATACATATCACGAGCGAAACATCTTCAATGTTTGATCAATCTTAGTTCAAAACTCTCACATAAACATCAACACAACATGACTCCCTAACCACGACTGAGAATGGTATTATATAATGTCTCAGGGATAGAATCACATCCCTTTACAATAGCAACAAATCTACTAAAATATAAAGTAGTTTACAATATCACTCATAAGAAGCGGATCTAAGCTTGAGTAATTGGAGTAGATGTTGAACGACCTATGACTCGCACCCAACTTGTTGGCTAGGGAAGTGTGCCCTAAAACCCTATGGCTCTCATAGCTATCACACAAATCTCAACAATGATAAATAATAATAATCGAGATACTAAAACCCTATGGCTCTCATAGCTATCACACAAATTTCAACAATGATCAATAATAATAATCGAGATACCAAGTAACTCACTTTATCTTTATTTTATAACCTTGACATTGCATGCCCTATACCTAAGTCACCTTTCTCTTCTATTTCTCTGTTGAGTTGCATGCATCTCACTTGTTGCATGCGTGCATGTATCTCACTTTTGCATGCGTGCATGCATCTCACTTTTGCATGCTTGCATGCATCTCACTTCTGCACGCGTGCATGCTTGCATGCATCTCACTTCTGCACGCGTGCATGCTTGCATGCATCTCACTTCTGCATGATTGCATGCATCTCATTTCTGCATGTGTGCATGCATGCATGCATCTCACTTTTGCATTCACACATGAGCTAGGGCTCGCATGCTCTGCATGTCCTTTGTTTCAGTTTTACCCAAAATGGAACATTACAAAGGCACACATGTAGAATAAAATTTTGAATGCTAAGGGATAGACCTAACACGTAGTCACATTTCTATGATGGTCAATTCGCAAACACATTATCCCTAATACCAAATTCACTCCATCACCCTCACCTCATTTACAAACTTAGGAAATGCATCTTGTCTTAGGGGTCTAACATGTCATAAGGGTTTAATTATAGTCACACCATGGTGAATCTAAGGTTCATGGAATAATTCATTAAAAGGACATTAGGTTATCAGAAAAGTGCACTTGCTAACCTTTTCATGTATTATTTCTTACATATTTGATGGTATTTCTGTGAGTTGATCCATGTGTTATTGCTCCGGCTCATCATAGCCATCGATTGTTTTATTTTTATCTTTTGATCTCCACCACTCATTCATAAAGTGGTTAGGTTTTTGGTCTCTTTCATTCCTATTTAAGGAAGAGACCCCCTCATTGTAAAGAGACTTTTGGGCTCTTGGATTTTCAGCATAATAAAAAATATCTTTTGCAAATATCTTGGATGCTTTGAATGAATGCTCTTGTGAACGATTATACATCTTTTCTCTGTGTTATCATTGTGGATCTATCTTTTCCAAATGTTTTATCTACAGGTGGTCGTGTAGTAGAAGAGGATGACGAATTGAAGAGGGAACTATTGTGGGGAAACCCCATATTTCTCCATCTCTTCGACTTGTGTCTCAGGGAGTATCTCTATTGTATGCTTTGGTCATTTTGATGCTTCTTGTTTCATCTTTTCTATTGTACAGTTGCTTTCATGCTTGATTGATTCTTACTGTGGATCGTTTTTGGCAGGGAAGGGCACACTTGTCATCTTGGAGGGATAGCAATTTCACTTGGGAAGGCTGGATTTCACTCTTGATTGCCTCACTTTGGAAAGATCATCGATTTGCAAGGTTGCCGCAAGCATATCCAGGTATGTTTCGAAGTATTTTTGTTATTTTGGGATCCAATCCAATCGTCACCATTAAAATTCACTATTAAAACCCTCACTTAAAATTTATAAAAATTTTCTAGCTCAAAAAACTTCAAATACTAGCGAACGATTTCTTGGTTTTCATCTTAATGCCAAGCATGAAGTGGGTTTCCTAGGGCGTCATGCTCTGTTGACTCCTTTTGTCCCAAATCCGAAGGCATTGGTCTCTCCCTAATGCGCCCTCTCTGAGTTTGCCCCTTTTTAGTTGTTTGACTGCTCATTTTTCGCTTGTAAGCTTTGATATTGTCAAATCTACAGTCAAGCAGTGTTAGGAAGCCATTATTCATTCAGATCTACCTCTTGGGACCATTTCCCCTAAATTAAGTACATGTTTCCCAAAGCAGTTGATTTTAATCATTTTCCTTAACACCTATATCCTATATTTGCACTTAATACTGAGCCATTGTAATTGAACTAATCAAATTTTATATTTCATCTTTCTTAAGCCTCTGCAATAACTCAATTCCTTAAATCTAGGGTTCTACACCCTTCACTTCATTTTCACTGTTTGATTTGCTTGTTTGAGTGTTTGGGTTACATATTTCGATCCAAGAGAGCAGGGTCTCCCCCTTTGTTACTTGTGGCTTGGATAGCAAGAAGTGAAGAGTTCCTCGATTGGCATGACAACAAATCTATCTAGGGAATCGATGCCCTCTTAGGTGTCACCGGTTAGTTGTCTTCCTCTACCATTCTGGATAGGACCTTTAAAGTAGACAAATACACTTTGTGTGATAACAATAGTGTTAGAGCAATTTGTATTCGTTGATTTAGGTCCTATTTTCGGGTATTTCGGATTTGCAAAGCCATTCCCCCCCAAGGTAGAACCTTGTCCATTCAACTCTAACACCTATAGTCACCTAGATCTATAGTTGATTTCACAAGTTACTGTGAAATATTAATTTGATTTTATTCATCGGTATATCCATTATTGTCAATCTGAAGTCTAATTCATATCTCAGTAGCTCATTTTATGATCTAGGATCCAATCACCAGGATATCCCAATTTGTCTAATATTTCTTATTTTTATCAACTGTCTTGGTCTTGTTTGAGTGGTCTTTCTCTTGTGGAATACCAAAGAGTCTCCCCCTTATCCTTCTCATACATTTGGCTTAAAGTGACAAGTACCTTATCCAGAGTGACAACCACTTCAAGATTGGTGAATTTGGTATTTGAATTGTCACCTGCCTAGCTGCCTATACCTCCATCATCTCGGATAGGACGCACTTAGTGACAGCTAGAGTTTGTGCGATAACACTTTTCGTGGTATCTTTGGAGTTTATTTGTGCATCTTGGAGTTATATGGTTAGGTTCTTACCATTGGATATTGGAGACAATGTTTTTGGGAGAAAAACCTAGGGTGGACTTGTGAAGCAAAGAGAAGAGGAGGAAGTCTTGGCTTGGAGATATGTTGGAAGGATTCTTGCACTTCTTCTTATTGGAGCTATGGTTTGATAATTTACTCTAGCTAGGACATTTTCCATTGTTGGATTTTGTAGCCCTGAGAGTGTTGATGTTTCTCCAGATTGCAACATCGAGCAGCATTCTGCAGACACTTCCCCAAAGGGGTCATGAGAATTGACCAATAGATAATGGAGGATGGCCCTAATGTAGCCTTGATTAGACATGAAAAGTGACTAAGAGTGAATAAGGCTCGAGGTGCTTAGCCTTAATTAGTCATGAGAAGTGGCTAAGAATGAATAAGGCTAGAGTTTAGATTGCATACTCTGTGATGGAGTGCTCCGAGAAAGAGTTATCTATTCTATATTAGAGTGAGTTGACTTGTTTATTTGATAGGGGATTTCATCCCCTTGTGAAATATGCAAACTTTAATCTAATGCTAATTTTGACATAGGCTCCAAGTGTTTGGGACTTCTTATAGTGGTGTCAAATCAACATTAGAGCTCTATGTGAATAGACGTGCACGTGAGGAGATGAACATTAATAAGGGAAGCTTTTATATGATGAAGAAATACCAAGAAGTCAAGTCATCCATTGAATAAGTCCCAAATAGCTTTGAAGAACTCCCAAAGAAAAACTGAAGACAAGAACACAAGTTGGCGCTGAAGATGAAATAGAAGATGAAGATAAAAATTAGTGAGGAGATGAACATCAATAATGTGAAAATACTCACAGCAGATCTAAGAGATGATGTATACCTCACAAGAGTAATTATGATTAAGTAGGAAAATAGAAGAAGAGTGAACAATACAGTATAATGAGCAACAGAATAATATGGTACAGTAGAACTCAGATAGAAGTAATAATACTTCACACACGCTAACTGATTAATCACAATATGGACAAATAAGTAGTACAAGCATGAGGATTCGAATGCCTAAGGTGGCAATTCGAATTAGCCTTCATGAAGTGATCAAAGGATCACTGGAGTGTCATCGGAGCACAACTATGTGTCCTCATGATCATCAGTGGAGTCATCAATGCACACGTAACTATCAACTGTCAGTCAAACTGAGTCTAACTAAGTGTAGTAGGTGTAACTAAATGTAACTAGCACATGGAGACACTAATTGGATGAAGGAGGCTCAGTGGAGGATGCAGTAGGAGCTTACTAGAGTCAGAACAGGTAGTTTAGTCTCACTGGAGGTCCATCGGAGTGATAAGGTCAGTAAAGAGTCAGTTAATCCTCAAATCAAGGAAGTAACTGAAGATAACTGGACTGGTAGGTGAAGAAGGTGCCTTTGTCATGCAGTGGAGCAAAGGAGGGCGCATTAGGCACTAGGAGGGCTGAAACTGCAAGGAAAGAAGCTCTCGGGGCTAGCTCACCGAGGGCTAGGTGCTGGTGCTGATGACTGGAATGCATGCAAACACTAATTGCATGCAAACCCTAATATTTGCATGCATGACTGAAAATGCAAACAATGGAAATGCTACTAGGACTAGGATGGAGTATAGGAATATCCTAACACCCCCCCTTAATCCATCCCGGGCCCAAGTAACTAAGACCAAAGGTCACCCAATACAATGAATAATAATAGTCAATAAACCGAGGAAATGGGGAAAACCTCATGGGAAAAATACCCCCCCTCAAAATAGACTATAAGGCACACACAAAATAAATGCTCCAAACTCAAGCAGGTGTGATGCTTGGTCATATGTCTGTAGGTATCTTCTTCTTGGGAAGAAGTGGATCATGCTCAGAAAGCATGTGTTTGTACTTGCTCTTCAGATCGAATGTGATGAGAACAAATCCAACAGTATGAGAATGATCCTTGAACCTGTGATTCGAATCAGCTGAGGTAGGATCAAATCTGTGAAAGTGCATATAGTCTTTTGTCTTCTCCTTCGAACCACCATGGCTGAGATTATGCCAAAAATAAATATTACATGTTTGCTTGAAATCAAAATCAGATTTAAGACTTAAAACACAGTTTCTTGAGATCTCCTTTGAACCAGCAGGGGTGAGATCAAAACTATCATATGCATGAGAAATGATCCCAAGCAGTAATTGCTTAGAACCCAATTTAGATACAAGACTTGAATCATGGTTTCTTGAGATCTTCTTTGAACCATGAGAGGTGAGATCAAAACTAGTAGATGCATGAGAAATTATCCCGAGCGAATGACAATGGCCATATTCTTCAATGACCTTCTGAAAGCATGGAATTGTGATCATATAGTAGTATAAAAGAGGAGATAGTTGGAGAGGAGCGAACGCATTACCTTCAATAGCTGTTTTGACCTCCGAAATAATCATGTGATCATGATGCAAACCAACAGACTCTGGTGCAAGAGAGGATTTAGGACATTCTGCAATATCTAGAGTGTGAGCTGGCACAGAAAGAGAAGAAAGTTTGAGCATGAGTGGAGAATCTACAAGTTCTTTGTCAACAACTTCAATATGAGATGATACTGGTTCATGACCTGAGAGACCATCAAGAGGAGCGAATGCATCACTTTGCTTGCTTTCGAATGGGTTAGGACCAAGTCCTTCATTCTTTCTGCCAAATTTTTCATCCAGGTGAGCCCATAACTCTTTTGGAGTCCATAACTCCTTTGGAGTTTCAACACCATCACGGTATTTGAATTGGAATCTCTGGTATGCACACAAAGAAAGCATCATTGCTCCAAAGGCATCATCACCTTTATTTAACCAATCAATCTTTTCTTTAGGGGATTCGAACTCTCTTTCAAAATGACAATAAAAAAGATCATGGATCTTCAAGTGTGCTATCATTCTTGGTTTCCATTCATCATAGTTGAATGGAGAAAGAAAGGGGATTCCTTCTAAATCATACATTGAAGCTGTAGAAGACCTGCAAAAACAATATAGAATAACTGCAATTGCTACTGCTGCAAAAATGCAGAATTTGCTGCACTCGAAATCTTGGTAATAACCTGCAAAAAACTCTCAAGAATGGAGATAAACAATACTCTCAACATGCTCTGATACCATGTGAAAATCCTCACAGCAGATCTAAGAGATGATGTATACCTCACAAGAGTAATTATGATTAAGCAGGAAAATAGAAGAAGAGTGAACAATACAATATAATGAGCAACAGAATAATATGGTACAGTAGAACTCAAATAGAAGCAATAATACTTCACACACGCTAACTGATTAATCACAATATGGACAAATAAGTAGTACAAGCATGAGGTTTCGAATGCCTAAGGTGGCAATTCGAATTAGCCTTCATGGAGTGATCAAAGGATCACTGGAGTGTCATCGGAGCACAACTAGGTGTCCTCATGATCATCAGTGGAGTCATCAATGCACAAGTAACTATCAACTGTCAGTCAAACTGAGTGTAATAGGTGTAACTGAATGTAATTAGCACATGGAGACACTAACTGGATGAAGGAGGATCAGTGGAGGATGCAGTATGAGCTTACTAGAGTCAGAACATGCAGTTTAGTCTCACTGGAGGTCCATCGGAGTGATAAGGTCAGTAAAGAGACAGTTAATCCTTAAATCAAGGAAGTAACTGAAGATAGCTAAATATAATTGGACTGGTAGGTGAAGAAGGCGCCTTTGTCATGCAGTGGAGCAAAGGAGGGCGCATTAGTCACTGGGAGGGCTGAAACTGCAAGGAAAGAAGCTCTCGCGGCTAGCTCACTGAGGGATAGGTGCTGGTGCTAATGACTGGAATGCATGCAAACCCTAATATTTGCATGCATGACTGAAAATGCAAACAATGGAAATGCTGCTAGGACTAGGATGGAGTATAGGAATGTCCTAACAAATAAGGGCAGCTTTTATATGATGAAAAAATACCAAGAAGTCAAGTCAGCCATTGAATAAGTCCCAAATAGCTTTGAAGAACTCCCAAAGAAAAACTGAAGACAAGAACACAAGTCGGCGCTGAAGATGAAATAGAAGATGAAGATCAAAATTAGCGAGTCGACCCCATCAAGTGTACAAGTCACCCAAAGAAGAAAATTCAAGTGAATTGAAGAATATAAATAAAGTGCTCACACACTTCATTTTCATCATCACATCATCATCTTCTCTCCACTTGTGGGCACTTTCCAAGGAAGGCCTAGCAAAGGCAAGAAGCAAAACATTTTGGGTTCTTATCATATCCTAGTGGTTTGTTATTTCTCCCTAGAGGTTTGCTTGGGTTTCTTGTGAATAAGGGCACACTCTTATGTGTTAGGGTTTCTCTTCATGAATGGTATTGAACTTGAATTGGATTGATTTCTTCTAAGAAAAGTTGGCTGACTTTTCTCCCTATTGGGTTTCCCAAGATAAAATTCTTGTGTGCATGGCTATCTTTCTATGATCGTTTATTTTTGCTACGATTTAAGTTGAAATTTTCAATGTGCAATTATTCATAAAACCTGTGGGATGAAATGAATGCTTGAAAATCATTGTGAAATAATTATCAAGATGGAAATAGTTTAAAATTCATCAGAGAGGAGGCTATGGTATGTGCTTCATCATTAAGATTATAAATGAAGTTTCTAGCCATACATATCTTGTGTCAATTTTAGCTTGATTTTTGACTAAATGAGTTCCTCATATTTTGATGTTTACATTTATTCATGATCTTGATTTGACATCTAAAGAAGAATATAAAGGGGTTAAGTTTGTTTTTGTTACTTCTATTGTAAAGTCTGTTCTCAAATACGAATTGATATGCTGCCCTAGAAGGGCTAAATGCTTACCTCATTGGTTGGTGTCTTTTCTCCTTCATTGCTGAAAAATTTATCATTGTTTGAAAGTAAATTATCGCAATTATTCCGCTGTCGTTTTGTACTTTAATTTACAACAGTCCTACAGAATAAAATTATGGGGATAAGATCCTAATAACCTTCTAGAAATAAAGTGAAGTTTCTGAATTGCATTGAAGTGTCATTTTAATGAAATTTCCAACATGGTAACAAAGGGAGTTGTAGTTGATATAACACATGAATAAGGGTAAGTATATTTCAACTAGTGACAACCTTGGGCATGTACCTGATCTAGTTAAGGAAATTAGGTATGAAACCCCACTTTGCTTGAGATAAGTGTCTTTGGATTTGAGGAGTTGCTTTGTTTACTTTATATACTATTGATTTTGTCCACCTAACACTTTTTTAGGATGTATAAAGTTACTCTTTGACCAAATACTCTGAGAAGTTCAATTGAGCTTCAAATTATGTTCCATCGCTCAAGCTCCAAATCCTTATGGAAGAGGTTTCTCTTTGGGAACATGCTGAGGACATTCCAAAATCTAGATATACAACATAGCTGGTTGCTCATATGAAGAACAAATCCAAAGTGAAGAGAATAATTTGTGATTCTATGGAGGATCACTTCAATTCACAGATTATTGATAAGAAGTCAAGTAAAAGCATGTTTGATGCTTTGATCAAGTTATTTCAAAATTCCTGTGCTTCTCAACAAATGCTCTTACAGTACCAATACTTAATAGTTTGTATCACCATAACCGATATTATGTGAACTTTTAGACAAGATTAATGAATTTGAAGGATCAATTGATTGCCATTGGAACTAAGGTTGGCCATCATGATCTAGTATCCAAATCCTGTAAAGGGCTTGATCCTTTCTAGGAGAATTTTGTTAAGGGTATTTATGATCAGGAAAATATACCATATTTCCCAAAGCATTCGATAGATCTTGTACAATAGGAAATCAGATTGCAGTCTTGTGTAGAGAAACAATCGGAAGTAGATGTTATTAGTCTCGTTAAGAACAAGAAGGGTAGAAAAAAAAGGTTCTGGAAGAAGGATGGGACAGAAGTTAGAATAAAAAAGGACTTGAGTAAGGCAATGTGGTTTCGATGCCACGAGATGCTTCATTATGCAAGACAATATTTTTTGAAGGGAAAGGGTGTGAAGAAAGTTGTAGTTGGGACTGTAGAAAATGTAGAAGAGATGACCTATCAGTTTGATACTACCTTTTGTTGATATTTTACTTAAGTAGTTATGTTATTGAGAATTATTTAGACTTTAATTCAATTTATATCATATCATAATAACTGCATTCATAAGGATCACTAAAAGAAATACATTCACAGCATACATAGAGATTTATCCTAGAAAACCCTCTAAGGGAAGAAAACCCAGCAAAATGTCTTCAGTATAGATTCATCAACAAAGTACAATTATAGTACAATGAAGAGCTAAACCTCTCTCATAGAAAGATACCCCAGATACAAAGATAAGATAAAACTCGATATATTAATCTTCCTCCACTTGTTGCTTCTCTCTCTTGCGCACTTCTCTCACTGACTTGATGCGAACTTGCTTGATGTTCAAATGAGGAGGGTGTCATTATTTATACCTTCATTTTCTATTTCCATGCTTTTCAGGGATTTATAGAACTTTCAGGGGGGTTTCCTTCCTAGAACTTACTGGGGGTGTTTCCTTTCTAGAAATTTTTGAGGGTTTTCATTCTAGAACTTTCTGGGGGTTTTTCCTTTCTAGAACTTTCCAGGGGTTTCCTTTCTAGACTTTCTAGAATCTTTTGGGCTGACATAGGAAATATTTTGGGCTGACATAGGAATATCTTGCGTAGCTACATAAAATATCAACACTACCTCTTACCAAGGAAGGTATTCTTCTAGTGCGATCTTCAATACTGCTTCTGCTGACCCATACTTAACCATTTACTTATTGATATTCCACGAATCTATTCATTACTAGAATTTTTGTACGAGCAAGCTATCAACCACATCATGCATCTGGGGCCGCAACATCATACATAGAATCTCACTAGTGGGTACAACCTCATCATCCTTTCAGACCTTATGGATCTCGACGTCCTTTCCGTCCTTATGTCATCACGAGACTTCATCTAGTTCACACAGAACTAGGCATCTAGCTTACACAGAACTAGGAAACCATCCATCTCACACAGAACTAGGAAACCATCCATCTCACATAGAACTAGGAAACCATCCATCTCACACAGAATCCGGGTAACTATCCAATTCACACAGAACTGGGAAGCTAGCCTGAAAGCTATCCCTTCTTGTTAGCACCACCAGGCATCTATCCCACAATGAATGGGAATCTAACCATAAGGGTTACACAATCCAATGCGCACACATTAGCCATATAGCCCAAGGATAGGAAACCTCCAACCCACACAGGTTGGCCCTCCATCTCGAAAGATGGGAATCCACCAGTCCACAATACCTATTCTTCCATCCCCGAAGACTGGGTATCCTAACCCTATGAAGGGTCATGCCGACTTGTGCCTTAGTCGACAACATTCTCATGAATGACTGCCTGTTGTTGCCACACTCTATATGCTACTACCCATGGAATCACATCTATAACTCAACACTTCCTCTTAGGTAGGGAATTCATTTTGCACCACGCCAAGCTTGTCCCTTAAATACTCAAACTTTATATTTGATGGAGGCTTGGTCAACACATAGGCTATATGCTCATTTATCGCAATATACTTGAGCTTTACATCTCCTTTCTGCACCATGTCTTGAATATAATGGTACTTGATCTTAATATGCTTGGATTTGTCATGAAACATAGAGTTCTCAGACAACTTTATGCAACTCTGGTTGTCACAAAAAATACAAGTCACCTACAATTCGAGATCAAACAATCCAACAAGCAACTTTCGAAACCACACAGCTTCGCTACTAGCTAAACATGTTTCTATATACTATGCCTCAGTCATACTGAGTGCCACACTGGTCTGCTTCTTGCTGAGCCACGAGATCATAGATGATCCAAAACTGAAGCAACATGATGGAGGATAGTACATGAGGAGGATAGTACATATGATGCAGTTATCTGATCATACAACGTCAAGATCACAGGGTGTTAGCACTTAGTTGTGACATGGATTCGATATTGAGTGATTTGGGTGTAAAGGACATTGAAGAGGAAGAGGAGCCCATTTATGAGCCTATGGTTACCAGAGATTCCTTGAACAACACTCAGATGGCTCTTTAGGAATCCGATATGCATGTAGACAGGTTGTGTGACGAGTTGGAGTCGGCACACTCTTCATCATCTACAGCAAGAGTCGAGACATTCATGATAGGAAAGATACATGAGGAGATACGTGACTGGGAGAAGGTTGAATCTATACATATGGGGCAATGTGGAGGCTATGAGTCACTTATTGTGGAGGGGCCATTAATGGTTCTGATTGTAGTTGCAAATTTGTTTACAGGAGTCACACTCCAGTATAGTACAGATGTGTGGGATCCTGGTTCAGGTGACACTAGTAGAGTGAGTGCATAGGAGGATACCGCAACACACACAGGATACAAGACAACTATAAAACATGAGGGCATGAGTAGCACATATGGTTTGAGGGGAGAGAATCCGGTGATGATTTTGCATGAGGAGCACTCAGAGTTGCAGGTGACTGAGGAGAGATATGACATAGAGGGTTTGGATCATGTAGGGGATCATGAGCCATCTCTGTCAGAGAGAGGTTTAGCCATGGCAGAGATAGTTGAGCATGTTCCCTATGGATCAACCAACGGGGAAGTATATGCATACAGAGGTTGGATGGACAAATATATGGCGGATATAGAGACACATTGGATCACAGGATTCGTTCATATCAGTGGAGTATTGGCTACAGTAGTGCATACATGATACTCGATGGCTCAAGAGGATATAGGAGTATGCAGTAGTCTACATGGGTACATAGGGGCACAAGATGAGATCCCATGGAGTTTTGGAGTGTTTCCTCTTGGGAGACCACCTGACAGAGATCACAAGCATACCCTTGTACTGGGTTTCCCTAGGATCGATGAGGGGAAGGACATGCTTTATAGGGTAGTAGGACCCTCGATAGCCTATCTTTGTCAGGGATATCATCCGATGAGGATCAGAAAGCATGATACTCATAGGTCTACTTCTATACCTAATTTTGGGATTGTGGTCATGCCTGTGGGGTTGACCAACACACTAGTTACTTCCCAGCCGCATCTGCAGTAGCATAGCTATTTATTGCTATTACAAAACAAGACTTGGAAGGTTCACCTGAGACATTTAGATGAGGTGAATGGCATATTGGCCACAACGACGATCTTTCAATTAGGCCATGGGATTGGTACACTGAGTACACATGGGAGATTAGATTGGTTTGTAGGGATTGCAAATGAGAGAGTAGGGAATGAAATCATCTCCTATAGAGATTGCCCCTGTACAGACCCCAAGTACTCAGTTAGGGAGAGGAAAATGAGGGCTATGCAGGATTTACAGTTGGTAGATTATTCTTGGTATTTGCATGAGTATGAGGCACCGCAGGTGGCAGAGCTATTCTCCAGAGAGAGGCTTAGACTCCATGGATTATTTGAGCACATAGATGGTGAGTGGGTTAGCAAATATATAGATGCAGTTTGGTGGGAGCTTATTGGATTAGAAGGAGCGGAGTCAGTTATTAGTACTTGGTTTCTACCAGAGGATTACATGGAGACCCTGATGACTATTAGTATGATACGAAAACAGTTCGTTGGAGTTGGGTTTGGTGGACCCCTTAGTTGGTGGTGGAATCCAGGCATTCATCTGCATGATGGATTGTTTCAGATAGTAGAGGTGATTGACAGAGTTGTGAGGGTGATCGATCCACTATATTTATGGGATGATAGTGGAGGAGAGGTTGAGAGTTATTTATGGCATACCCGGCTTTCTTTCCTGGTATTCAGTATTGAGATTGACAATGGAGCCATTACGGAGGAGATGGCTAGTTTCTGCTTTCAAGTGTTTATTCGTGGGATGCTTAGGTTTGGATGCATGACAAAGCAGTCTTGTAAGGAGTTTGTGTAGCTTATGATTGCTTGGCTCTTCAGGGGCAATCAGATGGATTCTAGTATTAGCACTAGGCATACCAATGCTCGGGGTAGAGAGAGCTTCACATCACACAGACTAGTGAGGTACTAGAATGACTTCACCTTTTACAGGCAGATGCAAGGTAGGTTTGCATGGAGAAACTGGGTGGATATTATGACGGGTCAATAGGGAAAGTTGGGACCTACATTGATGCAGCCTTCGACAAATTTTGAGCAGCCATGTGGGAGCCTATTGTTAGATTGCATCATAGGTATACTGAGGATGCAAGGTGTAGAGTATATATGTGTAGAGTCTCACCAATTATCAAAGTTCTTGCAAATTTCGGTGATTTCCTCGGATTATAGGGTAGCACGAGTGATAGAGTTGTCTCTTGAGGAGATGATTAGAGTTCATGAGTAGCCCAAAGTCGTTACTAGTGATCAGAGCAGATTTCCTTTGTCAGTATTTGAGGTTGAGTATGACAATAGAATTGCAGACTTCACTTGGTTTCCTATGCACTACACCATTCATAGTGAGGGGGGCAGCTCTTACATATATTTCTGCTTGGAGTTCTAGGAGAGGTGGATGTTGATAGAACTTGACAGACAGTTGATGATGATCAAAGTGGCTCAACGACTGCAAGATGGTCTCTTTTTTTGGGTAGCAGGGGACCTTGAGATTGCAATCGTGGATGATACAATAGTTAGCATGAGTACGAGAGTCAACTATCACTTCTCTTTTTTTGGGTAGCAAGGGACCCTGAGATTGCAATAGTGGACAATACAACAGTTCGCATGAGTACGAGAGTCAACTATCACTTTCAGAAGCCTATCCATATGCAACAGTGGATTAGATTCCTATGTGGGGGACCTTATGAGGGATGGATACAGTGTTTACTGGCTTGGATGATTAGGAGTCTATAGGATGCTCCTTGTGTTGATACTGCAGAGGGATGTGGTGGATGTAGTAGGTACTCCGCAGTTCTCAGGCTAATTTGGGACCCTGAAATTTTAGTGATGGACAATTTAGTGGTTATTAGAGGATACTTTCAGGAGGTCTCATGTCATGCTACCTCGCAGGACAATACTTTGAGTAGGAGGTTCTATAGATCTCCTAGGATGATTTGGGAACCTGGGATTTTACCTGGATTCAGTTAGTTCAGTTTGATTGATTATGGAGTTGTGTTGGTATTGCTTGAGGACAAGCAATCTTGGCGAGGGAGGACTGTAATGTTCCTTTTTTAACATATAGTAGAATTGACTGAGGATTGATACCATTCATACCAAAAGAAGATTTTAATCATCGCTATTAGATCATCAGTAGATAAAAGAGGGCCACGAGAACTAGGGGCCACCTGCATGCATTACATGCGGGACATATTTCATGATGCATGCACATAAATACCTTTATCAAGCCTTCATGCACACAGAAAGCAATGCATGCAAGTCAATTGAGAATTAGAAGAGAAAAGCAACCTAGGCATGCAAAATTTAGGTCATGCACTGACAAAGTTATAAAAGAAGGATAAAGTGAATGAATAGGTCTGCTTATTGATTATTGATTTCAGAAGTTGACTTGGAGAGCTCAATGAGCCAGTTTTGGGTTGAGGGCACATACTTAACCATCAAGTGTATTTTGGAAATGAAATCTATCTACCCTAGTCACTATCAGGGTTGGATCATCCAGATTCAACATTACTACTATCATCATACAGTATTCTTCAACATTTTCCAAGGATCTAGCTACATTCTAGAGCAGGAGGACTTGCCATCTTTGCATGGGCGACTTGGACAAAGCAAGGCATCTTCATATCTCAGTATACAATCATCTTTTTGTCCACATGCAGCTTCTATCCTTCCGAGAGCATCACTATTAGCCTAGTTACAGAATACAGGCTGCTCATTCACCTTTTGGATCAAGTTATCATCAAAATCAGTAATTGAGGGGCACCCTTTCATGCATGGGCGACTTGGCACATATATCGCATGCTGGCTCCATATTGATCTACATCTACTACTACTGCTATTGGTATGTACATGCATTATTTATATCCCTACTTTATAGCATTTATGATTATTTGGGTTATTTAGGGGTTGGCAAACCCATGCATTTGCATGCATGTTCAGGAAAGCATAGCTCATCACGCACATTCATGTTTCCTTTAAATATTGGACTATAAAACTACAAGCAAGCAACAACATCATCGAAAACTTCATAAACAGAACAAAAAATATCAGTTGGTATATTACAACAAAGGTTGTGAAGCTGATGCCTAGCGCTATCTCTTAATTAAGAAGCTCAGTGTATGTAGAATACCAAGACCTTAGTTTCTTTCCTTGGCATGAAAAGATGAGAAACTTTATTTGGCAAGGTAAGAAAATATATACATGTATTTTTGGTGAGTTTCTTTTTAAGAAAAACATTTAAATTGAATGGGAAAACAACTTTACATCACTTTCATCATAAATTATGTAGATTAGACTTAAGAGTTCCTTTTCTATAGTCTCATCTCTTACTTAGACATGTTCACTTTACTCCATCTCATTTGCAGGTTTTTCATTTAAGTAGTGAGAGGCAAAAATGTAAATTTCAATGTTTAAACAACTAGAGACTATGTTACTTTTAGATGCACTTGTACTGTGATTGTGTTTGCATACATTTCTATTTTCACTCATAAACATGTTTACCAAAAGCTTATATGCATCCATTTCCTATGGCAGATGGAAAAGAGACAACACGTTTTTGAGGAACAATGGACATTTGAAGAAAATTACTTAAATGTCTCTATACACGGAATCCATCTTCGAAATGATTATGGTATATTTTCTTCTCATGAATTCCAAATTCAGTTTTTTAGTGGGCATGGTGATATTTCTAAAACCTCTATTGGAGAGCAATTTACTTGAACATGTTTAAACATAATTTTCCATCTATAGCAAGCCTGTATTTTGAAGCATATATTTTTCCAATATGAACTTAGTCATATATGCTCATATATTCTTTGGGTGGGGCATAAGAATATTTTGATAGTGTAAAAACAATATTTTATAATAATCATCTCCCAAGTACCTTAACAAGTTTGTATTTTTAGATATTCATGTAGATACTAAACATTCTTTGCAATATTGTTTGCATAATTTGCCTTTTCTTTCCTCCAATAGCCACACTATTAGGCTATTAGCACATTTCAATAGAATTAACAACAACCTATTAATTATGACTATTTGTTTATCTGTATAGGTTGGCCATTATTATTGAATTATAATTATGACAATTTTTATACTTATAGGTTCATCATTATTATTGAATTATAGTTATGAATATATGTTGATTACTATTATCGTATTCATTTTTAATTACCATATGTAGTCTAATTTCATTTTTTCACAAATTTCAAGACAAACTTTGTTACTCCTTTGGTAATAAAATTCACTTTATGTAGTAGTGACTCCTTGAATGTTTGATGGGAACAACCATGATTCTGAAGTGAACTATCAAATCTATGCATTGAAACCTTCAATGCAAATCCCTATCGGTTGCAGAGTGACCCAAAAAAAATTATTTCAAAATGAAATTATAATAACCTACAATTAGTAGCAGTTGTTGAAGGGGATTTCAACTCCAAATTATTTGCAAAAGTCTTTTGCAATTCTGAAGTCCTTTCCTACCTTTTCAATAAAAACCCCTTCCCTCAAACCGACAACATGAACAATTGCTTAAATGCTCATTTAAATTCCAAATAATTGTTCCAAAACCCCTTTCCTCAACCAAATCATAGAGAAAACAAATTAATTCCTTTGCAATTGCCTATCGAAACCTCACAAAACGTCCCCTTCCTGCCAAAGCCAAATATTTGGTGCCAAAGACACCTCCTTCCAGTTTTCAAAGCTTCATGGTCACTCTAGTTGTCTTCATGGTCATTCTATTTTTGAGTCTCCTCCCTAATTGCCTCTCAAAACCCCATAAAATGTCCCATTCCTGCCAAATACAGAGAATTAGTGCCAAATAAACCTCAGCCGATGAAAACAAATTAAAATTGTGCTTCTCAGTGTTGATTTATATGTAACTTCGGAATGTATTTCATCCATGTATTTCATTTATATATTATTGTACTCCTATAGAGATGTGTCATTCCTCTATACGGAAGTGTCGTCATGTGTATTAACAAGTGTCGCAAGTATGATAACTTGCCGATGGGTTATTAGACCACCATGTGTGGGGTTGGCCCTGATTTATATATTATATGGTTGATGTACCCAGCTAGACAAGTCAGCCCCATAATGTTATTGGGCAAAGAGGACAAGTATAAATAGAGATCGGGAGATCTCTATTTGGATCATTCGGAAACTCATTCTTCCTTCACTTAGAAAGTGGTGCACTAGTGAGGAGGAGGATCATCTGCTACTAGGAGACTATCTCTGTGTATTTTGGTTGTACTTTGGTTGAGCCATTGCTCTCTCTATCTCTGAGGAAGTTGTGGGTTTTTTCACCTTAGGGTTTTCCCCACGGAAACTCTATGTCTCTTGTCTCTCATGCTTTTGCTTCTTGTGATGATTGACATGCTTGTTATGATTGATATGCATTGATATACTGTACATGTTATTATCTCAGTAAAGATCCTAGAGTATTGTGAATTAATGCTCAAAATTTAACATGGTATCAGAGCTAACCTAAGAAGAAGACACTGTGCAGTGACAGAAACCAGGGTTTCTTGTTTATTGGGTTTCTCTCCACAGATTTTGGAAAAGCATTATAGTAGATTGAATCTACTCATTAAGGAGAATCTATCTATCCAGTCATAATTCAATTCTGAGCATTTTCAGATTTGGCCCTAAAAATTAGGGTTTCCACAAAAATAGGAATTTCTGGAATCTGAAGACATAGATGGAAGCTCCTTACAAAAATCAAAGTTTAGAGCTTTGGATAGAGATTTTTGGCTGAGTAGATCTCTGGGAAAATCAAAACCTAATTCAGGGTCCTCCTTAGTGATCCCGGGAAGACAAAAAGGCATTTTTGAAGGGTGTAGCTTTGAAGATCTCAAATTTTGAATACACCAGGTTGATCAGCTCATCAAGGCGCATCTTTCTATCCTTTCAGAAAGTTGAAATTCACATTTTAAATTTTTAGGGTTTTTCTGACAAATCCTAATCCGGGACCAGATCCAGTTTTCAGCAAGTCAAGTGGTAAGACCTAAATCTTTTCTATTTCCATTTGAAGTACTCTTTAAGATGTCTCACCACACCAAGCTTTAGGATAAGCTTGAAGGGGATGATAACTTTCGATCCTGGAAGTATAGGATTGGGTTAATCCTGGAAGAGAATGAGTTGGACTCATACATAAAAGAAGACATCCCTATCCCAGAGGATGAAGAGGCTAAGATATTGCATAAGAATAACTTGGTCAAGGCAAAGAGAATCATTGCTGATTCTATCAAGGACCATCTAATCCCACATGTGTCATCTCTAAAGACACCCAAAGAAATGTTTGATTCTCTGACCAAGCTATTTGAAGGGAAGAACATAAATCAAAAGATGACCCTGTGGAACCAATTGAAAGGAGTAAAGTTTCAGAATGGAGAAACCATTCAATCTTATTTTTCTAGGGTTTCTCAGATTAAGGAACAACTGGAAACGATGGATGAAATGGTGGAGAATGGTGAAGTTGTCATGACCACTCTAAATGGCCTACCTAGGTCATGGGATTCCTTTATTCAAGGAATTTGTGCAAGAAAGAAGTTGATCTCCTTCAACAGACTGCGGGAAGAATGTTCACAAGAAGAAGCAAGGCTTGTGGCCCGAGAAGAAAAGATGGGAAGTGAAGATCAAGCTCTCACAGTACACACCAAGAAAGGAAGGTCAAAGAGAGAGCACTCTCATGCCAAGAAATCTTCACACCATCATCAACATAAAGATAAGAAAGATCTTAGATGCTTCACATGTAATGAGAAGGGTCATTTTGCTTCAGAATGTCCCAAGAACAAAAGGAACAACAACATCAAGAAGAAGAAGGGCAGTAGGAAAAGATATCATGCTCATGCTACTGAAGATGATGAACCACCCAAGAAGAAGGCTAGAACAGAAAGTGATGATGATAACTCATCAAGCGAAGAAGAGTATGTTCTAATATCTGCTCTCACAGGTACTATCTCCCATGGTTGTAATGTTTGGCTTATTGACAGTGGGGCTTCTAAACACATGACTGGATTTAAAGAATCTTTTGTAAATCTATATAAACATGAATCACCCCATAAAGTGAAACTTGGGGATGACTATCAATACCCCATCAAAGGAAGTGGTGAAGCCTCCTACAACCTGGATTCTGGAAAATCCTTGAAGATGAAAGAAGTTCTTTATGTAATTGGGCTGAAGAAGAATATACTCTCCATATCTGCATTGGATGAAAAAGGCATGAGGGTTGCATTTGTAGATGGCCAAGTCCTAATGTGGCCAAAGGGTAAAACTTTTGATGATGCAGTAGTGATTGGAGAGCAAGAGGGAGGTTTGTATAAATTGAAGGGACAACCTGAACATGCCATGGTGCATGATTCCATGGAGCCAAGTGAACTTTGGCATAGAAGACTTGCACATATGCACTACAGAGCATTACCAATTGCAAGTAAGGATGTAGAAGGTCTTCCTGAAATCAAGACCAAGCATGAAGGTGTTTGCAAAGGATGTGCAAAAGGAAAGAACATAAAGAAGGAATTTCCAAGCAGTGAAAGCAATGAAAAAGGTATCTTGGAAATTATCCACTCCGATGTATGTGGTCCGATGTCATCCAGTTCTCTGAGTGGGTATGTTTACTATGTATCTTTCATTGATGACTTCTCCAGGAAGACTTGGGTTTACTTCTTGAAGAACAAAGATGAAATGTTTGATAAGTTCAAGGAATTCAAAATCTTGATGGAGAATCAAACTGATAAGAAAATCAAGACTTTCAGATCCGACAATGGTGGAGAATTCACTTCAGGTGACTTCAAGAAACTTTGTAGTGATTCAGGGATTAAGAGGGAGTTGACTGCTCCTTACAATCCACAACAGAATGGAGTTGCAGAAAGAAAGAATAGAACAATCATGGAAGCAGCAAGGGCAATGCTGCATGAACAGGATCTACCTATGCATCTATGGGAAAAAGCAGCTAGGACGGCTGTATATGTGCAGAACAGAACACCCCAGAAGATATTGGACAACAAGACACCATAAGAGGTCTTTTCTGGTAAGAAACCTGAAGTCAGCCATCTCAGAATATTTGGTTGTCCAATATACACACATGTCCCAAAGGAAAAGAGGACCAAGCTAGATCCTTCAGGAAATAAGGGTATCTTTGTGGGTTACAGTGAAAGCTCGAAGGCTTACAGATCATACTTTCCAGGGTTCAAGAAGATTGATGTCAGCAGGGATGTGACATTTGATGAAAACTCAGCATTCGTCAAATCAAGAAAGACACCTGTTGAAGATTATGAAGAACCTAAGGAAACTAGGTTTCAAGACACTACCATGACTGAAGCAATTCCAGATGTTGATCGTGAAATTAAAGATCCACAACAACCTGTAGATCCACCACATGAGGACAACTCTCACAAGAGGAAACCTGCATGGGCTAGAGAGCTCATTCAAGATGCAGAGAGATTTGGCATTCCAGAAGAAGAACACAGAGCTAAGAAGAGAACCAGATCACATACCAGCTATGTTGCTTTACTCTGTGATATCATGAACAAAGAACCTTCCTGTTATGAAGAAGCAGCGGAAAAGAAAGAATGGAAGGATGCCATGGTTGAGGAATACCAATCAATAATGAAAAATGATGTTTGGGATGTTGTCCCAAGACCTGAAGGGAAGTCTGTTATGACTTCCAAATGGATCTACAAAATCAAGCATGCTGCAGATGGCAGCATAGAAAAGTACAAGGAAAGATTCGTAGCTAGTGGCTTCTCTCAGAAAGAGGGAATAGATTATGAAGAAACTTTTGCTCCTGTAGCCAGGTACACTTCCATCAGAACAGTACTTACCCTGGCTGCAGCTATGAAATGGAAGATACACCAGATGGATGTCAAGACTGCTTTCTTGAATGGTGTAGTTGAAGAGGAAGTGTATGTGGAGCAGCCACTTGGTTTTGAAACACATGACAGGGAGTCATATGTGTGCAGATTGAAGAAATCCTTGTATGGCTTGAAGCAAGCTCCCAAAACTTGGTATGGTAGGATGGACAGTTTCCTATCTAGTTTGGGCTTTACCAAGAGTAAAGCGAATTCCAACCTCTACTACAAAGTTGAGGAAGGGAATCCTATGAGTCTACTCCGGTATGTGGATGACCTATTTGTAACAGGAGATGACAGATTGATTGCCGATACAAAGAGGAAGCTTGCTGCAGAGTTTGATATGAAGGACTTAGGGATGATGCACTATTTCCTAGGTATGGAGGTGTGGCAGAATACAGATGGGATCTTCCTTAGACAAGGGAAGTATACCGTAGATATCCTGAAGAGGTTCGGGATGATGGATTGCAAGGCCATGGCCACACCTATGGAATCGAATCTGAAGCTTCTATGTGATGCTTCATCTGAGCCGGTTGATGTCTCTATGTATCGTCAGATGATTGGGTCCTTGATGTACCTGACGAACACGAGACCAGATATTTGCTTTGCGGTGAACACATTGAACTAGTTTCTGACGGATCCAAGGAGTGTTCACCTGGTTGCTGTAATGCATATTCTGAGGTACCTGAAGGGTACAATTGATTATGGGCTCAAGTATGAAGCGAATCAAAAGTTTAACCTACAGGGTTATGTTGATTCAGATTGGGCAGGCAGTGCTGCAGATAGGAAGAGCACATCTAGGTGCTGCTTTAGTATGGGATCAGGTGTGATCTCTTGGTTTAGCAGGAAGGAGTCCTACGTAGCACTGAGTACAGCCGAGGCAGAGTATGTTGCAGCCTGTTCAGCTAGTTGTGAGGCAGTATGGCTTCGGAAGCTATTGTCTGAGTTATTTGATCTCCTGTTGGATACTACTTGTATCTTCTATGATAACCAGAGTTGTGTGAAGCTGTTTGATAACCCAGTGTTTCATGACAGGTCGAAACACATAGAGATCACATATCACTATATCAGGGATGTGGTGCAGAGAGGAGCAGTGAAGCTCCTGTATGTTGCGACGGACGAGCAGATTGCAAATGTGCTGACGAAACCACTAGCCAGAGTGAAGTTTGAGTACTTCAGAGAGAGGCTTGGTGTTCTTCAGATTGGTGACACTTCGAGGAAGAAGTGATGGACACATTTGCAGAAGCCATTCCAAGCATGGTGGAAGGAGGATCCTTCACAGGGCTATGGATGTAAGCGATGGATGATGAGCATCAGGACGATGCTCCAGTTACTGCTCTGTATATGCATCAGGATGATGCTGGATATGATCAGTTGGATCATTTATATGTATATATGTACGCATCATGTTGGATGTTGGATATGATCAGTTGGATCATTTATATGTATTTGTATATGCATCATGTTGGATGCTTGGACCATGTATTTGTATATGTATCAGGTGGATACTGAGTATGATCAGGTAGATCATGTGTGTTGATATATATATCAGGTGGATACATTGTGTGGATCATGTATTTGTATATGTATCAGGAGGATACATTATATGATCAGGTGGATGATGTATGATGATATGTATCAGGTAGATACTTGGTATGCATCAGGTAGATGCATTGTATGATCAGGATGATCATGGATGATGAGCTTCAGGATGTTGCTCCAGATATGCATCAGGATGATGCAGTGATGAGTATCAGGATGATACTCTAGATGACATGCATCAGGATGATGCCATGATTATGATTAGGATGATCATATGTATCAGGTGGATACATTACATAATCAATTGGATTATGTGTGATGAGTTCCGAAGACACAGATGCACAGAGCCTTTCCGACATGGTGGTAGATGTGTTCTCCCATGTGCGCTGATGTAAGTTCAGAGCCTTTCTGACATGGTGGTAGATGTGTTCTCCCATGTGCGTTGATGTAAGTGCAGAGCCTTTCCGACATGCTGGTAGATGTGTTCTCCCATGTGCGTTGATGTAAGTGCAGAGCTGTGACATCCCTCTCCAATGATGAAATAAATTAAAAAAACATTATGCTAGATTTATTTTAAATTTATCTTTATTTTTATGCAATAAAGAAGCCAGATGAGAAATCGGCTGACTTAAAGTCCTAGGAGGACTATTGTAAACAAACAATTTTATTATTATTAATAAAAGAATGAGCAGGAACAGCCAAGTTAAAAGAGGAGATCATGCATGGAGAAGTGGGGGACAAGTTAGAGTTAGCCTCTGGGACATCAGAACAAGTGTCAGGAGTGTATTTAAGACACTAGACACACCCTGAAAATCAGGGATTTGGTTAGCTGCGAAAATTCCATGAGGAATTGGCTGCCAATGGAAAGACCTAGGCAAAATTATAAAAGGATGGCATATGTGAGGAGGCAGGACGCTGCTGAGTATGCCGGAAGGAATATCACTTGCTGTGTGAGCACTTTGTGTTAGGCAAGGGATTCAGGAAAAGAATACTGAGTTTGAGGCTAACTGTCCACATTTTCCATGCATGTGTCTGGCTCGGGGGTGATTGCGGACAGACTTGGTGTTTGTACCTAATCTACGGTTGGGAGGAACGTGGCTGTTCCTACTGCATTCGGTCTTTCAAATTCCAGGTTTCGTTATCTCAGACTTGAAGGAATTCCCGTTATTTATCTGCCTCCTTTTGTTAAAATTATAGTATTTATGGTATTCAAGTAAATTTCTGTTATTAAATAATGCTGGATCTGTAGTATAGATATTTCGTAATAATGGAAAATTAGCAATCAAGTGGAATGAATAATGTATTCGCAGAGGGATTGTTTTTGTCAGGGTTTACAATTTAGTTATAAGCCTCAATAAAGAATCGCAAAATTTCTGTTTATGTCATTATTTATTATACCGTTTCTGTCCATGATTAAAATTCGATCTAGGAAGTCCAGTAAAGAAATTTCATGATCATCGTATATTTTATTGTCCATCATTATCGACCTGCTGGTTATAAGTGAGATCTAAAAAGCTCCGTGAGAGTTGCAGGGTTTTCTTTTATATATAAGTTGCAGGGTTTTCTTTTATATATATATTTTTATTTCATTATATTAAATGAGTTTTGTTTTATACCCTACGACAGATCAAGAAACATATGGTTTATTAATAGTATAGACACCTTTGGCACATCAAATTCTATGATCTCAGATCATTAGGGTATAAGGGTCTTCATCACAGTTTGGGATTTGGAAGCTGGTTTTGAAAGGATGTATTATTCCAAAATAATCTTTGCATTATGAATATAGAAGCCTAAAAGATTGGAAATCTATTTTATTATTTTAAAAAAAAAAAACATATATCTATATCTTGAAATGCTAAATCGTTACAACATTCAGTATACAACTACGTTGTAAAGAAAATCGATTTAGAAACAGACTCCATGAATTTACTTCCCCATCGTAACAAAATACGAATAACAAGAAATATATGAAGGAGTCTATACGGTTAAATCCTGTTAATTTCATAAATATACACCCTATAAGGATGACCGTAGTCTGTAGGAAGTCTGTACAAACCCTAACCCGTGCACAGTTAATACATACTCCACAACGAAATGGTTAGTTTGCAGATCGCAGGGATCTATTCAGTAATTTAAAAAAAAAAAAAACGCACAGCTATGTATTGGATGACCAAAGATCGCAGGGATCTATTCAGTAAATTTTTTTAAAAACCAAAACGCACAGCTATGTATTGGATGACCAAAGATCGCAGGGATCTATTCAGTAATTTTTTTTTAATCAAACGCACAGCTACGTAATGGATAGCCGAAGATCGCAGGGATCTTTTTAACTAGGTTACATACATCTAAAATATGAACCCATAGCTTTTCAATCAATGACCAGGGATGGAACCGCGAAGATCCATTCGTAGAATGGGAATGAAGACGATAAAAGGGTTACTTAGGGGAGGATGAAAATGTAGTTAAAAAACGCAGAATCCTTAAATTTGTCTCACGACTGATAAATAATGCGTTGATAATCTTCAGTTCCCACTTAAAATCTCTATTTAGATACTGATCTATCATACAGATATACAAATGGGTGGAAATAGAAACTACAGAGCACCTTAATCGTATTTTGCCTGTAACATTAAGGAAAAACGAAAATGGTAGAAACCAGTCCTGTAGTACTATTTAAAACATCATAAGATCAAAATTTTCCTTTTTAGTACAATCCCTGAGATTACAGGACTTTGAAGATCAAGATACGTTCATGCGAAGCATTATAAAATTTTTCTTTTATGATTTATAAATTCGGAGCAGTTTAGGGTATGAAAATCCTTCCGAAAAACAAGAAATAGAAACTCCGAGGTTCAACTCAGAGAATGCAATATATTTTGTCTCTAAAACTTAAACCCTAACTACAGAAAGCAAGTATCATCGAGAGATGGTTATACATTGAATTCGGGGCAGGAAACTCAGGTCACAATGAACTCCTGAAACTCATAATAATGATAAACTAACCATGACAAAGGAAAAACTACAGATTTCGTATTGCCGTTGATGAGGCCTCCCTTGGTTTTCCCGTCGTCATAGGAAGACAAAGGAATGATACCACTTACCAGTAGCAGCCAAGTTTCATCTGCAACCTGTATTGTCTCGAACTGGGATTTATCTGCATCTTTAAAACAGTGCAATATTAGCAAAATGGAGATAGATTGGTACTACAGACTAGTGGAAAGAAAATCGATATTACATTTAAAAATTACCTCCGAGGCAATTGCAGGGGCACATTGGCTGCGCCTTAAAAGTAGGTAAAATTTCCCTCTGGAGTAGTCCGTTGGTATGTTAGGCTAGCCTCCTCATCACAGAAGATAGCAAGGGTCGTGGTAGCCTGCGATATTCCAGGGTTTGGGTGGACAAAAATTTGCAAAACCCATTTCGAATGCCCAAAGATCAAAAATTATTCCAGAGAGTTTTTCGAAGCTGTGAAGGAGTCACTTATCCCAACGCCAAGACCACCAGCCTGTCCTTTCAAGTGTAGGTGGCATAATAAACCTTCACGCAATTTAAGTGTAGTCACATGACCATTTAAAAACAGTAAATGATCCCAGTACAAACATCCTGTCGAGACGCAGGTGGTGGCTTTCCAACCACATACATTGGGCGGCGTCACTTATCTTCAATTAATCGCTGAGCTTCGTAGTAAGCATAAGGTACCCTGCATTTAAATGACTGTATTTTCGCAGATCTTTCCATTTATGAAAAGGCGTATAGATTGATGTATGGACCTTTTAAAATTACCTAGCAAGCAATACACATAATGGTAAATCGAATTTCATTAGTTCATGTGTTATTAAACATTGGTGCTCTTTAACCATGCTATTTGAACATTACGATTTATGCCTATACAACCTTGATAGTATGGTATGAAGGGTTCGCTTTAGAATCATTTCTTTACACCTTTTGTTTTAGTCAAAAATTTATGAACAGGGATGGTGGTATGCTATAATGGTAATACTAGGTCTGCTAAAGAGAAAATCTCATACCTTGTCATGGACATCATGGAATTTTCCAGAGAATATAGGGACCTGCATATCAGGAAAGATAGGAGGGTTTTAGCCACAGCTAAGTAAGTGGTACGTCCACGTCATAACCTTCTAGCCAGCAGGAAAACAAGGGAAGGACACATGTAAGATCAATGTTACGAAAATATTTAATAAATATAAATACTGATAGACGTAGAACTGTTCTTCTTTTTACACATTTCCAAATGGACTGAAGATTTCAAAGTTGAGATATAAAAGAAAAGAACAAACAGAAATTTTTTTTTTTTTTATGGAGATTTTACAAGAGCCTTTCCGACATGGTGGTAGATGTGTTCTCCCATGTGCGTTGATGTAAGTGCAGAGCCTTTCCGACATGGTGGTAGATGTTTTCTCCCATGTGCGTTGATGTAAGTGCAGATCCTTTCCGACATGGTGGCAGATGTGTTCTCCCATGGTCGTTGATGTAAGTGCTGTGAGCCTTTCACGGATGGTGGTAGGTTGGTCCTCCCATGCCGGTGAGTGTAAGTGCTGTGTGTGTGCATCTGGGTTGTGCTTCGTGATACTTTGTGGCCGTGGACAGGTTGTGCAGTAGCATGTAAAAGGTCTTGGGAGATCCGATAGGTTGAGCTATGTGCTCGTAATCAGTCCTGGGATGCTCTTTCAAGGTTTTGTTAACTCATGTAATAAGTCCTGAGGATTCCACAGTATGGCCAGTGATGATGAAGACCTGCAGGTGGTGGGCCTACATCCAGTATGAAAAAGGATTGGCTCTGTAGAACTTCCTATGACGAGTAGATCCAGAGATTGATTGAGATAGCAACAGCTGTGACGATGACGATGATTCGAGGACGATGCATAGATGACGATGATCCAGAGAAGAAGACTTGTGCTAGCTGATCTGTGTCGAGAAATACCTTCCTAGTTAAGAGGGAGTGTTGATGTATATGTAACTTCAGAATGTATTTCATCCATGTATTTCATTTATATATTATTGTACTCCTATAGAGATGTGTCATTCCTCTATACGGAAGTGTCGTCATGTGTATTGACAAGTGTCACAAGTATGTTAACTTTCCGATGGGTTATTAGACCACCATGTGTGGGGTTGGCCCTAATTTATATATTATATGGTTGATGTACCCAGCTAGATAAGTCAGCCCCATAAGGTTATTGGGAAAAGAGGACAAGTATAAATAGAGATCGGGAGATCTCTATTTGGATCATTCGAAAACTCATTCTTCCTTCACTTAGAAAGTGGCGCACTAGTGAGGAGGAGGATCATCTGCTACTAGGAGACTATCTCTGTGTATTTTGGTTGTACTTTGGTTGAGACATTTCTCTCTCTATCTCTGAGGAAGTTGTGGGGTTTTTCACCTTAGGGTTTTCCAAACTTTGTGTCTCTTTTGTCTCATCCTTTTGCTTCTTGTGATGATTGACATGCTTGTATGATTGATATGCATTGATATACTGTACATGTTATTCTCTCAGTAAAGATCCTAGAGTATTGTGAATTAATGCTCAAAATTTAACACTCAGCACAATGAAAGAGGGCTATGGAAATTGAAATGTTAAAGCACCTTGGATGAAAGTTGTGATTAGTTTTGCTTCTAAGCACATGCAAAATCCAACGGGTCCTAAAGGCCTAAAAAGCAGTGGTTAAATGTATGCTAAATCCAAAGATTGTTGGCCATGATTAAATGTAAAGATTAATACCTCATGGATCCTACGGGTTGGGATGTGAGATGGAGTAAGGGACAACTAATTCTAAGTGTCTTCTAGAAACTCAAGTTACGGTTAGATCTGCACCTAGTTACAACGGTTCTGGAAAAGATCTTCATAGAGATGGATTCAGCTTGGATGTGAGTTGTAGACATTTTCCAAGGTTGAATAAGCACCTCTCTAAACAACTCATTCCATTTGTGAGACAATGTCATTCCCTGTGTGTTTATTATCCAACATATGCTTAAGTGTGTATTCCTTTTCCCTTATCTGAAGTATCACAATGTTGAGTCAGTCAAGTCATCCCCTTATACTAGCCTTGCATTCTTCACCCTCACCCTTTGCTAGCAAAATTTTCACGTCTATAAAATGAGTATATTCTTGAGGTTATGTTTTGAGTAAATGATTATTTAAACTTATATTTGATGTAATTATTGATTAACCGCCAGTGAAATGATGCTTCGTACTTTAAGTCTTGCTATTAGAATGATTAAATAGCATACCTTATCCATTTTGCACTTGCAGCATCAGGCATTTTTAGCCTGGGTCATATTTTGATCAGTCTTGACCCGATCAAACCTAGTTTGACCAAGTCAACCATAGGATCTGAGATGAGTTGGACCAATGATGTTCGAGGTTGAAGATTTATTGTCCTTGGATTCCCATTTGATGGTTTCATGCAACAGACGCAGGTTTCACTTGATGGTTTGATGGATTCTTATAGTTATTATTATTTACAGACCATTATTTTTATTGGTCCGAGCATGGTTGAGACTACAAATTAATTATCTAGGTAGCCACAAGGTGTATGAGTACTCATATCTAGTGCATTTGGACCTTCTGAGTTCATTGGTACACTCAGATTTCAGTTACAGTCACTCCCGGACGAGATTTCACTCAGATTGTCAGTTTACTACAGATTTGCCATTATAAAATGGCCTGGCAGAATAGTTGGATTTTTATTTGGTTCTCCTATGGAGCTACAGAGGGAGTATGGGGTCCAGCCACTTGTTATTACCATATAGCCATACCCCCAAACACTTTGGTATAGTCAGATGTGTGCCCAGGGAACCAAGAAGAGAACTATAGACATTTTATTTATTTACAGGTGATTTTTCGAGGATAAAAAATGGAATAAAAATGGTCATTGAGGAAATAGATTTGGGAAAATTAGGAAAGGAATTGGCATGAGGTTTGTTCACAGGTCATTCATGATGCATCCCGCACCTTCCAACACAACTTTCATCATTCAATGGGGTCCACACACACTTCAGGGCATTATTTTGATGATGTATTATGATATTGAGGGGGCCACAATTTGGTCACTTGGGTCACTTTGTGGTGTTGTTGAGTCATATATTTTATCATTGTGCCATGGGGTGATGCTAGTGAAGGACATTAATACCTCCCAGCCCCACCATGTGCTCCCGAAGAAGAAAATTCAAGTGAAGAGAAGAATATAAATAAAGTGCTCACACACTTCATTTTCATCATCACAACATCATCTCTTCTCCACTTGTACGCACTTTCCAAGGAAAGACTAGCAAAGGCAAGAAGCAAAACATTTTGGGTTCTTATCATCTCCTAGTGGTTTGTTATTTCTCCCTAGAGGTTTGCTAGGGTTTCTTGTGAAGGGCACACTCTTATGTGTTAGGGTTTCTCTTCATGAATGGTATTGTACTTGCATTAGATTGATTTCTTCTAAGAAAATTTGGCGAGGTTTTCTCCCTATTGGGTTTCCCAGGATAAAATTCTTGTGTGCATGGCTATCTTTCTATGATCGTTTGTTTTTGCTACAATTTAAGTTGAAATTTTCAGTGTGCAATTATTCAATGAAAACTATGGGATGAAATGAATGCTTGGAAATCATTGTTAAATAATTGTCAAGATCTAGAAATAGTTCAAAATTCATTAGAAAAGAGGCTATGGGATGTGCTTCATCATTGAGCTTATATATGAAGTTTCTAGTCATACATATCTTGTGTCAATTTTAGTTTGATTTTCAACTAAATGAGTTCCTCATATTTTGCTATTTACATTTATTTATGATCTTGATTTGACATCTAAAGAAGAAGTTAAAGGGGTTAACTTTACTGTTGTTACTTCTATTGTAAAAGTACATTCTCAAATCCGAATATTGGTTGATATGCTGCGCTAAAATCTTACCTCATTGGTTGTTGTCTTTTCTCCTTCATTGCCGACAAATTTATCATTGTTTGAAAGTAAATTATTGTAATTCTTCCACTGTTGTTTTGTACTTTAATTTACAATAGTCCTACGGAATAAAATTATGGGGATAAGATCCCACTAACCTTCTAGAAAGAAAGTGAAGTTTCTTAATTGCATTGAAGTGTCATTTCATGGAAATTTCCAACATGGTGGCAGAGGGAGTTGTAGCTGATATAAAACATGAATAAGGGTAAGTATATTTCAACTAGTGACAACCTGGGGCATGTACTTGATCTAGTTAAGGACATTAGGTATGAAACCCCACTTTGCTTGAGATAAGTGCCTTTGGATTTGAGGAGTTGCTTTGCCTACTTCATATACTACTGATTTTTTCCACCTAACACTTTTTCAAGATGTGAAAAGTTACTCTTTGACCAAATAGTGTGACAAGTTCAATGGAGCTTCAAATTATGTTCCACTGCTCCAAATCCATATGGAAGAGGTTTCTCTTTGAGAACATGCTGAGGACATTCCAAAATCTAGATATACAACATAGTTGGTTGCTCATAGGAAGAAAAAAGCCAAAGTGAAGAGAATAATCTGTGATTCTATGGAGGATCGTTTCAATTCACACATTATTGATAATAAGTCAAGTAAAAGCATGTTTGATGCTTTGATCAATTTATTTCAAAATTCACATGCTTCTCAACAAATGCTCTTACAGTACCAACACTTAGTAGTTCGTATAACCAAAACTGATATTATGTGAACTTTTAGACAATATTAATGAATTCAAAAGATGAATTGGTCACCATTGGAACTAAGGTTGGCCATCATGAGCTGGTATCCAAAGCCCTTAAAGGTCTTGGTCCTTTCTAGGTGACTTTTGTTAAGGGTATTTAATCTCAGGAAAATATACCAGATTTGCCAAAGCATTCGATAGATCTTGTACAATAGGAAATCAGATTGCAATATTGTGTAGAGCAACAATTGGAAGTAGATGTTATTAGTCTCGTCAAGAACAAGAAGGGTGGCAAGAAAAGGTTCGGGAAGAAGGATGGGACATAACAGAAAAGGACCTGAGTAAGGTAATTTGGTTTCGATGCCATGAGATGCTGTTATAGGTCAAACTTGCACCTCTCCGTCCGTGATCACCTTGAGCTGTTGATCACACAAAAGGACAACTTGGATGGAGGAGCATGTTGACCTTATATGAGACTATGATTTATTCCACCTCCAGACAACACTGAAAAAACCATAAAAATATCATTATGAGATATGAGCGCTACTCTACTTCAATAGACTAGCGCCTGTACGCTACTCCAGTGTATAATAGCAGCGCTCAAAGCCTTATAAGCGCTACTCCTCTTCAGCATAGTAGCACTCAACATTTGAAAATCGATGAGCGCTAGTTTACAAGCACTAAAGTAGCGCCCTAAACGCTACTTCACTGAACAATAGTAGCGTACATCTCAAAAGATGATTAAAAAATAATTAATTTCACGAAGAGGATTAGTTGCTGGTAGTTTCCCAACTTCCCCAACTTCCTCCATAACCATCTCTTGACCTGAACTACTTCTCTGATCCTATAAATACAGGGAAGAATAAAGAGAGGGGTTAGATAGAGAAACATAGAGACACGAGTATTGTGAAGAGACTTTTAAAGAGAAGCTTGCATTGGAGGAGTTTATGCTGAAGATATCCAAGCCAGAGAAGAGCAAGAGCCCAGAATCAAGTTGCAGGAGCATGTCACAAAGCCAGGTATATTTGTAACATCAATTTGCATTTGACAATAAAAAGTTGAAGTGTCTTTCTTGTCCCAAATTAAGTGTTTATTGAAATAATATACTAGTTTGGATCTATTTTGGTTAATATTGGATGTTTACATTGTTTTGTATCTTTCCATCATTATATATTATCCAAGATACACTGAGAAAGGTATTTGTATTGCAGGTTTAGTGAACGGGAGGTGAACTTGAGGATCGAGCGCAAGATCAAATGAGAGCTAGGATCGAATGTCAGTTGAAAGGTATGTTCTCAAGGTCTATAATTCATTTCTTTTCATGAGCATCTTTGTATTACAGTTAATACACTTACCTGTCATCCCATTCCAGTTGATAGTATCAGTTTCCTTACTATAGGGTGCTTTTCCCCGACAACAGACTGGACACCATACTGGGGATAGTTGTGTTTTTGCTCTAGGAAACCTTTTCTTGTTTGTCTTCCCAGAATTGTTTCAACTCCTTTTTGTGCTGAGAAACCCTGTAGGTACCCCCTGCTTGTTTTTCTCTGCTTCAATCAGTTTTATTGTATCTTTTCAAAGTCAGTTTTTAAACTTTTAAGATATGAGCGCTACTTTGTTGTGCATACAGTAGCGCCCATACGCTACTGTGCTATACATACAGTAGCGCCCATCTCTGCAGGAGCACGAGTTTCCCTACTGCACAGTAGGGTACATTTCCTGAAGCCTTCTATTAGTGGTCTGCTTGAGTTTTTAGCCTTTTTGGTGGTCTGCTGACTTTGCTTTTAGATCTCCTTGACTGGTGTATGAGGTTTTAAACTTTTTTTAAAAGTCATAGAACCTTTCTTTGAGTCTTTTTACCATCTTTAGATCGCTTGTTTACCTGTGGAACATTTGGACTGTTTATAACTTTTTTGGAAGACCAGGTTGTGTTTTGTGGTGAGCACTTCCGCTTTTTAGGCCCTGACTGTATGTTGCTGGTTTACAAACCTGCATACTTTTGTATCTGCTATTTGTGGCAACATTTGTCTACTCTTTACCTATCCTATCCTTTGTTTTAGGGTTTGGTCCGTTTTAGAGACTTTAGGGTGTCTTTCGAACTTGTTGATTTCCAATCTTCTTGGACTTCTTGCCTTTTTCTAGTTTCAAGTGTATTTAAAGTGCTTCAGGCTGATTCATTTCTCAGTTCCTTGTGTTAGTAGGGTAGTTGGTAGCTTGCTTGCCTACTTTTTGCTTGGCATAGTGGTCTTGCTAGGGTTAGATGCTTTAGGTCAGTCCTCTTGTATCTATCTCCTTTGTTTTCTCCCACTTTGTTTCCAAGTATAGAGGCTTTTTCTTTGCAAAAAACTTGTAGGTCAAGTCTTTTTTGAGCTAGTGCCTTGACAGCTATAAGCTTAAGAACCATTTTTAGCCATACTTACACATTGCACACAAGTCTTATTTGCTTTCCATGTTTATAGTTCTTTTTCGTTTATGATAACAGAAAAAGCAAAAAATTTGGTAGTTTAAGTTTAATAAGGCTTATTTTTGTTACAAGATAGCATAGGTTATTTTGTGTACAATTTCAAAATAAAACAAAAGAGATTTAAGTAGATTTGCTTGGTTTTTTAGTTTGGAAAAGAAGTTTAAATGAAAAAAAAAGAGCTTTGTTGTCGAAAGTTAGAATTTATGCACTTTTGTTTTCCTGTTGCAACCACGGCACACAAACGCACTACCTTTTGAGTAATAACAGCCCTAAATTTTTTTTTTTAATAAAATGAAATAGAAACACTTTTTCTTTTTTAGGGATACACTACACCAACTAGTCTTGGTTAGGATCTTGAGTTTAAATCACCTTAAACCACTCAAGATCACACATTACGCAAAAATCATAGTTCGACTATCACAGGTAAATCCATTTCACTCAAAGCTTGCCTGGGATTTATGCAGTAGGTCTTGTGAGATCAGATTGTTGGGAATACTCCTCCTACTTTCTGTTTCGAGCATATACCAGGATTGGATCGCGTATGGGGACTCTTTAGAGTTTCAGGCTCAGTTACCCTGCCCACGCCTTCTGATTCGACCAGCGACTGTTCCCCCATGAGTTTTCGGTGTTGTGGTATCCTTAGTATCTGACTTTAGGTTCATACACAGGTGATAGCAGAGGGTATATCTACTGTACCTAGGATAGACGTGGGAGGAAATCCCTTGCAGGTCTTTGGGAGGGCGGTTGGGTGATTCCAGCGCTTGCACCCTTAGTCATTGTATTGTGGACCCCGGGTAACTGTCCTTCTTCCTTCGTTGATATGTTCTGGGCCCTCATCATCCCATACTTTTCTCCGGAAGGCATCTCATTTTCCTGGTTTGCATACTTAGGAATTTTTAGTTGGCGTGTTGTTTGCTCCCTAGTCGTAGTGGCCATTAGGTTCTAGTTTGTTATTTTGTATATATAATCACGGAGAATCAAGAACTTCGTAGATCGAGAAGGCTTCAAAACCTTCCACCAGTTAGAACAGAACCTTTACCGCCAGCTAGATGGCAGCGGGTAAACCCCAGTGTTTCTTCAGAAACCATTCCTAAAATAGAATTTCTTGAGGAAATTTTTACAATGGAAAATCCTGAAATAGGAATTCCTGAGGAATTACCACTTGAAGTTGAGTTTCCTGAAGAACAACAAACAGCAATAGAAAACCCTGAAATAGAGGTTCCTGAGGAACCAAAACCAGGTACCCCAGATCAGCGACACTTTAGTTCAGTTGAGATTGAAGATCTTACTTCTGTGGAGTATAGCACTCCCTTCAATCCTCCTCTGACCAATCCTGGAAATCCGCTTATGTTACCTGTTGGTTTCCAGCAGCCCCATTACAGTGCATATAATTTCTTGCATGGACATTTGATGTCTACTCTAGGAGGTGAACAGGGAGTTCCACAAACTCCTACCATAGGTATGAACACTAACACGGTAAATCCTGCTTTTACTGCTACACCGAGTCTGTCACAGACAACCTCTGTGTCTATTCCGTCTTTCAGTTTTAATACTAGTACATTAGGTATGCCAAGTTCAACAACTATGACACCTACCTCTACACCAACTGTTGGACCTAGAAGTACAGCCAATTTAGTGACACCTCCTGCGTTTCAACCATCATATCAGATACCCAGTACTTGGATTTCCACACCCGCTGTAGGGACAAGTGCTTCTGCAACTGTGCCTATCATGAGTACCATGACCGCACCATCTACATCAGCTTCCACTGGTTTCAATACCTTTGCAGGTCCCAACATGAATCAATGTAATATGCCTGCAGGTAATTTCCCTTTTTCCTTATTCTCAGGGGGAGGGGGTAATATTTTTAACCAACAATATGGTGGGGCTAATACCCAGCCACAATGGACAAACCCACAGAGCACTAACCCGCTTTCATATGGGTGGGGAAATTTCAATAATACTTTCGCGCAACAACAGATGGCAGGGGGCAACCCCTACCAACAAGTAGCTGGGGGCAACCCCTATCAACAGATGGTAGGTGGAAACCCATATCAGTAGATGGCCAGGGGAAACCCTTACCAACAGATGGTTGGGGCAACCCCTACCAGTAGACGGTTGGGGGAAACCCCTACCAGCAGTTCACGAGTCAAACTATGGGTGGTTCCCCTTTTTCGACCCCAGCTTATCAAGTACCGTCTTACCGGCCTCGTTTACCATTTCTGGCAACTTTAAATTTGACAGATCTTTCCAAAATGACCAATGATCCAGTGTATCATAATGCTACATGGCCATCAGTTCCTACCAAGTTACCTTCGGACATTCCAAAATTCGAAGGCAAAACAGGTGAAGACCCTGGTGACCATGTCACTACTTTCCGTTTATGGTGTTCCTCGAACTCATTAAATGAAGATTCCATTAGATTGAGACTGTTCCAAAGGACTTTAACCGGTGCTGCAGCCGAATGGTACATTGAGTTACCTGCAGCTACATTCTCTAATTTTGGGGATCTTGCAACCGTCTTTTTGAATCACTTCCAGCTTCCTGTTCGGTATGATGCCAGAACAGACCTTTTGTCTACATTTAGGAAAAATAAAGCCACTCATTTATCTGACCACATTCAGGAGTGGCGAAAACGGAAGAGGCTCATTAAGGCCAACATACCTCCAGAATTCCTTCTTGAGTGGTATTTGAAATCACTCCTTCCTTACATTTCTAAGGAAGTAGCTACGTCTGGAGTATCTAACGAGGAAGAAGCCATCCTACGGACTCAGCAGTTAGATCTCGTTTATGCACAATCCGGGTTACTGTATGAGATCATACCTGATGCACCACGATTGAACACCGATCTGAGTAGACCTAAACCTAGACCACATGCTGACGGCATAGTGGGTTCAGTTGACTCTGCAGCTTTTGAAGCATTGACCAAACAGGTTCATGCCTTATCTGTCAAACAATCGACTGCAGATGTTTCTTTCGTCACAACCTCTCCTTCTACTTCTGAGCCTGTCAACCAGGTTCAGAACAATCAAAAGGGCCCTCGACAGCCCAATAACAAAAAGAAGGGCAAGAAAGGAGAGGGGAACAATCAGAAGCCCAAAAAAGAGAATGCCGAAGAGGGTAACAAAGAGAAAAAGAAGGTTAAGTTCCCTTGTAAACTTTGGAAGCAGGATCACCTTACTCACCAATGCCCTCTGCTTGAAGAAGCCCAGAAGCTATTAAGAGAAAAGAAGCCTGCCGTACTGAAAGATCCATTCCATAAGGGGCAGAGCTCAGCTTTTGGCACCTCCAACACTGGGGGCACTACACATGCCACGATTGATCAAAATTTTATTAACATGGTTAATTCGGATGCACTCTTACAAACGAGAGCCAAGAATTATACCTCGGACGCACATAAAAAGGATAAAGAGATTCCAGAATCCTCCACTCCACTCCACATACCAGTGGACCCAATGCCCAAGATCCCGAAAGGTGTCTTGAAACGGGCATCGCACAATCCCAACACTCGGGCCGCCTCCAACTACAACGTGGTTGAAGATTTAGCCCAGACCCCTTGTGCCATGTCTACCTTAGAAGTCTTGCAAAGTTGTCCTTTACAACGGAATGCACTTCTGGCAGCTATTGGAAGTATGGAATCCTCTAACATGTCTGCGCGATTTGATATGAATGATATCAAATACCGGTTGCCCTACCACGTTGCTCTTCAGATTGAAGTCGTCCATGGCCCAATGACCATCAGACGAGCTGTCGTAGATGAGGGCGCGTCAACCTGCGTAATGTCAATTTCCTGTTGGAAAGCTTTAGGTTCCCCCGAGTTAGCCCCTTCTAACACATTGCTTACTGCATTTGATGGCAGGACTTTCCGCCCACATGGGGTTTTTCCATCATTTGATGTCATATTGGCTGGTAAGACAGTTGTTGTAGAAGTAGAAGTTCTGGATGCTCCGCTCGATTACAATATGTTATTAGGCAGGAGCTGGACTTATTCCATGCGAGCCATTGCATCGACAGTTTTTCGAGTTATTATGTTCCCATTTGAAGGTAAGGTCGTTACAGTCGATCAGCTTTCTTTCACTAAGAGAAACAACCATACTTCTTCAGAGACTACAGTTCCCTTAGTTGATCAAACCGCCCCAGTTAATGAGAGTTTAGGAGTAGGGCTGTACGGGTCATTAATAGGCACTTTCGACCTCCCCTCCCCTATTCTTTTTATGCGTTCTGATGTGGGTACTGCTACCGAAACATTCACGGTTGGTTTAAGAACTGATCCTTGGATCCTTCCTACTACGTTAGAACCTTTTGTGCCTCCATCCATTGCAGAAGTGGCCTATATGGAAACACAACACACTGCAATGGAACATATCATGACTCCACCAGTCTCTGTTGAGTCAGATATGGACTATGCTCCGGCATGGTCATTGAATTCCAGTCACTCGTTTGATTGTTTAGATATGGTTTTGCCATCTGATGAAGCCATCTTAGAAGTCATGATGGGCCTGGACCAACCATGGGAACATATGAATCACAGGTCCTACATGCTTCCAGATCTAGACAGGATTGAGAGAGGGGAATTCCCTGTGAGACCCGGTGGATTGGTTGATTTGTGATCTTTTCCTTCTACTTCGAGAGCTGTTTATGCTGAGGGAAATATGGCTAATGTATCGAGAACAATTCCGATCAACATTTCCACCAAACCCGAGGTCGTGGAAAACATTTTTATTGGTGTAGACTGTTCTCCAGAAGAGATTGCTTTGTATACAAAACTTTTCAAAGAATTTTGCGACGTTTTTTCCTGGTCATATGAGGAGATGCCAGGTATAGACCCAGCCATCGTGGAGCATGTCATCACGACATATCCTAACTCAAAACCTGTGAGACAAATGCTCCGTCCGGTGAACCCTAGAAAAGCGGCCGCCATTAAGGCGGAGGTTGAAAAGTTGCTTAAAGCCGGTTTCATCTATCCGATTGACATGATGGAATGGGTTTCAAACCCCGTTCCGGTTGATAAAAAGTAAGGTACCATTAGAGTCTGTACTGACTTCCGAGACTTGAACAAAGATTGTCCGAAGGATAACTATCCTACACCGTTTATCGATCAAATCATAGAGGCTTGTGCAGGACATGAGATGTTCTCTTTCATGGACGGTTTTTCGAGATACAATCAAATAGAAATCAAACCTGAGGACCAACATAAAACAACTTTCATTTGCTCATGGGGAACCTTTGCTTACAGGAAGATGCCATTTGGTTTGAAGAATGATGGAGCTACTTTCCAGCGTGCAATGAATTTTGCTTTTCATGATATCAAACACATAGTAGAACCTTACTTGGATGATCTCCCGACACAATCTCGAAAGAGATGGGATTATCCAGCTCATCTTAGACAGGTCTTTGCAAGATGCAAACAATATAAGATTCATTTGAATCCTAATAAGTGTGTGTTCTGTGTCGAATCGAGACGTTTACTAGGCTTCATTGTCTCCAGTCGTGGCATAATGGTCGACCCGCTTAAAGTAGAGGCGATTGTAAATCTGCCTCCTCCTCGCACCTGGCGACAACTCCAAAGTATACAAGGAATGTCTAATTTCTTACGGCGACTTATCATAAACTATGCTAAAATTACTAAAGGTTTTATGAGGCTACTCAAACAAGACTCCTACTTTGTGTGGGACGAGGCTGTTCAAGCATCCTTTGAAGCCTTAAAAAAGGCACTCCTTTCAGCACCCTTGTTGAGCCCGCCAGACTACTCAAAAGATTTTCTTTTATATCTAGCAGCGTCTCTTAATACAATTGGTATAGTTTTGGTTCAGGAAGATGATATGCTCCAAGAGCATGTTATCTACTATCTTTCTCGCGCATTGATAGCCCCTGAGGTTAAATATTTGCACGTTGAGAAGTTAGCACTTGCCGCGGTCTATGCGGTACAGAGGCTTCGTCACTATATACTTTTACGAACTACTACTGTGATAGCAGAAGTCAATCCTTTCCAGTACGTTCTCACCCGATGAATCATCGGTGGGAAATATAATAAATGGATTGTAATCCTACAGGAGTTCGATTTTTTCTTCCAATCAGCCAAGTCGAAGAAATCACTAGTGTTCGCTGAGTTAATCTCAGAATTTCCAAGTGACCTAGAATACGTTGAGGAAGAATCATCATTCCCATACGAACATATCTTCCTCATTGCTTCCTCTGACCCATGGTACGGGGATATCTTAGTATATCTCCAGACTTTGAGGTGTCCTACTACTTTTTCTCGAGAAGAGCGACACAAGCTCAAAAGCCATGCGAAGAACTACCTTATCATCTCAGATACTTTATATCGACGTGGGGTAGATTCCATTTTACGACACTGCTTAACTCGAGAAGAAGCCGAAGCAGTATTAAATGATGCCCACAGTGGAGCTTGTGGGGGACATCTTTCCAGGTTGGCAACAACTCAGAAGATACTGCGTGCCGGATATTTTTGGCCCACGATCTTTAAAGATTGTGTGGAAGTGGTGAAACGCTGTCGTCTGTGTCAGTTTTTCACTAAGAAAATGAGGGCACACCTAGCTCCTCTTCATCTGGTGATTACTGCAGGTCCCTTCACAAAATGGGGGGTTGATTATATGACTTGCACTCCAGTTTCGGCTGGAGGACATCATTACATCATCGTTGCCGTGGACTACTTTACTAAGTGGGCGGAGGCAATGCCTACTGTTAAGGCAGATGGAGAAACTGCCGCCTATTTCGTGTTTAATCAAATTATTGCACGGTTTGGCATACCTAAAGAGATAGTAACTGATCATGGTAGTCATTTCCAAAATAGCATGATGACCGAGTTGTATACAATGCTTGGTTTTCGACAAGAACATTCGTCTTCATACTATCCACAGGCGAATGGACAAGTCGAAGCAGTGAACAAAACTTTAAAAGTTATACTGCAGAGAACTGTTAATGTCAGTTGAAATAACTGGCACATCATGCTGTACCCGGCTCTTTGGGCTTACCGAGCCAACGTTAAGACTGCTACCGGATTCTTTCCTTTCCAACTTGTGCATGGGATAGAAGCAGTCGTACCGATTGAATGCGAGATTCCTTCGCTAAAACTAGCAGTTCAGTTATTACCAGATACTTCAATACTAGAAGAACGTTTGTTACACTTAGAACATCTAGATGAACAGCGCCGTGACGCGCTTACAACAAACTAGGTCCACAAAAAATGAGTCAAAGGACAGTATGACAAATCCGTTAAACCTAGGGTTTTCATTGAAGGAGACTTGGTCCTACTTTGGGATCAAGACAAAGAACCCTTAGGACCTGGAAAATTAAAATCCAGGTGGCTCGAACCTTTTATAATTTCCAAAGTACTGAAGAAAGGTGCCTACGAACTGATAGATTACGAAGGTAATAAGCTAGCTGAGCCTAGAAATGGGCTCTACCTGAAAAAGTATTACGCTTAGGCTGACGTACTTTTTCTTGTAACATAGCTGTATATTTTTTGTAAAGCTAGTCTTTCGTTATGCTTGTTAGTTAATCTTATGTGTGCTTTTTGTTTCGTGTACCAGATGTCAACCGAACATTTCTTAGGATTCGCTGATGGCGCCAGTCGCCACACCTGTCAATTGGCTGCAGTAGCTTGGGTCATTTACTCACCCGCTGGCCAACTTGTTTCTTCGAGGGGGGTTTGTTTGGGTCCTACCACGAATAATGTGGCTGAATACAGTGCAGTTATAGAACTTCTCCGAGATGCTCTCAGTCATGGCATTTCACATTTGGAGGTAAGACTTGACTCACAATTAATTGTATTTCAGTTAACAGGTGTCTACCAGATTAGAGATCCTGGATTGCTACGTCAGTTTCTACGAGTTAGACTATTGGAAAGACAGTTTGATTCTATTATATATGAACACATTCCAAGAAGTTTAAACACATTAGCTGATTCATTAGCAAACTATGTGTTAGATTGGCATTTGTATCATACACTTTCATAAACAACATTGCACACATAAAATTCAAACACATACATATGTAAATAGATGATACTGTATATAGTCGATACTGTATCAAAAAATATATGAGTTTTGGATCACAAGTCTGTCAAGTCATGTCATGAAAGTACAAAAACTTAGCATAGTATCCTCAAAAATATATACATAGAATGGATCCCTCTCCTATGGAGAAGGAGGGACCTCATCATCATCTACTACATTTGCGATAGCATATTACTAGCCTAGCTATCTTCCGCAGCACCCTAAGCCATGCCGGGGGCACCCCAACTACATCATCCTGCATATCAATAGGTATCTGATCCATACGGCATGCAGGAACTTCATGAGTCAACCGACTCACTTTTCTCTCTAGGGTCCCCAACATAGCATTTGCTGCAGCAATATCAGCTGGCCTCACAAAGATGGTAGGATGTCCCTCAGGACGAATAGGCCCAAGATCTGCATATGACACTTGATTAGCACTTCAAAATTCATTCATAAAAATCAAATACTTGAAAAGTTTGAAAAAATTAAATAATTCTCGAAAATTAAACATACCAATATCTCCCTAGGCTCCACCTGGAGGAAGCACCAGTTCTGGATCATGACGGAAATCCAATCCAGCATATGGAAACTGCTCGAAAGCGGGCACTTTCCTCTCCCACCACCCCCAGAAATCATCAGTATGATAACAATAGTGACGTTCCCCACCACCCTGGCGGAGGGATATGTCACCCCAACAGCCTAGTCTGGGCTCACGGGAGTTAACCTGAGGTAGAGGCATCCCCAAACTGATAGCAGGCATCCTCTCAAAGAAGAAAGTACACAAAATGCTACCGTACCCAAAATTCTTCATTGTGCCGGATTTACAACCTGTCAATTGAGATTTCATGCTTGCTAGTAAACTAGTACACCAATCATAGACATGACCGTGTAACCATTGTACACCAATATGCATAGAGTGCCTGGAATCTAGATGAAGTGAGGCACTACCTGCCACTCTGTTGATCATACTCACTATCACCTTCAAGGGGAGGCCTTCAATGGTTGAAATCAAGACTTGGCTTCTTGATTTCTCAGCTCCAGCCACACAGTATGAATTCACGTACTCTTGCATAGATATTACACCCACATGAGAAGACCCTTTCAGATTAATTACATCTCCTCTCTGTGAGAGACTAGTAATGAAATATATGTCATCAACTGTAAGCTCCAAAGTTTTCCCACGGATGACAAAAGTATTGGTATCCACATCCCAGTACTGAATAAGTCTTCGAAATAGTTTGTTTAAGGCCCTCATGTTTACGGTTTGGTAGAACTTCAATAAACCGCATCTTCGGAGAGCGTGGAGAGTGGCCGGATCTTGCATGGCCAACCTATCCATGTCCTCATGTTCTCTCTCCCTCCATTGAAGAACCATCCTGCACAAAAAATCACATTTATTTTAAGTCTCGACGCTTGCTTTTAGGTTTTTTGGCTTGAGCGCTACTGTGTATACTACACAGTCATGTATGGGCGCTACTCTGTTTGAGCACAGTAGCGCTCATCTCGTTCATATGCTACTATTCTTGTTACATAGTAGCGCCCGCTCAGTAAGGGTTGTGAGCATCACGTTGCAAGCAATTTTTGGCTCAAAAAATGAAAACTAAACCATGAAAATGCAAGTAGGGAGGATTTTAACTCACTTGGTGGAAGAAGAATGGCGTTTGGATGCTTGATTTGATTGCCACGGAGATTTGAAAATATCAAAGGTTGCCCCAAATATTTGCCCTACAAAACAAATTGGAAATTGATTTTTAAAATGAAATTATATATATGAATTAAATTTTAATCTTTACCCACCATTGTTTAGTTTTCTATAGTTTCAAATTTTTTCAAAAATACCCAATTAATCAATTGAAATATACATATGGTGCAATACTAATCCAGCTTGCATTTTTCCTTAAGTTTTTGTAGGATCAATCTCCTAAGTTAAAAAAATCTCAATGTTAGACCTTGTCCACTAGTTAATAGTTCAAATTCATATATCATTCGATATTTTTTTCCGCATTAACTAATATTTTATTGAAGACCTAGTTTTGGCAGAATATGAAGCTATGATCCTACAAGGTGACTTTTAAGTCATTTTAAGCTCTTGTTTGGACTATTTAAACCTAAACAAGATTGCTGAGCAAGCTTGCCCTCTTAGAGCTCGTTAAAGTAATCGAAGGCTCATCCACTCAGGTATAGAATTACCCCTTTTCTGGGCCTAGGTGGATTAACTACGGAAAAGGTATACTCTAGGTATACTTCTGTATGCGCTAGAAGAGTTATTTTCCCTTTGTTTTATACTTTTTCGGGGGAGGAGACTAACCGCACGAAAAAGGACCTTTTGGAGCATTTCTTTAGGGTTATTCAGGCTCTCTAAACATGAAAATACCAAGCGAGCATTCACCTACTCGAGCTCGATGTGAAATCCACGAGAGGGTAAGTAGAGGACTGTTTAAGTTTTTCAACTCTATAAACAAGAAAACACCGCCGAGTACAGACCAATCCGGGCTCGATATAAAATCCACAGATAGGTGAAAAGAGGATTTTTTAAGTTTTTCAGACTCTATAAACAGGAAAACACCGACGAGCATTAATCTTCTTGGGCTCGATACTAAAATCCACGAGTAGATATATGGAGTTATTGTTTAAGTTTTTCAGACTCCTTAAAATTGAAAACACCGGCGAGCAAGAACAGATCTCGGATCGATATTAAAATCCAGAGATCAGTAATATAGAGTAATCTTCTATCTCTTCTTCGAACTCTGTAAACAATGAAGAAGGTCCTGAGTTTTCCTCCCATGGGCTCGTTAAACTTTTTACATGGTTGGATCTATTGAGTTTTCATTCTTTCTTGGACTCATTAAAACAACAAGAAAGGTATTCTTTTATCTAAAAAGAATAAGGGATGGGAAAGACGTATCATATATTCATTGTCAAAGGCAGTTTCAGTCAGTTCTATCCTTGAACACAGCACCTACTTGAGTCTATCTTGTCAGTTGGGCTTCGTTTTTGACCTCAGGGTGAACCTGTCTTCCGAGTTGTTTACTCCCCCGGTTGGTTATTCTTCCAACCATATGGAGGGTCTGATAATGTCTCTTACATTTAAGGCGTATCATTTACCCCATTATGTCAGAAACTTCCTGAGTCACTTTGTGTCGTGTTCAATGTTCAAGGATATACCCTGTGTCGGCCATTCTGCAGTTTACCTTGACCTCGTGTGTCGGCCATCCTAGTGTCAGTCTTGTTACATATTATTCCATATCATCTCTTACCAGTTGAGTGTTCCTCGAGTTGGATGATGGAGGATGCCTTAAGGCCTCCCTTCCAACGAACTTCTTCCCATCGACATCAATTCATTTTACTTTGGGAATAAAGTTTAGAGTTTCGGTTAGTAGCTTGGAGATTGCAGTCACCAGTGGCAATTTTCTCGTTGTTGAATGATGAGAATACATCAATGTCTCTTCTTCGACAGGATCCCCAAGTGTTCGAATCCAAGTCTCTCTATTCACACTTGGCGGATCGTACTTGGTACCTTGGACCCCATCATCATTATCGATGGAAGTCCTTGCGTTTGTTAACGGTATACATCAATGACCGGTAATCAAACGATACCCCCCATGTTCGACTATCAGCTCATCTATTCGCATGGCTAGGGTTTGTACCTAGAGTTGTTTTGGATGAAGACCTTGGGATTTTGGATGACAGTACCTCATTTTGTTATCACCCAAGTTGCGCAAGACTGAGCCTCACTTATATTCGGATCTCCATGAGACATAGATCCAGTTTGTTGTTATGGCTATGATCTCTCAGTTTGACATGGATCGATGCTTGTATTCCAAGTGGCCATGCTATATATACATCTCCTTGTTATGTATCGGAGATCATGTTGTACTACACTGCACATCTATATGATGTCAAGGATGTAATTGCTAGCTGACCTTGATCTTTGTTGCAGGTGTTCTTGTGACTTTTTCCTGCGGCTCTTTTCTCCTCCTCTGGATTTGGATTATAATGTATTTCGACCATCGTTTCCCTCTGACCTCACACATTAGGGGGCATCTGTTATAGGTCAAAATTGCACCTCTCCATCCGTGATCACCTTGAGCTGTTGATCACACAAAATGACAACTTGGATGGAGGAGCATGTTGACCTTAGATGAGACTATGATTTACTCCACCTCCAGACAACACTGAAAAAACCCTAAAAATATCATTCTGAGATATGAGCGCTACTCTACTTCAATAGACTAGCGCCTGTACGCTACTCCAGTGTATAATAGTAGCGCTCAAAGCCTTATAAGCGCTACTCCTCTTCAACATAGTAGCGCTCAACATTTGAAAATCGATGAGCGCTAGTTTACAAGCACTAAAGTAGCGCCCTAAACGCTACTTCACTGAACAATAGTAGCGTACATCTCAAAAGATGATTAAAAAATAATTAATTTCACGAAGAGGATTAGTTGCTGGTAGTTTCCCAACTTCCCCAACTTCCTCCATAACCATCTCTCGACCTGAACTACTTCTCTGATCCTATAAATACAGGGAAGAATAAAGAGAGGGGTTAGATAGAGAAACATAGAGACATGAGTATTGTGAAGAGACTTTTAAAGAGAAGCTTGCATTGGAGGAGTTTATGCTAAAGATATCCAAGCCAGAGAAGAGCAAGGGCCCAGAATCAAGTTGCAGGAGCATGTCACAAAGCCAGGTATATTTGTAACATCAATTTGCATTTGACAATAAAAGGTTGAAGTGTCTTTCTTGTCCCAAATTAAGTGTTTATTGAAATAATATACTAGTTTGGATCTGTTTTGGTTAATATTGGATGTTTACATTGTTTTGTATCTTTCCATCATTATATATTATCCAAGATACGCTGAGAAAGGTATTTGTATTGCAGGTTTAGTGAATGGGAGGTGAACTTGAGGATCGAGCGCAAGATCAAATGAGAGCTAGGATCGAACGTCAGTTGAAAGGTATGTTCTCAAGGTCTATAACTCATTTCTTTTCATGAGCATCTTTGTAATACAGTTAATACACTTACCTGTCATCCCATTCCAGTTGATATTATCAGTTTCCTTACTATAGGGTGCTTTTCCCCGACAATAGATGCTTCATTATGCAAGACAATATTTGTTGAAGAATCGAAAGGGTAAAAAGAAAGTTGCAGTTGGGACTATATCAAGTGTAGAAGAGATGACCTCTCAGTTTGAGACTACCTTTTGTTGAGATTTTACTTAAGTAGTTATGTTATTCAAAATTCTTTAGAATTTAATTCAATTTATATCATATCATAATAACTGCATGCATAAGGATCACTAAAAGAAATACATTCACAGCATACACAAAGATTTATCCTAGGAAACCCTCTAAGGGAAGAAAACCCAGCAGAACTTCTTCAGTATATATTCATCAACAAAGTAAATGACAATACAATGAATATCTAAAGCTCCCTCATAGAAAGATACCCCAGATACAAAGATAAGATAAAAATCGATATATTAATATTCCTCCAATTGTTGCTTCTCTCTCTTGCGCGCTGTCTCACTGACTTGATGCGAACTTGATTGATGTTCAAATGAGGAGGGTGTCCTTATTTATACCTTCATTTTCTATTTATGTGCTTTCCAAGGATTTCTAGAACTTTCAGGTGGGTTTCCTTTATAGAATTTTCTGGGGGTGTTTCCTTGCTAGAATTTTTCGAGGCTTTTAGTTCTAGAACTTTCCGGGTGTGTTTCCTTTCTAGAACTTTCCAGGGGTTTCCTTTCTAGAACTTTCCAGGGGTTTCCTTTCTAGACTTTTCTGGAAGCTTCTAGGCTGACATAGGAATATATTTCGAAGCTACATAAAATATCAACACTACCTCTTAGCAAGGAAGGTATTCTTCTGATGTGATATTCAATACTGCTTATGTTGACCCATACTTAACCATCTACTTATTGATCTTCTGTGAATCTATCTGTTATCCCTAAAGTTGAACCTAGACTACAAGGGTTCAAGCTTAAGGAAATATTGGAAAGTAGATATCAGACATATACTCGGTATTTTTTATGATACTCTGGTGGTAAATGAAATAAATAACTTAGGTTGGATAGCTAAAGACAAGAGACAGGAAAATGTAAAGTTTAGATGAATAAAAGCAAGGAAGAACTGGGTTTATGAAGTGATCAGGGTGAACAGTGTATGATCTTATCCTACCATTATGGCATAGTTGTATGCTAATCATAAGAATTGAAACATGAAATTTAGACCATGAGACAAAAGAATAATAACAACATATACTTCATTGATTTAAAATAAGATTGGCTCATATATCATATTATACTTAAAAAATAACAGTCATTTCTTGCAATATATTAACATAAAAAACTGTATACATGCCTGTTCGAACAAGTGTTAACTTCAAACTTCCATCATTTGATTCCAAAAAATCCAACCCCTATTACCTCTGTCTGTATCATATTTATACAAAATTTGTTCAAAAGGAAACAATTACTAGATCCTATCATATTGGATCTAATAGCTCCAAAAATAGAATGAAGTTTTGAAAGAAAATTTAAAGTCTACCGAATCACTAAAATAAGCACATCTAGCTATAAGGACTTGCCACCTAAGACACCTTATCACTTAATTATAGCAAATGAACTAAATACTCCTTGATGACTCAGCTAAAACATCCAAATCATCTAGAGCCTAAGATCTTCGTTGTAACCTGGTATACTTTGCATCTACATTGTGCTCTTGGCCTTTCATCTGCTCCAGCTGGGTCTTCATTTGCTTGTATTCTTTGTGCAGGGCCCTCTTCTTTTGCAGAGTTTCCTTTGCTGCAGCTGTCAAATGTTGATAATTAGCATCCTTCTTTTCCAAGTCTTCCCGAAGTTTTTTGTTTGCTAACATCAAAGTTTCATTGATGTTTTGTAAATACTGACATTGCTCCTTGTAAGCTTGCATGCTCTTCTTCACCTGATCTAATTCAGGAGCTATTTGAATCTCCTCTGTGCTGATCACCATATCTTCTTCTTGTATATCTTTAGAACTTGAAGCTTGATTTTTAACATGACGCTGTCCTCCTGATGCCAATTTTTTAACCAATATTTCAGGAATACATCCAATGTTTGTTTGCATGTCAATAAAATTCTCATTTTCAGAAACATGGGCAAATTCTTGAATTTCCATGTCATTGTCAGAGTCAGGAACATGCACGACTTCATTTCCTGTTGCAGGTTGTTTTAACAATTTATTTTCTGCAACTATTCTAGCTTTAGATCTGGTCCTCGGCCCTTCATTAATATTTGGCAGGTCTTGCTCTGTTTCTTCAACATCTTCCTGTCTTTCAGATTCTTTAACCTGTAGTTGTTCATCTGGTGATTTGCTTGTGTTACCCTTCTTCTTAGAGGGTTTCTTTTTCTTCTTAATTTCACACCCCTGTTCTATGAGAAACTCGTCCCAACTTTTACCAATTTGGTTTAAATGGTGAAGAATTAAAAGCTTGACAAGCCCATGATGAAAGAGTGAGCGTTCTGTATGTGTTGGGTGTTCTTGTGCATATAAAACCATCTTCTGTAAACTTTTCCATAAGTAAAATGGTAGATTCAACCTTTTTTCTCCCTGCAAATGCATTAGCATACGAATATGACACCTGAACACCTTATCAAACCATCCATCACAGGTGATATAATTCTGTATCATTTCAAGGGGAATTTTCCAGTTGGGTTTTACATTGCCCACATGAATACTGTCCTTCCAATTTAAATTTTCAAAGCCAGGTGATAGAAACTCACTATAATCCCACTCGAAATTTGTCTGCTTAAACCATTTCTCACCATGAGCTGGAACTCCTATAACTTCTGATATAAATTGCTCAGTGACTGTGATTTTGAAATTTTTGAAATCAACAATGCCATTTTTATAATTTTTTACAAAAGCTTGAGTGATGGTAGGGTGATAACCCTTCAATCTTTCACAATAAACAAACCATCCTGCTTCTCTCATGAGCTCGTTCGATCATGGAAACTGCATAAGCCATTGAATGTTACTTGGCTCGGCTTGACATGGGAGACCACCTGGCTTTTTCTTTTGCCTCTGCGAAGTTTCCTCAATTTTTATCTTACTGCAAAATGAGCCTGTAAAAGATACTGTAAAAACCCTAGCTTGCAATTGCGTGGTTCTCCAACCTCAAAACCCTCGTAGAGTTTAGGCTATTCACCAAGAACCAGAGCTAACAGAATGAAAACCCTACTCTGTACAAGCTCTTTCTTCAAAACAACATTCGAGACCTGTACTTCTCTTAATGCCACCTATGTACTTCTTTGCTCACAAGCTTCAACTGATTTGCCACATGTCATATGAATGTTGTACCAGGGCTACGGATGACTCAAATTCATGCATATAAATCATTCATTTCTCATAATAATAATAAATGCCGCCCAAAACCATATTAAATCATGATTTTTCAACTTATGGCAAAACTGACAGCATTGTTCAGACACTGACAGCATTTGCAAGCTTGATTTTTATATACATGCTGTCAGTTTAACATTCAAATCAACTTTGACAAATTTGAACCACAAATTAAAGTTCATTTTGAGTATAAATATGAATATGAGCCTATTTTATTTTATAATGAAAATATAAAAAGAACTAAGGTAAAATAAACATTTGAATGCAAATGGGAAAAATAAACCTGAAAGGCACAATGCATGAAATGGGCCAATGGAACATGAATGAAGATTTAGGTAAAGGTTATGTAAATCTAAAGAACAACCTTACTGATAACATCTGGCTCCATTTGGGGATAAGGTTCTCCTTGTGAGACCTTAAGAACATATATGACCTGTGCCTTCTATCTTATTGGGCTGGAGTCTACTGAACTTATTTGAACTGATATGTACAATGAATATATACAAAAATCTGTCATCTCAATCAAGTATGAAACAACTTTAAAAAGCGTCCATTAACTAGACCTGGAATTTCATTACCTCCCAAAGTTTGTAGAACAAAAGTGTTGTTTCCCAAAATTTTCATCACTATGAATGGTCCAAACCACAGAGCATCAAACTTACCATGTTTTCCTTTATCCTCATATCTGGTATCCCATCTCAACACTTGATCACCCACTGCAAACATATTCTTTTTACCTTTTTATCAAAGCTTTCTTTCATCCTATTTCTGTGTACTTCAACTTTATCCATGAGAGCTTCCCTTTCTTGTTGTAGCTGAATTATTTGAAATGTCCTTCTTTTCTTCATTTCTGGTTCTTCTTCAAATTCCTCCACAAACTTAATCACTGGTGCCATTAACTGAATAGGGAATACAACTTCAGTTCCATACACTATTTGAAATGGGGTAGTTCCAATTGAATTCTTTATTGTGACTCTGTCTTCCCACAAAGCAAACCTTAACTTAGAATCCCAATTCTTCTTGTTGTATGATAACATTTTCTTAATTCTTGTCACAATGTTTTTATTGCTGGATTCTGCCAATCCATTGCCTTGGGGGTTAATATGGTGTAGATTGTCTCAAGGAAATACTATTTTCTTCAGCAAATTTTATCATTTCCTTGGATTTAAATGCAGGAGCATTATCAGTAATAAGTTTTCTAGGGCATCCAAATCGACTAAGAATATTTTCTTGCAAGAAATTAATGATAACCTGATCTTTTGCCTTTCTAGTTGGGATTGCTTCTACCCATTTCGAGAAAAAATCTGTTGCAGTTAAGATCCACCTATGTTGGCCACTAGATGTAGGATGAATTTCGCCAATAAAATCTAAACCCCATTGTTGAAATGGAGCCTCTACTGATATAGGTTTCAAGGGTAAGGACTGTAGCTGATGTTTACCTGCAAACTTCTGACATTTTTCACAAGCCCTAATCTGTTGGTACACATATGAGAAAAGATTGGGCCAATAATATCTTGCTCTTAATATTTTGAAGGCTGTTGCCTTCCAGTATTTATGTCCACCACATATACCAACATGCAATTCCTCAGTGACATCATTTGCTTCTGTTCTATCCAAACATTTCAGAAGTATTCCTCCAGGGTCTTTCCAGTACAATACTTGATCAATCAACACATATTTAAGAGCTTTCAATTTTACAGATTTTCATTCATTTTTACTCAACTCTGTGGAACAGTGTAGATTTAACAAATAATATACAATTTCAGCATACCAAGGACAGTCAAAATACCTGCTGTAAACTGGTTTTTCACACTGTTCTGAATTTTCTGCCATCATATACATATCCAATATCTGACAATTTGACTCAGAGAGAAGCTTAGCTAAGCCTTGTCCCTTTACCAATTTAGTAGGCTTAATCTCCACCTCGTATTCCATCATCTTTGCAATCCACCTACCTCTTTTTACTTCTCTATCAGGCTGTACCAGAATGTCTTTTACAACTGAATTAGGAACATAAGCTAAAACTTTAGAATGGAGTACATAAATTCTGAAAAATTTAAGTGCCTTAACCAAAACATAGGCCTGTTTCTCCATACTAGTGTATTTCAACTCTGAATCCCTTAATGTCTTGCTAAAGAATGAGATGGGCTGTTCTAATCCATCAGATTTTTTCTGCAACAACACTGCAGCAATAGTTTCTTCTGATGCAAATGAAAAAATGGCAAATTCTTTAGTGTAATCTGGGGCTGCCAACAAAGGTGCTTCTACTAGTGCCTGCTTAATTTTCTCAAATGATTGTTTGGCTTGCTAAGACCATCTTACCTCCCTATCCTTCTTAGCATATCAGTAATATACTTAATAGTTTCAGCAAAGTTAGGAATAAACCACCTCAAAAAATTGATTTTTCCTATGAAAGACTGGATTTCTTTTTTTATTTCTGGGAATAACAATCTTTAAAATAGCTTTCACTCTCTCAGGGTCTATTTTAATCCCCTCTGCAGAAACTATGTGACCCAATAACATACCTTCTGTCATAGCAAAGTGAGACTTTTTTGGGTTCAATGACAGCCCAAATCGTCTGCATTTCATAAAAGTTTGCTTCAGATGTTTCAAATGCTCTTCATCAGATTTAGAAAAGACCGTGATATCATCTTGATAAATGACCACAAACTTTTCATTCTCACCTACGAATGCTATGTCCATTGCCCTTTGAAACGTGGCACCTGCATTCATTAGCCCAAAAGACATTTTGTCATAAATGAATGTACCCCAGGGGGTTGTAAAAGATGTTTTCTCTCTATCCTCCGGCTGAACAGCAATCTGGTTATAACCAGAAAAACCATCAATCATTGAAATTCTTTCTGCACCAACCAATTTCTCCAAAATCTGATCTATCTTAGGCAATGAATAGTTATCTTTAAGGCATGATCTATTTAAATTTCGAAAATCTACACATAACCTTATTTCCCCATTTTTCTTGCATACTGGAACAAGGTTAGCTACCCAAGAGGAGCACCTAAGAGGAACAATAATCTTGGCATCCAGTAATTTCTTCACCTCTTTTTCAATGACTAGTAAAAGTGCTGGATTAAGCCTTCTTAATTTTTGTTTAAAAGGCTTAGTATTAGGCTTTAATGGGATCTTATGCTGAATAACATTAGTGTCATAGGTTTTAAGATCCTCATATGACCATGCAAAAATATCTATAAATGCCTTCAACAAAATGATGTATTTGTTTCTCTCCTTTTCCGATAATTGTTTAGATATCTTAACCATCCTCGGTTCTGCCACAGACCCAATATTACAGCTGATTACACTCTCTTCAGTGGTCTGAAAATTATTTTTCAACAGTGTATCATTTTTTGAAAACAACCTCTCTAATGGAACAAGTCCCTTAGGGATAAAATTGCTCTTTAAATCAAGAATTTTTTCATCAGCAATTGACTGTTTCGCATGAGTAGACATTTCAGCCAGATCTAGGTCTTCATCTAGGTCAACCTGGTCATCTGCAAACTCTTCAGTTAATTCTAAAAACTCTTTTATTTCCTGCTCATCTTGAAAAACCCTCCAACGTTTAATATCATCTGGGACTGCTGGCGTATACCTCACATCAATGGGATACTTTAGGTGTGTCAATTTAGGAATTTTGAAATATGTTGCTGCTAATGCTAATGAATCTGCAGTCTGATTACAATCTCTTGGAATATATGTTATATTAAAATCACAGAAAAAATTATCTATCATATCCCACACTTCATTTCTGTAAACTTTCAATAATGACTGCTTTACTTGATAAATACTTTTCACTTGCTGAATTATCAATTTGGAGTCGCCAAACACTACAAGACTTTGAATATTCATATCTTTTGCATCCCTCAATCCAAGGATTAGTGCCTCATACTTAGTAGTATTATTTGTGGTTTGGAATTCCAATTTATACATTAATGAAATCATCTCACCTCCAGGAGAAATTAACAACACACCTGCCCCTGCTCCATCTTTGTTTGATAACCCATCAAAATACATCTGCCAAATCCCTTCCTTTTCTTCTGTATCACATTGAACTGAACTGTCTTTCTGAACTTGCAAAATCCCAGCATCATCATCATTTACCTGTAACATGCATGAACCCATATCCTCTTGTACTGTATAAATAGGATGATTCGTAGGATTTCTGTCATCACTTACCAGGAATTCCAACTACACCTCTTTGTATAACCTTCTATATTCACCTCCAAATATAGGAATTGAAGCATATGATAAATCCATTTGGAGAGTGCCTCCTATCTTTTTAGCCCATGATCTTGACAGCAACATGCCAAACTTAGGAGAAATATCAGCCACTAGAACATCCATGAGAACACTTTTCATAGGCAACTGAATAAGGTTGACTACAAGGTCTTTTATGACTCCTAAACATTTGACAGCTTGGGAATCAAAAGCATATAAGTCATGATAGGGTTTTGTGATAGATAGTCCTAAGGCTTCCATAACCTCTTTTGGCATAAGATTGTGCGAAGCTCCTGAATCCAAAAGACAATTATGCAACATCTGGTCATGTATGGTAAGTGTAATATAAAAAGGTGGGGGATAACAAGATTTTATTTCTGACTGGTCAGAATCTTTCGAACCAATGATAATGGTGGGATCTTTCTCCTTTAAATTTATCACATCTTCTAAAGCATGAACAGGTGATGAGTTCAAGATTTTCATGGTAGGTTCTCTGTAAGATCTACTCCTTATCAATTCAGTCAAAGGGATGGGGACCTTGATTTTATTTATCTCATGCTCTAAATCAAAACCAAGCATATTACTTCCTTCTTCTAATTTAACAGGGTTGTTTTTATCTTTTTGTGGTTCCTGTTGTTCTGTAGAAGGCAATGCTGCTTTAGTGGGCACAAATTTCACCTTCTTTTTGAATGGTGGAGCTTGTTTTACCCTAGACCTAATTCCATATGATTTCTGTTGCTGTTGTTGCTGACAAATTCCATATTGCTGCTCATTAACACTTCCTTCTTCATAATTAATCTCTGTTGCAGCATAGTAATCATCCCTAGTTATAAATTTAGAAGCATATACATCATCCAGCTGATTAATATCATGGTCTGATTCTTCAATCTCTTCTAATGTTGTTTCATAAGGATCATCCTCCCTTATTAAGTTGTTTTGAAAAGGTGGTTGTACCTTTTGATCTTCATTCTCTCTCTTCTCCCTTTCAATGTCATTGTTCCTTCTCTCTTTGGGCATGAATCCGGGAGGATAAGGACATCTAAATTGATTTTGGTTTCTGTTATCATTATCATAGGGAGGCCTATTCTGATTTTTCTTCTCCATTTCCATTCTATTAAGCTTTTTAGACAATTCTTTTATAGTCTTATGCATTTCATCATATTTATTATCTACATCTTTTGTAACAGAAGAAGAGGGCATCATCTCCTTTTTACCCTTTCGATCTGTCTTTTGATACTCATCCTCTTCTCTGAGCTTATTTGATGCCAAAATGTTAGACTCAACTTCTAGGGCTGCATCCTGCATGTTCATCAATGAAACTGCTTTTCTCTCTCTTAACCACAAGGAAAACTGATGATCAAAGGAATTGGCATAAGTTAACTTGGTTGTAGTTTCAGTAGGTTTAATTTCTATAGGAATTTTGTTATACATTTTATTAAACCTTTTGGAAAAGTCCGCAACAGCTTCATCAGGATTTCTTTTTAAAGCTGTAAATTCTGTATAATAGTAGAGATAATCTTTTGTGTCTCCCCACTGCCTGATAAAAACATGGTGTAATTCCTCCAATCCATCAATAGAATTCTATGGTAATTCCCTAAACCACTTTCTAACCTCTCCATCTAGACTCTGGACAAAAATTCTCATCCAAACATCCCTAGCTTCAATGTTATGATTATCAGCATAACTGCAAAACTTATCCCAATGATCTTCAGCAGTTCTTCCACCCTGGCCATCAAATCTAGGTAAGTACTTATGGTAATCACCACCAGGAAAAGGGTTCCAGGGTCGAGGCATAACCAATGAAGCATATCTGGCTGCTACCATACGATCCAACATATCAAGAGGCTGTCCAGCTATATTTAATGAATGAAAAATCTGTGGCATAACTGGCTGAATCTGTGGAGATGGTGGTTTGGTATGTGGAGGGGAAGGTACTTCAATTTTCAACTGGCCAATGAAAAGCCTACTCGTAAGGGGTATTTCAGGTTCTGTCAAAGATTTCAAGGTAAAAATTTCCTTAGGAATATGTTTATGCTCTAAAGAAAGAGGATTTGAATACACATTAAAATCACCAACTTGTGTTGGATTTAATTCATCAACTTCAGGAATGTTAACTGATAAATCCAATTTATTTTATTCTTGGATGTTCACAGGGTTTGAAGAGGAAGATCCTAGATCTGTATCATTAGTGGAAAATTGAAGGTTACTGGATGATGGAAAATTTAACTTCCTTCTAGCCTCCTTGATAATCTTTTCTGGATCAAAAACTCCTTCATGTAAAGGAGATGTAGGATTCCCTCTTGTACCAATCGGCTTTGAAGCCACTGTAACTTTCTGACTGTCAGGTGAATGTAGTCTGTAAACAAATGTACTGATTCTGTCACCTCTCAAAACCAGCTATAAAAATATCAACACCCATGGAAGATATACTTTCATTTCTCCGTCCCCGACAACGGCTCCAAAAGATGTTATCCCTAAAGTTGAACCTAGACTACAAGGGTTCAAGCTTAAGGAAATCTTGGAAAGTAGATATCAGACATCTACTCGGTAATTTTTATGATACTCTGGTGGTAAATGAAATAAATAACTTAGGTTGGACAACTAAAGACAAGAGACAGGAAAATGTAAAGTTCATATGAATAAAAGCAAGGAAGAACTGGGTTTATGAAGTGATCAGGGTGAACATTGTATGATCTTATCCTACCATTATGGCATAGTTGTATGCTAATCATAAGAATTGAAACATGAAATTTAGACCATGAGACAAAAGAATAATAACAACATATACTTCATTGATTTAAAATAATATTGGCTCATATATCATATTATACTTCAAAAATAACAGTCATTTCTTGCAATATATTAACATAAAAAACTGTATACATGCCTGTTCGAACAAGTGTTAACTTCAAACTTCCATCATTTGATTCCAAAAAATCCAACCCCTATTACCTCTATCTGTATCATATTTATACAAAATTTGTTCAAAAGGAAACAGTTACTAGATCCTAGCATATTGGATCTAATAGCTCCAAAAATAGAATGAAGTTTTGAAAGAAAATTTAAAGTCTACCGAATCACTAAAATAATAACATCTAGCTATAAGGACTTGTCACCTAAGACACCTTATCACTTAATTATAGCAAATGAACTAAATACTCCTTGATGACTCAGCTAAAACAGCCAAATCATCTAGAGCCTGAGATATTTGTTGTAACCTGGTATACTCTGCATCTACATTGTGCTCTTTGCCTTTCATCTGTTCCAGCTGGGTCTTCATTTGCTTGTATTCTTTGTGCAGGGCCCTCTTCTTTTGCAGAGTTTCCTTTGCTGCAGCTGTCAAATGTTGATAATCAACTTCCTTCTTTTCCAAGTCTTCCTGAAGTTTTTTGTTTGCTAACATCAAAGTTTCATTGATGTTCTGTAAATACTGACACTAATCCTTGTAAGCTTGCATGCTCTTCTTCACCTGATCTAATTCAGGAGCTATTTGAATCTCCTCTATGCTGATCACCATATCTTCTTCTTGTATATCTTTAGAACTTGAAGCTTGATTTTTAACATGACACTGTCCTCCTGATGCCAATCTTTTAACCAATATTTCAGGAATACGTCCAATGTTTGTTTGCATGTCAATAAAATTCTCATTTTCAGAAATAGGGGCAAATTCTTGAATTTCCATGTCATTGTCAGAATCAGGAACAGGCACGACTTCATTTCCTGTTGCAGGTTATTTTGACAATTTATTTTCTGCAACTATTCTAGCTTTAGATCTGGTCCTCAGCCCTTCATTAATATTTGGCAGGTCTTGCTCTGTTTCTTCAACATCTTCCTATCTTTCAGTTTCTTTAACCTGTAGCTGTTCATCTGGTGATTTGCTTGTGTTACCCTTCTTCTTAGAGGGTTTCTTTTTCTTCTTAATTTCACACCCCTGTTCTATGAGAAACTCGTCCCAACTTTTACCAATTTGGTTTAAATGGTGAAGAATTAAAAGCTTGACAAGCCCATGATGAAAGAGTGAGTGTTCTGTATGTGTTGGGTGTTCCTGTGCATATAAAACCATCTTCTGTAAACTTTTCCATAAGTAAAATGGTAGATTCAACCTTTTTTCTCCCTGCAAATGCATTAGCATACGAATATGACACTTGAGCACCTTATCAAACCGTCCATCACAGGTGATATAATTCTGTATCATCTCAAGGGGAATTTTCCAGTTGGGTTTTACATTTCCAACATGGATACCGTCCTTCCAATTTAAATTTTCAAATCCAGGTGATAGAAACTCACTATAATCCCCCTCGAAATTTGTCTGCTTAAACCATTTCTCACCATGAGCTGGAACGCATATAACTTCTGATATAAATTGCTCAGTGACTGTGATTTTGAAAATTTTGAAATCAACAATGCCATTTTTATAATTGTTTACAAAAGCCTAAGTGATGGTAGGGTGATAACCCTTCAATCTTTCACAATAAACAAACCATCCTGCTTCTCTCGTGAGCTTGGTCGATTGTGGAAACTGCATAAGCCATTGAATGTTACTTGGCTCGGCTCGACATGGGAGACCACCTGGATTTTTCTTTTGCCTCTGCGAAGTTTCCTCCATTTTTATCTTACTGCAAAATGATCTTGTAAAAGATGCTGTAAAAACCCTATCTTACAATTGTGTGGTTCCCCAACCTCAATACCCTCGTAGACTTTAGGCTATTCACCAAGAACCGGAGCTAACAGAATGAAAACCCTACTCTGTAAAAGCTCTTTCTTCGAAACAACATTCAAGACCTGTACTTCTCTTAATGCCACCTATGTACTTCTCTGCTCATAAGCTTCAACTGATTTGCCACATGTCATATGAATGTTGTACTAGGGCTACAGATAACTCAAATTCATGCATATAAATCATTCATCTCTCATAATAATAATAAATGCCGCCCATAAGTTATTTCAAAATTTGACAGCATTCTTCAGAAACTGACAGCATTTGCAAGCTTGATTTTTATATACATGCTGTCAGTTTAACATTCAAATCAACTTTGACAAATTTGAACCACAAATTAAAGTTCATTTTGAGTATAAATATGAATATGAGCCTATTTTATTTTATAATGAAAATATAAAAATAACTAAGGTAAAATAAACATTTGAATGCAAATGGGAAAAATAAACCTGAAAGGCACAATGCATGAAATGGGCCAATGGAACATGAATGAAGATTTAGGTAAAGGTTATGTAAATCTAAAGAACAACCTTAGTGATAACACTATCCATCACTAGAAGTTCTGTACGAGCAAGATATCAACCACGTCATGCATCTGGGGCCTCAACATCACACATAACATCTCACTAGTGGGTACAACCTGATTGTCCTTTCAGACCTTATGTATCTCGACGTCCTTATGTCATCACGAGACTTCATCTAGTTCACACAAAACTAGGAATCTAGCTCACACAGAACTAGGAAACCATTCATCCTACACAGAATTGGTTTTCCAGATCACACAAAATCTGGGTAGCTATCAAGCTCACACAGAACTAGGAAACTAGCCTGAAATCTAGCCCTTCTAGTTGGAACAACCAGGCATCCAGAACACAGTGATTGGGTATCTAACCATAAAGGTAAGGAGATCCAGTGCGCACACACTAGCTATCTAACCCAAGTTAGGAATCCTCCAACCCACACAGGTTGGCCCTCCAGCCCAAAAGATGGGCATCCACCAGTCCACATGACCTGGTCTTCTGGCCCCAAAGACTAGGTATCCTAACCCTATTCAAGGTCAGGTCGGCTTGTGCCTCAGTCGGTAATGTGCCCATGAATGACTACCCATTATTGTCACACTCTATATCCTACTACCCCTAGAATCGCATTTGTAACTCAACACTTCCTCTCAAGGAGGGAATTCGTTATGCACCACGCCAAGCTTGTCCCTTAAATACTCAAAATTTATATTTGATGGAGGATTGGTCAACACATCGTCTATCTACTCATTTGTCACAATATACTAGAGATTTACAGTGCCCTGCTGCACCATGTCTCGAATATAATGGTACTTGATCTCAATATGCTTGGACTTGTCATGAAACATAGAGTTCTCAAATAACATTATGCAACTCTGGTTGTCACAGAAAATACAAGTCACCTCCAACTCGAGATCAAACAATCATGCAAGCAACTTTCGAAGCCACACAAGTTCGCTACTAGCTAAACATGTTGCTATATACTATGCCTCAGTCGTACTGAGTGCCACACCGGTTTGCTTCCTGCTAAGCCACCATATCATAGCTGATCCAAAACTGAAGCAACATCCTTATGTACTCTTCCGAACTGTGACATTTTCAAGTATCTCATCACATGCTTCATCGCAATCAAGTGAACACGTCTCCACTCAACCATATATTGACCAATGTTTTCACCGCAAAGAATTTATCTAGCCTCATGTTCGTCAAGTACATCAACGAACCAATCATCTATCTGTACATGGTGGCATCCACTATCTCTGAAGAAGTATCACTCAATAAATTCAGGTTCGTTACCATTGGTGTAGGCATGGATTTACAATCCATCATCCTGAATCTTTTCAAGATCTCTACAACATATTTTCCTTGGCTAAGGAAAATCTCATTCTATCTTTTCCACGCCTCTGGACCCAAGAAATAGTGCATCATACCAAGGTCTATCATTTTGAATTCTATAGTAATATCCCTCATGCACCATGCGATGAGCTTCTCGTCCCTTGTTAGAAACAGGTCATCCACATATAATAGTAATATCACTGGTCCACCATTAACAACCTTGTAGTAAAGGTTGGAAACTGATTTACTCTTAGTAAATCCCAAGTTCATCAGAAAACTATCAATTTGCCATTCCACGTTTTGGGTTCCTGCTTTAGTCCATACAAATCCTTCGTCAATTTGCACACATGTGTCTGTTGGTCATGTGTCTTGAATCCTTGTGGTTGTTCCACATACACTTCCTCTTCCACTACACCATTTAGAAAATTTGTCTTCATGTCCATCTGATGTAGCTTCCATTTCATCACTGAAGCTATCTCAAGTATAGCTCTAATCGAAGTGTATCTTGTCATAGGAGAAAATGTCTCTTAGTAATCTATTCCTTCTTTCTGGAAGAAACTACGAGCCAAGAACCTTGCCTTCTACTTCTAGACACTGCAATCTACTCCATGCTTTGTCTCGTAGATCCATTTGGAATTCACCACTGACTTCCCTTTTGGTCTCGGAACCACATCCCAAACATCATTCTTCATAATGGACCAGTATTCCTCAATCATGGCATCCTTCCATACTTTCTTATCAGCTGCTTGTTCATAACTAGAATGCTTTGCATCAACGATGTCACATAGTAATGCCACGCAGCTGGAATATGGTCGAGGTCTCTTGCGCTCTCTGAAAGGCCCGTCTGTAGCACCATATTTCTCTGCATCCTAAATAATCTACCGATACTAAGCTGGTCTTCTCTTATGTGTAATCATTTCTCAAGGTGGATCTACAAGTCTCTCTAGTTTTTCCATATCATGATCCCCAGGAGCATACTCTTCTTGTACAACATCATCTTCTATACCAGTATCTGTGACTCTAGGATATTCAAGCTCCTCATCATGGATCTCATCTATATGAGTCTCCCTCGATCTACTAAAAGTTGCATCCTCATCGAAGGTGACATCTCTGCTAGTCCCAATCTGGCTATAACCAGGAATGTAGATTTTGTATGCCTCCAACAAATATACCCTTCTTTCCTGAATGATCCAACTTCGTTCTCTTATCCTTGGGAACATATACATACACAAGACAAGCAATATCCTCAGGTCGTTTACCTCTAGCTTCTCTCCGGTAAACATCTCTTATGACGTCTTGTTCCCTAGTACACAGTGAGAAGTTCTATTTTGCACATATAAACGGTTCTCCATGCCTCTACCCATAGGTGCAATGGTAAATCTTGATCATGAATCATAGCCTTCACTCCTTCCATTATCGTCTGGTTCTTTCTTTATGCCATGCCATTCTGCAGAGACTTGTAGGGACTACACATCTCCCTCTTAATCCCAACTTCTATGCAGAATGTCTTGAATGCATCTGATGTGAACTCTCCTACATTATCTGACCTTAATGTCTTTATCTTCTTTTCATAGAGATTCTCTACAAGGGCCTTGAATTCCTTGAACTTGTTGAACACTTCACTTTTTGCTTTCAAGAAATAGATCCAAGTTTTACGTGAGTAATCATCAATAAATGAAACATAATATACGTACCTTCTAAGTGATGTTTATGACATCGGTCCACACACGTCTGAATGTACTATGTCTAAGATTCCTTTTGCTTTGTTGTCACGGCTTGGAGACTCCTAGTTATTCATAGGAGAGGCGTGATGCCTAAGTGGAGGATGTTTTCGAGATTGATTCCTAAGATGTAGCTGATTGGAGTACTATGGAGTACAAATCCAAGGATTTTGAATTCTCTCGGACAAAGGGAGCATCCATTAATGATATTCTTATTTCAAGATTCTCTATAGATAAGGGAGTTGGCCTAGTTCAATATAGTTCAATTTCCAAAGGATTGGAAGTGCATGAGAATTATTCTCGTGATGAAAGGTTGATGACAACCTTGCATGGTTCAATGATTACCACAAGCCTTTCCTTACAAGATCGAATTGGAGAGGTAATTGTTGTTGCAAGATGTCATGGAGAGTTCATGATCTGGTGTTCTTATGATGGAGGTTGGTAGTTAGTTGTTTCCCTAGGGAGAAATTCCTATTCATTACAAACCAATATGTTGTGATAGAGTGGTTGATAGCCATGTTGCAGATGCTAGTTGTTGATTACAAGGCCACAATTAGTGATGATCTACAGTTAGTAAATTTGATGGAGTTGTAAAGGGAGGACACAAGTGTTGGTGTAAACACCTTCCTCATAGAGAGGGAGTCCACTAGTGTTGGTGGAAACACCTTCCTCCTAGAGAGGGAGTCTTAGATTTTTGGGTTACCCTGAAAGTATTTACACTATCTTTCGAGGTGCTTCATGATATTTGGAGTACAAGGTGTATGTTCAGTCCTTGAATGGTCCGAGATGGATTATAGCATGCGATATGGTATGTGATCGATATGCACATTTGAGATAGCTTTCTCAATGGATGCTTGAAATCAGTTCATTGTTGGCTCAATGTTCTTCCCTTGGGTGTTGGAGATTCCTTGCCAAGATGGTGGATTCACTTCATGATAGCCACATGGACGATTCACTTGGTGGGAGAACACCCTACAAGGGATGCGGAGTATTATGCATTATGGACGACAGATTCAATCACTAAATGACACATGCCAACTTGGTTTCCTTTTCAATGGATTGTAGATGGCGCAAGGATGTATTGGGTTTCGATTGTGTTCTTTCAAGTTGTAGCATCCCTAGTGGAGTGTTTTTTTCCATGGATGCTCAAGATGGAGTGGTGTGGACTTGCCTTGTGTAGCTACATGACCTTGGATCCCCTACAATGCACAACATCATCATTGGAGCATTACACTTATGCTCTAGAGTGAATGTATTGCTTGTGTGGCCTACAATGGCTCATGTACATTGCTTAGAAGGACTTGTGTCCACATATTATTGTTGGCCTCCATTACCTCTCATATAAATAGAGGAAGGAGAGAGTATTTCACTCATATGATTTGTGTTTTCATTCTTTCTCACTCTTTTGTAGAGATGTGGCCTAGAAGAGGACTGCACTTGTCCTCTCACTCTCTCTCTAGCTATTCACTTGTACTTGTTTTTCTGTCTCTTTTGGGCACTAGGGTTTCTTACTTGTTTGGAGTTTTTGGAGCATCTTGGATTTCTATGCTTAGGGTTTTACATTTGAATATTGGATACTAGTGGTTTGGGAGAAAACCCTAGAGTGGACTTGTAAAGAAAGAGAGAAGAGGAATATGTCTTTCCTTCAAGACAGTGTTCAAAGGATTATGGAACTTGTTCTTCTTGGTGGAGCTAGGGTTTGATGATTTACCCTAGCTAGGGCGTTCTGAATGGTTGGATTTTATAGCCTTAAGAGGAAGCTATGGTATGTACTTCAACATTGAGCTTATATATGAAGCTTCCATCCATACATATCTTGTGTCAATTTCATATCTGATTTTCAACTATACGTCTTATTCATATTTTGCTATTTACATTTATTCATGATCTTGTTGATTGGACATAAGTAAAAGGGAAAATTGCTAACTGACTTGACATCTAAAGAAGAAGATAAAGGGGTTGATTTTACAACCATAATACTGTGGTTATTTCTGATGTAAAAGTATGTTTTCAGATCTGAATTTTTACTAAAAAGCTTCCCTAGAAGGGTTGAAAACTTATCTCATTTTTTATGTCTTTTCTCCTTAATTGCTAGAAATTTTATGGTTGTTTGAAAGTGAATTACTTTACTTCTTCCATTGTTTTTTTGTACATTAATTTACAGTAGTGCTAGGGCTAAAATCTTCGGGTTAATATATGAGGAACCTTTTAGAAACAAGGTGAAATTTGTGCACTGTATTGAAGTGTCACTCCAGTTAAACTTCCAACAATCATACAACAACAGTGGTATTCTACTCCAAAATACAATCATCCACTAGTAGTATACCATGCCACTACAATATAAATCCAAACAAAGTGCTATATCACCATACAAATGCACAAGGAGGAATACCCTAATACCAAGATAAATCATTTGATGCAAGGTGTAAGCATTGGACCAAATATGCAGTGAGAAGATGGCCCATCAAGAAAAGGCATGCAACATGCAGACAATAACACTAGATGAGCCATCAACATGAAAATCCACCATAGAGAAGTGAGTCTTCTCCAATCAAAACACCAACCCAATCAAATAATAGTAACATCTCCAAGCATTTGGGGCTAGGAAAGGACATCAAATTCCATGAAGGCGTGTACCCTCAATCCATCAAAATCTAAATAGGTACCATGCTGCAAACAACATCCATGCGATGAAAATCATAAGTGAAACCCCATGCAATATGAGGGGAAACAAGGTCCCCAGAGGGTGAATCAATCAAACCATTTGATTCTAATTATAATTCAGCTAGTTTTAAAAGCACGAGTCCTAAGCACCCTACCGAGGAAAAGTCCTTATACAAACATATTGCAAGATAAGGATATCGATCACCATATAAAGTCAAGTCCCCGAAAACTGAACACTATGGAGGAGAGACCAGTCCTAAAACAGCCTAAAGGCAGATGGGATGGTCTCCACACTCTAACCAGATTATGGGTTGGGGAATTGGATGTTGCTCGAAAGAAGGGTCTAGACTCTCTCCACCATATCTTGAACGTTCTAAAGCAAACTAGGTCCCTAAACCTCGAAGCATATATGGATAATAGATCTAATGATTATGTCCAAGAGGTGTATCTTGGAAGGGATTTTAAAAAAATTATCATTACAAGAGGGAAAGAAAGGACTATCCCTTACTAAGAAAAAGTTGAAAAGCATGTCTCACACTAAATTTATTCCCTCGAAAGTAGAAATGGTGTTCGAAGATACCCTGCTTCGACAAGTTAAAGATTATAACCTTAGTTTTGCATAGATTGACCATCAACTGTAAATGTTAGCAAAAGAAGGACAAAGCATTGATTTATGTCTACAATCAATCAAGTAAGGAGGCAAGGAGGATGAGATCATTTGAAAAAAGAAGCTAAAAGATAAATACATGATGTAGAAGAAAACCATCCACTGACTAAATATACTTAACTTTTAAAGAGTAACTCTCCTTCATTACTTTGCGTTGTATAGATTTGTTGTGTTGCTTGTCCTTATCTTATTTACTAGCATCTTAAATGCTCTTTGTCAATTATTAAACATTGCATTGTGTACATAACGTTCATAGTTCATAGCGAGTGGTTGTTTCAATTTGAGTACTAAAAGAAGCACCATGCTAGTGACAGAGCATGGTTCCAAAACACAAGATTAAAAGGCATTTTTTGGTGTGGTACAACACTACCAAATTCGATTCAATCCATTGTGTGCTTTGGGAGTAAGGATGAGAAAGGGGTCACAAGGTGGCATGGAGGTGCTCACATGCATCATTCCATGAAATTATGAACTTTGTGCCCATTTCAATTACCTTGGCAATCCAATCAAGCTAGCCAATTTCTTTTAGTGCAATATTTAAAGCATGCACAACGTGTGGTGTCCAAACAATGTATGTATTATTTTTGAACCATCAAGTCTATTTCCTTGGAACTGAGGTCCACATTTAAGATAAATTGGACAACATTAGATGCCCCACTTCCAAAATGACCTTGCATAATTGGTCCTTCAAGAACAATGTGCTCTTCCCTAAACCAAAGCAATCAATTGGCATTATGAAATAGGGACCAAGTATGAAAGAAATAATGGCGTTCAACAATGGGCATTTCCAACAATATGTCTTGCTACGCCCCAGATTCTTTTCAATGCACCCTAACAGATGTGTCAAAGAGGGGGAATCGAGATCCTTTTTCCATTGTAAAAGGCCAAGTTGGGGATTCCTTATGTAAAAGTGTTGGTCTAGTTCGGTTCCAGGCCCCTTGGTCGATCATGGAAGGCCCTCTTGGTCATCATTGCAAGGTGTGTTGGTCTCTTGTCCCTACTGGCGGCATCATGATAGGTGGTAACTCCTCATCATGTCGAGCATTTATGCCCTGGGTAGGTATTGGTGCATCTTGAGGTGACTCCATTAAGACACGTGGATTAGGAGCCCCTAGCCACACCTATGGTTTTATGATTTGTAAAATTGATTGTGATTGTAAGCGTTGTCATACCCACTTTATCACACCTCATTTATACCCATGTAGACCTTATTTTATTGTATTATACCTCCCTCTTGGTCATCCTAATGAAGAAATGCAAATAGTCCACCTTGAATGCATCTTTTTGAAGGTAGTACCATCTAAGGAGAGCGTTGAGGGGAAAAGACAATTATTGGGGTTAGATGGGGCATGCTGTCCTCCTTCCAAGCTCAACTTTTCATCACGTTGAAGCCATCATCATATTTTATCATTATTTTATGTTTTATGAGGTTTAATCCCCATATTGTGGGTGAAAAACCCTATAGAATCACTTTAAACCAATGTTCCACAAAGTTTCCAAGACATGGGAGCGCAGGAGTGGGGAAACACACATGGGAAATGTGTGGAGACCACCCCCAAATTTTAATAAAATTCATGGGGGATGGGGGGACATCAAGGTACCTAACATATGGGGCCTCGTCGCAAAAATTATTAAAAGAATATTAATCCCAACATATTAACATAATAATGCCTCGTTCCATCACCAATTAAATACTAAATACTAAATTCATCATTGTGCAATTCAAACATGATCATCAATATGATTTACCATATTTTAGTATTTGAATTTCACATATTGGGATTATATTCATCAATAGCACACTGTGGCCCCCTCCTTTAGGTTCTAGCCCTTGTCTCTACCTCGAATCTTGAAGTTGATCCTCCAAGAACATTAGTCAACGCCCTACAATTTTGATGAAACCTCTCGATCCAAGCTTTTAAATAATGTAGAAAATTTAAAAACTTTTCCATGCCTAATAAATGAATTTGCTTTAGTGAAGGGTACATTTTTATTAAGGTCGTGATAGAGGAGTTCAACACTCAACACGACCAACATCAAAGTACATCAAGGGGTTGATGTGCTTATTAAATTTAAATCCCATACCCTCAGACATGATAGAATGTAGTGGAAACGTTGTAATCCTGAAATCTTGAATACTGTTAAGCCTATTGAATTCTATATAGTATGTAAAATTCTACTTTTTGCATATGAAGTTCAATGAGGTTGGAACGACTCTCAAACATCCTGAAATGACTAAAGATAAAGAGAATGTCACTTTTACTTTAAGAATTTCATATTACCAGTAAATGTTAAATAAATCAACAAATACCAAAGTTTGAAAACACAAATACTAAATCCCAAATCAGACATCAGGCTCATAAAAAAATTTAAAACATCGAGGGTGGGGTGCATGGACGTCCCCCATTTTCAGGAGGGGATACCCAGACGCACCCCTCTCTACGAAGCATGCCTTCGTGTATTTCGCAACATTTCGCATAAATGGGGCACTGCGAAAGGTTTCGCCAGGTTCCCCCACCCCATCCCAGGGGCGTGAGACACACAGGGGGCATGCCCCTGACCCTGCGAGACATCCCCACGTGGAACACTTCTTTAAACTCAAAATTGGATAGGTTGACCTAGAGGATGGAAACATTAGCACCTTTCCCCATAAGAAAGATCATGGGATCAAATGAGACATTGATGTGGTGTGCACCTCTCTTCTTGGCTCTTATGACATTTCTAAGGATCAAATTTTTATATGTGAGGCTTATTTATAATCTTTCAATCCTATTCCAAGGTGAAAAGATTCTAGTGTTTCTTTCTCTTCTCCTTCTCTCCCTCAATTGTGGTAATATCTTGAAGATCTTGTCTTGCACTGTCGGAGGTATCCAAGGTAAAAGCAATTTAGGGTTTTATGCATGATAGCTTAGTCTTGATTGGTGAGGCATCTTCGGTGAGCAGTCCCTCTTGTTTTGGGCCTTGGCATCTTGTTTTCCCTAATTAGGTCAAGTGCTAACATAACCTAGTATTTCTTAGCCTTTCCCTATTTCATCAAGCATTGAATTGTCAATTCTTGGAAGAACGCTAGCCCCGATTTTTCTCATTTTCCTAAGGAATGAGAGCTAGGTCTATTTCCCTCATTTTCTCTTTTTCAAATTTCCAAAATTATATATTTAAAAATATCAAAATATCAAAACCCTAAAAATTAAATATACAAAAACCCTAAAAATAAAAAAATAAAATAAAAAAAACCAAAAAATTGCAATATTGAAGTATCTAATCTGTTAAAGTGATGCTCCCTTCTTGATTTAATGTTTGATCCTGAAGGGCATCTTTTTCTTGTTGTTGGTTTTAGAGATTAACAGTTATGTGCAAGAGCTATGTATGTTTTTTAGATCTAATTTGATAGGTACAACCATCTAAATTCATCTTTGAAGGATTTTACAAGTTGAAGACAAGGTTTATTACGAGCCCTACTCACTAGGCATCCACCTAGTGGTTCAAGTTTTCATTCTTGTGATTTTTGAAGACTGGTTATGGCATAAACCAGGTCTGATAAGTCATTTCTAGATTTCCCATACTCATTTATTGGCTACTCCAAAGATGTGATTTCTATCCCTCCCTTAAGAGTACCTTCCTTGGTAAATTGGCATTGTTCTAAGTGACTTCCATCTTTCTTTGAGCATATTTTTGGTGGTTGTCCTTTTATAACTACAATAAGGATTTTAATTATTTTCCCTAATTGTGAGCATTTATCTATTCTAACTCCTATCCTCTTGAAAGGCTTGGTAAACACGCTTGTACTCATTGCTTTAACTCCATAAGGAACTAATCTTTGTCAATAGGTTTCTCATGAAGTATTATTGTTTCGCAAGTATTTTTTCACCTATATTAGGGACTTCCCCTTGGCCTCTAGGATATGGCCTAAAGCGTAAGGATAGTGCAATGTGGTGATAGTGGGTGCATCTCCTGATTAGTTGTCAATCTTAGCACTGACCCTCGTGACCTTTCAAAAGGGTGCTAATTTGTGCGGTAACTTGTCTAACCAACCATTGCAATTCAACAACCATCAACAATGCATGATGCCTTCAATGGCACAATGGCCTTCACAATGAGTGCATTCTTGCTAACAGTTACAACACAAATTAGCACCCTTCTGAAAGGCCATGAAGGTCGATGCTAAGAATTCCAACTAATGAAGAGATGCACCCATTGTCACCACAATGCACTCTCTGTACACTTTAGGCCAACTCCTAGTGGCCAAGGGGGAGTCTCTTATAGGTGAAATAAACCTACAAAAGCAGTCAAGGAAACACAAGAATACCTCACAAGAAACCTCTTGACAAAGATTAGTGCCTTATAGAATCAAAGTAAGAAATACAAGGATTTTTACCAAATACTTCAATAGGATAAGAGTTAGAAGTAATTAATGTTCACAATTAGGGAAAATTATTAAAAACCTTGTTACTATTATAAAAGGAAAACTGACAAATATGTGCTCAAAGATAGATGAAAACAACTTAGAACAATGACAACTTACCAAAAAAAGTACCCTCAATGGAGATTGACAAGAATCACATGTTTGAGGCAGTCAATAAACGAGTAAGACAAATCTGGAAATGACTTACCAGATCTAGTTTATGCCCTAACCAACACTCAAAAATCACAACAAAATCAACTTGGATCACTAGATAGATGCCCAAGTTAGTAGGGTTGATAATAGACCTTGTCTCAAGCTTCTAAGACTTCAAGAATGAAGTTAGATGGATGTACTTGTCAAATCAGATCTAAAAAGCATACCAATGCTTGCACATAACCGCAAATCTCTCAAATTAACCACAAAAAGGGGCCACCCTTAAAGACTCACCATAAAATCAAGGGGGGGAATCACTTTCAACAAATTAGACTCTTCGCAAATGCAATATTTTGGGATTTTTATATTTTTAGTTTTTGGGTTTTTCTATATATAGGATTGCTCTGTATTTTTTTAAATATAATACCTCAAATTTTGTAATTTGAAAAAAGAGAAGATGAGGGAAATAGACCTAGGTCTTATTCTTAAGGCAATGAGAAAAATCAAGACTAGCGTTCTGCCTAGAATTGGCAATTCAATGCTTGATGAACTAGGGCAAGTCTAAAAACCCTAGGCCCAAAACAAGAAGGATACTTCAAGAGGAATGTGTCACCAACAAGACTAGCCTAGCATGTATCAAAATCTAGAATACTCTTACCTTAGATACAAAACCAATGCAAGGCAAGAGCTTCAAGATCTTACCACTTTTAACAAAGAGAAAAGAGAAGATAACCAAACCCTATAATCCTTCCTGCTTGGGTTAGTCGTGAAAGTTTGCAAAGAAGCCTCAAACATCAAAGTATTATCCTTAGAAACTCTAGAAGAGCCAAGAACAGAGGTGTGCACCACATCAAAGTCTCATATACACAAGTAGGAATAAAATTTCAGTCATATTTGATCCGAGGATTTGGCTTACAAATTAGAGGAGGGCACTATATTTATAGGGAAAAAGTCTACCCTTTCCCTTCTCTAGGTCAATCAATCTAATTTGAGTTTAAATTCAAATAATAAACCTCATAAAACATAAAATAATGATAAAAAGTGATGATTGCTTCAACAAGGTGAAAAGTTGAGCTTGGAAGGACGACAACATGCCCCAACTAACCCCAACAAGTGTCTTTTTCCCTCAACACCCTCCTCCTTTAGTTCGTATAACCTTCAAAAGATTGCGTTCTAAGGCTGGCATGATGTCTATGTTGATTGCGTTCTCAACTTATAATAAAGTCTTGGTCAAAGAAGAAGATAGGCCAAATACATCCTTCACGACTCCTTGGGGAACCTTTGAATATCTTAGAATGGATTTTTGATTAATGATTGTGGGATCCACCTTCCAACATGCAATACATTTTGCTCCCCTCAGGAAACTCAAGCTCATAAGCCACTTCTCCTACTCTTCTAGTAATCTTGTAAGGGACATGTTATCACACCATAGTAGTTGGGCTACCATGTTTGCAGAGCAGATATCTGCAATTTTTTGAGCTTTGCCTTTGCATATATTCAGTGAGATCAGCTATGATGAGTAGTATTATTTGCTATCACTCACACATCAGAGCATCTTTATCATACATTTAGTAGACCTTATGCCAAGGCTGAGCATTAAGACCTCAGATTTGATGACCGATATGACCTTTTATTCCATACAAGGTAGTGTTCAGTATTTCAGATGCAGTGTTCTCAGTGGTGTTAGTTGGTCTAGATTACAGATATTGATATGTGACCCAGTATATATATGATGTGCATTTGATGTAATTATCTCGTTGTTTAGGTCATTTTGATAGCATTGACTTGGCATTTAGTAATTATGATCTGACAGTATTAATATTGAAATGAAATTGGTTGTTATGGATTATATGCATGATTGTATTACTAACATTTGGAAACTCTTGTTTTATACTTGTTGGTCTTTACCTTCCTAGGAATGTGGACATGATCACTATTGTCTTTTTGACTTGCTAGCTTAGGCACCATTTTCACTTGTCTCCATCCATCCATCCATCTATCCTTCCTCATCATTTGATCTTCACCTTGACTTACACCTTGACTTGTGATATGGAGGACTCCCCGCTTCTGCCTATGTGTTGGATTGCATCCATGTTAGTATTGTGTCTCGGCTTTGAGTTGGAAACAAAAATTACCTTTGGTGAGTTGGATTTTATGCCTTTATCATTCTATTCGGTTGCCTCGATGTGTGGTTTTGTGTGGAATTCCCCCTAGTTGCTTGAGTTGTGTTGGCTAAAACTTGAAGCAAATTGTACTACCTTGGAAACTATTGTTATATCTTTTGTAAATCCCAATGAAAAGGGTTGTGAAATGTAATGCAATGAAATGCTAATGAAATGAAATACACTCCGGATGTAAGCTGCAATTAGTTGTGCTTCTAAGCACATGCAAAATACCAAAGGGGTCCTAAATGGCCTAAAAAGCAATGGATTAATGTAGGCTAAATCTAAAGATTGTTGGCCAAGGAAATGAAATGAAAGGCTCAAGTAAAGCAGTGATTAAATATATGCCAAATCTAAAGACTGCTAGCCTTATGTGAAACTTTCCTCATTGAGCCTGCGGGTTATGATATGAGATGGAGTTGTTGATGTATATGTAACTTCAGAATGTATTTCATATATATATTTATTATACTCCTATAGAGATGTGTTATTCCTCTATACAAAAGTGTCGTCATTTGTATTAACAAGTGTCACAAGTGTCGTAACTTGCCGATGGGTTATTAGACCACCATGTGTGGGGTCGGCCCTGATTAAGTTAATATTGGGTTATTGTACTAATCTAGACAAGTCGAACCCATAAGGTTATTGGGCAATCAAGACAAGTATAAATAGAGATCTCCCGATCTCTATTTGGATCACTTCAGAACTCACTCTTCCTTCACTCGGAAAGTGGCGCACATGTGAGGAGGAGGATCAGCTGCTAGGAGGAGTCTATCTCTCCGTACTTTGGTTGTACTATTGCTCTATCTATCTCTGAGGAAGTTGTGGGGTTTTTCACCTTAGGGTTTTCCCCACGGAAACTCTGTGTGTCTATTGTCTCTTATGTTTTGCATCTTGTGATGATTGATATGCTTGCTATGATTGATATGCATTGATATACTGTACATGTTATTCTCTCAGTAAAGATCCTAGAGTATATTGAATTAATGCTAAAAAATTAACATGGTATTAGAGCTAACCTGAGAAGAAGACATTGTGCAATGACGGAAACCAGGGTTTCTTGTTTATTGGGTTTCTCTCCATAGATTTTGGAAAAGCAGTAAGGTAGATTGACTCTACTCATCAAGGAGAATCTATCCGTCCAATCAAAATTCAATTCTGAGCACTTTCAGTTTTGGCCCTAAAAATTAGGGTTTCCTAAAAAATAGGAATTTCTGAAATCTAAAGACATAGCTGGAAGCTCCTTGGAAAAATCGAAGTTTAGAGTTTTGGATCGAGATTTTTGGTTGGGTAAATATCCGGGAAACTCAAACCCTAATTTAGGGTCCTTCCTAGTGAATCCGGGAAGACTAAAAGGAATTTATGAAGGGTGAATATTTGCAGATCTCAAATTCTGAATATACCAGGCTGATCAGCTCATCAAGGTGCATCTTTCTATCCTTTCAGAAAGTTTAAATTCACATTTTGAATTTTTAGGGTTTCTCTGACAAACCCTAATCCGGGACCAGATCCAGTTTTCAGCAAATCAAGTGGTAAGACCTAAATCTTTTCTATTTCCATTTGAAGTACTCTTTAAAGATGTCTCACCACACGAAGCTTGAGGACAAGCTTGAAGGGGCTGATAACTTCCGAGCCTGGAAGTATAGGATTGGGTTAATCCTGGAAGAGAATGAGTTGGACTCATATATAAAAAAAGAGATCCCTATCCCAGAGGATGAAGAGGCTAAGATATTGCATAAGAAGAACTTGGTCAAGGAAAAGAGAATCATTGCTAATTCTATCAAAGACCATCTCATACCACATGTGTCATCTCTGAAGACACCCAAGGAGATGTTTGACTCTTTGACCAAGCTATTTGAAGGGAAGAACATAAATCGGAAGATGACTCTGCAGAATCAATTGAAAGGAGTCAAGTTGTTGAATGGAGAGACCATTCAATCTTATTTCTACAAGGTCTCTTAGATTAAGGAACAACTTGAAGCTGTGGATGAGGTAGTGGACAATGGTGAGGTTGTTATGACCACTCTGAATGGCCTACCTAGGTCATAGGATTCTTTTATTCAAGGAATCTGTGCAAGAAAGAAATTGATCTCTTTCAGTAGACTGTGCGAGGAATGCTCTCAAGAAGAAGCTATGCTCGTGGCTCAAGAAGAAAATATGGGAAATGAAGATCAAGCTCTCACTGCTCACACCAAGAAGGGAAGCAAGTTCAAGGGGGAGCATTCTCATTCTAAGAGACCTTCTCACCACTCTAAAAATAGGAAAGATCTAAGATGTTTCACATGTAATGAGAAATGTCACTTTGCCTCAGATTGTCCCAAGAACAAGAGGGACAACAATAACAACTTCAACAAAAAGAAGAAGGGCAACAAAAGAAAATATCATGCTCATGCTATTGAGGATGATGAACCTCCCAAGAAAAAGGCTAGATCTGAAAGTGATGATGATGACTCATCAAGCGAAGAAGAATATGTTCTAATCTCTGCTCTCACAGGTACTATTTCTCATGGTTGTAATGATTGTCTTATTGATAGTGGGGCTTCCAAACACATGATTGGGTTGAAAGAATCTTTTGTAAACCTATCTGAACATGAGTCACCCCATAAGGTGAAACTTGGGGATGACTACCAATATCCTATCAAAGGAAGTGGTGAAGCCTCCTACAATCTAGACTCTGGGAAGTCTTTGAAGATGAAAGAAGTTCTATATGTACCTGGGCTCAAGAAGAATCTACTCTCCATATCTGCACTGGATGCAAAATGTATGAGGGTTGCATTTATAGATGGCCAAGTACTCATGTGGCCAAAAGGTAAGACCATAGATGATGCCATAGTGATTGGAGAGCAAGAGGGAGGACTGTACAAGCTGAAGGGACAACCTGAACATGCCATGGTACATGAATCCATGGAGCCAAGTGAACTTTGGCATAGAAGGCTTGCTCATGTGCACTATAGAGCACTACCAATTGCAAGTAAAGTTGTAAAGGGTATTCCTGAAATCAAGTCAAAGTATGAAGATGTTTGCAACGGATTTGCAAAAAGGAAAGAGCACAAAGAAGGAAATCACAAGCAAGTAAGGAAAAAGGAATTATCCACTCCAATGTATGCAGTCCGATGTCATCTAGTTCTCTGAGTGGATATGTATACTATGGTTCTTTCATTGATGATTTCTCTAGGAAGACTTGGGATTTATTTCTTGAAGAACAAAGATGAAATATTCAACAAGTTTAAGCAATTCAAGGCCTTGATAGAAAACCACACTGAAAAGAAGTTCAAGACCTTCAGATTCGACAATGGTGGAGAATTCCAGTAGATTTCAAGTGCTATGCAGTGATTCAGGAATTAAGAGGGAGTTCACCACTCGTTACAATTCACAACAGAAAGGTGTAGAAGAAGTTACTTCAGAATAGGACTCCAGCAGCTCCTGCAAGGAAGCAAGATTCAGAGGGAGTCTAGCCAACAAACAAACAAAGATAAGTATCTGAATTGTCATTTCTTGTGTATTTTGTTTGCTTAAAATAATGTTATTCAGTGATGTATATGCTTATGTTCATAGACTTAGGTTGTGTATTATGCATATTCGAATAATTGCATTGATGAACAAGATACTACTAATATGCAAGTAATGGGTAAGTGGCCTATGGTACTGTACAACATTCCATTGCTACTTATCTAGAATGAAACCTCTTTGCTGACATGTTGGGAGTTGTGCACACTCTTAACAATGTTCTGGTAGAAATTGGAAGGCATCTAGAAAGTTACGGGATATGGATAAATGTTGTATTGAAGCATTGGCTAAAATAATTGCATGATTGTATGACATATATTTTTATGTGTAATATTTTGTTATGAAACTATGAGATGTTTCTAATCATGCAATTTAACTTGTCTTGTAGGAAAGATCGTATACCATCACCTACAAAAGAAGGACTACAACATTTTTTCCAGCAACAAAGTTATCTATTGAAGATATTGAAGTTCCCAGGATTCGAAAAGTATGCCATGATCAAGGAGTACCAGTCGATCATGAAGAATGATATTTGGGATGCAGTCCCAAGACCTGAAGGGAAGTCTGTTATGACTTCCAAGTGGATCTACAAGATCAAAAATGCTACAGATGGAAGCATAGAGAAATACAAGGCAAGATTCGTAGCTCGTGGCTTCTCTTAGAAAGAGGGAATAGATTATGAAGAAACTTTTGCTGCTGTAGCTAGGTACAGTTCCATCAGATCAGTACTTGCTCTGACTGTAGTGATGAAATGGAAGATACACCAGATGGATGTCAAGACTGCTTTCTTGAATGGTGTAGTTGAAGAGGAAGTGTATGTGGAGCAGCCACTTGGTTTTGAGACACATGACAGGGAGTCATATGTGTGCAGACTGAAGAAAGCCTTGTATGGCTTGAAGCAAGCTCCCAGGACTTGGTATGGTAGGATGGATGGTTTCCTATCCAGTTTGGGCTTTACCAAGAGTAAAGCAGATTCCAACCTTTATTTGAGGAAGGCAATCCAGTGATACTACTTCTGTATGTGGATGATCTGTTTGTAACAGGTAATGATAGTTTGATTGCTGATACTAAGAGGAAGCTTGCAGCTGAGTTCGAGATGAAGGACTTGGGGATGATGCACTATTTTCTAGGAATGGAGGTGTGGCAGAGTGCAGATGGCATCTTCCTTGGACAAGGGAAGTATGCAGTAGATATCCTGAAGAGGTTCGGGATGATGGACTGCAAGGCCATGGCCACACCTATGGCATCGAACCTGAAGCTTCTATGTGATGCTTCATCTGATCCGGTTGATGTCACTGTGTATCGTCAGATGATTGGGTCCTTGATGTACCTAACGAACACTAGACCAGATATTTTCTTTGCGGTGAACACATTGATCCAGTTCCTGACGGATCCCAGAGGTGTTCACCCAGTTGTTGTAAAGCATATTCTGAGGTACTTGAAGGGTATAGTTGACTATGGGCTCAAGTATGATGTGAATCAAAAGTTTAACCTACAGGGTTATGTTGATTCCGATTGGGCAGGCAGTGTTGCAGATAGGAAGAGCACATCTAGGTGCTGCTTCAGTATGGGATCAGGTGTGATCTCTTGGTTTAGCAGGAAGCAATCCTGCGTATCACTAAGTACAGCCGAAGTAGAGTATATTGCAGTATGTTCAGCTAGTTGTGAGGCAGTATGGCTCCGGAAGCTACTGTCTGAGTTATTTGATCTCCCGCTGGAGGCTATTGGTATCTTTTGTGACAACCAGAGTTGTGTGAAGCTGTCTGAGAACCCAGTGTTCCACGACAGGTCGAAGTACATTGAGATCAAATATCACTATATCAGGGATATGGTGCAAAGAGGAGTAGTGAAGCTCCTATATGTTGTGACGGATGAGCAGATTGTAGATGTGTTGACGAAGCCACTAGCCAGAGTGAAGTTCGAGTACTTCAAAGAGAGGCTTGGTGTCCTTCAGATTGATGACACTTTGAGGAAGAAGTGATGGAGACATTTGCTGAAGCCATTCCAAGCATGGTGGAAGGAGGATCCTTCACATGGCTATGAATGTAAGCATTGGATGATGAGAATCAGGATGATGTTCTAGTTTCTGCTCGATATGATCAGTTGGATCATTTATGTATGTATGCATCATGTTGGATGTTGGATATGATCAGTTGGATCATTTATATGTATGTATGTATGCATCATGTTGGATGTTGGATATGATCAGTTGGATCATTTGTATGTATGTATATATGCATCATGTTGGATGCTTGGACCATGTATCTGTATATGTATCAGGTGGATACGATTGTATGATCAGGTAGATCAGGTATGTTGATATATATCAGGTGGATACATTGTATGATCAGGTCGATCATGTATTTGCGTATGTATCAGGTGGATACATTTAATGATCAGGTGGATCATGTATGATGATATGTATCAGGTAGATACTTGGTATGCATCAAGTGGATGCATTGTATGATGAGGATGATCATGGATGCCGAGATTCAGGATGTTTCTCCAGATGACATGCATTGGATGATGCAGTGACGATGATCAGGATCATCATGTGTGATGAGTATCAGGATGATACTCTGGATGACATGCATCAGGACGATGCAGTGATTATAATTAGGATGATAATATGCGATGACATGTATCAGGTGGATACATTACATAATCAGTTGGATTATGTGTGATGAGTTCCGAAGACATAGATGCACATGAGCTTTTCGCGATGTAATTGCTTGGCTTTTTCGACATGGCGGCAGATGTGTTCTCCCATGGTCGTGATGTAATTGCCAGGGCCATTCGAGCATGGTTGTAGATGTGTTCTCCCATGGCTGTGATATAAGTACTGGGGCCATTCGGGCATGGTTGTAGATGTGTTCTCCCATGGCTGCGATATAAGTGCTGGGCCATTTGAGCATGGTTGTAGATGTGTTCTCCCATGGCTGCAATATAAGTGCTGTGCCATTCCGACATTGTGGTAGGTTGGTCCTCCCATGGTCGTTGATGTAAGTGCTGTGATCCTTTCACGGATGGTGGTAGGTTGGTCCTCCCATGCCGGTGAGTGTAAGTGCTGTGTGTGTGCATCTAGGTCGTGCTTTGTGATACTCTGTGGCCGTGGACAAGTTGTGCAGTAGCATGTAAAAGGTCCTGGGAGATCCGATAGGTTGAGCTGTGTGCTCATAATCAGTCCTGGGATGCTCTTTCGAGGTTTTGTTGACTCACGTAATAAGTCCCGAGGATTCCACAGTATGGCCAGTGATGATGAAGACCTGTAGGTGGTGGGCCTACATCCAGTATGAAAAAGGACTGGCTCTGTAGAAATTCCTTTGACGATTAGATTGAGAGATTGATTGAGATAGTAGCAGCAGTGACGATGACGATGATTCAAGGATGATGATTCGCTGATGATGATCCAGAGAAGAAGACTTGTGCTAGCATATCTATGTCGAGAAATACCTTCCTAGTTAAGAGGGAGTGTTGATGTATATGTAACCTCAGAATGTATTTCATATATATATTTATTATACTCCTATAGAGATGTGTTATTCCTCTATACGGAAGTGTCGTCATTTGTATTAACAAGTGTCGCAAGTGTCGTAACCCACCATGTGTGGGGTCGGCCCTGATTAAGTTAATATTGGGTTATTTTACTAAGCTAGACAAGTCGGCCCCATAAGGTTTTTGGGCAATCAGGACAAGTATAAATAGAGATCTCCTGATGTCTATTTGGATCACTTCAAAACTCACTCTTCCTTCACTCGAAAAGTGGCACACATGTGAGGAGGAGGATCAGCTGCTAGGAGGAGTCTATCTCTGTGTACTTTGGTTGTACTATTGCTCTATCTATCTCTGAGGAAGTTGTGGGGTTTTTCACCTTAGGGTTTTCCCCATGGAAACTCTGTGTGTCTATTGTCTCTTATGTTTTGCATCTTGTGATGATTGATATGCTTGCTATGATTGATATGCATTGATATACTGTACATGTTACTCTCTCAGTAAAGATCCTAGATTATATTGACTTAATGCTAAAAAATTAACAGGAGTAAGGGACAACTAATTCTAAGTGTCCACTAGGACCTCAAGGTTTTAGTAGTAGACTTTTTTCCAAGGTTGAATAAACACTTCTCTAAACAACTCATCTATTTGTGAGACACCGCCATTCCTTGTGTATCTTTGTCCAACACATGCTTAAGTGTGTAACAAATTCCCTTAACCAAAGTATCACTATGTCAATTCATTCAATTCATCCACTTTTATCCTAGCCTTGCATCCTTAGCCTTCACCCTCTACTAGCTAATTGATCATGTCTACAAATGAGTATATTCTTGAGGTTCTTCTTGAAAGTAAAATATTAACTAACCTACTATTATTTATTAATTGCCAATGAAATAATGATCAATGCTTTAAAGTCTTGCTATGAAAATGATGTAGAGAGAATGTCTTAACCATTTGCACTTGCAGTAACATGGCTTCTTTGGCCAGGGTTATATTTTGATCAGTTTGATCGGTCAAACCTAGTGTGACCAAGGTTAACCTTGGGAACCGTGATGAGATGGACCACTTGAATTTTATGATGTTGATATATGGTCCTTTATGCACCTTTGGATGATTCCATATGATGGGCACAGACTTCAGATGATGATTGATGCAGTTTCTATTGATTATTATTATTTCCAGATCATCATATTTTTACTTGTCTAGGTATGATGGATGATACAAATGATCTTATAGGTTATCATGAGGTGTATGAGTACTCATATCTAGTGGATTTGGGTCATCGAAATCCAATGAGACACTTACTTTTCAGTTCCAGGCACTTCCAGAGATGATTTGAGTATTTTTTCACCTGTTGACCAATTTGGCCATGCCGATGTGGACTGTCTAGCGAGAGCATTGGAGGCTAGTCGTTTCCTAGGGCTCTACAGAGGAAGGGGGTGGTCCAACCACTTATTTTTAGCATATTATCCCCCTTTCAGACATGATGGCATAGTCAGTTTCCTTGCACAGGCACTAGACAGTGAGCTATGGGCAGTCTGATGGTTTTTCAAGAGAAATAAAAATGGAATAAAAAGGTCATTTAGGAATTCGATTTGGGAAATTGAGGCAAGGTCTTGGCATGTGGTATGCTCTGAGGTCATCTATGGTGTATCCCACTCCTTCCAGATCAATTTGCAGTAGTCAGTGGGGTCCACACAGTGATCAGTGTTGGGTGTGTTATATCTCTTCACATGGTGGGTGCGTGTACAAAGGGATTAGGGTTGTAACCTAATTTCGGGTAAATGAATTAGGGTTTTAGATGCTGCGAATACCATATATTGTATTGTAAATGGTTAAGAAAACATATAATGAAAAGAGTTGTGTGGCTCTAAGTTTTGCTGGTTTTTTCCCGGTCAAGGGTTTCCAGGTGAAAATCTTTGTGTTATGCGTGTGCCATTGTGTATTTTCTATTAATGGTTAAGAATCTGTATGAGTTTTTACTGCACTGTTAAGGTTTAAAACTATCATTTGGTATCAGAGCATTATTGGGTTCAGAGGAACGCCTTTGTTTCCAAGGGTTTGGCTTGATCTTGGATCTGTGATAACCCTGGTTTCAGTGGGAGCTTTGCGGTTGTGATTCTTTTGTTGAAAGAATGGGGAGCACTTCTAGAATCGAGATTGAGAAATTTAACGGTTAGAGCTTTGAGCTATGGAAGCTCAAGATGGAAGATCTTCTGGTAGATAGAGAACAATGGATCACTGTAGATTCGAGTACCATGCCCACTGGTATGGAAAAAGAAGAATGGGATAAGCTGGAAAGAAAAGTAAGGAGCACGATTTGACTTTGCCTCTCAGATTCGGTGTTGGTGAACGTATCTGGAGAAGACAGTGCAAATAAACTGTGGGATAAGCTGGTAAATTTGTATCAGTCAAAGTCCCTGGTAAATAAGTTATTTCTTCGAAAGAAATTGTACGTTCTAAGAATGAATGAAGGAGACTTTGTGTCAAAGCATCTAAATGCCTTCAATACTCTGGTAAGTCAGTTGACATCTGTTGGTATTACGATTAGTGATGATGAAAAATGTATTAGCTTGTTGTGCTCTCTACCAGATTCATGGGATAGTCTGGTTATAGTTGTTGGGAGTAACGCAACCAACCTAATCTTTGATGATGTGGTTGCATCCCTGCTATCGGAGGAAATGAGGCGGAAATACATGGATAGTTCAATCAAGGATGCCTTGTTTGTGAGAGGTCGCCCTAGAGACAGATCTAAAAATAAGTCTTCAGGTGGCATATCTAAATCTAGAGGGATATCTAAATCTCCAGGACCTTCTGTACGAAAATGCTGGAAGTGTGGTAAAGCTGGGCATTGAAAGAAGGATTGTAAATCCAAAAATATTGATAAAAGTAGAGGATCTAATGATGCTCCATCCGCATATGGGAAAGAATCTACAGAGGAAGGAGGAGATGTGTACTTGGCATCTTCAAGTACACATGCAGAGCATGATTCGTGGTTGATTGAATCAGGTGCATCTTTTCATATGAATCCTCACGGGGAGTGGTTTTTTGAATATGAAAAGTATGATGGAGGTGATGTATTCCTAGGAGAAAACTCGGTGGTGAAAATCATAGGTCGAGGAAAGATCAAGATACTGCTCAAAGTTGGAAGGGTTAGAACTCTTCCTGGGGTTCTGCACATTCCAAAACTGGCTAGAAACCTCATATTTGTAAGTAAAATGGATGATGCAAGTGTGAAAACTATGTTTGAGAAGAACACATGCAAGATGGTTCGAGGATCAATGGTGTTGATGAGGGGAGTTCGGATTGGAACTCTATACAAGTTGTTGGGAAGCACTTTTAATAATGGATGTAATAGTACTATTGTTCCTGAGGGTAAAAATGAAGGAGACAGAGTCCTTACTGTCTCTAGTGAGAAGAAAATGCTATGGCATCGAAGGCTGGGACATATTGGAGAGATCGACTATTACAAGGTAAAAGTATGGCTGAAGGCATGTCTGATTACACACTAGATTTTGATTTATGTGAACATTGCTTATATGGTAAACATAATCGGGTAAGATTCTCATCTGGTGTTGTAAGAGCTAAAGGAATCTTAGAGTTAATACACAGTGATGTGTTTGGACCTGTGCCTGTTCCATCACTAGGTAAATCTGTGTATTATGTTTCATTCATAGATGATTTCTCAAGAAAAACATGGATTTATTTCCTGCGTAAGAAATCTGAGGTTTTTAATAGATTCATAGAATTTAAGGCTCTTGTAGAGAATCAAATTGAAAAGAAAATAAAAGTGCCAAGAACATATAACGGTGGAGAATTCTGTGGAAATGAATTTGAGGAGTTCTGTAAGACGTGTGGAATAGCAAGGAAAAATACTACTCCATACACACCTCAACAGATGGGGTTGCAGAAAGGATGAACAGGATGTTGATGGAAAAGGCAAGGAGTATGCTCAGTGGTGCAGGTCTAACACAACAATTATGGGTAGAAGCTATTGACACTGCGTGTTACTTGGTAAATAGGACACCCACATCAGCTTTGGTTTACAAGACACCTCATGAGGCTTGGACTGGTAAGAAACCCTCTCTCTCGCATCTCAGAGTGTTTGGGTGTGATTCTTTTGTGCATGTTCCAAAGGAAAAAAGTAGCAAGTTGGATAATAAAGCAGAAATATGTATCTTCATTAGCTACAAGGATGGAGTGAAAGGTTACAAGCTGTGGAACCCAGTAAAAGGGCAAGTAGTTTACAGTCGAGATGTGATCTTCGGAGAAGTTGAAAACACTTCCAGGATTGAAGATGCACCAAAGGAAAAGTATCCATAGAAACTACATTTTGATATTAAGGATGAAAGAGGTGGTTCATTTGAGGAACCAGATTCGTCCGAATCAGATGAAGAGGCAGATTCGTCTGAATCAGATGAAGAGGTGGAACCACAGACTCCGGTCTTGAGGAGATCTGATCAAGTAAGAAGGAAAGCTGAAAGGTATAGTCCACCTGATTTTCGCTCTAATTTTGTGTTATCTATTACTGATGATGATCCTAGAACTGCTAGAGAGGCAATGGATTCAAAAGATAGTAAACTATGGAAGAAGGCCATGATGGAAGAAATGGATGCCTTGGACAAAAATGAGGCATGGGATCTGGTTGAGTTGCCAGAAGGAAGAAAACCTGTTGGAAAAAAATGGGTATTCAAGAAGAAGTTAAATGCAGTAGGTAAAGTGGAGAAGTACAAGGCTCGACTAGTAGCGAAAGGTTATTCCCAAATTGAGGGCATCGATTTTGGTGAGATTTTCTCACCTGTTGCAAAATTGACTTCTATTAGATTTCTTTTATCTATTTCTGTTGCTTTTGATCTTGAAGTAGAGCAGATGGATGTGAAGCCGGCATTCCTACATGGAGAAGTTAATGAAGAAATCTATATGAAGCAACCGGAACGGTTTGTGGTGAAAGGTAAAAAGGAGCTTGTCTGTAAGCTGAAAAAGTCCCTCTATGGACTGAAACAATCTCCAAGAATGTGGTATCAAAAGTTTGATACTTATATACTGGGACTTGGCTTCTCAAGAAGCAAAGTTGATCACTGTGTTTATTTCAAACTAATTGGTGATCATTTTATTTATGTGATATTGTATGTTGATGATATGTTGCTAATTGGAAACAACAAGGAAATCATCAAGGATGTCAAAAATCAATTGTCATCTGAATTTGACATGAAAGATCTTGGTGCTACAAATTTTATTTTGTGCATGGAAATAAAAAGAGATCGAGAAAACATGAAACTCTGGTTGAATCTGAGGAAATATGTTGAGACAATATTGAAGAGGTTTAATATGCAGGAAAGCAAACCAGTGAAGGTGCCCATTCCTGTAGGTGTAAATTTATCTGCAGAACAGTGTCCCACGACACAAGAAGAGGTAGAGGACATGTCTCATGTTCCCTATGCTAGTGCTGTTAGCAGTTTGATGTATGCTATGGTCTGTACTAGACCAGATATAGCTCATGTAGTGGGAGTTTTGAGTAGATATATGTCAAAACCAGGAAAGGAACATTGGACTGCAGTAAAGAGGGTCTTCAGGTATTTGCGTGGCACTACAGATTTTGCAATCTGCTACCAAGGAAGACCCAGACTAAACATAGAGATAGATATACAAGGATTTGCTGATGCTGACTGGGCTGGAGATCTTGATCACAGAAGATCTACAAGTGGCTACGTTTTTAAACTATTTGGAGGAGCAATAAGTTGGATGAGTAGAAGATAAGATGTAGTTGCACTCTCAACTATAGAAGTTGAATACATGGCAGCTACCCATGCAAGTAAGGAAGCTGTATGGTTGCAAAGGTTGTGTTCAGAATGTAGTGAAGATAGGCTGTGATAGCTCAAGTACAATCTTTCTGGAAAAGAACCTTGCTTATCACTCGAAGACAAAGCACATTTATGTGCAGTACCATTTAGTTAGAGACATGGTTGAACAAAACAAAGTATTGCTGGAGAAGGTTGATACTTTGGAAAATGTTGCAGACTCTTTGACAAAGTCTATGAGTACTTAGAAGTTCTCTTGGTGTAAAGAGAACATGGGCATTGTTGCCCTGGACTGTTGAAGTCATAAATTTCTCATGTATGTGAAGAGAAAAATAAGTGGGAGAATGTTGGGTGTATTATATCTCTTCACATGGTGGGTGCGTGTACACCATGATCCACGGGCGCGGCAGGAGGGGGGGTAGCCCACCAGGGCCCCCCTTCTTCATTTTGAACCGTTAGGTTCCGAAAGTTGTATCTAATCCCGGTAAAGGGATTAGGGTTGTAACCTAATTTCGGGTAAACGAATTAGGGTTTTAGATGCAACGAATACCATATATTGTATTGTAAATGGTTAAGAAAACATATAATGAAAAGAGTTGTGCGGCTCTAAGTTTTGCTGGTTTTTCCTCGGTCAAGGGTTTCCAAGTGAAAATCTCTGTGTTATGCGTGTGCCATTGTGTATTTTCTGTTAATGGTTAAGAATCTGTATGAGTTTTTACTGCACTGTTAAGGTTTAAAACTATCAATCAGGAGGCCTTTTCATGCATTCGTCTCTTTGTTGATGGGGACTTGCTTTGATCATTTGTGTACTTGGACATGTCATTGAGTCATATGTTATGTTATTGTGCCATGGGGTCATGCTAGTGAAGGGGAATAATATCTCCTAGCCCGACCATGTGCTCCTAGTCACTTGTCCTAGTATTATGTTTTGGCACTTATGTTTTTAGCCACCCTCATCTAGTGCGCACCCCTCCTAGTCATCTTTTGGTGAGGTCACACTCCCTCATGTGAGCGATCCATGCCATATTTTGTATTGGCTCATCTTAGCCATTAATTATATTGTTGTATCTTTTGATCTCAACCACTAGTTTTCAAAAGTGGTTTAGGGTTTTGGTCTCCCTCATCCTATTTAAGGAAGAGACCCCCCTATTGTGAAGGCATCTAGATATTTTTGGCTCTTGGCTACCAGAATAGAAGAAATATTTTTTGGGCATCTTGGATATTGATATGGATGCTTGGTTATGGTGATTGTAATGCTTTGTCCATTGCACTGGAGGATATTTTGTAGTTATCTTGTATCTTTTTCCACTATTTTGATTTACAGGTGAAGAGGCCGATTTGGAGGAGTGCGCATTGGTGGGGAGCCTTGCCCTACAAATCTTTTATCAAATCGTGGATCAAACAAGGAGTGATTTTGTATTTGTACCAATAATTCCCTGTCTCTTACTTCTAGCTTGTATCTACCCTTATTTTGTTTGACTGATTGAGCTTTGTCTCCTTGGTTTTGCAGGAATAGAGGGGCACACGTGTGGGCTTGGGAAAATTGCACTATCAAGAAAATTGCAAAATATTCCATTTGATATTTGGAAAAGTAATCCTCGTCATAATCGGCATTCATCTCATCATCCAGGTACGCTTGAAAGGTACGTATTCTACTTCCTTGGCTTATCCATTATTTCTAGATCTCAAAACCCTCAAAGTCAAAACCCTCATTTTTTTTTTTTTTTTTTCAGATCTACTTGGATCTAGCAATCATCTGGGCTTAATAATTAAAACCCACCTCTAAAATCAAAACCCACCTCTAAAATCAAAATAACATTTCCGATCTAAATTTTGGTGGACATCCGACTCCATTTTCCCCCCGATCTAAGGCACTAGTCTTCTCTTGAGGAAGTCACACTTCTTGGGTAGGTGGCCATTTGCTAGATCCAAGTCGTGGGTATTGCTCATTCTTTGTTTAATCATCAAATATGCATCATAGCAAACCCCCTAGTGCTACATCACTTCAATTTTCACCTTGTGGGATCCATTTGGACCATTTTCCTTAGTTTAATGGTGGGCCCCACTTGGGTATTTTTACTTGGCACTAGATCTATCAAGATATACTATTTTGAACTTCATAAGTGGCCTTTATCTCTACTTGGTTGAATATTTGTCATTCCTTAAGCCTCTTCAACCAAGCCCTAATTCATTACGCCCACTTATCTATCCTAGATATAGACCTAAACTCATCTTGGTCTCCTATTTTTCATCATCATATTTCTCTAGGAGGTCTAGGTTGGGTTCTCTAGCCTTCATTGGCTAAGTTAGGGTCTCCCCCTTGGTCTTTCTTAGGCTTGATCTAAAGTGAAGAGTGCCTCGGTTAACGTGACACCCAACTTGCATTGGGAACCGTGGCATCTCTTGGGTCACCTCTTTAGTTGTCTACACCTCTACCATCCTGGATATGATACCTTTAGAGACACCTACAAGTTGTGTGATAACATGACATAGAAGTGAGGCTTCAATTTTTATGCTCCTTTTTACTTGAGGGAAGATTGTCTATAATCTTGTAATCTCAAATACACCACATCTCACACTTTGAATCTACGTTCAATCTTGTGCCTATCTACATACAATTTTTGTTGGTTCTAAGTTGTTTGCAAGTTGTCTTTGAGAGCCTTAAGAATGTCCTGACTGTCTTGAATCTAGTTCTTGGCTTTGGATGCTCTAATGTCTCTGAATACCAAGTTTACAAAAGTTAGAGCATCATAGCCATATAGTCCTCTGAAAGGAGTCATGCTGATCGACATGCGATACGTAGTATTGTAACAATGTTCACCTAGAAGCATCCATTTGATCCAAGTCCCTTTTTTTACCTGCCACGTATTTTCTCAAATATCCCTAAATCCATTTGTTTACTATCTTTGTTTGCGCGTCAGTCTGAGGGTGGTAACTAGTACTAGTAGCCAAATCGGTCCCAACCAACATGAAGAGCTCTTGCTAAAAGGCACCTGTGAATCTGTTGTCCCTATCACTAACAATGGGCTTAGGTAACCTATGCAATATGAATACCTCTCTGAAAAATAACTCTTCTACCTATGGCGCTGTACACTCTGAAGGAATAGAAAAGTAATGAGCAAATTTGGTTAACCTGTCCACCACCACATATATGCAATCTCTACCTTGCACCTTTGGCAAACTTGTAATGAAATCCATGGAAAACTCTCCCATTTTTGCTATAGGGTAATCGCTGAAGAAATCTTGTCGGATGGGTGTGTTCTACTTTGTTCTGCTGCCAAGTGTTGCATTCCCACACATGTTTTATTACATCATCCTTGAGTTCCTTCCATGAGAACCTCTCTCGAATCTTCCTATAAGTTTTCAAGAATCCCTGATGTCCTGCCAATGGTGAATAGTGAGAGGCTCGCATGATCTTCTTCTTCAATGCTAACTCTGGAACCAAATAAATCCTGCTCTTGTAATTGATGATATCATCCACTACTCTCTACTTGTCATCCTATACCTATCCATTACAAGCAAACTTGTTTTTTGAGTACTCCACCAAGAGGTCAAACTTCCAATCTAAAGAAATCTCCATAACAGATAGTGTGGTTTCCCGTCTAGAGAGGGCTGTTGGAATATGCAATGATGAATGCCATGCACTCTATATGCAGATAAATTAATACCAAGCACACAGAGCATATGAAATTTATTGTCAACCCGAGAAAGTCTTTTTATTTCAAAGGATAAGTGCACAATATATGCTTAAACACAAAACCATTAGAAGTGAATACTTTTATCTTTTATCATCCATGTTCATCCCAAGAATCTATGCAATCCCAATTGCCTTCTAACTGCTATACTATAATTATTTTCTATTATGCATCAATAAGAAATGGTATCAGATCTAATCAACAATTGCAAAAAGGAAATCTCATTCGCATTCTAAAACAATCACTTGTCTGATCTAATCAATCTGGAAATCATAAAGCATAAACTGAACATTACTCTAGAATTTCAAATGAAAAAAGGATTGAAGCAACTGTTCTAAGAAATTGAATTGCAGAATGAAAATCAATCAACACATAACAGGAAAGCTAAATTGTAAGAGCTCCTGGGATCACGTCTCAGCTGTAAGATGAACACGGCAGTGTGAATAGAAATTGAAATGCATAAAGCAACCCTGACTCAGTCGACTGTTATTCTACACCATTCACCAATCTCACAGAAATGTAATCTTTTACTGAGAAATCCACACAATAAATATTGCTACTGCGTACAAAAGAAAGAACAAAGCATCACACAACAAGAAAGATAAAATCCTATTTTAACTCAGCAATCTCTGTGGAAGACGGGCCCAGTCTTCACACAGAGACGCTGGTTGAACAACACCTTCTTTAACTCAGAAGTAACCCCTTATATTAACAGAAGAATGAGTACACAGTTTGGCTTGGCTGCTAATACAAAATAAATTAATTGTTTGTTGTTCAACCCCTGGGTTGAGGCAACTCCCCATATTTATACATGCAAATTGTAACATCTAATCCTATAATTGGGCAGCCATGAAGATCTCTGATCTTCAGGCGCCCTAAATAATCTAGCTGTTACAATGCGTGGTAGAACAGAAATATCCAAATATGAGAGAGTTATTAATTGCCCCAAGAGTGACGGTCCTTCCAGCTCACAGCTGGACTCGAGCAGCGACATACTTAAGATAGCAATTTCTGTTACAGCTTCCCTATCACGACTGTGCCTTGATTGATGATTCAAGCCCCAAGGAACCTTTTACAAGGAATGAACGTCCCTTCCTTCATGACTTGTTCAGCTCCGATCTTCCTGCAGTCTATTTGTCTCAACTACCTTCATAAATCGCATCATGTTAGCACAAATTAAGAGATGCACAGCTTTAATTATCACAATCATAAGTATTAATACAATAAAAAAATAATCGGCCATACCTTGGTAATTTGGGGAATAAGATGAGGACAATAAGTCTAATTGCCAAGATAATTGGTGTAGGACAAGGGCAGGGAAGATGATAAATGATGATCAAAAAGGGCCAATTCTGGGCTCAACATCTCCCCCCAACTACCCTATTGCATGTCCTCATGCAACAACCTGCATCTGAATCGTGAACTGAGCTCTATCCAGGAGAGAGGAAGGAATGTAGGGAACTCAGGCATCTCATCTATCTTTTGAAAGGCTTCTGTGAGTGACCCAGCATCTTCCAACTTCACTGTTTCCCTTCCACTGCTACTTGCTGATATCTGGGAATGCACTTGGTGTGGTGGGAATCTTTCTGCAGTCTCATTATGCTGTGCCTGGGGGAGTTGAAAAGAAATCCTCAATCTGAATCCAACTCAATGACATCTCTAGGAGGTGGAAGCACTGGTTCTTGTGGGACAGTGTCTTCCAGCGCATCTAATTTTAACAGGAGAGTTGCTGGTTCTTGTGTAACAGCAACATCCTTTAAACCTTCTTCAGCAGCTACCTTTATTGCTTTTGGAGACACTGGTTCTTGTGTAACAGTGTCTTCTTTGTCCTTCTGCTGCTGAGACTGGATATCCTTTTCAATTTGCAGCTCCTCCTCCAAGATTTCAGTGTCACCTGAGCATGGTGTCTGTACCTGTTCATCTTCACTCCACTGTGTATCAGGAATGATATCCACTCCCAGGTTATCTTCCAACTGCAATTCAGGAGTTCTTGCTGCAGCTTCCAAGGATGTTGGTTCTTGTGTAGCAACATCCTGGCTTACCTCTTCATCCTTCTTTTGCTGCAACTCCTCTTCTATGAGTTCTGTATCATGGGAGTCCTCTGGGGTTACAACCCAGAGTTCATCATTAAATTCCAGAGTATCCTCTGTCCCAGCTTCTTCTCCTGTCTGCTTGGTCGGTTGGACAATTATATTCAGGGTTGCTGGTTCTTGTGTTACAGCATCCTGTTCCATTTTATCACTGTCCTGCCTTTCTGTCTCTCCTTCTAAAATTATTGTGTCCTGGGAACGTTCTGGGGTTACAACATAAAATTCTTCACTAACCTCCAGAGTATCCTTCAGCTCCATGATCTCTGTATCGTGGGAACATTCTGGGGTCTCACTATATTCTTTTATAAGCTCCAGAGCATCCTTCATTCCAAGTTCTTCTCCCATCTGTTCTATAATCTCTATGTCGTGGGAACATTCTGGGGTTACCATACATTCCTTATAAATCTCCAGGGCGTCCTCCACTCCAAGTTCTTCTCCCATCTGTTCTACAATTTTTGCATCATGGGAAGTGGCAGCTGTAGCAAGGATGTTTAAAAGTGATGGTTCTTGTGTGACAGCACCTTCTTTTTCCACTGCTTTCCCTACTGTGGCTACAGGCTGTTGTGCTGAATAAGTGCTAAGTAAAATTTTATGGCCTGCTTCCTCAAATATTTCCCCACAGGTGGGGCAGAGTATTCGCTCATCCTTTTCTCCAGCTCCAGCAGAAGCTGATTCCTCCACTTGGTCTGCAGCCTCTATTAATGTGTACATTTTTCTTCCACCCTGCTTTCTGCAGGTTTCCTTCCAAGTTTCCAGCTCCCTTCTAAGTGCTTGGAGGTCCTCTTTCAGCATTGCATTCTCATACAAGAGCCCTTCAATTTCAGGTTCTTCCTCCACTGGCCTTTGTGGGGCATCCATCGGTCTTGGTGTAAGGATTGGGGGCTCAATCTGTGTCTCTGAGGTTGCCCATCTTTTCCTAGCTGCCTCTGCTGCTGTGATTGATCGAGTTCGTTTCCTTCTGATTGGTGCTACTAGATCAAACTCATTGGTGGCCCTCTTCCTTTTCTGTGGTGTTTTCTTTTGTGATTTTCCTTTTTGGGGTGTTTCCTCTTGTGGAGCTGGAATATAGGGGGGAAAAACTGAAGTCAAAGGAATATTTCCCTGCCCCCCATGCTGTTCTTCTTCAATCACAGCTCCTCCTCCTACCCACTCAGGTGAAGACTCGATTGTAACCAGCTCAATATCTTCTTCCATTGCTCTAGCTCTGTCATCTTCAGGTTCCATTGTCGCAGCATTTGATGCTGCTCCAATTTCACCTTCTGCTGTCGGAGCTGTCCTGTTATCTAGGTTTTCCATGAAGGTTTCATCTACATTGTCGCCTGATGGCTCTGTTTGTGCTTCCCTTTGCTCTCCTTCAAATGCAGTGTCATCCCCCACTGGTTCTGCTTGTGCTGGGGATTCATCCACCTCGAATGGCTCTGACTTTGCCCCTGGTTGTTCTTCCTCTGTGGTTTTACCAACCCCGGATGGTCCTGCCTGTGCCCCTGGTTGTTCTTCCTCTGTGGTTTTACCCACCCTGGATGGTCCTGCCTGTGCCCCCGATTGCTGTTCTTCTCCCATTTCATCCCTCCCCCCAACTTCACTGGAGGAACTCCGGTCCTCCTGTTGTGGTGGAACCTGTAATTGCTGCAATGGGATGACCCTCAAGGGAACAAGTTGCTGTGGTCGGGTTATAAATTGTTCCCAAGTTATATTATGTTGGGCAAGGGTTCTTACAATAATTAACTTGATAAGGCCATGGTGGGTGAGAGAGGACAGTGGGTGCTTCGCAGACTGAACAAATGTTTCCATATGATGCAAGTCGTGCAATAAATAAAATGGAATATTCAACAAAATGCCATGGAGGAGATGAGAAAGCAAAGGAAGTTCAGAGTTATACACAGTTTGGTATCTACCTTCGCAGGTAATGTATTTCTTGAGGAAGACAGCAACCTGGTCCCATGGCCGTGGCAGTGACTTCAGTGCAATCCCTCTCCTGGATGCTTCAACTTGCTCTCCTGGAAGTAAAAATTCTTCTCGTGCAACCGTTGCAGGGACTCGACGGTTAAACCAAGGTTTTCCCACCATCGGGATAGCTGTAACCTAGGATATAATGAACTCAGAGACGTCTATACATAGCCCCCACACCGTGGAGTGCGTTTTAGTAAGATTCAAGGCAAATTGCAGGGCTGCGTTCCGATCGAATCCGTCCAATCGCTCAAAGAACTCGACCCAGCCAGCAGCTTGAAAGATAGAGAAAACTTGAAGGTTTCACCTGAGTTCCCGAGTATTGAAAGGTTCATGGTGAACTGGAATCCCCATGGTCCTGGCTGCAGGCTGAGACTGCTATTCGACAGATTACAGGATCCCAGAATGGAAGTTGCAGCACAGAGAATGCACGAATTGTTGAGCGGAGACGTTGAGCGAATGAGCAAATTCGGAAAATTGAGCACAGAAAAGCGTTTAAAATTTCCATGCCGAATTGGGGAAGGTGGCAGTTATTAGTATTACGTCGTACGAGGGAAAGGTTTAATCAGGTATAAATGGTAGTACGAGTGAAGGTACGACCAATATCGTTTAAATGATATCAATGCTTAATCACGTGATAAATGAAAGCCATACCTCATAAAACTGTGCGTCGGAAGGCTGCGGAAACTGGTGGAGCATGCAGTTGGTGACGTCACAGAGCAGAACGCGTGCACAGTCAGACGTGGGATCATGATGACTCGGATAAGGCACTAATTTCTTTCGCCGGTGAAACACAAGCCATCGCGTCCTGGGGGTTGGAATGATGAGTTCGCCGGCATGACTGGGATGAATCAGCATCATGATTAGCAGGTTGAAACAATTCTTTTGTTAACACGGGAGTTACCACTGCAAGTTGCCAAAGAAATGATAGCGCGGCTGATGAAAAAGCTGTTGCAGCTGGCGGGAAAGAAGTTGCAGCCACCGGAAAAGAATTCACGGCAGTCGAAAAAAAAAGAATTTACGATATCAGGGAAAATTACGGCTGTCACGGAAAAGTTTTACGGCGGCGGGAAAAAAACTTACAGCTGGCGAGAAATTTTTTTTACGACTATGGGAAATATGTTGCAGCCGCTGGAAAGAAATGGCAGCTGTAGGGAAATGATGTGGCAGTGACTGGTCAATGAGGTGGCAGCCGCTGGGAAATGAGGTTGCGGCTGCGGGAAAAAGATGTTGCAGCTTCCGATGTTGCAGCCGCCGAAGTTGCAGCCGCCGAAGTTGCAGCTGCCAGAAAAGATTGACGGCTGATGGAAAAAGGGCATTACGGCTACCAGAAAATGAAATGGCCGTGGCTGGTGAATGAAGTGGCAGCCGCTGGGAAATGGGGTGGCAGCTGCGGGGAAGATGAGGTGGCAGCCGCGGGGAAGATGAGGTGGCAGCCGCGGGGAAGATGAGGTGGCAGCCGCGGGGAAGATGAGGTGGCAGCCGTGGGGACTGGGGTTGCAGCTGCCGATGTTGCAGCCGCCGATGTTGCAGCCGCTAATGTTGCAGCCGCTAATGTTGCAGCCACCGATGTTGCAGCCGCTAATGTTGCAGCCACCGATGTTGCAGTCGCCGATGTTGCAGCCACCGGAAAAAAAAAAAATCGACGGCAAGCGGGAAAAAGGGATTTTGCGGCTACTAGGGAAAAGGATAATGTGGTTGCCGGAAAAGGATATACAGCTGCCGGAAAATATGTTGCAGCTGCCGGAAAATATGTTGCAGCTGTAGGAATTTTTTTTTTTTTTTTTTTTTTAAGCAAGGACGGCACAGGGAGATTTTCATTAACGGGCCCAAACTGGTCGTTCTCCTGGCGCTTCCCTGAAATTTTTTGAAAGACGACAGCAAGCAAAGAGATCAAATGCAAAAAAGAAAGAAAAAAACAACTATACGCTACAGCAAGAAATTATTTATGTACAGCAAATACAATTTTCAGTTTAAGGTTTGGCAAAGGTAGAGAAAAGTTCCTGCTCTGGTGCCAATTGATAGTCTGGATCAGCAGCAATCTGTGAAATGAATGCATCTTTCGAAATGGGCTTCCGATACAGTCGCAGTCTGTGGCCGTTAGCAAGTAATGGTATACGGTTTTCATCAATGGTCACCAGGCGAACAGTGCCGTTGTCAAATACCCTGTCAACCAAATATGGACCCAACCATCTTGTGCGTAATTTTCCTTTAAAATCCTTCTTGAATCTGGAGTCGTATAATAGTGCCCAGTCTCTTTCACGGAAGATTTTCTTTTTGATGAATCAGTCATGCCAGTTAGATCTCTGTTGCTGAAGCAGCACAGTCTGGTCTACTGCAGCTAACCGTTTCTCATCCAAATCATTTAATTGATTCAATCTTCTTTTCTGGGCTTCTGTTACATCCAGGTTCATTTCAATGGCCGTTTTCAGGGTCTTGATCTCAAATTCAATTGGAAAGATGGCACTCTTTCCATACACCAGATCATAGGGAGAAAAGCCCGTGGTGTTGCGCCAAGTTGTGCGATATGCCCACAGTGCTTCTGGAAGCCTGTCAGCCCAATCCCTTCGATGGCTTTTAACTGTTTTAGTAAGAATTGCTTCAATAACTTTATTAGTACTTTCCACTTGACCATTGGTCTGGGGATGATAAGGTGAAGCTATCCTGTGCTGCACATGATACTTCCGGAGCAAGGATTCAAATTGGTGTGAAATGAATTGTGGTCCCCCATCGGTAACTACTTCCTTTGGTACCCCAAAGCGGGTAAAAAATTCACTGTACAGAAAATCAATCACCGCCTGGTCATTAGCCTTAGCCAAAGCTACAGCTTCTACCCACTTGGTCATGTAATCTGTACACACCAAAATGTAAACCTTCTGTCTGGAAGGAGGGTTGATAGGACCAACAAAGTCCAATGCCCACCTATCAAACGGTTCTAGCACCACTTGGGGCTGTAAAGGCATCTGATCTGTCTTATTAGGTTGGCCCATCCGTTGGCAGCTGTCACAGGACTGAACATATCTTTTAGCATCTCTGAACAGTGTCGGCCAATAATAGCCCATCCGCAATGCCTTATGCCCTGTTCTTTTGTCTGCAAAGTGTCCTCTGCAAGGTTCATCATGACAGGCCTTCAGTATATGAAAGATCTCATCTTCCCTTACACATCTTCTAATCTCAAGATCAGGTCCTGTGTAAAAGAGATGGCCGTTGAGCCAACAATACCTGGCACTTTGCTGAATAATTTTTCTTTTCTCTTGTTTAGACATATGTGGCGGAAGCTTTCCTGCAACCAAATAATTAGCAACGTCTGCATACCAGGGTGAATGAGCTGAGAGTGTGAATAAATGTTCATCCGGGAAAGCATCCTCAACAGGTGAACTGTCATCACTGTTAGTAAATCGTGATAAAAAATCAGCAACAACATTTTCTTTTCCAGGTTTATCTATAATAGTAATATCAAATTCCTGTAATAATAAAAGCCACCTAGTTACTCTGGCATTAGTGACAGGTTTGTTCATTAAATACTTAATGGCAGAGTGGTCAGTATGCACAAATGTAGGATACCCAGTAATGTAATGCCGAAACTTATTAATAGAATAAACAATAGCAAGGAATTCTTTTTCAGTAATAGTATAATTTAGTTCAGCAGGGGCTAAGTTTTTACTAACATAATAAATAGCATAAGGTACTTGACCATCCTGCTGTCCTAGTACTGCTCCAATGGCAGTATCAGAAGCATCTGAAGAAATGTGGAAAGGTATGGTCCAATTAGGTCCCCTTAAAATAGGGGCTGTGGACAGTTTCTCTTTAAGCTTATCAAATGCTGTCTGGCATGCTGCACTCCACACAAACTGTGCGTCCTTCATTAAAAATGAAAACAAAGGAGAAGCAAGTTTGGAGAAGTTTTCTATGAATCTCCTGTAATATCCAGCATGTCCCAGAAAACTTCGCACCTCTTTCTGAGTTGAAGGAGTTGGTATATTTTTTATCACCTTAATTTTTGAAGGATCCACTTGAATACCATCAGTAGAGATGAAATGTCCTAATACCACCCCCTCACTCATCATCATGTGGCATTTTTCAGTGCTTAGTGAGAGGCGAGCCTGTTCACAGCGAATTAAAACTTTCTTTAAATTTTCCAGTGCTTCCTCAAAATCCTTGCCATAGGGAGTAAAATCATCCATAAAAAATTCCACACTATCATTAACCAATTCAGAAAATATGCCAATCACAGCTCTTTGGAACGTTGCAGGTGCATTGCACAAGCCAAAGGGAAGCACCCTGTAGGCGAACGTTCCCTAGGGGCAAGTGAAGGTGGTCTTATCCTGATCCTCTGGAGCAATCTGAATTTGATTGTACCCACTGAACCCATCCAGGAAGGAGAAGAACTTCTTCCCTGATAGGGTATCAAGTACCTGGTCAATAAAGGGCAGAGGAAAATGATCCTTTTGTGTAGCTTTGTTCAGCTCCCTATAATCGACACAGACTCTCCATTTACCATTTTTTTTGGGCACAATTACAAGTGGGGAAACCCACTCACTATTTGAAATAGGATAGATAAATCCTGCTTCCAAGAGTTTCTGGATTTCCTCCTTCACTATATCCCTCAAATTGGGGTTCATGCGTCGTTGGGGTTGACATACAGGCTGGGAGTCGTTTTTAATATAAATATGATGAGTGCACAAACTGGAAGGAATACCCTTCATGTCTGTATACTCCCAGGCGAATGCTCCCTTACGTTCCTTCAAGAGATTGGTTAGGCGCATCTGTTCTTCTGAGGAGAGACCAGGGTTGATGTTCAAAGTTCTTCCAGGCTCTACCTCAATAGGAATGCTTCTCGAGTTTTTCAAAACTGGGATTATGTTTGTGGCATTGACTAGTGCTTCCTCCGTAAGCTGTTCTTGTTCTTCCTTACCAAGGGTACTGTTCAGGAGTTGATAAAATTCCTTATCTACTGAAGCAGGTTCGCTAATGAAATTATTAATGGCATCGTCTTCTGTTTCGTTTTTGAAGGTTAGTGCCTTCCCTATTGTTAGTAATGGCTGAACATCCTCCTCCTCTTCCTGTTCTATCCAAAGGGAAGTTTCAGTTTCTAGACTCGGCCGTGCTGGAGGGTACAGGGTGAGGTTTTTGGTTTCCATACCATCAGATATAGTCATCGATCCTGATCGACAGCTGATGCAAGCATCAGCTGTAGCCAACCAAGGCCTCCCCAAGATCAATGGGTGTCCCCCCAGCTGTGATTTTGGTTGTAATACCAGAAAGTCGGCAGGGTATTCCCATGAGTCTACTGAAATGACAAGGTCGTCCAAAATCCCTTCGGGTCTGATGGTGGATCTGTCTGCCAATTCCAAGATGGTAGGGGTCGGTCTAATATTGGTGAATCCGAGCTTCTTTACAGTCTCCATTGTTATAACATTGATCGCAGCTCCTAAATCTACTAGTACGTTGGGTATCTGCGTTTGTCCTATGTGTACAGTGACAGTAGGATTGCCAGGGTCATCATACTTGGTTATAGGGGTTTTTCCGGTCATTAAAGCAGATAAATTCCCTATGACATGAAAAGTAGGAGGATCTCTGGGCTTCCTTCCCGATCTTTTAGTGCACAGGTCCCGAACAGTTCTAGCATAAATAGGTACATCTTGAAGAGCTTGCAAAAGGGGGATCTTAACATAAAGGTTCTTCAATTCTCCTAAGAGATTGAACTGAGGTTGCCCCCCTATTTTTGGCAGCATCAGTCTCTCAGGGTATGGTGGTTGCCTTACCAGCTGGGTAGGCTGCGCATTATCTGATTTATCGTTTAATGTTTCAGCCGTCCCATCTGAGGGATGCTCAGCACCTTCAGTGATAGGAACCGGATCAAATGGATGCTGGGAACTCTCTTCTTTGTCATGCACAGACGGTGGAATATTTTCTGAAATTACACGTTCTAATATCTTCCCAGACCATAGGCGAATATCATTACAAGGTACAGGGGAGAGAGAGTAGGCCGGCATATTGAAAGCCTCCAATTGCTGGATTGTTTTGTTATTTGGGTTAGGGTTAGGTTGGGCAGGCAGCTGAGGCCGTATTGGTATATTAGGAACAAGATTATTTTGCAGCTGCAGCTGCGACTGCTGAGGTGGGTATTGAGGATATTGATGAAATTGAGGATATGGAGGAGAATACGGTAACTGTTGAGGTGGAGGTGGTTGAGGAAACTGGTTCCCAGGATGGAAGTTCCTCCATCCAGGAGACCATGACGTAGGTTGATGTGGTGGCTGTGTCCAAGGACTCCATGAATTATAACCTTGCATCGCAGGTTGAGGAGAATTCCACTGAGCATAATTTGAAGGGAATTGTGTATTCACATTTTGCATATTAGTATTCCAATTATTCAAATTATTCAAAAATGGAAATGAATCGGGAGACATACCTTGATTTCGAGGCTGCCAGGGTTTCTTCTGTGCAATGAAGTAGGCTGATTCCACTTCTGGGTTTGATGCCTGCAGAACAGCCTTCACTTGGGGAAGTGTGGGACATTCTTTCATATCATGGTTCAGCTCGCACAGCTGACACACTTGTATTTTGTCAAGAGGGCATTCTTTCAGTGGATGAGTCTTCCTACATCGGGGACAGAACACACCTAGTGTGAGATCCTCCACTGCCTGTCTTTGCTTGGCCTTCAAGACATCAATCTCTGAAGAGATAGAGCTCATCATTTCTGTTTTAAAATTTTCAAGAAGATTGCCTATCTCCGCACGTGTAGCTCCCCCATTGGATGACTTCTGAGTTCTGTCGAAGACATCACGTTCCAGCTTATCTCGTTTGTTCTGCTTGTTATGCCTAGAAGATCCCCTGGAGTATCTCTTACATAATTCCACAATTGTCTCAAAAGGTTCTTTAGAGATATCTCCCTTTCCTAGCAAATTTAACATGTCTAAACAATCGTCCCTGATCCCTCGAAGCAGGATTATCTTGAGCACATCTAGTCCCATGTTCGTCTGCCCAGCTCTCTGCACATTGTACAGCAGCCTCTCTACAAAATCCTCCAAACTTTCATCCTCCTTCTGTACCATCTTGAATAACTCCTCCCTTTTGTCCCTGGTTTTACAATATTCTTGATATTTTTCCAGGAACACTTGCTTCATCTTATTCCAATTAGCAACTGTTCCTCCCCCAAGGCTCATGAACCATCGTAATGCATTGTCCTTCAGGGTGGCAGGAAAAAGCTTCAGCTTTTGGGCATCTGTGACATAATCATAGCTGCGACAGAGGATATCGAATTCAAAAAGGAATTCGTCTGGATCTTCTGCCGCCCTGCCATGGAAGCGAGGCAACACCGACGGTGAGATGTTTTTCATAGGAGCTGTCCCTTCTAGCTGCTGTATTGGGAATTGCAAAGTAGCCATAGTTTCTTCTAGCAGGGAATCATTTTCATGATGGTATTGTACCACTGCTTCTTCCTCTTCGTTCTCATGTCTGTTATTCATCTTTTCTTCTGTATCCTCTTCTTCGTTCGTTTCTGCGTTCCTTACCTCAGTTGTAACAGCTGCGTATTCTTCAGTTGCAACAGCTGCGTATTCTTCAGTTGCAACAGCTGCGTATTCTTCAGTTGTAACAGCTGCGTATTCTTCAGTTGTAACAGCTGCGTATTCTTCAACTGTAACAGCTGAATCAGCCATTCCTTCTTTAGCAGGGGTATATGCAGGAATCACAGCTGCTCCTGTATATTCCACCGTGGATCCTGATGCTGGCGCTCCAGGATCAGCAGAGCCTCTTCTGATAGGAGTCTCTCATTGACGAGCTCTGACAGCTGAATCAGTTCTGTCAACAAGGTCATCGATGAATGTTCTTCTACCCAGCGGTGGACCTCGACCACGACCCGAACCACCTGCACTGTTAGTAATTTGTGGGGTTTTGGGGGTTGGGAGGTGATCGCATTTTACCCTCCTCGTATTCATGCGAAGCAGATCATTTCAAAAACAAACAAAAAGACTGTCTAAAAACGATTATCAGATACAACTAATGACTAGTGTTTAATTTTCATCCTTCCTCGGCAACGGCGCCAAAATGTCATGCACTCTATATGCAGATAAATTAATACCAAGCACACAGAGCATATGAAATTTATTGTCAACCCGAGAAAGTCTTTTTATTTCAAAGGATAAGTGCACAATATATGCTTAAACACAAAACCATTAGAAGTGAATACTTTTATCTTCTATCATCCATGTTCATCCCAAGAATCTATGCAATCCCAATTGCCTTCTAACTGCTATACTATAATTATTTTCTATTATGCATCAATAAGAAATGGTATCAGATCTAATCAACAATTGCAAAAAGGAAATCTCATTCACATTCTAAAACAATCACTTGTCTGATCTAATCAATCTGGAAATCATAAAGCATAAACTGAACATTACTCTAGAATTTCAAATGAAAAAAGGATTGAAGCAACTGTTCTAAGAAATTGAATTGCAGAATGAAAATCAATCAACACATAACAGGAAAGCTAAATTGTAAGAGCTCCTGGGATCACGTCTCAGCTGTAAGATGAACACAGCAGTGTGAACAGAAATTGAAATGCATAAAGCAACCCTGACTCAGTCGACTGTTATTCTACACCATTCACCAATCTCACAGAAATGTAATCTTTTACTGAGAAATCCACACAATAAATATTGCTACTGCGTACAAAAGAAAGAACAAAGCATCACACAACAAGAAAGATAAAATCCTATTTTAACTCAGCAATCTCTGTGGAAGACGGGCCCAGTCTTCACACAGAGACGCTGGTTGAACAACACCTTCTTTAACTCAGAAGTAACCCCTTATATTAACAGAAGAATGAGTACACAGTTTGGCTTGGCTGCTAATACAAAATAAATTAATTGTTTGCTATTCAACCCCTGGGTCGAGGCAACTCCCCATATTTATACATACAAATTGTAACATCTAATCCTATAATTGGGCAGCCATGAAGATCTCTGATCTTTAGGCGCCCTAAATAATCTAGCTGTTACAATGCATGGCAGAACAGAAATATCCAAATATGAGAGAGTTATTAATTGCCCCAAGAGTGACGGTCCTTCCAGCTCACAGCTGGACTCGAGCAGCGACATACTTAAGATAGCAATTTCTGTTACAGCTGCCCTGTCACGACTGTGCCTTGATTGATGATTCGAGCCCTGTTAGAACAGTAACCACACTTAGTACCATAATCCATAAATTTTTAATTGCCCATGTGCTTAATTAAACCATGTTTTGGATTAAGTGACTATAGTTGGTCAAAAACCCACTTTGAGAGTGTTCACACCCACTTCTGAGCAAACCAGTTCACCCAGACTCCAGTTTTGTCCACAAGTGCACCCTCATTTATTGCTGGTGCGCCCTCTCTCCTTGTTTTGTGGAATTTAGTTGACCAAGGGCCCTAGGGTGGATTTTTTCCCACTTTTGGCTAGATTTGGAGCATTTAATGCTCCCTTGGGCCCCCAAACCTCCTCTACTTGCTCACCCACGCCTGCCTTGAGCTCATTTATGACTCAGCATGCTTCAGCCACCTCCACACTAGAATTCGTAGCTGTTTGGGATGATTGGGATTGAGTTGGACCCACCTAGGGGGGATTGAGGCCAATTTGGCATTGATGACTTGTACACTCAGCTTGAGCCACCTAATGCTCTCGATTTTCTCATGGATGTAATAAAAACCTGTTACTAACATTTTCACATGTTAGACAGTCAGTTAATCAAAAGATTTCAGCATACATTGTGTGTAAATTTATCTCTTTTTTTCAAGTTTTTCCACAGTTTTTGCAAATTAATTCGATTTTGTGAGGTTCTCCATAGCTCCTCGATCTTCTGTGATAAAAATACTCACATGGTATCAGAGCCATCGTGGAGTTAGTGAGTTGCAGGCCAACATTGAGCGTTGAACTGCATTCTAGAGAGGATTTCCAGATAAAAATTGAGTGTTTTTTGCAGGTGTTTCAGTAGTTTTCTCACCATTAACGCAGCAGTCATGGAAGAAAACCAAATGTTGCTCACACCCTTCAATTTTTTCGATTGGAAGGCTGAGATGGTCATCAAGCTGAGATCTAAGGGTCTCTATAGAGTAACCATGGGCACAGAAGTGGAGCCAAATTCTGCTGTGGAGAAAGCAAAGTACTACAATCGACTTGATGAAGCTTATGGATTGCTATGCCTGAGCATTTCAAGGGAACTCTTGTTTCATACAGACAGTTTGACAACCCCCAATGAAGTATGGGTGAAGCTAGAATCACTCTTTGGGAAAACTGATGAACTGAGAGGCCACCAGCTTGAAAACGAGCTCATTAGCTTGAGCCCAGCGCATTTTGAAACCATCCAGGAGTTCTTCACGAAATTCAAGTCACTGGTGCTTCAACTGCAACAATGTGGAATTGTTAAGAAGGAGCAACAACTGATTCTGTCCATCCTTTCGAAGCTAGGCCCAGAGTTTTCAGTATTTGTTAGCACATTTCACTCAGCCAAAATGACCCTTCGAAATTGGCAAATGCCATCACTAGCTACCTTCATGGAGTGTCTCACTCAGGAGCAGGATAAACTAGTTCAGATGGGCACCATAAAATCAAAGGACCAAGCATTGGCAATGGGTGTTTCAAATGCAAGCAAAGGAAAGCAGAAAGCCAAGAATTCGAAGCAGCAAGAGAAGAGGAAGTTTGACAAGACCAAGTCTGCAGATGGGGGTTCGAATCTGTCAAAGGAGAAGGACAAGAAGGGAAAGGAAAAGACCAAATGCACCTATTGTCATAGGGGATGGCATCCAGAGAGCTCATGTATGAAGAAAACCATTGACTCAATGGCGCAGCTGCTGGAGAAGAACAACATCCCAGTCCCTGAGGGCGCAAGGAAGAAAGAGAGCACCTCAAACCCTGACAATAAGGAGAAGTGTCATGCTTTGGTAGCAGGTACTTCGAATCCCTCTTCCTTCATCATTGATTCAGGAGCTTCCAGACATATGGTTTCATCCAGAGAGCTCTTCTCCTCTTTGCATTCGAATGGTGGCCCAACAGTTCGAATGGGAGATGATTCAGAACTCCAAACCAAGGGGATTGGAAGGATTGACATGGAGCATGGCTATTTCAGTGATGTGCTCTATGTACCTTCATTGGCTGCAAATTTGCTATCAGTCTATCAAATGACTCATACAGGAGAAGCCAAGAGAGTGACATTCACTCCAGATTTGGTAGAAATCTCAGAAATCTCCTCAAATCAAGTTGTGGCAGTAGGGTATGCAGATCATGATGAGAGAATGTACAAATTCTCAAACTTCATTCCAAATTCTAGTGACCATGCTCTTGTCTCTCATGCCAACGAGACCTCCAAGTTGTGGCATGAAAGATTTGGCCACATGAACTACAAATACCTCCAGCAATTGCACAGGGACGAGATGGTGGAAGGGCTTCCAGAAATCAGATCATCAAATGGTGCATGCATTGGGTGTGTAGTTGGAAAGCATCCTGAGCGCAGCTATGAGAAGGGAATGGCAAGGAGAGCCACTCAACCACTTGGATTGGTACATTCAGACCTCATTGGTCCTCTTCCCACTCCATCATATGGTGGATCAAGGTATGTAATTACATTCATAGATGACTACTCTCGATTCTGCTGGGTTTACTTCCTTAAATTGAAGTCAGAAGTGTTTGAGAAACTGAAGATTTGGAAAGCCCTAGTGGAGAACCATAGTGGTCATAAGATAAAGATCCTTAGGACTGATAATGGAAAGGAATATGTGAATAATAACATTCAGCACCTTTGTGAGGAATGTGGCATCCAAATGCAACATTCAATCCCCTACACACCTCAGCAAAATGGTGTGGCAGAGAGGAAAAATAGATCTCTCAAGGAGATGGCTACTTGCATGATTGAAGCTAGGGATCTAAGCCCTAAGCTATGGGCTGAAGCCATCAATTTTGCTGCTCATATTCAGAACAGAGCCTTTCACAAATCAGTCAAAGGAAAAACCCCTTATGAGGCATGGTTTGGCCAAAAACCAAATGTGTCAAATTTCAGGATTTTTGGGTCTAGAGCATGGGCTCGAATTCCATCAGAAAAGAGGAAGGCTTTGGAACCACAGAGCAGGGAATGTATCATGGTTGGTTATGGTGAGGACACAAAGGGCTACAAGCTCTTTGACACATCCACACTTAAAAACTTTCATTGAGAGAAGTGTGCAATTCGAAGAAGAACCAATTCCAGATTTTGAGCTTGCACCGGGGGAAAGCTCCTCTCCTCCACACCTCAATGAGATTAGTGATGATTCTTCCTCTGATTTTTCTGATATTGCTGAAGATGACATGGCTGAAGATGACATTGCTGTACATGAGTCACCATCAAGGCCCAAGTGGGCTGAAAAAATCATACAAGATGCAGGTGAATTGGCAGGCAATCCCCAAGAGCCTAGGAAGACTAGATCCCAAACAATCAATGCTTCCTTTGCAAATGAGAGTGAGCTTGCTGATCACTGTTATATGATGATTGGATCTGATCCAACATCATATCAGGAAGCTCATCATGATCCAAGGTGGAGGGCAGCAATGCAAGAAGAATTCCAATCTCTCCAAGAGAACAAAACATGGGATTTGGTGCCTCTTCCTCCCAAGAGGAAACTAGTGCAATGTAAGTGGATTTTTCGAACCAAACCTGTTGCTGATGGTTCTGATCTGAAATATAAGGCTAGGTTAGTGGCTAAGGGCTACTCACAAATCCATGGTGTGGATTATACAGAGACCTTTGCACCGGTTGCAAAGATGGACTCAATTAGACTGGCTCTAGCCATGGCAGCTAGTAAAGGTTGGGAAGTTCACCACATGGATGTCAAAAGTGCATTCTTGCATGGTGAGCTACAGGAAGAGATATATATGCAGCAGCCTGAAGGATTCCAAGAGGATCCCACACTTGTATGCAGGTTGAAGAAGTCACTCTATGGACTCAAGCAAGCCCCCAGGGCTTGGTATGCCAAAATGGATGCTTTTTTTGCTCTCAATTGGTTTCTGTCGATGCAAGTCTGATCCAAATGTTTATTTGCAGCATTGTGATGGTAATTTGCAGGTCATTGTACTGTATGTTGATGATCTCTTAATTACAGGGAGCTGCACCAAACAAATTGGCTCAATTAAAGCTTCTTTGCACAGTGAATTTGCCATGAGCGACCTAGGATTGCTAAGGCAATTTTTGGGTTTGGAAATTGAGCAATCTGAGAGAGGTATATTGCTGAGTCAATCTAAGTATGCTTCAGACCTGTTATTCAAGTTCAAAATGGCTGAATGTAAGGCAGCCAAGTGCCCATTCCTTTCAGGCATAAAACTAGGTGAATTTGAAGACTCTCCGGTGGTGGATTGCACACTCTATAGGCAGCTAGTTGGAAGTTTGCTGTACCTTACACATACAAGACCTGATTTGTCTTATGCTGTAAGTGCTGTAGAAAGGTATATGCAGCAGCCACATGAGATCCATTGGAAGGCAGCCAAAAGGATCCTTCATTATGTCCAAGGAACAAAGAACTTTGGGGTACACTATGCAGCTGGTTCTTCACTTCAACTAGCTGGATTTTCTGATTCCGATTGGGCGGGAGATCCCATCGATAGAAAGTCCACTTCAGGTTTTGTGTTTATGTTTGCTGAAGGTCCTATTTGCTGGTCAAGTAAGAAACAACATACAATTTCTCTTTCATCAGCAGAGGCCGAGTACAGGGCAGCAGTGAACGCAGCCACACAGTGTGTTTGGTTGCAAGGCATTCTTCGGGAGCTTGGTGTTGCTATTGATTCTCCAACCAATATTTGGGTGGATAATCAAAGTGCCATCAAGATATCTACTGATCCAGTACAGAGGCAAAGAACAAATCACATTGAGATCCACATGCATTACATTCGGGGCTTGGTGCATGACAGGGTGATTTCACTGCAGTATTGCCCATCCACCGAGCAAACTGCAGATATTTTCACCAAGTGCTTTACAGAGAAGACCTTCACTTACTTGAGAGCTTTGCTTGGAGTGAGTGATGGATGGTGATTGCTGCAATTTAATTGCAGGTTCAGCCCCATGTCCATTTTTGAGGGAAGTTTTTATCCCATGAGGTTTTACTTCTTTTCCTCGGTTCATATGGACAAATAAAATTTCTGTTTGTATTGAGGTGACTTGAGCCTTTGTTGCCAAGGCCTCCCACTTATATTTCATGAGATGTACAAAGTTATGGTTAAGGGGGGGTGTTAGAACAGTAACCACACTTAGTACCATAATCCATAAATTTTTAATTGCCCATGTGCTTAATTAAACCATGTTTTGGATTAAGTGACTATAGTTGGTCAAAAACCCACTTTGAGAGTGTTCACACCCACTTCTGAGCAAACCAGTTCACCCATCCTCCAGTTTTGTCCACAAGTGCGCCCTCATTTATTGCTGGTGCGCCCTCTCTCCTTGTTTTGGGGAATTTAGTTGACCAAGGGCGCTAGGGTGGATTTTTGCCCACTTTTGGCTAGATTTGGAGCATTTAATGCTCCCTTGGGCCCCCAAACCTCCTCTACTTGCTCACCCACGCCTGCCTTGAGCTCATTTATGACTCAGCATGCTTCAGCCACCTCCACACTAGAATTCGTAGCTGTTTGGGATGATTGGGATTGAGTTGGACCCACCTAGGGGGGATTGAGGCCAATTTGGCATTGATGACTTGTACACTCAGCTTGAGCCACCTAATGCTCTCGATTTTCTCATGGATGTAATAAAAACCTGTTACTAACATTTTCACATGTTAGACAGTCAGTTAATCAAAAGATTTCAGCATACATTGTGTGTAAATTTATCTCTTTTTTTCAAGTTTTTCCACAGTTTTTGCAAATTAATTCGATTTTGTGAGGTTCTCCATAGCTCCTCGATCTTCTGTGATCAAAATACTCACAAGCCCCAAGGAACCTTCTACAAGGAATGAACGTCCCTTCCTTCATGACTTGTTCAGCTCCGATCTTCCTGCAGTCTATTTGTCTCAACTACCTTCATAAATCGTATCATGTTAGCACAAATTAAGAGATGCACAGCTTTAATTATCACAATCATAAGTATTAATACAATAAAACAATAATCGGCCATACCTTGGTAATTTGGGGAATAAGATGAGGACAATAAGTCTAATTGCCAAGATAATTGGTGTAGGACAAGGGCAGGGAAGATGATAAATGATGATAAAAAAGGGCCAATTCTGGGCTCAACAATGAACTTATGTGGTATATTAGTAAAATATCATTTAAAGGCATAAAATAACTCTAATATTATAAAATAGAGTTATCCCACATGCATCATTGTAATTATATCCTTTGTAACCATTCTCTATATAAAGAGGTGGAAATTCATTTATGCCACATGTGTTATGGGATGTATTGTAATATTCCAAACTTCTTGGTATATAAGAGAGGTGAAGGAGAACCTTTTGGGTATGTGTTAATTGTAGTTCATCACACATCACATGTTGTGTATTTCATTTGTACACACATGATTGTGACATGATTGGGTGATGGAGCTTGATGTGATGCATATGTGAGGATTCCATGTAATCTTGGAAATCTATTTGCATAATAATGGAAGATGCAACCCTTCTCGTGGACGTAGCCCATATTGGGTGAACCATGTATATCGGTGTTCTCTTGTTGTTATCTTTTCTCCAATTTTATTTCATGCTTTATGTTGCTTGGTATATAGAAGGATAGAGTAGTAATGATTTCCATAGTTTATATTGTGTTATGATGTTATTTCATATGTTCACAATATTCTAACATGGTACCAGAGCAGTTTGCTATGCTCTACCTTCTTCGGTAAAAAAATATTTTCTATTTTTTAAGCAACATATGTTCATGATTTTACTTGAGCTCTTCATATTTTGTGGTTTTGTGACCCGATCTATAATACCCATGTGGTAATTTTTCAGATCTGGGCTTTATTCTACATATTTGAATTTTTTCTTTCAAACCCTAACCCTTGTGGAGAAGTGTTTAAAGTAAAATTGGGTGGCAGCTTTCAAATAATTTTTTTGACACTTTATGTGCAGATTTTTAAGAAATAAATTGCATATCTAAGTTCCTCTCATAAAAATACTCAATTTAAAAAAAAACAATTGTCTCGTTTAGAGTTCGGATGGTGGAGATATCGCTATTTTAAAATTAGTTATTTTCCAGTTTTTTTTTTTGTGACGGCCATGTGGACTGCAGAGCGAATATTTTTTTATTGGGTGCCCATTTTTTTGTTCCGTCATTGTTGGTGGATGCAGAATGACTTCTCCAGTTCCGAAAACAAGTTTTAATAAAAATTTCGGGAAATATTGACCGAATTATGGTCATTTTACATTTTATGTTTTTTCTGCTTTCATTTTTTCTACTTTAGAGTGACAGATCCGTCTTTTAGCAGCTGTTGGGATTCGGTTTTGGTGAGAAAAATCATTTTTTTATTCATCTGTTTTTTTGAAATTCTTGTCATGAGCTTCTTGATCTCTTTGCATTAGGGTTTATGTTCTTATTGATCATGTTTACATAGGTTGTCTTATTCTTGTTGATGTCTCTAACCTTCTTTGTGTGGAAGATGTTTTGAAATTTTCAGGGGCATGGATCTATAGTATGGTAATGGTGACATCAAGAAATGAACCTATGCTTAGGACTTAGTTGCTTGATGACTATATTTTCATATCAATAAGTGATATTATTATTTTAATTGATTAGTTGTTTTGCTCAATATTCTAACATGGTCTCACTCTTATAATAATGATAACGATGCTTCTATATGTGTTATCCTATGATCATTATTTGCTTTATATAAATGTTATTGCTGACCTTTGTGTAAAAGCAATTTCATTGTTTGTTATAAGCAATCTTTTTATGATCATTATTTGCTCTTGCTAATTAATTTCTTGAGTAAAATCAATTTTTTGAATCTATGTGATATCGTATTTTTGGCTTGTCATAAGTTTTTTAATTGGGGTATAGTTTCATTTTCATGTATTGCAGAGATTGTGTCTAGTTCCTGTGTTGTTTGTCTCTAATGTTCCTATATGGAAGCATTGACATGTGTTTCTTGTCTCTAACGTTCCTATATGGAAGCATTAACATTTCCAGGGCATTTCATCTCTTGCATATTAACATGATGTTTTTTTTTTTTTTAACAGTAACAGGGGAAAAGGATATATTTATAAAAGCTGTGCACAGCTATTCATTACAAGCATTCAAAAATATTTTAACAGAGGAGTAAATGTCTGAAAAGATTGTAGCAATAATTTCTAACAGCATGGCTGTATAAGCTCTAAGTTTTGTCTTCCTAAAACTGTTCAAAATGGAGCTGGGATAAACCCTGATAAACTGTTTGTTAAGTATAGAGCAGAAATACATTGGCAAAATATATACAAAATTTTGAAACCTGGGCTAAACTGGAAATTATCCATAATTCTTGAACTGAGCAGAGGCTGCATCCACCATTTCCTGATTTATCTCCTGGTTGACCATTGGATTTTCCTACACACAGCTTCCCTGAGTTTTTCCTGTGAGAACGGCCATGTCTTCCTGTAACATGTCTATTTTACCCATCAACTCGAACAAATTCTTCTCCAAGTCATCTATCCTCGAATCCTGGCAAGAAAGCTGGGAGACCGTGTGGTTAAGATCCATGGCCATTTCCTCATTTTGTTTCACGCTGGTACAGACAGCGTTGTAAGTGCTGCGAACCGAAAGCTTAATGTCCACCACAGTGCGGCTCAAAGCGGCTATGGCCGCCATAACGCTTTGCATTGTTCCAAAGTTAAACGATGACAGTAGACGGGGACGGGGAGGAGGAGAGTCTAACTCGCAGAGGGAGAGCCGACTCAAGGCACATGAAAGAGGAGGACGAGCCATTGCGGTGAAAGAGGGGAAAGGAGCGGGTGGGGGAGTTAATAATGGCTTGTGGGAGCTGACAGCATAGCAGAGAGCCATGTGCCAAGTGCGAGGGTGGCCGGGGAGGCATGTGGCAGAAGCGATGGAGGGATGAGGGGACATGTAACCTACGTTTAAAAGAATGAAGAGGAGGACCCTCGTGGAACCAAAGGACCCTACCTTAAGATTTACAATGACAATGTTGTCCTTTGACATTTATCTTAGGGAATGAAGTGAAACCCCATGACGCCATTGAGGTCCTCAACGTGCCCAATTTCTAACAAGATTCCTTTATTAGCCGCTATATCCGCTAGCTTGTTGTTCTCTCGTCGGATGTGGAAAAAAGAGGCCTTGGAGAGATGAACATTGGCTTTAATTCTTTGCATGTATCTGTGGGCTTTTGAACCTTGAGAAGCAGAACCCCTTCTCATAATTTGAATGACGTGTCTGGAGTCCCCGTAAATTCTGAGATTGTCAATGCTGAAGGAGGAGGCCAAATCTAATGAGAAGATGAGAGCTAGCCATTCTGCCTCGTTATTTGTCTTGCAACCTAGACCCCAAGAGAAGGATGCAATTTTATTTCCTCCGGGATCAAAGAGAATCCCACCCGCACCTGCCACCCCAGGATTCCCTTTGGAAGCCTCGTCGAAGAAAATGCTGTAACTTTTTTGCTCCTTCCACCACCTAGAGAAAGATTCTGGATCTTTCCTGATTTCCCAATCAAAGTAGGAATGAACCTTTTTGGACTGAAGGGAGCTGGCCTTCACGAAGACACTGCTCCATTGAAATTCAGACAGAGAGAGAGGCTCCTGGGCAGGGATGATGACTCTTTTTGAGGATAGAGATTCAGATATCATTGTAATGGCTCTGTAGCTGTTAGGACTCCTACCCTCAAAGATACTTTTGTTTCGATTTAACCAAATCTGCCAGCAGATGTTCATTGGGACTAAATTCCAAATTCTCAACATTGTCTTCTTAGATCTGCCAGGAAAGGTGCGCCCCCAGTGATCAATAAGTTCTTCAAGAGTTTTTGGAAGAATGGATGGTGTCCATTGATTCCCCAAAACTTGAGCCCAAACATGCTTAGCAAAGGGACATTCCAAGAAAATGTGGAGGGAATTTTCCTCAGCTTGTTTACACAAAATGCACCTTGAGGGACCTGCTATCCGCCTGGCTCGGAGGTTTTCCACTGTTAACAATTTGTTGTGAGCCAGAAGCCAGAAGAAAATAGTTATTTTGGGGATGCCATCCGGATTCCAAACTTTCCCCCCATCTATTGTGGACCGGAGAATTGGAGAGGGTGAGTTTTTCATAGCCGACCTTGACTGAATAAGAGCCTGCTTTCCCCCATCCCCGAAGGTCTTGTTCTTTTATGTTAACCGGGGCATTCCCATGCAGGGAATTGAGGAAGATTTTAAAAGCATTTTTGAGATTAGCAGGAGGACTCATCTGCTTCCAGCTCTTCCATTATCTGTTGTCCTTCCATTCCACGATGTCTTTTAGCTTTGTGATGCCCATATTTTGCAGCCATTCTCGAATAGAGTCTAGACATCGCATATTACCAAGCGGCTTGTCTCCATTTATGCTATTAGTCCAAAGATTTATTCTTTTCCCATTACCAGGGATCCAATAGAGGTCTTCAGTAATTAAAGCCGCTGATGAGGAGATGAGTCCCCATATTGCTGTTCCTTTTTTAATGTTAGGCTTGTCGAGGCATCTTAATCTTGAGCTTCTTGAGTATTTTCTCCTTATTACTTCCTTCCACCATTCTTTCTTCCCCGAAACAATCCTCCAAGCTAACTTGGCTCCCAAAGCTTTGCTTACTAAGGCAGGCTCACGAATTCCAAGCCCTCCTCTTTTTTTCTTTTCTTTAACCGTCTTCCAGTTAACCAAGTGGAATTTTTTATTTTGAGTCTTTCCCCCTTGCCACAGGAATTTTCTTATCTCTGTGCTAAAATCATTCTGAATAGAGACGGGGGCCAACATAATAGCTGTGGTGAATACAGGTAGCGAGGACAGGACAGATTTTATCAAGGTGACTTTCCCAGCTAAATTCAACCAGCAAGTTCCCCACGAATTTATTCTGGATTTAAATTTCTCGAGGATAGGCGTCCATACGGAGGAGGTAGGGTATTTGAGAGAGATGGGAGTGCCAAGATATTTAAAGGAAGACCAATCAAGGCAGGGTTTAAAGTTTAAAATAGATGAGATGAGTCTAACAGCGGCAGGCCGACAATTCTAGGTGTAGATATTACACTTATTTTCATTGGTTTTGCCCCCGGAGGTCTTGAGGAAGAGGTCAAGAGTAGATTTAAATCTAGCAGCAATTTGTGGAGAAGCACTACCAAGAAGAATGGTATCGTCAGCAAACTGAGCATGATTTATAGCTTGGACATTTCGGGCGTAGGCAATACCAGGGAGAAAGTCTGAAGCTAAGAGGGAATTGAGTTTTCTGCATAGGGAGTCGGCCATTATGACAAAAAGGAAGGGAGAAAGAGGGCATCCTTGCCTCAGTCCCTGGGAGAGGCGGAAAAAATAAGAGGGTCTGCCATTTAGGAGAGGAGAGATCCACGGGGCTCCAATACAAGCTTTCACCCAGCTACCAAATTTTCACAAAACATCATAGATAAAGACGTGTCTTACTCTATCAAAAGCATTAGCCATGTCTAGTTTAATAGCCATACCTGCATCCTTGTTCTACTTGCTTGAGTGTATAGCTTCTTGCACTAATAATATGTTATCATATATTTGCCTTCCTGGAACGAAGCCACCCTGATTAGAAGAGATTATATTAGGAAGCAGTTTCTTGATTCTGTTTACTATGACTTTAGTGAGAATTTTATAGGAAGAATTGCAGAGCGAGATGGGCCTGAATCTTCCTATCGAGGTGGCCTTTTTCTCCTTTGGGATTAGAGCTATGAAGGAGGTATTGGTGCCTCCTCCTATCTTCTCTCGATTCCTGGTCCAATTTATCATTCTGAGAAGATCTTTTTTCAGCAGATGCTAACACTTTCTGTAGAAGTGAATGGAGAATCCATCTGGGCCTGGAGATTTTTCCGGGTGTAATGACCAAACAGCTTTCCTGACTTCTTCTTCAGTTACCTGTTCTGTGAGCATGTTGTTATCTTCTACTGTGATGAGATTGGGGATGTCTTGACACATAATATCCATATCTACAGCTGACAGTTCCTCTTCCTCTTTGTAGAGAGACTCGAAATGGTTTTTGACTTCGTTCTTAATAATTGTGGGGTCCTCTATTTTCGTTCCATCTTCTTTGATTAGGCTGAGAATGTTATTTTTCCTGTACCTTTCCTTACACTGAGCATGGTAGAACTTAGTATTCCTATCTCCAGATTAGAGCCACAAGCATCTTGATCGAAGTCGCCATTCCTCCTCGTCTCTTCTAGCCACCTGCCGAATTTGGACTTCCAAATCATTTTCTTTCCTCAGTGTGGCTTCAGATATCTGATCGATTTCCATTTGATTTTGCAGGGTTTTTAGTTCCTCTTGCAGAGTGATGATTTCTTCTCCAGGTTTCTTCATGTTTTGCTTTGCCCATCTTTTTAGCATTGTCTTAGTGTTTTTAAGCTTGGTCTCCCAAATAAACCCTGGGAAGCCTGGAATAAACTGTTTCCAAATTGCTTTGACTTCCTCATAACAGTCTTCATGTTCCAACCATGCTGGATTGTATCTGAAAGGGGGAGGACCGAGGTTTCCGGGGAGTGAGAAAAAAAGAGCAATTGGGCGGTGATCAAAAGCAGTAGAAGCCAAGATTTTGGAGTCAGGCAAAAGGGGTTTGCTTAGTAAGGAGGAGCTGAGAAGAAATCTATCAAGCCTGGCAGCAATGTGTCCTGGTCCAATTCTTTTGTTATTCCAAGTGTAAGTTCCTTGCCGGGGTTTTATATCCACCAGGTTCCAGGATGCCTGGAGATCTTCCAGTCTCTCTCCAAACTGATCTCTGACCTTCGAACCTCCTCTGCGTTCATTTGCACTTATTGTGGCATTGAAATCTCCAGCGACTATGCAGGGAGAAGGGTTTCTACCAAGTTGGAGATCTATAAGATCTTTCCAAAAGTTTTCTTTGTGCCCATGGAGCGTGGGTCCATACACATTTCCTATCCAATATTTTTCATTACTTGACAGATCTTCTAATTCCGTAAAGAGCCAATTTCTATTGTTAAATGAAGAGTTACACTTGAACTTACCTTTATCCCACCAGGTGATGAGCCCTCCCGAGGCTCCTATGGAGTTGACTGCTATTCCTTCTCCTTTGGACCAGATTTGGGTTAGGGCTTTGAGACAGTCTGCTTCCTACATTTTTGTCTCTTGGAGCATGAGAATTGAGGGGGTTTCTAACTTTTTGATTCTTTTGATTGCTTCCATCTTTTGTTTACCTCCTAAACCTTTGCAATTCCAGGAGACTATCTTCATTATTTTTTGGAGTGGATGGGCACTACTCTTTCCTTATTTTCTTCTGCTGTTCCTTGAATTTGCTTTGTGTTGGATAGAATATTTACATGCTGGTCAAGACTGGTTTGCTTACCCGCCGCTTTGTCCCGAGCCGTTTCTTGTTCCCTTACGACCTTGTTAAGTTTTCTTCCCTTTTTTGTCTGGGGTTCCATTTCTTCCTCCTTACTTTCTGAGGTTTCTTCTTGAAATAACTTGGCTTTTGCTCTTGTGACTGAGCCACCTAGAGCTTTGGGTACCTCACTTTCAGGCTCCTCTTGTTGTGTTAAGGATGTTATCCGGATTTCTCCTTCCTCTAGTTGCTTATTAACGGTCTCCTGCCTTCCTTCATCTCTAGCTTTTTCTGTCGCTACCTCTTAAACATGGTCTAGGACTTGGACCTGCTCTTCCTCAACCACTTCAGATGATAGAAGCTGAAATTTATTGGCTTCTCTCATATTCTGCTGCTTGCTGGCCATTTCCTTCCTTTTTGGAGTTGCTTGGGGAGGAAGGGAATTAGGAGGCTTCGCTCCCTTTTTTCTTACCTCATTCCAGTCTCCCTCTTGAGTTTCTTCCACTTCCTACGACTTCCTTTTAGGGAAGAGTTTAGCAAAATGCCCATATTCGTGACATACTTTGCACTTAAAAGGAATCTGCTCATAGTCCACAGTTTGTAGATGATTCCAACCGTCCATTGACAGACTTATAGCTTCTGGGAGCCCTTTCTTGAGATCCACTTCTACACATATTCGGGCACAGGAGAACATAGGGGGTTTTGGTTCAGATTTATCAATATATTTCCCCAGTGAGTTGCCAATATCCTTCAAGTCTTCGTCGTTCCAGCAGTGCAAAGGGAGATGCGACAACTTGACCCATGCTGGAACTGCTGAGGGGATGTCCTTTTCTGGGTCAAATGAAAGATCCCACTTGTTAATATACATTCCTCTTGGCCCCATAAAATAGGGACCATTTCTGAATATTAGATCTCTGTCCTCTTTTTTTTCAAAATAGAAGACAAAGAAACCCTTGCCGCAAAAGATCTGCTGAACTTCTCCTTGAATGAGAGGACGCCAGTTTTTGTTAAGCCAAATCTCGATAGATCTCAGAGAGGGCCACAACCCAGTGAAGTGTCCAACCAAACCTTTTTCTGAGAGGGCGAGGGCTTTGCATTTGGATGTCGTGGAACCCAGCTTGACCTCTGGGATAGCGGACTTTTTAACAAACCTCGAGTCCACAGGCCCTGCCTGCTTTGAGGACGAAGGTTGGGCCGTGACCAACGAACAGAAGAGGGCATCAAGGGGCGCACGGCCCGGATCAGGGGGCGGATCCATGGGGGGCGGCCGTCCCTAACCCTAAACCAGAGCTCTTCCAACTTCTTCTTTGACTTCACTGTGCAACATCAATTGTTAGGACAGGTTCCCTTAACATGATGTTAACAAGGAATGAACCCATGATTATGTACATTAGTGACTTGTCATTTTATAATTTATAAGTGATATCATGGGCTGATCATAATTTTCTATATGTTGATCATGTTAAACATTTTGATCTATTTTCATATATATCATGTCATGTTTATTTCGATCATCTTTTACTCAATGTTTATATGGCCTTGAGCAATATTATAATCTTGAAATATTTGTCATGAGCACCTTGTTCTTGTTGCATTGAGATTTATATTCTTATGATTGCAGAGGTTTTCATGTTCCTACTTGTCTCTAACGTTCCTATATGGAATCATTGACATGTGTTTCTTGTCTCTAACGTTCCTATATGGAAGCATTGACATTTTTAGGGCATTCATCTCTTGCGTATTAACATGATGTTCACAAGAAATGAACCTATGCTAAAGATTAGTTGCTTAATGACTATATTTTTCATATTTAAGTGATATCTTGGCTCATTATTATATCTTGGTATCTATTATGCTCACTCATGTTTATACTCCTCTATTAATTATATCATGTCATGTCTTTTTTTGATAATCTTTTGCTCAAAATTTATATGGTCTTGCATAGAAGCGATAACATATAAGCAATTCCTATTATTTATATGTTCTTGAGCAATGTCATGTTATCATCTCTTATGTTTTTTTTTGGGTTTGTCATGTTTTTTATATGCTTTAAATACTCTTGGAATTTCTTTTGTGTAGAATAGATATCTATATTGTGGGATATCTTGTTTATGTTATTCCTTCCTTGTTTAAGCATACGATGGTTGCGGATCTCTGGTTTTTCAGCATTGTTCCTCTTTTCAACTTATCCTTGACTGCAACAAAGATGTTTGATGTTAAGAAGGAATGTAATGTTGAATTTTATCATATTATATCACCATATTCTAGTAATTTTGTATGATGGACATCCATCTTCTATTGTTCATGCATATTTCAGCTGGGTTGTGAAGACTGTCTGCTTGGCTCATATTTCGATGGATAGACCATTCGGGTCTTGTATTCGTAATGTAATCTTTAGTAAGAGATCTCTGAAGACTGTTTCAATGTATGGATCTGGGGTTCTTGTCTTCTTCATGCTGTTTATTGCAGAGTTCTTTTAGCTATTAGTTGAGTTACAGGTTGTGATGAGTTTGCGGTCACATGTTCTGTTGTATTTTCCATACACTGTTTTTTTGTGCAAACGTTCATCATACAACTTGGTTCAAATGCAGTTTCATGAGAAGTGGATGTTGTCTGCATCAAGTCCATGAGGCGAAGTGTTTTTTTTATCCGCATCGTATGGAGCATTCTGGAAGTTGTCATCAAGGGGTATGTTGGTGTGTTTCCACCTTCCTTCCATTTGTATTCTTTCTCCCAGTCATCATTAAGGGGGAGTGTTAGAATATGTAATGATGACTTATGTGGTATATTAGTAAAATATCATTTAAAGGCATAAAATAACTCTAATATTATAAATAGAGTTATCCCACATGCATCATTGCAATTACATCCTTTGTAACCATTCTTTATATAAAGAGGTGGAAATTCATTTATCCCACATGTGTTATGGGATGTATTGTAATCCAAACATCTTGGTATATAAGAGAGGTGAAGGAGAACCTTTTCGGTATGTGTCGATTGTAGTTCATCACACATCACATGTTGTGTATGTCATTTGTACACACATGACTGTGACATGATTGGGTGATGGAGCTTGATGTGATGCATATGTGAGGATGCCATGTAATCTTGGAGATATATTTGCATAATAATGGAAGATGCAACCCTTCCCGTGGACGTATCCCATATTGGGTGAACCACGTATATCGATGTTCTCTCATTGCTCTCTTTTCTCCAATTTCATTTCATGCTTTATGTTGCTTGGTAGATAGATGGGGGTGATGATTATTGGAATTTCATTGAAAATCCAACCTATGAGACTTTTGAAAATCTTATTGAAATTCCCATCTATGATATGTCTAGCAAGGGGAGTATCTATACATAAATTTATGGAAGACCAATTTATGATTCATCCAGAGAAGGGAGTGTTGATCTCGAGACTTGGGGGAAAGCCTTGTTATGGAAGAAGAACATGCTAACGTTTTATATGATCAGTATGAGCCATGCATAAGTATCAGTGATGAAGACTTGGAGAAGCAGTGCCTTGAAGAGTCAGAGCATATGCAATCAATTGAAGATCAGTCTCAGACATTGTCTTCACATACAGAGGTTCCTTTTGATTTGGAGCAGCTTGGGGCTTATGCTTTCACAAAAAGCTATCTTCATAAGATTCCTTCAGATCAGTATGATGAGGTAGTGGATCTGCCTCATCATTCAGAGTTTTTTCTCAGTCCTATCCAGTCATGGATAGGAGAGGCCTATAGGAGGACTTACCATTTTGGGAAGCACTTCAAAGATCTATTACATGCTTATGATTTCCCATCCAACCCTCCCACCCAGAATATCCATGCAGGTTTGCACTTTTTGATAAACGTATCCTTTCTTTGGCTGGTAACCAAAGACAAGCCAAAAATCTATTATATTGATAAAATGCTTATGTGGTTACATTGGCTTTATCACTTTACTTAGCATTTTACTTTATACCATGCTTAGAGTAGGAAAATAAGCTCCTCAAAGTGAGCATTTACTTTATGAATTTATTTCCGGTACATAGGAATAGTAACGCTTTTTTTCCTTAATTAGTTTTAGTTTTTATGAATAAATGCAATTTGTGATTCATTGGCTTCTTCATAAAACTTTTGTTGCTGAAGGTTTTTCTTGTCAAGATGAGATGTTTTTACAGGTTGTATAAACCAGAGATTCAGGTGTTCTCGCATCCTCTCCTTTCCTGAAGTCCAGATCGAGCACGCATCCCACAGTTGGAGCCAGATGTTATCAACTAAATTGCACCTAGTGGATTCCGAGTGAACCGACAAAGCTTGAACATGTCAAAGTGTTCATTATCATAGTTCAGAAGTCCATTAGGCCTTCTAGGCCCTTTTTTTAAATTTTTGTACCACATGTTCATACCCCCTCGGGGAATTTGTAATAATGTGCTAGCATGGTATCTTTTTGTAAAAGACTCAGCTTCTAAGACTTAAATGTTAATTCGACTAGCCCAGAGTGTTTTTTTCCTTGGAAATTATTTGTTGTTGAACAAACCACTAATAATTTTCAAGTTTTTCACTCAATCCTCCAAAGTTGGGGTGGTCGGCATAATTTTTAAGCCTTAAGAGGTTATTAGAGCATATGTTTCAATGTATTAAACCATACTCAACATATTTTTTCAGTCGTATGAACATGTATTAGGTCCCCCTAGGTTTTTTTATGTTCTGAGAAAAAAAAAAATTCCATAAAAACAAGCCATTTTTAATGGTTTGGATAAAAAAAATTAAAAAAGTGGTGAAATTGTGGTCTAGGGGTCTTTTTGGCCATGGGGGTGATCATTTTCTAACCCAGAGCACCCACATTACCCCTAAACCCACTTTCCTAAGTGTTTAGACACTTTATTTTTCATCTATTTTGCAAAAAGTCAAAAAGTCAAAAATGAAAGAAAAAATGCAAAAAAGTGAAAAATCCCAAAAATCAAAATCCTAAATTTTGGGGATGTGTAAGAGATTTTGGATCAGCTATGTTTGGGGGCATGTAAGAGAAATTTTATGACACTTTTTGGGCATCTAACTTTAAGGGACCACTTCCCCATGACTTGGGCGCATTTCCCAAAAGAGTGCCCGCGATCTGGGGATTGTTGCAGCTGATTTTTAGCCCTCTTTGGGCCGATGTATGGGTTGATTTGATGCTGAATTTTGGCAACCAAATAAGTGGGAGGCAGCCACATCTTCTCTTTAACTCATGGCACACTTTCTCCCTCAACAAGTGCACCCTCCCCTCTCTTCTTCTTCTATAAATAATGAGCTCCTCTCTCATTCCAAACTAGTTAGAGTTGGATGAGAGAAGGCTTGCTATTGTAATCTGCTATATTTATTTTGCATTGAGAATAAAGAAGATTTGGAGGCTGAAAGTTGTAGTGCATTGGTGTGTGGATCAACATTGTGATGCTCTTCATATGGTAATTGGTTTCTACTTTGCAAATTTCTTTCTTACTCTTATTGTAGATCTTGCCTTGATAATTCGATTGAATTAATAGGAATAGGAAGTTGTAAGTAAGCTTACTTTCATTTTCTATTTCATGTATGATTGGAAACCAAAAATTTGCATGTTAAATAGGTTTATTTGCATTCGATTTCAATTTCTGGTTTATATATGTTAACAAGATCTCATGGGTATGCAAGTGTTTGTGATTTAGCTTTCAGGTTGCCAATATTGGAGGAGGATTGGGTCAAGCTTGACTCCATTCCATCTTCAACAAATCTTCAGGAACATTGTCCCTCAACACTCCACATAGAAGCATTCTCAGTTTGATATTTTCTGGCACAAGCTCCCTTCTAATTTCTCTTTCTCCTTATAAAAATAATTTCTTCTTGGTTACTTGACTCGAGGCTTTCCCCCAAGGACACACTTAGTGGCTTGAATATTTCTGCCACGTTAACCCCAGGTGTGTTTCCGACGACAACAAGATGTAAGGGTCGATCCATTCTCGCATGGTGGTAGGTTTGTGCCTCCCATGTTGGTAGATGTAAGGGTTGAGCCATTCTTGTATGGTGGTAGGTTTGTGCCTCCCATGTTGGTAGATGTAAGGGTTAGGTTTCGAATGGTGGTAGGTTTGTGCCTCCCATGTTGGTAGACAGATTATAGCATGGTGGTATGTTTGTGCCTCCCATGTTGGTAGACGAGGTCTCGTATGGTGGTAGGTTTGTGCCTCCCATACTGGAGACGTCCACCGGTCATAAGACATTGTGTGTGCGCCTAGGAAGGGTCTCGTATGGTGGCAGGTTTGTCCTCTCATACTGGTAGACGTGGGTTGACCATTGTGGGACATGTGATGTGCATCTGGGTTGTGCTTCGTGAGATGATGAGATGATCTAGATACGATCAGGCGATAGTAGGAGACGCAGGTGATTATTGTGGAAATGTAATGACTGGTCCTAGGATGTACCTACTTGATGGCTTGCTCATAGAGATGATGAAGACCTATAGGAGAGCTAGGCCTACATCCAACATGAAAAAGGGCTGGCTCTGTAGAACTTCCTATGACGAGTAGAATCGAGAGATATCACCAATCGATGATCGACATGATGAGGTTTGCAGCAGCAGCTACGAATATGATCCATTGTTGATGATGATGTTTTAGCATTAATGATGATCTAGCAACGAAGACTTGTGTCCAGATGTGTTGATGACTGTGTCAAGAGAATACCTTCCTAGTTAAGATGGAGTGTTAATGTAATTGTAACTTCAGAATATATTCACTTGTATTTTATATTGTATTATTATTGTACCTCCGACGAAGATGTTTATTCCTCCGGTCGGAGATGTCATTATTACATTTGGTCATGTAAAGTCATTGAGGTAAATCCTCCTTTGTAAGTCGGGGCATTAGATCCCCCTAGAGTAGTTTGTATTAGGGTTATTAAGTCCCCTAGAGAAGTCGGCCCAGTCAGGTTTAAATGGGGTCGACCTAGTAAGTGAAAAGGTCAAGTGAAAGTTAAATTATAAATAGAGAGTGGAGCTCTCTCATTTGGAGACAAACTCACTCACTAAAGTTTGCATTAGTGAGAGGGAGAAGACAAGTTCGCATAGGAGGAAAGAGAGAGAGATGCAGAAGACCATCTTTGTTTTGGGGTTTTACTTTTGTGATATTGTATTGGTGACTATTCTATCTCCGAGGAAGTTGCAGGGTTTTCTCCTTTATGGTTTCCCCGAGGAAATTATTTGTGTCTATTGTGTTATGTTGTGATTGTCATTCTTTCAGATAAGATACTAGATAATATTGATTAAAAGTTGAAAAACAAACAAATAATATGCTGAAATCCACAATTGAGTGGCCTACCTAGAGGAATATTTCTGAAGACTCACTCATGCTTTTGCAATAGTGCTTGTATGTCTATTTGATGTTGTGATGTGCAATCTGGAGGCTTCCTAAATGTGATAAAGCACTCCGTTTCCCACTCTATGTCTCCCTGCTGGACTACAGCCTCCATCCTCTGTGACAAGACCGCCTTGGGATAGTAAGTATGCATGCCCTGCAAGACTACCCACTTACCATCAGGTCCCTGAAACACCATGTCCATGGTCTAGTAATTCATGGAGTATTTTCCAATAGAATAGTGCTATTGAACTCCCAAAACCACATTTTTATATGCCACATTCACGACATAAAAAGAATCAGTCATATTATGGTTTATGAGTGTTACGTTCATCTTGGGAATCCAATGTGTGCATTCCATGCTATAATTGCCCGCTACCGCCACTCTAAATCCCTCAAATTCCTCGGTGGGGATGCCTTGTCTCGCTACCCAAGCAACATCTATAAAATTCTGGGTCGCCCCACCATCAACCAAGACTCCGACTATGTGGCCCTATATAAATCCCCTCACCCTGAGAGTATGAAACCTAGGAACTACTGACAAAGTGGCAATAATTCTCCCTTCGATATCATCTTGAAGTTGCTCCTCCTCAACTATAGGAAGCTCTTCCTCTTGTACCTACTCATGAACATCTATGACCTAGTAGCCATGGTTCTTGGTGACTAAAACAGAACTTCTTTCTTCTTAATTCTATCCTGGTGTCATCGTCCATCTAGTCCTTCCTTGGCCAAGTTCTCTGGAAAGGTTTTTTATCCTTGTCTCTATTGGGGAAGGTTGGATTGGGAGGAAAATTGTTCTTTAGTACCAAATCCTTTAAGTCCCTGGTCCAGCTAATAGCATCATGCAATGTGGTGTGTTTATAGGCCTTAACTCATCCACAAAATGATTCGGTCAGAGCCTATGTTAACAACATGACTAGCTGACTCTCTGATATGCCAATCACCATGAAAACGATCCTCTGAAACTCTGATATAAAAGCCTTTGAAATACCAGTCTACTTGACCTGGGCTACCTCTCTAAAGTGAATCTCTAGATCCTTGTCAAAGCGATTTTTGAGCCTTTGTGTGAAGTCCAAGTATGATGTAATAATGTTATGGCCCAATGTCACCAACCCATGGTACCACCACTCATGGCCCTCCCCGTCCAAATGCAACATGGCAAGTTTTATTGCATCTGCCTCCACCATTGGGTTGAGTTGGAAGTAGGTGTCCAACTTATGTACCCAAATCCTCGCTATGCAATTGGATGACCCATCAAAACTTGGAATGGTGAGCTTCCCCATTGTATGTTGTAACTAGAAATTTTGATTGAATGCCCTGTTAAAACCTCTAGGCCTGTTCCTACTCTTCATATTATAGAAATCGATGAAGGACATAGCTAAGTGGAAATCATCCCCTAAGGCCATGTACACTAGGATATATACATCATATGGTTCATCCGTGTCCTGCTTGCACTATCGGTCTTGCTATTGGGTTATCCAAAAAATGTATCATGGTGAGCCAAGATGACCTGCTATATGTGTGAGCATGACCCTGCATAGTGGTGTGCACATGACCCCCACTACCACTAGTGGATTCCCTATCACCCTTGTTGATCTATTTGTTTAGATTTGTAACATCCCTCTTTTACCCCTAATTTTTCGTAATTGAAAATGTAAATTGTATACGTGTTTCTCCTTAGAACCAAGGGTATGCTCCAAATGTGGCCAAACAACCATAGTACTCTATAAGCGCAAAACTTCAACAAGGTGGTTTTAAAAAAGTTACTCAAGGAGGGTAAATGACCCCATTAAACACAAGTGAAAGATAAGGTACCACAAGACCAATCATAGCTCAATAAAGGTGGCGAAGGTACAACCAGTCATATCTCTCTCAAATGTACAGCCGTTCCATATAACCTGAAAGTTCATCATCACAGTATAAGGAAGGGTGGTGGGATTCCAAATAAAAATATCATCATTTCTCTCTATGCAATCATGATAGCATCACACAATAGATAAGTACCTTGTACTATAGAAAATAAAAGCCACCTATGTTACCTTTCAATTTAGGAATATGGTCTACAAAAGCAAAATTTCATCACAATTACCATCCAAATTTCTGACTAGTGCTAAAGCAACAGTAAAATATTTTATAACATAATTTTGATCTCTATCAACTTCAACACTCCTCTGTGGTCTTTGTGCTGAAGTTGGTCCTCGAGATGTAATGGGCAGTAATCAAATTATAACATATGTAGCAGAAGTAAATAAGCAATGAAAAAAGCGAATAAAAATTGATTAGGCTTCCTTGTACTCAGACATTTTTTTGGTTCATATCTTATCCTTTCAAGGGACAAGTCACCAAGGGAACATGAAAGTACCTCGATAGAGAGGAAAAGTTAAGTACATACCTCAAACAGGATAACACAGTCCACATGATACTACAACAATTTAGCACATAGATGAAAGAAAGGTACAATAACATAACAATTCTACAGCTGCATGATAAAACGATACTATTTTTGAATAGTGCTAAAGCAACAATAAAACATTTTATAACATACATTTCATCTCTTTCAGTAACAGGTAATAAAATAAACATATTGATCATATAACAATAAAAGAGGTATAGTTGAAGATCTCCACGTCAACATTTAACCAAAAATCAGATTTGAAGTGTGGTACTATTTCTGAATAGTGCTAAAGCAATAGTAAAATATTTTACAACATAAATTTGATCTTTATCAACTTCAACACTCCTCTGTGGTCCTTGTGCTGAAGTTGGTCCTCAAGATGTAATGGGCACTAATCAAATTATAAAGAGTGATGACGATCGAAGTCATGATGAACATATCTAATATATCTAATATAAAGAGAATCAATGTTTCAGACTAATATATCTACATGCAGCACATACAGGAGTGATGATGTGTGAGAAAACACAAAATTTGAATATTAAAATACAAAATAATTATAAACAAGCATACAATGACTTGTGATGACATTTAAATTTAAAATTCAAATTCTAAGAAAATAAAAGATATAAATGGGAAAATTCCTAAGAGCATCACATAAAAGATAAGTACCTCTTAACTATACCAAATAAAATTTATCTATGTTGCATACTAACAATGTTTCATACTAACAACGTCGATATCCATCAAAATACAAGTCATGAATTTATGTTGCATCTACTTTTTCGTTGATTTCGTTTTTTTGCATTGTAAAAAGTTACGAGTACGGTATCACAATCATCAATTGGCGCAGTATTTACTGCGATATCTCCTATTATTGTTTGTGTTTCCATGCCCTCATTTATGCCACTTCTTGTACGTCGCTAAGCAGGGCATGGAGGCAGTTCTGAAGGGGTGTGAACTGCAACAACGGAAATGAGCATATATATATGACGTTTGTTGGCCCGGTTTTGCAACTAGGCTTAGTGCAATGGGCACCTGCTAACTAGTAGCAGCAGTTTCAATAGAAATAAATAACAATATACTAATTAAACAAGACTATTCATGGATCTAAGCAAAGATATTAAGCAAATAACTAAATTAATTTAAAATCAAGAACAAGAACATATAAGAATAAAGAATTTGTATTGAAATAGTGGGGCAAGCAAGTGCTTGCGGAATCAATACCTCTAATGGTGAGGTTGAATGGCTCCAAGGATGAGCAACTCCAATCTCCAATGGTCTCTTCTCCAATGTGGTTTGCAATGGCTAAAATGCTCAGGGGAGATTTCAGCAGCATAAGGATGAGATAATGGATGGATGTGAAATGAGGAGCCCCTACCACCTTTTTATAGGTTTTGGTGGTGGGAAATACCATTTGTGGTTTTGTGGAAATCAAATGGTATTGACCAACATGGTTTAGGTACTTTTCCCTCCTTTTTCCTTTTTTGAATAAAAATAATATTTTAATTCCCTTTTTAATATTTTTGGGAATTTGGACCCTTTTTGAGGGTTTTTTTATGTTTTTTCAGGAAAAATAATCTTTTTTAATGGAAAAAGGGGTGTACTAAGGTCTTTTGGTGACCTTTTGTTGGTTTCAGAGGCTCAAATGGTGGAAAAGTGGACAAATGGGTCATGTGAATAAGGGAATGAGCTAGTGAGCACTTTTTAGGTGTTAACAGATTGTCCCCTGATGTGTGAGGGCAGGAGCTCATCGTATGGCCGATAGACATCATAGTTCTTTTGTCCTTTTTTCTGGGGTTTCGGGGAGAGAAGAGACCGGTTGGAGACAGGAGCCACGGTCCTTGGAAGCTGCAAAAAACAAAAAATATTACATGGCCTCAATATGAATGAGGTATAATCTCTGATAAAGGACGAGGCGGGCATTCCCATGCTCGTATCAAGACTTATACAAAACAATTAGTCCCAAGAAGGGGGATCTTAATACATAAAGAAATATATTGGTACATCATAATGGTCCAGAGGGGACATTATTTTGGGATGTACTCCTGATCATAACGGATCTCAATGACTGATACACTGGAATAACTGAGGAACTGTTGAAACTGAAGGTGTCCAACATCTGTAGGGACTCAAGGACTATGAGTCATCTCTGAGAAATAATAAAACTATATACTCAAGGGAGTATGAAATCGGGGTAAATCTGAATACTGTCGCCATGCGCAACCCGGATATCTATAGAAAAAGTGTAACTGGTGTTATCCATAGGAAGACTCTCAAATTTGGAGGAGTCAGGAGGTATCCGGGGTCTTCGACTAATAACTGAACGAATCAATACCCTGTGCGAGTCTCAACGATGCGATCAAGGTGTTGAAGTCGAGCATGTGAGGAACAACCATTTGGAGAGGCACTGAGGATTCCTCTCGAAATGATTCGTAGGTACTCATCATAAATGGTAATGAGTCCAAGACACAGGGACCTCTAGGTCTATCCTCTGGAATCAATGTGGTTGTCGTCGACAGAGGGAGACCAGCAACTAACAAGGCAATGATTTTTCCTTGATAGGAGTACGAGGTGTATAACTGAAGTGATGTAGTACTACTGGTAGGACTGACGTACTTGTGGGGATGGGAAATAACTGGGTCAAAAAATGGCTAGACTCAAACTTCCTTTGTTCAGAGCATGATGAGATAGTTGACCTGGCAGCGTAGGGAACTAACTTGCAGGTGTGGGGATCATAGCTTTTTGGGGACTGAAGGGTATGTATTGACTCTGGGGGGAGGACGAGCTGATAGGTGTCGTCGAGGAGTTATCAAGGTAACATACTGCAGAATACTCTGAACAAAGGTGACCAAAATGGGGAAGCTGCCTAATGAGTAGATGTGATCTGTCGTGGCGCCAAGAGGCACCATTGCTTCCTTCTTCGTAGTTTTAATGAGCTCCAAGAAGGGATAAAAGTGTGCTCTGAAATGGTACGGTCCTGTGGATTTTGCGAGCCCAGGACGGCTCATGCTCATGGTTGCTTTCATGTTTAGAGAGTCTGAAAGCGGTAAGTGGACTCTATTGGTGTTTCTTTTTCGTAAGTTTAGTCTCCAAGGCCCGAAAAAGCATAAAATGATGCGGATGGAGAACTCTTCTAGTCGATGTGACTAGAGTATACCTTTTTCGTAATTAGTCTACGAGGTTCGGAAAAGGGGTAAACTTATACCAGGTAGACGCCCTTTCAGATACGTTTAGCGAGCATGAAAGGAAGCAAGATTGCTCGGCGATCTTTTCATTGTTTTAGGAGTCAGAAAAGAGCGTAACAGAAACTCCCTAAGTGCCTTTTTCGTAAAAGGGGTTGCTCGGCCCGAAAAAGGGATAAAATTATACCGAACAAAAATAGATTGATGAGGGCGAGAAAAGGTATCAAGCATCGTCATCAGTGCGGAAAACTGGATCCGGTGACATAAGGATTGTCGGAAACGGAGAACGGCCGATGTGGCACGCAAACCGATGTGACGAGGGGGGCATGGAAAAAATGCCCGAAAAATATAAAGGTGAGAGCGAGAAATGATCTCTAGCATCATCACGAGCGCGGAAAACTGAATCCGGCGATATAAGACACATCCAAAACGGAGAACGGCCGATGTGGCACGCAAACCGAGGCGACGAGGGGGGCATGGAAAAAATGCCCGAAAAATATAAAGGTGAGAGCGAGAAATGATCTCAAGCATCATCACGAGCGTGGAAAACTGAATCCGGTGATATAAGACACATCAAAAACGGAGAACGGCCGATGTGGCACGCAAACCGAGGCGACGAGGGGGCGTGGAAAAAATGCCCGAAAAATCTAAAGGTGAGAGCGAGAAATGATCTCTAGCATCATCACGAGCGCGGAAAACTGAATCCGGCGATATAAGGCACATCGAAAACGGAGAACGGCCGATGTGGCACGCAAACCGAGGCGACGAGGGGGCATGGAAAAAATGCCCGAAAAATATAAAGGTGAGAGCGAGAAATGATCTCGAGCATCATCACGAGCGCGGAAAACTGAATCCGGCTATATAAGGCACGTCTAAAACAGAGAACGGCCGATGTGGCACGCAAACCGAGGCGACGAGGGGGCGTGGAAAAAATGCCCGAAAAATCTAAAGGTGAGAGCGAGAAATGATCTCGAGCATCATCACGAGCGCGGAAAACTGAATCCGGCTATATAAGGCACGTCTAAAACGGAGAACGGCCGATGTGGCACGCAAACCGAGGCCATGGGAGAGGCTAAAAAATGGTCAAACAGTGGACCCCGTGAAAATGGGAAACGGAAAGAACCTCTATGAAGTTCTCGCTATGCTGATCCCAACGGTACCAACGGTTTGAGAAATGGACTTCGTATGATACCGCAATGGCTGTTGGAAAATTGTAGATTTTCTATAAATAGGACGTGGGGCCCAAATGACTTGTCATTTGTTACGTGCGAGTTTGATAGCGCTGTCAGAGCTATTTCTTGATTTCCGGGAGATTTCACCGTTGGTTTTCGATTTAGCGAGTTGCAGGTAACTCTATTCGCCCTAACCTTGTCAATTATGTCTTTTTTGTTTGGCGGCGGGCCCCCGAAGGCCGCGAAACTCCACGTTGACTCTCCAACGTGGAACCGCGCGGGTTTCGGGGCTGAACCCGCGATGAACCGCGCGGGTTTTAGGCTCACAGTCGCGATGTTCATCGCGACTGTGAGGTCGGAACCCGCGATGTTCATCGCGAGTTCTTGGGGGATAGTCGCGATGTTCATCGCGACTGTCCGGCCAAAACCCGCGATGTTCATCGCGGGTTTTTGCATGGATCCTGCGATGGTCATCGCGGCTTTTTGTGGGAAAGCCGCGATGGGCATCGTGGCTTTTTGTGTGAAAGCCGCGATGGGATTTTTCTAAAATTTTTGTGCTGGGGCTAAAAATTTCTTCTGTTTTCCTGGCAGGATGTTGCGTAGACCTCAGTCCGTGTGGCGGGAGAGGGAGATCGATGGTGATCTCATGCTGAGGATTGAGACTGATGGAGGGGTGAGACAGACCCTGGCTATGAGCGGACTCTTGAAGTTCGCTCAGATCCCGCCTATACGTTCAGTGCGACGGCTCCTGAACCAGCTTGTGCAGTGGTGGGTGCCGGCAGAGGGCGCCTTCATTATTGGTGGTGAGAGGTTGGAGATCACTCTCACGGATGTATATTTTTTGACTGGTTTGCCTCGCTTGGGTGAGGTGGGTGATATTTCGCCGAGGTTGCCTCCGGGTGTAGACATGGAGGACCTCTTACATACTTTCTATGTGGATGATGCTGTTTTGGTAAACAGCTCTATTAGTCTGAGATTCCTACGTGAGTGGGATATGCGAGCTGTTGGTGCTTGCGTTCTGAGGATATTGGGTGCTGCTGCACCACATCGTATGTCTGGGGGGCAGACGATGATGGTGGATTCCGTTCTACAGGGTACCTATTACGCCTGGGCGCAGATGTTCCTGGCTGGTGTCCGGAGAGATCTGGACAAGGACATTAGAGAGGGAGGCGAGTTTTGTTATGCCTCGTTTTTATGCTGTTTTTTCTTTGAGCGGGTGCCGACCTTGCGGCCACGGGTACCCGTTCGTGCTGGTCTTCCAAGCGAGCCTCGTATGATGAGGTGGGGGCAGATGATGCCCCGTGCCGGCGGTGGTGTCCGCGGCTACTTCACGGAGGATTTCTATCAGCAGTGGGAGCAGATGCCTCTGGTGATTGAGGACTATCCCTACGCCGGCATGGACTACCGAGGTGACCCAAAGATGCCTCGTGCCCCAGGACAGGCCTGGAGTTTGGATGGTATGTTTTGTGTTTATTTGATGTTATATCATATGTTGTTTGGTTTATCATGATGATTTTGTTATATAGTATCTAATGGTTTACTTGCTTTGTGCAGATGTGGGTCCAGTGCCACCACCTGACCATGTGGCTCGGCAGGGGCGGGCGATGGTGGTCGCTCGTCCACCTGTACTTGTACCTCCTCCACGTGGTGGAGGATATGCAGCTCGTGGGCGAGGGGTTGGGCCTCATGATGATGCTATAGATGGTGTCCGACGGACTTTAGCCCGGATCGTAGCTGGGCTCCCCGAGGATGGCTGGACGGACCTTGATCGGGACATTTTGCAGGGATGTCTCGGTGCGCCGCCTGAGTGGCAGTCGCTCCTGTTGAGGGCAGCGGTGTTCGTGGCGAGACACGGGGGTGGTGGACGGGGAGCTCCGGCAGGGCCGGCTCAGGGGAGGATATGTCTGAGGGACGATCCAGCGGGGCCAGCAGAGCGGCGAGTTCGGGGTCGTCATGACCCGGCGGGGCCGGCGGAGGAGGACTCGGAGGAGGAGCCGGAGGAGGAGCCGGAGGATCCTAGGGATCCTGATGAGTAGTTATATTGTATCTGCCCCCAAATGCTGATGAGCATATGGGGAAGCATTTTTTTGTATGACAGATGTATTTTTTGTATATCGGGTGCTGAGGGCACTTATGACATGTTCACCATTTGATTTATATATATATGTGGATATATATTTTAGATATATTGTCGTGTATGCACGTGGATGCACATTTGTCTTTCGTATATGCCCGTGGAGGCACATGTTATGCACGTGGATGCAGTGTGTTTGTTGATTTATGTATGCCCGTGGAGGCACCTGTATGCACATGGATGCATTATTTGGTTTTTGTATATGCCCGTGGAGGCACATGTTTTGCACATGGATGCATTTTTTGTTTATGGATATGACATGATGTGATTGGTGTGCCAGTCGAGGACACTGTTGGCCATATTATCTGCTACACTATTGAGGTGTCTTGGGACATGTGTGAATGTAATGGATTCAAACTGTCTGACCATTTGTTTAGTGCACAGGAATTTTCTGAAAAGACAGGGATCGCGTACCTGGTAATCATTGTTGAGCTGGGAAACTAGGAGCTGTGAGTCCAAGAAAACGTTGAGGTGACGTATGCTCATCTGGAGAGCAGCGGCCAGGAGACCGGTCACGACATCGTATTCAGCTTGATTATTGGTGGCGGCACCTAAACATACTCCATCAATGTGAATTAACTCATGTGAAGGGGAGTATATTACCCAAGCTTTGGAGGCGAGATTGGGAGACCAACGGCTTGCACCATCAGTGAAACCGACATGGCAGAGTGGAAGAGGCTCCATCTGTGATCATGCAGAGAAAAACAAATATTTAGGTTTTTTGAAATTTTTTGTGAACGAAAAATGTATGCCTATATTAAAATGGACGATGGTGTCCATCAGATTTTCTATGGGTAAAATCGTTTAAGGTACAACCCGTTGCGTGGGTTGCGTAGGTTGTTGCCTTCTGAATCGGTCAGAATGTATGCCCCCTGCCCAAGGCAGGTGTGTATGATGTAGGGGCCTTGCCACATAGACACGAACTTTCCCTTTCCGGTTTTATCATGAGCTTGATCGTAAGCGAGGACAAGGTCTCCCTCCGAAAAGGTTCTTGGGTGGACGCGTTTGTCGTAAATTAGTTTCGATCGTTGTTTAGCAGCTTCCATGTTTTGAATGGCTGTGCGCCGATCTTCATCGGCCTGCTCTAGGAGCAATAAATGTTGCTCGATCGGGGAAGTGTTCGGTAGGAGCTCAACGGCGATATGTAAGGCTGGGATCTGGCACTCAATAGGGAGGACAGATTCGACACCGTGAACTAAATGGAAAGGGGTAAAACCGGTGGCGGTTTTGGTTGAGGTGCGGTAGGCCCATAGTGCCGGGAAAAGCATGTGATGCCAATTGGATTTGTGCTTGTCTACAGTGCGTTGGAGAATGGTCTTCAAGATTTTATTGATCGCTTCGACTTGGCCGTTTCCTTGGGGATAGTAAGCGGAAGAGAAATGGTGTTCAAATTTCAACATGGTTGATAACTCCTTCCAGACGGCATCTTCGAAGTGAGAGCCGTGGTCAGAGACTAGCTGCTGTGGTACTCCGAAACGAGCGATAACATGGTTGAAGAAAAACCGTGCTGCAGTGTCGGCTTTGCAATTATAGGTCGGCATGGCTTCTGCCCACTTGGTGAAATAATCTACAGCCACAATGATGTGTTTGTGACCGCCGGCTGACGGGGGGTTGCAGTCGAGGAAGTCAATGGCCCATTTGCAGAATGGTCCAACAGTGATGACTGGATGAAGGACGGCAGGGGGGGTTCTTGCTTTGGGGGCAAATAGTTGGCAGTTCTGGCAATGCTTGACTGCTGTGATGCAATCAGTAAACAATGATGGCCAAAAATAACCGGCCCGAATGATTTTCTGGGCGGTGGCCATGCCGGAGAAATGGCCTCCACAGGCACCACTATGACAATCATTGAGGACTTGTTCTGCCTCACTATGGGATAGGCAGCGGCGTAAGAGAGTATCAACGCCGCGTCGATAAAGTACATCCCCAATTAGGAGGTATCGGGGGGCGTGGTGTCGTATGCGACGGCGTCCATCACGATCAATGTGTGGTCGGAATTTTTGCGTACGAAGGTAAGTCAAAATGTCTCCGTACCAAGGGTCATCAGACGAAATGATGAAGATCTGCTCGTCAATCAGGTCCGTTTGGATCACGGGTGATGTTAAAGAGGATGGGAGGTCCGTGATGAGGTGAGCAAGCGCAAGGGCTTTAGTGCTTTTGGGAGTTCTGAAAGTGAGGTCATATTCCTGGAGGATAATGACCCATTTAGCCACACGACCTTGTAGGAGCCGCCGGGTGAGGAGATAAACCATGGGGTTGGAGTCGGCCACGACCGTGGTATGACTGAGTAGGATGTAGTGTCACAATTTTTGTACGGAAAAGACTACAGCTAGGGCTAATCTTTCCTCGTATGAGTAACGTAGAGGTGGGCCAGACAAGGTCTGACTGACGTAATAGATCACATGCTCCTGGTGGGAGGCATCTTCTTGGACCAAAACTCCGGACACAGAATATTCAGATGCCGAGACATACAGGGTGAAGTCTTTAGAGAAATCCGGTGGGGATATCAAGGGGGCTTGTGTGAGAGATTTCTTGAGGGCGTCGAATGCCGTGTCTGCTTGCTCATCCCAAACAAAGGGTATGTGGGTATGAAGTAAGCGTAAAAATCCATGGACTTTGGTGGCGTAATCAGGAACAAAGCGCCTAAGAAAATTGGACCGCCCTTGCAACCTCTGAAGCTGCCGAAGTGTGCGAGGAGGGGGAAGTTCTAAGATAGCTTTGACTTTCAGGGGATCGACAGTGATTCCGTCTTGGGAAACAATGAAACCCAACAACCGGCCTGCCGGGACGCAAAAGACACACTTGTGTGGGTTCAAGCGGATTTTATATTTGCGACAACGCAGGAAAACTTGCCGGAGGTCGTTAAGGTGGTTTGATCGTTTTCGGGAACGAGCTGTGAGGTCGTCAAGATAGACTCGCAGGATATGGACCAAGTCGTGAAAGCAATAGGTCATGGCTCGCTGGAAAGTGGCACCAGCATTTTTAAAGCCAAATGGCATGACGCGATAGGCAAAGGTGCCCCATGGGGTGGTAAAGGCAGTCTTGTACTGATCCTCCTTGCGGATGTGAATCTGGTTATATCCGGAAAACCCGTCCATGAAGGATAGGACTTCATGGCCCGCACACTCATCAATGAGTTGGTCAATGAATGGCGTGGGGAAATTGTCTTTTGGACAAGCGTGGTTTAAATCACGGAAGTCAGTGCATACTCTAAGGGTGCCCTACTTTTTGTTGACTGGAACGGGGTTCGACACCCAGGTGGTGTACGGAATAGGGTAGATGAACCCTGCTTTTCGAAGTTTCTCGACCTCAGCCTTAACAGCGGGGAGCTTGGAAGGGTGAATGGGTCGCTGTTTCTGACGAACAGGGGCTACTTCAGGCCATGTATCAATGTGGTGTTCAATAATGGCGGGGTCGAGACCAGGCATCTCGGTATAGGACCAGGCAAAGACGTCTCGGAACTCTTGAAAGAGTTTTTTGTATGCCTGAGTTTCTGCTTGAGTGCAAGATGCGCCCAGCGAGATGAGCTCAAGTTTCCCTAGTGTTGTGGAAATGTCTATCTGTATAGTGGGTGAAATGTTTGACATGTTCCCTTCTTCAAAGGCATCCGGTGCTGGGATGGGGTCCTTTAACCAATCGACCTTAGTGGGTATGAAGTCTTTCGACTCGACCGATAGCTGGTTGGATGCGGTGGAGGTAGATGCTTCCGGGAGGAAGTACGAGCGATGATGCATATCATCCCAAGGGTAGTCGGGTGCAGTGAGTGTCTCCAAAATTTGCTCATCAGTATTGAAGTAGTCATACCATAAATCAAGGGGTTCTGGTTTGAAAGTTGTTGAAATCATATATATCGTATTGACTTCTTCCGACGAGGATGATGGTGGGGGGTGGATCTCCTCGATGAGGGGAGGAGATATCTCTAAGTCGACGTTGTTTAACTCGTACAACGCTGCTCTATAGTCAGGTAGATCAGGACAATGGTGAGAGTAGTGGCCGTAAACACTGCATATAGCACAAGGATGGTTAGTGCGCAGTGATTTGTCGCGAGGCTGTAGAGGTGGCTCTAATCTGACTACTGGGATGCCGATGTCATCGTCCAACATATTCATATGCTCTTGGAGTGCCGGTAAGTGTGGGAATTGATGAGTTGGATGGCCTATCTCATCGCATAATGAGCATTTGGGGGGAGCTCGAAACACCGGTGGGGGTTTAACTGCCTTAGGAGGTGGTATAGCAGTGTATGGTTGTGGACCTCTGCCCCCAGTGGGATTAGCAAGAAGAGGGGGATTCTTTGACGTCGAAGCAATCGTGAGACCAGGAGGAGGTTTCATTGACGACGAAGGGATTGCGACACCAGGAGGGGGTTGATTTGAGGTAACAATAGGTTGTACCGGTTGGAGGATGACGTTTGGTGTCGGCGGTGGAACGGGAGGCGAAATGTACCACACGGGTAATCCCAATGTTAACCCGGGTAGACTAAGGGTAGCCATAATCGGGGCGCTTACTACCCCCGAAGGAGGAAATAGAAAGGGGATGGTGTGGATGGGTGTAACACCGATGTGACTCGGTACCAATGGTGGTTGACTACCGGGTGTCTGTGTATTCTGTGAAAGGGTACAGAGGTTTGCGACATGGGTCTCTGGTGACGGTGGTGGAATGGCCTGGAATGTAGAGGTCATTGGTGTATCCGAATAAAGTCCGGGTGCCACAGAAGACACAAAGGAGGTAACTGCGCTAGAAGCGGGTTGTTCAATCATGGGAAGAACATTCTCGGGTGCTGCAGGGGCGTTGGGATCATAGTAGGTGAGTTGGTTGATTTTGACCACGCGTCCCTCATGGGGGAACATCATGGTACGAAAAATGGATGAGGCAACTGCTTTCATGGCGTACATGTAACTGCGGCCAAGTAAAAGGTTATAATCGAGCTGGGCGTTAATGACCTCTATGTCGATGAGCACAGTTTTCCCACCCAATTGGACAGGGACCTTGGGTAGTAGACCTTGAGGTTGAGCTGACCGGCCGTCATATACCCGCAATGCAGTGGTGGATTTCTGGAGAGTAGGAGATCCCAACTTCTGCCAAACAAAAGTGGACATGATGCATGTGGAGGCACCCTCGTCGATGATACATCGATGGATGACAAGATTCCGAATAGAAACGGAAACTTGGACTGCTATGGTGGAAGGCAGCCGTGGTTCAGACTGGTCTAAATCAAATGTCATCAATTTTGAATCATTTGGGTCAATCGCCCCAATGGCGGAAAGTAAAGTCTTGCGCTGAGTAGGACAGGTTTTTAAGACTTCTAACGCAGACATGGCTGCGGGAGATTGAGCTAAGTCATCTACAATGTTGTAATTGGATGCAGCCCGTGCATTGGGGTTGTTGTTGATTCGGCGAAGGGGGAAGCGAGGTGCTTTAGAAGCGCCATCGAGTGGAACCTGAGGTATACGCAATGTCTGATCAGTGGGATGAGCATTAGTATCCTTTTCGGCGGGGGGGGGTTCAGCAGTCGGTCCGTATTGGTTCCGACGGGTTTGGATATTGACGTCGGCAGTGGACATCATCAATAGGTGGTGGGTGCCTGAATCAAACATGGGTTTGTAATACCAAAGGTTGTTGTGGAGGTGGTGGGGGGTTGGGTGGCGGCTGAGGAGCCACCTGCCCTTGACGATGGGCGTCATTTGTCCATAGTTGTCGAGCTCGCTCGAGATGTGGGCAAGCGTGGGTATAGTGGCCATAGACACCGCAAATGGAACAAGTGTTAACACCTAAAAAGTGCTCACTAGCTCATTCCCTTACTCACATGACCCATTTGTCCACTTTTCCACCATCTGAGCCTCTGAAACCAACAAAAGGTCACCAAAAGACCTTGGTACACCCCCTTTTTCCATTAAAAAAGATTATTTTTCCAAGAAAATCATAAAAAACCCTCAAAAAGGGTCCAAATTCCCAAAAATATTAAAAAGGGAATTAAAATATTATTTTTATTCAAAAAAGGAAAAAGGAGGGAAAATTACCTAAACCATGTTGGTCAATACCATTGGTTTCCACAAAACCACAAATGGTATTCCTCACCACCAAAACCTATAAAAAGGTGGTAGGGGCTCCTCATTTCACATCCTTCCATTATCTCATCCTTATGCTGCTGAAATCTCCCCTGAGCACTTTTAGCCATTGAAGCAACCTTGGAGAAAGAGACCTATTGGAGTTTGGAGCTACTCATCTTGGGAGTTGCTCAACATCAACCTTCACCATTGAAGGTAATATCGCAAGCACTTGCTTGCCCCCCACTTTTCAATACAAAAATTATTTCTTATGTTTCTTGTTCTTGATTTTGAAATGTTTACATTATTTGCTTAGATTCTTGTTTAGATCCATGAAAAGTATTGTTTATTTAGTTTATTGTTTTTATTTCTATTGAAACTGCTACTACTAGTTAGTAGGTGCCCATAGCACTAAGCTTGGTTGCAAAACCGAGCCAACAGTTTTTGGCGACTCCGCTGGGGATTTAACTTTAGATCTCTAGCTTTGCCATTAAATCTTAGTTTTTATGAGTTTTTAACCTTTAGATCCATAGATCTGCCATCTTAGACAGCAGATCCATTGCTGATCTGAGATTTGGCCCCAAAAACAGCCCTAAAAATTCATTTTTCGGGTTCGTTTCTCGATTTCCGTGCACGGCTTCCGCCTCGCGGCTTTTGTCCAGACAGTCGCGCGGTCCATCGCGGCTTTTCTGCGTTTTTCCGCGCGGTCCATCGCGGCCTTTTTCCAGACAGTCGCGCGGTCCATCGCGACTTTTCTGCATTTTTCCGCGCTGCTCATCGCGGCTGTGCGGCCAAAACCTGCGCGGCTCATCGCGGCTGTGCGGCCAAAACCTGCGCGGCTCATCGCGACTGTGCGTCCAAAACCCGCGCGGTCCATCGCGACTGTGCGGCCAAAACTCGCGCGGTCCATCGCGACTGTGCGGCCGAAACCCGCGCGGCCCATCGCGGCTGTTCGTCCAAAACCCGCGCGGCTGAATTTTTTTTTTCATTCGGCCATCCCGATTTTGAAAAATATTTTTTACTGTACTTTCTGCCCATAGCACATTTTTTACAGTATCAAATTCTGCATATTTTCCAGATTTAGAAAATTTTTTTACTATTTAAAAGTGCATACATAGAAATCTTTTTAAAAATTTTCAAGAAAGTGAAAGAAAGATTCATTTTGCATTCTTTATCTAGATTCAAATTTTTTCTTGTTTACTTCTTTAGAATCTTGCCCTTAGCAAATTTTATTGAAACGAAGAAATCCATTTATTTCTTTTAGAAGTTTATTATTTGCTTTCATAAATCCAAAAAATCCATTATTTTTTGAGTTATTTTTGAAAAAGCAAATTAATTTCTTTTAGTGAAAAAAAGTCTTAAATATTTGCTTGATTATTTTTCGAAAAGTCCTTTATTTTTTGAAAAATTTCCCTTAAAGCATTTAATTTTTTCAAAGTTCAGTTTACAACACCTCACGTGCACTCACACGATCACTTAATTGAACTAAGACTTAAAACTTACCCTAATTTGAACACACTCTTAACCCCACTTGGGGAACACGAAAAGAATTCTTGTAGCTAGGTAGTATTGGGGGGATAGGTGTTCCAATAACACCCCTCAGTTCATACATCTGAGACATAGAAGTTGTCCAATTAGGGAGCTAAAATCTCTTAGTACTTTTTGGCGCGGTCACAACCGGTTTGTGGGAAGGCCTCTCCCCTAGGAGGGTTGAAGTCGCGAGGATGGTTCCGGAAGCCTGAGTGGGATACCGAAACCCATTCAGTAACCGAAGGGCTACCATTCGCAGTTCTCGGGATATCCCTGTATTGGGATATTGCGATCAAAGGACCAAACGGCAGATTTACCTTTTCTCGACGCGTCATGAACGGAGTATCCTAGTAGCCTGTCTTTTTAGGATTGATTACCCGGTGTCCCTCCCGGTAGGGGGATATCTAGCCGTTGTCTCTACATTCATATTGTCTGACTTGGATTTCATCACCTTGCAGGGGATATCGTCTATTTGAGTCACAATACTTTTAGATTAGGTGTTTGCATGATCTTTACCACCTTTTGAGTCTAGTTACACCTATTTTTTCTAGGAGCCGCTTGCATGTTGGTATTCTGACCGGTTGTTGCATTCCTCCACTTATTGTAGCACAGCTGCTAGAATAAGTGCACTTTTTGAGGATTGATTTTTTGGCCTGTGAGCCTTCTTTTTTCACTCCCCTTTTTGCACCCTTGGTTGCATTAGGGTTTTGAGTCTTTTACATACATATATCACCACCTGATACTTAAAACAAATTTTTACATAAAAAACATATTCTCACCATTGAGAATTCTAGACGTTCTCGTCGTCTACAGGGCGAACTCCCAGAGTTTAGTCCACTTGGCTATCCACGTCACGGACGCAGAGCATTATCCCTTGATTCGACACATCGTCGATCATCTAGACGGTCATCCGATTTTGACATACCCCACTTCACCTTTGATTTGGAGGTAGAATCCGAAAACCCCACAGAGTTACCACCGACCACAATTATGTCTGGAACACCAGATGATCCACAATTTACATTAACCATAGGTCAGACATCCGCAAACCCTTCTGCGGGAGTACCATCCATGGCAACATCCACCCCCTTGGGTATGCCCAATATGGGTACCACTCCACATTCAGGAATGCCTAACACAGGACCACCACCTGTCATGGGCATGCCCAACATGGGGGTCATACCCCCTTCGGTTTCCACAAACCCTATCCCAGGAATCCCTAGTACGATTCCTAACCCAAGTGTCACTCCTGTTGCACTTGGGAATGCTATCCCAGGAATCCCTAGTGCGATTCCTAACCCAAGTGTAACCCATGTTGCACTCGGTAGTGCTATACCAGGAATCCCTAGTGCGATTCCTAACCCAAGTGTAACCCAGGTTGCACTTGGGAGTGCTAACCCATATCAGGCCACACCTTTTGGAGGGCACATACCCTCCATACCTAGCATACCTATAGGCGCTACTGGACCCCTACACCATACCACAATGGCTAGGCAGGTCCCGGTTCCGGTCACTACATCCGCTAGTCTACCATACATGGCAAGTCTCAACCTGCCAGATTTAGCTAGGCTCACAAATGACCCCATCAGGCATGACCCTGCTTGGCCCCATATGCCCACTAAGCTTCCCTCTGACATCCCTAAGTTTGAGGGAAAGGCCGGAGAAGACCCCCAGAACCACATCATGTCTTTCCACTTATGGTGTTCCTCCAACTCCATAGTGGACGACTCTGTCCGCCTCCGTTTATTACAGCGCACCTTCACTGGCTCTGCAGCCAAATGGTATATCGAGCAACCCCATGGGACGCATTCCACATTTACCTCCCTTGCCTCGACCTTCCTGCAGTTCTTTCAGCTACCGGTCCGCTATGATGCGGGCGTCGAGATCTTACTGTCTTGCAGACAGAACACAGCCACGCACATCACTGACCATATTCATGATTGGCGTCGGCGCCGAATCCTATGCAAGATCAAATTAGACGATCGAATCTTTTTAGACTGGTTCCTTAAATCCCTCCTTCCCCTCATTGCGAAGGATGTAGCTTCTGAAAGACCCCAGTCTGAAGAAGAGGCCATCCTTAAGGCCCAACAGTTTGACCTTATCTATGCCCAGTCAGGTTACCTATACACCATCATACCTGACGCCCCAAGAGGTGACTCTGCACGCGGTGATACACCGGGGGCATCCCATGCCGCTGATGGCATTATTGGCCAAATTACACCGCACGCAAAACCTTTCAGTATGGTGAGCACCATGCCCGCCCCAGACCTTTCTAGGGCTACATCCAGTTCCGGAGCGACAACCTCTTATGCTCCAACAAACCAGACCCATCATGTTCATGGACCCTCTTGTCCACAACATTGTTATGGCCAAGCGCCATCAGCATATGTACCTCCTACATACTATGCTCAACCTACGGTACAAAACCCCATGCAGTTTCCACAACAGCCCATGCATTACCCACAACCGGTTGCACCGGCTAACCTCACACCTCCACCAGCTCAGGGGTACCAACAACCCCAACAGGCAACTGGACCACTTCCAGGTCCACCTGCATACTATCCACCGCAACCTGCTCCCGCAACTGCGGCTCCTCAGAATCCCCCCAATGCTCAAGGGCATGTGTACGCACAACAACAGCAGCCCCAATATCAAAATAACCAACGCAACCAGGGTGGACAACCCAACCGCGGAAGAGGACGCAACCGTGGAAACAATCAAAACCGTAACCAAGCTCCACAACCTACCCAACCCCCGCAAAACAATAACGCGGCGCCCGCTCATCAGAATCCTGATCGGCCACCTAAGCAACCTAAAAATGCTAATTTACGGACAAACCATCCTTGTTCCATTTGCGGTGTCTATGGCCACTATACCCACGCTTTCCCACATCTCGAGCGAGCTCGACAACTATGGACAAATGACGCCCATCGTCAAGGGCAGGCGGCTCCTCAGCCACCACCCAACCCCCCACCACCTCCACAACAACCTCTGGTTCTCCAAAACCCCTTTCCAACACAAGGAGTGGTAAACACCCAGCCGTTAGCCCCCCAACAGGGCAACGTGCACCCACAACAAATAACTTACACAGCTCCTGATCAACCCATGTTTGATTCAGGCACCCACCACTTATTGATGATGTCCACCGCTGACGTCAATATCCAAACCCGTCGGAATCAATACGGACCGACTTCTGAAGCCCCCCCCGCCGAAAAGGATACCACTGCTAATCCCACTGATCAGACATTGCGTATACCTCAGGTTCCACTTGATGGCGCTTCTAAAGCACCTCGCTTCCCCCTTCGCCGAATCAACAACAACCCCAATGCACGAGCTGCGTCCAATTACAACATCGTAGATGACTTAGCTCAATCTCCCGCAGCCATGTCTGCATTAGAAGTCTTAAAAACCTGTCCTACTCAGCGCAAGACTTTACTTTCCGCCATTGGGGCGATTGACCCAAATGATTCGAACTTGATGACCTTTGACTTAGACCAATCTGAACCACGGCTGCCTTCTACCATAGCAGTCCAAGTTTCCGTTTCTATTCGGAATCTTGTCATCCATCGATGTATCATCGACGAGGGTGCCTCCACATGCGTCATGTCCACTTTTGTTTGGCAAAAGTTGGGCTCCCCTGCTCTCCAGCAATCCACCACTGCATTGCGGGCCTACGACGGCCGGTCAGCTCAACCTCAAGGTTTATTACCCAAGGTACCCGTCCAATTAGGTGGGAAGACTGTGCTCATCGACATAGAGGTCATTAACGCCCAGCTTGACTATAACCTTTTACTTGGCCGCAGTTACATGTACGCCATGAAAGCGGTCGCCTCCTCCGTCTTCCGCACCATGATGTTCCCCCATGAGGGCTGCGTGGTCAAAATTGACCAACTCACCTACTATGACCCCAACTCCCCTGCAGCACCGGAGAATGTTCTCCCCATGATTGAACAACCCGCTTCTAGTGCAGTTACTTCCTTTGTGTCTTCTGTGGCACCCGGACTGTATTCGGATACACCAATGACCTCTACATTCCAGGCCATTCCACCACCGTCACCGGAGACCCAAGTCGCAAACCTCTGTACTGTTTCGCAGAATACGCAAACACCCGGCGGTCAACCACCATTGATCCCCAGTCACATTGGTGTTACACCCATCCACACCATCCCCTTCCTATTTCCTCCTTCGGGTGTAGTAAGCGCCCCGGTTATGGCTACCGTTAGCCTACCCGGGCTAACATTGGGATTACCCGTGTGGTATATTCCGCCTCCCGTTCGATTACCGACACCAGACGTCATCCTCCAACCGGTACAACCTATTGTTACCACAAATCAACCTCCCCCTGGCGTCGCGATCCCTTCGTCGGCAACGACACCTCCTCCTAACCTCCATATTCCTTCGTCGTCAATGAAACCTCCTCCGGGTCTCACGATTGCGTCGACGTCAAAGGATCCCCCTCTCCTTGCTAAGCCCACTGGGGGCAGAGGTCCACAACCCTACACTGCCATACCACCTCCTAAGGCAGCCAAACCCCCACCGGTGTTTCGAGCTCCCCCCAAATGTTCATTATGCGATGAAATTGGCCATCCAACTCACCAATGCCCACATTTACCGGCACTCCAAGAACATATGAATATGTTGGACGATGACATAGGAATCCCAGTAGTCAGATTAGAGCCACCTCTACAGCCTCGCGACAAATCACTGCGCACTAACCATCCTTGTGCTATATGCAGTGTCTACGGCCACTACTCACACCATTGCCCTGATCTACCAGACTATAGAGCAGCGCTGTACGAGTTAAACAATGCCGATTTAGAGATATCTCCTCCCCTCATCGAGGAGATTCACCCTCCACCATCATCCTCGTCAGAAGAAGTCAATACGATATATATGATTTCGACAACCTTCAAACCAGAACCCCTTGATTTATGGTCTGACTATTTCAATACTGACGAGCAGATTTTGGAAACACTCACTGCACCCGACTACCCTTGGGATGATATGCATCATCGCTCGTACTTCCTCCCGGAAGCATCTACCTCCACCGCATCCAACCAGCTATCAGTCGAGTCGAAAGACTTCATACCTGCTAAGGTCGATTGGTTAAAGGACCCCATCCCAGCACCGGATGCCTTTGAAGAAGGGAACATGTCCAACATTTCCCCCACCATACAGATAGACATTTCCATAACACCAGGGAAACCTGAGCTCATCTCGCTGGGCGCATCTTGCACTCAAGCAGAAACTCAGGCATACAAAAAACTCTTTCAAGAGTTCCGAGACGTCTTCGCCTGGTCCTATACCGAGATGCCTGGTCTCGACCCCGCCATTATTGAACACCACATCGATACATGGCCGGAAGTACCCCCTGTTCGTCAGAAACAGCGACCTATTCACCCTGCCAAGCTCCCCGCTGTCAAGGCTGAAGTCGAGAAACTTCGAACAGCAGGTTTCATCTACCCTATTCCGTACACCACATGGGTGTCGAACCCCGTCCCTGTCAACAAAAAGCAAGGCACCCTTAGAGTATGCACTGATTTCCGCGACCTAAACCACGCTTGTCCAAAAGACAATTTCCCCACGCCATTCATTGACCAACTCATTGATGAGTGTGCGGGCCATGAGGTCCTATCCTTCATGGACGGGTTTTCCGGATACAACCAGATTCACATCCGCAAGGAGGATCAGTACAAGACTGCCTTTACCACCCCATGGGGCACCTTTGCCTATCGAGTCATGCCCTTTGGCCTTAAAAATGCTGGTGCCACTTTCCAGCGAGCCATGACCTACTGCTTTCACGACTTGGTCCATATCCTGCGGGTCTATCTTGACGACCTCACAGCGCGTTCCCGAAAACGATCAGACCACCTTAACGACCTCCGGCAAGTTTTCCTGCGTTGTCGTAAATATAAAATCCGCTTGAACCCACACAAGTGTGTCTTTTGCGTCCCGGCAGGCCGGTTGTTGGGTTTCATTGTTTCCCAAGATGGGATCACTGTCGACCCCCTGAAGGTCAAAGCCATCTTAGAACTCCCCCCTCCTCGCACGCTTCGACAGCTTCAGAGCTTGCAAGGGCGGTCCAATTTTCTTAGGCGCTTTGTTCCTGATTACGCCACCAAAGTCCATGGATTCTTACGCTTACTTCGTACCCACATACCCTTTGTTTGGGACGAACAAGCGGACACGGCATTCGAAGCCCTCAAGAAGGCTCTCACACAAGCCCCCTTGATATCCCCACCGGATTTCTCCCAAGACTTCACCCTTTACGTCTCGGCATCCGAACATGCCGTATCCGGAGTTTTGGTCCAAGAAGATGCTTCCCACAAAGAGCATGTAATTTATTACGTCAGCCAGACCTTGTCTGGCCCACCTCTACGTTACCCATATGAGGAAAGATTAGCCCTAGCTGTAGTCTTTTCCATACAAAAACTACGACACTACATTTTGCTTAGTCATACCACGGTCGTGGCCGACTCCAACCCCATGGTCTACCTCCTCACCAGGAGACTCCTTCAGGGTCGTGTCGCTAAATGGGTCATTATCCTCCAGGAATATGACCTTACTTTCAAGACTCCCAAAAGCACCAAAGCCCTCGCGCTTGCTCACTTAATTACAGATCTCCCGTCCTCTTCGACATCACCCGTTATCCATACGGACCTGATTGACGAGCAGATCTTCATCATTTCGTCGGACGACCCTTGGTACGGAGACATTTTGACTTACCTCCGTACGCAAAAATTCCGACCACACATCGATCGTGATGGACGCCGTCGCATACGACACCACGCACCCCGATACCTACTTATTGGAGATGTACTTTACCGACGCGGCGCTGATACTATCTTACGCCGCTGCCTATCCCATAGTGAGGCAGAACAAGTCCTCAATGATTGTCATAGCGGTGCCTGTGGAGGCCATTTCTCCGGCATGGCTACCGCCCAGAAAATCATTCGGGCAGGTTATTTTTGGCCACCGTTGTTTACTGATTGCATCACCGCAGTCAAGCATTGCCAGAACTGCCAGCTCTTTGCCCCCAAGGCAAGAACCCCCCCTGCCCCCCTTCATCCAGTCATCACTGTTGGACCATTCTGCAAATGGGCCATAGACTTCCTCGACTGCAACCCCCCGTCAGCCGGCGGTCACAAACACATCATTGTGGCCGTAGATTATTTCACCAAGTGGGAAGAAGCCATGCCGACCTATAACTGCAAAGCCGACACCGCGGCGCGGTTTTTCTTCAACCACGTCATCGCTCGTTTCGGAGTACCACAACAGCTAGTCTCTGACCACGGCTCTCACTTCGAAGATGCCGTCTGGAAAGAATTATCAACCATGTTGAAATTCGAACACCATTTCTCTTCCGCTTACTACCCCCAAGGAAACGGCCAAGTCGAAGCGATCAATAAAATCTTGAAGACCATTCTCCAACGCACTGTAGACAAGCACAAGTCCAATTGGCATCACATGCTTTTCCCAGCACTCTGGGCTTACCGCACATCAACCAAAACCGCCACCGGTTTTACCCCTTTCCATTTAGTTCACGGTGTCGAATCTGTCCTCCCTATTGAGTGCCAGATCCCAGCTTTACACATCGCCGTTGAGCTCCTACCGGATACTTCCCCGATCGAGCAACGTTTACTGCTCCTAGAGCAGGCCGATGAAGATCGGCGCACAGCCATTCAAAACATGGAAGCCGCTAAACAAAGATCGAAACTAAGTTACGACAAACGCGTCCACCCAAGAACCTTTTCGGAGGGAGACCTTGTCCTCGCTTACGATCAAGCTCATGATAAAACCGGAAAGGGGAAGTTCGTGTCTATGTGGCAAGGCCCCTACATCATACACACCTGCCTCGGGCAGGGGGCATACATTCTGACCGATTCAGAAGGCAACACCTTACGCAACCCACGCAACGGGTTGTACCTTAAAAGATTTTACCCATAGAAAATCTCATGGACACCATCGTCCATTTTTTAGTATAGGCATACGTTTTTCGTTCACAAAATTTTTTCAAAAAACCTAAATATTTGTTTTCCCTGCATGACCACAGATGGAGCCTCTTCCACTCTGCCATATCGGTTTCGCTGATGGTGCAAGCCGTTGGTCTCCCAATCTCGCCTCCGCAGCTTGGGTAATATACTCCCCTTCACACGAGTTAATTCACATTGATGGAGTATGTTTAGGTGCCGCCACCAATAATCAAGCTGAGTACGATGCCGTGACCGGTCTCCTGGCCGCTGCTCTCCAGATGAGCATACGTCACCTCAATGTTTTCTTGGACTCACAGCTCCTAGTTTCCCAGCTCAACAATGATTACCAGGTACGCGATCCCTGTCTGTTCAGAAAATTCCTGCGCACTAAACAAATGGTTAGACAGTTTGAATCCATTACATTCACACATGTCCCAAGACACCTCAATAGTGTAGCAGATAATATGGCCAATAGTGTCCTCGACTGGCACACCAATCACATCATGTCATATCCATAAACAAACATGCATCCAGGTGCAAAACATGTGCCTCCACGGGCATATACAAAAAACCAATATTGCATCCACGTGCATAACATGTGCCTCCACGGGCATAAAAACAAACAAACCAAAATATTTCATCCATGTGCATAGCATGTGCCTCCACGGGCATATATAAATCTACAAACACACTGCATCCACGTGCATAACATGTGCCTCCATGGGCATATACAAAAGACAAAGTGCATCCACGTGCATACACATCAAAATATCCAAAATATATATCCACATATATATACGAACCAAATAGTCTACATGTCATAAGTGCCCTCAGCACTCGATATACACAAAATACATCTGTCATACAAAAATGCTTCCCCATATGCTCATGAGCATTTGGGGGCAAGTACAATGACGTCTAATCATCAGGATCCTCCGGATCCTCAGGCTCCTCCTCCGGCTCCTCCTCCGACTCCACCTCCGCTGGCCCAGCCGGGTCACGAAGACCCCGAACTCGCCGCTCGGCTGGCCCTGCTGGGTCGTCCCTCAGACGTATCCTCCCCGGTGCCGGCTCTGCCGGAGCATCTCCTCCACCACCCCCGTGTCTCGCAGCAAGCACCGCTGCCCTCAACAACAGTGACTGCCACTCAGGCGGTGCACCGAGACATCCCTGCAAAATGTCCCGATCAAGGTCCCTCCAGCCATCCTCCGGAAGTCTAGCTACGATCCGGGCTAAAGTCCGTCGAACACCATCTATAGCATCGTCCTGAGGGCCAACCCCTCGCCCACGGGCTCCATATCCTCCACCACGAGGAGGACGTACAGGTACTCGGGGACGAGCAACCACCATCGCCCGCCCCTGCCGAGCCACATAGTCAGGTGGTGGTACCGGACCAATATCTGCACAAAGCAAGTAGAACCATCAGATACTATACAACAGACATCATCATGATCAATCATAATACATATGGTATAAACATCACATAAGACACAAAAACATACCATCTAAGCTCCAGGCCTGTCCTGGGGCACGTGGCATCTCTGGGTCTCCCCGGTAGTCCATACCGGCGTATGGATAGTCCTCGATCACCAGTGGCATCTGCTCCCACTGCTGGAAAAAATCCTCTGTAAAGAAGCCACGGATACCACCGCCAGCACGAGGCATCATCTGCCCCCACCTCATCATACGAGGCTCGCTAGGAAGACCAGCACGAACCGGTACGTGTGGCCGTAGGGTCGGCACCCGCTCAAAGAAAAAACAACATAAAAATGAGGCGTAACAGAACTCACCTCCCTCTCTCACGGCCTTGTCCAGATCTCTCCGGACACCGGCCAAGAACATCTGAGCCCAAGCATAGTAAGTACCCCGTAGAACGGAGTCCACCAACACCGTCTGCCCCCCAGACATACGATGTGGTGCAGCAGCACCCAAAACCCTCAGAACACAGGCACCAACGGCCCGCATATCCCACTCACGTAGGAACTTCAGACTGATAGAGCTGTTTACCAAAACAGCGTCATCCCCACAAAAGGTCTGTAAGAGGTCCTCCATGTCCACGCCTGGAGGCAACCTCGGAGAGATATCACCCACCTCACCCAAGCGAGGCAAACCCGTCAAAAAATATACATCAGTGAGAGTAATCTCCAACCTCTCACCACCAATAATAAAGGCACCCTCTGCCGGCACCCACCACTGCACGAGCTTGTTCAGGAGTCTCCTCACTGAACGGATATAAGGTATCTGAGCGAACTTCAAGAGTCCGCTCATGGCTAGGGTCTGTCTCACCCCCCCATCATTCTCGATCCTCGCCACAATCTCGGCATCAATATCTCTCTCCCGCCATACGGACTGAGCCCTCCGCAACATCCTGCCAAGAAAACACAGAAAATTTTAGCCCCAGCATAAAAATTTTTAGAAAAAATCCCATCGCGGCTTTTTCACAAAAAGCCGCGATGACCATCGCGGATTTTCCACAAAAGCCGCGATGACCATCGCGAGTTCCATAAAAAACTCGCGATGAACATCGCGAGTTTCGTCCAGACAGTCGCGATGAACATCGCGACTGTCACCCATGAACACGCGATGAACATCGCGGGTTCCGACCTCACAGTCGCGATGAACATCGCGACTGTGAGTCTAAAACCCACGCGGTTCATCGCGGGTTCCGCCCCGAAACCCGCGCGGTTCCACGTTGGAGAGTCAACGTGGAGTTTCGCGGCCTTCGGGGGCCCACCGCCAAATAAAAAAGACATAATTGACTAGGTTAAGGCGAATAGAGTTACCTGCAACTCGCTAAATCGAAAAACCAACGGTGAAATCTCCCAGAAATCGAGAAAAAGCTCTGACTGCTCTATCAAACTCGCACGTGACAATGACAAGTCATATTGGGCCCCACGTCCTATTTATAGAAATTCCACAAATTTCAAACAACCATTGCGGTGTCATACGAAGTCCATTTCTCAAACCGTTGGTACCGTTGCGATCAGCACAGCGAGAACTTCATACAGGTTCCTTCCGTTTCCCGTTTTTCCCGGGGTCCATTTTTGACCATTTTTTAGCCCCTCTCGTGGCCTCGGTTTGCGTGCCACATCGGCCGTTCTCCATTTTCGATGTGCCTTATATGGCCGGATTCAGTTTTCCGCGCTCGTGATGATACTTGAGACCATTTCTCGCTCTCACCTTTAGATTTTCCGGGCATTTTTTTTCCACGCCCCCTCGTCGCCTCGGTTTGCGTGCCACATCGGCCGTTCTCCGTTTTCGACGTGTCTTATATCGCCGGATTCAGTTTTCCGCGCCCTTGATGATGCTAGAGATCATTTCTCGCTCTCACCTTTGGAATCTCCGGGCATCTTTTTCACGCCCCCTCGTCACCTCGGTTTGCGTGCCACATCGGCCGTTCTTCGTTTTCGACAACCCTTATGTCACCGGATCCAGTTTTCCGCACAGATGACGATGCTTGAGACCTTTTCTCGCCCTCGTCATTCCATTTTTGTTCGGTGTAATTTTATCCCTTTTTCGGGCCGAGCAACCCCTTTTACGAAAAAGGCACTTAGGGAGTTTCTGTTAAGCTCTTTTCTGACTCCTAAAACAATGAAAAGATCGCCGAGCAATCTTGCTTCCTTTCATGCTCGCTAAACATATCTGAAAGGGCGTCTACCTGGTATAAGTTTACCCCTTTTCCGGACCTCGTAGACTAATTACGAAAAAGGTATACTCTAGTCACATCGGCTAGAAGAGTTCTCCATCCGCATCATTTTATCCTTTTTCGGGCCTTGGAGACTAAACTTACGAAAAAGAAACACCAACAGAGTCCACTTACCGTTTTCAGACTCTCTAAACATGAAAGCAACCATGAGCATCAGCCGTCCTGGGCTCACAAAATCCACAGGACCGTACCATTTCAGAGCACACTTTTATCCCTTCTTGGAGCTCATTAAAACTACGAAGAAAGAATCAATGGTGCCTCTTGGCGCCACGACAGATCATGTCTACTCACATAGCAGCTTCCCCATTTTGGTCGCCTTTGTTCAGAGTATTCTGCAGTTATCACCCTGAAACTCCCTCGACAGCTACCATCAGCTTGTCCCCCCTATTCAGTCAAAGCAATGATCCCCACACATACAAGTCAGTTCCCTACGCTGCCAGGTCAACCATGTCATCATGCTCTGAACAAAGGAAGTTTGAGTCTACCCATCTTTTGACCCAGTTATTTCCCATCCCCACAAGTATGTCAGTCCTACCAGCAGTACTACATCACTTCAGGTCTACACCTCGTGCTCCTATCAAGGAAACATCATTGCCTTGTTAGTTGCCGGTCTCCCTCTGTCGACGACAACCACATTGATTCCAGAGGATAGACCTAGAGGTCCCTGTGTCTTGGACTCATTACCATCTATGATGAATGCCTACGAATCATTTCGAGAGGAATCCTTACTGCCTCTCCAAATGGTTGTTTTCTCACATGCTCGACTTCAACACCTTGATCGCATCGTTGAGACTCGCACAGGGTATTGGTCCGTTCAGTTATTAGTCGAAGACCCCGGATACCTCCTGACTCCTCCACATTTGAGAGTCTTCCTATGGATAATACCAGTTACACTTTTTCTATAGATATCCGGGCTGCGCATGGCGACAGTATTCAGATTCACACCTGTTTCATACTCCCTTAAGTATACAGTTACATTTATACACAGAAATGACTCATAGTCGTTGAGTCCCTCCAGATGTTGGACACCTTCAGTTTCAGCAGTTCCACAGTTGATCCAGTGTATCAGTTATTGAGATCATTCTTATTGAGATCATTCATGATCATGAGTATATCCCACAATCATGTCCCCTCTGGACCATTATGATGTACCAGTATATTTCTTCACGTATTAGATCCCCCTTCTTGGGACTAATTGTTTTGTATATGCCTTGATACGAGCATGGGAATGCCCGCCTCGTCCTTTATCAGAGATTATACCTCATTCATATTGAGGCCATGTAATATTTTTTGTTTTTGCAGCTTCCAAGGGCCGTGGCTCCAGTCTCCAAACGGTCTCTTCTCTCCCCTAAAACCCAGAAAAAGGACAAAAGAACTATGATGTCTATCGGCCATACGATGAGCTCCTGCCCTCACACATCAGGGGGCAATCTGTTAACACCTAAAAAGTGCTCACTAGCTCATTCCCTTACTCACATGACCCATTTGTCCACTTTTCCACCATCTGAGCCTCTGAAACCAACAAAAGGTCACCAAAAGACCTTGGTACACCCCTTTTTCCATTAAAAAAGATTATTTTTCCAAGAAAATCATAAAAAACCCTCAAAAAGGGTCCAAATTCCCAAAAATATTAAAAAGGGAATTAAAATATTATTTTTATTCAAAAAAGGAAAAAGGAGGGAAAATTACCTAAACCATGTTGGTCAATACCATTGGTTTCCACAAAACCACAAATGGTATTCCTCACCACCAAAACCTATAAAAAGGTGGTAGGGGCTCCTCATTTCACATCCTTCCATTATCTCATCCTTATGCTGCTGAAATCTCCCCTGAGCACTTTTAGCCATTGAAGCAACCTTGGAGAAAGAGACCTATTGGAGTTTGGAGCTACTCATCTTGGGAGTTGCTCAACATCAACCTTCACCATTGAAGGTAATATCGCAAGCACTTGCTTGCCCCCCACTTTTCAATACAAAAATTATTTCTTATGTTTCTTGTTCTTGATTTTGAAATGTTTACATTATTTGCTTAGATTCTTGTTTAGATCCATGAAAAGTATTGTTTATTTAGTTTATTGTTTTTATTTCTATTGAAACTGCTACTACTAGTTAGTAGGTGCCCATAGCACTAAGCTTGGTTGCAAAACCGAGCCAACAACAAGGATGGTTTGTTCGTAAATTAGCATTTTTGGCTTGCTTAGGTGGTCGATCAGGATTCTGATGAGCAGACACCGCGTTATTGTTTTGCGGAGGGTGGGTAGGTTGTGGAGCTTGGTTGCGGTTTTGATTGTTTCCACGGTTGCGTCCTCTTCCGCGGTTTGGTTGCCTACCCTGGTTGCGTTGGTTATTTTGGTATTGGGGCTGATGTTGTTGTGCGTACACATGCCCTTGAGCATTGGGGGGATTCTGAGGAGCCGCAGGTGCGGGAGCAGGTTGCGGTGGATAGTATGTAGGAGGAGCTGGAGGTGGTCCAGTTACCTGTTGGGGTTGTTGGTACCCCTGTCCTGGTGGAGGTGTGAGGTTAGCTGGTGCAACCGGTTGTGGGTAATGCATGGGCTGTTGTGGGAACTGCATGGGGGTCTGTACCGTAGGTTGAGCATAGTATGTAGGAGGTACATATGCTGATGGCGCTTGGCCATAACAATGTTGTGGACAAGAGGGTCCATGAACGTGATGGGTCTGGTTTGTTGGAGCATAAGAAGTTGTCGCTCCGGAACTAGATGTAGCCCTAGAAAGGTCTGGGGCGGGCATGGTGCTCCCCATACTGAAAGGTTTTGCTTGCGGTGTAATTTGGCCAATGATGCCATCAGCGGCATGTGATGCCCCCGGTGTGTCACCGCGTGCAGAGTCGCCTCGTGGGGCGTCTGGTATGATCGTGTATAGGTAACCCGACTGGGCATAGATGAGATCAAACTGTTGGGCCTTGAGGAGGGCCTCTTCCTCAGACTGGGGTCTTTCAGATGCTACATCCTTCGCAATGAGAGGAAGGAGGGATTTAAGGAACCAGTCTAAAAAGATTCGGTCGTCTAATTTGATCTTGCATAGGCTTCGGCGCCGATGCCAATCATGGATATGGTCAGTGATATGTGTGGCCGTGTTCTGTCTGCAAGACAGTAGGATCTCGACGCCCGCATCATAGCGGACAGGTAACTGAAAGAATTGTAGGAAAGTCGAGGCAAGGGAGGTAAATGTGGCATGCGTCCCATGGGGCTGCTCGATATACCATTTGGATGCGGAGCCAGTGAAGGTGCGTTGTAAAAGCCGGAGGCGGATTGAGTCATCCACTATGGAGTTGGAGGAACACCATAAATGGAAGGACATGATGTGGTTCTGGGGGTCTTCTCCTGCCTTACCCTCAAACTTAGGGATGTCAGAGGGAAGTTTAGTGGGCATATGGGGCCACGCAGGATCATGTCTGATGGGGTCATTTGTGAGCCTAGCTAAATCTGGCAGGTTCAGACTTGCCATGTATGGTAGACTAGCAGATGTGGTGACTGGAACTGGGACATGCCTAGCCATTGTGGTATGGTGTAGGGGTCCAGTAGCACCTAAAGGTATGTTAGGTATGGAGGGTATGTGCCCTCCAATAGGTGTGGTCTGGTGTGGGCCAGCGCCTCCAAGTGCAACTTGGGTTACACTTGGGTTCGGAATCGCACTAGGGATTCCTGGGATAGCACTTCCAAGTGCAACATGGGTTGCACTTGGGTTGGGAATCGTACTAGGGATTCCTGGGATGGGGTTTGTGGAAACCAAAGGGGGTATGACCCCCATGTTGGGTATACCCATGACAGGTGGTGGCCCTGTGTTAGGCATTCCTAAATGTGGAGTGTTACCCATATTGGGCATACCCAGAGGGGTGGTTGTTGCCGTGGATGGTACTACAACAGAAGGGTCTGCAGATGTCTGACCTATGGTAGTTGTAAATAGCGGATCAAATGGTGTTCCAGACATAATGGTGGTTGGTGGTAACTCTGTGGGGTTTTCGGATTCTACCTCCAAATCAAAGGTGAAGTGAGGTGTGTCAGAATCGGATGACTGTCTAGTTGATTGACGATGTGTCGAATCAAGGGATAGGGCTCTGCGTCTGTGACGTGGAGAGCCAAGTGGACTAAACTCTGGGAGTTCGCCCTGTAGACGACGAGAACGTCTAGAATTCTCAATGGTGAGAATATAAGTTTTTGATGTAAAAATTTGTTTAAGTATCAGGTGGTGATATATATGAAAGACTCAAAACCCTAATGCAACCAAGGGTGCAAGAGGGGGAGTGAAAAAAGAAGGCTCTCAGGCCAAAAAATCAATCCTAAAAAAAGGCACTTATTCTAGCAGCTGTGCTACAATAAGTGGAGGAATGCAACAACTGGTCAGAATACCAACAAGCAAGCGGCTCCTAGAAAAAATAGGTGTAACTAGACCACAGGTAGGTTGAAATCATGCAAACACCTAATCTAAAAGTATTGTGACTCAAACAGACGATATCCTCTGCAAGGTGATGAAATCCAAGTCAGACAATATGAATGTTGAGACAACGGCTAGATATCCCCCTATCGGGAGGGACACCGGGTAATCAATCCTAAAAGACAGGCTACTAGGATACTCCGTTCATGACGCGTCGAGAAAAGGTAAATCTGCCGTTTGGTCCTTTGATCGCAATATCCCAATACAGGGATATCCCGAGAACTGCGAATGGTAGCCCTTCGGTTACTGAATGGATTTCGGTATTCCACTCAGGCTTCCGGAACCATCCTCGCGACTTCAACCCTCCTAAGGGAGAGGCCTTCCCACAAACCGGTTGTGACCGCGCCAAAAAGTACTAAGATATTTTAGCTCCCTAATTGGACAACTTCTATGTCTCAGATGTAAGAACTGAGGGGTGTTATTGGAACACCTATCCCCCCAATACTACCTAGCTACAAGAATTCTTTTAGTGTTCCCCAAGTGGGGTTAAAAGTGTGTTCAAATTAAGGTACGTTTTAAGGCTTAGTTCAATTAAGTGATCGTGTGAGTGCACGTGAGGTGTTGTAAACTGAACTTGAAAGAATTAAATGCTTTATAGGAAATTTTCAAAAAATAAAGGATTTTTTGAAAATAAAAAGCAAATATTTATGACTTTTTCACTAAAAAGGAATTTAAATGCTTTTCAAAAAATAACTCAAAAAATAAAGGATTTCTTGGATTTATGAAAGCAAATAATAGACTTCTTTTTAAAAGAAATAAATGGATTTCTTTGTTTCAAGAAAAATTGCTAAGGGCAAGATTTTAAAGAAGTAAACAAGAAAAAATTTGAATCTAGATGAAAATGCAAAATGAGTCTTTCTTTCACTTTCTTGAAAATTTTTAAAAAGATTTCTAGATATGCACTTTTAAATAGTAAATTTTTTTTCAAAGCTGTAAAATATGCAGAATTTAATACTGTAAAAAATGTGCTATGGGCAGAAAGTACAGTAAAAAAATTTTCAAGATCGGGATGGCCGAATGAAAAATTCAGCCGCGCGGGTTTTGGACGCACAGCCGCGATGGGCCGTGCGGGTTATGGATGCACAGTCGCGATGGACCGCGCGGGTTTTGGGCGCACAGTCGCGATGGACCGCGCGGGTTTTGGACGCACAGTCACGATGGACCGCGCGGGTTTTGGCCGCACAGTCGCGATGGGCAGCGCGGAAATCGGCCGCGAAGCCGCGGTGTGCAGCGCGGAAAAACGCAGAAAAGTCGCGATGGACCGCGCGACTGTCTGGCAAAAGGCCGCGATGGACCACGCGGAAAAACGCAGAAAAGTCGCGATGGACCGCGCGACTGTCTGGCAAAAAACCGCGAGGCGGAAGCCGTGCACGAAAACCGAGAAACGAACCCGAAAATTGAAAATTTCGGGCTGTTTATGGGGCCGAATCTCAGAGCAGCAATGGATCTGCTGTCTAAGATGGCAGATCTATGGATCTAAAGGTTAAAAACTCATAAAAAACTAAGATTAAAGGCGAAACTAGAGATCTATAGTTCAAACCAAAGCAGAGTCGCCAAAAACTGTTGGCCCGATTTTGCAACCAGGCTTAGTGCAATGGGCACCTGCTAACTAGTAGCAGCAGTTTCAATAGAAATAAATAACAATATACTAATTAAACAAGACTATTCATGGATCTAAGCAAAGATATTAAGCAAATAACTAAATTAATTTAAAATCAAGAACAGGAACATATAAGAATAAAGAATTTGTATTGAAATAGTGGGGCAAGCAAGTGCTTGCGGAATCAATACCTCTAATGGTGAGGTTGAATGGCTCCAAGGATGAGCAACTCCAATCTCCAATGGTCTCTTCTCCAATGTGGTTTGCAATGGCTAAAATGCTCAGGGGAGATTTCAGCAGCATAAGGATGAGATAATGGATGGATGTGAAATGAGGAGCCCCTACCACCTTTTTATAGGTTTTGGTGGTGGGAAATACCATTTGTGGTTTTGTGGAAACCAAATGGTATTGACCAACATGGTTTAGGTACTTTTCCCTCCTTTTTCCTTTTTTGAATAAAAATAATATTTTAATTCCCTTTTTAATATTTTTGGGAATTTGGACCCTTTTTGAGGGTTTTTTTTATGTTTTTTCAGGAAAAATAATCTTTTTTAATGGAAAAAGGGGTGTACTAAGGTCTTTTGGTGACCTTTTGTTGGTTTCAGAGGCTCAAATGGTGGAAAAGTGGACAAATGGGTCATGTGAATAAGGGAATGAGCTAGTGAGCACTTTTTAGGTGTTAACAACATTGAATTATTATTGAAATAAATATTTCATTATTTTGATTAAAATTACAATATTTCTCTTTACCAGTCTCTGTAGATGTGACAACTGGGGTGTTAATTGGAGGTCTAGTTGCTTCCTCTTGCAGTTCATGCTCCTGAGCTACATGGTCTTCCATTGAAAGAAGACAATTTATAAGTATACGTCAGGAAATATATATATCTAATCACAGTAGATATTTCTATTTCCAAAGCATACATACCAGAATGGACACTATGCTCCACGCTATCATGGGACATATGCACCCTAACACCAACTTGTACTTGCTGAGTACCGCTAGATTCACTGCTGCGGTTGCATTATTGCTTAAAAACAAACATAAATTATTAGTTATGGGTGATATAATCAGAAGTACTAAATAGACTTTAATAGTATACTACAATTGGTGATATACCTGCATTTGCGTCATTGGGGAGATTGGAGTCTGCCCCAAGCTTTTCCAATGTTCAACCACACTTTTAAAACCAAACTTGAAACCAAGCTTTAGGTCTTCCTCGATAGCAGCAGCTTGGAACGTATTTCCCTGCAATGAATGATAACACATTTTAAAATTTCCAGTATCAAAATCATATATTTGTTTGGTATTGTTAAATAAATATTCCCAACAATTAATCATTTAATACTTACGATTCTTGCTCTTAGTTTTCTATAGCCACCCTGGCCCAGTCTATGTTACCCGTGCTTTTCCATTCTAGCCTTGGTTGATTTGGAGGTGTTAGGTATCCTATATATGAAAATTTGAAAAACCTTAGATATCAAAAATCTTACTTAAAACAAAAAGGAAAAAAATAATTGAGCTTATTTCAGTAAAAAGATGATATATGTTGTACCTTGCTTTACTAGGCCGTGGTTGTTTTCCTTGTTTTTTTTGCAAGTTCTCCTTTGCATCATCTATGAGTGCCTTCCACTCTTTCTCTGGAACCATGGGAGGGCGCTCATGCCTAAGGTCAACTTGCGATCTTTCCCTATATTGGGCCCTGATATATTTCAAATTCTCACCGGCTAACCTTGCAACAACTTTCCTGTTGAAAGTATTGCCGAACAAGTTGACCATGTGGTCCATCCATTCATCTCTCTTAGTGCTATCTTGGCTATTCCACCATGTGCGAATGGTGGGTCCAAACAGCTCCAAGGCTTTGTCATTCAAATGCCTGTAGAAGACATTGTTTCCTGCAAAAACATGTAATCCATTAATTTATAATAATTTCAACGTATGTCTATTTCAATTTCATGATTAAAATCAATAAATTAATGGATAAATACCAGCAATTTTTTGAATCTTGATAGGAACACAAGAGTCATCCACCAGAAAGGTGAGATCTAGTGATTTGGTGCTTTTAACTCGTGCTGCTCCAGGAAACAATTCCTGGTCGTCTACAGTATGTTCATCTACAGAGTCATGTGGAGTCCTAGGCTCCGTCTCATCATGCTCCGGCATGGCATCATGCTCTCTCTCATAAGTGCCATCATCAATGGATTCGAGGCCAACTACAGGAGTGCCAAAAGGCCTCATTGGTACATTGCTTCTTTTTTGCTGCATTGGACCATCACTGTTACCTATACTTGTCTTGGCAGGTTCTGTAGTCACGAGTTTTAAAAAATCCTACAAACAATAAAATTTACTTTATCAAATCACTTGGAATAATAAAAAACATAATATCAGATATGAAATCACAACATAGCTTAAAACAAGTTGTGAAGATGCCACTTACCCCATAAGATTTTATTTGATCTTGCAGCTCTAGAATCCTTGCCTTGTTCTCCTGTGCCAAGGGCCTTTTGCGAGCCAAGGCAAGCATTTCTATGTTTTCCTTTTTCAAGGCTACTCTAAAAGTGTGTAGTGGGTTAGTGGAATAGAAAATCTCTTCCTCAAACCCCTCATCACCCAAATCGTGTGCACGTGACTAAATTCAGCAAACAATAAATTAAATTAAGCAATATAATTTTAACATCATTCAAATATTGATATTGTAATGAAAATTAAGTTACTATTATGCACTAGCACTTACCTGACGCGGTGTTATGGCTGGTGAGTGTCCACGATGAACTGACGCCGTGGAAGCAGCAGGTGCCTTTCCACGGTCCTGAATGAACCAGTAATCCATCATAATGTCAGAAAAATGAACCAGTAATCCATCATAAGCTCAGAAAAATGTGAATAAAAATGGTGGACATTGAATGTTAACATACTAAATCGAAACATTTAGTTATTTTACTTAATACTTACCTGACGGGCCACAGAGTGTGACCTTCCACGGTCACCCTCGACCATGGAAGCAGCAGGTGTCTTTCCAATGGCACCACCCCGACACAATAAATCAATAAATAAACATTTACCTCATACTAAATAATTGTAACATAAAGAAAAATGAGATATTGCATTAATATTTATTTTTACCTCAGAAGTAGAAGATACATGTTCGGCTCCATGGCCATGAGAAAACTCCTGCCACAGTTTAATAAGCATGCTATCATATGGAAATATTAACAATAAGCACGGAAAAAGAGAATGCTAACAGTGAAAACCGGAACATCTTGTTATTGTAGTCATATTTATTTACTATATTTGACATTTACCTGTTGGGCGTAGATTCTGACCTTCCACGGTCACCCCGGACCGTGGAAGCATCATGTGCCTTTCCACTGCCGCCACCCTAAACAAACGTTGAGTCAATAATTGCATCATAAACAAAAATGAGATATTCATAGCAGTGTAATCACCATGTAATCACATGGAAATATTCATAATAAGCATGAATAAAGCAAATGACAACAGTGGAAATCGAATGTTAACAGAAAAAACTGAAACATTTAGTTATTGTACTAGTCATGTTTAGTTACTACATTTAGCATTTACCTGATGAGGCATAGTTTCTGACGGTCCACGGTTACCCTGGACTGCAGAAGCCACATCTATTTGATTTAAGTCGTAATTGATCAACAACTCTTCACCTGCAAGTATTGTTTTTATTGCACATACAAATATACGATGATGTTCGCATGCCTCGAATTCCCAATATGGTTGCTTATTTGTTGTCACTGGTCATGTACTATTTATAAAGCCAACAATGTTTCCGGACGCTTTTTGTCTCCCATCAATATACATAGTCGCCCCTTTGTTTTTATTGTTTTCTGCTAGTTGAATATAATTCGCGACAACTCCGTATCTCCGCATACTTCGAGTATATTGGACCAAGATCAACCAATTATTGTATCTGTATAGTGGTCCTACATACTCCATCAATTCAGTTACAGTGCCATAGCGGACCTTTATTCCATCCATGGAAAATAGCCCCAATCCATGTAAGGACGAAGGAGTGATGCGATACATCCTCCCATTGATGAGGAAATCTGTGTCCACTTGAGGTAGCATATTAGGTACCCATCGTTGCACTAGATGTTTATACCTCAATGGAAAATCAATGTCTCCTATGCTCTCAGCATCATAATTACACAACCCACCGTTGGAAATAAAATATTTCATGCGTCTATGAAATCTTTTCCTTATCTTTTCAGATCTAGTTGACATAGAACCGGTATATCTAGTACAACTCGTCTCACTTTCAACCTCTCCGAGTATATCTTCATCATCACTTGAGGAAGATAGATCTGACAGATACCTATTTGGTGGTACCTACACTCGAGAAAAAAACAATAAATAAGACGGTGCTTTCTTTCTTCTTTGAAAGTACACATTTACTTCCCTCAAATCTGAGGCTTAGGAGGGACATGCCAAACCCTAGTGGGTGTAGTGTTACAAATCTCAGCTGAAGTGTTTGGTATTGGGAGGACGATTTGTGTCAGGAAGAAACCAAGTTACAGTGTCATAACAAGCTGTCCATACTGTAGGTTGTGAGCTCTTTTGTGGACTGAGTTTGCACATTTGGGGGTCTTTTTCTCTTGTGGGGAGAACAAAACCACTGAGGACAACAAATTGAGGAAGTTAACTAGTATATCACCTAGTTTTGGTCCTTCCAACACTGCTTGGCATATTATTGGCAGCCTACCCTCTTTCTTTGAATGGCATATTTTTGGCAGCCTACCCTTCATTTTTAAAATTTACATGTTGGTATTTTATGCTAATGCATATGAAAACTATTTGTTAGTGAACTGTTTGGAAAAATCACTCAACTAACCATAACTACAGTGAGAGGGTCCACTCAGAACTACATTGCAGCAGTGTTCGTAACTGTTTCATCTCAAATACATCTTAACCAAATAATCAGTAAAATACTACAACAGAGAATGCAAAATACATCAGCTAACTTAGGTGAGATATTACACCTTAGACATGTTGCAAATTTCAAATTCATGCAAAGTGGCACTCAAATGGCCATGAGAAATTTGATTATCAAAGACTTTCAATATTACAAGGATCTTTTTTGTATCAAGCTTTAGCAAGCAACTTGTAGGATAGATTTTCAGACATTATGTGTATGTTGATTTTCCGACTATATTGATTTTAAAATAATAATAATAATAATAAATTTCAATCAAGAATGAGCATATCCATCAACCAAGAAAGAGGAGCAAACCAGAAAAATGTCAACCTAAGAGTAGTATGGTGAACAACCAGAAATGAATTTATATTAACAAGGGAAATTAACAACAGCGACTCAGTTAAGGGAGATTGACATTTATTAACTCTCCACAATATCTCAATAACTCAATTGGACAAGTGTACACATCAATATACTTTAATAAGCAATACTGAAATAAGCAGGTGTACACATAAATATAATCCAATATACATTTAATTTAATAAGCAAGTACTGAAATTAAATAGCAAGACAGAAATTAAACACAGTTTTCATATCTTTCAACTTTTCATATTTAGCACTCCCAAGCCTAGGTAAGAGTATCAGCATATGAGGTTAAGTTTAGATCAGCATAGGTCATTGTTTAGAGGACATTGATCATGTATCCCACTAAGACATAATCACAAAAATATGTCAAGTCAAACGTGGGTGAGGGTACCATGACCAAAAAAAAAAAAAAAAGGTACAAGTTAAAAAGATGATAATGGGTGTTATGACCGAACTCCCTTTGTACCAAAGGGTGTACCACAACCAAAGTACCCAAAAGACGAAAGCAATAAGTTAAAGAATAAGTTAAGGTGGGTAAGTGACCCTAATAATCACAAGTCAGCTACGTGGGCATCATCTCTTGCTAGCTGACTAGTGGGTTGACTTTGGGGTTTTGGAACTGTTTCATGCTATAGAACTGGATAACATCAGCTATTGAGGACTTTGAATTGAGTGTACCAAGGCTGATTTCCTCCCGAATGTTGTTATTTAATTATTTATCCTAATGGTATCAATGACCTCTTTAATAGACTGCTATTAAGGTATCTATGCCTCCAAATAACTAAAAAATATGCCAAATAAGGGGAGCACTCTAGTCTCCCAAGCAAGCAAACAATCGAAGGATTCCACCTCAGCACCTGATAGTCAAAATCTTAGAGGTCATTGACACCATTAGGATAAATAATTAAATAACAACGTTCAGGTGCACCACATGTGTTAGTTGCAATTAAATGTGTTACGCCAATGTGTTAGTTGCAATTAAATGTGTGGGGAATGTTATGTAAGACCCTCAAACAACCCTTATACACCACATGTGCTTGATGCAAACATTCAAATCCTTGACAATTTAAGCCTTAACTTAAGTGAAATTGACAAGAGATATAAGTGTTGGAAACAACCAAACCATGACTACAATGATAGCTGAAAATCTAATGTGCAATAAGACAATTTTGAAAATTCGAAAACACCATGCATACAAAGAAGAAATGAAGTCCATGTTCATAGTCTCATGATGAATAGGATTGTCGTTGATGAGAACATAAAAGTAACTAACCATTATGGAAAACATCTAAAAGTTTTTATGACTTTCAAAAGTAAGATCTAAAAGTTTTTATGACTTTCTTTTCAATCTTTATGAATGGACAGGTCCAACTCATAGCCAAATACTTTTGATATATTTACAACTCATCGGAGTATGGGGGACCATACAATTCTCGAAAAACATTGGATTCAGTATCCCATGCCTTTGAATAAACAGACCTCAGGACCATGCGTCTATTTGATGCATGTGGATGTCTATGTGGGTTTTGACAAGCCACTGTTGTTGGTTTTTAATGTAGTACCCAAGGATTTGAGCCTCAGTAAGCTTTGTCTACAAAATATCTTTGACCTATTCAAGAGATTCTATAACTTCCCGTTTTAGATTATAAATAACAGTTGGTTCTAATGCTGTCAGGTTGATGCCGAATGACCGCCACCAGTCTCTAATCCAATCAGGGATGTAGAATGCAGGATCCTCATAGATTTGTGGAATTTGAAGTCCAAACTTTAGCATGGTATAATATGTTCTATCTGTATTTTCTTTTCTCAAGAATTTCCACCATAATTTTTTATATTTTTCATAAGTGTGTGTAGTACTTGGAAACCAGAGACTAGCATCTTGATGTGGCCATGCTTCCAAAGAACATATCCGGTTAATACAGTAGTATTGTTGGTCTAGTTGTATCCCGGGGTGAGGTGTAGAGCCCTCCGTCGAGATTAAGTTAGATCTTGGTAGAGGTGTGTTAACCAATTGCTTGCATTAGTTTCTTTTCTCAGGGAGTTGTTGTAAATCATCTCCGGTACAATACTGGATCCCATAGGCATTCTTCTAAGTTCTGGCACTAGTCTAATAAAAGCATCAGATTCATGTAAGTTAGCATCTAACACTTCAGCATGTCTCAACTCCCACCTAGGTTTCCAGTATTGCATATAATCCAACCAACTCATATTATCATTGATAGTATAGATATGATTTTTTCCTCTAGTCCAAGCAGAGATTTCCATGTTTACTTGTGGGTTATGGGCCCACTGGATCCCGCTTTGACCTTCTACGCTCGCTTTCCTCGTGCTTGCTTGCACTAGGATCGCTTGTTAAAAATTAACATCATTCTCCTGTGTCAAATATTCTCTTATTAGTAACCATTGTGGTACTTTGGTGAAATGTTTTTCCTAACTCATTGTTTCTCCATATTGTGTGCCTAGTGCCACCTCTCTATGTCAATGCATAAATCAACCTCTTCTTGGTTTGTGGTTCTAGTTGGCCTTGTTTTGGGCCTTGTAGTGGTCCTATAATGTCATGGCCATAGTCATTGACACATTAAAACACCTTAGATCTAAGCCCGAGGTGAATCAGGATTCAGATTCAAATCCCAGTGGCTAGTACCTCATAGTCGTTAGTCATCACTCGTCACCTTGCAAAGCTAAGCGGTGAGTGCATGACATGAGTGAGTGAATGAGTTAGTGTACCAATGTTGATTTCCTCCCAAATGTTATTATTTAATAATATACCATCAGAAACAATCCCACCATGGTGATGTGCTCTATAGAGCAAAAACCATAAAAAAATCATGCATTAGAACAACTCCATCAGCAGTAAATCTGCCTTTTTGTCTTCAATACTAATGTTAAAATCCTTGACAATTTAAGCATTAACTTAAGTGAATCAACAAGAGATATAAGTGTTGGAAACAACCAAACCATGACTAACACTCGATAAATAGTGTGCAACTATAAATAGTGAAGGAAAACCACAACATGGGCTCCTAATAAGTCAATTTTGATAATTCGAAAACACCATGCAATCAAAGAAGAAATGAAATCCATGTTCATAGTCTCATGATGAATAGGATTGTCATTTATGACAACATTAATGACAAAGAACATTGATTGAAAAACCAATGCCAAGTCTTTCGAAGGATGATGACAACATTGGAGAAGACATGCCAATCGACTAATTTTCATGATCTCCCTAATATTTGCCTCTAACAGCTCTTTGAAAAGGGATTTGAAATTAATGTTTCCAGCCTCAGCTTTGTCCATGATGGAGACAACCTTAGTTAAGGCTTGTAAACATTGATAATCCATCAACATCTAAATAACATGAGCTCTAGTCTTTTAATAAAATAATTAAAAAATCAACAACTTTGTGTCCTAGGCACAAAATGTTACATATTATGGGTTGAAATTGCATTCTACCAATGAATTGCCTACTGATACTGGACCTACTTCTGCTTACAATCTGACTTTGGGTGCCTTAACTACTAGAAGTGAAAAGAGTGTGTCTGTAGACGTTGATAGTGACAAGAGAGCATCTCTGTATATTGATGGTGACATGAGTGATCTTGCACTTGAAGTTCACAAAGTTCCATCTTCTAATTTAGAGTTTTCAGCTAATAATGGCTTGCCGGCTGATACTGGACCCACTTCAGTTTACAGTCTCCCTCTAGGTGATGAAATTACTACTAGAAGTAACAAGAGAGAATTTGTAGATGTTGATGGAGACAAGAGTGTTGTAGATGCTAAGAATGACAAGAGTTTGCTTTTGCAGACATAATGTACACCTGATGAAGTTCATGAATTTCCATCATCTGAGTTGGAATTGCATTCTAATAATGAATTTCCTGCTGAAACTAGGGCTATGGTATCTTATAGTATTCCTATGGGTGTTGAACCTACTATTAGAAATGAAGAATTAGCATCTATAGATGTTGATGTTGAGAATAGTTCTTTAATAGATGTTCAGTTGGTTGATGTTGGGGATTATGATTACATATACACTAGTGGGGAGACGCTGGTACAAGGCAATCAACCTACAATAATTGTTGACATATCAGAGATAGGGTTTTTCCCTCAATAACCAATAACGAAGCACAAAGCCCTATGGAATATACCATGAATTCATAATTGGTCCAAATCTCCAACATATCATTCACCATACGCTGAAATTACTAATTATATAATACTAGTAACATAACCAGTTACATACCAGTAATGGTGAACAAAGCATAACCTGTAAACAAAGCATAACTAGTACTAGGACAAAGCATAACTAGTACTAGGACAAAGCATAACTAGCAACAAAGGACCAAGCATAACCTGCAAACTGACTCATTGCCATATCGAATTAACCACCTCATCCATAATCAATTCATAATTGGAACAATTATCCAATACAAATATCAATAGTTGGATGAGGATGATACCAGACACTAAGAAACAAAATCCCAATGCATAATTGTTATGGCACCTCCCTAATAACATAGCAGAAACCCTACCAAAGCATAACGAGTAACAAAGGACCAAACATAACCTGTAAAAATACTCATTTCCATATCGAATTTACCATTGCATTCATAATCAATTCATGATTGGACATATCTCCAACACAAATATCAATAGTTGGCAGAGGACGATACCATGCACTAAGCAGCAGAAAACCAGTGCAATATTTTATGGAACCTCCCTCATAACAGAGAAAAAATCCTACCAAAGCACTCGCAATAACAAAGGACCAAGCATAACCTGTAAAACTACTCGTTGCCATATGGAATTTACCACCACATTCATAGTCAATTCATGATTGGACTATATCTCCAACACAAATATCTATAGTTGGCAGTAGACGACACCACACACTAAGCAACTGAAACCAGGTGCAGAATTTTTATGCCACCTCCTTCATAACACAAGAAAAACCCTACCTCAACAAAAACCCTACCTTGACAAATACTTACAACAAAATACTTAGAAATTAAAACAAGGGACAACCCCTAACTCTACAAATACATTGCAAATATCCTTCTAGCAATACCATATAGGATTTCATAGGGATTGAGGGAAAAACCCTATCTCAACATTCAACACAAGCAACCATTTAGGGTCTACCAATACTAGCTCTATCTCCAACATTGTTTTATAGACAAATTTGAGTTCCATTACTGCAAATCTGGTGAATGAGAATCCACCTGAAATACTAAATTAATGTCCCAGGTGAAGACATCGCCAATGTTTGAATGGTACTAAGAATGCTACTACCGCCCCATGTAATGGTACTAGGAATGCTACACCATTAGGAAAACATGATGAATTTGACTTGGACAAGTCAGCCTCAAATAATTTAGAAAACAATATGAATATCTAGAGATTCGAAATAAAATCAAAACCACCTAATTAGAAAATGAAATCAAAACCACCTAATTCGCACCCAAAAATGCAGAGATTCGACTCAATAGAGGAGGGTTTCAACTTACGGTTGCCATTGAGGGTCTGCGGGGATATGCAGACACGGCCGGAGCGGGTGCCCCAAAGAAACCAACTTCAATAGCCCTCGTACCAATTGCACGGTGAGGGTCTGTGGGGATATGCAGACACAGCCGGAGCAGGTTCCCCAAAGAAACCAACTTCAATAGCCCTCGTAGCTATTGCACAGTGAAGGAGGACACAAAATTGTAGCTGGTTGCATCTAGGGGGGTGCCGTCGAACCAGATCAACAGAGCATTTTGGCCAAGCTTGACAGAGACAGGTATGACGTTTCATTTATGTTTTGTTTGATGTTTAAAATATTATAATATCATATTAATTAAATTATAATATACATTAATTAAATTAGAATATATATTAATTAAATAGTAATATAATGGGACTTTGTGTGTGTGCTAATTGTGTTGATGGTTCTAGAATAGTCGTGCAACATTGCAACACAAACAATGCTCAAAGGTGCTTTGGTTAGGGTAGAATTAGACAAGTGTTGGTGACCTATTATGTGGCACAATTCCTTATATATGAGGCATTTTTGGTATGGAACTCACCCTTCTATCATATAGACATGGTTCACTACCAATGTAGGCACAAATATTGCATTATGCCTGATTTGTTAGGGGTTTATCAAGGCCTATGGTGGTGTGAGAAAGGGGTTGTCAAGGCTCAACGTTTATTATAAGGAATTCCAGATCTAGTGGAATCATTGGTAGGAGGATTGCAATTGGAAATTATGGGCAGAGAACCATGCCATGGATGAAGGTACTATGAAAATGATATCACAAATGTTGAAGCTGAGGGAATTATTGGATAGGGAATTCACCACCTTAATATTGGTCACTAGTTCACAATATTTAGAATCGAATACTCAACTAGGAGCTTTGAAATACTTAGTAATTAGAAAAAGTATGGCTCGCTTACAACTCCCATGAGATTTAGTTTTATATCCTTCCCCTTTGACCTTGCATCACTTGCGGATCCCTCACTCAATGGCTTCTCTTGGGTAAACAATGAGTATGTGCACATTCAAGTTGATGGAATCCTAATCCAACTATGGGGTATCAAATAGTTGCAATCACCTGTATGGGTTGACTTTATGTGGACATGCATGCAACAAATTCAACAATGGAGACTTAAGTAAGGCCAAATGGGTAGAATTTCTACTTTATTGTTTATATTTTTAGAATATTTTTCCATGTTGTTTTGTTGTTGTCTCAATTTATTCCCTAACACCCCGCCGAGGCAATTTATATTGGATTAGGGTAAATTATGTTGGAAATTTTTTGATGAAGAATTATATCTTTTTGTTTGTTGGAAAAAACTAGTTCATCCATAAATTTTTGCCATTCAAAATATGCCCTTTATTATGAAGTAAAAGCACTAAAAGGATTTAAATAAATAGCCGTTGAAGAAAAAAAAGATGGCGATATTGGTAACACCAAATTATTTAAAAAATGACTTAAAATAAACTTTTAAAACATTACTACATCAATTAAATAAATAGCTCATAAAAAGGGCATTGATCGTAGGAGAACCACTTTTAATTTGGGAACATATTTCAAGAATCTTTCGCTAAAATATTTTACATAGTCTATTTGTAACATTATTGTTTTTTCCCACTTAATCTTAGTTTCTAAGACTTAGTAAAACATATAAATGAAATCCATAATGTGTTTTTATAAAAACTTGGTTAATAAAAATGATAAATAAAAAATTATTTGCAGTGCCCATTCACCAAGTGACTTGCTTCTTTTTCTTGTTTATGAAGAAAAATGTAATTAGTCACTTAACCCATTCTATTAGAAATGAGTTAACACAAGGCCTAATTGCCATCACATAATGGATCACGATCAAAGGACATCAATATGTGATGGATTTTAAGAAGTCCATGTACTTTGATACAGAAGCACAAACATCTTATTAAAAATGAAACGCAAAAATGATATTGTTAATAATGACTTTTAGTTTAAGAAGCATAAAAAAGATATTGTTGATTATAATTTTTGTTTAGCAAGATCAAAATAACTAAGTAACATAGAATAACATAATAGATACTAAGTAATAACAATTGTAACAATTTAAGTTACCAATCCATTTGTATAAAACTTATGATAATTGTTCTAATATGAAATAACCCAGAAATTAACACATAAATCTTATAACTTCATTTTGTAAATTTCTCAATCGACACATGTTCGATTCAAACCATTACCACTACAACCTCCAGGAACACCCATGCTACTGCACATGTAGAACATAATTAGATTAGAAAACTAATTTTCAAATATAACCAAGTTAATCAACAAAATGAACATATGGTGAGTGCATTTACTTTAACCTAAAAACATTGCGTACCTCTACTTTTCAACAATTAAATATCATTCATCTTCTTCTTCATCCAAATCAACATCTATATCAGGATCTGTTTCTGAATAGATATTGATGAAATGATCATTCACATCGTCATCAGCATCAAAGTCATCTTCGCTAATATAGTCATCCATATCGTCAATGAGATCATCGTCTGCTACATTTGCATGATCAACCTCTTCAACTTCTTCATCTAACACGTCGACCGCGACCTGATCTGAATCATCATAATCTTCTTCTTCTTCGTGATTATCTTCATCATCTAGTACAGGATTATACTTTACTGGTCTTCCTCTTGGATCGTATTGAACAACGTATGACCAACCTGATTTACTTGGTACCTCGGAGTAGTAGACTTGCTCACATTGACTTGGAAGAACATAAGGCTCTGTACCTGATTCAAATGCCCTTGTATTAACCATGGTAAATCCATTATCATGCTCAATAACAGTTCTTTCAGGATCACGTTCATGCATTCGTAGCCTGTACCACTTCACCTCTAACAAAACTATTTTACAGGAATTAAAATCACACTCTATAATGTCCTCCAAATGCCCATAGTACCTATTCTCGATTTCTTCTGGATGTCTATCACTTCTAGAGGAAACATTGGTGACCTTAAACAATGCAGTTATCCCACAATCCGAGGTTTTCCTGTTATCATCCAACTTTTTGATACGAAATATACGACCATTACACCACATAGCCTTGTGATGTTTCAACTGCAACATTGACAACAGGTTATACATTGTGATTTAATAAACGTCATATAGGAGTTAGTAAATATAATTGAAAACTTAAACAAAGGAAATGTAATTGGAAAAATGGATCGAAGTAACTAGAAAAAATGTGGGTAAACAATTTACTTTCCTTTTTATCTTTTAAACCATAGACTAAATCAACTTCCCTTTGCGACATAAGTTTAGGAAATTGTTGTCGAATACGATGAGCTGTTTTAATCATGTTACTGACCCCTTCCCATGATAACCTACCGAAGAATTCTTCACAATCTTTTATCCAATGCTCCATCCAATCAAGGTTTTTTGCAATGTATAAATGTAAAGCATCCCACACTGGACCAACTATAGGATAAAATAACAATTCAATATCATTAATTAGATATCACTAAAGGAACATAGTTTAATATAGTTGAAAATGCATAATTATTAAAAAAAGTTAAAAAAACAGTATGATAATATAAAATTGGAAAAAATACATGTGTAATATATTAATTCAATAGCATATAATAATTACCTTTCACAGTCCTCAATGTACCTCTCCCCAATAGGACCTCCCCTTCAAATTTGTTGATGGATTTGAGATGCCAAATGCGAGGCACATTCATATTTTCTGCTAATTTAGGTAGATATTCACTAATATACACCATGCATTTATATACCATTTATCCTTCAACCATAGAACCCTCAGGACGCGCTCTTTGTCTAAAAAAATCCTTCAATGGCTTCAACTACCTCTCCACCATCCACATCGACCTTGTGTGTACTGGTCCACATAATTCAATCTCCTCAACTTGGTGTATGAGGTAGTGTTCTTGTGCATTGAAAAATGATGGAGGTAGATACTATTGCATTTCACACATTAGTTGAGGAATTTCTCTCTTCCAATGCCTTATATCTTCTTTATGGATTTCTTTTAATGAAAGCCACCTACAAATGATGCAATAAAACAATATCAAGGCATATATAATATTTGTGGGGAAAAACATAATATGTCAATAATTTCTGCTACAAACCACAGACCAAGTCATTTTCCAAGTAAAACATTACTTACCTCATGTATTTTCCAAGAACATAAATAATATGTTTTATGTTGTTGTCAAAGTCGTTTGGGAGAGATAAAGGTAGAACATACTGTATCAAAAAGCACATAATTATTAATATTTATTTCAAAATAAGAGAATAAAATTAATAAAATAGTGCATACCGATACTGAAATATATTATAGACTCATAATTGCCTTAATGAATGTATGCCAATCTTGTGTTTTAACCCCAGCAAAATTACCTTTTTTCGTCAAGATATTATTTATGTTTGACAAAAAACCCGTTGGAAACTTGATTTTTTTTATGACCTCTTTTACAATATTGCTCTGTTGCTCCGTCAAGCACCAAGGAAGACTAATAATCTGTTGACGGCCATCGCCATTAGAATTAACGATCACACTTTGCAATGCGTGATTAGCTTCTTGGATGTCACTACAAATCTTTCCAATTTTTTCTTTGTCAGTCCTTCCATCTAATATTCACCATAACATTTATGTTATGTTCTTCCCAATATGCATTGTGTCAAACAAATGAACTATTTGCAGGTGCTCGTAGTATGGCAACCTACTGAATTGAATCGGGTAAATTTTGATTCCTCGTAGAATCCCATTCGTGCCTTAACGACATTCATGAAACATCAACAAAATCAAATTAAAACTAATTAATCAATATAGGCATATTGCACTGAACATAATTCAGTACAAAATGTTTTTTGGCATACCTTGACGATTTCTATTATATTCCGACTTCCATAGGTGAGGTGTCATTCTTCGTGGTTTTTTTTCCATTCTCTTCTTTACCATTAAATGTTTCTTTGTCTATAGTTCGATAACTATGGTTCTTAGGTAGAAATTGCCTATACTCATCGAACACTTCCTTTGCTAAACTCCTTGAACGACGAGATTTTATCCTAGGACTGCAAACTGGACATGCAAATTTACCCTTTGTTTGAAGACCTACAAGATATATGAATTGGTGTAGAAAATTAGAATTACAATTTAAAATAATGCATGATATTATCAACAGATATATAAAATATTAAGGAACAAAAGAAAGTAACAATATACCACAAAAATGTGTTAACCCGGGAGCATCATGAATTGTAAATGCAAGTATTCCATGGAATTGAAATTGTCTTTGCCCTATTGGTCTAGAGATGTCATACATAGTGATGCCAACCCATAACTTCAACAACTCATCAATAAGAGGCTCAAGATATACGTTCATATCTTTAACCTGGTACTTACCTAATTGGTCCAACATACATGATTAATTATATTTAGCACCTATATGTTGTTATCTATAAAATACATAATTATCATGCACGAAACAAATTAATGAAATATTTAGTGATCAGACTTTCAAGTAAAAAATTACATATTAATTAAATACCTGGAACAACCATTGCCAACATTGTGTGCTCTCTCTTGATCGACATCCAAGGAGGAAGGTTATTGTTTATAACAAAAACAGGCCACACTGAGTAGGTAGAATGAATCTCTCCAAATGGATTGACACCATCAACTGCCAACAAAAGTTTAACATTACGAGGTTCTTCTTTAAAAATTGGCCACTTTTCTTCGATGTACATCAATGCAGAACCATCTATAGGCATTCGAAGAACATCGTCGCGACTTCTGTTCTTTGCATGGAAATTCATAAACTGTGCTATACTTTGACACTTGAACAACCGCTGGAAACGTGGAATTATCAGAATATAACAAAGAACTTTTTGAGCACCTTTTTTGTCACTTTATTGGTTTGATACCTACTTGTTTGACATTGTGGGCATTCATTTTCTAATGCATATTGTCCATAGTATATGATATGATCATTAGGACATGCATCAATAGCTTGATACTCCATTCCAAATGATTTCATAATGACATATATCTCTCGATAAGTGCGTGGTAAAATATTTGAAGTTGGTAATAGAAATTCACCTAACAATCTACAAAATTCAAAAGAATAAATCAATGAAAAAAATATTAATCATCAATATCGCATCCAAACTTTACAAATTATATAAAAATAGCAATAATATAGGAAAAAAGTCAACCCTTTCTATAGATGTGAACATGCAGACAAAAATAATTAACAAATTACATACCTTAGTATCTGTGTCAGACAGGTGTTTGATAAACCATTCAAAACCTTCAAGTTCACTAACAACAACATAGCAGATAGAGGATTTGTTTTTGAGCCTTCATAAAGAGGTTGACGTGACTTCTTGAGTAGAGGATCAACATCATGACTATCATCTTGGTTGTCCTCATCCATTGGAGCAAATGTGTCTTGGATCAATCTATGTATCTCATCTTCCTTATTTGTATCACTAATGTTATCTACATCCATATCACCAAAAATAACTACTTGATCATCTTCAATATTCTGATGTAGAAGTTCGTCAGGCTGTAAATGAGTATTTCTGCTAGTACTTGGCAAATAACTCTCTGGAGGGCGACATTTTGGGGGCATTGGCTATAAATTTACAAACAACATAGAAAAATTAGTGTGTATAGAACATATAGTAAAAAAAAAGACATTTTATTGAAATTCATGACATGTGAATATTACAGTGAATATATTAAAAATTGAATAACGACCTCTTACCAGGGGACGATATTCATAACCCCCTTAGGCTTGCTCCTTCTCCCTACAATGTCTTTCAGCTGTTGTTATTAAAATTCTTCTTTTTTGCAAGCCCTTGCAATCAGAGCAAGGACAATAACATTTTCCATCTCCTCTCGCCTCTAATGCAACTCTAAATTGAGCAAGCTTCCTTGCATTTTCATTCATAGTGACAAATCGTTGTAGTGGTACAAGTTATTGTCTTACCTAGACCATACGAAACAATAACTTGTCAATTACATTAGATATTATAAATATATTTCTGAATACAGTATATTATAATCCAATTTCTATATTTATAAAGAAAAACATGAAACTAAAGTAATATATACTTCCAATGTACCATCTTACGTCGTATTTAGGATCTATCACTCAATTGTGCACCACCTTGTTATAATTAGGGTCATTGCAGAGGAGTTTTTTAATAAATAAAAAATCTCTTGTGTTTCTTCGTTGACTTTAGAAAATAATTTGACACGGTTCCTATAACTGACCTTTGGAATTGATTACACTGAGCTAAGATTTCCTTTCAAATTGAGAGACGTTGTGATAAGGTTGTATGAGAACATTATTACCAAGTTTAAGAACATTTAGGGTTGGTTATGAAGCAATGATATTTACATGAAAAAATTATCAACAAGGTCCAAGCCAAAAATAATTAGTGAGCTTATTTAAGAAGCATCACAAATTTTTCAAAACAAAAAAAAGCATCACAAACACAATAATCACAAGCAAGCCAAGTCACAAAAATCCTTACAAACACAATAATTACAAGCATTGTAGTGGAGGAGGATGATGATAATAATGGTAGTAATAATAATATAATTTTAAGGTTATGACCTAGCCAAACACGAAATTGATATATGAGACCTCCTTGTTTGTGGGACAAGGGGCCCTCTCCATGTAGCAATTTCACTGTGTAGTTTAGAAAGGTTTACATACCTAAACCCCCTACCTGCCACCCCACCATAATAATCAAACCTTGTAGGTAGGGAAACAACCCTCTCAATTTTTCTGCTTTGCCGAATAAAATTGATCAGTTCTCTTCTATAATTTATCACAAAATTATTTAGGAATGCCTTCAGAATCTATGATTTTGAAGGTACTCCCAATTCAAAGAAAGTTTATTGATCAAGCTGTAAATTTAGGGTTAGAACAAATCCTTTTGCAAGTTACTTATTTAGCAGCTGTTAAGATTTGGTTTTATATATGACTCATTTTTGTCATTATATTCATTGGTCATATATTTTTCAAATAAAAGATTGTTGCTTATAATTATTATCCGGTGCTTGTTGATTGGATTAGAATTGATCTAACATTTCTTATCTTCCATGAAAATTTCTTTTGATTTTCATTTATGAGATTTGATAAAAAACACGATTTCTATGACTAAGTTTTATGTGTGATTTTGCTTGGGTTAATTAATTTATTCTATAATCTATTTAACCCTTAGTAAATATTAATATGGTCATATTGTAAGCCATGTTTGAATCTTTGTAAATAAATACAAACTTAGCATTGCATATATGATTTTCAATGACTTAGGTTTATTTTCATGCATCTCTTCGGATGTCCTTCAAGACTCTTTCGGTTATACTCACGATGATTAATGTTTAAACTAAAGCTAGCTTTTGATGATTTTCTATTTGATCAATCTTCATGGCAGATCATATGATGATTTGAATTATCATTTGAATATTTCAAACATGAATTATTGAAATTATTTGATCTTGTTCCCGAATCCATTACATATATGAATTATGGTTTTTAATCTATGATTTGTAAACATTTGAATTATTGATCATTGATTTTGTGGAACCCTAGGAGTAATGATTGTTTGTGATATGGAGTTTCATATTAGCCAGGTCAAAACAGTACGACTAGAGTCCACGTACACTTCCTTCGTGTCGAAATTGGTGATGATATATCTGCTGCAAGATATGAATTGATATGCTATAAACACCTGTTCGATTGACATTGATATGAAATGATTACCCTGATCAAAGGTTAACTTCATGTTGTTCAAATATCCATATCAAATTTAGTAATGATTTCGGGTTAGATCAATTGTTTAATATATACATGGGATGATTTTGATGGTGGGTTTGTCACATGTAGAAGCCAGTTTAGGGTTGTTCTTCAACCTTTGCATGAGTCATATGAGGATTTTTTCATGTCTGTATATTCATCCATTCCTATACCCTCTATTTTCACGACATCGTTTCATTCTCTGCTAAAGGAAAACCCTGTAATTGAGCAAATGGCTCCTCTAAGCCGGTTTGAAGTTTCAGGCCCTGAGATGGTTATGGCTGATCCTGAGGTCGCTGCCCTATTCGATAAGATAGGCTGGGGGTCTTTCTTTTTGCGTTTTAGTGGTCACAATTCCGAAGTTACCAGACAGTTCTCTTTCAGTTTGAAGGATGATGTAGCTCAAATTGGGGGGTTTCAGCTTATGGTTACTGAGGACAGTATTGCTAAGGCAACAAATCTTCCCCAGACGGGTGAGCGATGGTTTAAAGGAAGTAAGATCAATGCAAAGAAATGTAAGTGCCTGCTTTTACCATTACCTGCTAAATTGAATTTAACATATGGGGTTTCTGCAAAATTTCTAAAACCTGAGTGGCGAGTGCATTATGAAATTTTAGTCAGATATATTTCCTGTGATGGCTGTCTTTCTCATGTTCATTATTACCATCTCCATTTATTACTGGCATTGAAGGGTTTTAAAATGAATCTTCCCTTTTTCTTTCTTCAAAGTCTGAAGAAAATGGCAAACGAAGTTCAAAGCACGGTAGGTGATCCCGAGAGGAGTTTATTCCATCATGGTTTACTTAAAATTTTGGTCCAACATCAGTTGTCTCTCATGGGTAAGTCTTGGGATGAACTATTGGCTGAGAACGATTCCGGCCGACACAATACTGGCCAACCCTACTTCCTAAGACTCATAAAAACCTTAGGGCTTCATCAAAACCTGAATTCGATGACATTGGTAAGGCTGTGACAGAGGACGGAGGGTTACAGAAAACAATTGCGTCTGTGAATATTGATATCGGCTCTGCGACTGTCATAGAGCGTAACTCTTTGAATGCTGAGGATAACCTAGTTCCACTTCCTGGATGTTTTGATACATCAGTGAAAATAGATGCAGGGTTGAAAGATGTTGAATAAATTACAGAACAATCTAGTATTGATAGTCCTAAAATCCTAGTTGATTTACCCACCTCAAGCAAACATTATGATGAACCTGTACAAAAGCTTGAAGAGTTAGCAAATGTTTGTTATGCTGAAACTAATTTGGAACAAAAGAAGTTAACTTCAGAAGTTTCGCGTCGTTTTACCCGTAGTATGGTGTCTATTTCTGTACCTATAACCCTGCCGCAACACAGAGAACCCCCAGTAATTGAAATTTTTAGTGAGCAGGAGGATCAGGTTCCCATGGAAATTCCTTTGCAAGAACAGAGGATTGAAATTGGTGATCCCGTGGTATGTTCTGGAGATGAAGGTGGTGATGAGAGTCATTCAAACTATCAATATGATGGTGCTGGCAGTAAGAAAGAACATTCATTCACAAATGGCTCATCATCTCATCAAACGTTGAGAAGTATTACAAAAGCCATAAAATTGAAACAGTAGCTTGCTCAGTTGAAAAATAAGCTTGACAAATCCGAATCAAACTCTATAATTTTGAAGGATGAGATACAAAGTCTAAGATCTGAACTATTATCTTGGATCAGCTGATGGCAACAAATAAAGTCAAGAAAACAAACTTCAAGACTGAAAACAAATCTTTAGTAGCCATTAATCAGAAAATGCTGGAACAAGAAGGAGGTTATAAAATTAAAATTGTCAGATTGAAGGCCAAGTTATCAGAAGCTCGTCGAGCTGCTAGGCTATAGGTTGGCAATTAAAATCACTAATGGTTGTTATGTTTTGTATATCAACAGGTAAATAGCATACCTGTAGAATCACAGATTCTACATGCATTGCTTATCATTTAATTATATTTATTCTTGTTGGTTATTTTTAATGAAACTTATATTCTGTTAATTGATTGATTACAGGTGTCATAGTTGAAAGGGATTTCGATCTTTTGATGTTGTTTGCTACATTAATATTGTGCCACCAGGTGTTGAAGCTGTTTCAAGTTTGGTTAATATGGATGCCAGATATCAAAAGTCAGTTGCTTTTTGCTTTCAACATGGACAAGTTGTTATTCGAAGATAAGAGCGTGATAATGATCTAATGCCAGGTGCATTGCTGAAGAATATATTAAGTTAAGACGATTGTAAATAGGTCCAGATGTTCAATAGATAATAGATTTTAAAATCCATTTTTAGCTAGAAGTTGTATAGAATTTAGGGATGTAGTTATCAGGTTTTGTTATAAAAACTATGAAGATTGTTGTACAATGGGTTGGAGTTTGTATGTAAAGACTTATACTAAGATTTTAAATTTTACACTTGTGGGTATTCAAAAGGAGTTATCTCTTTCCTGGATTTCTCAGAAGCACTGTTTCATGAAACTGGTATCATTTGTGATTGTTGTTTTTTGAAACACATATAAATATAAGTTTGGTATTCGACTTCCTCAGTTTAATAATATATTTTTCATGCTTGGTTATGAATTTTATATAAATTTGTAAACTTGCTCTAATCGCTAATTTTTACGTTTGATGTTTAAATATCGTATCTTTTATTCATTTAGGTTATCCTTGGTAAATAAACGATACTGATATTATTATTTCTTAGCTGATTAATTAAAATATTTGTGTTTTGACAAATATTTTAATACATAGTTGGTTAATTATCATTATTATTCAAACATTGAAGTGATTGAATTCCAATTGTCTGTTGATAAATTGTGATGGAAGATGAATGAATTTATTTTATTATTTCATTAATCTTTTCTCATAAATATTATAAAATCTTCAAGTGTTATAATTTCAATTCTGTTGAGTTTTCTCATTGATTTGGAATTATTTCTTTTCAGATTTATCTATCATCAATAGGTAGTTGAATTTAGTTGATTAAACTTTCTCTTAGCTGGGATATGATAGGTTAGGATAGAATAGTTAATTAGTTTAGTATTCAATTTCCAGATTAATTTTTAGAAGTTGTTAAATATGTTTCAATTAGATTTAGTTTGTTTAATTTGTTTTGGAAAGTTCTTTAGCCAGAAATAAAAAAAACAAAACTAAAAACATGAGACTTTCATTAAGAAAGCACAATAGGTTAACTTAGACTTAGAAACTGACTTTAGGATTTACTTTAAAACAATAGTTTAGCTTAGGTTACATTTTTGCTGAATTTTTGCATTCTCCTTAAGAGGATAAATTCAGCTGGTAGCAGGACCATAACTTGCGAGGTATTGCTATTCCAAACACACCGGGAGCTGTTCTAAGCAACTTGTGTGGGATTTATCTCCTTAAGTTGGCCTAGGTCAAAATATCAGGCCAACAAACCTTTGACCTTTAAGAAGGTAAAAAAATGCTCCTAACTGTTAGGCCTTTATATCAGTCTATGTGCTTGCAACTCAAAGTCACTTTTCACATTGGAAAATGGAATTTGCAATAAAGGTTATAAGGTGTTCTGGACGCATTAGAGGAAATTTGGGTAAAACCTAGGCCTCCTAAGGAAAATAATAAGAAAATAATAAAATAATAGTAGAGAGAGAGTAAAAAACTAATTTTTTGGATCGTATTTTCAACTTATCTCCTTGTAGGTTTACTCAAATTTCAAGCGGGAGGACTCGTTGGATGCATAATTAAATTATTCATCCAACGAGTACCAATGTTGCATACTTTTAACAATGTCCACACCATGAAAAATTGAAAATACACTAAAAGATGTGTTTCTAGTGAGAGAAAACACGTTTTTTAATGTATTTTTCGATTTTTCATGGTGTGGATGTTGTTAAAAGTATGCAACATGGGTACTCGTTGGATGCATAAGTAAATTATGCATCCAACGAGTCCTCCCGCTTGAAATGTGAGTAAACCTACACGGAGATAAGTTGAAAATACGATCCAAAAAAGTAGTTTTTATTTTTTCCCTCCAATTTTTGTAGGTGCTCCCTTTTTGAATTTTAAAGCATTTTGATTAGCTAATACATGATGACATGGAATTTGTATTATTTTTGGAAGGCCCATTTTAAATTAAAATTTCCTCTAATGATTCTTAATATATTGAGCATGAATATTATGGACTAATATTTTAGGTACTTCACTAAAATGATACATGGATAGGATTATTATAGAAATATTTGGAAAGTGGATGAAGCATGTAGAAATGGGCTGATCATCCAAATTTCAAAGGGTGGCCAGATGGCCAACATTTAGGTGTTTTATGTGCATATATACTCCAACATTACCTTTGCTTTGGCATATTTTTACTTTATGTCACCTTATTTTTTGTTCCCAATACCACTTATTTTAATTAAAAAAATGACTTTAGTACAAGAATGAATGTTATTTACCATGAAAATCAACTTGTTACCCTAAAATATTTAACTAGAATCTAGACTTGACAAGGTGATGCAATTCCTAAGCTAGAAGTATGTTGGACTTAAAATAGCATTTCCATGAATTTGCTTGCCACAACTGTTTTATAATGACCTTTTGTGGGTCTTTTAGTACAACATAGTTGATATTTTGTATGTATTAGTTCCATAAAATTTTATTCTGTAGACTACCAATAATGGGTTTTGTTGGCATTGATTTCAACTAGGGGTTGGAGAATATATTTCTAATCACAACCATCTAAGCACAGTGTTGAAGTGATGTGAAGATCCTATAAAAGTTGTTGTATACTAATTGGGCATTATGGTCATGAGAGATGGATTCAACATTCTGATCATGAGAGATGGAATCGAGATTTCAAATCATTTGTTGATACATTTCCAAGGAAACAATAGTTAAAAATAAAAGCCATGAATTTTGAGAATCAGAATCATAGTTGAAGCCCATGAATTTCCCTTTATATAAAATATTGGTGAAAAAAAGGAAACCAACAATGAAAAGATAAGGGATTGCTAGAGCAAATGGCCAACACCAAGGGAGATCCAACACTGAATACCAAAGGATCAACTCTAAGTAACCTTATGGAGTTAACTTTATGTAGTCGATGATATTTTCTAGTGAAGTTTCTTTCTTAAGTAGAGTGTGGTAAAATCTTTGATTATGGTTCATACTTCATAGAAAAATTTGATTTATAATAATAATAACAAATGTTAATATCTAATTTTAAGGTCACAACCTAGCTAGATACCAAATTGATGTATGAGACCCCCATGTATGAAAACATGTGATAATGTGTTATCCTCCCTATCTAAGTTCAATTCCCTTAAGTGACATGTTGAGCTCTTAAATGATTATACTGTATTAACGGCCTTGAACCTTGTGTTCACAAATCCTCAATCTTTTATGAAATTCAATTTACCTTGGGTACCATCCTTAGAATAAAAGTGCTTAATGAGTTTCCTTGAGATATGCATTTCATGAAAATAAAAATAAAATAAATAAAATATTTGAATCTAACTAAAGAAAGGAAAATAGTCTTGCATGGAAATCAACATACCTAGATAATCCACTCCACATGGTCATTATCTTAAATGCATAGGGATATTCATGATATCATACAATGAAATTCAAGAATATCCCCTCCATATGTCAATTGTATTTAGTACAAACACTTATAAGAGATTGACAAATACCCCAAATTGATGCATGAGAGAAAAGTTAAAATGAGGCAAATGAAAATGATAGCAAGTTCTTGAAAAAAATATTAGAAAGGCCAAATAGCAAGTTAACACCTAAGCCTCATTACTAAACAATAAACAATATTAAATTCTAACCCTTATAAAAATACAGACAAAAAAATATAAATTACTAACCTTGCAAGTTCAAAATCAAAGCTATGTAGAATATCCAAGCTCAAATAATCACCCCACAAGTTCAAAATCCGCGCTCAATGTGTCGCAACTATAGAAAATGTGTAAATAATGGTTAGAGTATGTAGTATATAGCTCGACCTTTGTCTATATTGCAACGAAAAGTGAAACCTAGAAATTTCGTTGATATAGGGACGAAAGTTCATGGAACATTAAAAATCGTGGATATTGCCACAGTTTTTCCGCCCTGTGCAAAAAAAATATAAAAATTCATTTTTTTAACCCACAAATGTTGAAAATGTGGAAATATTGTGTGGAACAATCCGCCCATATGTAATAGTGTATATGCACTGAGAAATTGTGAGAAAGGGTTTTACATGGATTTACCAGTTGCTAAAGACTCACACAAGAAGTTCTAGGTTCGAATCCCCTTTTCCCAATCCTCTAGTTCTTCGAGCCCTGATTTTCCTTTCCCCTCCAACAAAGCCTAAAGCATAAGTAATTATTGTATTGAAAGGTATATCAATTTGATAGTCCAATATTTTAAACTAGATTGAAAGAAAAATACTTAAAAACATTTTTGTGACTAATTTTTTTTAGATTTGCCAAATTCTATTGGTGAATATTTGTGCATCAATCCCTTGGAGAAGTGGATTTGTATACTTTGGCTATTCTTTGAAATGGTGCACCTTTCATTTGGGCCTTAAACTATTGAAACCTATATTTTAAGGTTGCCATGGTTAAGGTGTAAGATGGCAAATGAGGGTATTGTTGTGAAATGTTGGCATAACTTTGAAACTCTATGATGAGTATTGTCATGGGGTATATGGGTCACAAATTTAGAAACCATTCTTGATACCACCTTGACACCACCAAGCCTTCTCGGATCGATTCTACAAGAAAATATTTTTTCATATCAGTGGTGTAGGGGACAAATTGATCACTCACTGAGAAGTGAAAACCTGTTACTATTGAGTCTCGAAGATAGATAAAACAAAAGAAGTACAAGACATGAAGAGTCCAAGGAATAAAATGAAGCCCTGACCATTGTCTCTGCTCTGCATACCCTCGGCCTCCCTCTGTGCCTGCTTCCCTTCCCCTTCTCAAAACGACGATTCCCCTCAGGATGTATGTCGACCACAGCTCCATTCCACCAAACTGTTGTAAAAGCTCCAGACTAGCGCGACGGAGACTCTACAGACCAACATGACGGAGTTCATTTCATCTCTGCGGGAAAAATTGGTAGAGGCAGGAAAAATTGAAGGGCTAGTTCATTTCATCTCTGCCTTTTCAACTAATTTTTTGTTTTTATGTTTTGTTTAGTTTTTTATGCTAAACAATAAATATTCAACTATCAAGTTTTATTAAAAAAAACCTTTCAATAATAATTTTTTTATCAAAGAATTTAATTTTCAATTAAAATATATATATATATATATATATTAAGGAATTTAATTTCCAAATAAAAATAACAATTGTCAACATTATGCATTTGAAATATATTAAGTAATAAACTTATGAAAGAAACAAAACATGGAACCTAGAATCATTTCTGAAATTAATGTGAGGCCACATGTAATGCAACATACACAATCTTGTAAGGTTAACATTTTACGTCAATGGTGTAATTGAAATTGTGGCATTCTAGTTTTCAATTAAAAGATGTGTTTTTATTAAGGATATTAATTTTTGATTAAAAGATAACAATAGACTCATTTACTCATGTTTTTCGTTGATCATGCACTCTGAAAATCAAGGGTGGAACAAACAAACTACTATAAGTGGCACACACAACTCAATAGTAAATGTGTTGACATTATGCATTTGGCGTACATTAAGTGATAAACTTAGGAAACAAACAAAAGGTGGAACATAGAATCCTTTCCAGAGGTTAGTGTCAGGCCACATGTAATGCAACATACAAAAATTCTCAAGGTTAACATGTTGCATCAATGGTGTAATTGAAATTGTGACATTTTGTTCCAAAGGACTTGAGTTAAAAGGCGAGATAAATATAATATGCCATTTGTACAAGCGATTCATTAAAAAACACATTGCAATCGACATTGTACTATGATGTTCTCTCCATTGTCAAAAAAAGAATAATAAGGCTGGTTTTCAAAGGTATGGATTGTTTTGGACTCCTCAATTATTATTGTACCTGAACTTGCACATACCAAGCTGCAGCGAATCCTTCACGAAAGTGGAGTTTTCTATTTATTATCCATGATGCACTTTGAAGAGAATTTGATAAAATAATTTTCTTTTGTTTTACTTCATTCATAAAGGAAAGAATTTAGTTTCCTAATATAGGTAATTAATTTTATTTTAAGTTCATAAAAATAGAACAATGTAAACATTTGAATATATAAAATTCTTCTAGTAACACTATTATTTGGACACAAGTTCTCTTAATATAGAGACAACATAGTGATACATTTTTCAATTCCCAACCAATTCCTGGTTCTTGCTTTCATTTGGCCATTCATTTTCCCTTGTCTATAAATGGATAATAATTCAAGCTTGTTTAGAAGCTTTTTTTCCCATGAGTAATATCAAATAAATCTTTTCAAAAAATGTGAATAGATACTTGAAAAGATATTAGGAACACGACCTAGAAATTGTAACTTGGAAGCATTGGAAGTGTACAAAGTGGGATTGGGATCTTCCCATAACAATACCTTGTTTCCATGCCTTTGTCAGTCACGAGTCTACACCCATGCCTTTGTTAGTCACAAGTGTTAAATTAGAAATTGAATGCAAGTGGAGGAGGAGGATGTGGAAGAAGTGGACATGGAGTTATTATCCTTGCATTATAATAAAACATTTATAATTTCCCTTTCAAGTTAGCAACTGGTGAATCTACACTAGCACATGATAAATGGAAATGGGAGGATAGAAATGTTGAAGGATTGTCAAGTTCCCATAAGAAATGATCATGAATAGACACAAATCCCACAAAGTTGACAAAATCTAAGTTGGGACGAGGCGATAAACTTGTCAATGATAACTTGAAGGAGAAAAGGGAGCAATTAATTAACCCAAGACAAAAAACCTCACTTAAGGAGACATTTCTTCAAACGGCTAGGCCTTCTAAATGAAAATTCTCTTATGGAACATAAGGGGCAATAATGCACCTAAGAAACAAATCATTTTGAAAAACAAAATAAGAGTAGAAAAACTAGACTTAGTGTTTATTCAATAAACAAAATGCAAAATGTATAACATGTATAAATTCAACAAAATGATATGGGGAGGATGCGATTGCTCGACTAGAGGATTGAGAGGATTTCCAAGAGTTATGACAATGATGTAGGATCCTATAAACATGGATCTAGAAAACCAATTACTTACCACCTATTGATAATTTGTGGATGTATTTCCAAAGAATGCCATCTTCACTTGGAACAATTGGTGTGGAGGGTTGATTATAATATGCTCATCACGTGGCTTATAGAATGTCTCAATGAGACACCATTTTGTGGACTGTAATGCTTATGAAATATGCCCATAATGGTAGGATGGACAAAGCTAAACAATGTTTAATAACATGCTTGAGAATAATGTTGTCTTGTGGAATGTTGTGATTTGGGATTGCATATAAAATGGGAAAATCAAAGAGGCTCACAAATTGTTTAAAATAATGCTACAATGGAGATATGCATTGTTTCAAGCATGGAGAGATGTTCTTACATTGGTCTTGTTGTTTCTTTATGTGGACCTAATAGATACTTGGAGTGGATTTGGCATACTAGTTACAATTACCAACAAAAATTGCCAAACGGTGAGGGCATTCCATCATGGCACCTTTTAATATTATCATCATAGTTTATACATTGACCTTCATTTGTCGAATACATGACTAGTGAGGAATTTGAGGGAGTAAAAGAATGTAATATGTGATTAATGTGTCAAGCAAAAGGGACAAATACAAGGCAAAAACTAGCCATTTACAAGGTGGGAGGACACATTAATTAAACTCAAAACCTCACACATCCAAATATGCCATGTCAGTAAGGATAATTCTTCACTGCATCAACCTTACCTTAGGCCATTTTGTCTCTAGGGATCATGTGACATTAATAGGCCTATGTCCACCATACAAGCCCTATAAAGGGAATCTTTATCATGTAAGTGGAATATAGTGTTCATTTCAAGTTTGGCACACTAAGGATGGCTCTCATGGCCTAGTCCATGTTCTAGGGTAAACATATAAAGTCCTAGTCCATAACATTTTCCTCAAGGGATCAAGGCCCATAAATGGGGCCCTAGCCCATAGCGTCATCTCTATGAGGGAAATATTTGGCTTACAAGCAAGAAATGGCCATTTCAAGCTCTATGCGACCAAGAATGGTTATCATTGATTGGGCCATATTATCAAGTCAAAACATAACGTCTAAGGGTAAGGGGCTCATGGGTCATGTGTGATGCCCTAGACCACCTGAAAGGCCCCATATACTACATAGGTAATATTTAGCCAATGAGTAAGATATGTTCGCCATTTTGAGGTTTGGCACACCAAGTATGGATTTCAGTCCCTAGGCCATGGACCAAGGTTTTAGGGTACAAGACCATATGAATTACCTTGGGGATCATGGCCCATGAATGGATATCTAGATTATAACACAAGGCCTACATGGGGAATCTTAGACAATATGCAAGATATGCTCACCATTTTGAGGAAGGGCACGCCAGGGATGATTTTCAAGGCCCATGTTATGATATAAGGTTAAATAAGGGTCTTATGTCATAACATTTTTCTCTAAGCTCATGGTCCATTTTCAAGCCCTCAAACCGCCACACATACCCTCCATAGGGAATTATTAGCCTACAAATGAGATATGATAGACATTTTCCTCTTTCTAACACTAGACATGGTTCTCAATGCATATGTCAGTCATGGTTCAATGCTAAAATCCCTAGGCATACACTATACATTCATATATGGGGCTTATGGTCTATTTTTTCGGTCATAAACCACCACATAGACCTTACAAATGGAATCTTCATCATGCCAACAAGATATGATCCTATAATGGGGATGTAACTTCTTGGTGTCCAAGCCAAGGTTGATACAAAAATACAAGTTATTGGCCCATAAAATTTGTCTTTGGATCTCATGGTTGTTACACCTAAAATCTACTCATTATCAGATTCAGTGTATACATCCTTGAAGTCACCTGGACCAAGTATTCATCTGGAGGATTTGCACTCAATCCTGCAAACTTTTGAGAGGTCATCGAAGGTTGCACACTAGCAACATGTGACGTCACCGCTTGCTCCACTGCAGGGTGCGACGAGGTCTGTTAATGGGAAAAAATAGCCTATTCGAGATCCTTCTCGAAGCTTACCTATTTTGGGGCTTATCCCTGACCTCTAGGAGAGCTGGTACTCGAACCCTAACCCTTTGGGAAGATCCCCTATCTCTCTCCTATCATCTATCAACCTACCCTATCCACTTAGTCCTATATAAGTTAGGCTCACTCCCATACCAAAGGGAGAAAGACTATGGTATCTACATGGTGGTGAAATCTATCTTAGGAGGAAGCCTATCATCCTTACATGCTGGGGAAATCTCTCTTAAGACACCTTCACTCACCTCTTGGAGAATTCATGCTTCCTTGGAAGGGCATGGAAATTGGCTTGTTTGAAGAAGGGCTGCTACGTTAAGTCTCTGGTTGTAGTCCTATATCTCTATCATGTACTCCTCTATTTGCAGTAATACAAATGCTTTCCACCAATATCATTCTTATGTGTAATGATGTTGTGTTGTTTACCTGCTTAATTGTTTACATAGATCTCTTATTATATAGATGCTCTTTACTCATTTATCTTGCTTTTGTGTCTTGACAGGTCTTGCAGCTTGGATCTGATGACCGTGGGACGTGGAGCAAAATCTAGGAGAAAGGATAACGGACCAAAGAGGTAAGACATCTAGAACTTGATCCTTAAGTAGATCTAGGAAATGTGTTTGTAGTCTGTTCTATTTGTTCTAGACTCGCATTGATCTAGGGAGATCCTGCTCGCACCCGCTCGAGTGGATTGTCCGATAACAAATCTGGAGTTCATACTGGGGAGTAGTGTTTGTTTTATTTAGTAGTCATTAAATCTAAGAGTCATTTTCAGTTGATTACTTCACACAAGCCTTGTTATCATTCTTTGCCATTTCACTTCTTAGGATTGATTCCATTGTCAGATCTTCACATTGAAGATCCTGATGTTCTTCCTTTGAGTTTATACAACTCAGTTTCAAGCCTGTTTATGGTTCATTATTGAGAGATTTGATTCATTTTTTAATCTAGAACTCGCCTATCGCACCTGGGCAGTGAGAACAGAGTGACACTGTGTGTTTCTGAGTCTCTGCCTTTTGTATGTTGCTTACTCGTCGCAGCCTGTTCACTGTAAACTGTGACAGCGTCGCAACTCTCGTATAGGTAGCTTGCGACATCACACTGTCTGCAAAGATAGAGTGCACCGATCTATCGAGACTTTGCATACAGGAATCCATTCCCTCATTTGACAGTTTGAGCCTTGGTTTGATGTATGAACTCCCTCTGTGCTGCAAGATCCAACCAGAGATCCCATTCATGATTCGTGTGTTGAGAGTTTGGTTTCATTTGGATTGACTTCGGGTTCTGCTTTGGACAAGTTTGAAATCGGTAGTGGTGGATACTTTTGTCTCCCCCACCTTCATCCATTCACTCTTGCATTCCCTTCCTTCCATCCCTGATCTGATCATTGCATTGGATCACCTTCCAGACCTCATTTACATTTGTTTTGAGCTTTGCTTGCTTAGTTTGCTTGCTGCTGCTTGATTTTGAGTTAAGCGTGTCTTTCATCTTGGTTGAGTGCTTATCTTTTCTTGAGTTTTCTGAGTCTATGAGTGCCACAAGTAGCATTTTCTTTTCATTCATTTAGATCTGAAAGCAAAGTTGTTATCAGATTGTTGTGTTGATGCATCCATTGAAAGATTAAAAGTGCTTCTTTCCCATTGTTTCTCAAAATATTATTGAAGAAAGATTGGTGTGCATTGGAAAAGCCTCATTTGTATTTTGGAAAAGTTGAATGAATGTATCATCTACTGTGTTTTTCTCGAATTATGAATCAATCATTTTCTTGAAGAACTCATAGAACGCTTCGATTTTTTGCAAAATTGTTTCCATGCTAAGGAAAGATATATGCATTTTTTTATTTTTGTTGCCTTTAGATCATTGAAAGAAAAAGTGAAAATCTTGCATATCCTATTTCAGAATCCTCTCATTTCATTACTTAGTGTCGTTTTGATTTGAAAAGCAAAAGAAAAGAAAAGAAAAACTGCTTTGATTTGGATAGTAGTGTTGTGTACTCTTGTGTTTCGTCGAAAAAGAAAAGAGTACTTTCATTGTCAAATTTGTTTGAATTGGAATTGTATTGCATTGAGTTTGTTTGGAAATACCATTGGAACGAAAAAGCTTTCTCCTTCCCATAGCTAGAATTCATTGAAAGAAAAGAATATTTCGTGCATGTAGTCAGGGCTTGCATTATGCTTCCGATTATGTACTCACCTCATGCATTCACCTAACCGTCCAAGATAAAATTAATGGTAGAACTAGGTAAAATTTTTAGCAACTTGTGTGTAAGTTAGAGATGTGTTCTAGCATTGTTAAGCGTGGCAACTGTCGTTACTTGCCAGCACTGTAGTCCAGGGGTATTGTAGTCTTCCACGTACATCAATATATCGAGCTCCTTCACGTACCCACCAAGTACCATAATCCATACTTGGCATATATCCAAGGGTGTATCACATACTTGACACGTATATCGGAAGGTCTCGTGCCAACGGCTGTGCATTAGACAGCACCAGTACGGATTTGAGCTCCCACGTACCTTGCGTATATCGGGAGACACCATTAGGATTCCTGAAACCAACCGAGTTAACCATTTGGCCGTCTTAGCAAAGCAATACACTGAGAATAGCACTCGGGGAGATTAGCACGCACGTACTGTCCAGGTAATCGGGTATGCAGGCAAGGGTACGGTCCCAATCTTCCTTGTCGCATCATATTGTTGGACCCTGCAGTATATCACGGTTTGCGATGCCTTGATAACCCCGTGAGGTTCTAGAATTTTGAATCCACTCTGTCACATAAGTTTGCTTGTTTCCTTAGTTTGAGTAGTTTTTTATGGACTGCTTTTCTTTTAGCATACCCTTAGGAGAAACACTGTTTCGGCCTTTTCTAGCTTATTTTCTTGATACTCTGGCGGATTTTCCCTGGAGAAGGTCCCGTAGGATCTTGAACTTGCCACCTGAATATCCCCTTAACCCAGAGGTTATTTCGAGGGTAAGAATGGATCAGCGTAACGCGGTCATAGTTACTGAAGTGGAGAACCCCACTTTGAATGTTGGCGGACTTTTGTTTCCACCAGATTCACCTGCTTCTCATCCCCCGTAGGATGAAGAAGCACACACCCCCACTTCTCAAAATCTTTCTCCCGTCATCCTGGGAGAACCTGGATCGTTGGAATGGATAAACCGATCCTAGGATGACCCTACAATAGCTGTTGGTCCTTCAGCAGCTTACTGGACATCTTCTACATACCACCCAGTGGCTCATTTTTCCATCTCATCCTCACCCAGCGAGACTACTTCGGAAGACACTTTAGCCTACTTTTGTGGCCAATTGGCTCACTTTCGTTTCATAGATGAAGAGTGTCGACAGTCAAGTCTCCAACGACGGGTTGAAGACCCATCGTTACCCCCTTACCAACCCATCCCAGTTCATTCGATATCTTTCGGATCACCTGAAACACCCCACCACGTGACCACTAAAGAGACTGGTCAACCCTCACAAGAATCCAGTCCTGCTCCTCAAGTGAACCAACCAGTGGAAGGAAAACAGTCCCACACACCCGTCACTACCACAGTTATTTTGCCAGTTCCTCCCCCACCTCAAAATTCAAGGGGAGGGTACTCCATTCCCCTGGGTTACCTTATTGGTAATGTTATTACTACGGTAGCTAGTCAACACCCGATGTTGGTTCTCCCTTCGAATAGTGGTCAGCCTGTTGTGGCTGGGGGGAAACCCCCGTTTCCTAACCAGAACATGGGCGGAGGAAACCCCAACGGGCCTTCCGTTGGACCGTCCCAACCCGCTAGACCGTCCACCACGGGATTATCTCATGTTGGAGGGTCGTCAAATATAAGTCAACCCTCATGGAGTCAAGCGTATCCAGGTTCTGTTAACCCTGTTCCAGGCCAACCTAATCCCGAAAACGCGCCATACAGGATACCTTATCCCAGGAATCCATACACTCTATGGGGGCAACAACCTGTGTTGCAAGATGAACCCCAACCGACTATCCCTCAAGTACCACCACCCCCGATCAGTCCTCCCCCACCTCCTGCTGGAGGTGGTGGGCCCCCACCTAACATTAGTGGAGGTCCACCTCATTTTACCTACAACATACCCCACCCCTCGGGCGGTGGCGGGAATGGTCCACCACCCCCTCTAGGCGGGGGCGGTGGGGGACCACCTTATCATGGTGGAGGAGGACATTTCCCTTCGGGTGGCGGAGGTGGTCCACCACCCCCTCCAGGCAGAGGCGGTGGAGGACCTAATTACTATGGTGGTGGCAGTGGAAATGGAGACCCCCATCCTTCTGGCAGTGGAGGCCCCCATCCTTCTGGCGAAGGAAGTGGTCCACCACCCCCTCCAGGTGAAGGCGTTGGTGAGCCACCTTATTATGGTTATGGACCCCCACCTCCTCCCGGTGGTGGCAGCGGACCTCCACCCCCTCCCGGAGGTGGAGGTGGACCCCCACCTTATTGGAATGGACCACCTTATGATGGCGGACCTCCTTACGGTCCGGGTGGCACACCCCCCTATGGTTAGTTTTAGCCTGGTACACCTTATGGTCAGTTTAATCCTTACACGCCTTATCTGTATTATCAATACACGCAGCCTAATCCATAGCTTCCCTTTTTGGCTAATTTGGACCTGCCTGACCTTTCTCGTTTAACCAACGATCCTATTTACCATGGATTTAACTGGCCACCGATTCCGTTGAAACTTCCGTCTGATATCCCCAAGTTTGACGGCAAGCCAGGTGAAGACCCCAAAAACTACGTGATGACATACCACTTATGGTGTTCATCTAATTCCTTAATGGACGATTCAATTCATCTTCGATTGTTTCAAAGGACTCTCACCAGTTCGGCTTCCAAGTGGTACATTGAGTTTCCACCCCACTCTTTTCCTAATTTTGGCTCTCTTGCTATGAACTTTTTGACGCATTTCCAGCTGCTTATACATTATGAGACTGGTACTGAGCTTTTAACCTCGCTCCGTCAGAATACTGCCACTCACATTTTGGATCATATCCACGAGTGGCGAAGGAGATGGCGTCTTATTAAAGCTCCTATTCCAGATTAGCTCCTAGTAGACTGGTTTACTAAATCGCTCATTCCCACCATAGCAAAAGATGTTTCCATGAGAGGTGTTGTCACCGAAGAACAAGCCATCGCGAGTGCCCATCTACTAGACTTGGTCTACACTCAGTCTGGTACTATGTTCAATATTTTTCCTGATGCACCCTAGGACGTTAACGATCCCACGAAACCACATAAGGGACCCCAAGCTGATGGGATCATTGGTTCCCTTAACACCGAGCCTGCTGCTAGCACTGTTGGATCATCCAACCCGACTCCAGCTGGCCACAACACCGCCAAGTCCACTACTCCTGCTATAACTAAAGAGGTGAATTCTGTTTAATCAGCTTCATCTCAGAAGTTTAATGGTAAGAAGAAGCACAAGGGGAAACCCAAAAATTCTTCTACCTAGCAGGAACCTAAGACCACTCCCGACGATACCAAGCAGAAACAAAAACTGAAATATCATTGTTTACTGTGTGGAGAAGACCATTTCTCCAAAGAGTGTCCCCATAGAGATGAAGTGCAAAAGTTTCTTAGGGGTAAACCGACTCCCGCAGTCCTCAACGATCCGTTTCCTGCTCAAAACCAGCAGATGATTGCTCAAACCCCCCCATCCCATGGGGAACCATCCAATACCGCGTATGTTCTCATGTTGTGTAACGAGGCGATCAATTTGACTACTCGCTCGCGATCTTATGAACCGGTCCCTTTGAAGGAATCCACTGGAAGTAATGCTGAAAAAGATTCTGACTCCTTAACTGACATCACTGTACCATCGACTTCTCTCACCATCGAGAAGCCCTCCTTAGATTCGATATTACGTCCACCCAAGAGTACGATTCGAAAATATTTTTTCAATCCTAATGCTCGAGCGACACAAAATTACAATATCGTAGAGGACTTGGCACAAGCTCCTTACGCCATGTCTACCCTGGAAGTTTTGCAGAACTATCCTAATCAATGCAAAACTCTCCTTGCATCTATTGGTGTAGTTGACCCGGATTCCTCGAACACCATCATGTTTCGACTTGAATCATTCTCCTACCACATTGAAAGCATTGGACGGGCGTGGCTTTCAACCTCATGGGCTCTTACAAGCTCTTGCAGTTGAGATGGGCGGAAAGACTGTAACCATTAACGTGGAAGTGGTCTTGGCCCCGTTAGATTATAATCTCTTGCTCGATCACAATTGGTTTTATACCATGCAGGCGGTAGCCTCTTCAATCTTTCGCATAGTACAATTCCCCCACCAAGGACGAATTGTTACTATCGACCAGTTAGATTTTTGTACACCGGACACCGCTACTCATCCTGGTGACCATGTTCCTTCCATTGGACAGATGTCAAAATAGTATGAGAGTGTAGGGGTTGGCCTTTTGAAAGATTCATCTCTCATGGGCGTTTTTCCAGCTGCGGACCCCCCTGATCATGTTGCTACGGTGAACATGATCTCCACTGAGATTTTATCTCACTCAAATGATGCTTGGCTTGTACCGGATAAAGCCACAACACACCTGCTTGGAGACATGATGCCTCTTTCACCCGCTAAACGTATTTATGAGGCTATCCAATCAACATTGGAGGACCATTTAACCATGGCCTCCCCATCCTTTTCTCTACGACGGACGTCCTCTCTACCCGATCTCTTACTTCGGACTTTTCATTCAGACGAGTCCATCATGGAAGTAATGAATGTTGACGACAGTCCGTGGGATGATCTCCACCATAGGTCATCTTTTCTTCCTCCTTTGGAGTACATAGAGAACAACATCCATACCCTCTTTTCACCGGATATCTATCCATCCCCTCAGCCCCCCATCCTTACATGTCTCACTGACACTGAGGGAAACTTGGCCAACATTGAGCCAACCACCTCAGTAGACATCTCGGTGAAACCTGGTATAGTGGAACACATTCTCATAGGCCAAAAGTGTTCCCCTGAAGAAATCACTGTTAGCACGACCTTGTTCAAGAAATTTTGAGACGTATTTGCTTGGTCCTATCAGGAGATTCCTGGGATAGACCTCGCGATTGTTTCTCATGAAATAAAAACCTATCCCGACATCAAACTTGTACACCAAAAGTTACGATCGGTACACCCCCGGAAGACTGTGGCAATTAAGGCAGAAATTGAAAATCTCTTAAAGGTTGGCTTTATCTATCCTGTCCCATTAATGGATTGGGTCTCAAACGTCGTTCCTGTGAACAAAAAGCAGGGCACTATTCGCGTCTGTGTTGATTATCGGGATCTGAATCGGGCTTGTCCAAAAGATAACTACCCGACCCCGTTCATCGACCAAATCATCGACAACTGTGCCGGAAGCATCATCTTCTCATTCATGGATGGATTTTCTGGTTACAACCAAATTGAGATCAACACAGCCAACCAACATAAGACGACTTTCATCTGCCCATGGGGTACATTTGCTTATCGCAAGCTCCCATTTGGCGTTAAAAATGTTGGCGCCACATTTCAGCGGGCTATGTCATACGCCTTCCAAGATATTAAGGACTTTGTGGAACCCTACCTGGACAATCTCCTTGCTCATTCAAAGCAGCGTGAGTTCCACATCAACCATCTCACGGCCATTTTCCTCAGATGCAGACGGTACAATATCCATCTGAATCCTCATAAGTGTATCTTTTGCATTGAGTTCGGACGCCTCTTAGGATTTATCATTTCGAAGGATGGGATCTGCATTGATCCCTTAAAGGTGGAGGCCATCATCAACCTACCACCTCCGACTGATGTTACGAAACTTCAAAGTCTCCAAGGGAAGGAAACTTATTTAAGACATTTTGTTTGTAATTTCGTGGAGAAGACTCATGGCTATATGAGACTACTCAAGAAGGATGTCCCGTTCGTTTGGGACGATCAAGCTCAAAAATCCTTCGACAGTATCAAACATGCCATCACACATGCCCTCGTGCTCCAACCGCCTAATTATTACCGAGATTACATCTTATGTCTCGCCGCTTCTATTACCACTATCACCATGGTTTTGGTACAGGAGGATCAAAACGCTTAGGAACATGTGATATACTATGCAAGTAAGGGTCTGACTAATGCCGAAACTAGATATTCACATGTCGAAAAGCTTCCTTTTGCGGCAGTCATTTCCATCCAGAAGTTCCGTCACTACATCTTGCTCTGCACCACCACTATCATCGCTGACTCGAACACCATGTACCACGTACTGACATGTCAAGTGCTTGGGAGCAAGTATTCACGCTGGATCGTGATACTGCTAGAATTTGATCTTCTTTTTGAGAAAGCTAAGTCTAAGAAGTCTTTGGTGTTTGCCGAGCTCATTTGCGACCTTCCCCGTCCTAATGCAGAAGTTGAGCACAATGACTCATTTCCGGATGAATCATTGTTTCTCATCAGTACGACTGATCCGTGGTATGGAGATATCCTGTTATATCTTCAAACCCAACGCTTCGATCCTCAACTTTCTCGTGAAGACCATTGTAAGATTCGTCACCATGAAAAGTATTATTTAATCATCAATGATACTTTGTATCGTTGTGGCATCAATTCAATTCTTCGACGTTGTCTCACTCATGATGAGGCTGAACGTGTTCTAAATGATTGTCATGTTGGGGCATGTGGCGGTCATCTCTCTGGGATGGCTACAGCCCAGAATATTTTGCGCGTAGGATATTTTTGGCCTACTATCTTCAAAGATTGTATTAAGGCCGTCCAAAAATGTCCTCCTTGCCAACACTTCCATACGAAGAAGCGCACTCATCGTGCCCCACTACATCCGGTTATTGCCATTGGCCCATTTGCAAAATGGGGCATTGATTTTATGCACTGTAAGCCTAACTCGGCTGGGGGGCATAGTTACATCATCGTAGCTGTGGATTACTTCATAAAGTGGGCCGAGGCTATGCTTACATACCAAAACGACGGCAAAACCATCGCACTGTTCATGTTCAATCATGTAATAGCACGGTTTGGAGTTCCGTAGGCCATAGTCACCGACCATGGTTCTCATTTTCAGAACCATATAGTTGATGAATTGAGTGACAGGTTGGATTTTAGCCATAAAAACTCAACACCCTACTACCCGCAATCCAATGGACAGGTCGAGGCAATTAACAAGGTCTTGAAAACTATGGTCCAAAGGATGGTAGGGACACATAAGTCCAACTAGCATAACATGCTCTTTTCAGCATTATGGGCCTACCGAACCACCGTCAAAACCACCACAAGCTTCACTCCCTTCCAATTGGTATATGGATTGGAGGCAGTCTTACCGATAGAGTGCGAAATCCCGTCTCTACAGCTCGCAGTTGAACTTCTTCCTAACACTACTGTTGAGGAAGAACATCTCTTGCACATAGCAAAACTTGACGAGTCCCGCCGAGATGCCGCTCTTGCTAATGAAGCACATAAGAGACACATCAAATCCCAGTACGATAAGTCAGTCGAACCTCATATCTTCAACGAGGGTAACCTGGTCCTCACTTACGACTAGAAGCACGATAAGCTAGGAGCTGGGAAGTTCAAGTCCATGTGGCATGGACCCTACATTATAAAACGTGTGTTGGAAAAAGGTGCCTATGAACTTGAAGATTATGAATCTCTTTGGGTGTACCCTGCAATGGGCTTTACCTGAAGAGATACTATGCTTGATCCCTCATGCATAGACTTGCTTGTATATACTATACATGGCATGTTTTTGTGTGGTGTGACGCATTTCTTTTCGAGTGTCTTTTGATCTTGTTTCCGCTTCTTATACCATGTTTTGTCTGGGTGTGCAGATGGCAACGTGCTATGGATTCGCGGACGGCGCCAGCCAGCATACCCATAACCTTGCTTCGGCATCCTGGGTACTATATTCCCCAACAGGAGAGCTCATTAGCTCAGGAGGAAGTTGCTTAGGGTTTGCGACCAACAATGCCGCAGAATATCAAGCAGTAATCGGAACCCTAGCTGATGCCATTTCCTTGGGTATGAACCACATTGTCATCCACATGGATTCTCAATTAGTGGTTTCCCATCTGAACCGGGTCTACGCCATCCACGATCCCACCTTACTCCGTCTCTTCAGGCGAGTACATCTCCTGGAAAGGTCATTTGAATCTGTTCAATACCTGCACATTCCACAAGAGTTAAACATAGTTGCTGACTCGATGGCCAATTTCATTTTGGATTGGTACATTGCACACACATAACATCCATAATATGTAAAAGCATTCACGACATGTAAATATAATATACAAATGCAAACATATAAACAAGATCACATCACTAATCATTCTAAAGACACATAATGTATAAATCGTCGATAATGTCTGTATATATATATAAATCGCTCAAAAGTAGTGCTGGTACAAAATCTGAAGCACGATGGCTTTCAAAGAGTCTCTACAAAAATATGAAGCATCATAGCTTTCAGTAACAACAAAATATGAGGCCTCTAAGCTCTTAGTACAAGTATAAAAGTGCGATCAGGCTGGACGCCTGACCCGTGCACCCCTGGCTCTAACAGCTCTCTGACGCTGGGTGAGAAAGCAGTCTACAGTACGAGCCACCTTGCGGAGTGAGGAGTTGAAGCGCATAGACGCTCCAACCCCAAATCTCTGCATGGGCCTCGGTAGGTCATCGATACCTGGCTCTGGTACCTCCACAGTCAGCCCGGATAGGTTCCTGTGCACCTCCTCCATCTCCTCAATGGCAGCATGAGCACCTGCAAGAATGACTGCCTCCCCACCTCTATCTCTCCTCGCCAGAAGGGAGAGACCTACTGGTCGCACGGGGCCCACATCTGCACACACATTGCACACTTTTCAGCACTACATCAAAGAAATGATATAATATACAAAACTAAAAAAATACAAGGGTTTTGTTCTCACCTATATCACCCCATGCTGCACCCTCTGGCAGTGCCAAGTCGGGATCCTCTTGGAAGTCTGTGTCGCCATATGGAAAGTCCTCGACCATAAGTAACTGGCCTTCTAGCTAGCTAAAAAACTCGGGACCAAAGCTAATGATGGGCCTGCCACCATGACGGGTCATGACCTCAGCCCATCTAATCATATGGGGATCCCTGGGCTCCCTGTCATCAAGTACTAGCTGCGTACGTAGGAGAGGAATCCGCTCCAAGAGGAACGATACTATGATCAATCCGTACCCAAACTGCTTGAGCTCTCTGCACTGACACTTGGTCAGCTGAGCTCGGATGTTGGCGAGGAGACCCTCGCACCAGTTGAAGACCATGGGGGACATACAGTCCTCCACATACAACATTTGAGTCTGAGTAGCCGTATGTGGAGCTTGGCTACCCGCCACCCTAGTAATAGTGAGCAGTATGGTCTGCAATGGATGACTCACCACATCTCTGATGAGTATCTTCCCGCTGGAAGGACGAGAAGTAGCTATGCAGTGCTGCGACACCATGTCCTCAACTGTACGATCACTGGCCCGTGTCCCAGTGAGTTGTACAGTGTCCCCTCTTTAGGACAAACCAGTCAGAAAGTAGATATCCTCAATGTCAATCATGAGGATATGCTCACCGATCACAAAGTATTGTTGGGCCGCATCCCAACTCTGGAGCATGTGTGTCAAGAATAGGATCTGGGCTCTCATCCCCTGCATCTCGAAGAATTTGAGCAACCCACAGTTTCTCAAATCTTCCACACATTGTGGATCATTTGCAACTTGCTCATCTTCCACTTCATGTTCTCTCTCTTGCCACTCCAATACCATTTTTGCTTGCTACTAACCTGCCAAAAGGGGTAATTAAACCCTGTTAGGTTCTTCCTCAACATCCATAAGCTCATTTTTTGAATTGTTTTTTGTGTTTGAGTTTTGGGTTTCTGTCGTCGCACCTCGCATTTAGGTACAGTGTGACATCGTCACATGTCTTGTTTTCGAGGCTTGCGACGACTCAGCCTCGTCGCAAGTCCCGAAAAGGCCACTTGCGACGAGTCGAGGGTGCAATGGCCCTTCCACAAACCACAAAAAAACTCAAGAAATGAACAAGAAATGAAAAACTAAACCACTGCAAAGTTGCTGGATGAGATTTAAGCCTACCTGGTCCAGACGGCTGGTGAAATGGCGGATCGTAGCTCCCGAAATCGGCAAAGGAAGTTTTCGCTCCAAATTGGTACTTCTCCACCCAAATTGGCAATTTGAACAATGTTTCTATTTTTGCCCATATTTCTATTTATAAATAGAATGGAATATTCCTATTCAAATATTTTAATGCTTTTGGGCCATTTACTATGGTTTCGACTGTTTGTCATTATATTTGGGGCTATTTGACACTTTTTCTAGTATACAGGAGTCGTAAAGTGGTCTTTTGTGCCATTTCTCGCATTACCAACGGTAACTATAGGTATGAACACCCCTTTCGATGTTTTGTCATTATTATTTTTGGTTAGTCGTAATTATTGCATGGGGGATGAGTTCAATCTTCCTTTGTTCTTGTACTCACCCAACCATGAGAACAAGTACCGAGTTATGATTTATCACTTTTTCGGGCTCGTTAAACTTCCACGGAAAAGGACACCCCCCAGAGTCCATAGTTAAGCTCTTTTCAGACTCCCTAAAATTGAAAAGATCGCCAAGCGAACTTGTCACATTCATGCTTGTTAAATTATTTGAATGGTCATCTTTCTGGTGATAGTTTACCCCTTTTTCGGACCAGGAGGCACTAATTATGAAAAAGGAATACTCCAGCCAATCATGACTAGAAGAGTCCTTTCCTGCGTTGTTTTACCCTTTTTCGGGCGATGAGGCTAACTTTACGAAAAAGGACCGTTGGAGTCTTCTTTAGTTCTTTTCAGACTCTCTAAACATGAAATGACGACCGAGTTTACCTTCTATGGACTCGTTAAATTTTCACATTGAAGGGCCCGTCATGGGACAAACCCCTCCTATCCTAGGTTCGAAAAATATTTGGGATTGGACTCATCTATGAGATGAGCTATACCGAGCATCTGGTTACCCTCATCAAGCTTGTAAAAAACACATGAGGCACTCATCATTCATGATGGGGAAAAAGGAAAGTGTTTGTGTTACATACCTTGGTGGCAGTATACAGTCGTTCTTGAACATGGCACTCATCTGCATTTGCATACAGTACTTGGGTCATCTGTTTGTCTATGAGTCGACACTTACTTTCTGAGTCTTGTTACTCCTCTAAGTCATTTGGAGAAAGCTTCCACCATCAGTTGCATTAGAAGTCTGCGTCATTCTCATGTCAATACTGCCAAGTCATGCCATGCCCATGTTCAAGAACACGTCCACTATTTATCATCTACAGTCAGTACACATGTCGTCATGCCATTGTTACTTTGAGTCAGTCTTACATGTTGTTGTACCATCCGATCCACTCTACACATCTTTTGTCGTGTTTCATGTCGATTGATGGGGGATTCATCACGACCCTCCTTTGACGGATTCATCCTTGTCGAATTCAACTCGTCATCCAAGGATTGAATCTAGAAACTAGTCAAGTACCTTGGCCCTGCGTGCCTCAATGGCAAGTTACCTTGCTTTCATCATGAGTTTACATCATTGACTCTTGATTGAAATATTTCATCTTGCGTTCGACTTCAAACCATTTATTCGCACTCGATGATATGTACTGTGATACCTTGGGAATCATTGACATTAATGGTGATATCCCTCGCATTTGTTAATGGTTTACATCAATGACTGGTAATCGAGTGGTTTCTACCATGTTCGACGTCAAGACATTTGTAATCACATGGATAGATTCGTATCATTGCGGGTTCAGCTTGAAGACCCTGGGGAGTCATGTTTTACTTAGGTTGCGATGGAGTTTGTATTGAGTCATATTACACGGATCCAGTTTTGTATTGGTCGTGGCTGTGTTGTCATATCATCTTGGATCTACGCCTGTGTCTAGTAGCCATGATTGTGTTCAGTTGGTCATTACTACCATGGATATGCAATGTATTGGTCGGAAGCCATGTTGTACTTCATATGAGATTGTCAGTTCAGAGTCAGTTGTACTACAGCAGCATCCTTCATTCGATGAGTCTTTTTCCATTATTTCTGTCAAAGCACTTCACCTGTACATCCTTAACAGCTTCATGCTTTGGGGGGCATTCTGTTACACCTAAAATATACTCATTATCAAATTCAGTGTACACATCCCTAAAGCCACCTGGACCAAGTATTCATCTGGAGGATTTGCACTCAATCCTGCAAACTTTTGAGAGGTCGTCACAGGTTTCACACTAGCAACATGCGATGTCCCAGTTTGCTCCACTGCAGGGTGCGACGAGGTCTGTTAATGGGAAAAAATAGCCTATTCGAGATCCTTCTCGAAGCTTACCTATTTTGGGGCTTATCCATGACCTCTAGGAGAGCTGGTACTCGAACCCTAACCCTTTGGGAAGATCCCCTATCTCTCTCCTATCATCTCTCAACCTACCCTATCCACTTAGTCCTATATAAGTTAGGCTCACTCCCATACCAAAGGGAGGAAGACTACGTGCTGGTGAAATCTATCTTAGGAGGAAGCCTATCATTCTTACATGTTGGGGAAATCTCTCTTAAGACACCTTCACTCACCTCTTGGAGAATTCATGCTTCCTTGGAAGGGCATGGCAATTGGCTTGTTCGGAGAAGGGATGCTACGTTAAGTCTTTGGTTGTAGTCCTATATCTCTATCATGTACTCCTCTATTTGCAGTAATGCAAATGCTTTCCACCAATATCGTTCTTATGTGTAATGATGTTGTGTTTTTTACCTGCTTAATTGTTTACATAGATCTCTTATTGTATAGATGCTCTTTACTCGTTTCTCTTGCTTTTGTGTCTTGATAGGTCTTGCAGCTTGGATCTGACGACCGTGGGACGTGGAGCAACATCTGGGAGAAAGGATAGTGGACCAAAGAGGTAAGACATCTAGCACTTGATCCTTAAGTAGATCTAGGAAATGTGTTTGTATTCTGTTCTATTTGTTCTAGACTCGCATTGAGCTAGGGATATCTTGCTCGCGCCCGCTTGAGTGGATTGTCCGATAACAATGGTCCATACATGGGACCTTGGACCACCACACAATTCCTACAAAGGAAATATTTGGCATATGAGTGACATGTGGTGTTTATTTCAAGGTTTATCATACCATGGATGGTCTTCGGGAATCATAAATTTTTTTAGGGTTGAAATTCAAGATCTTGAGCCATAACACTTTTTTTAGAGCTCATGGGCCATGTGTGGGCCCGCAACAACCCCACAGGAAATTAGTAGGAAATCTCACCCCATGAGTGCATTATGGTGGTCATGATTTTGAGGTTTTCCACTTTAAAGGTTAGTTTTAGTGCCTAATACATGGTCTGGTGCCAAGATATAGGTTGTTTGGCCATAACATTTTTCCTTGAGCCTCATGGGCCATGTGTGGGGCCTCAAGCCACCATGCTTTGGCATGTGAGAGTGATATGTTGCTCATTAATTGAAATATTTGGGTTTCTCAATGTGGTTCTCATTTCCCATTCAGTGGTCCAATGCCAAAAGTACATTTCCTTTGTATGGCATGTGTGGTCGTTTGGGGTGCTACACATGACCCATGAGACCTAGAGGAAACTATATGAACTTAGGCCCTAGAAGTTAATCTCACACCATGGCCTGGTTGTAAAAAATTAATCATGGTTTTATACATCCCAAAATTGCCACCATGTCCCACTCATAAGCCAAAAATTCCCTTTATAAGGCCTATGTGATGGACTCGGGCCCTGCGCAAAGTTATGGGTCATTTTTGAATAATTAGGGGTAAATGAAGGGTAATTAGGGGTTAATTAGTGATAATTTAGGGATAATTTGCGGTCAATTATGGGTAATCAAGGGTCATTTAGGGGTCATTTTTGGGTAATGAGTTGTGGTAATTAGGGGTTAATAAGGGGTCAATTATGGGATTATTAGGGGTCAATTATGGGTTAACTAGGGGAAATTAATGGTACCTATGGATCAATTGTAGGTAATTAAGTAGGGGCCATTTAATCCCAAGGGCTTAGCTAAACTAGTGGTTGTCCATGATGTTGGGCATTTAGTTAGGTTCATGGTGGCATGTGCCCATTTTGAATCCTTATGTGTGAATCACACTAGTCTACATCGATGGGTTTACTAGGGAATATGCCATCTATGAATGTTTGGAAAGATCCATTGGGTCTCTCCACGAGGTTTTCCTTGGAAAAATGTAGGGGTCATTTAGAGGTTATCAAGGGTTAATTACTGGTAAGCATGGATTATTTAGGGGTAATTACTAGTTAATAAGGGGTGAACTATGGGGTAATTAGGAGTTAATTAGTGGTAATTAGGGGTCAATTATGGGTTAACTAGGGGAAATTAATGGTACCTATGGGTCAATTATGGGTAAGTAGGGGCCATTTAAGCCCAAGGGATTAGCTAAACTAGTGGTTGTACATGATGTTGGGCATTTAGTTAGGTTCATGGTGGCATGTTCCCATTTCAAATCCTTGTGTGTGAGGCACAATAGTCTACATTGATGGATTTACTGGGAATATGCCATCTATGAATGTTTGAAAAAATCCAATAGGTTTCTCCACAAGGTTTTCCTTGGAAAAAAGTAGGGGTCATTTAGAGGTTATCAAGGGTTAATTACTGGTAAGCGTGGATTATTTAGGGGTAATTAGTGATCATGTAGGAATCATTTTGGTGCAATGAGTGATAATTGGTGGTAATTAGCGGTCGATTATGAGGTTAATTAGGGGTCAATCATACAATAATTAGTGGTAAATTTTAGTAGTCTTTGATAGGATGGATATTGAGAACATACCTGAAAAATATATTTAGGGGCGGTCCTTGTAACCCCCCCCCCCCCAAAGTCATGAGAATTAATTTTTTGGTAGCAGTCTTTAAAAAAACACCTCCAAAAGTAAAATTCTCTAATTTTTAAATTAAAAAACCTCCTTGAAACATATATTTAGGAGTAGCCTTTCTAACCCCCCACTAAACGTCATGATACTTTAACAATTGCAGGTGGGTTTTTACAAACCGTCGCCAAAAGTTCAATTCTCAAGACTTTTAGAGGGATAATTTTTTAAAATCCGCCTGACAAAATCCGGATGACAAAGGCTATGACTGAAAAACTGGATTTCCACTGAATGGAAACAAGTTTTGGGCTACTAGCCGCGATTCAGTTGTGGGTTCCTCCAAGATGCTATCCCTCAAGGATATTTTGTCTACAATTAAACCTGATGTTGTGTTTCTTCAAGAGACTATGCTGGATCATGTTAGAGCTAAAGATTTTTTTCTAAAAGTTTGTCCGACATGGAATTGTGTTGCGACAAATTCAGTTGGAATTCTAGGGGGGTTACAATTTGGCAAGATGGAGTCTGATAGCAAAGCCAAAAAATAAGGGAGGTTGGGGAATAAGATATCTCAATCTTTTTAACAAGGCTCTAACTGCCAAATCACTATGGATCATGGCACTTTTTCATGATGGTATTTGGAGTGTCACTATGAGAAGGAAATATTTGAAAGGAGTTGATGTTGTATCATGGCTGAGGAAGAAACACTTTGCTTTCCCAATAGCCTCCATTATTTGGAAAAATCTATTGACTACACTACCTGTGGTTAAGCGGTGGATTGCTTGGAAGGTTGGTACAGGTATGAGAGTTCTTTTAGGCTTGGATCCTTTTCTAGGTGGAGGATTTGGCTTTATACTATCAGAAGAATTTCTACCACACCTACACAGTCGGGGCCTTTGTTATCTTACATATATACATAAGACAAATATATACAACTTGACAGGTTCTAGTATTTAGCTCTCTGCACAATATCTTAGAATCACGGGAACTCTAGCCAGTGAATGGAACACATACATACAGGGAATTTACCAAAATGGGATCACTTTGTCTACAGAACCAGATAGGTTGGCTTGGACTTGGAACAAAATAGAAGGGACTGTGACAATAAAAGAGGCCTATAATTCCTTTATATATCTTTACGAGGATGATGATTTGAAGTGGTGGTATACAGTTATATGGAAAATCAAAGCTCCTCCAAAATCAATTCTATTTATGTGGTTATGCTTAGGAAATAAAGTCCTAACAGGGGAGATTTACAGAGAAAGGGGTGGAATTGGACCTTCACCCTATCCATTATGTTTGAGCAGTGAGGAGACCATACAACATCTTGCAGTAGATTGCAGCATTACTCATGATCTTTGGACTTTGATTTGTAACATTCTTCAAGTAAAAAATAATTGGCATCTACAGCAAGGCGAAAGGTTGTGGCACATCTTGAATAATGCAGACAATTCTTTGCTTTCATATTATGATACCCAAAACTTGAGTCCAACTTTGAAAAAACCTTTTCCCATCTAAGTTAATAAAGAGGATCATCAATTTGGGTAGGAGGTACTTGCTCTTAATTGTCACCTTATTTAACATTGAATAACCAATGCACATCCAAAAGGTTCCATCCTTCTTATTGACTACCAATATGTGTTCTATCCAAGGTGATGCACTTGGTCATATGAATGCTTTGTCTAATAATTATTGTAATTGCATCTTGAATTCACTCAACTCATTAGTTTGCAATATATTCCAGGCCTTGGATATGGGCATGTGTGTGTTATTTTATGCTATCTTGTCGCCATTGTTGTCCATTGGAATCCACTTGAGTCACCCTTCACGAAAAGGGGAAAACAATGAGAAGAGAGGGTGATGGAATGCAAATTACTAGCATGTTGAAATTGGTAGGAAAATTTTCATTTTTGGTGTTACAGATCTAAAAATTACCAACATATCCCACTTGTAGTTGAAATTAGATTCACTCTTTAGAGATTATGTGATGCCGCAAGGCCTTAATCATCACTCAATAGAAACAAAGGGAATTGTTACATATAGGATAGATATTCCATATGTAGGTCATAAATAAACACTTTGAATTTAAAAGACAAGCCTAAAAATATGCATCATTTACTTGTAGCCATTGATTCTTTACAACACCTGTAAGTTGACAAAATTTTAATCATCAAACAAAAATGAAATTCGTCTTCAAAAGAGCATCAAGACCTTTTAGACGATTCAAAAGACACCTGAACTGAGGTGATCCTTCTAGCTTCAACCAACTTAGCTTTAAATTTCATGGCTCTCGCATTAGTAACCCTATTTCGTTTGACCAATTTCTGATTTTTTAACAACAGGATTTTCCCAAGAGTTTTGTACCTATTCTTCCTCTCTCTCATACAATTCCACTTTTCAATCTAGGTTACCAATTCACCTTTCAAATGAGCAATTTTTTCAGTGGCAAAGGAATTGATCAACTAGGATTCTTTAACATCAATTTCCAAGGAGGATATTCGATGGAATTGGGATGCAGAGACGAATTCTTCCACAAATTTCTCATTCGGTTCATCAATTGTCTCCGCAGTTTTTACAGGCTTCTGATCAACCTCCTGGGTTTGATTGAGGGAAAGGATTAGAGTGTTGAGTATTTCTTGCCCTCATCTAAGAAGTAGAGTCATACATAAACTTAAAGTCTACCTGGTTCATGAGAGCATTGTTTTGCTGAGACTTTGATGAGTCACTAAGCTCGACGAGGGGCATCCTCACCAAGCAAGTTTCTCTCTACTAAGAGGGTTGTGGTCATACTTCGGGTGGTTCGACGAGTTTCCCTGTCACTCATAACCTTTCTCATCTAATCTTCATCCCTTGCGTGAGACTACAAGTTGGTTATGGACAAAGGGGGTCGTTATTGATATTACCATCAATAACCAAAGGTTTGTTTACTTTTGTTTGGGGATTTTCACAAACTGTCTCAGGGTTTGTCTCAAATTCAATTACAGGTTCACCAGCACCTAGGGTTTTAACCGAACTCGGCTCTCCATCTTCTAAACTAGTTTCAAGATTGGGGTTTTCAATATCAAACCCCATGCACTTGCATCGGGCTCTAGACCTATGACGAGGCCATTCTTCGTTGACCCTGTATCCATTCCTGGTAAGGAGTAAATCCCAACTGTCACCCAATTGATTTAACTGATGTGAAACCAGAATCTTAATCAACCCGTGGTGAAAGAGGCTTCGTTCTTTATCAGCTATGTTGTTTTGGAACGCACAAACCATTTTCTGCAGACTGTTAATTAAATAATAGGGCATATTGACAGGACGACCTTTGAACACAAGCAATAACCTGAGGTAATAAAAGTGAGTTTGGGACATACGTCCTTCACAAGTAGTACACCTGATGATTAACTCAAGCAACGACTGCCATTGTTTCTTCAACATTCGTGAAGGAAACTCGAACTTGGATTTCACTTGCTGATTGGATTTAATCATGAACCCCTTCCATTCATCACTCTTCATATGTTTTCCTTTGAACCATCGTTCGCCAGTTAATGGCAACCCGATTGCTTGTGAAACAAATTCCTCTATTAAATTGAGGTCAACATCCCCAATAAGTGTTGTCGAGCCATCAAACGAGGACGTGAATGCTAGGGTTACTACCATGTTATGTCCTGAGAACATCTCAAAGAAAGGCATCCAACCTATTTTGGTCACCGTTTCGACACACTACGGGTAAATATAAAAAAAATCAGGCCCAAAAAGCTCAAAATGAGAAACGGGCGCCATGGGACTAATATTACAAGATACAGGCAAGTTCAAAATCTCAACTGAGAGGTGAAATAGACTTACCATCGGACCTTGCAGATTTACCAAAATCGTAACCGACCTCATGTCATCCGTGTACAATAGATACTCAAGCATGCGTGAGAGATGTAAGGTAATGATACTGTGAAGAACTTGCAACAATTAATTGACGAAAATACACAATATATCAGATCACAGAATACTTTTATTGATCGCAGGCCACTTCGAGGGGGAAACCTCCTTTGAGCAAGCTCAATACAAAATAACTTCACGGTGCCTTCATAGGCCTCAACACACACTTATATACTAAGTCTAGGCACCAATACTATGGGTCAAAACCATGGGCCACTACAAACTATGGATCAACAATACTACGGGCGACTTAAAAAGCATATGCACCAACAACAATAAAACAAATATGGATCAACAAATACTATGGGACGACTTACAAAGCATATGCATCCAACAACAATATACTAACAAAGTAAAGACATGGGTTCCTAACATCCCCCCCCCTTAGAAAAATCTTTGTCCTCAAAGCTTTAGATGTGGAAATTGTTGATAAATCTGAAGGAGTGGTTCCCATGTAGCATCCTCTGGTTGCATGTTGTGCCACTGAATTAAGACCTCTGTGATAGATCGGGAGCGAACTTGACGAGTGCACCGATTGAGGATGACCTCCACCTCCAAAAGGATGGATCCTTCATTATCCAGTTCGGGTAAAATAGTTTGTCCACTGATGTTGGTGCCAAGAACTTTCTTCAGACAAGAGACATGAAATACTGGGTGAATGCGGGACGATGGAGGAAGTTCCAATTTATAAGCAACGGACCCAATCTTCTGAAGAATCCGATATGGCCCATAGAACTTTGGAGCGATCTTGTGACATCCTTTGAGTTTCAGGGAGGATTGCTTGTATGGATGGAAACGAATAAAAACCATATCGCCTGCTTGAAAAGTGCGCTCAGAATGGTGCTGACCAGCTTGTTGCTTCATGCGATTTATTTCCATGTGAAGATTGTCCCACAAAATGCGAAGAATCTGATCGCGGTTTCGAAGGACCGTGTCAACTGCTTGAACTGGTGAACTGCTGGGGGTGTATGGAAGAAGAACTGGAGGTGCCTGACCATAGACTGCTTCATATGGGGTCATTTTAGAGGCAGTGTGGTAAGAGGTATTGTACCACCATTCAGTGAGAGGGAGCCACTTTTCCCACTGATGTTGTTGTTCAGAGGTGAAGCAACGAAGATAAGTTTCCAAGAATTTATTGATAATTTCAGTCTGACCATCTGTTTGGGGGTGATACCCTGAACTCATCTTCAAGTTGGTGCCAGTGTAGCGAAATAGTTATGTCCAAAAATGACTGGTGAAAGTCGCATCATGATCCAAGACAATGGAAGAAGGGATGCCATGAAGACGAAAGATCCGGTCCAATAAAATTTGAGCGACTGAGGAGGTTGTATAGGGATGGCTGAGAGCACAAAAATGACTATATTTGGAGAGGCGATCAACCACAACGCGAATCACTGTCTTCTCGCCAGATTTAGGGAGCCCTTCAATGAAATCCATAGAAATATCTATCCAAATCCGTGTAGGTATGGGCAAGGGTTCAAGAAATCCTGGAAGGAGTGTCGTTTCACCCTTATTGCACTGGCAGGTATCACATTCAACCACCATCTATTGAATTTTCCTTTTCATGCCCTCCCAAAATAAGTTACGTCGTGCTCGTTCATATGTTTTGAGGAACCCAGAGTGCCCTACCGATGGAGAAGCATGGAGTTCATAGAAGACAACCTGTTGAAGATCTGTGCTCTAGGGAAGCACCATCCCAAGAGTAATGTGGTACAGCATAACGGTTGTTGGTCGAGCGTTGGATGATTTGAGATAAGAAAGAGTCATTGACATAACCCTGTTGAACAGATTGCAACCAATTTAGAACAGGCATAGAAATAGCTGAAAGAGAACCTTGGGCATCAAATGTACGAGAAAGAGCATCCGCCACAATATTGTCCTTACCCTTCTTGTAAGTGATCTCATAGTCATAAACCATGATTTTTCTAACCCATTTCTGTTGTGCTGGGGAGAATACACATTGTTCCAAGAAATATTTCAGACTCTGGTGATCAGTCTTGATGCAGAAATGATTCCCTAATAGGTATGGTTGCCACTTCTGTACTGCATGCAAAATAGCCATCATTTCCTTCTCATATGTAGAGGCAGCTAAATTCTTACCTGAAAGGGCTTTGCTGGTGAATGCAATCGGGTGTTCATCTTGAAGGAGAACAGCACCAAGTCCATTACCGCAAGCATCACTCTCAATAGTGAAGGGCTTGGAAAATTCGGGCATAGCTAGAACAGGAGTAGTACACATAGCTTGTTTCAGTTTGTCAAATGCACACTGAGTAGCATGTGTCCATGTAAAAGCATCCTTTTCCAATAGAGCAGTTAATGAAGCTGCAATCTTCCCATAATCCTTGACAAACTTGCGGTAGTAGCCAGTCAACCCCAAAAAACCATGAAGGCTCTTGAGTGTCTGAGGATGCGGCCAAATTTTCATGGCAGCGATTTTGGCAGGATCCATGAAAACCCCTTATGCTGAGATAATGTGCTCGAGATACTCAACTTCCTTCTGTCCAAAAACACATTTAGACTATTTGGCGTGGAGATGATGGTTAGAGAAAAGTTGCATGACAAGATCCAGATGCTAGAGATGTTCAGCCCATGTTTTACTGTAGATGAGGATATCATCAAAGAATACCAGAATGAATTTCTGCAAGTAGGGCCGAAATATTTTATTCATTAAGGCCTAGAATGTGGAAGGAGCATTAGTGAGGCCAAAGGGCATGACCAAAAACTCATAGTGGCCATCATGTGTACGGAAAGATGTTTTAGGGATATCATCCTCATGAACCTGAATTTGATGATACCCAGAATAGAGATCCAACTTGGACAAAAATTGAGCCCCATGAAGCTCATCAACAACAGGAATTGGAAACTTATCCTTGATGGTGAGGTGATTAAGTGCTCGAAAGTCAAGGCAGAGGTGCCATGACCCATATTTTTTGCGGACAAGAAGAACTAGAGAAGAAAAGGAACTAATGCTTGGGCGAATAATACCTTGCTTCAATAAGTCCCGAACAAGCATTTCAATCTCTGTTTTTTGGTGAAATGGGTAGTGATAGGGCCTGGTGTTGGGAGGAACACTTCCAGGAAGGATCTGAATATGATGGTCTTCTGGCCTTGAAGGTGGCAATCCCACTGGTTCAACAAAGAGACATGTATATCGATTCATAATTTGTTGTATATCCAAAGGAGTAGTGGAGACTGCTGATGGTTGCATCTGAATGGAATGGATCTGAGCGATGACACCATGTGAATTCTTCTTAAGGATTTTTTCCATGCGATGTGAATTACTGATGCTGAGAGACCCTGGTTGTAATCCTGTCAATGTGTGTTTTTGTCCATTGGTGGAAAACTGCATCCAAAGTTCAACAAAATCCCATAAGATAGGGCCAAGTGTGCGTAGCCAATGAGTGCCCAAAACCACATCACATCCTCCTAAGGTCAAGGAAAACATGTCAGAGCGCAGGGTATAATCTCCCATAGAGATACACACATTACGACACTTCCCTTTGCAAGGTAAGGTGCCCCCATTAGCCACCATGACTTCAAAGTTGGAGCAAGGATGGATAAAACAATCATCTTGTTTGGCGATCCGAGGGTCAATGAAATTATGAGTGCTACTAGAATCAATGAGTATTGTAAGAGGAAGCTTCTTGAAGTAACCCCTGACTCGCATTGTTTGGGGGGTGGTGATTCCAACTAAAGCATGGAGAGATATCTCTGGCTGGTCATCCTGAGATGGAGGGTCAATAGGAGGTTCCTGAATGTCGACCTGAGAATCCATTGTATCTGGATCTTCGTCACCAATTTCAGAGGCAGGCAGAGAATCCACATCCAATAGATACAGCTTTTGCTAAACACATCTATGTCCCTGAGTGAATTTCTCGTCACAATTATAGCAAAGCCCCTTTTCTCTTTGTGCATGCATCTCTGTTTCAAACAAATGCTTGATAGGAGTTGGTCGAGGAGCCGGCGGTATGGGTGGTCATTGAGAACCCATAATTAAGAAGGGAACAAAAGTGTGCTTGAAACGTTGTTGGGATGCAATCTTGTCTTCTGCCAACTTAACCAACCCCAGGGCTTCCATCATTGTGTTGGGACAGAACATTTTGACCTCAGAGCAGATGGCATCCTTTAGACCACTGATAAAACAACTCCGGTAGAAGTCATCAGACAATCCTTCAGTGTGGTTGGCTAGTTTCTCAAATTCGGTTTGATACTCTCTCACAGTGCCAATTTGGTGAAGTTTAGTGAGGGCTCCTGTGAAGTCATCAAAAGCACTAGGACCAAAGCATTGCAAAAGGAGCTGGCAAAAGTCTGGCCATTTTGGATCTTCATAAGCCTTGATATACCAATGGTACTATTGAAGAGCTTCCTGTTCCAAATGAAAGGATGCAAGTGGAACTTTGTTGACATCAAAAGTATTATACAGACTGAAATACTGTTCTGCACAATAGATCCATCCAGTTGGATCAGTACCATTGAAGCGAGGAAAATCAAGCTTCGGACCACAGAAATTGCTGGAAGAAGAGAACCCATTGTCTGATGAAGACTCAGACTGTCGTTTGTTGTTCATGGCTAAATGCTCAAGATGGAGGCCGAGAAATTTTTCATCCAGATCCTAGAGTTTGGCTTGAATGGCGGGAAGTGCTTCCTCCATAGTTTTTGCTACGGCGCGGGTGACAACCATAACAAGGATAGTTTTTGCTCCGGTGCGGGTGACAACCATAACAAGGATATTTTTTGCTCCGGCGTGGGTGACAACCATAACAAGGATAGTTTTTGCACCAACGTGGGTGACAACCATAACAAGGATTTTTCTTATTTTTTATTTTATCAGTGGGTAGAAAAACAAAAACAGAGACTGTTTCAGTAAAGGAAAAACTAGATTTGGGCAAAAATCAGAAGGGTAATTTGGGTTTGACTAGGTTTTGGACACCATCTAAAGGACAGGGAATCAGAAAAGGAGGATTTCAGAAGCGGGGTGAAAGAATGAGAAAATTGGGCAGAGAGGGACAAAGAAGCATAATTAGGAAAGGAACTCTGTGGTTAAATTTGAAGGCGATCGGGTGAAATATGAAGAAGTTATGGCAAACCCTAAAAATAGACAAATGTGAGATTTCGGGTGTTGGGAAGTGGAATTTGGGATAGGGTCCTCAGGAATGATCGGCAAAAAACGGATCTGCAATGGCGCGGAAGTGATCGGAAACAGATGGATCTACAACGACACAGAAGTGATCGGCAATAGTTCTGGATAGAGGAACTCTGCGATGTATCAGCTGAAAATAGATATGGACCCCAGGTATGCTCGGATTCCTAACAGTTCAAGGGATTAACTCGGTCACCAATGTTGTCTGATGGCTTGCGTATTGGGGCAGTACCCCTCACTCCATGGCTCAGGTAAGATTGATAACCGCTTTGCCACAAACGACAGCTCTTGGTTTACCTCACGGGTGGGAACTAGTCAATCAGGTAGGGGTCGTTTCCCTTTTTGCTGACAAGTCCTCTCAATGGGCCAAATACTGCGGGGTTTCTGTGGTACTCCTCACAATGAGTTTTAGGGATTATGCCCAAGTACTTCCCATAGTTAAGCGGATAGGGATTATTCCCAAATCTGAACCTGCAACAGATGCGAAAAAAATTGGCAGAAATTTCACCCAGCGAGCCCAAGAAAGCGCTCTGATACCAGATGTGAAGAACCTGCAACAATTAATTGACGAAAATACACAATATATCATATCACATAATACTTTTATTGATTGTATGCCACTTCGAGGGGGCAACCTCCTTTGAGCAAGCTCAATACAAAATAACTTCACGGTGCCTTCATAGGCCTCAACACACACTTCTATACTAAGTCTAGACGCCAATACTATGGGTCAAAACCATGGGCCACTACAAACTATGGATCAACAATACTACGGGCGACTTACAAAGCATATGCGCCAACAACAATAACATAAACTATGGATCGACAAATATTGTGGGACGACTTACAAAGCATATGCGTCCAACAATAATATACTAACAAAGTAAAGGCATGGGTTCCTAACAGATACCCCTGAACCTGCAAGAGTTATTTGAGTTTGCAGAACGCACAAAGTGCGATGATGGCCTTGGGAGGATGACAAGCGGATAGTAATGATAGATGACATTTGTGTCACTGTCATCCATAAAAATGGCAATGCATTACAATTACCCTATCAAACCTTGTCTTTTCGTAGTTTATGCTAACACCTGGATCGACATACCTTGCATATTCGTTTGATCAACATAATAAGGTTAATGGAATTAATCTTACCTCAAGGCGTTAATAAAATGATTTATAATCATGTAGATATTATCCATTGGAAATTAAGAATGAAAATTAAGAATGGGATAAATGAATGGTTATCACATAATGATAATTAATATGATAACAACATGAAACAGACTCTTAATATCAATATTGGAATGATCACACTCATGCCTTAAGATAACTCAACTCTTCGAAATGGAATTGATAGATCAAAATAATAGTATGTGATACAAGGTATTGTCAATAAGTGAAGTAGCTAGGATAATGAATGTAATACTTTGCATAACCACAATTTATATCATTGGTTCAATCTGTAAAATTTAGGAGCTGCAAAATTTCAACAGGATTAAGATCCATCATTTAACCCTCAATGATCAAAAAAGAAATAAGAAGTAAATGAAACAATTAATCCAATTTGAAACCAACAACAATTTCCAATTCCTATGTCCTAATCAAGATTATGACCTTATTGGGAGTACCTTCTGAATCAAAGATTCTGAAGGCACTCCTAAAATATAGATTTTATGAGTATTGATAACGGAGACAACCTAGATATTGGTCATAGTTAAAGGATTCATAAAGGAAATAGATCCAATTAATGCTCAAATTGGTCTGAAGGGTGTTGCTTTCCAACAGGGCTGTATCAGAGCGGACAAAGTAGATTGATGATGGAGTCCCAGTCTAAGGTGGTGCACCAATTAAACGAACCACCAATACATAGATGTTGGCCCATATTGGCTAGACAGTGAGGCAAGCTGACATTATTGGACCCTATAGGAAACGATGTGTAAAGGCCACCTCTATGTTGAGGCCCCTACCCCATTTTATAGCGATAGGCCACGTTAATCCTCTCTATAATCTGGATACACCACCTTTTAGTACTAAATTTACCCATTTTAACATGATGGGGTAAACTAGGGTTTACTTTTGTATCTATTCCCACCCAACTAGGATAGCCACTCACTAGACGCCATCTTTTACCTCTGAATCCCCTCCCCCTTTTACAAGGGTGAGGCAGGGCAGAGAAGGAACTCAGCTTGGTAGCTCTTGGGTTGATAAATCATCCATAATTCTTAGGGCATTTACATAATCTTCATTCATCATCTGTATTCTTCAAATACACATGCTAACACCTACAGCCCTGCAGGTCATACATAATCCCATTCTTAACACAAGAGTAGTTTAAGAATCCAAAAGAATATTATTTATTAATCAAGCTCATTATAACTCCTCAACCACCAAGCAATAAGAATAAGAGCTAATTAAAATGAGTTTACCATATCTCTACATAGCCATACTAGCCAACACTCTGTAAACCTAACAAGGTCGGATTTGTGTCGACTCGGTTTTAAAGCCCAAAACTGTGTTGGTTACGCGTTTGTTAGAGGGATACTCGAGTTTCAACTCATGAAATATTTCAGGATCCACATCGATTTGGACAGAAAGCCAGACACACACATCCACTACGAGTATTCATAAACGGTTTTACGTGAGTGAAATGAGGGGGTCGGTCCTGTATTTTTGTAACCATATACATCCCCAACATTAATAGATCTAGATACTATATCATCAATCGCAGGGGTGGTTTTTAGGTGATATCGCGTAAGAGGCCAGCCCAATGACTGAACCTGTGAGCTTTGCAGTCTTCCCCACTCCATATACCAAACATATTACAGCATTGATGAAGGGTTTCTACACCTGTTACGAGAATAAAAATGGGGTCGGAGAAAGTGCAGAGCTGGGGGAAATAGTCCCGATAGGGTCAAGATGCATATTCAATTTGACTGAGTGGATCCAGTTAACTCATTTTACCTAGTGCCGACTTCCCTTTGCTTAGTTACAAGTTTAGTTTCATATTCCCTACTGTACCCTACCAATAAAAGAGTCGGTTGAACCAACAGAGTCGGAGCCTACGTCCCTTCTGGATCGAGTGTAATATCCCATAACACCCGCATCTGAGCAAGCATCCCTTTCATCTGTTAGATAGCCTATTTCATATCCATACCCCGTGGATTTAGTTTTATATCCTCCTATTGTGGAGCCTATTATATTTTCGGGTCCAAATTGATAGTATGTAGCATAAAATCCAGCAACGAAGGTATCACATAAGTAAAGGCAATAGAGACTGTAGCGGGGTCTCCAGTCAGCATTCCAATTTTAGTTTTCGTACCTTGACCTCGTATTTCGTTTTTACGAGGAATGAGGAAGGGAGTGGGTCGCTCTTATTATTGGGTGGAGTAGAGTTAAAGGAGTGAGTGGAGTGGCACAACTACATTTGGACTTAAAAAACGACGGTAAAATCCGACGGCGCGTCGATCTCTCTATTTTTACCTATCAAAAATCACAAGTTTGTAATTTTTTTTTTTAAAAGGGCCCCAACTGACGGTTTTGCGATGGCGCGTTTAACACCCATCAGTTTTGCTACAGTTAGCTGAGGGGCCGTCGGATGTTCGACGGTAGTGGAAAATTTGACCATTGGTCAACTTTTTAATTATATTAATTTTTTATTCCATGATTTGTGCTGCCATCGAATATCCGACGCTTAAGTGATATAAATAGAGAAGTAGGCCAATTACATAAACTCACTTGTGATTCCTCTTCTCTTAGGCCATGCGCATAAGGTAAAGAGAAGTAGGCCAGCCGAAATATGTCTAGGGCATATTTTATGCTACTTGGGTTTGCTCGTAATTTGTTCTTAGGTTTGAGTAATAAAATGCCACGTAACAATAATGTTACAGGTCATCAAGATCAAGAACAAAATCGACAATTGCTTGCTAGGTTGTGGGATGGAGTGCAAAGAAGGGGTGATGGAAAATGTTATTGTCCTTACAGTCGATGTAGGGGCTTTAATCCGAGAAGTTTACTGATCTCAACAGCTAAAAGACATTGTAGGGAACATGGACATGTTGAGGGGGGGCATGAATATCATCCATTGGTAAGTCCTATTTCAATATTATATATGAGGTCTTTATATTGAGAGTTTTTGTAATTGTATATTGTATCATTTTTATTTTTGTTACTTAATCGACATGACTAATGTTTTTTTTTATGTTTTAATTGTAATTATAAAGGAAGGGCCTCCTAGGGCAGTTCTGAACATGGAGAATGTGATAATTGCGGAACAACTAGTGTCGGAGGAACAATATGCAGGTCCTGCGAATATTGATGATCAAGTTAATGATGATATGGAATTAGACGATGATCATGATGATAACATATTTGAGGATGATGGTGCAAATACATTAATCAATGATGCATTTAATGTTATAATGGACGATGATCAACATCATGAAAATCATGACGACTTTGATGATATTCATGATTTACCTATACTTGAGAAGGCAGACGATCCCCTTTTTGAAGGCTCCCACATAACTCTTCTCTCTACTGTGTTGCTGATAATGAACTTGATGGTTATGAATGGTTTTTCAAACACATCCATCACGCAGATGTTAAGGTATGTGATTATATTTTTCATTGATCGCATATTTATGATCACAATAAATTACATATATTTATGTTTCTATAATATTTCTATTCTAGTTATAAGTTCATCAAAAAAGGTAATAAGGATGAAATTTTTGTCGTTAATTATATATTCTTGAAATAATTATACTAACCATTATTTTTTAAATTTGTTGTAACAGGTTGATAGGTGAATATTTGTTACCACCATCAAATATTTTACCTCGCACATACTGAGATTTAGCTGCCATCATGAAATATATTGGAATGAAGTATCAAGCAATTGATGCATGTCCTAATGATCATATTTTATATTATAATCAGTATGAATTTGCAACAGAATGCCCTATATGTCATAGCAGTAGATACCGAACAGATCAAGTAACCAAAAAGGTGTCTTGTAAGGTTCTTCGTTATATTCCTATTATTCCACGCTTGCAACGACTGTTTAGGTGCAAAAACATAGCACAATTTATGGATTACCACGCATGGAATAGAAGTGGATATGATATTCTTCGAATGCCTGCAGATGGTTCTGCATTTATAGACATGGAGGAAAAATGGTCACACTTTAAAGAAGAACCTCATAATGCTAGACTTTCTTTGGCAGCGGATGGTGTCAATCCATTTGCAGAGTTGAGATCTACTTACTCGGTCTAGCTTGTTTTTGTTATCAACAATAACATTCCTCCATGGATGTCAATAAAGAGGGAGCATATAATGTTGGCAATGATTGTTCTAGGTATAATTTGTACTTTAGAACAATAATTTTTTAAATATGCATGATTAGTATTTAATTTGTGATATTTGTTGCATATTTACTTATATATTATTGTATTTGTTGTTTTCTTTTAGGTAAGTACCAAGTTAAAGATATGAATGTATATATCGAGCCTCTTGTTGATGAACTACTTAAGCTATGGAATGGCGTCACTATGTATGATGTCTCTAGACCAATAGGGAAAAGGGGATTTCAATTCCATGCAATGCTTACCTGGACAATTCACGATGCTCCAGGGCTAACACATTTTTGTGGTATGTAATTGTAACGTACTGCACTAAGATAGTTTTTAATTTTATTTAGTGATATACTAATCAGTTATACGTATGTTTTTTAAATAATTAGCATGATATTATATAAAATATATTTTTCTTACCATAATTTATCCATGTAGGTCTTCAAACAAAGGGAAAATTTGCATGTCCAGTTTGTGGTCCCAAGATGAAATCTCGTCGTTCAAAGAGTTTGTCAAAGGAAGTGTTTGATGAGTATAGGCACTTCCTCTCTAAGAATCATAGGTATTGAACTACCGAAAAACATATTTTCAATGGGAAAGAGGAGACCGCATTAAAACCACAGAGAATGACACCTCACATATGGAAGTTGCAATATAATAGAAATCATCAAGGTACGAATCAATTTGTCTATCTTATATATTCATATTGATCATCTCTGATATGTTTTTAATGTTTTGTTTTGGCCGATTGTATATTTAATTTTATTTATTGTAATATACGACATTTTAATCTCTAGTTTAGCTTATATATTGATTAATACTGATGGTCGTGAACATGAAGGTGTAAATGGGCTTCCACGAGGAATGAAAAGTTATCCCAAACAATTTAGTAGGTTTCCCTACTATGAGCACTTACTAATTGTTCATTTGTTTGATACAATGCATATTGGAAAGAATGTAGCTGAAACACTATGGCGAATATTAGATGGAAGGAGTGACAAAGAAAAAATTGTCAAAATTTGCAGTGACATTCAGGACTCCAATCATGCAATGAAAGATATCATTGAACATTTAAACAATGATGGAGACCAAATTAATATAAGGTCACTTCCATGGTTATTGACTAAGTAACAAAGCAATGCGGTAAAAGAAGTGATAGAAAAAATGAAATTTCCCACAGGATTTTGTTCGAACATAAAGAATATCTTAACAAGGAAAGGTGATTTTGTCGAGGTAAAAACACATGATTGTCATATCTTCATTAAGGTAATTATATATTTATGGTATTATATATTGCTATATTACAATACTGCATGTTTTTGGTTTACTTCTTTGCCTAATTTTGAAAAATATATTGATGAAACGTGTTCATTGTTACAATATGTTCTACCTGTATCTCTCCCAGACAACTTTGACAATAATGTCAAACAGGTCATATATGATCTTGGAAAATACATGAGGTAATTAGAAATAATTTTTTTCACGCTAAATTTGTAATTTGTTTAATCCATTGTATAACTTATATGAATTATGACATTTTTTTTAGTCAATCATGTAGATTTATACTACAATGTTTAATTTATGTCATTAAATGATATCATTATTTTCTTGCATCACATGTAGATGGTTTTCATCTAAATAAATCCACAAAGAAGATATAAGGTATTGGAAGAGAGAAATTCCTCGTTTAATGTGTCAAATGCAGAGATTTTTACCTTTGACATTTTTCAATGCACAAGAACACTACCTCATACACCAAGTTGAGGAGATTGAATTGTGTGGACCTATACACACAAGGTCCATGTGGATGGTTGAGAGGCACTTGAAATTTATGAAGGCTTTAGTTAGACAAAGAGCACATCCAGAGGGTTCTATGGTGGAGGGATATATGGTATTTCAGGCCATGGTGTATATTGTTGAATATCTTCCAGGGTTGGCGTTTATTAAGATGGAATTAGATCGATGCAATGGTGATCCAAACTCTACTAAGAAATTCGAAGGAGAGTACCTGTTGGGGAAAGGTAGATCGAGGAAGGTCAAAGGTAATTATTAAATATTGGTGTATATTAATAATGTTAATACATTTTAATAATATCGTACTTAATTATTTCATTTTTAATATTCATTAATTATATGCATCATTAATATTATAATGTTACACCGCGTTAATTATTTTTCTGAGTTGATTTTTGTAAAAAAAATTCATGTAGTTGGCCGCGAGTGGGATGCACTACATTTGTATGTCGCAAACAATCTTGATTGGATGAAGGTATGGATTGAACGATGTAATCAATCTGGTCGAGGGCTATCATGGGAAGGTGTGGCTTCATTGGTTAAAGAAGCACATCTCAATGGAGATGGCAATCTAACAGAAAGGGAAATCGATTTATCATATGGTTTAAAAGATAAACAGGTAATTATCATGATATTAATATAAATATAAGCCACAATATTTTCAATTATGATATTCATGTTCATCTTGATTTATTTCATTTTCTTTGCATAGTACTTTAAGAACATAAAATACTTACTAGTTGTTCATTATCAATTGATCATGTACTGATCATTTAATTTACATGTTTTGCAATATATTGCAGGTAAAACACCACAAGGCTATGTGGTGCAACGGTCGTAAATATCGCATTAAAAAGATGGATGAAACAAGGAAAACATGTGATTATGGGATAACTGCAGTCTTTGAGGTCACTAATGTTTCCTCTAGAAGCGACAAACATCCAGAATTGTCAGAAAATAGATATTATGGGTATTTGGAAGATATCATTGACTGTGACTTTAAATCATTCAAAATAATTCTTTTTGTTGTGAAATGGTACAGGCTACGACTGAATCGATTTGATCCCGATAGAACTGTTATTGAACATGCTAATGGATTTACCATGGTCAATACAAGTTCGCTTGAGTCACGAACGTCAGATCCCTATGTTCTTCCAAGTCAATGTGAACAAGTATTTTACTCAGAAGTTCCTGGTAGACAGGGTTGGTCATTTGTTATTAGACATGATCCAAGAGGAAGGTCGGTAAAGTATAATATTGTAGAGGAAGATGAAGAGGGTGTTGAAGAAGAAGGTGATCATGTAGAGGATCAAATGAGTTAGATGTTGATGATCATAATGTTCCGGAGGAAGATGTTGAAGAGTTAGTTGAAGCAGATGATGTAAGAGACAATGTTCATGATGAAGATGATATTGACGATGATCACTTTATTGAAACTGACAGCGATGATGATGATGATATGGCCTTTAATCCTTATAATGTTGAATCCGGATCAGATGATACAGATGCAGACTTGGATGGAGAAGACGATCATGAATTGCATTAAACAGATGCATTGAATATTTCTAAGTGATGTGCGGTGGGGGGGGGGGGCAGATGAGCTTCCACCTTCACGTGGTTGTCCTTGTTGAGTAGAGAATATTAATATATTCTTGAAACAAAGAGAAGCTCGTTAAGGTTAATGCACATTTGTGCTTATTCCCATCATCATCAATACGATCATCATCACGTTTCCATTTCCATCATCCTCAATATTGTCACGATGACCATCAATATTGTCATCATCATCATCATATTCGTCATCATCATCATCATCAACATCATCCTAATCATCATCATCATCATCATCATCACCATCATCATCATCATCATCATCATCATCATCATCGTTGTCGTCGTCATCATCATCGTTGTCGTTGTCGTCGTCATCATCATCATCCTCATCGTCGTCATCGCCGACATTTTTAATATTTGATTGCTTTAGTTTTAGTATATTTAATAAATTAGGCATATAAGTATTTCATTTTTGTTTAGTTATTTTTCCTTCTGCTTTTTTACCATGATTATTATCAAAGTTTGAGTTCCCTTTATTATTCATATCTTTGTTTTCAATTAATGTGCAATTCTTCTTCATAATTGCAGTCGTTTCAAACAACTTCTATCTCTCATCTGATTCATGAAATTCAGGCACATATAATGTATACTACCCAACTATCCTATAAAGGAGTTAGTTCATCAACTGCTTCTTTTGCAGTGACTCAAGCACTCTTATTGTCATTTTATTTTCTGAGATTTGGTACTATTTAGTATTTTCCCTAGTTGGGTGTAGTACAACTTTGAGAATTTCATCCTTAGTTAGAGGCCCCTCAACATTTAACAACATATTTTAATAATAATGCATATTATCTTAGGATCTCATCTTCCTAGAAGAAATGAGGATGATCTCTTTCCTTATAATCTTGATTAAAATTTGAATGTGACATGAAGTTGTTTGAGTAATGCTATATCTTAGTTATTAATCCTCCTTAATTTGTATTAGAATAAAATATTAAAATATAAAATATTATTAAAATATATAAAATAAAAAGTATATAAAATATAAATTAAAAAATATAAAATATAAAATTAAACAAAAAAAATCAAAACAAAAAATTAAAAACAAAAACTAAGCATTTCCATTTCGTGCCCTAACCATTTCCTTGGCACCCGATCATCGTTCATCAAGCTGAGGTTTTTTGGTTCGGCATCTGCAACTCGTTTCTTGGTTCGGCATCTGCAACTCGTTTTTGGTTCGGCTTCTGCAACTCGGGGAAAATGAGGGTTTTTTTTATTGGTTGCCCATCTCCCTGACGGTGCCCCTGGCCATCGTTCATCTTCCCTCGCTCTCTATGGTCCTCGGCTCAAGAGTGAAGGTAACATCAACTGGTCTACATAAGCATTGGGCTCACAAATCAAGGGGAGCTTCAGGAGCATATTCAACAAGCAAGATTGTCAGCAAATTCGTCCCACAATGACAACGGTAAGTTCAAACCCTTCATCTCATGGAATTTCTACTGAGGTATGCTTGCTTACTTACTAATGTACTGAACTCGGTAGTTGAAGAAACCCTCCAAAATTCGGCACCCTTGATCTCTCCTTCTTGCTCTTAGAAATTCCCCAAATCCGTAATGAAGAAGCCCAATATATATTAAATGTTTTTAATTTCTATGAGTCTTCTAATCTCATCATTGCTATTGCCAATGGCTTCAGCACCAACCCCTAAACTTTGAAGTCGCTGCCAAGCAAGCCTAGCGCAGATGGGTAGCAGGGGCTGCCAAAAACGTCGTAGCCGCCTCCTGGGTTAGCATCTGTTGCACTGTGCTTAGTTCTGCTTGCATTATTGCCGATAAATTAAAAAAAATAAAAAATAAAAACTTTCTTGATAAGTAAATCAATCTTCGGAAACTGTCTCTAAATCTCTGTCAACTGAGCAAAATAAATTCTGAATGAGAGACTTCAAATTCAATCATACAGTCTTTGATTTCTAACATCCCAATAAGCTTCCCGTGCAATTGAATTTAACTCGTGCTATCTTTGACACTCCCACTAGGGTTTCCATCATTCCCCTATATATCTTTCTGTTTGATGATGATTCCCATGCCGTCTAGAGTAGAGTCTGATATAAATCCAAAAATTGTCCCCCACTGTGGAATATCGCAAAGCTCCTTTAGCTGTGTTGGACTGCTTTAGTTCATAGTTTTGGAAAGGGAAAAATCTCTAAAATTATATTTGTAACCTATTCTTTTAGTCTTCAACTAAAAGGGGATTACCCTCGTGGCTTATGGGTAGTAAGACCGGCCGAACAACCTTGAAATGACGTAATGCTCTTAACTATGAGGATTTTATAGGAAAATAATTTAAAGTATTACAGAAAACAACTGCTTTCCCAGGTCTGCTTGCTTACTACTGCTTGAAAGGGAAATTATGCCCAGGGGAAAAGGCCTGTTGCAATTCCATCCCACAAACTCATCCCCAAAGTTCCCAGGATGGCTACCTTCATCCAAATTTTCGCACAACATCACGGTTCATCACCCTCACCATTGTTGTTCAACAGTTCCCATAATATCTAATGAGGCCTATTATAACTTCACGATTTACCCCATGCAAATGGGGGGGGTAACAGGTTCAAAACCCCCTGAGAGGATTCCAATGATGCTAGGTGCAAATATTTGGATATTCCAATGAGGCTAGGTGCAGCTTAGCCAAAGAGGATATTCCTATAAGAAATATTTCTCAAAATAGAAAAAGAAGTGAATAATGGAGTAAGGATAAATGCTTAAGCCATTCTATAATCCATAGTTGTAGAATGGATACAACTATGGATGAAAAAAATGAAAAAATCTACCCAATATTCACACACAATCACTCAGTAATTTTTTCAAACACATTAGGCACCCCTGATATCAAGCATATACAGAATACCAAAAAATGTAGTGCATTTGCTCATGATTCTCCTCAACTATGGATTCTCCTTCTCCAATTGTTGGACTACATTCCTTTATTGTGCATTTTACTCCTAGACCATGTGATCAAATGTGATCAATAGGTGGGGTTGTGTATACTAAGGTCATTACTTACCTAATCTTGGAATAGGTATTTCAAGACCAAATCCCTAGGGTGTGTACTAGAAGGGTTCGATAAACCATAGCAGGATACTTTTTATAGAGTCAAAGTAAGGGTCCCTTTGATATCATTAACAATGGCAATCAAATTGGATTTCAGTTTAAAATAAAATAATTTTCTTGTGATCTATTCCAATCTAGATTATTTCCTTACTTAGAATCCAACAAAAAAAGATAGAATCAACATACACAAAACATTCATACATAAGATAACAATATTTTCCTCATGGGGAATAAACTCCAATATATTCTTCAATGTAAGATAAGTCAAGTAGTAATTGTTTAAAAATGCAATCATGTGTCACTTTTATGATTCCACTTCTATAGTATTGCATATCAAATGCCTTACACTTCTAAATTTCTCTTGGATGAATTTCTTAGCTATACATTGTTTTTCAATTGAGAATCTAGCTTGCCTACTACAACTTTCAACTCATAGGTGACGTTTCACAATGTCTACCATTTCTAGTTTATGCAACAAACTCTTTGTAGGTCATGATCCTTAAATCAACTTTTGTTGTTTGATTGTCCGTTCACAAACTTGGCTTATACCTTCCTTTGCTAATTCCTCCATGGATTCCACAAGCTAATCAAAGGAATATTGGTCTAGCTCACATAGTCTCACAAACAATGATTAATAAATTACTCCTGTAGCTGATATACAGTACTAAAAGTGAATTTAGTAGTGGAAAAAAATAATTTACAATAGATTGTCCTAAAATATCATGCGCAATAAATTATATCAGCATGCAGTAAAGAGCATTTAGACACATAATGTTTGGTCAACCATGACTCTAGAAAAACCCCACACCTTGAGGAAAACTAGTAAGAGGGAGAGTTATTTATCTTCTTGAATAAAGATTACAACAAAAAGAATTTACTTCAGAAGTTTGTACAGACATTACACTCAGTCATAGAGCCAATTCAATCTTGAAAACAGTGCCTACTTCAACCCATTAGAGTGCCTTCTTAAACCTGTGAGCCTAGGCCTCATGCACGTACTATTGGGTCGAGAGTGATCATCATTTATCAATGATGTATGCATGATTTGCCTTTGATACATGAGATTGTTGTAGCATTCTATGAATTTTTTCTGACTATTTCTCTTATTCGGTGGAGTGTAGGTACAACCAAATAGGTATTTGTCAGATCTGTCATCCTCGAGCGAGGAAAGATCAACAAGACTAGAGGCAAGTGAAACATCTAGTAGGCCTAAAAGAGCGAGATCAACTAGATGTCAAAAGATTAGAAGTAAATTTAATAAACGAATGGAATTTTTTCTCGCTGAAGGAGGTTCATGCTCTTATGATGATGAGACCATAGGCGACATCGATGTGCCCTTGAGGTACAAACATTTAGTCAAACAATGGGTACCGAAGGATCTTCCTCCTCTAAACATAGATTTTTGCATGAACGAGAGGATATTTTTGGATTTCACCTTCGTCACTACATGGTTTGGGGTTGTTTTGCATGGATGGCATAAAGGTGGGTTACGACAGATGTATCGAATTGATGGAGTATGTCGAACCCTGCTACAATTATAGAGATTGGATGCGGTTGGTCCAATATACATGCAGTATGCGTAGATACGGATTGTCTGCAAATTATTTAGAGTTTAAAAACAATAATCAAAGTAAAGGAGCGAGTATGTACATTGACGGAAGGCCCAAAGCATAAGGTAATATTGCGGGGTTTATAAATAGCACACAACCCGGGTCTACAAATAAACAACCCAATTGCATATTCGAGGGGCGTGAAGGAAACCGTGTTTTCATCTGCGCTATAAAATCAATAGCATTAGGGGAAGAGTTGCTGATCAGTTACAATCTGAATCGGATAGATACATATGCAGATACTTCGAGAGTGGTACATATAACATTTCACCAAACCTGTAATCAATGAATATAGTATCTTTCGTTTTTGTTTATGTTATTAATTTCGCAATATGTTTTCCATTAATTTTTTTTTAAATATGTTTTTAAATAAGATTTTCCCCGTGTATTGGTTTCAGTTCGAAATTAATGTTTTCATTTACTTTGTTGCAGTCAGTTGATCGGGGCAAGTCCCCAATGGAGCCTCGGAGGCCAACCGCCCCCTACAGGCGACAGGTATATATACCACATTTTTACTTATCTGCTTCTTTCGAAAGTACATTTGTTTAATTATGATATCAACGTGTTCAATATTTTGTTTGTAGGTTGAGGATCGGGGCAAGAGCCCCATGACGAATGATAGGACAGATGCATCGACTACGCCACAGTAGGTATACCCCATTGTAAAGTTTCGAAATTGAATATAAAAAATATGTTTTTAATTAATATTTTATCAATGTATTGGATGTTTCAATTCGAAATTAATGTTTTCAATTCTTGTGTTGCAGTAATCCGATGGGGGAAGGCCCCCAATGGATCATAGTGTTAGCACGCCACACTCATCGGGTCATGAGTAGGTATATAGCACGTTGTGAATTTCAGAAACTGTATTTAAGCATTATGTTTTCTAATTATATTAATGATTTCAAATTGATATTAATGTTTTCTATTTTTATGTCGGATGATACTTATCTATTGACACAGGATCCGAGGCATATGGATTTGGGGAACATTCCAACGATATTGACCTCGTGAATTCAAAGAATATCCAGGAGGCAGTTGAGAAAGAAAAAGAAAAATTAAATGATGAGGTCGTCCGTCTGCTAATATCTCATCCGCAAACAGATGAGACTAAAGCAAAGATAGATCTTCTGTTGCTTAGAGTACAACGCTTGGATGTAAGATGCAAACTCTTTAATTATAAGTCTATTTCAAATGCATTTTTTTTCCTATTCATATATGAGTAACTAAACTATTATTTGTTTCTATAGGAATTTTTTTTCCTCGGTACTACTGGTGAGGGGCATGTTGGTACCACTAAGTATGAAACCCCCACTGCCACTGATCCTGTATCTTTGCCGTCTGGCCAGTCAGGAACGCAAATTGAGGCACCCAATATAGAACATGAGAGTACTACACCCTCTGGTGGTCCAAGCACGACAGGTCGTGCTAACTAGGATCAGGGGCACATGCAGAAGAGTATGACAGTGATACTGCCCTCGATGCATTTCTTGGATCTTTCTGTGTCACTAGCATGGGAACACTTGAGACTACTTTTTTGGTGGATGAAAATCTCGTCCCCTATAAGATGAGTAAGATTCCAGGTACTATTTACAAAATGTTTTAACTATTTATTATAATTTTATTGGAATGTAATTATGAATCATTCTTTTTACACTAATTAACACATACTCGTTTATGCAGGAAATGATGTCTTTTACAGACATCTAAATGATTGGTCTTTAGAACTATTTGGGCCCACCATCCACACATGGTGGAACCGACAAAGTAAAGTTTTGAAAGATGACCTTATTCCTCGCATGGTTGGGTTTTTTGGTGCTAAAACCTTCAACCATAAAAAGGTCCTCGAAAAAGTTGGCCAACATTTACACATTGTAAGGGAGCAATATAGGAACAACTTAGCAAAGCATCCAAAGTATGAGCACCCTCCGATGATTCCAACAAGGGAGTGGAAAGCCTTGCTGGATGATGGAAGGGAGATCGCTATGGGTAAAGAGGGCAATCTAGCACCAGGCACAAAAAGGTATGCAATACTTTCAGCAATGCAATTATATCATCATTACACTTTATTTCCCATTATTTTGCAACGTCTAACGTACTTAAAATTACTTTTATAGGCTACCAGATACCTCGAGGGCCACCCAGGAAAGAGTAGAGAAACATGGGCAACATAAGCTTGGGCCTGGTGGATATTCAAATTTGGTAGCACGAATTGTAAGTATCAATAATTATTTTATTGTATAGAAATTATTATAGATTGCATTTAAAATTGTTTTCATGACGATATAACAACAACAATGATGATCTAATTGAAAATTACAGGCCGAAAAATTCAAAGAAGTGCCCACGGATGAAGACCTAAGGATTGGCTACCAACATGGGTTTTTAGGTGTTGTTGAACATCGAACAAGCAAAAGTGCTATCCAAACAGATTCTTCCGTTAATCCATCCTGTGCACAGGTAACTACAATAAACAAATTATATTTAAGATTAATTCATTGTGTTCTCTATTCATTAATAAACTAGCCCATAAAATATTGAGTCTCTTTGTGTTAAGCCTCCCAACGAAAGTAGACAAAATACAGAGGATGGAGGAGAACGAAATATTGAAGTTGAAGTTGAGCGACATCCAGGTAATTAACGTATTCCTCTGTTAAAAAAAACCTAGTCTGGATTAAAGTCTCAAATATTAAATTGCAAATACTATAGTGTTGTAAGTGTTGATGTTTTAATGCAGAGGGTCCTCATGTACAACTTGAGGCATCAGCAGAAGAAGAGCAAACACATGATATTCATGTGGCCCAGTTGCCAGGTAAAAATTATCGCTCTAATGTTTTTTTCTTAATGAAGGACTTATAATGAAATAATAAAAACACATCAAGTAATTAATATTTCTTCATTTTTCCAGTAGATCCAGGCACCTTACAGCATCCGCGTACACGTCGTGAGCACACGACGCGACAAACAAGATCATAGGCAGCTACAAAGGGCATAAGAAACAGAAAACAAATTGTAGAAGAGGATGTCACTCTTAGAGAATATGTGCAGAGAAAAAAGCGTAAAAAAAAGTAGTGATTGTAATAAGTACACAATTACATTATTTTTGTATGCATTGTCCTCGGATATTATTTTTGATATTATCGAGTAATGTCTTCAACTATTTCTTTTCCTATGTGTGAATGAATGAATGAGTTAATGAATGAATTCTATAAACTAATTAATGATCGAATGCACGCAATTCCTTTAAGACAAGAAACTCACGATGTTCGCACAGAAAATCATTTGTTTCCAAGCACATGCATTGGGTATGGGGAATTGAGAGTGATGTGAGGGGGGGGAGGGGCCATATGAGCTTCCACCTTCACGTGGTTGGCCCTCTTTAGTAGAGAATATTAAACTATTCTTGAAACGGAGAGGAGCTCAATAAGGTAATTAAAATGCTCTTCTATTCATATTTATTATAGATTTTTGTCAATTATTCATATTTATAAAACCTTCATTCTTCATACTGCAGGGTTCAAAACCATATCATTCGTTTTTCAGTGATGAGCTTAGCTGCGATGAAAACAATGAACAAAGAGGATAAAGGAAATGAAGGAAATAAAGCAGCACCAAATGTTTCTTTACAAATGGAAGAAGCCACATCACTATGGTAATGCTTACTATACATTATGATTTAGATATTTAGATTTCAAGTTTACAACCTTCATGTCACTTTCATAAACTTCAAGAATAGCATTGAACTGTGAGGCCCTAGCAATATTTGAAACTAGATGATGAAGCATATTGCACTCAGCCTCTAATGCTTGAATTTATCTCTTCTATTGTAGCAGGGTCTCCGTTAAAACTGCATAACCATTATTGTGAATTTTCTGTTGAGCATGAATTTTTCCTGTAACGAGGAAAATGTAGGTCCTGTACAGGGAAAAAGGGAAAAAGGGAAAATTTTTGAATGAAAACACAATGGTCAATGCCCTTGGTGGGAAAAATACCCAGGAACTGAACCCATTGACATTTGAATGACAACAGAATGGGCAATGCCCTTGGTGGGAAAAAATTGAATGACAACAAACTCAAACTGCTCTTGCGCAGGACCAATTTCAAATCCTTATTCAGCTCAACAACCCACATCTAGATATAACCAATCCATATAATGTAACAGATTTTCCATTTTAGCATAAAGTTAGAGAAGTTGAGAAATTATAGGGACATCAGGGATTTGTTATCTAAACTTGGAGGATACTAATCTTCCTTTGTGATTTGAATTAATCACCGGTTTATTATATTCATAAAGTTGTTAAGTAGAGAATAAGGAGAGGAGGTTAGAGAGAGAAATTAAAAAAATGGCCAAGGCCTTGACGCCAAGAATGAGAAATCAAGCCAGATAAATGATATGTATTAATCTGTTGATGATTAATTGAATGTATAAGGGTTTGACAGGAAACTCCTGTAGGTTAATAGAATTTGCTCTCTGTCATGTATTCTATAGTGATTTTGAATTAAACATACTCTGTTTTTGTGCAAGGGGAAAAGAGCAACTCTCTTTCAGCGTTGGGGTTTAAATTTCACGTCTTATTTGATAGTATTTAGTATGGATTCTCTGAAATTTTCTTGTGTAAATGATTGAGTGCAAACTTCGGCGATCTACATAGTTTCAGATTCATGGGAAATAGCATATTAATCTTCAAAAGCATTTATGAACTTTTTGCTCTGTTCCAGTGATTGAACATAATTTGTGTGCTCTGCTAATGATATTTCCAGCAATCAAGTTAATTAAATTTATGGTGATTTGCAGCAGTCAAAAAGGGAATTTATACGTTGTGTTCTAGTAATCAAGTGTAAACTCAGGCGTATAATAGTTGAACACTGTCAATCAATTGATGTGGAACGAAGAACAACAAACCGATCTTGTGCAAGAAGAGGGAATTGGATTGCATATAAGTGCGCTCTGCTTCTAATTTACTGCTATGATAAGTTGATCCACCATTAGAGGAAAAGCAATGAAGAACAAAAGCAGGTGCAAAATTCTAATTTGTCTAATAATAAATCAATTGTTTAAGTTGTAGCATGCAAATAATTATTTATGGTAACATTGATAAAGGAAACGAAAAGTAAGATGATTTTCTATTTGTATCCTCACACAGTGCTGGAAAGAGTCTAGAAACAACCAGAGAGAAACTTTGATTGGAGACGACAACTCACTCACCCCTATTCGGTATGTTGGCATGTCGCATCCAATATGAATTGCAGCATTGTTCCTCCTTGGAAAATGTGTTGTGAGCATATCTTTGATGGTTCTATTAGTTATGCCTCTGTTTTCCTAATATTATGGCTCGATGAGATATGTACCCAAATCAAAACCAAAGGCTACTTGCTTCTCCAAGATGTTTAAGATGTTTCCATGTTTGCATATATGAGCCATACTGCAGCACTGGTTGCAATAAAGTAATTGATTTTCTATTTGTACGTATTGGTTTTTGAATAACATGAGCATTTTCTCAACCAAAGGTATATGGCCACACACATGTATATACTTTATTAATTGACTAATTAGCTAATTTTCATCATCTTGTACTTTATATTTACAAGTGATGGAGAACTCTAAGATGTCAAGTTCTCCTCTACTATGTGTACTTCCTCATTATATCTTGATTATCATCAAGCATCTATGAGTAATCTTTTCACCTATGCTAAGGTTGGTTGTAATATGATTGTCAACATCTTGCCAGCCAAAGCAAAGTATTGGTTTGCCACTAGCCAAATTCAAACTTTATCTTTCCACATTGGAAACACATCTCTCTTAGAAGCAACCCATCTTGAAGCCTAGGAATGGAACCAAGGGTGACAGAAGCAATCCAAAAGCACCAGATACTACAATTGCTAATGTCTCAACCATGAAAATGTAGTTTTTCCACACCCATTCCAACACTTTCTTCCTGTGGTTAGGGGCGTTTGGCAGTGCTTTGATTCGAAGTGGTACGGTGCTCGAGTGACGTATAATAATGTACGGACAAAGTTGGGTCTTGCAGGTGATAATTCAATTAGTGTGAGGAGGTGTTTTCTTATTAATAACGTTTCATTCGAGGTACGTGAAGTTCTTTCCGCCCGACCACCAGGAGGGCGAAGGACGTTAAGTGACTTTTAGACCTAAGAAGGGCGAGGGACGAGGGAATAGATGATTCAGTGAGAGAAAATTTTCAGAACAGATAAGGGATCAATTTACTTATATAGTGTATGGGGATTGGGTCACTTACTTCAGAGCACCTATTCCATTGGAATGAGATAAATGAAAAGCAGAAAGAGGCGTTGAGAGACGCAGTGAGTCAATATCGTACCTCACGGATCGATGGGATTGCCCGATCGCCTTCTGTTAATCCTGGGTTTAAGGCCCCGAATAAGAGGCATCCCTCAGCTCCCCATCCACGATAAGCCAATTTGTCTTTAATAAACCGTGGAATGCAGTTCATTTATTGACGGAATAAACTGGAGGCCTTATTACCTAGGGTTCCCTTTCAAAGAAGAACAGAAAGAAGAAGCCAACTGCTTAAATTGAAAGGATCTAGCCCCATGATTATAAGAATATAGATATGCATATTAAATTAAGATGAAGGAACTTACCCCACCACTGCTCTGTGATGAGCAACCATATTTTGGCAGCCTTAACCCGCGTCGTGACCGCGTATTACCGCGGAACTTCACCGACGTTGATTTAAAGGATCAATTTCGTGCGGTGAGTTTCGATGCAAAAGGGTTTTCACCTTCTCGACACCGGATGAAAAGACTCTTCGCTTCCTTATCGAAGGTAGAAAAGAAAGCATCTTGATGAATTAGCATATTCCATCATTCATCAAAAGCTACCTTTGACTGCGAGGAAAGACAGAATGAATGAAGTATAAACGCTAAGTAGGCAGATTGCGGAGACTAGGAGCAAGCAACAGGAACTGAAAGCCAAAATATACTTATGGAATAAACTACCATTTATTGCTAACCATACAGCCCATGACACAACTAGAAGCAGCGCTCTGTGATCCTTGATTAATGGCTACTCAAACCATTGCTGCATACAAATCAATAGAGATTCTTTCCAATTATCCCATCTTCGTGTTAAGGAGAGAGCAGTTTACAAAACTTATTTTAATAAGGACATTTTCACTATAAATGATAAATGTTTTTTTTCTTCATCATGTTTCCAAACACAAAAATATACTTGGTCATTCCCATGCTCGTCTCTGCATTACATTCCAGGTTATAACTTTATTAGCCAAAGCTAGCCACATCAAATTATAGTTTTTCATGGAGGTTTTACCTTCCATAGGTATTCACTCCACCTTTTTATCTACCACTTATGGTCTTCGCACAGATCAAAGTGCATGGACTAGAAAATATTTATTAGTGCAGGTGGACTACAGCAAGTGTCTCTTTAGGGGCAATTGGGCTAGTTAATGGACGACCTAAGTAGTTATGGGCTAAGACGCTTGGAACTTTCCGCTAGTATATAGGGCTCTCTCTCCAGGACTAAGACTAAGCTAGGTTTCTTAAAGCTTGTTTACGAGGAGCTATTCCTCTCCGATCAATAAATACAATCCAATCAATAAATCAGCCCACCCACAATCAAATAAAGAAACACGGTATATCAATGTATATAACATTATGTGTTATCTGCACCTTGGTGTTCATAGTTTCGCTGTGGCTTTATTGAAACTGGATCAGTTTCCACTGGGTGTTCAAATCAATGTGTCCTATCGGTTTTAACCCTAGGTCCTGTTGTGTTCAGTTCTCTCACAAGGTATCTATCAATCAGCAAATTGCATCCCACAACCAGCTTGTAGCTACAACCTGGTAACATAGACTACTAGTAACTAAAATATCTTTTAATATCTCATAAATCCTGTTTCGAAATTCCTTCTAAGAAACAACACATGCATGCTTATTCTTAATTACTCTCAATGGTAAAAATCCCATAAAATTGAATTTATCTCAAATGCTATGTCAACTTACATGATTAACTATGACTAATGTTTCCTCTCACTGTGAACATCATGGGAAAATAAATTACAATATACTAAAATGTATAGAAATCAAGGAAATAGGTAAAGTGGTGGAAAAATATGAAAGTCATGCAACCACAGTAGGCAAGGCTCTCATAGGATCTAAATTGTAAACTTTTACAAAGCATCTTTCTGTGTAAAACCAACTTGAGATCACCTGAAGGTACTCCAGTTCAGACAAGCTTCTAGAAATCAAGTTATATAGTGATCGCAAACCTGTAAATAAAAGAGGAAAGAAATTTTCACATCGATAGATAACCAGAAGCTAGGAATGGGACAAGTTGCAGCTAGCAGGTAGAACATCAAGAAGCAATTAAAAAAGCTTATATCTAATATTCTAAAATTTATAACATCCACAAACAAAAACTATGAGATTGAAGGGTCCCCAACACTACAAATGTTAGTCATATATCCTAATACATATTAAAAAGATAAGTGCATTACAACTAATTCCCAAATCAGCATTGTCTTACTCTCCAAAATATCACAGCTCAAAAATGAGATCCAAATGTCACATGTCCCTTGGGTAACACAATCAAAAACTTTATTTGTATGGAAGTAGTCTGACTTGAGCATTAACAACTCCCAATCTCTTGTAGTCTCTAATTTATTTTTGTGATGTATTTGTATCAAATACAGGAAATATTTTCTTAGTATACTTTTAGGTACTTTTATTTACTGCAAAATCAACAAGAATCCTGTGACCCCCCTATTTGCATGGCTGGTCACTTGGAGCTTTTCTGGGCTGACCTAGGTTAAATCCTAAGTTTTCTGGACAGAAGCAACAGGCCTTAGCTTATGAAAATATATGGACACATTAATAGCGCTAATCGCCAATGATGGGTAGTAAAACAACAAAGAATCAGCAATCTGAGCAGTTTTGAGGAGGTTCTGGGCATGAATATGAACAAAACAAGTAGCAAATTATGGTGACTCTCAATTCTGGGCACATAGTAGACAAGTACAGCAATGAGAAGAGAATTATGGGCATGTTTAGGCCAGTTCTGGGCACTTGAATAAGCAACTCCAGCCATGTATCTGCATTCTGGGCATAATCTAGGATTTGTTGGGCATGTTTCATCCCACAAACAACCCTATTCTCAGTCTAGTCATGAAATATCCTGGATCTATGCACAAGCAGCGACCTCAAGCCTCATTTACGAGCCCTTAAACAACAACAATAATCTGCTGCCCTATGATATCCCATAACAGTCCTAAATCAGTGATTTTCTCATCAAGATCATGGTTTTCCTGCTGGTTCAGATGAAGAAATGATTCAATCAGTAGAGTAATAGGATTTGGAACCAAAATACTCAGAAACATGTATGCCCTCTATTGAGTGATCAGAATAATCCACTAATTGGATATCATGGTCTTTATTGGTTAGTGTTTCCATTGTTAAAACTCTATCCTTAATGTTCAAACCCCTCCATCTTCGTGAACTCAACCATATCATTATCGATATCCTTTACTTATGCACATACAATGTTCACATCAATTGTATTCAGATTGTCTACTGCTTAATTTTCATAAGTATTATTTACTATAATCCATGCTTGTTTAGATCATTTTGTGACATAAATAGTTGGAAATATGGGTTCATCAAGTGCACTACTTATGAGAGAAAGTGATTCATTACATTTCTATCTAATTTCTTTTAGGGATTTCTATTTAATTTGAATGGATCTGTGAATACTGACAATCCTTTTGCAGGGTTCTCCAAGTTCAGTTACTCTGCAAGGAAGTAGTACTCAAGATCAAGTTGATGACATAACTTCCCAAGATAGTAATTTGAATGTTAGACCTCGAACACCACCAGTTTCATCATCATCTTCTTCTGTAGTTGTATCTAGGACAAATGTTGGGATGACTCCAGGATTGGTAGGAAGCACTGTACTTACACATTCTTTGGGTGGTTCAACTATTGCTGCATTGCTTGCTCGCCCTAGATAAATTAGAGGTGTTGCAAAAAAATCCATGACTCTAATGCCATCGTCACCTATTACATAACTGAAAAGATAAAAAAATTCAGTTTAAGCAACCATAATACCTATGCATGTGTGTGTGAACAAAATTATGATTCCTCTATTTGTAGGGGTAAACATTGGGTCTAGTTAACTGGATGAGATTATGAGCAAATGGGTGAGTTGGAGTCCAAATTCTATAAAGAATAAAATCCAAGTGAGAAATAAAACAAGCAACCCAAGTGAGAACCAAGAGGAAAGGAAAACCTTGACAATGTTTTCTTGGAGTCTAGAGGAATATAGAAAAGTAGTCACTGAAGAAGGCCTGCAAATTTCCTATAAGGTGCATACATTACTACATTTGGACCAGCATCAAAAGTATATGCACCCTGCAACAAGAATAAAATCTAATAAGTATTATGAAATTTAACTATAAAAATACAATTTGTTAATTATGATACTACATCATCTGGATTCTCGCCACTTGGAATAAATGCAATCCTGAGTGGAACCTGTATAACACACTAAGAAAATAATTCAATATGACCATCATTAGGACATTAGAATAACATAGACTTGATCATAGGTACTACAAGGTTTAAGTAACTAAATCTCATCCATTGTTTTATTTGACATTAGAATTTAAGTTTTGGGTGGATATTCTTTTGGGATAATCTCATCCTGATGTCAGGTCACATTTTTTTTTTGTTTTTTAATTATAGGCCGTCGCTTATTCAACGTCCTGCGAAATGTATTTGTTTTTTAAAAAGCTACAGGCCATCGGTTAACCGACAGCCATGCTATACCTGCGACGGCAGGTGACTGTCGGTTTTTACTTAAAAATAGTTCTTTTCGTCGGTTAATAGACGTCGTGGAATAGTCAACCGACGGCCTTGCTATACCTGCAATGGCAGGTGACCATCAGATTGTTTTTAAAAAATGGCTTAAGGCGTCCATTAACAGACGCTTTGTAAATTGGCTATGCATCAGTGAAGCGACGCCTGCGTTAAGTTTTTAATTCTTTAAAATAAGAACTACACGTCGCAAAACCAACAGTTAAAGCACCATCGACGGTACCAATAAGCCATCGATTAACTGACAGTAAAAGGGAGTGTTAGATAACCTACAGAAAACCAGCGACGGATAAAAAAAAAGATAGTGACGTATATGCGACAGACAAGTGTCGCATATCAGACGATTTTGCCGTCGGATTTTGGGTCAAAATGTAGTTGTGTGGGAAGAGTGGGGCATAGGTTTTGCGAAGGCTCTAAGGTCGAAGAGTAGGGTCGGTTGGAATAGCTTTATTTATGCATAGATGATTGGGATTGATACTCAGTAGCAGCGGTTCGAGTCACAGATTTAGTTTATCAAGTTCCAGAAGTTTAAGCATATGCATTTGTTTCTATCAGTGTGGTACAATCTGTTTCTACTAGTGTTTTTCCGATATAAGCGAGTGTTCCTACTACTTGTGATGCAGAGGCAAAGGTGGAAGCATAACCCGTTTACCCATTTGACCAAGCAAAATCACCACTCACAAAGGTGAAGGCCGCAGGGAAGTTAGGGGAACTACCATCAGTAGACTCCAAAGCTACTAACATAGAGACATTTTTAGACTGAGATCCATACATTGCAGATCGAGATTGAAGGCTTGCTTCTAGAAAAGAAGGGGAGGGATAGAGAATCGGTAAAAAAAAGCATCAAAAAGGAAAGGGAAGAACACATCGGTCGGAAAGCACCAAGCAAAAATAGAAACAACATCAATCGTCGACACCTTGTCACCGAAGAAACGACATGAACAAATTTATTGCCAATCACCGATTGAACCACACATAGGGTAAGAACGGCTCACTCACACCGATCGACCCAACATAACCAAACAACATCATAGGAGGAGGCACATATCCATAAAAAGAAGCACAATTTATAAGCACCTCTTATAGGTGGTAACTGTAGTAGTTCCGACAGAACCAGTTAGAATTCGAGCAGATCAACACGGGTAGCTCCCTAAGTTCACCAAGTTTACCTTCACCAATATCTTTCACTGTAAACACTCCACCTCACACTTCTCGCCCCTACTTGGTGACCATATGGAAATCGATTCGGGAAACAAATTCTAACCTTACCTAAGATCTTTAATATTACGTATTTAAGGCAAAGGGGATACAAAGGTAGCTAAGAAGGAATTTTTTCATCCAGGTGACCCCTCAACAGTTGTTGACCTGGAACCAGTTTACTAAGAGCAAACACCAATAGATCCGGATCTATATTCAACAGGTTCCATAGAAGATCCGGTTGGAGTTTACCCGGTGTGAGCTTCCCCATTGTCCATTTTTTCGATTCCATATAAATATCCTACGTAATCAGCATTAGCAATAACGGAGCGAGAATTCCTTCCCGGTTGAGAGCCAGTCCTAGAACCAGTAGAGAAAGGAGCAACTCCGGGCACAAATAATAAATATTTGGATCCCACGTTAATTGATCCAGTTTTTTATGTTTCCATTTTACACCCTCTAGTTATAGATTCATAGTGATCAGATTCACCTGCAACTGCATAGGTAAGTTGCGTAGGTAACAAAGTAAGCAGAGGCAAAGGTTGAGACATAGGCTACAATGAAAGATACTAGGGCAAATAGCAGTGGAATAGTGGCGGAGTTATGACTTAAAATTTACTCATCAGGTAGGGCATAGAATCAACTTATTTTGCATAGAATGAATCCACTGATACTTATTTCCTTGGCAATTTTCTATGCCTTTGTTTGGCTTAAAAGTGGCACTCATCTGGTAGGGGGGGCCTTGGCTTAGCATCGAATCAACTTCTTTCTTTCCCCTACGTCTGTTTTTCATTCTTCGGCCAGAGCTATCTCTTATGTCTAAGGGCCCCTAGGTAGGCGGGTATATTACTATCTTTTATTACCCACTAATCCCATCTTTCTCAACAACTAAATTAAGCACCTCATCACAAAAAGGAGTTAGGAATGGGTGATGCAAATATGCAGAATTAACGTTTATGAAGTCTACACTGTTGATGTATATGTAACTTCAAAATGTATTTCATCTATGTATTTCATATATATTTATTGTACCCTTATTAGAGATGTGTTATTCCTCTATAAGGAAGTGTCGTCATGTGGATTGACAAGTGTCGCAAGTGTGTGTACTTGCCGATGGGTTATTATACCACCATGTGTGGGGTCGGCTCTGAAATATATATATTATAATGTGGATGTACCTAGCTAGATATGTCGGCCCCATAAGGTCACTGCGCAAACAGGTTAGTATAAATAGAGATCAGGTGATCTCTATTTAGATCATTTGGAAAGTCATATCTCTCTCACTCAGAAAGTGGCGCACTAGTGAGGAGGAGGATCATCTGCTACTAGGAGACTATCTCAGTGTATTTTGGTTGTACTTTGGTTGAGCCATTGCTCTATATCTCTGAGGAAGTTGTGGGGTTTTTCACCTTAGGGTTTTCCCCACGGAAACTCTATGTCTCTTGTCTCTCATGCTTTTGATTCTTGTGATGCTTATTGTGATTGTTATGCATTGATATACTGTATATGTTATTCTCTCAGTGAAGATCCTAGAGTATTGTGAAGTAATGCTCAAAATTTAACATGGTATCAGAGGTAACCTGAGAAGAAGACATTTTGCAGTGACGAAAACTTGAGTTTCTTGTTTATTGGGTTTCTCTCCACATATTTTGGAAAAGCAGTATAGTAGATTGACTCTACTCATCAAGGTGAATCTATCTGTCCAATCAAAATTCAATTCTGAGCATTTTCAGATTTGGCCCTAAAAATTAGGGTTTCCACAAAAATAGGAATTTTTGGAATCTGAAGACACATCTGGAAGCTCCTTGCAAAAATCAAAGTTTAGAGCTTTGGATCGAGATTTTTGGATAGGTAGATCTCCAGGAAACTCAAACCCTAATTCAGGGCTCTCCCTAGTGAACCCCGGAGGACAAAAAGGAAAATTTGAAGGGTAAAACTTTGCTGATCTCAAATTCTGAATGCACCAGGCTGATCAGCTCATCAAAGCGCATCTTTCCATCCTTTCAGAAAATTGAAATTCACATTTTGAATTTTTAGGGTTTTTCCGACAAACCCTAATCCGGGACCAGATCCAGTTTTCAGCTTTCAAGTGGTAAGACCTAAATATTTTATGTTTCCATTTGAAGTACTATTTAAGATGTCTCACCACACCAAGCTTGAGGATAAGCTTGAAGGGGCTGATAACTTCCGAGCTTGGAAGTATAGGATTGGGTTAATCCTGGAAGAGAATGAGTTGGACTCATATATAAAAGAAGACATCCCTATCCCAGAGGATGAAGAGGCCAAGGTATTTCATAAGAAGAACTTGGTCAAGGCAAAGAGAATCATTGCTGATTCTATCAAAGACCATCTCATACCCCATGTGTCTTCTCTAAAGACTCCCAAGGAGATGTTTGACTCTTTGACCAAACTATTTGAAGGGAAGAACATAAATCGGAAGATGACTCTGCGGAATCAATTGAAAGGGGTCAAGATGTTGAATGGAGAAACCATTCAATCTTACTTATCCAAGGTCTCTCAGATCAAGGAGCAACTTGAAGCTGTGGATGAAGTAGTGGACAATGGTGAAGTTGTTATGACCACTCTGAATGGCCTACCTAGGTCATGGGACTCCTTTATTCAAGGAATCTGTGCAAGAAAGAAATTGATCTCTTTCAGTAAACTATGGGAGGAATGCTCTCAAGAAGAATCTAGACTTGTAGCTCGTGAGGAAAAGATGGGAGGTGAAGATCAAGCTCTCGCAAATCACACCAAAAGAAGCAAGCCCAAGAAGGAGCACTCTCGCTACAAAAGATCCTATCAAAAGAATAAGAAGGATCAAAGATGCTTCACATGCAATGAGAAGGGCACTTTGCTTCAGATTGTCCCAAGAACAAAATGGATAATAACAACAACTTCAGCAAGAAGAAGAAGGGCAGCAAAAGAAAGTTCCATGCTCATGCTGCCGAGGATGATGAACCTCCAAAGAAGAAGGCTAGGGCAAAAAGTGATGATGACTCATCAAGTGAAGAAGAGTATGTTCTAATCTATGCTCTCACAGTTACTATCTCCCATGGTTGTAATGATTGGTTGATTGATAGTGGGGCTTCCAAACACATGACTGGGTTTAAGGAATCTTTTGTGAATCTATCTGAACATGAATCACCCCATAAGGTGAAACTTGGGGATGATTATCAATACCCAATCAAAGGAAGTGGTGAAGCCTCCTACAACTTAGATTCTGGAAAATCTTTGAAGATGAAAGAAGTCCTTTATGTACCTGGGCTCAAGAAGAACTTACTCTCCATCTCTACTTTGGATGCAAAAGGTATGAGGGTTGCATTTGTGAATGGCCAAGTCCTAATGTGGCCAAAGGGTAAAACAATCGATGATGCAGTAGTGATTGGAGAGCAAGAGGGAGGCTTGTATAAATTGAAGGGTAAACCTGAACATGCCATGATGCATGAATCCATGGAGCCAAGTGAACTTTGGCATAGAAGACTTGCTCATATGCACTATAGGGCACTTCCAATTGCAAGCAAGGTTGTAGAGGGTCTTCCTGAAATCAAGACCAAACATGAAGGTGTTTGCAAAGGATGTGCAAAAGGTAAGAACATTAAGAAGGATTTCCCAAGTAGTGAAAGCAAGGCCAAAGATATCCTGGAAATCATCCACTCAGATGTATGTGGTCCTATGTCATCCAGTTCTCTTAGTGGGTATGTTTACTATGTCTCATTTATTGATGACTTCTCCAGGAAGACTTGGGTATACTTCTTGAAGAACAAAGATGAGGTGTTTGATAAGTTCAAGGAATTCAAAACCTTGATGGAGAATCAAACTGACAAGAAGATCAAAACATTCAGATCCGACAATGGTGGAGAATTCAGCTCAGGTGACTTCAAGAAGCTTTGTAGTGGTTCATGGATTAAGAGGGAATTGACTGCTCCTTATAATCCTCAACAAAATTGAGTTGCAGAAAGGAAGAACAGAACTATCATGGAAGCAGCAAGAGCAATGCTGCATGACCAGGATCTACCTATGCATCTATGGGCAGAAGCAGCTAGAACAGCTGTATATGTGCAGAACAGAACACCCCACAAGATATTGGAAAACAAGACACCATAAGAGGTCTTTTCTGGTAAGAAACCCGAATTCAGCCATCTCAGAATATTTGGTTGTCCAGTATACACTCATGTCCCAAAGGAAAAGAGGACCAAACTAGATCCTTCAGGAAAGAAGGGTATCTTTGTGGGTTACAGTGAAAGCTCGAAGGCTTACAGAATATACTTTCCAGGGTTCAAAAAGATTGATGTCAGCAAGGATGAATATAAGTTCAAGGATAGGTAATCCAGGAAGCAAAGATCAAGAGGGAGCACACTCCAGTAGCTCCTGCAAGGATGCAGATTTTCAGAGGGAGTTGACCATCTTCCTACATTCCACAACAGAAAGGTGTAGAAGAATCTACTTCAGCAGCTCCTGCCAGGAAGCAAAGACTCAGAGGGATTCCACCCAACAAACAAACAAAGATAAGTATTTCAATTATCATTTCTTTCCTATTTTGTTTGTTTAAATAATATTATGCTTATGTTCCTAGAATTAGGAGATGTATTGTGCATATTAGAATGATTGCATTAATGAACAGTATACTACTAATATGCATGTGATGGGTAAGTGGCCTATGGCACTGTACAACATTCCAGTGCTACTTATCTAGAATGAAACCTCTTTGCTGACATGTTGGGAGTAGTGCAAACTCTTAACAATGTTCTGGTAGAGACTGGAAGGCATCTAGAAAGTTGTGGAACATGGATACATGTTGTATTGAAGCATTGGCTAAGATAACTGCATGGCATATTTCTTTATGTGTAAAGAACTTGTTCTGAAAATTATGAGATGTTTCTAATCATGCAATTTAACTTGTTTTGTAGGAAAGACCGTATATCTTCACCTACAAAAGGACTACAACATTTGTTCCAGCAACAAAGATATCTATTGAAGATATTGAAGTTCCCAGGATCTGGGATGAAGAAATGGAATGCCATGATCCGTCGATCATGAAGAAGATGTTTGGGATGCAGTCCCAAGACCTGACAGGGAGTCACATGTGTGCAGATTGAAGAAAGCCTTGTATGGCTTGTAGCAAGCTCCCAGAACTTGGTGTGATACAAAGAGGAAGCTTGCTACTGAATTCGATAAGAAGAACTTTGGGAATGATGCATTATCTCCTAGGTATGGAGGTGTGGAAAAATTCAAGTGGGATATTCCTTGGTCAAGGGAAGTACATAGTAGATATCCTGAAGAGATTCGGGATGATGGATTGCAAGGCCATGGCCACACTTATGGCATCGAATCTGAAGCTTCTATGTGATGCTTCATCTGAGTCGATTGATGTCTCTATGTATCGTCAGATGATTGGGTCCTTGATGTACCTGACGAACACGAGACCATATATTTGCTTTGCGGTGAACACATTGAGTCAGTTCCTGACAGATCCGAGGAGTGTTCATCTGGTTGCTGTAAAGCATGTTCTGAGGTACCTGAAGGGTACAGTGGATTATGGGCTCAAGTATGAAGCGAATCAAAAGTTTAACCTGTAGGGTTATGTTGATTCAGATTGGGCTTGCAGTGCTGCAGATAGGAAGAGCACATCTGGGTGCTGCTTCAGTATGGGATCAGGTGTGATCTCTTGGTTTAGCAGGAAGCAGTCCTGTGTAGCACTGAATACAGCTGAGGCAGAGTATGTTGCATCCTATTCAGCTAGTTGTGAGGCAGTATGGATACGAAAGCTACTGTCTGAATTATTTGATCTCCCGTTGGATGCTACTGGTATCTTCTGTGATAACCAGAGTTGTGTGAAGCTGTCCGAGAACCTAGTGTTTCATGACAGGTCGAAACACATAGAGATCAAATATCACTATATCAGGGATATGGTGCAGAGAGGAGCTGTGAAGCTCTTGTATGTTGCAACGGACGAGCAAATTGCAGATGTGCTGACAAAGCCACTAGCCAGGGTGAAGTTCAAGTACTTCAGAGAGAAGCTTGGTGTTCTTCGGATTGATGACACTTCGAGGAATAAGTGACGGACACATTTGCTGAAGCCATTCCAAGCATGTTGGAAGGAGGATCCTTCACATGGCTATGGATGTAAGCGCTGGATGATGAGCATCAGGATGATGTTCTGGTTTATGCTGGATATGATCAGTTGGATCATTTATATGTTAATGTATGTATGCATCATGTTGGATGCGGGATATGATCAGTTGGATCATTTATATGTATATGTATGTATGCATCATGTTGGATGTTGGATATGATCAGTTGGATCATTTATATGTATATGTATGTATGCATCATGTTGGATGCTGGATATGATCAGTAGGATCATTTGTATGCATCATGTTGGATGCTTGGACCATGTATTTGTATATGTATCAGGAGGATACATTGTATGATCAGGTGGATCATGTATGGTGATATGTATCATGTATTTGTATTTGTATCAGGTGGATCATGTATGATGATATGTATCAGGTAGATACTTGATATGCATCAGGTAGATGCATTGTATGATCAGGATGATCATGGATGACGAACTTCAGGATGTTGCTCCAGATGACATGCAGCAGGATGTTGCAGTGATGATGATCAGGATGATCATGTGTACATCAGGATGATGTATGGTGAGTATCAGGTTGATACTCTATGGCCGTGGATCAGGTTGTGCAGATGAGCATAAAATTTGGCCCTGGGAGATTTGTAGATAGTCTTTCGAGGTTTTGCCTATGGCATATAATTTGGCCCTGGGATATCTGGCAAATGCTCTTTCGAGGTTTTGCTCTGGGAGGACATATAATTTTTCCCTGGGAGATCTGCAGCTAGTCTTTCGAGGTTTTTCCTATGGCATATAATCTGGCCCTGGGATATCTGGCAGATGCTCTTTCGAGGTTTTGTCCTATGGCATATAATATGTCCCTGGGAGATCCGATAGGTTGGGCTGTGTGCCCGTAATAAGTCCTGGTATGCTCTTGCGAGGTTTTTCCATGACCACATATAATCTGTCCCTGGGAGATCCTATAGGTAGAGCTGTGTGCTCGTAACAGCCTGGGATGCTCTTGCGAGGTTTTGTGGTGACCACATATAATCTATCCCTGGGAGATCCTATAGGTAGAGATGTGTGCTCGTAATAGCCTGGGATGCTCTTGCGAGGTTTTGTGGTGAGGTCACATATAATATGGCCCTGGGAGATTCTATAGGTGGAGCCATGTGCTCATAACAGCTTGGGATGCTCTTTCGAGGTTTTGTGACACACGTAATAAGTCTTGAGGATTCCACAGTATGTCCAGTGATGACGAAGACCTGCAGGTGGTGGTCCTACATCCAGTATGAAAAAGGACTGGCTCTGTAGAACTTCCTATGACGAGTAGAGTCAGAGATTGGTTGATATAGCAGCAGCAGTGACGATGACGATGACGATGATCTCGAGAAGAAGACTTGTCTAGCAGATCTGTGTCGAGAAATACCTTCCTAGTTAAGAGGGAGTGTTGATGTATATGTAACTTCGGAATGTATTTCATCTAGGTATTTCATATATATTTATTGTACCCTTATTAGAGATGTGTTATTCCTCTATAAGGAAGTGTCGTCATGTGGATTGACAAGTGTCGCAAGTGTGTGTACTGGTAGATGGGTTATTAGACCACCATGTGTGGGGTCGGCCCTGAAATATATATATTATAATGTGGATGTACCTAGCTAGACATGTCGGCCCCATAAGGTCACTTGGAAAATATGTTAGTATAAATAGAGATCAGGTGATCTCTATTTAGATCATTTGGAAAGTGATATCTCTCTCACTCAGAAAGTGGTGCACTAGTGAGGAGGAGGATCATCTGCTACTAGGAGACTATCTCAGTGTATTTTGGTTGTACTTTGGTTGAGCCATTGCTCTCTCTATCTCTGAGGAAGTTGTGGGGTTTTTCACCTTAGGGTTTTCCCCACGGAAACTTTGTGTCTCTTGTCTCTCATGCTTTTGATTCTTGTGATGCTTGTCATGCTTATTGTGATTGTTATGCATTGATATACTGTATATGTTATTCTCTCAGTTAAGATCCTAGAGTATTGTGAATTAATGCTCAAAATTTAACACAAACTCAAATATTCTTTTTATCCTTCTTACTTTGAATAACTACAAGGTTTATCCAACCATATTCATCCATATAAAAGATCAAGCCCACAACAAGCATTTGATAAATTTCCTTGCCCCGTAAGTCCAAGCGGCTACGTTCCTTTTTCACTTTTTTTACTCATGGATTGATACGGTAGGTGTGATGTTTTACTGGCTTCATATCTCGCCACAATTTGATTTTAATCTCTTCGAGCTCTTGTTTAATGCTCTTTATATCTGTAAATATTTGTAGAAACATATCAACGTAAGTGTCATCAATTTATGTGGCATGACCTCCTTTAGTGAATGCCTATTTAGGAAACTCTTCATTCCCTAGCCTCCTTTAGGGAATTCCTCCTTCAGGAACCTATCATTCCTTGGGATACCCTTATGATCATATTCTCATTCTTTGTCACACTAGTAAAGGACCATTGTATAGTATATGGACTTACTTGTTTAGTCATTAGGCACTCTCACGCCACATGTTATATTTATGTGCATGTAAGATACCACCATAAGCATCACTTTTAACACATTGTTGGTGGTCCCCCAACCCCGAACATTATTGTTGCTAAAGTAGCTAGTCTCCCCGGAAAGCACGTTGGTTAGAACATCTGTCTCCCTAGGAAGGTCATTGAGTGACCCCCCCTCTCCCTTTCGTCAGGTGAGCCTATATTGTTTACAAAAGGAATTTAGCCCCCCCCCCTATCAACACATAGGGAGTTATCTGAAGAAGGCATGAGGTATCTTTGCACTCTTCCTCGGTCTCTTTGCGGCGGGCTCGTCGAACAGTCCCAATATGTCGGCCCAATCCTCTTAGTAAAGTCGTAATCCAACCCATTGCATGATTCCACCAATCTATCCACCCATAATCTCTTTGAGGCCGAGGAAACAAGTTCCAAATCCATAAAAATGCCTGAATACAAGATGGGTGTTTAAGGTGCAATACATTGAATAAGTATCTAGATCTATAAAATATTGTTTTGGCCAACCCCAAAAATATAAAACACTTTGGGTTGATGGTCAGAGAGAGTAGCCTCCCCCAACACTTTCACTGGTCGCTTGCCTTCACAGTGGAAGAAAAAATATTTTGTTTGTATAACATGACCCCGTTGATTTGTTTCATGACTCGCTCAGTGCTAGCGCTAAAGTTTGACCATGTAAACCACAAATATGAAGAGTGGGCTCTCTGATATTTGTTGGGGTCGTAGAGGCCAATTCTGGCCATAAGGCCATTCCAGGGCATACGCTCCCTCTGTGCCATGCGAACCGGATTAACTCAAAATTTGTCACCTTGGAACTCCACATTATTAAAGTCTCCACACAGAAGCTAGTCTACCTCTGGTAGGAATTTAGCTATCCAATTCCACAACATGGCCCTAGCTTCAGCATCGTTGGGTGAATATAAGTTAGCAAGGCCCAGAACCCTGCCGTCAATAGTTAGGAGTACTCACACAACTCTGTTGAACGAGTCACACCCCTAGTTAATGATGCAAGAAACAAACTTAGATGAGATAAGAGCGGTCGTCTCCCTCACCCATATTCATTCTTAGTATGAAAAATAGTAGCACCAAGACAAATATAACATAAAGTCGTGGTCAAATTTAAATTGGTCACTTTAACTTCCTACAAACACAACACATCTAATTTAAAAACTATTAAGAAAATTCTACGAACCATGGTCTTCCTGATCGGGTCTATGAAACTTTGTTCATTCCATTACATGTATCTCATTAAAAATTTTAAACATATACATCCAACTTCTCACCATCCTTACTGGTTAGCACCTGGTAAGAGTTCGGAGTTACAAAATTTATGTTTCAATATATGGGAAAAAGATCTAAGTTATAAATTTTTATAGCCCTTATGAGGACATAAAAACTTACTGGGAGGTTTTCTTCTCTCGAGGCTTAATTAATAAGAAAAAGTCTTTAATTAGTGGGGACCTTAACTTTACTCTGAATAGATCATAGGTGTGGGCAGAAAGTGATAGTGTGGAAAAAACTGGATTTTTTTTAAGACACAAGATTTAAGAAGTTGGTTATGTGAATGTTGTGCTAATTAAACCCATGCCTACTTGGAATAATAATAGGTTAGGGAATATAGGGATGTCTAAGAGAATAGACATATTTATTATCTCCAAGGATCTTCTATATGAGTCATATAAAATTAGATCCTAGGTGGAAACTGGGGGAGACTCAAACCATGCTCCAATTATTCTTCAAATAGAGAAACAGGGTCGTAAACTGCCCAGTGCCTTCAAGTTAAACCATGTTTGGATGGAAGATAAAGATTTAAAATATTTGGTTGGAAAAGAATGGATGCATTATGATAAAAAATCTAGGGAAACGACAAGTTTTCAGTTTGAAACAATGTTGAAAAGGTTAAAGGGGTAAGTGGCAGACTGAGCATAAAAAAAGAAAAATAACATGGATAGGAATCTTAAAGTATAGAAGGATATTTATATGATATATGGGTAGAACAAAGAAGGTATATTTGGTGAAGAGGATAAATGAAAGTGAAAAGACCTAGAAATGAAGAAGAGGAAGAATCCAGAATGTAGAGAGGCAGAGTGGAGGATGAAAAGTAGCATTGTGTGATTAGACAAGGGGGATGAAAACACTAAGTTCTTTCATAACTTTGCAATCATAGGAAGAGAGTTAATACTAATGGTAAATTAAAAAAATGTATAAGGTCAATCAATGTCCAAATTAAAATAGATTGCAAGACTTGGCATCTCTTATTTTCACTCCATTTCTAAAGAGCCAGACGGGGCCAATATAGTTTACATCCCTCTTTCCCAGTGTTGTATCTACTAAAGATAACCAAATGCTGATGGAATTTATTTTATAGGATGAATGACAAAAAAAATTAGCCTCTTTAAAAAAGGATAAGACTCTGGGCCCAGACGGTTTCACTGTGGAGTTCTTATTTAGGTTTTATGCCCTAGTGGAGGATGATTTGATCAGATTCATACAAGCGGTGATGCCGAAGGTTTAGTGAAGATGTTGATGACCTACTCTTCAATAGAGAAATACTCTAAGCTGAGAATACCATATTGGATGAGCTTCCGAATGAAGTGCATGTGGACTTCAGTATGTCTTATTTGCTAATGATTCACTGGGTTATAAGAAATGTGTAAGGCACTTAAACACCTGAGGATCCCATTCATGCAACTCAGTATCATGTAATCCAAAATATTCAAACCACTTTTTCCACCAGTTCCAATCTTATACGTATAAATCCCATGAATCATCATACAAGTGTCTCCTTCCAAAGAATAGGTCTCAGTAACATAACCATTTTTTTGCATTTTATCGAGACCAGGGTTCTTGTAGGTTACCAACAAAAGTTTCCACTGTAGTATAAATGGGATGGCATTTTAAATCTTTCTGAAGGGAAGAAGGTCTCACCCAGAGTGTAGATTATACTTTTTAACGTATAAGGAGACGCAACAAGATGACTGTGATTTTATATCCATTGTTGATCTATTAATCCATACATTTCTCTTTCGGAAACATAAATTAATAGAAGATACCAATGGGCAAACTCATATTCATAACCAAAGTAAATACGCTATAGACCTGCTAACCACTAGCCATAGACACATGCACACAAATTTAAAGTAGGGCCCAATATTTATTCATTCATAAATAGATCATACAATCAAATTGTGTAGCAAGTATCAAAGCATTATTTTCTCAACAAGGATCAACAATAACCCAGGACAACTAATAAGTATAAACAACCAACAACTAGTAACCAACTCTTTCCCCTTAGCTTCACAGAGCTTTGGTACATCCATCGCTTTATAAAGTTGGCCATGTAAAATGCAATGACAAAATAAGATAAAGATGGTTGTGTTGATCTAGCATCTAGGTAAACTCATTAATGATATTCCATTATTCTTAGCCATTGTATCCAACTTGCACCGTGTCGCTTTATTATTCTTGCGTGTCCTCTACACTAATCTTCATGCTTATTTATTGCGCAATCCTATCCATCGCCTTTCTCAACTCCCAAAATGAAAGGGACAACATCGTTACCAAGGGATTATCTTTCTTTACAATAGCTTGAGCTTGATTGGACTATTGTGTCTCTTGGGGATTTTATCTGAGGTTTCTTTAAATTAGCAGCCTTGAATGATACTTCTTTCTTTGAATGCCCGAGTGCTCATTCGACATCTCTCCCTACATTTCCATTCCCTTTCAAAGCATTATTTATTTCAAAAGGGGAGTAGGCCTTGGTTGTAGATCATACTTTCTTCTTACCTTAGCCATGATGTTATAAGACACCATCTTGAGTTGGACAAGAGTTAGGTGAAAAGGTTGATCATCATTAATAAAAATGCCTTTATCTAATACTTCCCCTTTCTAGCCTGGAGACTCATCAACCACAACAATGGAGGTAGGGAAATAATCAACTATAAGATTATCCTTGAGATGGAACACCATATTTATATCCATGGGCTAATTAGCTAGGCCTTAAACACTTGGTTCATTGTAATATTAATAATAGTGAGGATAGGGAAAAATCATAGTGACTTGGCTTTTATAGATTTATGGGGAATCGTTTTCATATGTCCTATTTTATCTTTGAAGGCCACTGGGAGGTTTTTTGAATGGGGATTTATTAAAGATAGGATTATTTGGGGCTCTAAGAGTAGGTCCTAAGGGGGAATGGGAAAATAATACCTGTTTTAATTTGGTTAGGTCATTAGCCATAGATTTAGCTTGGTAAATTCTTCCATAGATAAGTTTTCTTAAACAACAGATGAAGACTCAAGCTCTTTTCCTTTCTTCCTATCAGGGATATCTCTCCCTTTAGGGGGGTCTTTCCTAGTTTTGAGTTGTATCCTAGAGGCTCTCATGTTGCTTTATAGACCTTTAGCATCAATGAACATAGTGCCCAAGTTAGTTGACTTTATCTCCTTGAGATGTAGATCAAGCTCTGCTTCGAAAGTAGTTGCATAGGCTACCATGGATATAGGCTTTGAAGGCTTCATTTTAGGAATATGATGATACAAATTACAAAATCTATATATCTATAGTCATTCTTAATACCCCATTTATTCAAAAATGTTTCATGGAATTGGACCCAATATCTTATGGAACCATTAGATAAGTTTATAAACCATTTCCTAGCCTCTCCTTACAGGGAATGAACAAGCATTTTGGAAAAAACATCATCCTCTCCCCTATATTAGAGCATGCTTGGGCTTCCTCACCTTCCTAGTGTCAGGTGAGCAATACATTTCCTCATGTTTGGAATATTTATATGAAATAACCTAGCCTTATACAGAGTACCTGGTAATTTTTATAGTGCGAATTGTCCTTGTCTTCCGAAGGACAAGCAATAAATCCCTCTCCTTTTAGTTGAGCCTACTTGTGCACCCTTTAAGTGGTAAATTTACTAGTGGAAAGGTGGCGTATGAGGATGATAATTTGATAGTTAGAATAATTCCTCACCCTCCTATCCCTACGTCTTTTAAGTGGTAATTGTTAGAGTGCAAAGGTGGCCTTGTAAAACCCTTCCCAACCCAAGATCCATGTCTCTCTCGAACCGTGCTGGTTCAATTCTATCGAGGCCCGCCCCCCACCTCAAATAAAGTGCTGCTCTATCGATTTCTACATGTTCCTACAGCTTTGATTGAATCCTACCCACCCCACCCATATATAGTTCAAATTGGTAGTATCAAGCCCATGTCTTTAAATAGACACTCATTCTCTTCTGCGACAGATCTCTATTATAACATAAGGAATCGGTAATAATTATTTATATCATGTAATAAAATCTCTCATGTTGATGAGTGATAAGCGAGTGACACAACTCCTTAAAGTAAATCCTTTGACTGTATGAAGTATCTCGTCACTCTCCATATCGGATACATTCATTACTTTGGAATTATAGCACTGAGGCGAAACATATAAAGTTGAAGTACCATAATCATCAATTACTGGCATCATTGACTAAGTAAATCTAATCAATATAACTAAAAGCATGCCGCTATTAGTACTGAAACAAAGTAAATAGCATAAACCGACCTGCGGCTAGGGATCGACTAGATAAACTGCTTCTTCATCTCCTGCCTCGCTACCTTTGTCTTCGCTATGGCTTTGCTCCGAACTCTTCTTTCGTTACCTTATAAAATCGCGAAAGACTGCATCAAAACCCGAACCCTGTCCTGAACTATTTATTCCAACCCATAACAATTGGGATATTTACTTAAAGAGATGCTACCTTCATTTACTGGTGGGGGTTGAAAATTTTCTAGTGGGGCCACTTTGAAAGCTTCCTTTTTCTAGGTCCTACCATTGTCACCAAGTTGTCTTTTCCATGGTTGGAAATGTCTTTTCATCCGGGGGGATGGCTTACACCGACCATGTCATATAGAAAGTGACGTGGGTTATGTTGATTGGGCATTGTAACTTCATATATTGTCGCCAATATTTTACACCATGTCATAACTATGAGCAAGTAATCATTAGGATCTTGCAAAATAAGGGATGCTCTTACTACTCATTCTCTTGGTTTTTCTTAAATTGGCTATTATTTTTCCCTCCTTGACTTCTTTGTTTGAACTATTTTACATTGCCACTGAACAAAAAACCTTTGGGTTACTCAGCTGCACTCTGTATTCTTCTTTTGTGGATTCGTAGCAATGGGGGGCAGTGCTTCCCATCATGCACTAGTGGGTATATATCCTCCAGATTAATATGAGGCCATGCAGATTTTTTGAGAGGTTGGCTGGTTTAATTTTTAAACTTCAGGGATTCAATGATAGGGTGGATTTGGAGTTTGCAAGGTCCTTTTGGAATTCCTCGGCTTTGGTAAGGGGGATTTGCATCCCTATTTCATAAGTCATTATTGCGAGGGTGACTGAGCTACCTATGGATGGCAAGAGATGGTTCGAGTGGTGAACCATGGTAAACAATGCTTGACTGGAAAACAATGCAAGACTTAATTTTATGACATCTAATGAAACTGTCATTGACAAAGAGAAAGGATTGAGGAGGATTTCCCTGAGCCCGCCTTTGTCAGAGGTTGCTTTCTACATTAAGTAGTACCTTACCTGTGAAGGAAGACACAACCGGCTCTACACTTATAATTTTGAAGTTGCTCTCTCATATTCAGCATAACCACCTCATTTTCTTACCCTTATTTCTATTAAAAACCCTGAAATTGATGGCCAAGGTAGTGAGGAAAAGTTGTCACCCCCAAAAATGTGTCACGCCATGTATTAATAAAATTGTTGGTCGAAGATGCCTTTTCCTTGGAAGGGCGAACATGGTTTCCGTTTATTGTTGGGCATGGGGTGGGTATTATTGCATAGGCAACAAAAAGATATAGGCAGAGGCAATATAACCTATAAATTGCGAGGATGAGGTTTTCTACACCTTTATTAAAGAAGTAACACCCTTTTTAACTCGTAAACAAAGTACAGAGGATGTGGTTGCTATCCAAGATGGTGTCAAGTGTAGACGAACACAGGGTCTGGCTGCTGCAGAAGTTGTTGCTGCAGAAACCAAACTTAAAGCACGAGCCTCTAGCCAGATAGAGAAAGACAATATCACGACTAAGCTTAATATGGATACCTTTATTCAAGCTATTGAAGAACATCTCGAGCAGGAATGATAAGAATGTTAAGTGGCAACAAATTACCCACCTTATACTGTGCATGAAGGTGGAGTTGAAGATATGGAAGCAAGATTCAAAACTGATACTATGATACCTATGGAAGAGACTCCAAAGAACACTATGCATGGAGGTTTTACAAAGGTTACACAAGATAAAGTAAAATTACAAGTGGAGAATGTGCCATAATAAAGGGGGAATACCCCAAACAAGGAAATACCTGGGAATGAAACTGAGAAAGCGGGGATACCCAAGAGGCATAACCTTTTTTAGTCCTTCAACTAAAGGCCGTAATAATTAAATGTAGAAATGTTTCCGAGTCATTTGGCCAAGGCATAATTTTGTTGTAAGCGCATAACTAGATTATACACAGACTTTCTGAATAGTAGGTTTCATTTTATGACTAGAAAAGATAACAATGGGATTTTCTATTAAAAGAATCGCATAGCATGCAAAAATATATGCAAGATGCTCAGGAGATGAAAGTTGAAGTAAATAAGTTTAAATTGGAAAAGGAAAGGATGTGCCATTTATCTGGCCTTTTAAGCTCCGACTTGCAGGGCACCTTCCTCTATTTTATGCTCTTTTTATTAAAAAAAACAATGGTTATCCTACCAGATCCGTACCTTGGTCAAAGGTAAGTCTTGTAATATCTTAACACATGATGAATTTTGCCAAGTGTACTCTGCTTGTAATGAAGAAGATAGAAATTGACTATCTTTGTTGTATCAACATAAGTTCTTGTGAGGTAGTCAGACAAAATGGAATCCTAACCCTTGTGGGTGATGTTAAACTAAGAACATTTACGCTACTCCCAGATGTGGATGCATACTCTCTCCATGGCACTGGGAAAGCTTATTCTGGACACAAAATGATTGATGGAACTAGTAAGAAAGCTTCTCCTGGGCATTTATATACGACCGGGAAACAAACCATTTCACATTGAGTTTATTCGAGTGCCATCAATAGGTGTGCCAGGCATCTCCCATTCTATGCCTGTAATATAATAGTGGTGACGACCTTTCCATAGATAGTTATGCTCGTTCACTCGAATACAAATGCTCTTACTTATTCATAATCGTTCAAGCAATTATTCTAATTTATTAGTTCCCGCAACCCCTACTTTTGAAACAAGTTTAAAAGGGCTTGTACTATTAAGAAGAATAAGACAAGGAAATAAGTAGACGATCCCACCAATGATCAAGATTTTTATGCTTTGTTCTCACTAATGCATTCATACTGATTGGGCCAACTAGAAATGCCTTGGGTCTACCAATTCTACATGCCCAGGTATCCATGTCCATGTGCACGCTTCGGGTAAGGGGCACACATCAATCCTATCGCAGGGCATAACCTCTAGTTGCTGCAAGATAATTAAGGGATAAAAGTGGTGATCCTGTAAGTCCAAGAGCCTATCCACCACACTATGGTTGATGAGTTGGATGCCTAACCCTTGTATTGTTCTATGATTTGAGTGAGCCATTTTCTTAGTGCTAAGTGTTCCTATCCCTCACCTTATTGACTTGATCCATGCTGTAATGTCCCTATTTTGACCCCTGGAATATGTGTAAATGATGTAAATATGCTAGTATGGATTCCTACTGTCAAGCTTAAGGCCAAGGCCTTACTAGTGAATGGTTAGGCATGTATAAAGTAAATAGATACATATGGACCATATGGCAAGCTTACCATGGTAAACTGAAAACTATGTAAAGATTTTGCATGAATTATAATGTAAATGATCCGAGCTGGTTGCCAAAGAGCATAAGAGGGGCTATGATTCCATGAGAGGGAAGAGGAAAGGGAGTCTATTGGGAAGTAATCCTATGATGACAATTCCAAACCTTAGATCTCATCCCATATAAGCTATGTGTCTTTAATGAAACCAAACACCTTGTTTGACTTATCAACCAATCATTGAATGCATTTAAGAGGTAGATGGGGAATGTGTCCTTATGCAGTTATGAAGCATGGTTGAGTGCAGTCTTAGGGATTTACCCTATCAGAAGTTGTTAACCCCAGTATCGTCAGTATTTCATTTTACCATGCGCATGGATACTTAGGCGCATTCTATCCTCAATATTATTAGTCGGATATCATTCGTATTCCTCTCCTTCATTCTCAACACACAACCTTGCCATCGTGTGCCCTCACGCACTGGAAGGGGCTCGCGTAGTCCAGGAGGAAGCAATTGGAATCTGCAAAGATAAGAGTATTTGGGAAGGGATTGTTTATGAAGGAAATTAGAAATATTTATATGAGTAGAGAGTTTGGGTAAGCTAGTAACCTGCAACCATGGGTAGCTTTACTCTCAGGATGCTTGATAAGCCAAGAATGGAACTTGCAATCCATTCCCAGTAAGCATTCAGTTGAGTGGACTTTCGCTACACACACTGAGAGCACAGGAAGAAAGGATATATCTAAGGGACTATTACAAGTAGTAGAGTTATTTTTCAGGAAGGTATTAAGATTGCACTGGTTACCTAATACCATTATTAGTGACAGGGACAACAAGTTCACACTTTTGGCGAGAGCTCTTCAGTTTGTTTGGGACGGAATTGGCTACTAGTACTAGTTACCACCCTCACACTGATGCTCGACAAAGATAGTAAACAAATGGATAGAGGGATATTTGAGAAGCTATGTGGCAGGTCAGCAAATAACTTGGATCAAATGGTTGTATCCAGGGGAACATTGTTACAATTCTATGTACCACATTGCCATCAGTATGACTCCTTTCAGAGCACTATATGGATATGATGTTCTATATTTTGAAGACTTGGTATTCAGAGACAACATAGCATCCAAAGACAAGGATTGGATTCAGGACATGCAGGACATTCTTAAGGTTATCAAAGTTAACTTGCAAAAAGCTAAGAAACAAAAAATATTGTATGTAGATAGGCACAGGATTGAACGTAGCTTCAAAGTGGGTGATTTGGTGTATTTGAGATTACAACCTTACAAACAATCTTCCCTCGAGAATAAATGAGCATAAAATTTGAAGCCTCGCTTCTATGGGCCTTACATGATTACTAGGAGAGTGGGAGAAGTTGCTTATGAGCTTGAGTTGCGTGAGGGGAGAAAAATTCATAATGTATGCCATGTAACTTTCCTAAAGAAGGCCATGTGTCAGCAAATCACCACATCATCTGAGCTACCTCCACTTGAAGAGGAGGGGAAACTGGTATTGATTCCAGAGAGAGATCTTACAGGTTTGCGAAAGGAATTAAAGCAATAGGGTCATTTAGGAGTACCTTGTCAGATGGAAGTAATTTCCCATTGAAGATGCCACATGGGAAGCGGATTAGGTACTTCGGCATCCGAGCTTACAATTGCTTGAAGACAAGCAATTTCGAGAAGGGAGGACTGTAATGTCCTCTTCTGCTTAAGCACTAGATATCAACCTGCTAACCTGCTCAATTCCTGTAGGTTCGAGTGGGTAATGAAAAAAGGGAATTGATTAATGTCACCTTGGTTGAAAAGTATGTTATTGACGGTGATATTAAGTCATTAGTGGGAAAAGGGGTCACTGAAGCATTATGAAGAGACATGCGTGATATGCATAATTATAAAGTGACATGCGTGATTAAAGTTGCATGAGACATGCATAATTAAGTTGCATGCTACATGCAAAAGTCAAGCAAGTAATAAAAGGAGAAAAAAGGAGATTGCTCGGTATCCATTGTTATTATTCACTTTTGAGATTTGGAATTGAGATCTCAGTGAGCTTCTTTGGTGTTGAGGGCGAATTGCCTTGACCAATATTGGGTTCGATGGCGAAATCAATCCATCCTAGCCAATTTTGGGGTTATTTGGATCTATCATTGTGTGCTTCATTGAGGAGGAGTTCATGGAGTTTAGGGCAGAGGATGAATTACTTCACAACTAGCAAATCATCATCATTGTGGTTTGATCAATGACAAAGTTTCCTTGCTAAGAGTGGCGCATATCTCTTGGAGGACTGAGTATAAGAGGGCATATCCATGGGAAATATTATTTCTTGGTTAAAGAAGGGCACATTCATCAATTGTTGTAGCTACAATAACCTTCTTAACATCTGAAGGGTTTATATTGAAATCGCAGACTAGATCTGATATTTGTAGGTAGTCATCTCATATCTAGGAGGGAGCATTAAACTAGGGCATGATCCTTCATAAGGAAGGACTCATTGACTGGGGGCTTCATCATCTACAGAGGAAACGCGCACTAGCCCATTGGGAAGGCATTAATTTCTCTTATATGCTGCGTGAAGTCATACTGAAATCGTGGGCATTTAGGGGAATTCATATTCTAGTCCAGAAGGAGGGCGAATCATTGCTAAGGAGAGGGATCACAACTTTATGCATGGGAAGGTTTGAAGCAAAAAGAAGCATGCTCACATTCCAAATACTGCATTCTTCAATGATTGGGCGTGATCTATCCATCTTAGCGTGAATCCTTCTAGTTGGGTGAATTCCTCATGCAAACATGCTCCCAGCACAATATATACACAACGTTGGTTATATATTGTAGCTATTACAGTAGTCAACAGTCCACCTTCATTACTATTTAAGCTATTATAGCCATGAATATTCCACCTTCATCACTGTTTCAGATTTCAAGGGTCAATACAACTGTGGCAACCATCTTCTATTCCTTCATAGCACCGTGCAAGGTTAGATCTGTCCCATCTTTGAGATCTGATTATTGTTGGTCAATTCGAATGTTATTTCATTTCTAGAATTGAATGACAATCTTATCAAATTTCATGGGGTGTTCACAAGTATGTTATTACTAGATTTTGTGGTGTTGCATTATATATAAATTGCATGCAACTAATCCGGTGATAAACAAACATTGCATGAACATTTTAAAAACCCAACTAGCCACATAAACTAGCAACTATAAACACATGCAAAGGTAGTTTTCATTACTTGGCACATTACAGTGGTATCAGAGCATGTTCCTTGCCAGCTATGGGGATTGGAAAGAGCATGCAATTGTAAATAGTTAGATACACCCAGAGAATTTGCAGAATATCACTTACGGAAGATAGAGATACAAAAACAGAGGTAGGAACAAAGAAGGGGAAGAACAACAAGAAGAAGAAAATAGAACAAGAGGGTCAGAGTACAGGCGAGGAAGAAATAAAGACTCAACTAGAGATGGACAAGGGAAAAGGAACCATGGTAGATGATGATAAAGTATCATTCAATAGCCTTATTAGTGCCTTGAATGATCTGGCCAAAGGCCAAAAGGAAGTGTTGAATGCAATAAATCGGTTAGCGGACAAACATGGCGAAAATATTGTAATAAGCACAATATCCTTGGGGTTATTTTGGGAAAATGGGGCGCAAATTCTTTTCTTCCCTTATTCAACTTTCAACAAACAACTATGTTAGTTCCTTCTTAGTCATACCACAAGCAGATGTGTTAATTTTATAATGCATAGATTATTAAACATAGTATAAAAGAATAACTACTTTGTAAATAAACCGTCATGGTAATATAGAAGCAACACTTCATAAGTTCGACATCCATATCAAGAATACTCCCATCCTGGACGCACCATGCAAGATTTAACTAAATCTTTATAAAAACATCAAAATGTAATTTATCGTAGACAAACTCTTTATATGGTGATCCATAACATATTAAATTACTCAACTTCCCCCTTAGCATTGGCTTTTCCAGGGATTTACTCTATTTCCCTATGTGTATTGTTTCTACATGGATTTTCCTTTATTTATAAATGTACAACATACAGATTTATCTTTGTACAAACTTGATCAACCACTCGAATACAAATATAAATACCAATGATCATTAAAATCAATACGCTTACAACATTTACATATATTTGAGTAACAAAGGTGTTTTCCTTCATGTAACACCTAACCAAATCAATACTTTGCTAAGCTATTTATCATAGATAATACATTCTATCAACCTAGTTCAATAAAGGAAGTTCATGGGTATTTTCGTTGGAGATGCCTTTACATATAACAACTAGGAGGTTACCCATATAATTTATAATATTTCATTACATAATCCTACTTAGTTATGCAATGCTTACAAAAAGGTACCATGTAATCTCAAACCCTCCTAATAACTTTATATTACAATCATAGGATATAGGCATCTAATTTAAAACAATAATCACGCCTTCAATGGTACTTCCATCTATAAAGGAATAACTTATGCGCAATTAATACATAAGGTCTATTCGTCATTTTTACCAAAAACTAAGTATCATTTAGTTAATCAGATAATCAATATTTGAATACCATTGGATAATCACATCAATGAAAATTTTACATAAATAAACATGCTTCTTATATATAAATCCTCACCAAGATGGATACAATTTAATAACATAATAATGTAAAGCACTTATCTGAAAAGTAGACTTGTGCGACTGAAGGTTTGATTGCAACTTTCCTCCCAACCATTTGGCTCTCTGTCTTATGTATATTTCGTCCACTGAGAGGCCACCCCCAAGCTGGCAAGGAATCCACTAGGGTAGGACCTTTTTATTAAGGACTACTAAACCAAACTTAACCTTTCCTCCCTTGCATTAACACTCATTTAGGTCACTCAAAAAATCAGGTTGATGACCTTCTTCTATCACTTGCACCATATAATTGTGTGTAGGTTATTAACAACGGGTAACAACCCCTTTTTGGATGTATACCCAATTATTATATCTTTTATTCCATTCACAATATTATTGATGAAAGGCTAACATATATACATAATCTATATTATCTTAATACTATAATTTCTCCAACCAAGGACTACGTCCTTATTAACCCCGAGCAGGAAGTTCTCATCATAAATCATATATGTACCTAGATTGATTTACTTGAAAGGGGTCACTTTCAACCAAAAGCAAGTAACACAAGGATCACTTTCTAGCCCTATCAACTATATATATTAAAATCATAAATAAACTTCAATTCAATGGGATCGAACTCTGTAAGAGTCTTCCCTTCCCGAATTCTATGCAACCAATGTATATGTATAAAATACAGAAAATACATGTATTTTTAAAGTCGTCAGTAAAATTTAAATTCAATGGGATCGGACTCTGTAAGAGCCGTCCCTTCCCAAACTTTGCACAACCATTTATCTATATATATATATATATATAATATAGAAAATACATATATTTAAAAATCATAAGTAAACTTTAATTCAATGAGATCGGACTATGTGGTATGGCTTATATGCACAGATTGATATACTAAGACCATTCTATCAAACAATATCATTTTTCAATAATTAAAAACACAAAGGTTTGAACAAATAGCAACGGTCCTCTATTGTAGAGGTCGCTCAGCCCATAACAATGGTTTTAACATGTAGAGATTTACATCAATGGCAACGATCCTCTATTGCATAGGTCGCTCAACCCATTACCATGATTTTAATATGCAGAGGTTTACACCAATAGCAGCGATCCTCTATTGTAGAGGTCGCTCAATCCATTACCATGGTTTTAATATGCAGGGTTTTATACCAATGGAAGCGATCCTCTATTGCAGAGGTTTCTCAACCTATTGCCATGGTTTTAATATGCATAGGTTTACACAAATGGAAGTGATCCTCTATTACAGAGGTCGCTCAACCCATTTCCATGGTTTTAATATGCAGAGGTTTACACCAATGGCAACGATCCTCTATTGCAAAGGTCACTCAACCCATTTCCATGGTTTTAATATGCAAAGGTTTACACCAAAGGCAACGATCCTCTATTACAGAGGTCGCTCAACCCATTTCCATGGTTTTAATATGCATAGGTTTACACCAATGGCAGTGATCCTCTATTGTAGAGGTCGCTCAACCTATTACCATGGTTTTAATATGTAGAGATTTATATATCTAATACTCTTAAAATAAGAAATATGGGGCCACACATTTTGAACACGATGCTGTCAAGTATATGTACAGATAGAATACCATAGATGTGCACTCTAACAAGCAGATCGATTAAATAAGATTGCAGAGATCAATTTGTGTAACATTTGACAATGTAAAACAACAAGGTAGAGATGGAAATACTAACACAGAGATCCAAGTCACAGAGATTATATAGGTTAAGGAACGATGCTCCTAAAAGACAACCACGCCACAATATTAATAATAACAGACCTTCCTCCATGGAAGAGTTGACTCCCCCTCTATCGTGATCATACTAAAATATATAAACTCGAGGTTTTTCCCTCCGCTTTGGAATGCACTCCCTAAGGAATAAGCATCGGGTCCTCCGAGGTGACATATGACACTCTACTTGGTGCCATCTTCTAGCGAGAAGACAAGCCAAGTGTTTTTAGTTGTTTCCCTACTCCACTAATGGGGCAACCCCAGAAGAATGAGGAGGTGGAGGTTTGACTCTCTAATGAGGCCGCCATAACAACACATCTTTGTACTCTCCTTTTTTTTTTTTAAAAGGTTCATAAAATATATTTCTTTGTTTTGATATGTGTCATTTCTATAAAGGAAATTCTTTGCACACAAACACACACACATATATATATACAATACACATTACACATTTACCCTCTAAGATGTAATTATTCCTTTTCTCAAGGTAGAAGGAACTTTTAGCTCCTTTATGTTATTTTTATCCTTGTCAATATATATATATATATATATATATATATATATATATATATAGAGAGAGAGAGAGAGAGAGAGAGAGAGAGATGTATACATATGTACATATATGTATACATATGTACATATATGTATATAGATGTATATATGTATATATATACATATATATACATATATACATATGTATGTATATGTATATATATATACATATATATGTATATATATATATACATATGTATATATATACATCTGTATATATATACATCTGTATATATATACATATGTATGTATATATTTGTACATATGTATACATATGTATTATATATATATGTATGTATATCCTAATCCTAAGACTCATGGTCCTGGTCTTCATCTTGGTCGTGGTCTTGGTCTTGGTCTTGGTCTTGGTCCTGGTCCTGGTCCTAATACCTAAGAACTAATCCTAATACTAATACTTAATCCTAATCCTAATCCTAAGACCTAATCGTGTCCTAATACCTAAGACCTAATCCCAAGACTCTTCGTCCTGGTCTTGGTGATGGTCATGGTCGTGGTCCTGGTCTTGGTCCTGGTCGTGGTTGTGGTCGTGGTTCTAGTCCTTGTCCTGGTCCTGGTCCTGGTACTGGACCTAATACCTAAGACCTAATCCTAATCCTAACACCTAATCCTAATCCTAATACCTAATCGTGGTCCTAAAACCTAAAACCTAATCCTAAGACTCCTGGTCCTAGTCTTGGTCGTGGTTGTGGTCGTGGCCGTGGTCTTGGTCCTGGTCCCAGTTCTAGTCCTGGTCCTGTTCCTAGTCTTGTTCCTAGACCTAAGACCTAAGACCTAATACCTAATCCTAATCCTAAGAACTAATCGTGGTCCCAAGACCTAAGACCTAATCCTAAGAATCTTGGTCCTGGTCCTGGTCCTAGTCTTGGTCCTTGTCCTGGTCCTGGTTCTCGTCCTGGTCCTGGACCTAAGACCTAAGATCTAATCCTAATCCTAAGACCTAATCCTAAACCTAAGATCTAATCGTGGTCCTAAGACCTAAGACCTAATCCTAAGACTCATGGTCCTAGTCCTGGTCCTAATCCTAAGACCTAATCGTGTCCGAAGACCTAAGACCTAATCCTGAGACTCCTGGTCTCGGTCTTGGTGCTGATCGTGGTCCTGGTTCTGGTCCTGGTCCTGGTCCTGGTTCTGGTCTTGGTCCTGGTACTGGACCTAAGACCTAAGACCTAATCCTAATCCTAATACCTAATCGTGGTCCTAAGACCTAAGACTGTTACACCTAAATATTCCCATCATAATACTCAGTGTAAACATCCCTAAAGTTCCTTTGACTAAGTTATCAACTTGGAAGAGATACTGACCTATTTCTATTGGGTTTTCTAAGGTTGTCGCAGGTCACCTTTGTGCAACTTGCGACGTCGCAGGTTGTCCTACTGCAGCCTGCGACGATGTCAGTTAATTGGATAAAAGAGCATCTTCGAGCACATTCTCGAAGGTGTGTGATGTGGATCTCTATCCCTAAACCTATGGTGGAGCTGGAATTCAGTTCCCCAACCCTTTGGGAGGATCCCTTAACCCTCTCCCACCATATCTCAACCTACCCTATCCTCTTAGTCCTATATATATGAATCTCATTCCCATTCCAAGGGGAGGAAGTCTATAGCACTTGCATGCTGGTGAAATTAGTTTAGGGTATCTCTACTCATCTCTTGGGAGACCTATACTTCCTTTGGAGGCTTTGGATTTGGCTTGTTGGAGGAGGATTGCGACGTTAAGCTTTAGTTGTAATCATCACTCTTTGTATTTCCCTTCTTTTAATACAGTAATATAAACGCTTTCCACCAAATATTGTTGTGTTAATGATGTTTTGTGTAGTTTACTTGCTTAACCATTTACTTAGACCTGTTACTGTTTAGATGCATTTTACTTGCTTGTATTGTTTTGTATGTATTGCAGGTCTTGCAACTGAGATATGGCGACCGTGGAGCTTGGAACAACATCAAGGAGAAAGATATACAAGCTAGAGGTAAGACATCTAATTACTCAATCCTTAACTAGATCTAGGAAAGTAGTTTCATATTCTGTCTCACTTGTTCTAAACTTACATTGAGCTAGGGAGATCACGCCTTAATTCTAATTTTGGTAGATTGTCTGGTAACAGGTTTGCCGACCATACTGGGGACGTGGCTTTCAACCTCATGGGCTGTTACAAGACTTAGCAGTTGAGTTGGGGGGTAAGACCGCAACCATCAACGTGGAAGTGGTCGTAGCCCCTTTAGATTATAATCTCTTACTTGGTCGTAATTGGTTTTATGCCATGACGACAGTTGCATCATCTGTCTTCCGCATAGTACAATTCCCCCACCAAGGGCGAATTGTCACTGTCGACCAACTGGATTCTGTACACCTGACACCGCTACTCATCCCGGCAATAATGTTCCATTACTTGGACAATATTCGTAGCTATATGAGAGCGTGGGGGTCGGCCTTATAAAAGATTCATCTCTTATGGGCGTCTTTCCAACCTCAGATCCCCCTAATCATGTTTCCATAGTGAACATGATCTCCTCCAGGATTTCTTTTGTCCCCAACTCTACTGATCAATGGCTTGTACCTGATGAAGCCAATATGCACCTAATTAGAGACACCATGCCTCTTTCAACCACTGAACTCACTTACGAGGCTATCCAGTCAGCACCTGAGGACCATTGAGTTGTGGCCTCCACATCCTGTTCTCCACAGTGGACGTCGTCCCTAACTGATCCTCTGCTCCGGAATTTTCATTCCAACGAGTCCATTATGGAAATTATGAGTGTGGATGACCCTCCGTGGGAAGACTTTCATTAGCAATCGTCTTTCCTTCCCCCATGGGAGACTATGGAGAATAGCATCAACACCATATTTACATCGGATGTATACCCTTGCCCTCAGTCCCCAATAATCACATGTCAAACAGCCACTGAAAGCAATTTGGAAAACATTGAACCTACCATTCCGGTAGACATATCGATTACTTCTGGTGTAGTGGAACACATTCGTTTAGGCCAGAAGTGTTCCCCTGAAGAGATTACAATGTTCAAGGCCTTGTTCAAGCAATTCTGAGATGTGTTTTCTTGGACTTACGAGGAGATGCCTCGTATAGACCTCGCTATTGTTTCACATGAAATCAAAACCTATCCCGACGTCAAACCAGTCCGCCAAAAGTTGCGACTAGTACACCCTCGAAAGGCTGCGGCAATCAAGGTAGAAATTGAGAAGCTCTTGAAGGCTAGCTTTATCTACCCTTTCCCACTGATAGAATGGGTCTCCAATGTCGTCCCTGTAGATAAGAAGTAGGGTACCATTCATGTCTGCGTCGATTATCGGGATCTCAACAAGGCTTGTCCTAAGGACAATCACCCGACTCCCTTTATCGATCAGATCATTGACAATTGTGTTGGAAGCGTCATCTTCTCTTTCATGGATGGATTTTCCGGTTACAACCAGATCGAGATCCACCCCGCCGACCAACACAAGACTACATTCATCTGCCCTTGGGGAACGTTTTCATATCGTAAACTTCCTTTTGGTCTTAAAAATGCTGGTGCCACATTCCTGCGGGCCATGTCGTACGCCTTTCAAGATGTGAAGGACGTTGTGGAATCCTACTTGGGTGATCTCCCTACCCATTCACGGCAGCACCAATTCCACATAGATCATATGACGGTTGTTTTCCTCAGATGCAGGTGGTATAAAATCCGCCTGAACCCTCACAAGTGTATCTTCTGCGTCGAGTCTGGACGCCTCCTCGTTCTTATCGTCTCGAAGGATGGGATCCGCATTGATCCCTTAAAGGTGGAAGCCATCATCGCTCTTCCACCTCCCACTAACATTATAGAAATTCAAAGTTTGCAAGGGAAGGCAACTTACTTAAGGCATTTTGTCTATAATTTCGTGCAAAAGACGCAAGGTTACATGAGATTACTCAAGAAGGATGCCTCATTCATCTGGTACAACCAAGTGCAAGAATCCTTTGATAATCTCAAACATGCTATTACGCACGCCCTTGTGCTCCAACCGCCCAATTACTACAAGGATTATATCCTTTATCTTGTTTCTTTTGCCACCACGATCGCCATGGTCTTGGTACAAGAAGACAATAACACCCAGGAGCATGTGATCTACTACCTAAGTAAGGGTCTTATGGACTCTGAAACTCATTATTCGCATGTCGAGAAGCTCGCTCTCACGGCAGTCATTGCCGTCCAAAATTTTTGACATTACATCTTGCTCCACACCACCACCATTATCGCCAACTCGAACCCCATTTACCACGTTTTAACACGTCAAGTGCTTGGGGGCAAGTATTCACGCTGGATCGTGATACTTCAGGAGTTCGACCTCCTCTTCGAGAAATCCAAGTCTAAAAAGTATTTGGTGTTTGACGAGCTTATCTGCGATCTTCCTCGTGTTGATTTAGGATCTGATCCCAATGATTCTCTTTTGGATGAATCATTGTTCCTCATCAACACGTCTGACCCGTGGTATGGGGATATTACCTTATATCTCTAGACCCAATTTTTCAACCCCAATTGTCTCGTGATGATTGTCATTGAATACGCTACCACGCAAAGTATTACCTGATCATCAGCGATACATTGTATCGTCGCGACATTGATTATATTCTTCGACGTTGTCTCACTCATGAAGAGGTTGAACACGTCTTGAATGACTACCACTCCGAGGCTTGTGGCGGTCATCTCTCTGGGATGGATACAGCCCAGAAGATACTATGCGCAGGATATTATTGGCCATCTATCTTCAAAGATTGCATTGAGGTCGTTAAAAGATGTCCCCCGTGCCATCACTTTCAAACAAAAAAGCACACCCATCCAACCCCATTACACTCGGTTATTACCATTGGCCCCTTCGCAAAATGGGGCATTGACTTCATGCACTGTAAGCCTACCTCGGCCGAGGGGCATGGTTACGTCATAGTAGCCCTGGATTACTTCACAAAGTGGGCCTAGGCTATTCCTACATACACTGACTACGGAAAAACTGCCACACTCTTCACGTTCAATAATGTTATCTCACAATTCGGAGTGCCACAAGCCATAGTCATTGACCATGGATCTCACTTTTAGAACCATATGGTCGATGAACAGAGCACCAGATTGGGTTTTCGTCATGAAAACTCAACTCCTTACTAACCACAGTCCAATGGACAAGTAGAATCCATTAACAAGGTCTTGAAAACCATGATTCAACGCATGGTGGGTACCCACAAGTCCAACTGGCACAACATGCTCTTTTCCACGCTATGGGCATACCAGACCTCCGTTAAGACTGCTACCGGCTTTACACCGTTCCAGTTAGTTTACGGATTGGAGGTAGTCCTACCAATAGAGTGCGAGATTCCATCGCTCAAACTCGCAGTCGAATTTCTTCCAAACACCACTACCGAGGAAGAACGTTTCCTTTACCTTGCAAAGCTTGATAAAACCCGTCGCGATGCTGCCCTTGCCAACGAGGCACACAAGAAGCACATCAAGGCACAATATGATAGGTTAGTCAAACCCCGCGTCTTTAATGAGGGTGATTTGGACCTCACGTACGACCAAAGGCACGATAAGTTGGGGGCAGGTAAGTTCGAGTCCATGTGGCATAGATCGTATATAGTGAAACGTGTTCTGGAGAAGGGAGCCTATGAACTAGAGGACTACGATGGGATATCTTTAGGTGAGCCCCATAATGGGCTCTACCTGAAGAGGTACTATGCTTGATTCTTTCACGCATAGACATCTTGTATATACTGTACATGGTGTGCGTGTTTTGTGTGGTGTGACACTTTTGTTTTAGTGTGTCTAGGTCTTGTTTTGTTTCTTATACCATGTTCTGTCTACATGTGCAGATGGCAACTTGCTACGGATTCGTGGATGGAGCCAGCCGGCATACCCATAACCTTGCTTCGGTAGCCTGGGTACTCTATTCTCCCACCGGCGAGCTCATTAGATCAGGAGGAATTTGTCTAGGTTTCGCAACCAACAATGCTACGGAATATCAGGCAGTCATTGGAACCCTAACTGATGCTCTTTCCTTGGGTATGGACTACGTTGTTATCTACTTGGATTCGCAACTAGTGGTCTCTCACCTTAACCGTATTTATGCTATCCGCAACCCTACTCTGCTCCATTTCTATAGACGATTCTGTCTCCTAGAAAGGTCCTTTGAATCTATTCAGTACCTACACATACCACGAGATATGAACACAGTTGCCGACTCAATGGCCAACTTCATTCTAGACTGGTACATTGCACACACATGACATTTGTATAAAATATAAAAGCATACATAACATGTAAATCATCCATTGTATAAGCAAACATATAAACAATATCACATAAATCATCCATAGAACACATAATGTATAAGTCCGCCGAAAATGTATGTGTATATATATAAGTAAAAAATGATGGTACTGATACAAAAATTGAAGCATGCTAGCTTTCAGTAGGTCTCTACAAAATCTAAAGCCCACAAGATTTCAGTACATACATAAGTAGGAGATGAGCCTAAGGCTCAGGTCGCTTGACCCTAGATCCTGACGCTCCCGGCTACTTCCCATGAAAGCAGACCACAGCCCTCACCACTATGGCCATCAACGTGCCAAAACAGTCAGACACCCGGACAGCATACCTCTGCTAGCTCCGAGGTAGGTCACGAACACCCGGCTCTAGGATATCCAAGGTCAGCCTCTGGAGGTTCTCATAAACCTCCTCCACCTCCTTGGTATCATCTCGTGCTGCGGCACCCATGACCGACACCTCTCCTCTCCTCGCAATGATGGAGACCCCAACTGGCCGTGACAGACCCACATCTGCACACATCACCAAGTTATCAGCACTACTCCAAAAAAATCATAAAATATATAAAATGAAAAACACAAGAGATGTTGTTCTTATCGATGTCACCCCATTGTGATCCCTCGGGGAGCACCAGGTCGGGATCACCTATGAAGTTTGTCCCACTGTAAGGGTAATCCTCAATCACAAGGAGTTGTCCCTCCAGCCAAGTAAAGAACCCGGTGTCGTATCTTATGATGGGACCCTCGACGCCATGATGGGCCATCACCTCTGCCCATTGAGTAATATGTGGATCCCTGGAATCCTGGTCATCCAAGTCCACCTGTGGACACATATGAGGTACCCACTGTTAACACCTAAAAAGTGCTCACTAGCTCATTCCCTTACTCACATGACCCATTTGTCCACTTTTCCACCATCTGAGCCTCTGAAACCAACAAAAGGTCACCAAAAGACCTTAGTACACCCCTTTTTCCATTAAAAAAGATTATTTTTCCAAGAAAATCATAAAAAACCCTCAAAAAGGGTCCAAATTCCCAAAAATATTAAAAAGGGAATTAAAATATTATTTTTATTCAAAAAAGGAAAAAGGAGGGAAAAGTACCTAAACCATGTTGGTCAATACCATTTGGTTTCCACAAAACCACAAATGGTATTTCCCACCACCAAAACCTATAAAAAGGTGGTAGGGGCTCCTCATTTCATCATCCATCCATTATCTCATCCTTATGCTGCTGAAATCTCCCCTGAGCATTTTAGCCATTGCAAACCACATTGGAGAAGAGACCATTGGAGATTGGAGTTGCTCATCCTTGGAGCCATTCAACCTCACCATTAGAGGTATTGATTCCGCAAGCACTTGCTTGCCCCATTATTTCAATACAAATTCTTTATTCTTATATGTTCTTGTTCTTGATTTTAAATTATCTTTGTTATTTGCTTAATATCTTTGCTTAGATCCATGAATAGTCTTGTTTAATTAGTATATTGTTATTTATTTCTATTGAAACTGCTGCTACTAGTTAGCAGGTGCCCATAGCACTAAGCCTGGTTGCAAAACCGGGCCAACAGTTTTGGCGACTCCGCTTTGGTTTGAACTATAGATCTCTATTTTTGCCTTTAATCTTAGTTGTTTATTAGTTTTTAACCTTTAGATCCATAGATCTGCCATCTTAGACAGCAGATCCATTGCTGAGCTGAGATTTGGCCTCATAAACAGCCCGAAATTTTCAATTTTTGGGTTCGTTTCTCGGTTTCCGTGCACGGCTTCCGCCTCGCGGTTTTTTGCCAGACAGTCGCGCGGTCCATTGCGACTTTTCTGCGTTTTTCCGCGCGGTCCATCGCGGCCTTTTGCCAGACAGTCGCGCGGTCCATCGCGACTTTTCTGCGTTTTTTCGCGCTGCACACCGCGGCTTCGCGGCCGATTTCCGCGCTGCCCATCGCGACTGTGCGGCTAAAACCTGCGCGGTCCATCGCGACTGTGCGTCCAAAACCCACGCGGTCCATCACGACTGTGCGTCCAAAACCCGCGCGGTCCATCGCGACTGTGCGTCCAAAACCCGCGCGGCCCATCGCGGCTGTGCGTCCAAAACCCGCGCGGCTGAATTTTTCATTCGGCCATCCCGATCTTGAAAAAAAAATTTACTGTACTTTCTGCCCATAGCACATTTTTTACAGTATTAAATTCTGCATATTTTACAGCTTTGAAAAAAATTTTACTATTTAAAAGTGCATATCTAGAAATCTTTTTAAAAATTTTCAAGAAAGTGAAAGAAAGACTCATTTTGCATTTTCATCTAGATTCAAATTTTTTCCTGTTTACTTCTTTAAAATCTTGCCCTTAGCAATTTTTCTTGAAACGAAGAAATCCATTTATTTCTTTTAAAAGAAGTCTATTATTTGCTTTCATAAATCCAAGAAATCCTTTATTTTTTGAGTTATTTTTTGAAAAGCATTTAAATTTCTTTTAGTGAAAAAGTCTTAAATATTTGCTTTTTATTTTCGAAAAATCCTTTATTTTTTGAAAATATCTTGTAAAGCATTTAATTTTTTCAAGTTCAGTTTACAACACCTCACGTGCACTCACACTATCACTTAATTGAACTAAGCCTTAAAACGTACCTTAATTTGAACACACGTTTAACCCCACTTGGGGAACACTAAAAGAATTCTTGTAGCTAGGTAGTATTGGGGGGATAGGTGTTCCAATAACACCCCTCAGTTCTTACATCTGAGACATAGAAGTTGTCCAATTAGGGAGCTAAAATCTCTTATTACTTTTTGGCGCGGTCACAACCGGTTTGTGGGAAGGCCTCTCCCTTAGGAGGGTTGAAGTCGCAAGGATGGTTCCGGAAGCCTGAGTGGAATACCGAAATCCATTCAGTAATCGAAGGGCTACCATTCGCAGTTCTCGGGATATCCCTGTATTGGGATATTGCGATCAAAGGACCAAACGGCAGATTTACCTTTTCTCGACGCGTCATGAACGGAGTATCCTAGTAGCCTGTCTTTTAGGATTGATTACCCGGTGTCCCTCCCGGTAGGGGGATATCTAGCCGTTGTCTCAACATTCATATTGTCTGACTTGGATTTCATCACCTTGCAGAGGATATCGTCTGTTTGAGTCACAATACTTTTAGATTAGGCGTTTGCATGATTTCAACCTACCTGTGGTCTAGTTACACCTATTTTTTCTAGGAGCCGCTTGCATGTTGGTATTCTGACCAGTTGTTGCATTCCTCCACTTATTGTAGCACAGCTGCTAGAATAAGTGCCCTTTTTGAGGATTGATTTTTTGGCCTGTGAGCCTTCTTTTTTCACTCCCCTTCTTGCACCCTTGGTTGCATTAGGGTTTTGAGTCTTTCATATATATCATCACCTGATACTTAAACAAATTTTTACGTAAAAAACTTATATTCTCACCATTGAGAATTCTAGACGTTCTCATCGTCTACAGGGCGAACTCCCAGAGTTTAGTCCACTTGGCTCTCCACGTCACAGACGCAGAGCCCTATCCCTTGATTCGACACATCGTCAATCAACTAGACAGTCATCCGATTCTGACATACCTCACTTCACCTTTGATTCGGAGGTAGAATCCGAAAACCCCACAGAGTTACTACCAACCACCATTATGTCTGGAACACCATTTGATCCACTATTTACAACTACCATAGGTCAGACATCCGCAGACCCGTCTGTTGTCGTACCATCCACGGCAACAACCACCCCCCTGGGTATGCCCAATATGGGTAACACTCCACATTCAGGAATGCCTAACACAGGGCCACCACCTGTCATGGGTATACCCAACATGGGGGTCATACCCCCTTCGGTTTCCACAAACCCTATCCCAGGAATCCCTAGTGCGATTCCTAACCCAAGTGTAACCCATGCTGCACTTGGGAGTGCTATACCAGGAATCCCTAGTGCGGTTCCTAACCCAAGTGTAACCCATGTTGCACTTGGGAGCACTAACCCATACCATACCATACCTATTGGAGGGCACATACCCTCCATACCTAGCATACCTTTAGGTGCTACTGGACCCCTACACCATACCACAGTGGCTAGGCATGTCCCAGTTCCAGTCCCCACATCTGCTAGTCTACCATACATGGCAAGTATGAACCTGCCAGATTTAGCTAGGCTCACAAATGACCCCATTAGACATGATCCGGCGTGGCCTCAAATGCCCACCAAACTCCCCTCTGACATCCCTAAGTTTGAGGGTAAGGCAGGAGAAGACCCCCAGAACCACATCATGTCCTTCTATTTATGGTGTTCCTCCAACTCCATAGTGGACGACTCAATCCGCCTCCGGCTTTTACAATGCACCTTCACTGGCTCAGCAGCCAAATGGTATATCGAGCAACCCCATGGGACGCATTCCACATTTACCTCCCTTGCCTCGACCTTCCTACAGTTCTTTCAGTTACCTGTCCGCTATGATGCGGGCGTCGAGATCCTACTGTCTTGCAGACAGAACACGGCCACGCATATCACTGACCATATCCATGATTGGCGTCGGCGCCGAAGCCTATGCAAGATCAAATTAGACGACCGAATCTTTTTAGACTGGTTCCTTAAATCCCTCCTTCCTCTCATTGCGAAGGATGTAGCATCTGAAAGACCCCAGTCCGAGGAAGAGGCCATCCTCAAGGCCCAACAGTTTGATCTCATCTACGCCCAGTCAGGTTACCTATACATGATCATACCGGACGCCCCACGAGGCGACTCTGCACGCGGTGACACACCGGGGGCATCACATGCCGCTGATGGCATTATTGGCCAAATTACACCGCAAGCAAAACCTTTCAGTATGGTGAGCACCATGCCCGCCCCAGACCTTTCTAGGGCTACATCTAGTTCCGGAGCGACGACTTCCTATGCTCCAACAAACCAGACCCATCACGTTCATGGACCCTCTTGTCCACAAAATTGTTATGGCCAAGCGCCATCAGCATATGTACCTCCTACATACTATGCTCAACCTACGGTACAGACCCCCATGCAGTTCCCACAACAGCCCATGCATTACCCACAACCGGTTGCACCAGCTAACCTCACACCTCCAACAGCTCAGGGGTACCAACAACCCCAACAGGTAACTGGACCACCTCCAGCTCCTCCTGCATACTATCCACCGCAACCTGCTCCCGCACCTGCGGCTCCTCAGAATCCCCCCAATGCTCAAGGGCATGTGTACGCACAACAACATCAGCCCCAATACCAAAATAACCAACGCAACCAGGGTGGGCAACCAAACCGCGGAAGAGGACGCAACCGTGGAAACAATCAAAACCGTAACCAAGCTCCACAACCTACCCATCCTCCGCAAAACAATAACGCGGCTCCTGCTCATCAGAATCCTGATCGACCACCTAAGCAACCCAAAAATGCTAATTTACGAACAAACCATCCTTGTTCCATTTGCGGTGTCTATGGCCACTATACCCACGCTTGCCCACATCTGGAGCGAGCTCGACAAATATGGACAAATGACGCCCATCGTCAAGGGCAGGCGGCTCCTCAGCCGCCACCCAACCCCCCACCACCTCCACAACAACCTTTGGTATTACAAAACCCTTTTCCAACACAAGGAGTGGTGAACACGCAGCCGTTAGCCCCCCCGCAGGGCAACGTGCAACCACAACAAATTACTTACGCAGCTCCTGACCAACCCATGTTTGATTCAGGCACCCACCACCTATTGATGATGTCCACTGCCGACGTCAATATCCAAACCCGTCGGAACCAATACGGACCGACTGCTGAAGCCCCCCCCGCCGAAAAGGATACTAATGCTCATCCCACTGATCAGACATTGCGTATACCTTAGGTTCCACTCGATGGCGCTTCTAAAGCACCTCGCTTCCCCCTTCACCGAATAAACAACAACCCCAATGCACGGGCTGCATCCAATTACAACATTGTAGATGACTTAGCTCAATCTCCCGCAGCCATGTCTGCGTTAGAAGTCTTAAAAACCTATCCTACTCAGCGCAAGACTTTAATTTCCGCCATTGGGGCGATTGACCCAAATGATTCGAAATTGATGACGTTTGATTTAGACCAGTCTGAACCACGGCTGCCTTCCACCATAGCAGTCCAAGTTTCCGTTTCCATTCGGAATCTTGTCATCCATCGATGTATCATTGACGAGGGTGCCTCCACATGCGTCATGTCCACTTTTGTTTGGCAGAAGTTAGGATCTCCTACTCTCCAGCAATCCACCACTGCATTGCGGGAATATGACGGCCGGTCAGCTCAACCTCAAGGTCTACTACCCAAGGTCCCCGTCCAATTGGGTGGGAAAACTGTGCTCATCGACATAGAGGTCATTAACGCCCAGCTCGATTATAACCTTTTACTTGGCCGCAGTTACATGTACGCCATGAAAGCAGTTGCCTCATCCGTTTTTCGTACCATAATGTTCCTCCATGAGGGACGTGTGGTCAAAATCGACCAACTCACCTACTATGATCCCAACGCCCCTGCAGCACCCGAGAATGTTCTTCCCATGATTGAAAAACCCGCTTCTAGCGCAGTTACCTCCTTTGTGTCTTCTGTGGCACCCGGAATTTATTCGGATACACCAATGACCTCTACATTCCAGGCCATTCCACCACCGTCACCAGAGACCCATGTTGCAAACCTCTGTACCCTTTCACAGAATACACAGACACCCGGTAGTCAACCACCATTGGTACCGAGTCACATCGGTGTTACACCCATCCACACCATCCCCTTTCTATTTCCTCCTTCGGGGGTAGTAAGCACCGCGGTTATGGCTACCCTTAGTCTATCCAGGTTAACATTGGGATTACCCGTGTGGTACATTTCGCCTCCCGTTCCACCGCCGACACCAAACGTCATCCTCCAACCGGTACAGCCTATTGTTACCTCAAATCAACCTCCTCCTGGTGTCGCAATCCCTTCGTCGTCAACGAAACCTCCTCCTGGTCTCACGATTGCTTCGACGTCAACAAATCCCCCTCTTCTTCCTAAGCCCACTAGGGGCAGAGGACCAAAACCGTACACTGCTATACCACCTCCTAAGGCAGTTAAACCCCCACCAGTGTTTCGAGCTCCCCCAAATGCTCATTATGCGATGAGATAGGCCATCCAACTCATCAATGCCCACACTTACCGACACTCCAAGAGCATATGAATATGTTGGACGATGACATCACCATCCCAGTAGTCAGATTAGAGCCACCTCTACAGCCTCGCGACAAATCACTGCGCACTAACCATCCTTGTGCTATATGCAGTGTTTACGGCCACTACTCTCACCATTGTCCTGATCTACCTGACTATAGAGCAGCGTTGTACGAGTTAAACAACGTCGACTTAGAGATATCTCCTCCCCTCATCGAGGAGATCCACCCCCCACCATCATCCTCGTCGGAAGAAGTCAATACGATATATATGATTTCAACAACTTTCAAACCAGAACCCCTTGATTTATGGTCTGACTACTTCAATACTGATGAGCAAATTTTGGAGACACTCACTGCACCCGAATACCCTTGGGATGATATGCATCATCGCTCGTACTTCCTCCCGGAAGCATCTACCTCCACCGCATCCAACCAGCTATCGGTCGAGTCGAAAGACTTCATACCCACTAAGGTCGATTGGTTAAAGGACCCCATCCCAGCACCGGATGCCTTTGAAGAAGGGAACATGTCAAACATTTCACCCACTATACAGATAGACATTTCTACGACACCAGGGAAACCTGAGCTCATCTCGCTGGGCGCGTCTTGCACTCAAGCAGAAACTCAGGCATACAAAAATCTCTTTCAAGAGTTCCGAGACGTCTTTGCCTGGTCCTATACTGAAATGCCTGGTCTCGACCCCGCCATAATAGAGCACCACATTGATACATGGCCTGAGGTACCCCCTGTTCGTCAGAAACAGCGACCCATTCACCCTTCCAAGCTACCCGCCGTTAAAGCTGAGGTCGAGAAACTCCGTCAGGCAGGATTCATTTATCCTATCCCATACACCACCTGGGTGTCGAACCCCGTTCCGGTCAACAAAAAGCAAGGCACCCTTAGAGTATGCACTGACTTCCGAGACTTAAACCACGCTTGTCCAAAAGACAATTTCCCCACGCCATTCATTGACCAACTCATTGATGAGTGTGCGGGCCATGAAGTCCTATCCTTCATGGATGGGTTTTCCGGATATAACCAGATTCACATCCGCAAGGAGGATCAGTACAAGACTGCCTTTACCACCCCATGGGGCACCTTTGCCTATCGCGTCATGCCATTTGGCCTTAAAAACGCTGGTGCCACTTTCCAGCGAGCCATGACCTATTGCTTTCACGACTTGGTCCATATCCTGCGAGTCTATCTTGACGACCTCACAGCTCGTTCCCGAAAACGATCAGACCACCTAAACGACCTCCGGCAAGTTTTCCTGCATTATCGCAAATATAAAATCCGCTTGAACCCACACAAGTGTGTCTTTTGCGTCCCGGTAGGCCGGTTGTTGGGTTTCATTGTTTCCCAAGATGGAATCACTGTCGATCCCCTGAAAGTCAAAGCCATCTTAGAACTTCCCCCTCCTCGCACGCTTCGGCAGCTTCAGAGCTTGCAAGGGCGGTCCAATTTTCTTAGGCGCTTTGTTCCTGATTACGCCACCAAAGTCCATGGATTCTTACGCTTACTTCGTACCCACATACCCTTTGTTTGGGATGAGCAAGCAGACACAGCATTCGACGCCCTTAAGAAAGCTCTCACACAAGCCCCCTTGATATCCCCACCGGATTTCTCTAAAGACTTCACCCTGTATGTCTCGGCATCTGAACATGCTGTATCCGGAGTTTTGGTCCAAGAAGATGCCTCCCACAAAGAGCATGTGATTTATTACGTCAGCCAAACCTTATCTGGCCCACCTCTAAATTACCCATACGAGGAAAGATTAGCCCTAGCTGTAGTCTTTTCCGTACAAAAATTGCGACACTACATTTTGCTTAGTCATACAACGGTTGTCGCCGACTCCAACCCCATGGTCTATCTCCTCACCTGGCGGCTCCTACAAGGTCGTGTTGCTAAATGGGTCATTATCCTCCAGGAATATGACCTCACTTTCAGAACTCCCAAAAGCACCAAACCCCTCGCGCTTACTCACCTCATCACGGACCTCCCATCCTCTTCAACATCACCCGTTATCCAAACGGACCTGATTGACGAACAGATCTTCATCATTTCGTCTGACGACCCTTGGTACGGAGACATTTTGACTTACCTTCGTACGCAAAAATTCCGACCACACATCGATCGTGATAGACGCCGTCGCATACGACACCACGCCCCCCGATACCTCCTGATTGGGGATGTACTTTACCGGCGCGGCGTTGATACAATCTTACGCCGCTGCCTATCCCATAGTGAGGCAGAACAAGTCCTCAATGATTGTCATAGCGGTGCCTGTGGAGGCCATTTCTCCGGCATGGCCACCGCCCAGAAAATCATTCGGGCCGGTTATTTTTGGCCATCATTGTTTACTGATTGCATCACAGCAGTCAAGCATTGCCAGAACTGCCAACTATTTGCCCCCAAAGCAAGAACCCCCCCCGCCCCCCTTCATCCAGTCATCACTGTTGGACCATTCTGCAAATGGGCCATAGACTTCCTAGACTGCAACCCCCCGTCAGCCGGCGGTCACAAACACATCATTGTGGCTGTAGATTATTTCACCAAGTGGGCAGAAGCCATGCCGACCTATAATTGCAAAGCCGACACTACAGCACGGTTTTTCTTCAACCACGTTATCGCTCGTTTCGGAGTACCACAACAACTAGTCTCTGACCATGGCTCTCACTTCGAAGATGCCGTCTGGAAGGAGTTATCAACCATGTTGAAATTTGAACACCATTTCTCTTCCGCTTACTATCCCCAAGGAAACGGCCAAGTCGAAGCGATCAATAAAATCTTGAAGACAATTCTCCAACGTACTGTAGACAAGCACAAATCCAATTGGCATCACATGCTTTTCCCGGCACTATGGGCCTACCGCACCTCAACCAAAACCGCCACCGGTTTTACCCCTTTCCATTTAGTTCACGGTGTTGAATCCGTCCTCCCTATTGAGTGCCAGATTCCAGCCTTACATATCGCCGTTGAGCTCCTACCGGACACTTCCCCGATCGAGCAACGTTTACTGCTCCTAGAGCAGGCCGATGAAAATTGGCGCACAGCCATTCAAAACATGGAAGCTGCTAAACAACGATCGAAACTAAGTTACGACAAACGCGTCCACCCAAGAACCTTTTCGGAGGGAGACCTTGTCCTCGCTTACGATCAAGCTCATGATAAAACCGGAAAGGGAAAGTTCGTGTCTATGTGGCAAGGCCCCTACATCATACACACCTGCCTTGGGAAGGGGGCATACATTCTGACCGATTCAGAAGGCAACACCCTACACAACCCACGCAACGGGTTGTACCTTAAACGATTTTACCCATAGAAAATCTGATGGACACCATCGTCCATTTTAGTATAGGCATACATTTTTCGTTCACAAAAAATTTCAAAAAAAAAAAACCTAAATATTTGTTTTTCTCTGCATGACCACAGATGGAGCCTCCTCCACTCTGCCATGTCGGTTTCGCTGATGGTGCAAGCCGGTGGTCTCCCAATCTCGCCTCCGCAGCTTGGGTAATATACTCCCCTTCACATGAGTTAATTCACATTGATGGAGTATGTTTAGGTGCCGCCACCAATAATCAAGCTGAATACGATGCCGTGACCGGTCTCCTGGCCGCTGCTCTCCAGATGAGCATACGTCACCTCAACGTTTTCTTGGACTCACAGCTCCTAGTTTCCCAGCTCAACAATGATTACCAGGTACGCGATCCCTGTCTTTTCAGAAAATTCCTGTGCACTAAACAAATGGTTAGACAGTTTGAATCCATTACATTCACACATGTCCCAAGACACCTCAATAGTGTAGCAGACAATATGGCCAACAGTGTCCTCGACTGGCACACCAATCACATCATGTCATATCCATAAACAAAAAATGCATCCATGTGCAAAACATGTGCCTCCACGGGCATATACAAAAACCAATATTGCATCCACGTGCATAACATGTGCCTCCATGGGCATAAAACAAACAAACCAAATAATGCATCCATGTGCATAACATGTGCCTCCACGGGCATATACAAAAGACAAATGTGCATCCACGTGCATACACGACAATATATCTAAAATATATATCCACATATATATATAAATCAAATGGTGAACATGTCATAAGTGCCCTCAGCACCCGATATACAAAAAATACATCTGTCATACAAAAAATGCTTCCCCATATGCTCATCAGCATTTGGGGGCAGATACAATATATCTACTCATCAGGATCCCTAGGATCCTCCGGCTCCTCCTCCGACTCCTCCTCCGCCGGCCCCGCTGGGTCATGACGACCCCGAACTCGCCGCTCTGCTGGCCCCGCTGGATCGTCCCTCAGACGTATCCTCCCCTGAGCCGGCCCTGCCGGAGCACCCCGTCCACCACCCCCGTGTCTCGCCACGAACACCGCTGCCCTCAACAGGAGCGACTGCCACTCAGGCGGCGCACCGAGACATCCCTGCAAAATGTCCCGATCAAGGTCCCTCCAGCCATCCTCGGGGAGCCCAGCTACGATCCGGGCAAGGGTCCGTCGGACACCATCTATGGCATCATCATGAGGCCCAACCCCTCGCCCACGAGCTGCATATCCTCCACCACGCGGAGGAGGTACAGGTACAGGTGGACGAGCAACCACCATCGCCCGCCCCTGCCGAGCCACATGGTCAGGTGGTGGCACTGGACCCACATCTGCACAAAGCAAGTAAACCATTAGATACTATATAACAAAATCATAGTGATAAACCAAACAACATATGATATAACATCAAATAAACACAAAACATACCGTCTAAGCTCCAGGCCTGTCCTGGGGCACGAGGCATCTCTGGGTCACCTCGGTAGTCCATGCCGGCGTAGGGATAGTCCTCAATCACCAGAGGCATCTGCTCCCACTGCTGATAGAAATCCTCTGTAAAGTAGCCGCGGACACCACCGCCGGCACGGGGCATCATCTTCCCCCACCTCATCATCCGAGGCTCACTCGGAAGACCAGCACGAACGGGTACCCGTGGCCGTAAGGTCGGCACCCGCTCGAAGAAAAAACAACATAAAAACGAGGCATAACAAAACTCACCTCCCTCTCTAATGGCCTTGTCCAGATCTCTCCGGACACCAGCCAGGAACATCTGCACCCAGGCATAATAAGTACCCTGTAGAATGGAATCCACCATCATCGTCTTCCCCCCAGACATACGATGTGGTGCAGCAGCACCCAATATCCTCAGAACGCAAGCACCAACAGCTCGCATATCCCACTCACGTAGGAATCTCAGACTAATAGAGCTGTTTACCAAAACATCATCATCCACACAGAAAGTATGTAAGAGGTCCTCCATGTCTACACCCGGAGGCAACCTCGGCGAAATATCACCCACCTCACCCAAGCGAGGCAAACCAGTCAAAAAATATACATCCGTGAGAGTGATCTCCAACCTCTCACCACCAATAATGAAGGCACCCTCTGCCGGCACCCACCACTGCACAAGCTGGTTCAGGAGCCGTCGCACTGAACGTATAGGCGGGATCTGAGCGAACTTCAAGAGTCCGCTCATAGCTAGGGTCTGTCTCACCCCTCCATCAGTCTCAATCCTCAGCATGAGATCACCATCGATCTCCCTCTCCCGCCACACGGACTGAGGTCTCCGCAACATCCTGCCAGGAAAACAGAAGAAATTTTTAGCCCCAGCACAAAAATTCTAGAAAAATCCCATCGCGGATTTCACACAAAAAGCCGTGATGCCCATCACGGCTTTTCCACAAAAAGCCGCGATGACCATCGCGGGATCCATGAAAAAACCCGCGATGAACATCGCGGGTTTTGGCCGGACAGTCGCGATGAACATCGCGACTATCCCCCATGAACTCGCGATGAACATCGCGGGTTCCGACCTCACAGTCGCGATGAACATCGCGACTGTGAGCCTAAAACCCGCGCGGTTCATCGCGGGTTCAGCCCCGAAACCCGCGCGGTTCCACGTTCGAGAGTCAACGTGGAGTTTCGCGGCCTTCGGGGGCCCACCGCCAAACAAAAAAGACATAATTGACTAGGCTAAGGCGAATAGAGTTACCTGCAACTCGCTAAATCGAAAACCAACGGTGAAATCTCCCGGAAATCAAGAAATAGCTCTGACAGCTCTATCAAACTCGCACGTAACAATGACAAGTCATTTGGGCCCCACGTCCTATTTATAGAAAATCTACCAATTTTCCAACAGCCATTGCGGTATCATACGAAGTCCATTTCTCAAACCGTTGGTACCATTGGGATCAGCACAACGAGAACTTCATAGAGGTTCCTTCCGTTTCCCGTTTTCACGGGGTCCATTTTTTGACCATTTCTTAGCCTCTCTCGTGGCCTCGGTTTGCGTGCCACATCGGCCGTTCTCCGTTTTAGACGTGCCTTATATAGCCGGATTCAGTTTTCCGCGCTCGTGATGATGCTTGAGATCATTTCTCGCTCTCACCTTTATATTTTTCGGGCATTTTTTCCATGCCCTCCTCGTCGCCTCGGTTTGCGTGCCACATCGGTCGTTCTCCGTTTTTGACGTGCCTTATATCGCTGGATTCAGTTTTCCGCGCTCGTGATGATGCTTGAGATCATTTCTCGCTCTCACCTTTATATTTTTCGGGCATTTTTTCCATGCCCTCCTCGTCGCCTCGGTTTGCGTGCCACATCGGCCGTTCTCCGTTTTCGGCGTGCCTTATATCGCTGGATTCAGTTTTCCGCGCTCGTGATGATGCTTGAGATCAATTCTCGCTCTCACCTTTATATTTTTCGGGCATTTTTTCCATGCCCTCCTCGTCGCCTCGGTTTGCGTGCCACATCGGCCGTTCTCCGTTTCCGACAATCTTTATGTCACCGGATCCAGTTTTCCGCACTGATGACGATGCTTGAGACCTTTTCTCGCCCTCATCAATCCATTTTTGTTCGGTATAATTTTATCCCTTTTTCGGGCCGAGCAACCCCTTTTACGAAAAAGGCACTTAGGGAGTTTCTGTTAAGCTCTTTTCTGACTCCTAAAACAATGAAAAGATCGCCGAGCAATCTTGCTTCCTTTCATGCTCGCTAAACGTATCTGAAAGGGCGTCTACCTGGTATAAGTTTACCCCTTTTCCGGACCCCGTAGACTAATTACGAAAAAGGTATACTCTAGTCACATCGGCTAGAAGAGTTCTCCATCCGCATCATTTTATGCTTTTTCGGGCCTTGGAGACTAAACTTACGAAAAAGAAACACCAATAGAGTCCACTTACCGTTTTCAGACTCTCTAAACATGAAAGCAACCATGAGCATGAGCCGTCCTGGGCTCGCAAAATCCACAGGACCGTACCATTTCAGAGCACACTTTTATCCCTTCTTGGAGCTCATTAAAACTACGAAGAAGGAATCAATGGTGCCTCTTGGCGCCACGACAGATCACATCTACTCATTAGGCAGCTTCCCCATTTTGGTCGCCTTTGTTCAGAGTATTCTGCAGTATGTTACCTTGATAACTCCTCGACGACACCTATCAGCTCGTCCTCCCCCCAGAGTCAATACATACCCTTCAGTCCCCAAAAAGCTATGATCCCCACACCTACAAGTCAGTTCCCTACGCTGCCAGGTCAACCATGTCATCATGCTTTGAACAAAGGAAGTTTGAGTCTACCCATTTTTTGACCCATTTATTTCCCATCCCCACAAGTATGTCAGTTCTACCATCAGTACTACATCACTTCAGTTCTACACCTCGTGCTCCTATCAAGGAAACATCATTGCCTTGTTAGTTGCTGGTCTCCCTCTATCGACGACAACCACATTAATTCCAGAGGATAGACCTAGAGGTCCCTGTGTCTTGGACTCATTACCATCTATGATGAGTTCCTACGAATCATTTTGAGAGGAATACTTACTGCCTCTCCAAATGGTTGTTTCTCACATGCTCGACTTCAACACCTTGATCGCATCGTTGAGACTCGCACAGGGTATTGGTCCGTGCAGTTATTAGTCGAAGACCCCGGATACCATCTGACTCCTCCACATTTGAGAGTCTACCTATGGATACAACCAGTTACATTTTTTCTATAGATATCCAGGTTGCGTATGGCGACAGTATTCAGATGTACCCCAGTTTTATAAACCCTTGAGTATACAGTTACATTATTTCTCAGAGATGACTCATAGTCTTTGAGTCCCTACAGATGTTGGACACCTTCAGTTTCAGCAGTTCCTCAGTTATTCCAGTGTATCAGTTATTGAGATCAGCCATGATCATCAGTATGTCCCACAATAATGTCCCCCCTGGACCATTATGATGTACCACTATATTTCTTTACGTATTAGATCCCCCTTCTTGGGACTAATTGTTTTGTATATGTCTTGATACGAGCATGGGAATGCCCGCCTCGTCCTTTATCAGAGATTATACCTCATTCATATTGAGGCCATGTAATATTTTTTGTTTTTTGCAGCTTCCAAGGACCGTGGCTCCCGTCTCCAACCGGTCTCTTCTCTCCCTTAAACCCCAGAAAAAAGGACAAAAGAACTATGATGTCTATCGGCCATACAATGAGCTCCTGCCCTCACACATCAGGGGGCAATCTGTTAACACCTAAAAAGTGCTCACTAGCTCATTCCCTTACTCACATGACCCATTTGTCCACTTTTCCACCATCTGAGCCTCTGAAACCAACAAAAGGTCACCAAAAGACCTTAGTACACCCCTTTTTCCATTAAAAAAGATTATTTTTCCAAGAAAATCATAAAAAACCCTCAAAAAGGGTCCAAATTCCCAAAAATATTAAAAAGGGAATTAAAATATTATTTTTATTCAAAAAAGAAAAAAGGAGGGAAAAGTACGTAAACCATGTTGGTCAATACCATTTGGTTTCCACAAAACCACAAATGGTATTTCCCACCACCAAAACCTATAAAAAGGTGGTAGGGGCTCCTCATTTCATCATCCATCCATTATCTCATCCTTATGCTGCTGAAATCTCCCCTGAGCATTTTAGCCATTGCAAACCACATTGGAGAAGAGACCATTGGAGATTGGAGTTGCTCATCCTTGGAGCCATTCAACCTCACCATTAGAGGTATTGATTCCGCAAGCACTTGCTTGCCCCATTATTTCAATACAAATTATTTATTCTTATATGTTCTTGTTCTTGATTTTAAATTATCTTTGTTATTTGCTTAATATCTTTGCTTAGATCCATGAATAGTCTTGTTTAATTAGTATATTGTTATTTATTTCTATTGAAACTGCTGCTACTAGTTAGCAGGTGCCCATAGCACTAAGCCTGGTTGCAAAACCGGGCCAACACCCACTCCAATAAGAAAGAGATCACCACGGACCCATATCCAAAATGTTTCAGCGCCCCGTGCTGACATTTGGTAAGCTGGCCCTAGAGGTTGGTCAAGAGTCCCTCGCACCAGTTGAATACCCTGGGATCCATGCACTCCTCTATGTACATCAAATGAGTCTTGCTCGCAAGGTGAGCAGATTGAATCCTCGCCACCCTCACCAAGGTGAAGAGCATGACATGTAATGGACGATATTGGACATCCTTAATGGGAATCTTCCCACTAGAAGTCGCAGTGCTTGCAGTGCAGTACTGAGTGATCATATCATCTACAGTCTGATCACCCCCTCGTGATCCAGTGAGAGATATAGATTCTCCCCTCCGGGATAATCCCGTCAGGAAGTAGATGTCCTCGACATCTATACTCAAGGTATGCACCTCGATCTTGAAGTGCTACTGTGTCGGATCCCAACATCGGATCATATGTGTCAGTAGTGGGACTTGGGCCCTCATGCCCGGCACTTGGAAGTACTTCAACAACCCGCAGTTCCTCAATGCAGCAACGCATTGAGGGTCATTTTCAAACTGTGCATCATCCAACTCGTTTTCACGTTCTCTCCACTCAATGACCATCTTTATCGCTATGAACTTGTCAAGAAGCACAAATGAGCAACATTAGAACTCACCCGATGCATCAAAGCTTTTTATTTTAGGTTGGGTATTGGTTTGAAGTTGGACATTTCCGTCATCGCAGGCTATCCTTGTGGATAGTGCAACATCGTCGCAAGCACCCTTTACGGTATTTGTGACAAAGCCTAGTTATCGCAGTTCCCGTAAGGAGGTCTTGCGCTGATCCGAGGGCGCATTTCCCCCAACCAAATCAACCCAAAACCTTAAAAAATGAGCAAAAGGCATAAAATCAATCCACTAGAAAGTTGCAAAGATGATTTTAGGCCTACATGCTCCCGACGGCTTGCGAAATGGAGGATCTTAGCTCTCGGAATCAACAGTTGAAATATGGCTCCAAATGGCTCTCTACACTCTCCAAGCTTGGTTGAAAACAATTGTAATTTCTTTTCACTATTTCATCCTTTTTACAACAAAAAAATGGAATATTCCTTTTATAAATTGATGCTTTAGTGGGTTTTTTCTATAGTTTGTTTATTTACTGCATTTAAACGCTTGGTTAATCTTTTTTTACCTAGTCTTTGAGTTGTGGACCAATTGAGTACCTAATTAATGCCATTTTTTCACCATGATGATCATCTCATAAGTATCATCAGGTATGAACACTCTTCGAGCGTCTTTTTGTCATTATCACGCACATTAATGTAGATTATTAAATGACAACCGAGCTAACTCTTTGTTCTTTCTCGTGCTTGTTAAATGATGAGAATAAGTCACTGAGTTATAGTTTATCACTTTTTCGGGCTCGTTAAACTCCTACAAAAAAGGAAACCCCCTTGGAGCCTCTCTTTAAGCTCTTTTCAGGCTCTCTAAATACAAAAAGATCGCCAAGCGAACTTGTCGCATTCACGCTTGTTAAAGTATTTGAATGGTTGTCTTCCTAGTGATAGTTTACCCCTTTTTCGGACCAAGGGGCACTACTTACGAAAAAGGTATACTCCAGCCAATCATGACTGGAAGAGTCCTCTCTCGCTTTTTTTTACCCTTTTTCCGGGCGAAGAGGATAACTTTATGAAAAAGGACCTTTGGAGTCTTCTTTAGTTCTTTTTAGACTCTCTAAAAATGAAATGACGTCGAGTTTACCTTCTATGGACTCGTTAAAACTCAACATTGAAGGGCCCATCATGGAACGAACCCCTCCTTTCCCAGGTTCGGAAAATATTTGGGATTGGACTCATCTATGAGATGAGCTATAGCGAGCATCTGGTTACCCTCATCAAGCTCGTCAAAAACACATGAGACACTGATCAGTCATGATGGGGAAAAATTAAAGTTTTTGTATTACACCTTTATCAATGGAAGTACTTAGTCATTCTTGAACATGGCACTCATTCGCATTCACATACAGTACTTGGGCCATCCGTTTGTCTTCGAATTTTGCCTACTTCCTGAGTCTTGTTACTCCTTTGGGTCATCCAAAGAATACTTCCATCATCAGTTGCATTAGGAGTTGGCATCATTCTCGTCATGTTAATACTGCCAAGTCATGCCATGCCCATGTTCAAGAATACATTCACCGCTCATTATATGCGGTCAGTACACCTTCCATCATGTCGGTCTACTCTGAGTCAGTCTTGCATGTTACTGTACCATCCGATCTACTCCAAAAATCTGTTATCGAGTTTCGTGTAGATGATGGGGGATTCATCATGGCCCTCCTTTGAGGGATTCATCCTTGTTGACTTCAAATCATCATCCGAGGATTGAATCTAGAAACCAATCAAGTAGCTTGGGCCTACATGCCTCAATGGCAGGTTACCTCACTTTCGACATGAGTTTACATCATTGACTCTTGATTGAAATATTTCGTCAAGCGTTCTACTTCAACTCATTCATTCGTGCTTGATGATACGTACTATGATACCTTGGGGATCATTGACATCAATGGTGATTTCCCTCGCACTTGTTAACGGTATACCTCAATGACCGGTAATCAAGTTGTTTCTACCATGTTCGACGTCAAGACATTTGTAATCACATGGATAGATTCGTATCATTGCGGGTTCGGCTTGAAGACCCTGGGGAGTCATGTTTTTCCCAGGTTGCGATGGAGATTGTTTGAGTCATATTACACGGATCCACTTTTGTATTGGTCATGGTTGTGTTATCATCTCATCATGGATCTACACTTGTGTCTAGTAGCCATGATTATGTTCAATCGGTCATTACTACCATGGATCTGCAATGTATTGGTCGGCAGCCATGTTGTGAGTCATACGAGACTGTGTTCTCAGAGTCAGTTGTACTGCAGTGGCATCCTCCATCCGACAAGTCCTTGCCATTCCGTCTATCAAATCATTTCACCTGTAAAGTTCCAACAACTTCATGCTTTGGGGGGCATTCTGTTACACCTAAATATTCCCATCATAATACTTAGTGTAAACATCCCTAAAGTTCCTTTGACTAAGTTATCAACTTGGAAGAGATACTGACCTATTTCTATTGGGTTTAGTGAGGTCGTCACAGGTCACCTTTGTGCAACCTGTGACGTTGCAGGTTGTCCTACTACAGCCTGCAACGATGTCAGTTAATTAGTTAAAAGAGCATCTTCGAGCCCATTCTCGAAGGTGTGTGATGTGGATCTCTATCCCTAAACCTATGGAGGAGATGGCATTCGGTTCCCTAGCCCTTTGGGAGGATCCCTTAACCCTCTCCCACCATATCTCAACCTACCCTATCCTTTTAGTCCTATATATATGAAGCTCATTCCCATTCCAAGGGGAGGAAGTATATAGCACTTGCATGCTAGTGAAATTAGTTTAGGGTATCTCTACTCATCTCTTGGGAGACCTATACTTCCTTTGGAGGCTTTGGCTTTGGCTTGTTGGAGTAGGATTGCGACGTTAAGCTTTAGTTGTAATAATCACTCTTTGTATTTCCCTTCTTTTAATACAGTAATATAAACGCTTTCCACCAAATATTGTTGTGTTAATGATGTTTTGTGTAGTTTACTTGCTTAACCGTATGCCTAGATCTGTTACTGTTTAAATTCATTTTACTTGCTTGTATTGTTCTATATGTCTTGACAGGCCTTGCAGCTGATATCTGACGACCGTGGAGCTTGGAACAACATCAAGGAGAAATATCTACAAGCTAGAGGCAAGACATCTAATTACTCGATCCTTAACTAGATGTAGGAAAGCAATTTCATATTCTGTCTCACTTGTTCTAAACTTACGTTGAGCTAGGGAGATCACGCCTTAAGTCCGATTTTGGTAGATTGTTTGGTAACAAAGACATAATCCTAAGACTCCTGGTTTTGGCCCTGGTCCTAGTTCTAGTCCTGGTTCTGGTCCTAGTCTTGGTCCTGGTCTTGTTCCTGTTCCTAGACCTGAGACCTAAGACCTAATCATAATCCTAAGACCAAGACCAGAACCATCCTAAGACTCTTGGTCCTAGCCCTGGTCCCAGTTCTAGTCCTGGTTCTGGTCCTGGTCCTGTTCCTATTCCTAGACCTGATACCTAAGACCTAATCCTAATCCTAAGACCTAATCGTGGTCCTAAGACCTAATCGTGGTCCTAAGACCTAAGACCTAATCCTAAGAATCCTGGTCCTGGTCTTGGTCATGGTCTTGGACCTAAGACCTAAGACCTAATACTAATCCTAAGATCTAATCATGGTCCTAAGACCTAATCCTAAGACTCCTGGCCCTGGTCCTGGTCCTGGTCATGGACCTAATACCTAAAACCTAATCCTAATCCTAAGACCTAATCGTGGTCCTAAGACCTAATCCTAAGACACTTGATCGTGGTCCTGGTCTTGGTATATACATACATATATATACATATACATATATATACATACATATATATATATATACACAGATATATGTATATCTATGTATATATATGTATACATATATCTATGTATATATATATTATAATGTATGTATATATATGTACATACATATATATACATACATATATATACATTTATGTATATCTATGTACATATATATATATATATATATATATGTATGTATATATATGTATGTATGTATACATATGTATACATAGATATACATATATATACATACATATATATATATGTATATATATATATACATCTACTTTATACGTACATATACATATGTATACATGTATATATATATGTATACATATGTATATATAAATGATCTTGTGAAGACTAGGAGATTATTCTCTCTCTCTCTCTATATATATATATACATTTGTATGTATATACATATACATATACATATGTATATGTATATGTATATGTATATGTGCGCGAACATTGAAAGGGAATCGGGTTAATATTCATGAACTGGGACATGGCGATGGACGACGACGTTAGGAAATATACATATGCAAATACATATACATATGTATATGTATATACACATATGTATATATATATATACATATATGTATATATATATACATATATGTATATATATATATATAGATATAGAATGATCTCCTAGCCTTCACAAGATCATTTAAAAAAAGTTAAATTCTTACTAAAGGATAAGTCTTATAACTTACTAGAAGATTTGCAGCGAGCAACCATTCTCCTCATTCTATGACAATGATACTTATAAGCTTAAGGTTAACAACTAAATCATTTCACTTCTCTTCCGGTGTCTAAGGCACCAAGATGACACACATCATCACTAACTGAATTCTCATGCCATCCCAGCCATTAGCCCCTCCCCTTAGTGGATTATGTTTCTTGTCGTTTTGTTGCGTCAAAACCTTCAGTCTCCTAAGCCTAGAATTCAGATTTACAACTTAGGAATAAATAACAAAACTTGCAAGGTTTACTGTGTTAAAATAAATGTAACTGCGGAATATATTCTATTTTACATTTATTGTATTGTTGTATTCCTGCTTCGGGAGATGTCATTGATGTATTTGATAATGTAAGAGTCATTGAAAGAGTCAATGTAAACCCTAGGTCTTATGTTGGCCTAGAAGAATCCAGAAATGATTATTTTATTATGTATTTAACTTGTCATCCCAGTCAGTTAGGAGAAGTCGGCCCAGTTGGGGAAAAGGTCACCCCAACGGAAGAATATAAATAGAGGATGAGTTCCTCATTTATATTCACTCATTCACTCTCACAAGTTCACATAGGAGAGAGAGAGAAGTTCACACAAGTGGAGTAGTAGTTGATTTTGTCTCGGGGTTTACTTTTGTACTTTGTGATTTCTATATTGAGGAAGACTTTGCCCGGGTTTTCTCCCTTGTGGTTTTCCCCGAGAGAAATATTGTGTTCATTGTGTTCTTGTTGTGCTTGTTATTCTTTCAGTGATGGATTGTTTAATGTTATAATGCTAAACAAGTAAAAACTAACAAGGTATCAGAGCAGGCCTGAAAAGAAAACATTATGCAGCCTCCGCAACTGCATAAACTAGGGTTTCTTATTTCGGGAGCTCCCTCCATAGATCAGAAGAAAAAGACGGTGCATCTAACTCGCTCTCACTAGGGCGCATCTTTCTGTCGAAGCAGATTTTCATTCCGAGAATTTTCATTTTTTGGGTCCCCCATTGCAGCCCGGGAGAACTAGGGCATCAAGTTTTTGGATCATCTACTCATAGAATTGGGAGAAGGAGTACTTTGCTCAACTTGCCTTGAGGAGGCGACTTTGCTCATCTAATCAGATTTCCAAAATCCCGATGTTGGAAAATTAGGGTTTCTTTGACAAACCCTAGGTCAAGGAAGAAGCAGTTTCAGAAGGATAACTTATTTGGTAAGTCTCAAATCTATTCTATTTCCTTTGAGGTTCTCATATGATCAAAATGACACTCAATCCCAAGCTTGATGAGAAGCTTGACGGAGATGAGAACTTTAGGGCATGGAAGTATCGAGTCCTACTCATCCTTGAAGAACTGACCTAGAAGACTACATAAAGGAAATAATTACAGAACCAGAGGGAGATGAAGCCAAAGCAAGGCATAAGAAGAATATGATCGAGGCAAAGAGGATCATTGTTAACTCCATCAAAGATCACTTGATCCCCCGAATGTCTTCCAGGAAGACCCCCAAAAATATGTTTGATGCCTTGACCAACCTATTTGAAGGGAAGAACATTAATAGGAAAGATGACCTTGATAATCAACTCAAGGTGTGAATAACTTGAAGTCTGAGTCTATGCACTCATACTTCTCCAAAGTGTCCCAAATAAAAGAAAAACTAGAAGCTATTGGAGACATGATAGAGGATGCAAAAGTTGTGATGACCACTCTGAATGTCTCCCCAGAGATTGGGAACCATTTGTTTGTGGCATTTGTGCTAGAAAGAAATTGATCAAGTTCAGACAACTATGGGAAGAGTGTGTACAAGAGGAAGAAAGAATAGCGGTGAGAGAGGAGAAAATAAACGACAATGAAGATCAAGCTTTGGCAACTTCATGCCAAAGGTGGAAGGAAAAGGAAGAAAATACACATTCTCGTGAGGACTCTCCAAGGAGACCTTAGAAGAAAAAGAAGTTCAAGAGAGACCTATCTTCAATTGAATATTACTCTTGTCACAAAACATGACACATTGCAAGATTCTGTCCCAAACAAATCTGGACATCATAAGAAGCAGAAGAGTAAGTTTCATGCTCATGCATCAGAAGATAGTGAATATGATGAAGATGTCAAGACCATAAAATGATGAATACTCCAGTGATGAATATGTTCTAATCTCAACACTCACCGGTTCAGTATCCCATGGGAGTGATACTTGGATAGTCGATAGTGGACTTCAAAGCACATGACGGATTACAAAGGAATCCCTCTCACATCTCATTCAAAAGGAATCTCCACACAAGGTAAAGCTTGGAGAATATTATCAATACCCATCAAAGGAATGGGATAAGCCTCTTATAAATTGGACTCTGGAAAGTCCATGAATATGAAATATGTACTTTATGTACCAGGTTTGAAGAAGAACCTTCTATCTATTTCTACTCTAGATAAGAAGGTCTTCGAATTGCATTTATAGGATGGTGAATTTCCTATGTAGGCCCAAAGGGAAGACTATTGATGATGCAATAGTTATTGAAGTAAAAGAAGGAGGACTTTACAAATTGAAGGGTCATGCAGATACAACATTGATGACTAGTACCATGAGCCCTTGTGAGCTATGGCACAAAAATACTAGCTCATGTACACTACAAAGCCTTACTAATAGTAAGTAAGGTGGTAACTGGACTACCATAAATCCAGGTTGATCATGAAGGAGTATGTAAAGGATGTGCTCAAGGGAAGAGTACGAAGAACCCATTTCCAAGTAGTGACAACCAAAGCGAAAGGTATTATGGATATTATTCACTCATATATATGTGGACCTATGTCCACCACTTCTCTAAGCGGGTATGTATACTATGCTTCTTTTATTGATGATTACTCCCGCAAAACATGGATTTATTTTCTGAACAATAAGAATGAAGTCTTTGAAAAATTTAAAAGGAGGTTCAAGGCTCTTGTAGAAAACATCTCTGAGAAGAAGATAAATATTCTAAGGTCAGATAATGGAGGGGAATCTACTTCAGGCGATTTCAAGATTTATGTAAAACAAACAGGGATTATGAGGGAGCTTACTATTCCCTATAATCCACAACAGAATGGTGTGGCTGAGAGAAGAATAGAACTCATAGAAGCAGTGAAGTCTATTATGATCCATAATCAAGACTTACCCATGCATCTATGGGCAGAAGCAGCCAGATCCGCAATCTATGTACATAACAAAATCTCTCACAGTGGTATTGACAACAAGACCCCAGAAGAGATGTTTACTGGTAAGAATCCTGAAGTCAGCCATCTAAATATATTTGGATGCACAGTGTTTATTCACATTCCAAAGGAGAAGAGATCGAAATTGGAACCTTCAGGGAAGAAGGGAATATTTGTGTGCTATAGTGAGCAATCGAAAGCTTACCGTATCTACATCCCAAAATTCCGCCAGATTGAGCTTAGCCGGGATGTTACATTTGATGAAGAAACAACTTTCAACAAATCCAAGAAGACTCATGAAGATGAAGAAGAGCAAAAGGCTTCCAGAGTTACAGAAACAAACATAGTACCAGACATAAATGTTGAAGAAGATAATATTCCAGAGGACCATGATATTGCAGAACCTCAGAGACCTGAGGAGACACCTCATGAAGATATTTCTCGAAAGAGAAGACCAACTTGGGCATGAGAATTAATTCAAGATGCAGGAAGGTATGGTGCCCCAGAAGGAACCAATAGAGAGAGCAAGAGACCAAGGCCATACTCCAACTATGTAGCCTTGATGTGTAACCTTGTTGAAGAGGAACCAACTTGTTTTGAAGATGCAATGAAGAAGAAGGAATGGATGGATGCAAAGAATGAATAATACCATTCCATCATCAGGAATGATGTTTGAGATGTGGTACCAAGACCGAAAGATATATTAGTTGTATCGTCAAAATGGATCTTCAAAACAAAACACTCAATAGATGGAAACATTGAAAAGTACAAGGCAACATTTGTAGGATTTTCTCAAAAGGAAGGAATTGACTATGAGGAGACTTTTGCTCATGTAGCTAGATATACTTCAATTCGAACCATTCTTGCCTTGGCAGCTACGATGAAATGGAAGTTACATCAAATGAATGTAAAGACGACATTTCTGAATGGGAAGATAGAAGAAGTATATATCGAGCAACCAGAAGGATTTGAAACATAAGATAGAAAGTCACATGTATGCAGACCGAAGAAAGCATTGTATGGGTTGAAGCAAGCACCCAGAGCATGGTATGGAAGAATTGACAGCTTCTTGATGAGTTTGGGTTTTACCAAGAGTAAAGAATATTCTAACTTTATTATAAGATTATGGATGATGAACCTATGATATTACTACTGTATGTAGATGATTTGTTCCTGACAGGAGAATACAAAACCATCACTGAATATAAGAGAAGGCTTGTAGCAGAATTTGAGATGAAAGACCTACAATGATGCATTACTTTCTAGGTCTTGAAGTATGACAGTTTCCAGATGATATTTTCTCGAGTCAAGGAAAATACACAGTAGAGATCCTAAAGAGATTTGGAATGTTGGATTGTAAGGCCATTACTACTCCAATGGTGACAAACTTGAAGCTCATAAATGATGCTTCATCAGAGATAGTAGATGTCACCATGTATAGACAAACTATTGGGTCATTGATGTACTTTACAATACTCTACCAGATATATGCTTTGTTGTAAACACACTGAGTCAGTATATGGTGGAGCCCAGGAGTGTCCACTTGATTGCAACAAAACATGTGATGAGGTACCTAAAGGGTACATTGGATTATGGACTCAGATATGCTTCAGATAGTGTGTTCAGGTTGTACAAGTACATAAACTCAGATTGTGTTGGAAGTGTCGAATATAGGAAAAGCACTTTAGGATGTTGCTTTAGTTTGGGACCAGGCATGATATCATGGCTCAGTAGAAAGCAACCCTGAGTTTCACTCAATACAACAGAAGCTGAAAATGTAGCAGCTTGTTCAACTTGCAACGAAGTAGTATGGCTTCGCAAGATGTTGGCAGGATTGTTCGATACAAAGATTGATGCTACAGATATACTCTGTGACAACCAGAGTTGCAACAAGATGACATAGAATCCTGTGTTCCATGATAGATTGAAGCACATCGAAATCAAGTTCCACTATATACGGGATATGGTGCAGAAGGGAGCTGTGAAGCTCAAGTATGTTCCTACAGAAGAATAAGTTGTTGATGTGCTGACTAAGACTCTGTCTCGCATAAATCTTGAATACTTTCGAGACAAGCTTGGTGTGGTCTAGAGGGACCTCTCTCAAAAGATAGAATGATAGTTCCAGTTCCTAGGGAACTAATTCCTGTCAAAGGATGATGGATTCCTATCAAAGGATGACGGATGCCTGTCAAAGGAAGGCGGATGCCTATCGAGGAATGATGGAAGATCAGTACTTGCTGACTGGTAAGGTTCCTATCCGTAGGGATGGATTCCTGTCAAGGGATGATGGAATATCAGTACTTGTCGACTGATAGAGTTCCTATCTATAGGGATGGATTCCCATCGAGGGATGACGGAAGATCAGTACTTGACGACTGATAGAGTTCCTATCCGTAGGGATGGATGGCTGTCGAGGGATGACGGAATATCGATACTTGCCGACTGATAGAGTTCCTATCCGTAGGGATGGATGCCTGTCGAGGGATGATGGAATATCAGTGCTTGCCGATTGATAGAGTTCCTATCCATAGGGATGGATGAATGTTGAGGGATGACTGAAGATTAGTACTTGTTGACTGATAGTGTTCCAGTTGATGATGTTGCTAACAAGGATGTACCAGTAGATAATGTTCTAGCTGATGATGTTACTGACGAGGATGTACCAGCAGATAGTGTTCCAACTGATGATGTTGTTGACGAGGATGTACCAGCAGATAGTGTTCCAGCTAATGATGTTGCTGACGAGGATGATCTAGCAGAGGATGTTCCAACTGATGGTGTTGCTGATGAGGATGCTCCAGCAGATGATATGCTAGCCAACGATGTTGTTGATCCAACAAAGGATGATTCAGCAGAGGATGTTGTTGATGATGATTCAGAGGATGTTGTTGATGGTGATATTCCAGCAGACGATGATGATGCTACTCTAGCAGATGATACCCCAAACATATGATGATCCAAAATATTCCTACGACATATAGAGATTCACAAGTCAGTTGTGCAACTGTTGATGTTACCCACATAATACCTTCCTAGTTAAGAGGGAGTGTTAAAAGAAATGTAACTGCGGAAGATATTCTTTTTTACATTTATTGTATTATTGTATTCTTGCTTCGGGAGATGTCATTGATGTATTTGATAATGTAAGAGTCATTGAAAGAGTCAATGTAAACCCTAGGTATTATGTCAGCCTAGAAGAATCCAAAAAGCATTATTATATTATGTATTTAACCTATCGGCCCAGTCAGTTAGGAGAAGTCGGCCCAGTTGGGGAAAAGGTCACCCCAACATAAGAATATAAATAGAGGATGAGTTCCTCATTTATATTCACTCATTCACTCTCACAAGTTTGCATAGGAGAGAGAGAGAACTTCGCACAAGTGGAGGAGTAGTTGATTTTGTCTTGGGGTTTACTTTTGTACTTTGTGATTTCTATTTTGAGGAAGACTTTGTCGGGTTTTTCTCCCTTGTGGTTTACCCGACAAAAATATTGTGTTCATTGCGTTCTTACTGTGCTTGTTATTCTTTCAGTGATAGATTGTTTAATGTTATATGCTAAACAAGTAAAAACTAACATAATGGCAGGGCCTTGGCCTTGAGCTCCTCACCATAAACAAGTATACAATTTACATTTTCAATTACGAAAAATTAGGGGTAAAAGAGGGATGTTACAAATCTAAACAAACAGATCAACAAGGGTGATAGGGAATCCACTAGTGGTAGTGGGGGTCATGTGCACACCACTATGCAAGGTCATGCTCACACATATAGCAGGTCATCTTGGCTCACCATGCCACAGTTTTTGGATAACCCAATAGCAGGACCGATAGTGCAAGCAGAACACGGATGAACCATATGATGTATATCTCCTAGAGTACATGGCCTTAGGGGATGATTTCCACTCAGTTATGTCCATCGATTTCTATAATATGAAGAGTAGGAACAGGCCTAGAGGTTTTAACAGGGCATTCAATCAAAATTTCGAGTTACAACGTACAATGGCGAAGCTCACCATTCCCAGTTTTGATGGGTCATCCAATTGCATAGCGAGGATTTGGGTACATAAGTTGGACACCTACTTCCAACTCAACCCAATGGTGGAGGCAAATGCAATAAAACTTGCCACGTTGCATTTGGACGGGGAGCGAGGATTTGGGTACATAAGTTGGACACCTACTTCCAACTCAACCCAACGGTGGAGGCAGATGCAATAAAAATTGCCACGTTGCATTTGGACGGGGAGGGCCATGAGTGGTGGTACCATGGGTTTGTGACATTGGGCCATGACACTATTACATCATACTCGGACTTCACGCAAAGGCTCATAAATCACTTTGACAAGGATCTAGAGATTCACTTTAGAGAGGTAGCCCAGCTCAAGTAGACTGGTAGTTCAAAGGCTTTTATATCAGATTTTCAGAGGGTCGTTGTCATGGCGACTGGCATATCAGAGAGTCGGCTAGTCATGTTGTTAACATAGGCTCTGACCGAATGATTTTGTCGATGAGTTAAGGCCTATAAACACACCACATTGCATGATGCTATTAGATGGACCAAGGACTTACAGGATTTTGTACTGAAGAACAAGTTTCCTCCCAATCCAACCTTCCCCAATAAATACAAGGATAAAAAACCTTTCCAGAGAACTTGGCCAAGGAAGGACTAGATGGACAATGACACCAGGAGAGAATTAATAAGAAATAAGCTGTGTTTTAGTCACTAGGAACCATGGCTACTAGGTCATAGATGTTCACGAGTAGGTACAAGAGGAAGAGCTTCCTATAGTTGAGGAGGAGCAACTTCAAGATGATATCGAAGGGAGCGTTATTGCCACTTTGTCAGTAGTTCCTAGGTTTCATACTCTTAGGGTGAGGGGAGTTATATAGGGCCACATAGTCGGAGTCTTGGTTGATGGTGGGGAGACCCAGAATTTTATAGATGTTGCTTGGGTAGCGAGACAAGGCATCCCCACCGAGGAATTTGAGGGATTTAGAGTGGCGGTAGTGGGAAATTATAGCATGGAATGCACACATTGGATTCCCAAGATGAACGTAACACTCATCAACCATAATATGACCGATTCTTTTTATGCCGTGAATGTGGCATATAAAAATGTGGTTTTTGGAGGTCAATACATTATTCTATTGGAAAATACTCCACGAATTACTAGACCATGGACATGGTGTTTCAGGGACCTGATGGTAAGTGGGTAGTCTTGCAAGGAATGCATACTTACTTCCCCAAGGCGGTCTTGTCACAGAGGCTGGAGGATGTAGTCCAACAGGGATACATAGAGTGGGAAACAGCGTGCTTTATCACATTTAGGAAGCCTCCAGATCGCACATCACAACATCCAATAGACATACAGGCACTATTGCAAAAGCATAAGTGAGTCTTCAGAAATATTCCTCTAGGTAGGCCACTCAATTGTGGATTTCAACATATTATTTGTTAGTTTTTCAACTTTTAATAAATATTATCTAGTATATTATCTGAAAGAATGACAATCACAACATAACACAATAGACACAAAGAATTTCCTCGGGGAAACCATAAAGGAGAAAACCCCGCAACTTCCTCAGAGATAGAATAGTCACCAATACAAAATCACAAAAGTAAAACCGAAAACAAAGATTGTCTTCTGCATTTCTCTCTCTTTCCTCCTATGCGAACTTGTCTTCTCCCTCTCACTAATGCGAACTTTAGTGAGTGAGTGTTGTGTCCAAATGAGAGAGCTCCACTCTCTATTTATAATTTAACTTTCACTTGACCTTTTCACTTACTAGGTCGACCCCAGTTAAATCTGACTGGGCCGACTTCTCTAGGGGACTTAATAACCCTAATACAATTGACTCTAGGGGGATCTAATGCCCCGACTTACAAAGGAGGATTTACCTCAATGACTTTACAGGACCAAATGTAATAATGACATCTCTGAACGGAGGAATAAACATATTTGTCGGAGGTACAATAATAATACAATATAAAATACAAGTCAATATATTCTGAAGTTACAATTACATTAACACTCCATCTTAACTAGGAAGGTATTCTCTTGACACAGTCATCAACACATCTGGACACAAGTATTCGTTGTTGGATCATCAATAATGCTGAAAAAATCATCAACAATGGATCCTCTTCGTCGCTGCTGCTGCAAACATCATCATGTCGATCATCGATTGGTGACATCTCTCGATTCTACTTGTCATAGGAAGTTCTACAGAGCCAACCCTTTTTCATGCTGGATGTAGGCCTAGCTCTCCTATAGGTCTTCATAATCTCTGCGAGAAATCCATCAAGTAGGTACATCCCAGGACTAGTCATTACATTGCCACAACAATCACCTGCATCTCCTACTATCGCCTCATCGTATCTAGATCATCTCATCATCTCACGGAGCACATCCCAGATGCACATCACATGTCCCACAATGGTCAACCCACGTCTACTAGTATGGGAGGACAAACCTACCACCATACGAGACCCTTCCTAGGCGCACACACAATGTCTTGTGACCAGTGGAAGTCTCCAGTATGGGAGGCACAAACCTACCACCATATGAGACCTCGTCTACCAACATGGGAGGCATAAACCTACCACCATGCGAGAATCTGTCTACCAACATGGGAGGCACAAACCTACCACCATACGAGAATGGCTCAACCCTTACATCTACCAACATGGGAGGCACAAACCTACCACCATGCGAGAATGGATCGACCCTTACATCTTGTTGTCGTCGGAAACACACCTGGGGTTAACGTGGCAGAAATATTCAAGCCACTAAGTGTGTCCTTGGGGGAAATCCTTGAGTCAAGTAACCAAGAAGAAATTATTTTTATAAGGAGAAAGAGAAATTAGAAGAGAGCTTGTGCCAGAAAATATCAAACTGAGAATGCTTCTATGTGGAGTGTTGAGGGACAATGATCCTGAAGATTTGTTGAAGATAGAATGGAGTCAAGCTTGATCCAATCCTCCTCCAATCTTGGCAACCTGAAAGCCAAATCACAAACACTTGCATACCCATGAGATCTTGTAAACATATATAAACCAAAAATTGAAATAGAATGCAAATAAACCTATTTAACATGCAAATTTTTGGTTTCCAATAATACATGAAATAGAAAATGAAAGGAAGCTTACTTACAACTTCTTGTTCCTATTAATTCAACCGAATTATCAAGGCAAGATCTACAATAAGAGTAAGAAAGAAATTTGCAAAGTAGAAACCAATTACCATATGAAGAGAATCACAATGTTGATCCACACACCAATGCACTACACCTTTCAACCTCCAAATATTCTTTATTCTCAATGCAAAAGAAATATAGCAGATTACAATAGCAAGCCTTCTCTCATCCAACTCTAACTAGTTTGGAATGAGAGAGGAGCTCATTATTTATAGAAGAAGAAGAGAGGGGAGGGTGCACTTGTTGAGGGAGAAAGTGTGCCATGAGTTAAGGAGAAGATGTGGCTTCCTCCCACTTATTTGGTTGCCAAAATTCAACATCAAATCAGCCCAAAGAGGGCTAAAAATCATCTGCAACAAGCCCCAAATCGCGGGCACTCTTTTTGGGAAATGCGCCCAAGTCATGGGGAAGTGGTCCCTTAAAGTTAGATGCCCAAAAAGTGTCATAAAATCTCTCTTACATGCCCCCAAACATAGCTGATCCAAAATCTCTTACACATCCCCAAAATTTAGGATTTTGATTTTTGGGATTTTTCACTTTTTTGCATTTTTTCTTTTATTTTTGACTTTTTGCAAAATAGATGAAAAATAAAGTGTCTAAACACTTAGGAAAGTGGTTTTAGGGGTAATGTGGATGCTCTGGGTTAGAAAATGATCACCCCCATGTCCAAAAAGACCCCTAGACCAAAATTTCATCACTTTTCTAATTTGTTTTATCCAAACCATTAAAAGATGGCTTGTTTTTACAGAAAAAAAATAAAAATAAAAATAATTTTTTTTTTCTTTCTTAGAACATAAAAAAACCTAGGGGGACCTAATACATGTTCATATGACTCAAAAACTATGCCTAGTATGGTTTAATACATTGACACATAGGCTCTAATAACCTCTTAAGGCTTAAAAATTATGCCGACCACCCCAACTTTGGAGGATTGAGTGAAAAACTCAAAAACTATTAGTCGTTTGTTCAACAACAGATAATTTCCAAGGAAAAAAACACTCTGGGCTAGTCAAATTAACGTTTAAGTCTTAGAAGCCGAGTCTTTTACAAAAAGATACCATGCTAGCACATTATTACAAATTCCCCGAGGGGGTATGAACATGTGGTACAAAAATAAAAAAAGATCCTAGAAGGCCTGATGGACTTCTGAACTCTGATAATGAACACTTTGATATGTTCAAGCTTTGTCGGTTCACTCGGAATCCACTAAGTGCAATTTAGTGGATAACATCTGGCTCCAACTGTGGGACGTGTTCTCGATCTGGCCTTCAGGCAAGGAGAGGATGCGAGAACACCTGAATCTTTGGTTTATACAACCTGTAAAAACATCTCATCTTGACAAGAAAAACCTTCAGCAACACAAGTTTTATGAAGAAGCCAATGAATCACAAATTGCATTTATTCATAAAAACTAAAACGAATTAAGGGAAAAAAGTGTTACTATTCCTATGTACCGGAAATAAATTCATAAAGTAAATGCTCACTTTGAGGAGCTTATTTTCCTACTCTAAGCATGGTATAAAGTAAAATGCTAAGTAAAGTGATAAAGCCAATGTAACCACATAAGCATTTTATCAATATAACAGATTTTTGCCTTGTCTTTGGTTACCAGCCAAAAAAATAATACGTTTATCAGAAAGTGCAAACCTGCATGGATATTCTAGATGGGAGGGTTGGATGGGAAATCATAAGCATGTAATAGATCTTTGAAGTGCTTCCCAAAATGGTAAGTCCTCCTATAGGCCTCTTCTATCCATGACTGGATAGGACTGAGAAAAAACTCTGAATGATGAGGCAGATCCACTACCTCATCATACTGATCTGAAGGGCTCTTATGAAGATAACTTTATGTGAAAGCATAAGCCTCAAGCTGCTCCAAATCAAAAGGAACCTCTGTATGTGAAGACAATGTCTAAGACATATCTTCAATTGATTGCATATGCTCTGACCCTTCAATGCACTGCTTCTCCAAGTCTTCATCACTGATACTTATGCATGGCTCATACTGATCATATAAAAAGTTAGCATGTTCTTCTTCCATAACAAGAATTTCCCAAGTCTCGAGATCAACACTCCCTTCTCTGGATGAATCATAAATTGGTCTTCCATAAATTTATGTATATATACTCCCCTTGCTGGACATATCATAGATGGGAATTTCAATAAGATTTTCAAAAGTCTCATAGGTTGGATTTTCAATGAAATTCCAATAGTCATCACCCCCATCTATCTACCAAGAAACATAAAGCATGAAATGAAATTGGAGAAAAGAGAACAACCAGAGAACATCGATATACGTGGTTCACCCAATATGGGATACGTCCACGGGAATGGTTGCATCTTCCATTATTATGCAAATAGATCTCCAAGATTACATGGCATCCTCACATATGCATCACATCAAGCTCCATCACCCAATCATGTCACAATCATGTGTGTACAAATGACATACACAACATGTGATGTGTGATGAACTACAATCGACACATACCCAAAAGGTTCTCCTTCACCTCTCTTATATACCAAGATGTTTGGATTACAATACATCCCATAACACATGTGGGATAAATGAATTTCCACCTCTTTATATAACGAATGGTTACAAAGGATGTAATTGCAATGATGCATGTGGGATAACTCTATTTTATAATATTAGAGTTATTTTATGTCTTTAAATGATATTTTACTAATATACCACATAAGTCATCATTACATATTCTAACACTCCCCCTTAATAATGACTGGGAGAAAGAATACAAATGGAAGGAAGGTGGAAACACACCAACATACCCCTTGATGACAACTTCCAGAATGCTCCATACAATGCGAATAAAAAAAAAAACACTTCGCCTCATGGACTTGATGAAGAAAACATCCACTTCTCATGAAACTACATTTGAACCAAGTTGTATGATGAACGTTTGCACAAAAAATAGTGTATGGAAAATACAACAAAACATGCGACTGCAAACTCATCACAACCTGTAACTCAACTAATAGTTGAAAGAACTCTACAATAGACCGCATGAAGAGGACAAGAACCCCAGATCCATACATAGAAACAGTCTTCAGAGAGCTCTTATTGAAGATTACATTACGAATACAAGACCCGAATGGTCTATCCATCGAAATATGAGCCAAGCAGACAGTCTTCACAACCCAGCTGAAAGATGCATGAACAGTAGAAGATGGATGTCCATCATACAAAATTACTGGAATATGGTGATATAATATGATAAAATTCAACATTACATTCCTTCTTAACATCAACCATCTTTGTTGCAGTCAAGGATAAGTTGAAAAGAGGAACAATGCTGAAAAACTAGAGATCCGCAGCCATCATATGCTTAAAGAAGGAAGGAATAACATAAACAAGCTATCCCACAACATAGATAGCTATTCTACACAAAAGAAATTCCAAGAGTATTTACAGCATATAATAAACATGACAAACCCAAAAACAAACATAAGAGATGATAACATGACATTGCTCAAGAACATATAAATAATAGGAATTGCTTATATGTTATTGCTTCTATGCAAGACCATATAAATTTTGAGCAAAAGATTATCAAATAAAGGCATGACATGATATAATTAATAGAGGAGTATAAACATGAGTGAGCATAATAGATACCAAGATATCACTTAAATATGAAAAATATAGTCATTAAGCAACTAATCTTTAGCATAGGTTCATTTCTTGTTAACATCATGTTAATACGCAAGAGATGAATGCCCTGAAAAATGTCAATGCTTCCATATAGGAACATTAGAGACAAGAAACACATGTCAATGCTTCCATATAGGAATGTTAGAGACAAGTAGGAACACGACAACCTCTGCAATCATAAGAATATAAATCTCAATGCAACAAGAACAAGGTGCTCATGACAAAGATTTCAAGATTATAAGATTGCTCAAAGCCATATAAACATTGAGTAAAAGATGATCGAAATAAACATGACATGATATATATGAAAATAGATCAAAATGTTTAACAAGATCAACATATAGAAAATTATGATCAATTCATGATATCACTTATAAATTATAAAATGAAAAGTCACTAATGTCCATAATCATGGGTTCATTCCTTGTTAACATCATGTTAATATGCAAGAGATGAAATGCCCTGGAAATGTTAATGCTTCCATATAGGAACGTTAGAGACAAGAAACACATGACAATGCTTCCATATAGAAACGTTAGAGACAAACAACACAGGAACTAGATACAATCTCTGCAATACATGAAAATGAAACTATACCCCAATTAAAGAACTTATGACAAGCCAAAAATATGATATCACATAGATTCAAAAAATTGATTTTACTCAAGAAATTAATTAGCAAGAGCAAATAATGATCATAAAAAGATTGCTTATAACAAACAATGAAATTGCTTTTACACAAAGGTCAGCAATAACATATATATAAAGCAAATAATGATCATAAGATAACACATATAGAAGCATCGTTATCATTATTATAAGAGTGAGACCATGTTAGAATATTGAGCAAAACAATAATATCACTTATAGATATGAAAATATACCCATCAAGCAACTAAGTCCTAAGCATAGATTCATTTCTTGATGTCACCATTACCATACTAGAGATCCATGCCCCTGAAAATGTCAAAACATCTTCCACACAAAGAAGGTTAGAGACATAAACAAGAATAAGACAACCTCTGTAAACATGATGAATAAGAACATAAACCCTAATGCAAAGAGATCAAGAAGCTCATGACAAGAATTTCAAAAAAAGAGATGAATAAAAAAATGATTTTTCTCGCCAAAACCGAAGCCCAACAACTGCTAAAAGACGGATTTGTCACTCTACAGTAGAAAAAACGAAAGCAGAAAAAACAAAAAATGTAAAATGACCATAATTCGGTCAATATTTCCCGTATTATAACTTGTTTTCGGAACTGGAGAAGTCATTCTGCATCTATCAGCAATGACGGAACAAAAAACTGGGCACCCAATAAAAAAAATTCGCTCTGCAGTCTGCGCAGCAGTCACAAAAAAAAAAACTGGAAAATAACTAATTTTAAAATAGTGATATCTCCACCATCCGAACTCTAAACAAGACAAATGTTTTTTTGAAATTGAGTATTTTTACGAGAGGAACTTAGATATGCAATTTATTTCTTAAAAATATGCACCTAAAGTGTCAAAAAAATTATTTGAAAGCTGCCACCCAATTTTACCTTAAACACTTCTCCACAAGGGTTAGGATTTGAAAGAAAAAATTCAAATATGTAGAATAAAGCCCAAATCTGAAAAATTACCACATGGGTATTATAGATTGGGTCACAAAACTAAAAAATATGAAGAGCTCAAGTAAAATCATGAACATATGTTGCTTAAAAAATATAAAATAAATTTTTACCGAAGAAGGTAGAGCATAGCAACCTGCTCTGGTACCATGTTAGAATATTGTGAACATATGAAATAATATCATAACACAATATAAACTATGGAAATCATTACTACTCTATCCTTCTATCTACCAAGCAACATAAAACATGAAATAAAATTGGAGAAAAGAGAATAGAAAGAGAACACCGATATACGTGGTTCACCCAATATGGGCTACGTCCACGGGAAGGGTTGCATCTTCCATTATTATGCAAATAGATTTCCAAGATTACATGGAATCCTCACATATGCATCACATCAAGCTCCATCACCCAATCATGTCACAATCATGTGTGTACAAATGAAATACACAACATGTGATGTGCGATGAACTACAACCAACACATACCCAAAAGGTTCTCCTTCACCTCTCTTATATACAAAGAGGTTTGGATTACAATACATCCCATAACACATGTGGCATAAATGAATTTCCACCTCTTTATATAGAGAATGGTTACGAAGGATATAATTACAATGATGCATGTGGGATAACTCTATTTTATAATATTAGAGTTATTTTATGCCTTTAAATGATATTTTACTAATAGACCACATAAGTCATCATTACATATTCCAACAACCCTCTCTAGACGGGAAACCACACTATCTGTTATGGAGATTTCTTTAGATTGGAAGTTTGACCTCTTGATGGAGTACTCAAAAAACAAGTTTGCTTGTGATGGATAGGTACAGGATGACAGGTACAGAGTAGTGGATGATATCATCAATTACAAGAGCAGGATTCATTTGGTTCCAGAGTTAGCATTGAAGAAGAAGATCATGCGAGCCTCGCACTATTCACCATTGGCAGGACATCAGGGATTCTTGAAAACTTATAGGAAGGTTCGAGAGAGGTTCTCATGGAAGGGACTCAAGGACGATGTAATAAAACATGTGTGGGAATGCAACACTTAGTAGCAGAACAAAGTAGAACACACCCATCCCATAGGATTTCTTCAACGATTACCCTATAGCAAAAATGGGAGAGTTTTCCATGGATTTCATTACAAGTTTGCCAAAGGTGCAAGGTAGAGATTGCATATATGTGGTGGTGGACAGGTTAACCAAATTTGCTCATTACTTTGCTATTCCTTTAGAGTGTACAACACCACAAGTAGCAAAGTTATTTTTCATAGAGGTATTCATATTGCACGGGTTACCTAAGACCATTGTTAGTGATAGGGACAACAGATTCACAGGTGCCTTTTAGCAAGAGCTCTTCATGTTGGTCAGAACCAATTTGGCTACTAGTACTAGTTACAACCCTCAGACTGACACTCAAACAGAGATAGTAAACAAATGGATTGAGGGATATTTGAGAAAATATGTGGCAGGTAAAAAAAGGACTTGGATCAAATGGATGCTTCTAGGTGAACATTGTTACAATACTACGTATCGCATGTCGATCAGCATGACTCCTTTCAGAGCACTATATGGCTATGATGCTCTAACTTTTGCAAACTTGGTATTTAGAGACATTAGAGCATCCAAAGCCAAGAACTGGATTCAAGACAGTTAGGACATTCTTAAGGCTCTCAAAGACAACTTGCAAACAACTTAGAACCAACAAAAATTGTATGTAGATAGGCACAAGATTGAACGTAGATTCAAAGTGTGAGATGTGGTGTATTTGAGATTACAAGATTACAGACAATCTTCCCTCAAGTAAAAAGGAGCATAAAAATTGAAGCCTCACTTCTATGTCATGTTATCACACAACGAGTAGTTGTCTCTAAAGGTATCATATACAGGATGGTAGAGGTGTAGACAACTAAAGAGGTGACCCAAGAGATGCCACGGTTCCCAATGCAAGTTGGGTGTCAAGTTAACCGAGGCACTCTTCACCTTAGATCAAACCTAAGAAAGACCAAGGGGGAGACCCTAACTTAGCCAATGAAGGCTAGCGAACCCAACCTAGAGCTCCTAGGGAAATATGATGATGAAAAATAGGAGACCAAGATGAGTTTAGATCTATATCTAGGATAGATAAGTGGGCGCAATGAATTAGGGCTTGGTTGAAGAGGCTTAAAAAATGACAAATATTCAACCAAGTAGAGATAAAGGCCACTTATGAAGTTCAAAATAGTATATCTTGATAGATCTAGTACCAAGTAAAAATACCCAAGTGGGGCCCACCCTTAAAATAAGGAAAATGGTCCAAATGGATCCCACACGGTGAAAATTGAAGTGATGTAGCACTAGGGGGTTTGCTATGATGTAGATTTGATGATTAAACAAAGAATGAGCAATACCCACGACTTGGATCTAGCAAATGGCCACCTACCCAAGAAGTGTGACTTCCTCAAGAGAAGACTGGTGCCTTATATCGGGGGAAAATGGAGTCGGATGTCCACCAAACTTTAGATCGGAAATGTTATTTTGATTTTAGAGGTGGGTTTTAATTATTAAGCCCAGATGATTGCTAGATCCAAGTAGATCTAAAAAATAAAAAAATGAGGGTTTTGACTTTGAGGGTTTTGAGATCTAGAAATAATGGATAAGCCAAGGAAGTAGAATACATACCTTTCAAGCGTACCTGGATGATTAGATGAATGCCGGTTATGACGAGGATTACTTTTCCAAAGATCAAATGGAAGATTTTGCAATTTTCTTGATAGTACGATTTGCCCAAGCCCACACGTGTGCCCCTCTATTCCTGCAAAACCAAGGAGACAAAGCTCAATCAGTCAAACAAAATGAGGGTAGATACAAGCTAGAAGTAAGAGACAAGGAATTATTGGTACAAAGACAAAATCACTCCTTGTTTGATCCACGATTTGATAAAATATTTGCATGGCAAGGCTCCCCACCAATGCGCACTCCTCCAAATCGGCCTCTTCACTTGTAAATCAAAATAGTGGAAAAAGATACAAGATAACTACAAAATATCCTCCAGTGCAATGGACAAAGCATTATAATCACCATAACCAAACACCCATATCAATATCCAAGATGCCCAAAAAATATTTCTTCTATTCCGGTAGCCAAGAGCCAAAAATCTCTAGATGCCTTTACAATAGGAGGGTCTCTTCCTTAAATAGGATGAGGGAGACCAAAACCCTAAACCACTTTTGAAAACTAGTGGTTGAAATCAAAAGATACAACAATATAATCAATGGCTAAGATGATCCAATACAAAATATGGCATGGATCACTCACATGAGGGAGTGTGACCTCACCAAAAGATGACTAGGAGGGGTGCGCACTAGATGAGGGTGGCTAAAAACATAAGTGCCACAACATAAGACTAGGACAAGTGACTAGGAGCACATGGTCGGGCTAGGAGATATTATTCCCCTTCACTAGCATGACTCCATGGAACAATAACATAACATATGACTTAATGACATGTCCAAGTACACAAATGATCAAATCAAGTCCCCATCAACAGAGAGACAAATGCATGAAAAGGACTCCTGATGACTGTGTGGACCCCACTGACTGCTGCAAATTGATCTGGAAGGAGTGGGATACACCATAAATGACCTCAGAGCAGACCACATGCCAAGACCTTGCCTCAATTTCCCAAATCAAATTCCTAAATGACCTTTTTATTCCGTTTTTATTTCTCCTGAAAAACCATCAGACTACCCATAGCTCACTGTCTAGTGCCTGCGCTACGAAATTGATTGTGCGATCATGTCTGAAATGGGGGTAATATGCTAAAAACAAGTGGTTGGACCACCCCCTTCCTCTGTAGCGCCCTAGGAAATGACTAGCCTCCAATGCTCTAGCTTGACAGGCCACATCGGCATGGCCAAATTGGTCAACAGGTGAAAAAATGCTCAAATCATCTCTGGAAGTGCCTGGAACTGAAAGTAGGTGTCTCATTGGATTCAGATGACCCAAATCCACTAGATATCAGTACTCATACACCTCATGATAACCTATAAGATCATCTGTATCATCCATCATACCCAGACAAGTAAAAATATGATGATCTGGAAGTAATAATAATCAATAGAAACTGCATCAATCATCATCTGAAGTCTGTTCCCATCATATGGAATCATCAAAAGGTGCATAAAGGACCATAGATCAACATCATAAAATGCAAGTGGTCCATCTCATCACGGTTCCCAAGGTTGACCTTGGTCAAACTAGGTTTGACCGATCAAACGGATCAAAATATAACCCTGGCCAAAGAAGCCATGTTACTGCAAGTGCAAATGGTTAAGACATTCTCTCTAAATCATTTTCATAGCAAGACTTTAAAGCATTGAGCATTATTTCATTGGCAATTAATAAATAATAGTAGGTTAGTTAATATTTTACTTTCAAGAAGAACCTCAAGAATATACTCATTTGTAGACATGATCAATTAGCTAGTAGAGGGTGAAGGCTAAGGATGCAAGGCTAGGATAAAAGTGGATGAATTGAATGACTTGACATAGTGATACTTTGGTTAAGGGAAAAGGTGTTACACACTTAAGCATGTGTTGGACAAAGATACACAAGGAATGGTGGTGTCTCGCAAATAAATGAGTTGTTTAGAGAAGTGTTTATTCAACCCATGCAAAAAGTCTACTACTAAAACATTGAGGTCCTAGGGGACACTTAGAATTAGCTGTCCCTTACTCCATATCATATCATAACCCGCAGGCTCAATGAGGAAAGTTTCACATAAGGCTAGCGGTCTTTAGATTTGGCATATATTTAATCACTGCTTTATTTGAGCCTTTCATTTCATTTCCTTGGCCAACAATCTTTAGATTTAGCCTACATTTATCCATTGCTTTTTAGGCCATTTAGGACCCCTTTGGTATTTGCATGTGCTTAGAAGCACAACTAATTGCAGCTTACATCCGGAGTGTATTTTATTTCATTAGCATTTCATTGCATTACATTTCCAAACCCTTTTCATTGGGATTTACAAAAGATATAACAATAGTTTCCAAGGTAGTACAATTTGCTTCAGGTTTTAGCCAAAACAACTCAAGCAACTAGAGGGAATTCCGCACAAAACCACACATCGAGGCAACTGACTAGAATGATAAAGGCATAAAATCCAACTCACCAAAGGTAATTTTTGTTTCCAACTCAGAGCCGAGACACAATACTAACATGGATGCAGTCCAACACATAGACAAAAGCGGGGAAGTCCTCCATATCACAAGTCAAGGTGTAAGTCAGGGTGAAGATCAAATGATGAGGAAGGATAGATGGATGGATGGAGACAAGTGAAAATGGTGCCTAAGCTAGCAAGTAAAAAAGACAATAGTGATCATGTCCACATTCCTAGGAAGATAAAGACCAACGAGTATAAAACAAGAGTTTCCAAATGTCAATAATACAATCATGCATATAATCCATAACAACCAATTTCATTTCAATATTAATACTGCCAGATCATAATTACTATATGCCAAGTCAATGCTATCAAAATGACCTAAACAATGAGATAATAACATCAAATGCACATCATATATATACTGGGTCACATATCAATATCTGTAATCTGGACAAACTAACACCACTGAGAACACTACATCTGAAATACTGAACGCTGCCTTGTATGGAATAAAAGGTCATATCGGTCATCAAATTTGAGGTCTTAATGCTCAGCCTTGGCATAAGGTCTACTAATTGTATGATAAAGATGCTTTGATGTGTGAGTGATAACAAATAATACTACTCATCATAGCTGATCTCATTGAATATATGCAAAGGCAAAGCTCAAAAAATTGCAGATATCTGCTCTGCAAACATGGTAGCCCAACTACTATGGTGTGATAACATGTCCCTTACAAGATTACTAGAAGAGCGGGAGAAGTGGCTTATGAGCTTGAGTTTCCTGAGGGGAGCAAAATGTATTGCATGTTGGAAGGTGGAGCCCACAATCATTAATCAAAAATCCATTCTAAGATAGTCAAAGGTTCCCCAAGGAGTCGTGAAGGATGTATTTGGCCTATCTTCTTCTTTGACCAAGACTTTATTATAAGTTGAGAACGCAATCAACATAGACATCATGCCAACCTTAGAACGCAATCTTTTGAAGGCCATACGAACAAAATGAGGAGGGTGTTGAGGGAAAAAGACACTTGTTGGGGTTAGCTGGGGCATGTTGTCCTCCTTCCAAGCTCAACTTTTCACCTTGTTGAAGCTATCATCACTTTTTATCATTATTTTATGTTTTATGAGGTTTATTATTTGAATTTAAACTCAAATTAGATTGGTTGACCTAGAGAAGGGAAAGGGTAGACTTTTTCCCTATAAATATAGCACCCTCCTCTAATTTGTAAGCCAAATCCTCGGATCAAATATGACTGAAATTTTATTCCTACTTGTGTATATGAGACTTTGATGTGGTGCACGCCTATGTTCTTGGCTCTTCTAGAGTTTCTAAGGATAATACTTTGATGTTTGAGGCTTCTTTGCAAACTTTCACAACTAACCCAAGGAGGAAGGATTCTAGGGTTTGGTTATCTTCTCTTTTCTCTTTGTTAAAAGTGGTAAAATCTTGAAGCTCTTGCCTTGCATTGGTTTTGTATCTAAGGTAAGAGTATTCTAGATTTTGATACATGCTAGGCTAGTCTTGTTGGTGACACATTCCTCTTGAAGTATCCTTCTTGTTTTGGGCCTAGGGTTTTTAGACTTGCCCTAGTTCATCAAGCATTGAATTGTCAATTCTAGGGAGAACGCTAGTCTTGATTTTTATCATTGCCTTAAGAATAAGACCTAGGTCTATTTCCCTCATCTTCTCTTTTTTCAAATTACAAAATTTGAGGTATTATATTTAAAAAAATACAGATCAATCTTATATATAGAAAAACCCTAAAAATAAATTATAAAAATCCCAAAATATTGCATTTGCGAAGAGTCTAATTTGTTGAAAGTGATTCCCCCCCTTGATTTTATGGTGAATCTTTTAGGGTGCCCCATTTTTGTGGGTAATTTGAGAGATTTGCGGTTATGTGCAAGCATTGGTATGTTTTTTAGATCTGATTTGACAAGTACATCCATCTAAATTCATTCTTGAAGTCTTAGAAGCTTGAGACAAGGTCTATTATCAACCCTACTAACTTGGGCGTCTATCTAGTGATCCAAGTTGATTTTGTTGTGATTTTTGAGTGTTGGTTAGGGCATAAACTAGATCTGGCAAGTCATTTCCAGATTTGTCTTACTCGTTTATTGACTGCCTCAAACATGTGATTCTTGTCAATCTCCATTGAGGGTACTTTTCTTGGTAAGTTGTCATTGTTCTAAGTGTTTTTCATCTATCTTTGAGCACATATTTGTTTGTTTTCCTTTTATAATAGTAACAAGGTTTTAATAATTTTCCCTAATTGTGAACATTAATTACTTCTAACTCTTATCCTATTGAAGTATTTGGTAAAAATCCTTGTATTTGTTGCTTTGATTCTATAAGGCACTGATCTTTGTCAAGAGGTTGCTTGTGAGGTATTCTTGTGTTTCCTTGACTTCTTTTGTAGGTTTATTTCACCTATAAGAGACTCCCCCTTGTTAGGAGTTGGCCTAAAGCGTACAGAGAGTGCATTGTGGTGACAATGGGTGCATCTCTTCATTAGTTGGCATTCTTAGCATCGACCTTCATGGCCTTTCGGAACGGTGCTAATTTGTGTTGTAACTGTTAGCAAGGATGCACTCATTGTGAAGGCCATTGTGCCATTGAAGGCATCATGCATTGTTGATGGTTGTTGCATTGCAATGGTTGGTTAGACATGTTACCGCACAAATTAGCACCCTTTTGAAAGGTCACGAGGGTCGGTGCTAAGATTGACAACTAATCAAGAGATGCACCCTGTTGATGTATATGTAACTTCGGAATGTATTTCAAATGTATATGTATATTGTATTCCTATAGAGATGGTATTATTCCTCTATAAGGAAGTGTCGTCATTTATATTGTAAGTGTCGTAACTTATACTTGATGGGTTATTAGACCACCTTATTTGGGGTCGGCCCTGTATAAGTCATATGGGTCAAAGGGTTATTAGACCACCCTATTGGGGGTCGGCCATGTGGGTCAAAGGGTTATTAGACCACCCTATTGGGGTTCGGCCCACTCAGCATTATGTTATGTGGTTAAGTTCGAGCCTACATGAGTTAGGTAAAAAAGGCAAGTCAAGTCAAGTATAAATAGAGTGCGGGAGGCACTCTATTTACTCACTCACTTCTCACACATGCACTCAAGGAGGAGTGGCGCACTTATGGAGGAGGAGGATTTTCTGCTAGGTTATGGCTATCTCTCTTGGTTGGTTGTATCATTGCTCTATCTATCTCTGAGGAAGTTATTGGGGTTTTTCACCTTTATGGTTTTCCCCAAGTAAATCTTTGTGTCTCTTGTGTGCTTGCATTATTGTCTCCATGATTGATATGCTGTAGATATGCTGTACATGTTGTTCTCTCAGTTAAGATCCTATATCAGATTGAAGTAAATTCTGAAAATCTAACATGGTATCAGAGCTAGCCTGAAAGAAGGCATGATATGGCATGTATGACACTTGTTGCACTTACGATGCTAGGGCTTGATATAGCAAAAACCAGTCATCGTAGAACTTTCGCTATAAATCCGTTTTGGCGAATTTGTCGGATCTGAAATTGTTACAGGAAGAAGCTAAGATCTCCAAGTATCCTGTGTCCAAAGGACAACCTCTAATTCGTTGTACTTTGTGATTTATGATCTGTACAATATAGGGTTTCTGCCTCTTCCAGATCTGAGTCAAAATCAGGTGACCTTGGGAAAAAGGTTATAGCTTGGGCTAGGAAGCTCCAAATGAAATTTCGTAAAAAGTGACAGGTAGTACACAGTCTTTACTATCTCAGAAAACTTTTTAAGAGGCCGAAGTTGAACCAGTGACACGTGGCACGCCGTACAAGTTTGCTATCCTGTGTTATCCCAAAACAGGTCACGTTGCGACATTTGGCATAACTCTCTCTCAGAGAATCCAATTGAGGTCAGACCTATCAGGATGGAAAGATAACAGGTCAGGATATCTCAAGAAACTTTTTCAGACCCTGTGGATCAAAAATTTCGGAGTTACACCAGAAACAATCAGGTACATATTTCTGTCAAAACAGAATTATTTTTTGGTACCTTCATTCACGGCTTCCGGAATTTAGGGCTTTGAAGAAAGTTGGAATTTTTGTAATCGGAGACCACGGCTGGATGCTACTCATCAAAATAGAAATTTATAGACCAAAATCAGAATTTTTGGTTGGGCAGAAGGTCGGGCTTGATTAGACCCTAGTTCGGGACTTTGATCAGAAAAGTGGAAAATTAGGGCTTCTGTAAAAATGGGAATTTTTGAAATCTGTGACCACGGCTGGAAGCTCCTCAGAAAAATAGAAGCTTAGAGCTTTGGATCAAACATTTTGATTGGGAAGAAGAGTGGGCTTCATCAAACCCCAGTTCAGGGTCATGTCCAGTGAATCCAGAAGTTTCAAAGGCAAAATTGAGGAGTGAAACTTTGCAGTTTTCAAATTCTGAATATACCAACTTGATCAACTCATCAAGGCACATATTTCTATCCTGTCAGAAGTTTGAAATTCAAAGTTTGAATTTTTGGGGTTTCTCTGACAAACCCATATCTAGCTCAAGGTCCAGTTCTTGCAAATCAAGTGGATTGGGTTAATCCTAGAAGAAGATGGATTGATCACCTGCATAAGTGAAGAAGTTCATGTCTCAGAGGGAGATGAGGATAAGGCCTTATATAAGAAGATTACAAGCAATCTCGACAGGTACACCAAGAAAGACAAATCATGTTCTGGTCCAAGAACATATGATCATGATAACATGAGGACAAAGATTCATCCATTCTCATGGATCTCATAGAAGATCCATTTATGAGGTATGTATAACTTGGTTTTGTAATGGTTAACATATGAGACATGCAGGTTACTAGCACAAGTCACTGAAGAGAACCAAAAGACATTATGCGGGTATGTTAGACATAAACTAGCTAGCATGCTAATCCAGGTATGTTTTTCCTATATCAAGCTAGAATCCTACCTTGGTTTAGGATCTTATACTGTTGTGTTGTTGATAATGATTATTCATGAAGTCATAAGTTTGAATAATCATGGTTGTATGCATATTATGTTTCTTACCATAATTGATGATATGACTAACCAGAAGAATCATGAAGGTATAGGTTTGAATAATCACAAGTTTTATGCATATTATATCTCTTATCTTGTTTGATGATTCAACTAACCCGAAGAGTCTTAGGTTTGAGTAATTATAGGTTTAGACATGTTATGCTTCTTATGATTTGACTAACCATAAGAATTCTACATAAACCTTGAATAATAATGCTTACTATTTCTACTTGAAATGATCATGACTATACATGCTAAAGATTATTGTGTTTTAATATTATACTAATGAATGTATGATTTTATATAAGATCACAAGGATAACACATTCATGGTACTAATAAGCATGCATAGGGACCAAGGATGAATATGAGATTCAAGAACAGGTAATACAGGAAGCAAAGATCAAGAAGGAGTACACTCCAGTGGTTTATGCAAGGATGCAGATATTCAGAGGGAGTTGACCATCTCTCTACATCCCACAACAGAAAGGTGTAGAAGAAGCTACTTCAGATTAGGACTCCAGCAGCTCCTGCAAGGAAGCGAAGACTCAGAGGGAGTCCACCCAACGAACAAACAAAGATAAGTATTTGAATTGTCATTTCTTAAATAATACTGTATATACTGATGTTCCTAGAATTAGGTTGTGCATATTAGAATAATTGCATTGATGAACAGTATACTCCTAATATGCATGGGTAAGTGGCCTATGGCACTGTACAACATTCCATTGCTACTTATCTAGAATGAAACCTCTTTGCTGACATGTTGGGAGTTGTGCAGACTCTTAACAATGTTCTGGTAGAGATTGGAAGGCATCTAGAAAGTTACGGAATATGGATAAATGTTGTATTGAAGCATTGGCTAAGATAATTGCATGACTGTATGACATATTTCTTTATGTGTAAGAATTTGTTCTGAAAACTATGAGATGTTTTCTAATCATACAATTTAACTTGTTGTGTAGGAAAGATCATATGCCATCTCCTACAAAAGAAGAACTACAACATTTGTTCAGCAATAAAGATATCTATTGAAGATATTGAAGTTCCCAGGATCTGGGATGAAGAAATGGAATGATCCGTCGATCATGAAGAATGATGTTTGGGTTGCAGTCCCAAGACGTGAAGGGAAGTTTGTTATGACTTCCAAATGGAACTATCAGATCAAGAATGTTGCAGATGGCAGCATTGAGATGAAATAGAAGATGCACCAGATGGATTTCAAGACAGCATGGTGTAGTCATTTATGTGTGCAGAACTTGGTATGGTAGGATAGACAGCTTTCTATCCAGTTTGGGCTTTACCAAGAGTAAAGCGGATTCCAACCCTTACTACAAGGTTGAGGAAGGAAATCTAGTGATACTACCTTTGTATGCAGATAACCTGTTTGTTACAGGTGAAAATAGATTGATTGCCGACACACAGCGGAAGCTTACTACCGAGTTCGAGATGAAGAACTTGGGGATGATGCACTATTTGTTTTTGGCATGGAGGTGTGGCAGAGTGCAGATGGAATCTTCCTTGGACAAGGGAAGTATGCAGTAGAGATCCTGAAGAGGTTCGGGATGATGGACTGCAAGGCTATGGCCACACCTATGGCATTGAATCTGAAGCTTCTATGTGATGCTTCATATGAGCCGATTGATATCACTATGTATTGTCAGATGATTGGGTCCTTGATGTACCTGACAAACACGAGACCAGACATTTGCTTTGCTGTGAACACATTGAGCCAGTTCCTGACGGATCCGAGGAGTGTTCACCTGGTTGCTGTAAAGCATGTTCTGAGGTACCTGAAGGGTACAGTGGATTATGGGCTCAAGTATGAGGTGAATCAAAAGTTTAACCTGCAGGGTTATGTTGATTCAGATTGGACTGGAAGTGCTGCAGATAGGAAGAGCACATCTGGGTGCTGCTTTAGTATGGGATCAGGTGTGATCTCTTGGTTTAGCAGGAAGCAGTCCTGCATAGCACTGAGTACAGCTGAGGTAGAATATGTTGCAGCCTGCTCAGCTAGTTGCGAGGAAGTATGGCTACGAAAGCTACTGTCTGAGTTATTTGATCTCCCGTTGGAGGCTACTGGTATCTTCTGTGATAACCAGAGTTATGTGAAGCTGTCCGAGAACCCAGTGTTTCATGACAGGTCGAAACACATAGAGATCAAATATCACTATATCAGGGATATGGTGCAGAGAGGAGCTGTGAAGCTCCTGTATGTTACGACGGACGAGCAGATTGCAGATGTGCTGACGAAGCCACTAGCCAGGGTGAAGTTCGAGTACTTCAGAGAGAGGCTTGGCGTTCTTCAGATCGAGGACACTTCGAGGAAGAAGTGATGGACACATTTGCTGAAGCCATTCCAAGCATGTTGGAAGGAGGATCCTTCACATGGCTGTGGATGTAAGCGCTGGATGATGAACATCAAGATGATGTTCTGGTTTCTGCTTGGATATGATCAGGTGGATCATTTTTATGTATGTATGTACGCATCATGTTGGATGCTGGATATGATCAGTTGGATCATTTTTATGTATGTACGCATCATGTTGATGCTGGATATGATCAGTTGGATCATGTGTATATATTTTGTATATGCATCATGTTGGATGCTTGGACTATGTATCATGTATTTGTATCAGGTGGATACATTGTATGATCAGGAGGATCATGTATGATGATATGTATCAGGTAGATACTTGGTATGCATCAGGTAGATGCATTGATGATCAGGAGGATCATGTATGATGATATGTATCATGTATTTGTATCAGGTGGATACATTGTATGATCAGGAGGATCATGTATGATGATATGTATCAGGTAGATACTTGGTATGCATCAGGTAGATGCATTGATGATCAGGAGGATCATGTATGATGATATGTATCATGTATTTGTATCAGGTGGATACATTGATGATCGGGAGGATCATGTATGATGATATGTATCAGGTAGATACTTGGTATGCATCAGGTAGATGCATTGATGATTAGGTGGATCATGCAGCAGGATGTTGCAGTGATGATCAGGATGATCATAGATGACGAGCTTCAGGATGTTGCTCCAGATGACATGCAGCAGGATGTTGCAGTGATGATCAGGATGATCATAGATGACGAGCTTCAGGATGTTGCTCCAGATGACATGCAGCAGGACGTTGCAGTGATGATGATCAGGATGATCATGGATACATCAGGATGATGTATGGTGAGTATTAGGTTGATACTCTATGGCCGTGGATCAGGTTGTGCAGATAAGCATGTAATTTGTGCCTTGGGAGATTTGCAGATGGTCTTTTGAGGTTTTGCCTATGGCATGTAATTTGTGCCCTGGGATATCTGGCAGATGCTCTTTCGAGGTTTTGTCCTATGGCATGTAATTTGTGCCCTGGGAGATCCGATAGGTTGAGCTGTGTGCTCGTAATCAGTCCTGGGATGCTCTTTCGAGGTTTTTCCATGACCACATATAATTTGTGCCCTGGGAGATCCGATAGGTTGAGCTGTGTGCTCGTAATCAGTCCTGGGATGCTCTTTCGAGGTTTTGTGGTGACCACATGTAATTTGTGCCCTGGGAGATCTGATAGGTTGAGCCTTGTGCTCGTAATCAGTCCTGGGATTCTCTTTCAAGGTTTTGTGGTGAGGTCACATGTAATTTGTGCCCTGGGAGATCCTATAGGTAGAGCCGTGTGCTCGTAACAGCCTGGGATGCTCTTTCGAGGTTTTGTGACGCACGTAAAAGTCCTGAGGATTCCACAGTATGGCCAGTGATGACGAAGACCTGCAGGTGGTGGGCCTACATCCAGTATGAAAAAGGACTGGCTCTGTAGAACTTCCTATGACGAGTAGATTCAGAGATTGATTGAGATAGCAGCAGCAGTGACGATGATGATGACTCAATGACGATTATCCAGTGACGATGATCCAGAGAAGATGACTTGTGCTAGAAGAACTTTGCTGAGAAATACCTTCCTAGTTAAGAGGGAGTGTTGATGTATATGTAAATTCGGAATGTATTTCACATGTATATGTATATTGTATTCCTATAGAGATGGTATTATTCCTCTATAAGGAAGTGTCGTCATTTATATTGTAAGTGTCGTAACTTATACTTGATGGGTTATTAGACCACCTTATTTGGGGTCGGCCCTGTATAAGTCATATGGGTCAAAGGGTTATTAGACCACCCTATTGGGGGTCGACCATGTGGGTCAAAGGGTTATTAGACCACCCTATTGGGGGTCGGCCCACTCAGCATTATGTTATGTGGTTAAGTTCGAGCCTACATGAGTTAGGTAAAAAGGCAAGTCAAGTCAAGTATAAATAGAGTGCGGGAGGCACTCTATTTACTCACTCACTTCTCACACATGCACTCAAGGAGGAGTGGCGCACTTATGGAGGAGGAGGATCTGCTGCTAGGTTATGGCTATCTCTCTTGGTTGGTTGTATCATTGCTCTATCTATCTCTGAGGAAGTTATTGGGGTTTTTCACCTTTATGGTTTTCCCCAAGTAAATCTTTGTGTCTCTTGTGTGCTTGCATTATTGTCTCCATGATTGATATGCTGTAGATATGCTGTACATGTTGTTCTCTCAGTTAAGATCCTAGATCAGATTGAAGTAAATTCTGAAAATCTAACACACCCACTATCACCACATTGTACTATCCTTACGCTTTAGGCCATATCCTAGAGGCCAAGGGGAAGTCCCTAATATAGGTGAAAAAAGACTTGCAAAACAATAATACTTCATGAGCATCCTATTAACAAAGATTAGTGCCTTATGGAGTCAAAGCAATGAGTACAAGCGTGTTTACCAAGTACTTCAAGAGGATAGGAGTTAAGAATAGATAAATGCTCACAATTAGGGAAAATAATTAAAAGCCTTATTGTAGTTATAAAAGGACAACCACCAAAAATATGCTCAAAGAAAGATGGAAGTCACTTAGAACAATGCCAATTTACCAAGGAAGGTACTCTTAATGGAGGGATAGAAATCACATCTTTGGAGTAGCCAATAAATGAGTATGGGAAATCTAGAAATGACTTATTAGATCCGGTTTATGTCGTAACCAGTTTTCAAAAATCACAAGAATGAAAACTTGAACCACTAGGTGGATGCCTGGTGAGTAGGGATCGTAATAAACCTTGTCTTCAACTTGTAAAATCCTTCAAAGATGAATTTAGATGGTTGTACCTATCAAATTAGATCTGAAAAACATACATAGCTCTTGCACATAACTGTTAATCTCTAAAACCAACAACAAGAAAAAGATGCCCTTGAGGATCAACCATTAAATCAAGAAGGGTGCATCACTTTAACGGATTAGATTCTTCAATATTGCAATTTTTTGGTTTTTTATATTTTATATTTTTATTTTTAGGGTTTTTGTATATTTAATTTTTAGGGTTTTGATATTTTTATATTTTTAAATATATAATTTTGGAAATTTGAAAAAGAGAAAATGAGGGAAATAGACCTAGCTCTCATTCCTCAGGGCAATGAGAAAAATCGGGGCTAGCGTTCTTCCAAGAATTGACAATTCAATGCTTGATGAATTAGGGAAAGACTAAGAAACACTAGGTTATGTTAGCACCTGACCTAATTAGGGAAAACAAGATGCCAAGGCCCAAAACAAGAGGGACTGCTCACCGAAGATGCCTCACCAATCAAGACTAAGCTATCATGCATAAAACCCTAAATTGCTTTTACCTTGGATACCTCCGACAGTGCAAGACAAGATCTTCAAGATCTTACCACAATTGAGGGAGAGAAGGAGAAGAGAAAGAAACCCTAGAATCTTTTCACCTTGGAATAGGATTGAAAGATTATAAATAAGCCTCACATATAAAAATTTGATCCTTAGAAATGTCATAAGAGCCAAGAAGAGAGGTGCACACCACATCAATGTCTCATTTGATCCCATGATCTTTGTTATGGGGAAAGGTGCTAATGTTTCCATCCTCTAGGTCAACCTATCCAATTTTGAGTTTAAAGTAGCGTTCCATGTGGGGACGTCTCGCAGGGTCAGGGGCATGCCCCCTGTGTGTCTCACACCCCTGGGATGGGGTGGGGGAACCTGGAGAAACATTTCGCAGTGCCCCATTTATGCGAAATGTTGCAAAATACATGAAGGCATGCTTCGTAGAGAGGGGTGCATCTGGGTATCCCCTCCTGAAAATGGGGGACGTCCATGCACCCCACCCTTGATGTTTTAAATTTTTTTATGAGCCTGATGTCTGATTTGGGATTTAGTATTTGTGTTTTCAAACTTTGGTATTTGTTTATTTATTTAACATTTACTGGTAATATGAAATTCTTAAAGTAAAAGTGACATTCTCTTTATCTTTAGTCGTTTCAGGATGTTTGAGAGTCGTTCCAACCTCATTGAACTTCATATGCAAAAGCTAGAATTTTACATACTATATAGAATTCAATAGGCTTAACAGTATTCAAGATTTCAGGATTACAACGTTTCCACTACATTCTATCATGTCTGAGGGTATGGGATTGACATTTAATAAGAACATCAACCCCTCGATGTACTTTGATGTTGGTCGTGTTGAGTGTTGAACTCCTCTATCACGACCTTAATAAAAATGTACCCTTCACTAAAGCAAAATCATTTATTAGGCATGGAAAAGTTTTTAAATTTTCTACGTTATTTAAAAGCTTGGGTCGGGAGGTTTCATCAAAATTGTAGGGCGTTGACTAATGTTCTTGGAGGATCAACTTCAAGATTCGAGGTAGAGACAAGGGCTAGAGCCTAAAGGAGGGGGCCACAGTGTGCTATTGATGAATATAATCCCAATATGTGAAATTCAAATACTAAAATATGGTAAATCATATTGATGATCATGTTTGAATTGCACAATGATGAATTTAGTATTTAGTATTTAATTGGTGATGGAACGAGGCATTATTATGTTAATATGTTGGGATTAATATTCTTTTAATAATTTTGGTGACGAGGCCCCATATGTTAGGTACCTTGATGTCCCCCCATCCCCCATGAATTTTATTAAAATTTGGGGGTGGTCTCCACACATTGCCCATGTGTGTTTCCCCACTCTTGCGCTCCCATGTCTTGGAAACTTTGTGGAACATTGGTTTAAAGTGATTCTATAGGGTTTTTCACCCACAATATGGGGATTAAACCTCATAAAACATAAAATAATGATAAAATATGATGATAGCTTCAACGTGATGAAAATTTGAGCTTGGAAGGAGGACGTCATGACCCATCTAACCCCAATAATTGTCTTTTCCCCTCAACGCTCTCCTTAGATGGTACTACCTTCAAAAAGATGCATTCAAGGTGGAATATTTGCATTTCTTCATTAGGATGACCAAGAGGGAGGTCTAATACAATAAAATAAGGTCTACATGGGTATAAATGAGGTGTGATAAAGTGGGTATGACAATGCTTACAATCACAATCAATTTTACAAAGCATAAAACCATAGGTGTGGCTAGGGGCTCCTAATCCACTTGTCTTAATGGAGTCACCTCAAGATGCACCAATACCTACCCAGGGCATAAATGCTCGACATGATGAGGAGTTACCACCTATCATGATGCTGTCAGTAGGGACAAGAGACCAACACACCTTGCAATGAGGACCAAGAGGGCCTGCCATGATCAACCAAGGGGTCTGGAACTGAACTAGACCAACACTTTTACATAAGGAATCCCCAACTTGACCTTTTACAATGGAAAAAGGATCTCGATTCCCCCTCTTTGAAACATCTGTTAGGGTGCATTGCAAAGAATCTAGGGCGTAACAAGACATATTGTTGGAAATGCCCATTGTTGAATGCCATTATTTCTTTCATACTTGGTCCCTATTTCATAATGCCAATTGATTGCTTTGGTTTAGGGAAGAGCACATTGTTCTTGAAGGACCAATTATGCAAGGTGACTTTGGATGTGGGGCATCTAATGTTGTCCAAGTTATCTTAAATGTGGACCTCATTTCCAAGGCAATAGACTTGATGGTTAAAAAATAATACATACATTGTTTGGTCACCACACGTTGTGCATGCTTTAAATATTGCACTAAAAGAAATTGGTTAGCTTCATTGGATTGCCAAGGTAATTGAAATGGGCACAAAGTTCATAATTTCATGGAATGATGCATGTGAGCACCTCCATGCCACCTTGTGACCCCTTTCTCATCCTAACTCCCAAAGCACGCAATGGATTGAATCGAATTTGGTAGTGTTGTACCACACCAAAAAATGCCTTTTAATCTTGTGGTTTGGAACCATGCTCTGTCACTAGCATGGTGCTTCTTTGGGTACTCAAATTGAAACAACCACTCACTATGAACTATGAACATTATGTACACAATGCAATGTTTAAGAAAAGACAAAGAGCATTTAAGATCCTAGTAAATAAGATAAGGACAAGCAACACAACAAATCTATACAACGCAAAGTAATGAAGGAGAGTTACTCTTTGAAATTTAAGCATATTTAGTCAGCCGATGGTTTTCTTCTACATCATGTATTTATCTTTCAGCTTCTTTTTTCAAATGATCTCATCCTCCTTGCCTCCTTACTCGATTGATTGTAGACATAAATCAACACCTTGTCCTTCTTTTGCTAACTTTTACAGTTGATGGTCAATCTATGTAAAACTAAGGTTATGATCTTTAACTTGTTGAAGCAAGGTCTCTTCGAACACCATTTCTACTTTCGAGGGCATAACTTTAGTGTGATACATGCTTTTCAACTTTTTCTTAGCAAGGGATAGCCCTTCCTTTCCCTCTTGTAATGATAATGTTTTTAAAATCCCTTCCAAGATACACCTCTTGGACACAATCATTAGATCTATTATCCATATATGCTTCGAGGTTTGGGGACCTAGTTTGCTTTAGAACATTCAATATATGGTGGAGAGAGTCTAGACCCTTCTTTCGAGCATCATCCAATTCCCCAACCCATAATCTGGTTAGAGTGTGGAGACCATCCCATCCGCCTTTAGGCTATTTTAGGACTGGTCTCTCCTCCATAGTGTTCAGTTTTCGGGGACTTGACTTTCTATGGTGATCGATATCCTTATCTTGCAATATGTTTGTATAAGGACTTTTCCTTGGTAGCGTGCTTAGGACCCGTGCTTTTAAAACTAGCTAAATTGAAATTAGAATCAAATGGTTTGATTGATTCACCCTCTAGGGACCTTGTTACCCCTTATATTGCATGGGGTTTCACTTGTGATTTTCATCGCATGGATGTTGTTTGCAGCATGGTACCTATTTAGATTTTTATGGATTGAGGGTACACACCTTCATGGAATTTGATGTCCTTTCCTAGACCCAAATGCTTGGAGATGTTACTATTATTTGATTGGGTTGGTGTTTTGATTGGAGAAGACTCACTTCTCTATGGTGGATTTTCATGTTGATGGCTCATCTAGTGTTATTGTCTGCATGTTGCATGCCTTTTCTTGATGGGCCATCTTCTCTCTGCATATTTGGTCCATTGCTTACACCTTGCATCAAATGATTTATCTTGGTATTAGGGTATTCCTCCTTGCGCATTTGTATGGTGATATAGCACTTTGTTTGGATTTATATTGTAGTGGCATGGTATACTTCTAGTGGATGATTGTATTTTGGAGTAGAATACCACTCTTGTTGTATGATTGTTGGAAGTTTAACTGGAGTGACACTTCAATGCAGTGCAGAAATTTCACCTTGTTTCTAAAAGGTTCCTCATATATTAACCTGAAGATTTGATCCCTAGCACTACTATAAATTAATGTACAAAACAAAAATGGAAGAAGTAAAGTAATTCACTTTCAAACAACCATAAAATTTCTAGCAATAAGAAGAAAAGACATAAAAAAAATGAGATAAGTTTTCAACCCTTATAGGGCAGCTTTTCAGTCAAAATTCAGATCTGAAAACATACTTTTACATCAGAAATAACCACAGTATTATGGTTGTAAAATCAACCCCTTTATCTTCTTCTTTAGATGTCAAGTCAGTTAGCAATTTTCCCTTTTACTTATGTCCAATCAACAAGATCATGAATAAATGTAAATAGCAAAATATGAATAAGACGTATAGTTGAAAATCAGATATGAAATTGACACAAGATATGTATGGATGGAAGCTTCATATATAAGCTCAATGTTGAAGTACATACCATAGCTTCCTCTTAAGGATATAAAATACAACCATGCATAACGCCCTAGCTAGGGTAAATCATCAAACCCTAGCTCCACCAAGAAGAACAAGTTCCATAATCCTTTGAACACTATCTTGAAGAAAAGACATATTCCTCTTCTCTTTTTCTTTACAAGTCCACTCTAGGGTTTTCTCCCAAACCACTAGTATCCAATATTCAAATGTAAAAAACTAAGCATAGAAATCCAAGATGCTCCAAAAACTCCAAACAAGTAAGAAACCCTAGTGCCCAAAAGAGACAGAAAAACAAGTAGAAGTGAATAGCTAGAGAGAGGGTGAGAGGACAAGTGCAGTCCTCTTCTAGGCCACATCTCTAGGAAAGAGTGAGAAAGAATGAACACACAAGTCATATGAATGAAATACTCTCTCCTTCCTCTATTTATATGAGAGGTAATGGAGGCCAACAATAATATGTGGACACAAGTCCTTCTAAGCAATGTACATGAGCCATTGTAGGCCACACAAGCAAGACATTCACTCTAGAGCATAAGTGTAATGCTCCAATGATGATGTTGTGCATTTTAGGGGATCCAAGGTCATGTAGCTACACAAGGCAAGTCCACACCACTCCATCTTGAGCATCCATGGAAAAAACACTCCACTAGGGATGCTACAACTTGCAAGAACACAATCAAAACCCAATACATCCTTGAGCCATCTAGAATCCATTGAAAAGGAAACCAAGTTGGCATGTGCCATTTAGTGATTGAATCTGTCGTCCATAATGCATAATACTCCGCATCCCTTGTAGGGTGTTCTCCCACCAAGTGAATCGTCCATGTGGCTATCATGAAGTGCATCCACCATCTTGGCAAGGAATCTCCAACACCCAAGGGAAGAACATTGAGCCAACAATGAACTGATGTCAAGCATCCATTGAGCAAGCTATATCAAATGTGCATATCGATCACATACCATCTCTCATGCTATAATCCATATCGGACCATTCAGGGACTGAACATACACCTTGTACCCCAAATATCATGAAGCACCTCAAAAGATAGTGTAAATACTTTCAGGGTAACCCAAAAAACTAAGACTCCCTCTCTAGGAGGAAGGTGTTTCCACCAACACTTGTGGACTCCCTCTCTATGAAGGAAGGTGCTTACACCAACACTTGTGTACTCCCTTTACAACTCCATCAAATTTACTATCTGTAGATCATCACTGACTGTGGCCTTGTAATCAACAACTATCATGTGCAACATGGCTATCAACCACTCTATCACAACATATTGGTTTGCAATGAATAGGAATTTCTCCATAGGGAAACAACTAACTACCAACCTCCATCATAAGAACACCACATCATGAACTCTCCATGACATCTTGCAACAACAATTACCTCTCCAATTCGATCTTGTAAGGAAAAGCTTGTGGTAATCATCAAACCATGCAAGGTTGTCATCAACCTTTCATCACGAGAATAATTCTCATGCACTTCCAGTCCTTTGGAAATTGAACTATATTGAACTAGGCCAACTCCCTTATCTATAGATAATCTTGAAATAAGAATATAATTAATGGATGCTCCCTTTGTCTAAGAGAATTCAAAATCCTTGGATTTGTACTCCATAGTACCCCAATCAGCTACATCTTAGGAATCAATCTCGACAACATCCTCCACTTAGGAATCACGCCTCTCCAATGAATAACTAGGAGTCTTATGGATGAAGTCAGTCTCATCATCACACCTATCCTCCTTAGTACAACTAAAAGTCACATGGATGAATTCAGTCTCATCATCAAACCTATCCTTCTTAGTACAACTGAAAGTCACATGGATGGAAGAAAACAATGCTACACAACTAGCACAACTTGCTTCCACATTACCCTAGGCCACTAGATCAACACTGTCTACATTCTCCCTAATCACAGAAGAAGAACTTCATGTACTAAAATATCTCACAATTATAGTTCAAAGATCAAAACTTGGCTCAACATGTGCCTCTTGAGAAATCGAAGGTTCTACTAACATCTTGTTGGAATATGTGAGTACCATTGAATAAGCACATAACTTTAAAAGGCCACCCTCTCACCCCTTTATTCAAAGTCCTCGAACTTGTTAGACTAAGATCATTGATGGTGTTGTTGTCCTTAAAAGGAAACTATCCGGTGTATATATGTCATACAAGAAATTGAGACGAGGCTTTCCTCGAACCCAAAACATTCAAAATATAATATAATAAATATCAATTGGATTAGGAACATCGCTTGAAGGCATTTGTAATGAAATGGGCCAACTCCTCTCATAGGGTACATAGCAACATCACCAAGCTTCATAGTCTTTCTTCCTTGATCCTGAATATTGTTCAGTAGTGGCCTATCATATGCCATTTGTCTTGAATCTCCACAGTCTACATACTAGCCAACACTATATAGTTTTGGTAGATAAACACGAAGCTGTGGAAAAGGTGTTGATATTTTATGTAGCTTCGAAAGATATTATTATGTCGTCCTAGAAGATTCCAGAAGGTCTAGAAAGGAAACCCCCAGAAATTTCTAGAAAGGAAACACCCTCAGAAAGTTCTAGAAAGGAAACCCCCTGAATGTTCTTGAATGGAAACACCCCCAGAAAGTTCTAGAAAGGAAACCCCTGGAAAGTTCTAGAAAGCCTCGGAAAGCATGGAAATAGAAAATGAAGGTAAAAATAAGGACACCCTCCTCATTTGAACATCAAGGAAGATCGCATCAAGTCAGTGAGAGAAGTGCGAAAGAGAGAGAAGTAGCAGATGGAGCAAGATTAATATCTCGGGTTTTATCTTATCTTTGTATTTGGCGTATCTTTCTATAATAGAGCTTTAGGTCTTCATTGTATTGTCATTGTACTTTATTGATGAATCTATACCGAAGAAGTTCTGTTGGGTTTTCTTCCCCTAGAGGGTTTCTGAGGATAAATCTTCATGAATGTCTTTCTTTCACTGATCCTTATGCATGTAGTTATTGTGATATGATATAAATTGAATTAAAGTCTAAAGAATTCTGAATAAAATAATTGCTTAAGTAAAATCTCAACATGGAATCAGAGCAGTGCTAAATGAAGTCATTGCAACAGTTGCAACTACCGAAAGTTGGAAACTATGGATTCTAGTTTTTGCCTATTTTGTCCACAGATCTGACTAAAAAGAAGGTTTGCTCAACTCTCCTTGGGAGGGCGCATCTTGTCCTTGGATCAAATTCTCCAGATTCAAAGTTTGAAAAAATTAGGGTTACCTCATAAAACCCTAGGCTGGACATTAAGCAGTTTTCAGGTTGACATTGGAGCTAAGTTCGGCATGTGGAGATCATGTTGCCATAGTGCATTGACTGGTAAGTACAAATTCCATTTATGGAAACTTTCATCTCTGTCATATTTTTAAGCTTGGACAAAATTACGAAGAACACCAAGCTTGATGAGAAGCTTCAAGGGGATGATAACTTTCAAGCATGGAAGTATAGGGTGCTTCTCATTCTAGAAGAAAATGATTTGGAAAAATACGTTGAAGAAGAGGCTGATGAGCTAGAGGGACATGAAGCTAAGGCAAGTAACAAGAAGAACATAATTAGGGAAAAGAGAATCATTTATTCAGGGGATTTGTTCTAGAAGGAAGCTAACAAAGTTCAACAGGCTATGGGAAGAGTGCACACAAGAAGAAGCTAGATTGGTAGTAAGAGAAGAAAAGTTGAGTGATGATGAAGATGAAGCACTAGAAGCACATGCAAGAAAAGGTAAAAGCAAGAAAGAATCCTATTCCTGCAAAAAGTTTCAGAAGACACAAAAGACACAAAAAGATTACTCAAATTACAAATGCTACAACTGTGAGAAGATGGGACACATTGCAAGAAATTGTCCTCACATAAAAGATCAAATCAGAAAAGGAAAGAATAAAAGACATCATGCTCATGTCGTAGAATATGATGAACTTGTTTAGAAGAAAGAACGAGAAGATGATCCAAGTGAATAATATGTGCTAATATCATCTCTTTAAGGGATAGTCACTCACGGAAGTGACACATTGCTTGTTGATAGTGGCACTTCTAAGCATATGACCTGTTACAAGAATTCTCTCACAAATTTGGTCCATAAGGATTCACCTCGTAAGGTGAAGCTCAATGATGGTTATTAGTATCCCATAAAAGGGGTAGGAGAAGCCTCCTACAAATTGGATTCCGGAAAGCCTATGAAGATGAAAGATGTATTTGTATGTACCTATTTTTAAGATGAATCTCCTCTCCATCTCAGCATTAGAGGAACGTGGATATAGGGTTGCTTTCATTGATGGCCAAGTTCTCATGTGGCCAAAGGGAAAGACTATTGATGATGCTATCGTGATTGGTGTTCAAGAGGGAGGCTTGTACAAACTGAAGGGACAATCAAATCAAGCATTGGTACATAGCATCGTGAATCTGAGTGAGCTATGGCATATAAGACTTGCGCACATACATTACAAAGCATTGCCGATAATAAGAAAGATGGTTATAGGTCTACCAGAGATTCAGGTGAATCATGATGGTATATGTAAGGGATGTGCTCAAGTCAAGAACATGAAGAGTTCGTTTCCAAGCCGTGACAACAAAGCAAAAGGAATCTTAGACATAGTACATTCGGACGTGTGTGGACCGATGTCATAAACATCACTTAGCAGGTACGTATATTATGTTTCATTTATTGATGATTACTCATGTAAAACTTGGATCTATTTCTTGAAAGAAAAAAGTGAAGTGTTCAACAAGTTCAAGGAATTCAAGGCCCTTGTAGAGAATCTCTATGAAAAGAAGATAAAGACATTAAGGTTAGATAATGTAGGAGAGTTCACATCAGATGCATTCAAGACATTCTGCATAGAAGTTGGGATTAAGAGGGATATGTGCAGTCCCTACATGTCTCTGCAGAATGGCATGGCAGAAAGAAAGAACCAGACGATAATGGAAGCAGTGAAGGCTATGATTCATGATCAAGATTTACCATTGCACCTATAGGTAGAGGCATCGAGAACCGTTTTATATGTGCAAAATAGAACTCCTCACTGTGTACTAGGGAACAAGACGTCATAAGAGATGTTTATCGGAGAGAATCCAGAGGTCAACGACCTGAGGATATTGGTTTTCTTGTGTATGTATATGTTCCCAAGGATAAGAGAATGAAGTTGGATCATTCATGCAAGAAGGGTATATTTGTTGGAGGCATACAAAGTCTACATTCCTGGTTATAGACAGATTGGGACTAGCAGAGATGTCACCTTCGATGAGGATGCAACTTTTGGTAGATCGAGGGAGACTCATATAGATGAGATCCATGATGAGGAGTTTGAATATCCTAGAGTCACGGATACGAGTATAAAAGATGATGTTGTACAAGAAGAGTATGTTCCTGGGGATCATGATAAGGAAAAACTAGAGAGACTTGTAGATCCACATTGAGAAATGATTACACATAAGGGAAGACCAGCTTGGTATCAGTAGATTATTCAGGATGCAAAGAAATATGGTGCTACAGACGGGCCTTTCAGAGAGAGCAAGAGACCTCGACCATATTCTAGCTACGTGGCATTACTATGCGACATCATTGATGCAGAGCATTCCAGTTATGAAGAAGAAGCTGATAAGGAAGTATGGAAGGATGCCATGATTGAGGAATACCAGTCCATTATGAAGAATGATGTTTGGGATGTGGTTCCGAGACCGAAAGGGAAGTCAATGGTGAATTCCAAATGGATCTACGAGACGAAGCATGGAGCAGATTGCAGTGTCTGGAAGTAGAAGGCAAGGTTCTTGGCTTGTGGTTTCTTCCAGAAAGAAGGAATAGATTACTAAGAGACATTTGCTCCTATGACAAGATACACTTCGATTAGAGCTATACTTGAGATAGCTTCAGTGATGGAATGGAAGCTACATCAGATGGACATGAAGACAAATTTTCTAAATGGTGTAGTGGAAGAGGAAGTGTATGTGGAACAACCACAAGGATTCAAGACACATGACCAACATACACATGTGTGCAAATTGACGAAGGATTTATATGGACTAAAGCAGGAACCCAAAATGTGGTACGGAAAATTGATAGTTTTCTGATGAGCTTGGGCTTTACTAAGAGTAAATCAGTTTCCAACCTTTACTACACGGTTGTGAATGGTGGACCAATGATATTACTATTATATGTGGATGACCTGTTTCTAACAAGGGACGAGAAGCTCATCGCATGGTGCATGAGGGATCCTACTACAGAATTCAAAATGATAGACCTTGTTATGATGCACTATTTCTTGGGTCCAGAGGCGTGGCAAAGATAGAACGAGATTTTCCTTAGCTAAGGAAAATATGCTGTAGAGATATTGAAAATATTCAGGATGATGGATTGTAAATCCATGCCTACACCGATGGTAACGAACCTGAATTTATTGAGTGATACTTCTTCAGAGATAGTGGATGCCACCATGTACAGATAGATGATTGGTTCGTTGATGTACTTGACGAACATGAGGCTAGATAAATTCTTTGTGGTGAAAACATTGAGTCAATATATGGTTGAGTCGAGACGTGTTCACTTGATTGCGGCGAAGCATGTGATGAGATACTTGAAAGTGTCACAGATCGGAAGAGTACATCAGGATGTTGCTTCAGTTTTGGATCAGCTATGATCCAGTGGCTCAGCAGGAAGCAGACCGGTGTGGCACTCAGTACGACTGAGGCATAGTATATAGAAACATTGTTAGCTAGTAGCGAAGTTGTGTGGCTTCGAAAGTTGCTTGCATGATTGTTCGATCTCGAGTTGGAGGTGACTTGTATTTTCTGTGACAACCAGAGTTGCATAAAGTTGTCTGAGAACTCTATGTTTCATGACAAGTCCAAGCATATTGAGATCAAGTACCATTATATTCAAGACATGGTGTAGTAGGGCACTGTAAAGCTCCAGTATATTGCGACAGATGAGTAGATAGATGATGTGTTGACCAAGACTCCATCAAATATAAAGTTTGAGTATTTAAGGGACAAGCTTGGCGTAGTGCAAAATGAATTTCCTCCTTGAGAGGAAGTGTTGAGTTATAGATGTGATTCCAGGGGTAGTAGCATATAGAGTATGACAATAATGGGTAGTCATTCATGGGCACATTACTGACTGAGGCACAAGCCGACCTGACCTTGCATAGGGTTAGGATACCCAGTCTTTGGGGACGGAACACCAGGTCATGTGGACTGGTGGATGCCCATCTTTCGGGCTAGAGGGCCAACCTGTGTGGGTTGGAGGATTCCTAACTTGGGTTAGATAGATAGTGTGTGCACACTGGATCTCCTTACCTTTATGGTTAGATACCCAATCACTGTGGTCTAGATGCCTGGTGGTGCCAACCAGAAGGGCTAGATTTCAGGCTAGTTGCCTAGTTCTGTGTGAGCTTGATAGTTACCCCGATTTTGTGTGATCTGGATAACCAGTTCTGTGTGAGATGGATGGTTTCCTAGTTCTGTGTGAGCTAGATGCCTAGTTTTTTGTGAACTAGATGAAGTCTCGTGATGACATAAGGATGTCAAGATCCATAAGGTCCGAAAGGACAATGAGGTTGTACCCACTAGTGAGATGTTATGTATGATGTTGAGGCCCCAGATGCATGACGTGGTTGATATCTTGCTCGTACATAACTTCTAGTGATGGATAGATTCGCAGAAGATCAATAAGTAGATGGTTAAGTACGGGTCAACATAAGCAGTATTGAAGATCACATCAGAAGAATACCTTCCTTGTTAAGAGGTAGTGTTGATATTTTATGTAGCTTCGAAAGATATTCCTATGTCAGCCTAGAAGATTCCAGAAAAGTCTAGAAAGGAAACCCCTAGAAAGTTCTAGAAAGGAAACACACCCGAAAAGTTCTAGAATGAAAAGCCTCGAAAACTTCTAGAAAGGAAACACCCCCAGAAAATTCTAGAAAGGAAACCCACCTAAAAGTTCTAGAAATCCTTGGAAAGCACAGAAATAGAAAATGAAGGTATAAATAAGGACACCCTCATTTGAACATCAATCAAGTTCGCATCAAGTCAGTGAGACAAGTGCGCAAGAGAGAGAAGCAACAACTGGAGGAATATTAATATCTCGATTTTTATCTTATCTTTGAATTTGGGTAATCTTTCTATGAGAGAGCTTTAGATATTCATTGTATTGTCATTTACTTTGTTGATGAATATATACTGAAGAAGTTCTGTTGGGTTTTCTTCCCTTAGAGGGTTTCCTAGGATAAATCTTTGTGTATGTTGTGAATATCTTTCTTTTAGTGATCCTTATGCATGTAGTTATTATGCTATGATATAAATTGAATTAAATTCTAAAGAATTCTCAATAACATAATTGCTTAATAAAATCTCAACAAAAGGTAGTCTCAAACTGAGAGGTCATCTCTTCTACACTTGCTACAGTCCCAACTACAACTTTCTTTATACCCTTTCGCTTCTTCAACAAATATTGTCTTGCATAATGAAGCATCTCGTGGCATCCAAACCAAATTACCTTACTCAAGTCCTTTTTTGTTTTGTCCCATCCTTCTTCCCGAACCTTTTCTTCCCACCCTTCTTGTTCTTGACGAGACTAATAACATCTACTTCCGATTGTTGCTCTACACAATATTGCAATCTGATTTCCTATTGTACAAGATCTATCGAATGCTTTGGAAAATCTGGTATATTTTCCTGAGCTTAAATACCCTTAACAAAAGTCACCTAGAAAGGACCAAGACCTTTAAGGGCTTTGGATACCATCTCATGATGGCCAACCTTAGTTCCAATGGAAACCAATTCATCGTTTGAATTCATTAATATTGTCTAAAAGTTCACATAATATCAATTTTGGTTATACGAACTACTAAGTGTTGGTACTGTAAGAGCATTTGTTGAGAAGCACATTAATTTTGAAATAACTTGATCAAAGCATCAAACATGCTTTTACTTGAGTTCTTATCAATAATGTGTGAATTGAAATGATCCTCCATAGAATCACAGATTATTCTCTTCACTTTGGCTTTTTTCTTCCTATGAGCAACCAACTATGCTGTATATCTAGATTTTGGAATGTCCTCAGCATGTTCCCAAAGAGAAACCTCTTCCATATGGATTTGGAGCTTAAGCGGTGGAACATAATTTGAAGCTCCATTGAACTTGTCACACTATTTGGTCAAAGAGTAACTTTTCACATCCTGAAAAAGTGTTAGGTGGAAAAAATCAGTAGTATATGAAATAGACAAAGCAACTCCTTAAATCGAAAGGCACTTATCTCAAGCAAAGTCAGGTTCCACACCTAATGTCCTTAACTAGATCAAGTACATGACCCAGGTTGTCACTAATTGAAATATACTTACCCTTATTCATGTTTTATATCAGCTACAACTCCCTTTGCCACCATGTTGGAAATTTCCTTGAAATGACACTTCAATGCAATTAAGAAACTTCACTTTCTTTCTAGAAGGTTAGTGGGATCTTATCCCCATAATTTTATTCCGTAGGACTATTGTAAATTAAAGTACAAAACAATAGTGGAAGAATTACAATAATTTACTTTCAAACAATGATAAATTTGTCGGCAATGAAGGAGAAAAGACACCAACCAATGAGGTAACATTTTAGCCCTTCTAGGGCAGCATATCAACCAATATTCGGGTTTGAGAATGTACTTTTACAATAGAAGAAACAACAATAACGTTAATCCCTTTAACTTCTTCTTTAGATGTCAAATCAAGATCATAAATAAATGTAAATAGAAAAATATGAGGAACTCATTTAGTTGAAAATCAAACTAAAATTGACACAAGATATGTATGACTAGAAACTTCATATATAAGCTCAGTGATGAAGCACATACCATAGCCTCTTTTCTGATGAATTTTGAACTATTTCTAGATCTTGACAATTATTTAACATAGATTTTCAAGCATTCATTTCATCCCATAGTTTTCATTCAATAATTGCACACTGAAAATTTCAACTTAAATTGTAGCAAAAACAAACGATCATAGAAATATAGCCATGCACACAAGAATTTTATCCTGGGAAACCCAATAGGGAGAAAAACCCACCAACTTTTCTTAGAAGAAATCAATCCAATGCAAGTACAATACCATTCATGAAGAGAAACCCTAACACATAAGAGTGTGCCCTTCACAAGAAACCCTAGCAAACCTCTAGGGAGAAATAACAAACCACCAGGAGATGATAAGAACCCAAAATGTTTTGCTTCTTGCCTTTGCTAGTCCTTCCTTGGAAAGTGCGCACAAGTGGAGAAGAGATGATGTTGTGATGATGAAAATGAAGTGTGTGAGCACTTTATTTATATTCTTCTCTTCACTTGAATTTTCTTCTTCGAGAGCACATGGTGGGGCTAGGAGGTATTAATGTCCTTCACTAGCATCACCCCATGGCACAATGATAAAAGATATGACTCAACAACACCACAAAGTGACCAAGTGACCAAATTGTGGCTCCCTCAATATCATAATACATCATCAAAATAATGCTTCAAAGTGTGTGTGGACCCCATTGAATGATGAAAGTTGTGTTGGAAGGTGCAGGATGCATCATGAATGACCTGTGAACAAACCTCGTGCCAATTCCTTTCCTAATTTTCCCAAATCGATTTCCTCAATGACCATTTTTATTCCATTTTTTATCCTCGAAAAATCACCTGTAAATAAATAGAATGTCTATAGTTCTTTTCCTGGTTCCCTGGGCACACATCTAACTGTACCAAAGTGTCTGGGGGTATGGCTTCATGGTAATAACAAATGGTTGGAACCCATACTCCCTCTGTAGCTCCATAGGAGAACCAAATAAAAATCCAACTATGTTGTCAGGCCATTTTATAATGGCAAATCTATAGTAAAGTGACAATCTGAGTGATCTCGTCCGGGAGTGCCTGTAACTGAAATATGAGTGTACTAGTGGACTCAAAAGGTACAAATGCACTAGATATGAGTACTCATACACCTTGTGGCTACCTGGATAATCAATCTATAGTCTCAACCATGCCCGGACAAATAAAAATAATGGTCTGTAAATAATAATAACTATAAGAATCCATCAAACCATCAAGTGAAACCTGCATCTGTTGCATGGAACCATCAAGTAGGAATCCAAGGACAATAAATCATCAACCTCGAACATCACTGGTCCAACTCATCTCAGATCCTATGGTTGACTTGGTCAAACTAGGTTTGATCAGGTCAAGACTGATCAAAATATGACCCAGGCTAAAAATGCCTGATGCTGCAAGTGCAAAATGGATAAGGTATGCTATTTTAATCATTCTAATAGAAAGACTTAAAGTAGGAAGCATCATTTCACTGGCGGTTAATCAATAATTACATCAAATATAAGTTTAAATAATCATTTACTCAAAACAGAACCTCAAGAATATACTCATTTTATAGACGTGAAAATTTTGCTAGCAAAGGGTGAGGGTGAAGAATGCAAGGCTAGTATAAGGGGATGACTTGACTGACTCAACATTGTGATACTTCAGATAAGGGAAAAGGAATACACACTTAAGCATATGTTGGATAATAAACACACAGGGAATGACATTGTCTCAGAAATGGAATGAGTTGTTTAGAGAGGTGCTTATTCAACCTTGGAAAATGTCTACAACTCACATCCAAGATGAATCCAGCTCTGTGAAGATCTTTGCCAGAACCGTTGTAACTAGGTGCACATCTAACCGTAACTTGAGGTTCTAAGGGACACTTAGAATTAGTTGTCCCTTACTCCATCCCACATCCCAACCCATAGGATCCGTGAGGTATTAATCTTTACATTTAATCATGGCCAACAGTCTTTGGATTTAGCATACATTTAACCACTGCTTTTTAGGCCTTTAGGACCCTTTGGATTTTGCATGTGCTTAGAAGCACAACTAATCACAACTTTCATCCAAGGTGCTTTAACATTTCAATTTCCATAGCCCTCTTTCATTGTATTGAGAAGCACAATTTTAATTTGTTTCCATCGGCTGAGGTGTATTTGGCACTAATTCTCTGTATTTGGTAGGAATGGGACATTTTATGGGGTTTTGAGAGGCAATTAGGGAGGAGGCTCAAAAATAGAATGACCATGAAGACGACTAGAGTGACCATGAAGCTTTGAAACCTAGAAGGAGGTGTCTTTGGCACCAAATATTTGGCTTTGGCAGGAAGGGGGCGTTTTGTGAGGTTTCGATAGGCAATTACAAAGGAATTAATTCGTTTTCTCTATGATTTGGTTGAGGAGAGGCGTTTTGGAGCAATTATTTGGAATTTAAATGAGCATTTAACCAATTGTTCATGGTGTCGATTTGAGGGAAGGGGTTTGAGAATTGGGTATATATTGTTTTTATTGAAAAGGTAGGAAAGGACTTCAGAATTGCAGAAGACTTTTGCAAATAATTTGGAGTTGGAATCCCCTTCAACAACTGCTATTAATTGTAGGTTATTATAATTTCATTTTGAAATAATTTTTTTTGGGTCACTCTGCAACCGATAGGGATTTGCATTGAAGGTTTCAATGCATAGATTTGATAGTTCACTTCGGAATCATGGTTGTTCCCATCAAACATTCAAGGAGTCACTAGTACATAAAGTGAATTAAATTACCAAAGGAGTAGCAAAGTTGGTCTTGAAATTTGTGAAAAAATGAAATTAGACTACATATGGTAATTAAAAATGAATACGATAGCAGTAATCAACATATATTCATAACTATAATTCAATAATAATGATGAACCTATAAGTATAAAAATTGTCATAATTATAATTCAATAATAATGGGCAACCTATACATATAAACAAATAGTCATAATTAATCGGTTGTTGTTAATTCTATTGAAATGTGCTAATAGCCTAATAGTGTGGCTATTGGAGGAAAGAAAAGGCAAATTATGCAAACAATATTGCAAAGAATATTTAGTAGCTACATGAATATCTAAAAATACAAACTTGTTAAGGTACTTCGGAGATGATTATTATAAAATATTGTTTTTACACTATCAAAACATTCTTATGCCCCACCCAAAGAATATATGAGCATATATGACTAAGTTCATATTGGAAAAATATATGCTTCAAAATACAGGCTTGTTATAGATGGAAAATTATGTTTAAACATGTTCAAGTAAATTGCTCTCCAATAGAGGTTTTAGAAATATCACCATGCCCACTAAAAAACTGAATTTGGAATTCATGAGAAGAAAATATACCATAATCATTTCAAAGATGGATTCCGTGTATAGAGACATTTAAGTAATTTTCTTCAAATGTCCATTGTTCCTTAAAAATGTGTTGTCTCTTTTCCATCTGCCATAGGAAAAGGATGCATATAATCTTTTGGTAAACATGTTTATGAGTGAAAATAGAAATGTATGCAAACACAATCACAGTACAAGTGCATCTAAAAGTAACATAGTCTCTAGTTGTTTAAACATTGAAATTTACATTTTTGCCTCTCACTACTTAAATGAAAAACCTGCAAATGAGATGGAATAAAGTGAACATGTCTAAGTAAGAGATGAGACTATAGAAAAGCAACTCTTAAGTCTAATCTACATAATTTATGATGAAAGTGATGTAAAGTTGTTTTCCCCTTCAATTTAAATGTTTTTCTTAAAAAGAAACTCACCAAAAATACATTTATATCTTTTCTTACCTTGCCAAATAAAGTTTCTCATATTTTCATGCCAAGGAAAGAAACTAAGGTCTTGGTATTCTACATACATTGAGCTTCTTAGTTAAGAGATTGCGCTAGGCATCAACTTCACAACCTTTGTTGTAATATACCAACTGATATTTTATGTTCTGTTTATGAAGTTTCCGATGATGTTGGTGCTTGCTTGTAGTTTTATGGTCCAATGTTTAAAGGAAACATGATTGCACGTGATGAGCTATGCTTTCATGAACATGCATGCAAATGCATGGGTTTGCCAACCCCTAAATAACCCAAATAATCAGAAATGCTATAAAGTAGGGATAGAAATAATGCATGTACATACCAATAGTAGTAGTAGTAGATGCAGATCAATATGGAAACAGCATGCGATATATGTGCCAAGTCTCCCATGCATGAAAGGGTGCCCCTCAATTACTGATTTTGATGATAACTTGATCCAAAAGGTGAATGAGCAGCCTGTATTCAGTAACTAGGATAATAGTGATGCTCTCAGAAGGATAGAAGCTGCATGTAGACAAAAATATGACTGTATACTGAGATATGAAGATGCCTTTCTTTGTCCAAGTCGCCCATGCAGAGATGGCGAGTCCTCCTGCTCTAGAATGTAGCTAGATCCTTGGAAAATGCTGAAGAATACTGTATGATGATAGTAGTAATGTTGAATCTGGATGATCCAACCTTGATAGTGACTAGGGTAGATAGATTTCATTGCCAAAATACACTTGATGGTTGAGTGGTGTGCCCTCAACCCAAAACTAGCTCTCTGAGCTCTCCAAGTCAACTTCTGAAATCAATAATCAATAAGCAGACCTATTCATTCACTTTATCCTTCTTTTATAACTTTGACAGTGCATGACCTAAATTTTGCATGCCTAGGTCGCTTTTCTCTTCTAATTCTCAGTTGACTTGCATGCATTGCTTTCCGTGTGCATGAAGGCTTAATAAAGGTATTTATGTGCATGCATCATGAAATATGGCCCGCATGTAATGCATGCAGGTGGACCCTAGTTCTCGTGGCCCTCTTTTATCTACTAATGATCTAATAGCGATGATTAAGATCTTCTTTTGGTCTGAATGGTATCAATCCTCAGTCAATTCTACTATATGTTAAAAAGGGAACATTACAGTCCTCCCTCGCTAAGATTGCTTGTCCTTAAGCAATACCAACACAACTCCATAATCAATCAAACTGAACTAACTGAATCCAGTGGAAATCCTAGGGTCCCAAATCATCCGAGGATATCTATCTATAGCACCTCCTACTCAAAGTATTGTCCTGCGAGGTAGCATGACATGAGACCTCCTGAAAGCATCCTCTAATAACCACTAAACTGTCTGTCACTAAAATGTCGGGGTCTCAAATTAGTCTGAGAACTGCGAAGTACCTACTACATCCACCACATCCCTGTGCAGTATCAACACAAGGAGCATCATGTAGACTCCTAAGCATCCAAGCCAGTAAACACTATGTCCATCCCTCATATGGTCCCCCACTACATCGACCCCATTACATTTGAACAATGTGTACTCCATACAAAAATAGTCCAATGTAATTATTTCTTCTATTACTCCATAAAATGTTGTTTTTTGAAGTACATGCTTTGGATCTTTGGAACTCGACCTCATCATTGTTTCGGCTTCCAAACACACACCACTATTTTGTGTGGTTCTCTCATTATCCATTCTTTTTGTATGGTATCTATAACCATTGGTTAGGTATCCCTTGGACTTATTCACAAATTTCCTTGGGCCCCGCGCTAGCCATTTTAGTGTATCGGACACATTTCCATCTCCTTCCACCTACATATTTTCAGTTTTTTTAATGTAGTTAGAACACATACATCCAACCTATGATAAAATATTTAAATTTGTACATGACAATATTCAACATGTAATGATTTTTAAGTACTTATAATATAAATAGTATAAAGTCACCTGTTTTTTTAGCCAACTAGAAAACTGTTGGGTGTGGAGTCTCTGCAATAGAGCTTCATCTTTTTTGGTTTGGGTAAATGAGTTGAGAATCTCCATTTTGTGCATCCTAATTTGACAATTATGGACAGTATAAATGGTTGTTAATGTGTTTTGATAAAACATGAATAAAAATAATTTGAAATGTCAAATACAATATTCTATCCATGGATCTATGTTTTGTTAAACCCCAAACAAACAAAATTTTGAAGGTCAAACATGTTACTTACTCTATCCATGGATCAAATTCATTTGTGTGAAATGGAACCCACCTATGGGCTTGTTCCCAACTAATGTTATCCATTTCTGATGGAATTGAAACAAATAATGGCTTTCCATCAAGAATTACTTCTTCAACTTCATCATCCCACACTTCATTTCGACCATGTGTGGTTCCAATAGCTTCCATACCTTTCAAGTATCCTCCACAAAAATTTATTGATTCCTCCACATTGTAGCTTTCAGCGATGCATCATTCAGCCCTATTTTTGTTCTTAACATAACTCTTGTATACTTTCATACACCTACAAAAAGAGCATATTTTTTAAGTAATGTCAAAAGCTTTGAATAAATTATTCTTCTTGTGGTTCTTGATAGCAAGTAAAGTTCCATGTACCTCTCAAAGGGGTACATCCATCTATATGAAACCGGGCCACTATATCGAAGATCATGTACCAAATGCACATTCAAATGCATCATTATATCGAAAAATGAAGGAGGGAAGTACTTTTTCAAGCGAGCACATTGTCTCCACAATATCATTTTCCAACTTGTCAAGGCTCTCTATTGAAACCGATTTTGCACAAATTTGCCTATAAAAGTAACAAAGCTTACAAAGCGTCTTTCGAATAGCAATTGGTAGCACATGGCGTAGAGCTACTGGGAGAAGTTGTTGCATTAGAACATGGCAATCATGTGCTTTCATTCCACGGAACTTAAGCTCTTCCATAGATATATGATTTTTTGGATTAGAGCTATAACCATCTAGCACTTTTAATGTGAAAAGAACGTGACATAGGGTCTCTTTCTCTTTCTTTGAAAGAGTATGCGGTGCAGGTGGAAGGAATATTTTTTTTCCTTTAACTTTTGGCCATAGTGATTTTCTCAAACCCATTTTTTGCAAGTCATCTCATGATTTCTTTCCATCTTTGGACTTCCCTTTTATATCCAAAAGAGTTCCAAAAATGCTTTCACACACATTCTTCTCCACATGCATTACATCTAAATTGTGACGTTGTAGGCGTTTCTGCATTCCAACACATTGAGAATATTGGAAAATTATTTAATATGGAGGAAATCATAAACAATGAATTCAATGAAGACATCTAAGCACAATGACGTCATATAAGCATGCAATGTATAATAATTAGGAATGGTTGATGTATCTACATACCTCCCAATATGGCAGATTGAATAGGATTGATTGTTTCTTCCACACCACAACATTAGTTTTTTCACCTTTTTCCTTATTTATTTTCCTTTTCTTTGATTCACTCTTCCCCCAAACTATTTCGTTTCCCTTTGTTTCCTTAAAAATATCTGACACTCTTACAACTGGAGGGGCATAACAAAGCTCCTCCTTCCCATTAAATGGTCCCTTCTGTGAGTGAAACTTATGATTTTGAGGAAGAAATCTCCTATGTCCCATGTACACACATTTCTTTCTACAATTGAGGTACTCTGATTCTGTGTTCTTTCCACATATGGGGCATGCATTATAGCCTTTTGTTGTGCAACCAACCATATTCCCATAAGCTGGAAAGCCATGAATCACCCACATAAGAATCGCCTTCATGTTAAAGCATGTGCTATTGTAAGCATCATATGTCCATACTCCTTGGTCCCATAATTCCTTTAGTTCATCTAACAAGGGTTCCAAATACACATCAATGTCATTACCTGGTTGCTTGGGACCAGGTATTAACACTGTTAACATACAAAAATTCCTTTTTGTGCACAACCATGGTGGGAGGTTGTATGTAACCAACACTACAGGCCAAACACTGTATGTACTGCTCAAGTCTCCAAATGGATTAAATCCATTTGCTGCCATTGCAAGTCGTACATTGCGGGGTTCGCCTGAAAAACCAAGCCATTTTTCATCAATAGTTTTCCAGGCTGGGCTATCAATAGGGTGGCGCATATGACCATCATTGCTTGCATTCTCATGATGCCACCTCATTTTTTGTGACATGTCCGTAGAGCTAGAACAACAAAGAAAATCTTTCATTTATATATAGTATTATCATATAACAACACTATGAAAAATGGTAAAGATAATACAAGAAGGTGAAAACTTAATACAATTATGGTGTTTAAAATCATACCTATACATTCTCCTTAGCCTCGGTGCTATGGGGAAATATCTTAACACCTTTGCAGGAACACCTTGACGCACCTATTGAGATTGAGCATCCACCTTCCATCGAGATTTTCCACATGTTGGGCATTCGTCTTTACTTTCGTTACTTCCTCGATATAAAATGCAATCATTGGGACATGCATGTATCATATGATAGTTTAATCCCAATGATTTTATCAACTTTTTTGCAGCATATGAAGAATCTAGAGTGTGTTATCTCTAGGAAGTGTATTTTTATGCAATTATAACATTTGGCCAAAACTTCTATCAAACCATCCACTATTCACTTTGAGATTGTAATATTCCATGGTTGTTGATACACAACTAGGGTACAATGGCATCTTTGCATCTTCGATTAACTTCCTATATTCATTAACTTCATTTAGTACATTTGTTGATGCCAACCCCACATTATCACAACCTTCACTTAGGTTTTGATCAAGACATGGATAAGCATCATTCACCATATGAAGCACTTGATCACCAACAATGGTTGTATCATCATCCTTTTTGAGTGGATCATTACCATTCTGAAACGATGTTCCAGGCTCATCAACCTGATTATCGTAATGGCATTCTACATGTCCATAGCCCTATTAATAAGAAAATTAAAATTCATGTCAGTGATTTTATGGTTTTTATGAAAATTAGAATGAATAGATATTGGTCAAATAGGGCCTTTACCAATGCAAATTAGCTTACCAGTTGAGATGATATATGCTCTATAACTTCATGTGGCTCATTTTCAAAGCGTTGCCTAGCCTCATCAATAACAGATGGAATCAAAAGGTGAGAGGAAAACATAATTAAGAACATATAAATATAATTTATATCTTTATTGTAATACAAGTAAGTTTGAAACTAGATCAATTCATTTATTTCAAGATACCTGACTGTGAATGCTCTCTCCATGAAAATACCAAATTTTATATTGTTCTATTATTCCATCACAAATCAAGTGCTCGTGTATTTTATCAAATGTTTGTACTTTGACTATGCCACATTTATCACATGGACATCTTATTCCTTGAATGCGCCTTGGTAAACTTTAAGAATTCCTCAACCCCATCTCTATATTCTTGTAGTGTCCTACACATAACCAATTTCCATTAAGTCACATAAATTTAATTGAGTACAAGTTAGCACTGATACATTTTTTTGGTATATCACGATGAACAACCAAATATAGAAACTATACCTATTTTTCAAGTTCAACCAGTTTCTTTTGTCCATTTGATAATATGCTCCAAGCTCCTTTGAAATTATGTCTACAATGAACTAAAAAAGTTAGTTGATACTAAACCTCATATATATTGAAAACACACAACTTTGCACTAACAACTTGCGGTCAAACAACTGCATAAACCCACATTTCTTATTAAGAGTGTTGATGTAATTGTAACTTCGGAATGTATTTCACCTATGTATATTGTATTCCTATAGAGATGTTATTATTCCTCTATACGGAAGTGTTTGTATTCCTATAGAGATGATATTATTCCTCTATACGGAAGTGTCGTCATTTATATTGTAAGTGCCATAACTTATACTTGATGGGTTATTAGACCACCTTGATGGGGTCGGCCTTGTATGATTCATGTGGGTAAAAGGGTTATTAGACCACCCTATTGGGGGTCGGCCCTGTCAACATTATGTTATGTGGTTAAGTTAAGGCCAACCTAGTAAAGGTTATTAGGAAAGTCAAGTCAAGTATAAATAGAGTGAGGGAGGCACTCTATTTGATCATTCACTTTCTCACTCATACTCTCATTGGAGAGTGGTGCACTAGTGGAGGAGGAGAAGCTGCTGCTAGGAGACTATCTCTTATGCTTGGGTTTTGTAGCATTGCTCTATCTATCTCTGAGGAAGTTATTGGGGTTTTTCACCTTCTTGGTTTTCCCCAAGGAAACTCTATATGTCTATTGTCTCATGTGATTGCTTGTTGTGACTAATATACTTGATATGTTGTACATGTTATTCTCTCAGTAAAGATCCTAGAGTATGTTGAATTAATGCTAAAAAATTAACATGGCATCAGAGATAACCTGAGAAGAAGACACTGTGTAGTTGCGGAAGCTAGGGCTTCTTGTTTTTGGGTTTCTCTCCACAGATTTTGGAAAGGCAGCAGGGTAGATTGACTCTCCTCAGCAAGGCGCATCTTTATGTCGAAACAGAATTCAATCTGAGCATTTGCAGATTTTGACCTAAAAATTAGGGTTTCCACAAAAAGTGGAATTTCTAAAATATGAGACCATGGCTGGAAGCTCCTCAGAAAAATCGAAGTTTGGAGCTTTACATTGAACTTTTTGGTTGGGTGAAGCTCTCGGAAAATCAAACCATAGTTTGGGGTTCTATTTAGTGAAGCCGAAAATTAGGGTTTCCGCAAAAGTTGGAATTTCTGAAATCTGAGACCATGGCTGGAAGATCCTCTGAAAAATCGAAGTTTAGAGCTTTGGATCAAACTTTTTGGTTGGGTGAAGCTCCGGGAAAATCAAACCCTAGTTTGGGGTCCTCTCTAGTGAAGCCGAAAATTAGGGCTTCTGCAAAAGTTGGAATTTATGAAATTTGAGACCATGTATGGAAGCTCCTCTAAAAAGTCGAAGTTTAGAGACTAGGATCGAACTTTTTGGATGTATGAAACTCCGGGAAAATCAAACCCTAATTCAGGGTCCTCCCTAGTGAATCCGGAAGTTTGAAAAGCAAATTTGAGGGATGAAACTTTGCAGTTTTCAAATTCTGAGTATACCAGCTTGATCAGCTCATCAAGTCGCATCTTTCTATCCTTTCAGAAGTTTGAAATTCAAAGTTTGAATTTTTAGGGTTTCTCTTACAAACCCTAATCCAACTCTAGATCCAGATTTCTGCAAATCAAGTGGTCATGGGATTCCTTCATCCAAGGAATTTGTGCTAGGAAGAAACTTATCTCTTTCAGTAATCTATGGGAAGAATGCTCACAGGAAGAAGCTCAGAGTGTAGCTCGAGAAGAGAAGATGGGGAATGAAGATCAAGCTCTCACATCACATACCAAGAAGAGGACACTTTTCCTTAGATTTTCCCAAGAACAAAAGGAACAACAAAAACTACTACTACAATCAATCTGACAGGTATGACTTATAGGTATATTTTGAAATCTGTTCATGATTAAATTTATAATATGATTGTCTTCATGTTATTGAGTTTAGTAACAATCTTGTTTAATTTTAAGACTTGTCTTATCACCCTAGTAAAAGTATGAATGCATGATAGAAGACATTCATTGATTAAGGCTATGACACTTATGATTGTATTATGATTGTACTAATGCACTGTGGTGTTGTATGAGGAGAATGTTATCCGCTAACATGATAGGTACAAATCAAGTTCTAGATCAAGACCATGGTGAAATGAAGACAAAGACTCATCCATAGTCATGGATCACATAGAAGCTCTACTTACAAGGTATGTATATTTTTTTGTTCTACAATGGTTAACTTATGAGTTATGCAGGCCATTGAAGAGAACAAGAAGACATTGCTAGACATAACTAGCAAATATGATAACTAGGTATGTTTTTCTTATATCAAGTTAGAATCCTACCTTGTGTTAGGATCTTATGCTTTTTTATGATTGATAATGATTATTCATTAAGTTAGAAATTTAAGTAATCACGGGTTTATGCATGTTATGTTCCTTACTTTGATTAATGATATGAATAAACATAAAAGTCCTATATAAACCTTGAATACTAATGCTTATTATCTGTGTTTGAAATGATTATGACTATACATGCTTAAGATTATTGTGTTTTGATAATATTAAGATTATACTAATAAATGTATGATTATGTATGAGATCTCGAGGATAACACAATGATGATACTAGTAAGCATGCATAGTGATTGAGGATGGATATAAGTTCAAGGATAGGTAATCCAGGAAGCAAAGATCAAGAGGGAGCACACTCCAGTAGTTCCTACAAGGAAACAAAGATTGAGAGAGGGAGTCCACCCATCAAACAAACAAAGATAAGTATTTGAATTGTCATTTCTTGTATATTTGATTGTTTAAATAATATTGTTCAAAGATGTATATACTTATGTTCCTAGACTTAGGTTGTGTATTATGCATATTAGAATAATTGCATTAATGAACAGTATACTACTAATATGCATGTAATGGGTAAGTGGCCTATGGCACTGTACAACATTCCATTGCTACCTATACAGAATGAAACCTCTTTACTGACAAGTTGGGAGTTGTGCACACTCTTAACAATGTTCTGGTAGAGATTGGAAGGCATCTAGAAAGTTACGGGATATGGATAAATGTTGTATTAAAGCACTGGCTAAATTAAATGCATGACTGTATGACATATTTATTTATGTGTAAGAATTTGTTCTGAAAACTATGAGATGTTTTCTAATCATGCAATTTAACTTGTCTTGTAGGAAAGATTGTATACCATCACCTATAAAAGAAGGACTACAACATTTGTTCCAGCAACAAAGCTATCTATTGAAGATATTGAAGAATTTGAAGTTCCCAAGATTTAGGAAGAATGCCATGATCGAGGAATACCAGTTGATCATGAAGAATGATGTTTGGGATGTGGTCCCAAGACCTGAAGGGGATCTATAAGATCAAGCATGCTACAGATGGTAGCATGGAGAAATAAAAAGCGAGGTTTGTAGCTCGTGGCTTCTCCCGGAAAGAGGGACTCATGTGTGCAAACTGAAGAAAGCCTTGTATGGCTTGAAGCAAGCTCCTAGGACTTGGTGAGGATAGATTGATTTCTGACACGAAGAGGAAGCTTGTTGCCGAGTTTGAGATGAAGGACTTGGGGATGATGCACTATTTTCTAGGCATGGAGGTGTGGTAGAGTGCAGATGGGATATTCCTTAGACAAGGGAAGTATGCAATAGAGATCCCAAAGCGGTTCGGGATGATGGACTGCAAGGCCATGGCCACACCTATGGCATCGAACTTGAAGCTTCTGTTTGATGCTTCATCTGATCCAGTTGATGTCATGGTGTATCGTCAGATGATTGGGTCCTTGATGTACATGATGAACACTAGACCAGATATTTGCTTTGCAGTGAACACATTGAGCTAGTTCCTGACGGATCCGAGAGGTGTTCACTTGGTTGCTGTAAAGCATATTCTAAGGTACCTCAAGGGTACAATTGATTATGGGCTCAAGTATGATGTGAATCAAAATTTTAACCTGCAGGGTTATGTTAATTCGGACTAGGCAGGCATTGCTGCAGATAGGAAGAGCACTTATGGGTGCTGCTTCAGTATGGGATCATGTGTGATCTCTTGGTTTAGCAGGAAGCAGTTCTGCGTAGCACTGAGTACAGCCGAAGCAAAGTATGTTGCAGCTTGTTTGGCTAGTTGTGAGGCAGTATGGCTCCGAAAGATACTATATGAGCTATTTGATCTCCCGTTGGAGGCTATTGGTATTTTTTGTGACAACCAGAGTTGTGTGAAGCTGTCTGAGAACCTGGTATTCCACGACAGGTCGAAGCACATTGAGATCAAATATCACTATATCAGGGATATGGTGCAGAGAGGAGCAGTGAATCTCCTGTATGTTGCGACGGATGAGCAAGTTGCAGATGTGTTGACGAAACCACTATCCAGAGTGAAGTTTGAATACTTCAGAGAGAGGCTTGGTGTTCTTCAGATTGACGACACTTCGAGGAAGAAGTAATGGACACATTTGCAGGAGCCATTCCAAGCATGGTGAGAGGAGGATCCTTCCCATGGATGTGGATGTAAGCGCTATATGATAAGCATCAGGTTGATGCTCCAGTTACTGCTCTGTATATGCATCATGTTGGATGCTTGTTATGATCAGTTGGATCATGTATTTGTATATGTATCAGGTGGATACATTGTATGATCAGGTGGATCATGTATGTTGATATGTATCAGGTGGATACATTATATGATCAGGTGGATCATGTATTTGTTTATGTATCAGGTGGATACATTGTATGATCAGGTAGATCATGTATGATGATATGTATCAGGTAGATACTATGTATGCATCAGGTGGATGCATTCTATGATCAGGATGATCATGGATGATGAGCTTCAAGATTTTGCTCCAGATGATATGCATCAGGATGATACTATGATGATGATCAGGATGATCATATGTGATGATATGTATCAGGTGGATACATTACATAATCAGTTGGATTATGTGTGATGAGTTCCGAAGACACATATGCACATGGTCCATTCGAGCATGGTTGAAGTATGTCTTACCATGGCTGTGATATAAGTGTTGGGGCCATTCGAGCATGGTTGAAGTGTGTCTTCCCATGGTTGCGATATAAGTGGTGGGGCCATTCTGACATGGTTGAAGTGTGTCTTCCCATGGTCGTTGATGTAAGAGCTATGCCATTCGAGCATGGTTGAAGTGTGTCTTCCCATGGCTGCGATATAAGTGCTATGCCATTCCTAGCATGGTTGAAGTGTGTCTTCCCATGGCTATGGATATAAGTGCGATTCCATTTTCGCATGGTTGAAGTGTGTCTTCCCATGGTGTAGATATAAGTACTAAGCGTTTCAAGGATGGTTGAACTGTGTCTTCCCATGCCGGTGAATGTAAGTGCTGTGTGATCTGCATCTGGGTTGTGCTTCATGAACGATGTTATGATCAGTACGATCATGAGTATTAGGATGATACTTTGTGGCCGTGGACATGTTGTGCTTGGGAGGACATGTAAGACCTGGGAGATCCGATAGGTTGGGCTGTGTGCCCATAATAAGTCCTGGGATGCTCTTTCAAGGGTTTGTCCTATGGCATGTAATGTGACTTGGGAGATCCGATAGGTTGGGCTATGTGCCCGTAATAAGTCCTGGGATGCTCTTGCGAGGGTTTGTGATGCACGTAATAAGTGCTGAGGATTCCATAGTATGGCCAGTGATGATGAAGACCTGCAGGTGGTGGGCCTACATCCAGTATGAAAAAGGACTGGCTCTGTAGAACTTCCTATGATGAGTAGTTCATAGATTGATTGAGATAGTAGCAACAGTGACAATGACGATGATTCGATGTCGATGATCCAGTCACGATGATCTAGAGAAGAAGACTTGTGCTAGAAGACCAGTGTCGAGAAATACCTTCCTAGTTAAGAGGGAGTGTTGATGTAATTCTAACTTTGGAATGTATTTCACGTATGTATATTGTATTCCTATAGAGATGTTATTATTCCTCTATATGGAAGTGTTTGTATTCCTATAGAGATGTTATTATTCCTCTATACGGAAGTGTCGTAACTTATACTTGATGGGTTATTAGACCACCTTGATGGGATCGGCCCTATATGAGTAATGTGGGTAAACGGGTTATTAGACCACCCTATTGGGGGTCGGCCCTGTTAGCATTATGTTATGTGGATAAGTTAAAGCCGACCTAGTAAAGGTTATTAGGCAAGTCAAGTCAAGTATAAATAGAGTGAGGGAGGCACTCTATTTGATCATTCACTTTCTCACTCACACTCTCATTGGAGAGTGGTGCACTAGTGGAGGAGGAGAAGCTGCTGCTAGGAGACTATCTCTTATGCTTCGGTTTTGCATCATTGCTCTATATATCTCTGAGGAAGTTATTTGGGTTTTTCACCTTCTTGGTTTTCCCCAAGGAAACTCTGTATGTCTATTGTCTCATGTGATTGCTTGTTGTGATTGATATGCTTGATATGTTGTACATGTTATTCTCTCAGTAAAGATCCTAGAGTATGTTGAATTAATGCTCAAATCCCTATATAAAAAAACTCCCTAAATTGTTCAAATATTTGACTTAGATCTTCTGGAAATAATCTTTGTGGCTTAATGCATTATTGTAATTGTCTCTTTAGATGTCAATTTGTAGAACCATTGAAATTCGAACCAATATGGCATCTAACTTCTAAGAAATTAGAACCCATAAAGATTCTACCCAGACTCAAAACTAATTCATTCCAGGAAACCCTTCAATGCAGAGTGTTCAACATCACTCCTCTTCATACTGAGCATAATTCCAATGTAGTCAACACTCAACCTTAGATCTTAATTCAACCTTAAAATCAAAATGTATCCCAACAGAGAGTAACACAATTAACTAATTCATTTCCTAGTTAGCTTGTATATTCACCAGAGTTCATCAATCACACAGACATATATGAAATCAGCACACAGCATCGTGGCAAATAATCCTTTTCCATTTATTACTTGGAAATTTGCAGGCTAATAAACAAAATCTGACCTATCCTCTGTTTTTCTTGCCTTGATTCTTACAATGTATAGCTAACCCTCCTAACCATCATTTTTCAGGCCTCTCTCTCTAAGCTCTAATGCTCGCAAGCATACAAGATATACTTGGAAACATAACTTGTAGCTAAATAACAAACCTCATACATTTACGGAACTAACTCCTAAAGTTTTTGTAAAGTTCTTGTAATTGTAATTGTCACTATTATGTTAAAATAAATTGATTTTCATCCTTAAGACTGTTTAATAATGTATATCTACAGGCTTGGCCTAAGCCTGTAAGTTGAGTTGTTGTTTATACTTACATATGTAGAAATGGAAATCGGACACATGGGTCTTATTTGGAATCGTGTCACCTAGCCCATCCTCTTGTTGGTTCCTCTGAGTTCGTTCTAATGTTACCCGAGGAGTGGATTTATTGCATACTAGTCGCAGAACAAATGAATCACTTTTTCTACCTAGATTAGAGGATCTGTCGATTCTTTGAATCTTGACAGATCCTCTCTGAGCCTAAAGGAAAGAGGTCTACTTATCATAGTAGTTCTCTCCTCCATTTCGATATATTAGTGCTCCATTCTTGTTACTCCTTTTTACTTTTTTAACTTGCAAGAGAAATGGAAAAATATCATTTCACAATTCTTGTCCCCGATATAACAAACCCTTATATATGTTGCTGCATACAACAGAAGTCCACGACACAATCAAACCAAGCCACCAACAGCTGCGGCCTCATCAATTAGGACATAGAGTAACCCCAATAGATGACAGTAAGGCAGATCAGACCTCAACAGTTCCTCCTCAGGCCATGGCTCAGCAGATCAGACCTCAAACAAACTCACCTTAAAAGTTTTTGACAGACCATGAGGTCTTGACTCTTGTCCTTAAAACAAGGAGGGGTTCAATGTAAAAATCCTGTAAATGTTCAATAGTTAGCAAGGTTAAACTAGAAGTTTCCAAGTGTGATGAGGTGTCAATGATGCATCATCCTTTAGGATAGATCCAAACTCCTATTTAGGTAGGTAGTTACAAAAATATATAATGTTTGTTAGGGTTAAACCGTTAAATTGATTCTTCATATATATGATTGTAAGCCTACAGGCCACGGCAGAGGTAGAGCAGAGGTGAGGCAGAGGTAGAGAGGATAGGAAAATAGAGAGGAGAGGACCAGGGTAGAATACTCCCATATTGTGTAATAAGGTCACGAAATTCTGAGTAATTGAATTTGATTAATGAAAGCATTTTATATGCATATGGACTTGTGAATATCTCTTTCTATGTATTTTTTATGAAGCATTGTCTCTATTGAATGTGAATGGCGTCCTGCTGAAAACATAAAGTCATTTGATCTGGAATTTGTATGTAATTCCTGCAGCGAAAAATGAGTACATAGGCTTTGCTAATTGGCTGACTTTCTGACAGTAAGCAACTACAGGAATATGTGATTTTTGCAAAGGATTTGGAATTGGAAGACCCTTTTGAAAACTAACTTGATGTGATTGTTTATCACTCGAGTGTCCTTATGTTATGAGATCTCAGGTTATGCAAATCGGAAGGAAGTGAAGCGATTGAAATTGGAACATCAAGTTACTTTAATTAGATTGTTTAAAGTACATTCTGCATAAAACCCTAACCCTAACCAAAATTTAACAGAATAAATAAATGTGTTGGGTGAGAATCTCCTATCGCTGAAGGTAAAATATTGGAGATTTTAGCATTTGTTTAACATTTTTATACAGAGATTGAGTTACGGAATTGATAGCCAGGTTCGATATTTCAGGGTTAGGGTTTGAGTATTTGGAAGTGTGTTGAAGGGTAGTATTTATTTTTTTCCACTTGTTCATGAAAAACTAAGTTTCTCAAATGTTGCAACAAACACTGAAGAAATGAACGCTGGCCTAGAGGAAAAATCGTGGCAAATTGTAATTGTGCACAAATTTGAATACCTAGGTACACTCTGTTTGGGAATCGAACTCCATTTTAGATTCCATTTGTGTACGAGCAGCAGTAGATCATGGCCCAATTGTAATCATATTATTAAAGGGAAAATGCCATTTCTGAATAAAGAAATTGAATTTATACTCAAGGTAAGAGTTCAAGAATTTGGGGAAGTGTTTTTTGTTGAAATTGCAGGTGGTTCCTACATCAAAAATAAAAAGAAGAGCTGCATGGATAGCGTTGGAACCTAATTTCCGCAGTTCGTCTCACTCCCTTTCCTTCCGATCGGCACCTATGTCTATCTCTCCATGTACGGTTCAACCCAACAACATTTCATTGTAATTTTTTATCTATCTCTCTATGCATGTGGTTTAAGCCAGAGAAAATCATTCCCACCCTAATTTCATCCGCACCAAAATTCAAAAATTGAATTTTTTAGTCTTTGAAAATGGTATCTTTTGAATCTTTGAAAATGGTATAAAATTGAATCTTTTTAATCTTTAAAAATGGTATAAAATTGAACCTTTCGAATCTTAAAAAATGCAGGCATTGTTTCTTGATGTAATTTAATTTACAATATACAAAGTGACAAACTGTTACCATTATTGCAGTTTATTATTTAAATATTATTATCCACAAAATCAAGAGTCATGCATGACTTCACAACGTCTCAGCTTGCCATAAACCCTAGGCGAAGGCATACCTGGTGGGATACCATGTGTTACACATCAAAGAATACACGAGTAATATAACTGCTCTACTACAGAAGGATAGTGAGCTAGAGAATAATGAACCCCAATCATACACACAAGAGGAAGACCAAGTTGATAGAACATGATGAGAACATGACTCTCTCATATATAGAGGTCTAGGGGTAAGCCTCCAATAAGTATATGATCCCACGCAAGACCGACTTAACCAACGAGTTAAGTTAGGGGTCACACATCATGACCAATACTCCAACGTTAGGTGAGGGGCTCACAACCACATAAGGACTTCTCTATACCTATGACACATGGAACACCCATCAAGGAAACCAACTCAATCCACCATCATTAAGTACTGCTACCACCATCAAGGGATAAAATAGGCGAGGGCCAACTATTTGCTGAGGGATCCATCCCCTGGCTCAGTGGCGTTGGAAAATGCTACCGTCTCTCTGACTAGTCCTCTCACTTTTGTTTCTAGTATTAAAATGTAGATGCACTGTCCGTTTCATGACAACCCTGCGATGGGTGGGCCACACCCTCCTATGAATGTGTATTCAACTATAATGACAAACAACATTATAATATAGGTGGTTCTTTCAAAGCTATATTAATGCAAAAAAACATGCTTACGTTCCAACTTCATCCCTAGATATGAGGGTAGCTATAGCAATAGTAAGCAAATTACAGGATCACATGTTTATAGAAAATGCACAACTACACAACATGTATCATGGGAAGCCCTCATGGGGGAGAAAACCCAATTACAACCTTTCACTGTGATAGAATCCGCAAAATCAAGAGTCATGCATGACTTCACAATGTATCAGCTTGCCATAAACCCTAGGTGAAGAAATACCTAGTGGGAGACCATGCGTTACACATCAAAGAATACCCGAGTATAACTGCTCTACTACAGAAGGATAGTGAGCTAGAGAATAACGAACCCCAATCATACACACAAGAGGAAGACCAAGTTGATAAAACATGATGAGAACATGACTCTCTCATATATATTATAGCGGTCTAGGGGTAAGCCTCCAATAAGTATATGATCCCACACAAGACCAACTTAACCAACGAGTTAAGTTAGGGGTCACACATCATGACCAATACTCCAACGTTAGGTGAGGGGATCACAACCACATAAGGAATTCTCTATACCTATGACACATGGAACACCCATCAAGGAAACCAAGTCAATCCACCATCATTAAGTACTGTTACCACCATCAAGGGATAAATAGGTGAGGGCCAACTATTTTCCGAGGGATCCATCCCCTGGCTCAGTGGCGTTGGAAAATGCTACCGTCTCTTTGACTAGTCCTCTCACTTTTGTTTCTAGTATTAAAATGTAGATGCACTCTCCCTTTCATGACAACCCTACGATGGGTGGGACACACCCTCCTGTGAATGTGTATTCGGCTATAATGCCAAACAACATTATAATATAGGTGGTTCTTTCAAAGCTATATTAATGCAAAAAAACATGCTTACGTTCCAACTTCATCCCTAGATATGAGGGTAGCTATAGCAACAATAAGCAAATTATAGGATCACATATTTATAGAAAATGGACAACTACACAACATGTATCATGGGAAGCCCTCATGGGGGAGAAAACCCAATTACAACCTTTCACTATGATAGAATCTGGAAAATCAAGAGTCATGCATGAATTCACAATGTCTCAGCTTGCCATAAACCCTAGGCGAAGGAATACCTGGTGGGAGACCATGTGTTACACATCAAATAATACACGAGTATAACTGCTCTACTATAGAAGGATAGTGAGCTAGAGAATAACGAACCCCAATCATACACACAAGAGGAAGACCAAGTTGATAGAACATCATGAGAACATGACTCTCTCATATATATTATATAGGTCTAGGGGTAAGCCTCCAATAAGTATATGATCCCACACAAGATCGACTTAACCAACGAGTTAAGTTAGGGGTCACACATCATGACCAATACTCCAACATTAGGTGAGGGGCTTGCAACCACATAAGGAATTCTCTATACCTATGACACATGGAAAACCCATCAAAGAAACCAACTCAAATACCATAATTAAGTACTGCTACCGCCATCAAGGGATGAAATAGGTGAGGGCCAACTATTTGCCAAGGGATCCATCCCTTGGCTCAGTGGAGTTGGAAAATGCTACCGTCTCTCTGACTAGTCCTCTCACTTTTGTTTCTACTATTAAAATGTAGATGCACTCTCTGCTTCATGACAACCCTGTGATGGGTGGGCCACACCCTCCTATGAATGTGTATTTGGCTATAATGACAAACAACATTATAATATAGGTGGTTCTTTCAATGCTATATTAATGCAAAACAACATGCTTACGTTCTAACTTAATCCCTATATATGAGAGTAGCTATAGCAACATTAAGCAAATTATAGGATCACATGTTTATAGAAAATGCACAACTACAAAACATGTATCATGGGAAGCCCTCATGGGGGAGAAAACCCAATTACAACCTTTTACTATGATAGAATCCGCAAAATCAAGAGTCATGTATGACTTCATAATGTCTCAGCTTGCCATAAACCCTAGGTGAAGGCATACCTGGTGGGAGACCATGCATTACACATCAAAGAATACACGAGTATAACTGCTCTACTATAGAAGGATAGTGAGCTAGAAAATAACGAACCCCAATCATACACACAAGAGGAAGACAAAGTTGATTGAACATGATGAGAACATGACTCTCTCATATATATTATAGAGGTCTAAGGGTAATCCTCCAATAAGTATATGATCCCACACAAGACCGACTTAACCAACGAGTTAAGTTAGGGGTCACACATCACGACCAATAGTCCAACGTTAGGTGAGGGGCTCGCAACCACATAAGGACTTCTCTATACCTATGACACATGGAACACCCATCAAGGAAACCAACTCAATCCACCATCATTAAGTACTGCTACCACCATTAAGGGATAAAAGAGGTGAGGGCCAACTATTTGCTGAGGGATCCATCCCCTGGCTCAGTGGCGTTGGAAAATGCTACCATCTCTCTAACTAGTCCTCTCACTGGTGTTTGAAAATGAACAACTACACAACATGTATCATGGGAAGCCCTCATGGGTGTGTCATAAGACAATGCATGGCTACTACCCATTAATCTGTCCTCATCGACAAGGATTGGGAATCGTTAGGGGCTCTAACCACTATATCGACATCGACAGGGAGTGGGACTGATCATCACATATCAACACAATTGTTATAATGTCCACCCACTCTTCTAGTGCATGAAGAGACGCACCATTCTACCAGTCCGTGGAGAATATTTTATCACCGATCCTGCAAACATAAAAAATAATGAGTTTGAGGAATGCATCCATCTTATGGTTCATTTGATTCAAGTCATCTATGTGGTTACAATAGTCTAATAGTAGGTGAAAATACCAAGGTTAAAATACATGATTTTTTTTGGTATTTGTAAAGGTGTTAATTCCTCAACGTGAAGTCATATTAATGGATAGGGTATTTTTAGAATAGTGATAATTGCAATCCATGAGAACAACCTTGGATCACACATTTTGGTTTGATCTTATCTTAGGAATCACTCATGATGTTTGATCAAGGAAGCAAATCACTAGCATGGATGAGGGTGAGAATTTAGTCAAGAGACCTTTCGCATTACTAACCGAAAATTTCCACATATTTAGAGGAACTTTTGCATATTTGAAGGCATACCTCACCATTGAGGTTCATATATATGTTTTTAAATGTCTTTTCTTAGATGGTATACTAGGTCTTGGCACCTCTTTTATGGTGTGAGAATGTGTTGTAGGCAATGAAGTTTAAGTAGGTCCATTTCAACTTAATTTAATTGTTGCATTAGTTTTTGTAGGAGAAGGGTTAACATTAATAGAAAACCAATGCATTACACTCACCATTACATAATTTTTTTTCACACCATTAGTTTGATTGAGAAATTATATTGTTTGACTAATGATTTTACTCTTGTACATGTGAAGATGCTAACTTTATGTTTTTTCAAATCCATATGCTTTCCTTCTAGTTGTGCATTTTCTTAGTGGATTGTGTATCTTCTATAATCATGACTACCTCTTAAAATTTTAAGGATCCATACTTAAAAATGTATAAGTCTTGGAAAATCCATCCAATTCTTAAATTCTAACTATAAAATATTTGGTGATACTTTTCTAGTTTTTTTTCTAATTTATAAGTATTTTATGTACTTTATATAATAATTTGGTGAAAATAGCAACATCTGTAAATGGAAATAGGAACATCTATTGTCAAGAAAAGAATGTTTGGATTTGTATTTCCCTCCATTGTTTTTAGTGTTTAGATTTCCCTCCAAATTTTTATTCATTTTGTAATATAAATAGGAACAAAGCTCATATCTATTCAACAATATTTTAATTGAAAACATTTTTTGCTTGGCGTTGGAGTTAGAAAGCTATGAAGACTAGAGGAAATGAGAAGCAATCTCTCTTACAATAGGCAATCTTAACCCATGGAAACAAAAAGAGGTACCATTGCCTTGTACTATTGTTTGTACTATATTTCTCATACTATTGTTTTGTCTTTATTGTCCCTTTATACTATATTGCTCATACTATTGTTTTGTCCTTATTGTCCCTTTCCATCCAGATGAATTATGATGAGTATTTCAAAATTTAATAGTATTTTAAAATCCATATTTACAAATGACATTTACTGTGGATAATTGGCCTTTTGCAAAGACATTTTTTGTTATCTTGTCTCTTGTTTTTGTCCATTCATGAACTAGAGATTAAAATACATTACATCATCAAATTGTGGATTTGAAATAAGTAGGCCAACATGTGGTGCCACTGGCCGTTTCCACCCTTGTTGATGCAGGAGATGGGCAGACCCGCTCTGTTCCCTAATCTCATAGTATAAGAATAGGGTTACCAGAATTTTCCAGATGTATCGTTACTGGAAATCCACTTACTCACAAATCCAAACAAAAAATGCAGATTCGCTCCTTCCAAAAGTCATAAAGGTCTTATAAACACCTGAGTCAGTCTCTCCAACATCTAGTTAGCAAAAATTGCAGAATTTCTTCAAGGAAAATTATTGGAATCTAAATTGGGAGTAAATGGTGAGATTTACAGATTCTAAACCAGTTAAGCAAATTTATATCAAAATTCTCAGAATCCCACCTCACATCTGCTCAGTATTTAGAGTTGTGCAGCATAAATTCCAAACACTCTTCATGAATTAGTAGTTTACAAGAAGATGTTTTGTGCTTTCAGCATTCTGCATACACAAACAACATCTGCTGGGACCAATCTAGCCTTTTTTTAAAATATTTTCCCATGTCTTGAGACACCCCTGTTGGCAATATGGCAGTTATGTCCTCAGAATCACAAACCTTGGAGTCACTCTTGGTTTCTGATGAGCGTAACTTTGTGATCAAACAATAGAGGTGACCAGGTCCCGGTATCTGATCTTGTGGGAAAGACAGTTGCTTTGTTTTTCTATGACAAGTTTTTCTCCACCGTCACTGCAGATCTTATCAAGATGGAGATCTTAATAAGAAGAATCTAGAATATTAAAGAAAATAATGCCCAAGTTTTGGGAGAAAGGAAGCCCGTAGAAAGCCCAAGCATGCAGTTTTGAAGGAAATGAAGCCTACAGGCTTGAAGTTAATTTATGAATTAATTGACTAGTTAATTAATTAATTAGTTCATTAAAACATAGATTTGAAAGGGCATGAAGCCAACAAACCTGGAAGATGTCCATTGAGATTTTAATTGGTTAAATAATGAAAATTTGCAAAAGACAGAAATATGAATTAAAAGGTTTAATAATAGAATATTCGATGAAGCATGTGAATATTACACATCAAAGAATACCTGAAAAATCTAAATAGAAGAAGAGAGTGTGTCTTGGAGTCATAAGTTGCAGTAGCATCCTGAGCAGTCCAAGATGCAGTAGCATCCTGAACCAGTTAATAACATTAGATTTCATATATTTTGCCTATAAAACTTTTGACCACAAAGTATTCCCAAAAAGCACCCTCTATATTTTAGTATACATTGTTAGACATTTTGTTATGAACGAGTTAAAGATATTTGTATAATGTTCATAAATACTATTTAATTTTCAGGATTGTGTTAGTTGGCTTGTTTCAACAATGTGTTAATAAAAATGATTTTTTTTGTTATGCAGTTTATTTGCGAATGTCCATATCAAAGTAAGACATTTTTTTGTTTGTTTGGGATTTCAATAACTTCAATATTTTTTTTACAATTATTGTCCTTTCTTTTATACCTTAAAAATTGTCTAACTTTCTTTGAGCACGAGTTGCAATCCATATTTGTAGGGAGATAACAAGATTAAATTAAGACGTTGCAATACATCACTTTTAACAAAGTCAGGCCGCATTACCAAAAGAAATGACAATGTTATATGTGGCACAACTTCAGGTAAATATTTTAAACATGATGGTAACTTATTATTTATTTTTTAATAAATAAACAATTATACTAACAAAAATTCATAATATACTTGACCATAGGCTCTAAGATGGGAAACAAATTCCAACAAAATATAGCATCAGGATCCACTGTCCCATTACAAAGTGAATCTACTTGCTATAGTGTCGACAACAATTCTAACGCACATACTCTTGAGAAAGATGTGAAAGAACCACTGGAAGGTATGATCATTTCTAAACATTTTTTGTCCTATACAAGTATTTCAAGATTTCATATTAACAATTTCATATTGTCATTGTCTCAAGAGGGGTACTGGTTTGTTTTTCCAGAAAATTTTCAACAGGAACCACCACAACAAGATCATGTTTTGGAGGAGGATCCACCACAACAAGAGCATGTTTTGGATCAGGATCCACCACAACAAGAGCATGGTTTAGAAGATGCAAATGCATCTACCCAAGCTAGTACTGCAATAAATGTGAAAAGGAGTAGAGGACCAACAAAATGTCTCTTTGGAACCACTATAGAGGGCATTGCATTGCCTGAAATTCAATTTAATGAGAGGGGCCAGCCTATTGGTCCACATTCAGAGAAATTCTCCTCATTTTTAGGTGTTCTTGCAAGGGAAATTCTATGCATCAAGCACATGGAATAGAAAAAAGTGTCTGAAGTGCAAAAGAAAGACATGTGGAGTGAAATCAATGTGAGCATCAACTTATTCTAAACTTTATTGATGCATATTGAGCTTGTGTGTGATAGGTTTAGTTTCAAATAACACCTGTATCTAATAATGGATTGTTTATCTATTGTAGCGTACCTATCAAATAGATCCGTCAGCAGAGAAATGGTGTCATAAAACAATATCTCAACGCTTGAGAACCTAAAGATATAATTTGTATAAGAAATACTGTTTGAAATACGAAACAGATGAGGAGAGGATTGCAAACCTTCCTATTGGAGTAAATGAAACTGATTGGATTGAATTTGTTAGATTACGATCTGACCCTAAATTCAAGGTAAAAATGAAAGACAAATTTGAATGTTATCATCATTGATTTTGAATCCTCTCATACAATCAACTATAATCTTAGCATCTATTTTTTTATTGAGTTGTAGGAGAGGTCAAAAACAACTAAGGAAAATAGGGCATTAGAACAAGAGACCTGCACTTCTGGCCATAGAGGTTACTTTAGGGTTGAAGATGACCTCGTAAGTTGCAACAAATTCTATTATTTGTTCACAATTAACAACTTTAAATATAGTTAACTAGATTGTTGTATTTGTTGATACTAGAATCAATCTCGTGGTTCGAGTGATAAGCCTATAACTAGGGCTGATGTGTGGATGAAATGCCATAAAAAGAAGGATGGCACTCCAATGTCATCATTCATTGCGGAGAAAATAGTAAGTTCCAAACCTATTCTTGTATCATTTATGCTTTTTTTAGAGTTAATGATGTTTCTTATATGAGTTTGTTGAAATGTTAACATTACTAGAATCAAATTGAATTGACACAAAATGAGTAAGTGTCTCCTGCATATGCTACAAAGCAAGATGCCCTTGCTATAGTTTTGGGGCTTGATAGGAGGGGTCATGTATGTGGGGTTGGATTCAGAGTCACTCCAATTGTATTATTTGGAAAAGAGCATTCCTACAAGAAGGAATTTCATAATACTAAAGAGAAATTAAGAGAAAAAGACAAGGAACTCAGAAGATTGAAAAAAGCTGTTGAAGAATTAATGGAATGGAAAGATGCCATGGAGGTGGGGAAAGAAAGTGGCAGAGTTGTTCCAATATCCAACAATGTAAGGATTGCATGTGTAGACTTTAATTTTTTATGTAGGCCATCCTTGAAGTTGGGGATTTCAAAATCATAATGCTAACATGAACATGATCGTATTGTTGTAGGGTGTGTAATATATGAATTATTGTTTTTGCATCCTAACCCTTTATCTTCTGATTTCATGATATCTAATGCAAACTATTATATTGGCAGAGTAATATTGCCATGTCATATGTTGAGTCAAATCGAGGACCTCCACAACTATCACCTCTTAATCCAGTCACCCCAATCCATGTAGTTTTTTAAACCAACTCTTTTTTTTCATTTTTTTTTCCATTCTTTGAAAATTGCTCACAAGTATTTATTTTTTAGAAGAGTCTCCAGAATAATCCTAGTCAAGGTTCATTGGAAAAAAATACAATGGCTCCTAGACCATCTAATACATTTGATACTCCAAAGTCTAATACATTTCATACTCCAAAGTCGACGGTGAGTTTTGAAACTATTTAATATTTAGTGCAATGTTATAATCGTTATTTCACTATATCTTACAAGTATTTATTTACTAACAAGCTTCTCTGAGTCCTCATCATGCTTTTCCAAAACAAACTCCTTTGACTTCGGGAGAACATAATCGTGAGCCAATTGGAAAATCAGTACAACAGGTAAGTTCTAAGCCTCTTTATTTCTATATTTAATATTCCATTCTTATTCCGAGGAATCTCACAGGAATTTGTTTATTGGCAGGTTCAACCGCAATTACCATCTTCAGATGCGGGATTGAATAGAAAAAAATGTTTACTGACATATTTTAATGGTCAATTGAAGGTTGCAAAGGGTTACATCAAAAGAATTGAACCAAAATTTGTCATGCCTAATGGGGAAAAATTAGGTGATGGATATTATCTTGTGTGCCCACAATCAATTCTGGTTGATCCTGATTATGAAATCAAGCTTAAGCATAGAAGTAATCAATGCAAGTATTTAGCGGATGCAATTAACAATTTTATACCTTGGAAAAGCAATGACATTGAATTGATCAAAGATTGAGAAGAATTTGAACTCAAAGCTAACAACAGGAGGATGGGATAGGTGACATGATTCCAAATAAGACCCATGTGTCTGATTTCCATTTGTGGATATGTAATTATAAACAACAACTCAACTTACAGGCTTAGTCCAAGCCTGTAGACAAGCATGGAGAAGCATAGCAAGCAAGTTGGAGGACAAAGACATGGCAAAGGTGACATGGAGGATTGATGACAGAGAATTCACTTTTGGAGAAGCCCAAGCAGTGTCTGATTCTGATAATTCCACAAGTACTGGTATATCTCCCTCTCGCAAAAGCTGTGTCTGATACAAATAACTATCTTCACAGAGATAGATTAAAAAGGGAAGTGACTGCAACTATAACCTTTTGAGCATTATTTCAGGTTTATGGAAAAAAAATGGATATGTAAGAGGTTGCAGGACTGATTACCTTGCAATCAATGCTAATAGTTTCATGTCCAGCACATAGTCCTAGTGAACATGGCCCTTCTATAGCTAGTTGTAACAAAAGAAGTATAGTTCAGTTAGTGCATTTACGTGAAATAAAAGGTCGAAGTTTTTCCTAAAATCACCATAAAAATCCTCCACAACACCCCTATGATCCCCACAACTAGATGGTCATCTTGTTAAACCCATAATAATATCTAAAAATTATAAATAAATTTAAAACCCAAATATGAAAACATCAAAATTGCATTCACACATTTGTAATTTTTATCCCAACAAATACACCTTCAAAACCAAGCAAAAAAAATTGAAAACTTATCATGAAGATACCCACATCCCACATACAAAATCCTATATGCATCGAAATATATCTTGGGCTTATCTATTTACATATAAATGTTGGTCTAAAAACACTAACAAGACAGTCATCGGATCCCATGGGAAAGCAACTAAAAACAATTATGATATCCACAAACATGTATAGATTCTGCTTAAAACATGATTCGATGAACTAAATCAACGAAACACAATGTAACTTACTGATTTTTTCTATTGTTACCTGTGTTTAAACCAAGCCATATTCATGGCAATACAGATGTAGTGATGAACCCTATCACGCCTTAGAAAAAATGTGAAATGAAACCAAATGAGGGTTCCCAAAACCCATAAATTCTAAGATAAATGAAAGTGGTGGATATCTGGGTGGCAGTGGATATCAGTGCATTAGAATTCAATGGCCACTGATGTCTACTTGGACACCTATCAGAAGAGTCCCCTGAGCTTATAGTTATTGAATACATCATCAGTGCAAAGCCAATGAAAACAATGGAAAAAATCCAAAATTTTATTTCTAATGTCGAACATTGGGTGTGCCTTATGAGAAATCTTGAACAGACATATAATTGTGTCCCTGCAATCGCTATATTTCCCATAGGGACATAAAAATATCAGAGATAAATCCATGGAATAAAATAGGGTATGGAACCATGGTGTGGATACATCCCTAAACACCAAAGAGAACCAGACTAACATGAAACGTAGTCAAAATACACAAACAAAATTCCTAGATGTAAAAACACCTCCAGAGATGGCTACAAGATAGTCCACATGATAATGAATATGTCTATGCCTTAAATACATTGTACAATCTCCTAGGAGGCAAGAGGAAGATGCACATTGATCAAAAGGATAATCATACTAATTGTCTGCCAATGATATCGAAATTTGAAGCCAATAGGGGATGGAACCTTCTCCATGTTGTTGTTTAGTTCCAAACTTGGGAGGTTGGAATCGAAGTTCCCAAAAGAAGGATTTGAATGCCTAGTCTCTTCAATACATAGTTTTCTTATCCAGTTTGGTTCACTGTAATAGTTTGTTGGTTCACTAGTGAGGTGGATGGAAGGTTAAATCATGGGTTCCCTTCTCATGTTGGTATTCCCTACTTGTATGCCATTACTTTCAAAAGCGTAAGGATAAGTACAAGACCTAGACCAGGAACCTAAATAGAAGGAAGTCCACTCTGTTGTGCATCCATGTTACTTAAGAACTTTAGGAGTTAGGAGTTAGTTCCATAAATGTAGGACTTAGTTCAATGTTACTTGCAATGAGATAATTTTCTGTGTTCAAGGGAATAGAAATAATGAGACAAAGTGGACATGTGGTATTGTTTGCAAGGAACCTGTCATTGTACTCCAAGTGAAAGGTAGGCCCATAGACAATTAGTTGTTGTAGCTTTTCATCTATTTGGTCATCCCCAAGACACATAACACACCTGCAACAACACCCAAATAGATCTATGGGCATTCTCCTTAGCCCTCTTGCGGGCATATTAAGCATGTGGACATACAAAAGTATTGACAATAGGCTGCTTGAGTTCAAGCTTGCTCAAGGACAATCTACATCAGAATGAACTCGAAGCAACCAATAGGAGGATGGGCTAGGTGACATGATTCCAAATAAGATCCATGTGTCCAATTTCCATTTGTGCATATGTAATTATAAACAACAACTCAACTTACAGGTTTAGGCCAAGCCTATAGATATAAGTTAACTAACTGGTAGGAGGCTACAACCCCCTATTTAGTCAACTACAACTGACAGGGAGCACCTACTCCCCTTTGCAGGCACCAACCTGCCCTAGCACCACCTTGCCACCCTTGTTAATTCTGCATTTACTTCTTGGATTGCTGCTCTCTTTGGTTTGTTCTCAATATTCAATGTATCAACCGCAGTCACACTTCTTCTTCATATGATATCTCCATACTTATACACTTTCCTCACACCTCTTCATGAAACAAAGCGTCTCCTCATAGACTTCACACCTCTTTCATTAAAACTCTTAATGTGCAAAAAGATTATTAACTAACAAGTAGATCAGTTAAACTAGTTTTAGTTATAACTATACTTAGTCTTTTCTCTATTTGTTTAAACTTTGCTAACAAAGTTTTACAGTATAGCTTAAAGCTTTATACTAAAACTTATGATAGCCTTTGGATGTTTACCAAATATATTAGCGTACTGCTAAAACTTCTGATAGGATATTGTTTAAACACATCGAACGCTTTTGGAGCTCCACTATCTTTTTGGCAGTTCACCAAAACTTCACTCACGAATCTGGCTGCGAAGTAACACTTTCCATTAGCGATACTTACTGCCACATCTACAACACATCACTGCCATGTCTGCAACATCTCAACGTTTTCATATCATCATCCACGTCGAATAGAGATGCCACGTGTAGCAAAAGATAGGGGCCACATAGGCGTCCCGAGCTCCAGGCTGGTGTTCTTCTCATGGAGAACCAAACACCTAGAGATCCTAGACTATCTTTGCACTACGCGTCAATGAACATTAGTGAAGCTTGCCATTATAAACACATAAAATACTCATCCACACAACCAATGTGGTTTAAACCTCAATGCCAAACGTGATCTCCACTGCCGATCATCGTGATCGGATAGTCCACGATCCTTTACCCTCAGAAATATTCCCAGGCACATTTCCTTGTTGTTTCTTGCTGCAGGGTATGTTCCTTTGGCTTCGATTAGACATTTAACCAACCTCCTTCCTTTAAGAGCTTCCAACGGTTACTTTAAACCTTGCCAATTTGCAGAAATAACCTATCTATTGCGTAGTACCATGTCTGCTTCTCGAGCTTCTGTAAACACATCTTGGGCTTCTTATAGCTCCTTTCTCCTCGATCTCCTCCAATGTCTACAACTTCTTCTTCTAAAACAAGCAATTTGGCTGGAGGTTTGGCATCCGTTCACTGGTCCATCAAATGCAGAGACTATCTTTTCATGTTTGCTCTTGACTGGATTTTTGGGCTTCATTAACATGATTGATACGAGATTGCAGTGCACCTTCTTCTATAGAAGTATTTTTTCCCTTCTATATCTATATTGCGAGAAGTGTGTATTTGCACTTGTTTGTCAATGATTGATAGAGAACAACTTTCATCCTCTTGGTTTGTAATATTCAAAGAATCATTAGCATCAACAAGCAATGTAAATGCAGGACTAGAATCCTTGTAACATGTTTCTGCCAAATCCTTTTTACATGCTTTTGCCAAATTCTTTCTACAGGTTTCTACATCTCCTGTAACCATGACAAATTTGTTTATCTGATCAGCCACATCTATAGAAGTAGTTTACATCAGTATCAAAATCCTTCTCTTGGAATGGAAGACCATCGATTCCAGTTATATTTCCATCATCATAGTGCTTTGTCATTTCTGCCTATGCATTTCCCTCTCTTCATAATGCATTGGACAAGTAGACAGGTAGACATTCTATTTCTCTCTCTCTTTATTATGTTGCTCTTTCATTATCTCTGCCATAACCATCTACTTTGTTTGCTGCCACTTTCATCTGCTCTTTTCACAATGCTTGTCATCATTCCTGCTTGTGGCAATGAATATGTCTATGCCTTAAATACATTGTACAATCGCCCAGGAGGCAAGAGGAAGATGCAACACATTGATCAAAAGGATAATCATACTAATTGTCTGCCAATCATATCAAAATTTGAATCCAATAGGGGATGGAACCTTCCCCATGTTGTTGTTTAGTTCCAAACTTGGGAGGTTGGAATCCAAGTTCCCAAAAGAAGGATTTGAATGCCTAGTCTCTTCAATACATAGTTTTCTTATCCAGTTTGGTTCACTGTAATAGTTTGTTGGTTCACTAGTGAGGTCGACGCAAGGTTGAATCATGGGTTCCCTTCTCATGTTTGTATTCCCTACTTGTATGCCATTACTTTCAAAGGCATAAGGATAAGTACAAGACCTCGACCAGGAACCTAAATAGAAGGAAGTTCACATTGCTTGTCATCATTCTTGCTTGTTTCTCTATCTTCATCCAGTTGCCATCAATGACAACCTACACTACCATATTGCCAACAATAGCTCCTTCTCGCAAAAGCCGTCTGATACAAATAACTATCTTCACAGAGATAGATTAAAAAGGGCAGTGACTGCAACTATAACCTTTTCAGCATTAATATTTCAGGTTTATGGAAAAAAATGGATCTGTAAGAGGTTGCAGGACTGATTACCTCGCAATCAATGCTAATAGTTTCATGTGAACATGGCCCTTCTATAACTACTGGTAACAAAACAAGTATAGTTCAGTTGGTTCATTTACATGAAATAAAAGGTCGAAGTTTTTCCTAAAATCACTATAAAATATCATATTATGGGATTTAGTAAGTTTCCAAGGAAAAATTTATCCACTTCTTTTGAACAAGTTCAAATTCACATAAACAAAAAAAGACATATTTGGGAAAATCATTAGATTTGAAATATCATACTTTAGAGTCTAGATAAACAAAATGGATATTTCCACTATTGTGCATTGAATAAACCTGAAATCCTGACAAAACAATTACAGTTTTTTAACATCCTCAGGTATATTATCAAGTAACAACACAATGGAGATCCAAGTGAAAACCTACCCTTTGAGTAACAATTCAAGCACCAAGCATCTTCCCTAGAAGGAAGTTTGTTGCATGTCCCTATGCAACTTATTCCCCCCGTAGTAAATTCTGATGTAGCTCGGTCCAACTATAAGATTGGTGACTTACTCCATTTCTTTCCCAAAAGCCTAAATGGTGATCCACTTCCATCCATGAAGAGTTCTCTGCAAAATCATACCACTTCCCAACAACACTATACTCAGTTTTGCTACACCAGAGCAAAAGGAAATGGAACCTTAACCCAAGCCATTGAATACCATTTCTTTGTAGAGAATTCACATACAAACTTGTTCTTGAAAATGCAACCTGGAAAAAGGGTTATCCCATGGGATCTCGTTGTTTGAGTACTGGAGGAAGCAAATTCCAACGGGTATCTGAGGCCTGCAAAGAGGCCAATGTCCCACAAGATCTAAGTTCTTCAAAACTCTGTAATGCTGATCTCTTATTCATTCTAAATTGTTTCACCCTCATAGGATCCCTAAGGAATTCACTGTGACTAGAAAAGGCCACTTCAGGATCTGGATGCTCTCCTCTGATGTAAATTTTAGGATGGAATTCCAAATTATAAAAGAATTTCATCCCTATTTCCCACTTAATTTGATTTGAATAAAAGATGAAAAGGCTCATAATTGAATATCTCCTACTATAGGATTGGGATTCCATTCCAATTCATGTTCTAGAAAGAATTTAAACTGATAAAGTTTACACAACAAATCCTTTTCCCTTGTAGATGAGTCATTATAGATATCCACAAAGTCATCAACATTTCCTATCATGAACTTTTTGTTATTATTCAATCTAATCATCTAAAGGCCTACCCATTGTTCATGCAGGTACATTGAATAAACTCTAGCAGGGCTTCTACAAGAAATGGCTTGCTCAACAAATTGAAACATTTTCCTCTTTTCTTCTTCTTTAATCATCAATGGCTGCTGTAAAGACTGTATCTTGGACTTCCACTTTTTTTCTTGAAACAAGTAAGCAGAAAACCAAGTTTCCTGCATACATTGTACTTCAAATTTATATCGTTGTTGATAAATAAGGCCCAAGTCATATAATTCATCATTTCTTCCAGTCCATTTAACAGTATTTACTTCAGCTGATGCAAAGCCAGGGTATTAGTCCAGACATCATCAAGAATTTGATTAAAAAATTCATAGAGAACCTCTGTGACTTTTTCTTTATCTTCAGAACTTTTAGAGGTACTAGGAAGAATGTTTTATGCAGCTGTTGTAGCCAATAATTCCAAACTTGTATTATCCTCAGCCAGTGGTACTGATTCCTTTAGTACTGATTTATCTCTAAGCAATTTATTTTGTTTCCTCAACCTTTTGTTTTGAAAACTCCATCGGTGAGCCTGATTTCTCAAAATTTTCAGTCTTTTCTTAAGAACATCATTCTTTCTCTGTAATTGTCTACTCCTATGTTTTAACTTTTCATTTTAATTTTTAACACATCTATCCAAAACTTGAAATTCATGAACTTGCTTCTGAATTTTCTTAATCCTCTTCTGTAACTTACTTGAAATTAAACCAGGAGAATCAGGCCTTACCACTTGATTAGATTCATCTTCTTCCCTTTGAGCTTGGTCTTGAAACTGAGTAGCTTCCAATTCTGGTAGGGGTGTTGACTCTAAATTCTGTCTCTGTGTATAACGGGTTCTTGGACGTTTGGGTATTGTCGAAAACATATCTTCAGATGTTCCAACTTTTTCAATAACTTCTTCAGAAATGCCTTCTAGCCTTGTAGATATTCTTCTCACCGTAACTGAAATTTTATTAACCTCTTCATGATCTCTATGCCTCTTTGGAGATGGTTGGTATTGAATTGGTTCAGAAAATGTTGGTGTTGGATCAAATTCTGTCTGAACTACTGGAGGGGGCGATGCATAATCTTGTGGATCATCACTAACCTGCTCTTGAAAACCTTTTTCCACTAAAAATTGTTCCCACATTAGGTTTCTCTTTTGTAATTCCTCCACGATCAATAACTTAATTAATCCATGATGATACAAGCTATTACCAAGTCGCTGATTAGGCCGCTTTTGGGCAGTTGAAGCCATTTTAGACAGGCTCTTCCACAAAAAGTATGGAATGTTCATCAATTCTTCTCTTTTAATGTGAAGGAGAAGCCGAATATGATAAAGAAAGACAAGGCTATATCGTCCTTCACAAGTCAAATATTTCTGCAAAAAGAAAATGACATTACCCCATTCAGTAGTGAAACAGTTGCATTCAGGTCCCTTCTTCCAACGAATACTAGAATTAGCCACTTTCACAAACTGTTTCCAAGAGTAAGGGTTTTTCAAACGAACAGTTTTAAACCATATTTCCCCTGTTTGTGGTAAGCCTGCGGCGAGAGCAGTGGACGTTTCTGAAACTGGAAGCAGAAACCCTTGAATGTTAGAACAAGCTCCATCGAAATTGAGAGCAAATTCCTTGGTCACATCTTCGTTGTGCCCTCTGAATTTACTAAAAAACGCATACAATCCAATTTGTTGAAAAACCCTCTTACTAGAGGGATCTTCATCCAACAGTTCAATGGAATATGGCTCCTCCCTACGTGTAGCACTAGCCATGCCAAGTGAAACTTTCTCTGCTGAAAGGAAGTTAGGTGATCAAACCGGTATCCTTTAACCCAAATTGGTATTTACAGGCTTGACTTATGCATAACAAAGAAATCCAACTTTCAAATCGGGTATACATATAATTGTTCAAACATGCAGGGACAAAAGGATAGAGCTAATTATGACAATTGATGGGGTCAAATCAGCATATACCCATTCGTCCAAAAAGCAATGAGTTAACGGTCACTCCATTTATGGAAATTATTTGAACAAAAAGACTTGGTCTGACATGTCACGATATATAATAAGCCATGAAATGACCTTGAAAATCTAATTTAAATTTATAAAAATCATTCTTATATGCTAGAATTTATACACATTATTAGGAAAAATATATTGAATTTAACCCTACCGAAATAATACTTGTCCGGAATTAAGAGAAGACTTTGAATAGCATACCACATAGGCAAGGGATAAAAACGAGATCCAATCATGCAAATATAAATCCTCCATGGATTTTAAAGATATAACTCTGTTGGAAGAAATCATTATATCTGCAACTTGAAAAGAATAATTCCAAATAGAACTGAAAGTTTGCTTGTACTAGGAGGGATGAATCCAAGATAGTATCAAGGTTCTGTTCATTTTCAGGATTCCATTCCCCATACATGGGACATTCCATTTTACCAACAATCTGTTCATCTTCAGTATTTTATTGAAATATTTAAAAAACACAGAAACTGGAGATTCTACAGGCTTGAGTCAAGCCTGTAATTGTCTGCTAAAACATGCTGCAATGAAAATTCTTCAACCAAACCATTCGTGATGCAATCCAAACCATGTGAATTAAGTTGTTGGAGTAGAACATGAACGAGTAGACATCCCTCCATTAATGCCAATGGATTTCAAAGCTTGGAGGTACAATCTAACAGGATATATGAATCAATTTTGTTGATGTCGAATACCCAAAAGATCAGATTGCTTATGGATCCATTTTGGAATGGTACTTATAAATTGCTAGTGGTTTCTTATGGAAAACCACTAGACATTGCTTATAAACCTTATGAGTGGGTATTGTGACTAGTATGACCTTGGAAACATATTAATTACAAAGAATCCATAACAATACTAGCTATCTTAAACCATTATATTCTTTCGTCTAAAAATATAGCAATGCTCACATAGTGTCGCCAAAAACCAATTATAATGATAATTGGTGACAAACATTTACTACACTCACCAAAAGTAAAATAAACATGTATTAGTGAGGGCTACTAAAATATTGTCACCAGAAGTGTCACCAAAGAGAGAATCAATAATGGGCCTTTAACAACCCTCACTAAAAATGTCACTGGAAAGGGATTTGGTGACGAACCTTAATGGACAATCTCAAAAGGCACCTATTACGACGATGTTTTAAGGACCGTCATCATATGTGACATTCGTGACAACCCTTAAAGGTTCGTCACATGTAGGACCCTCACCAATGACCTTTTTTCTTGTAGTGAAATAAAAATAAAGTAGATACACTCTGTAGTATGGCCCTGCTTTCGCTTAGAAGCCAATTTTTAGGGGTGTCTCTTTTAACAAAATCTTTTAGGGATAACATGGTGTCTCTTTGGTCCTTCGGGACAACATGGTGTTTCTCTAAACAGAGAACAAATTAAGATGGAAACATTTCACAATGTAACCATTAATTGATTTGTACCAAAAAAAATGGACAAAAAAATAAATTAAATGAGTAAACCTTTTCATTTGGCACTTACTCTGCAAGGTGATTTAACATAACTTTATCAAAGAAGTCAAACTAAGTTACCAGAATAGAACTGTGTACAAGAGAACTATTTGTGTAAGTGGCGTTTTAGTTTGCCATGGCAGTATGCTTGGTTCAGTTTATTAAAATGTGTTCTACAAAACAAGGTATATATCATTCTCTTGAATCCACATAAGTGTTTAGTCCAGCTAATGAAACTGTGCTACTTCCCACAAAATTAAATGTATATATTCCATTGTTGCATCCAAAGAATGGATGGTAGGTCATTCATATATATAAAATATGTGGAATCTCTTCTCATTGAGTTTCATAGGATTATAAGAGTTCAATTTGATATTTTAATCAGGGATTCATATCCATGTGCAAAAGATTTTAAAATTGATTCTTTTTCATTTTGCTTTTCCTTCAGCATAGTAACACTCCCTATGTTTTAGCTAGGATAGAAGGCTCATTTACCCAAAATGACTTACTAAATATGACACTAGGATTTTCAAGTAAGATGCACCATATATTAAAAATATAGACCAGTTATGAAAACTCCTACTCAGGCAATATGGGCAATATGGTTTCAAGTTATTAAACACAACTATCTACCAAATAGAGCAGATTTCAACATAGAGAAAAGCATGGATGCACTATACATGAATTTTTTCTCCAGGAGAGGAAGGGGATAATGAAACTAAACCAAAAGAATCGAGGAAAATAAAAATAATAAATGGAAAACAAGAATATGAGAAGTGAATATTGTGCTTGCCTATTGGAGATTGTGCTTGGTGAGAAGGCAATGTGCATTCTTTAACACCTGTTGTGCCTCAATATTAGGAGTCCCCAATTCAAGCATCTTCCTTACTCTTTCCTTTATCCCCACCACCACACTGTGTTGCTCACCATTCCTTGCATTGCTCCCTCCTCTATCGCCATCGTCACCATCATCCTCTGCATTCACAACAAATGCCTCAACGAAAACACTCCCTAGTCTGCTCTTCAAAATCACTCCACCTCCTGTCATATTCACTCTCATAAGAAGAACTGTGGGTCACCATGGGCCCAAACAAACACTTAGTAGCTGTTGTGGGATCGTTTCTGTGAGGACCCCCTTGGTCGTCATGAGGAGATCCAGATTCCTCCTTGATTTGGTTTCGTCTTTTATATTCCTACAAAGATTGTTAAAGATGGGTATTTGTTTTCATGCTTGGAATCACAACTTTCCATTGATTTTCGTTGTTCCCCTTTTTAACCAAACACCCATCTTCATAATCAATGTTTTCCTGCTTTACATGGCCAGAAAACTGGTTTTCAGCTTTGATAATGCTACTCAAAATAGCAAGAGTAGTTATATCGTGCATGGGGGTTGAAGGAGAATGGTGTATAAAAGTTGAGCAACAGGTACACATAACTATAGGATTTGGATTTGAGCTGAAATTATGGTTGGAATGGGAACATTGAAATCATTGATGTTTTGCAGGATAAAAGAGACATTGAAAGGATGAAGGAATGAGAAGGATAGGTTGGTGAGAACGAGATCTTTCTTAATGTATTTTGTCAGAGGAGGGATTGCTTAGCATTCAAATTTGAACCCTTCCTGGCCCTTCCAAAGGGTTCTAGCCCTTCCTAGAAGTGTAAAGTTAAAATTGTCCTTCAAAAAAAATTTAAAATCTGAACTTTACCCTTCCAATAGGAAGGACATAATTTATATCAACATTTCAAAAGAAGGGAAACATTTGAAATTACCCATCCATATAAATTTCAATTTCTATGTTGAAATTCCTATGCTATAAAATTTGAATCGTCATTCAAAATATTGGAAATATCATAAATTATAATCATTCACTCACTCATGTCATGCACTCACTGCTCAGATTTGCAAGGTGACCAGTTATGACTGACGACTACGAGGTACTAGCCACTGGGATTTGACTCTGAATGCCGAGTCACTTCGATCTGAGATCTAAGGCATGACAATGTGTCAATGACTATGGAGATTATTTATTCCACATAGTACTAACCATTTGCAGTACTATTTATTATTGGAGATTACTGTTTTTTTGTGATTCCTTTTATATTAGCTCAGGTTGACAAGTTTTCCTGTTTTTTTTTTGTAATTAAGTATAGACTCTTATATTGTTGTCATCAAAATAAACAGAAGTTTACAGGGCTTTCTCATGGCAGAGAAAATAGACCCAGGACCAAAATTTAGAAGTTTACAGGGGCCTCCCTTAATAGAGAAAACAAACCCAAATCCAAAATTAAGACTGCAACTACGAGTTGAGAGAGCTACTATCAATTTAACCAGAAACTAACACTAACAACAATAGAGTCTGCAATGCTAACTATGAGCCTAAAAAAAGATAGAGTCAAAAAACCAGACTATATGTTCAAACCAATCATGCAAGCGTGGGAACCGACGAGCTCGATGCCAAGGCACTGAGCTATCTGCTTATGATTCTAGATGATCTATGTGAGGAGGAGAACCATTTCATCTTGTTGAAGGAGAATTTATGTGTGTGTTTCACCTCTCTCCACCAAAGCCTTTCCAAGAACTGCCTTCTGATGCTAGTGCCAGCCCAGGGTCTTCTGATATACTTAAAACTTATATATTCAGAAACGTGACTCAATTTCCTACGTTTCATCTTGCGTAAGTATCTCAAAAAAACCAAGTAAGTTGAGGGATGCATGATTTTTCAGTTTTCTATTGCATCTAATGCGCCAAAAGTGACCCTCATTAGCTTGAGAAATATTATTTTTGTTTTCGATAATGAAATGAACAAGTACCTCTATACTTTCAAAATCAACCAAAAAGACTCAAAAACACTCTTTTCAACAATCCAACAAAAATGAATAACACACCAAATCCAATTGTTTTTTTCTTTTTTTCTTTTCAACTTGAGCAAATCGACGAAAAATGAAAAGACGAATTTCCGTTTTTTGAATGCAATAACTCCTAATTCCGAAACATGAATCAAAAAGTGGGAAGAAAATAAAAAAATGCAAGAATTTTCACTATCTTTGAAATGCTTTGAGAAAGTTTAAATGCACTTAAAATTTTCAAGGAAATGATGAATGACTTTTCATAACCAAGAAAACACAAGTCAATAATAATATTTTAAACTTTTAAAAGATCTTTTAATACTCATTCCAAAGCATAAAAACTCTTAATTACAACAATTCCAAGAAACAAACTTGAAATGAAGATAATCAAAACTTTTATTTTCTAGCTAATACACCCAATAGATCTGAGAATTCTACCACTTTCCAAACCTATATTTAGAAAATCAAAGAATGTATGCTATTGCAGACTTTAATTGATTGGAAACTCTTGAAAAATACAATCACCTAAAATCTCAAAAATACACAAGAACACACAAAATTAAGCAAAAATCACAACAATCAAATATTGGAGGGCTTAGAAGTCATATCGAACAAATCGGATGGCCTGATAAGGAGTCACAATACTAAGTGTGCTCATGGGGGATTGAAATTTCCCACAACGAGTATTACACCCGCTTGACTAGCTAGGACTCAAATCGATACTTAAACTTCAGAAAATAATCCAAGAATGAAGTATGATGTGCCTAGGGGGTTCTGCAGCAGTGAAAGACAATCCCACAAAACTCAAAAATCAAGCCAAAAATCAACTTTGGGAGTTTTTACACTGTGTACCAAATAATGATGGGCAACAAGCCCTACAAGGGTGCACCAGAGCGTTGGAAGACCCAACGACGCGCTATGTTCACTGGGAATCTGCGTCAGTGAAGCAGGATGTAAACTGACATATAGCGTCAGCGATGCAGGCTGTTGAAAGGTGAAATGCGTCAGAATTACAGTGACGTGGGCAATGAACTGTCCAGGTGCGTCAAGCGGGATCTAGGAAACAAAAATAAAAAATTCTCCAAGAATAAAAAGATAGAAGGCTCAATAAAGATCTTAAACAGATTCTGGATGACCCAGAAACTCTCTGATGGTCAGATCCAAGAATTAAGAAGAGGCAGCTTAGAGGCTAGAGGCTAATTTGGAAAGAAATCAAAGAAACCAAAAATGAAATGAAATGAAAAGTGAGGACTACTCTCCCTAGTATGGTCGCCATTTGTTTTTACGGACAATCTTTAAGGGCAGACTCAAATAGATCTCCCTAGTCTAAATGGTTCAGATCAGAACAAAACAAGTACATAATACAAACAACTTTCCTAGATTGATTCAAATGCAAGATAAGTGAAAGAGATGGCTTACCTTATAAATGCATATATTTTCTCCTTGTTGATCCAAGTCCCGATCTTCAGATATCCAGCTACAAAACTAGTCAATGACATGTGGAAACAGACAAGTAACAAAATCACATGATTGTGAACCAATCTAGATCATCAGTCAAAGAGGTTAATCCTAAACATTATCATTACAACAAGTTTATGGAAAGAATTTGCATTAGATGTAATAATAAGAACTACAAAGGGAGAGGTGTTACGACCAATGCTTTGACGTCATAACCTCCTTCCAACAATCCTAGCCTCCAAGATCAAATGGTTAGCCTCCTATTGGATGAAGAGGATCTCCTAGCAAAATTCTACCAGGATGTAGGTACTCTATCCTTCCTCCCTTAACAATTGAGAGGTGGTTCATATATATAAGGTTAAAGGGATCGAGTTCCACCTTCCCATACATGTAGCGATAAGTCTCCATGCCATCCAAGCTTCGAGAAGTCGCTCGAAGCATCTCTTTATCCATTTTAACCAACATAGACACACCTTGCATAAGGACAACTCGTGCCAATGGGAGGTCAACACACCTTTTGTAAGAGAATCATGCGCCACCGATGCACTCTACTAAGGTGCAGAGTGAGACACCTTAAGTATGACGCACCTTGCCATAGATCAGTGCGTATTAGGGTGAAAACACAAAGTTAAAGGGATGAACAACAACTTCTATTTTGGTGTTTTAGCCCAGGTACTTTAGGAATCAGGGCATATAGAGGACACATAATTCATGATGACGAGATTTTGGTGTCACAGGTTCGGATTCCAATCGAGTTATAACAAAACACACCCAATTCTGTAACTTCATGTTTTTCACCCTTCATTTCTGCATATGATCCACTTGTGCACTACTAATGAAACTACACACACTTGTTGAGCTCTGTGTGTAGATTCTAATTATATTTTTTTCTATTTTAATTCATTTCTAATTGCATTCGTGTCAAATTTGTATAAAACATAGGCCTTTTTTTTTGGCTATAACTTTTGGATAGCTCACATATTTCGGAAACAAAAAAGAACCCACACAAGAATACAAGAATACCTACAAACTAAAAATAATAATGATCAATTATGTTAATACCATGATAGTGTGGACCAACTCTCGACCATGTAATTTTAGGGCTTCACTGACTTCCTTAATTTTAAAAAAATATATAAAATTAACTTTTAAAATTTTGGAAAAATATCCCTGCACGAGATCCACCTGTTACCTACGACTCTACATATTGTTTTTCACAAAAATTGACAATTTACATACCAAACTGGAGGACCAACGCGAACATATGCATTATGTTTTAGATGAGGAATAACATACCAATCTTAGAAGAACGCCATTTTGGGGTAGGTATACCTATTTTCCATAAATAAACATTATATATTCTGAAAGGTAATCTGATTATCTACTTTTCATCTTTTTACACCTAATTCTAAAAAAATTTGTAGGTGCCTCTAATAATTCATTTTAATGATCATATTTTTGTTTTCCAGCATGCCATTGTAGCTAACACATCATAAGTGGGTATCATTACCTTGCACTAGCCCAGATAGAGAGGTTTTTGTTTTTTAAGAGGGTTCACAAGAGATAGGGTCTAAGAAATAAGGGTTAAGGAATCTTAAGCACCATAATATCAATCTTATTTCGAGCTACAAAGTGAAATATTCTGCTATCAACAATATTTACTAAGTTGATGGTTCGTAATAGATATCACACCAAAAATTTCCCTCTAGTTAATTTGATCAACCCAAAAATAGTCAGTTTGTCACACATTTAGACTACTAATTGTCCATATACCAAAAATAAATGCATAATGGAGCAGCTCGATAACTCATCTAACTAAGGACACCCACCCCTTTCCACCCAATTCACTACTCTACATTGACCATGTCTATCATTCCTTAGCCTTCATAACCACCTTAAGTTAGCAAGTAGATATACCATTTATTACACTAATCATTACTTTGTTTGCCAAATATATTTATGTAGCCAACCAATATGCCAGTGGCTTCCTTCATAACCACCTTAAGTTAGCTAGAAAATATATCATTTATTATATATTCATTAGTGTGTATGCCCCATGGTTATGTTAAGTTTCCTTACTTAATTACTTGTCTATGCCCCCATAGCTATTTAATTTGTCATAATCAAATCATCCAAATACCCAATAAAATTGGGTACTAGGTAAATATTGCTTTTAGCGTGGCTTACCAATATGAATGGGTATTTTCATAACTAAATTTACAATTTATTACATTAATCATAACTTCTCTATGCCCTATAACTACCCGAAAATAGTCATTTGATCAACCCAAATATAGTCTTTGTCACACATTTAGACTACTACTTGTCCATATACAAAAAATAAATGCATAAAGGAGCAACTAGATTATTCCTTTCCACCCAATTCACTGTGGCTTCCTTCATAACCACCTTAAGTTAGCAATAAAATATATCATTAATTACTCTAATCATTAATTGTATATGTCCCATGGTTATCTTAAGTTGCCATTATCAAATTATCCAAATACCCAATAAAATTGGGTAGTAGGTAAATATTGTTTTTAATTTGGATTACCAATATGAATTCATATTTTCATAATTAAATATACAATTTATTACATTAATCATCATTTCTCTATGCCCTATACTATCCAAAATAGTCATTTTGTCACACATTTAGACTACTACTTCTACATATACAAAAAACAAGAGTTGAGTGCAGCTTAGTCCCTGCCTTCTAAGTTAAAAGATACAGAAAATAAGAAGAACAAATTATTGAATAACAATTTATTGTTGAAGGGGTATTTCTTTGACAAATAGGTAAGATGACATATAAAAAGATGAAAATATTTCAATGTCTTTCTTTTGTGCATTCTCAATGGATTTTTGGAGAGCAAAAGATAATACACTGGCCCAATTAAACATTGATCCTGATGTAATGATGGCACAAAAAATTGGTACGCAAGCATCTTTGAAGTGGATGTAATCATGTTGTCCAAACAACCCACATATAATTTCCATTGAATAAACATAAGAGATTCCCAAATGTATGATCAAGTATAAACCATCATTCTTTGACATGAATATTTTACCCTCAATACACCATCCATCATGCCTTTTGTAAAATTTCTCTACCCATTCATTAGTTAAATGCACACCAGCCCGGTAAAGCTTATCAATACTTTTCAAGTTTTGAAGGATGAAATGATGCAATGCACTTCCCTTCATCATTAAGAACAAAATTAATTTTAGGATTAGCATGTTGTGTAATCCACTCAAGAACATTTGAACAAGAAAAAATAGGGGTCCTGGCAGCAACAATATGTAAATAATACTTTCTAGTATTAGGAAAAACATGTTCATCAATGTTCCTCATGGATGAATCATTGGGAGGAGAAACCTCATCATATTCTCCCTCTTTAAATCTCCTGAAACATTCTCCCCGATAAGGAAAACTAATTTGAGGACCTATGGATGCATCAATGTCTTTAAATTATGGTTTGACAAGTTCAATATCAAGTTTAACAAGTTGAATAATAGGGACATAAACCTCTGCCATTTCTTCATATCATTGTCTGATACTTTTGTAATCTCAAAAGTTTTTTCTCTTCAATTTGTGAGAAGTCGTAGGAGTTCTAGTAATAGGTCTCCTTTGGGGAATATTCATAATTTTTTACTTCAAATAATTTATGAAAATAGAGACATTGATGACCATGTTTGACATAAAGAAATTGTTGGACATAAATTGAAGTAATGAGTAGTTTAGTAATATCTCTTCCTACATTAATTAAATTTATTTTACTGGTGTAAATAGTTAAGATGCTTTCCACAATGGTGTTAGTGTATAGTTAAACACAAGATCAATTGTTTGATCTTATTACCAAATATTGTACAGAGAGTAGACCATCTATATTCCAAACAACAATCAGATGAGAATGATTGTATTCATCTATGGTCAAGTAGATGTATCAGCTTGATCTAATCTGAATTGAATACGCCTGGTCTCCAGTTTTACTATAATTGACACTCCATGCCACAAGCAAGTCAATGCTTGTTTTATAGTGATTACATATGTTTATGATCGCTCAATGCATGTTTTATAGGGATTACATATGTTGTATGATCGCTCAGGCGTGGAGATCTCTGAAGAAATTAGATTAATATATAATAATATATGATTATTTTCTCCTTTCTTGTATAAGTGCCTGTGATCTCGATCCATATAATTGTGACCAACACCATTGTGGGATTGGCGTAATTCTAAATGGATTGTGTCCAACACCATTGTGGGATTGATGTTAGTATCCACAATGTAGCGATTCTAAATGGATACCACAATATAACTGCGTTGTTTATTCCAAATGGATGCATCGAATAGTTTATTTTTTTAATTTTTCCCTACATGAATTAACAATCAAAACATTCTTTTGTCTTGAAAGATAGAAACAAATAATATGATTAGCTGGTTAAATATGACTGCTATTGAAAAGCTTACCACGTAACTTGTGCCTTATGGGCTAATAAATAGACCTGTACTAGACTTTGACAGGTTATGCTTGAGATATTTTGGCTGGTTTTCATTTTTGGATAGCGATTTAGTATAGTTTCTTTTATGAAAAAAATTCATCAAACTTATTATTTGTTCATGTGTTTTTTTCCCTTGTATGGAAAAAATAGATAAAATTGATTAGTAGTGTATATGTATATATATTTTATGAAAAAAATACATCAAATGATTAGCATTTATTCATATGGGTTTAGGAGACAAATTTATTAGACTTTAATACTCTAATCTTATATTGGTTGTGAGAATTTAATACTTTACCACTATTTAGTTTGTTCGTTGTAAGATTTTATTTTCAGACTCAATTTGTTACAATTTTATCATAGTTATATATGTTATTCAATCACAGTTTTAATAAATTATAATTTTATCATAGTAATGTATGCTTATTCAAGCACAATTTTTAAAAATATATGTTATTATACATTATATTTTTCTAAATTTGTTGGATGTAAACTTAATTTACCTTACTTTATCATATTCAAGCACAAATATATGTCATTATACATTATATTTTTATAGATTGATTGTGCATAAACTTAATTTACCTTACTACTTGGATATGTTACATATTGTAACAAGCTCTTTTCCCAATGTAGATGTTTAATTGAAAGATTTGTTTTATCAATTTTTGTTAAGTTATATTTAAATATGTTTTATATCAATTTTTATCAATTATATTTGATTTATAATATCAAATGAGTTTTAAACATTAATTATGTGGTGTTTTGGTTACAATCTTAATATTTAATTATTATTATTATAATTATTGATCTACTCAATAAAATAATTTTATTTTAAATTTAAAATTAATTTAAAACAAAGCTTCTTTTAAAGAAATGAAACATACTCATGCCTAATTTAACTTATATTAATATAGTTTTTAGCATTACTCAATTTGCAAATGGAAATGGAAAAATTAAGGTGAAGCCAACCCACTATTAGATATATAGGTTTTAACATTACTCAATTTGCAAATTAAAATGGAAAAATTAAGGTGAAGCCAACCCACTATTAAATATATAGTTTTCTAACATTACTCAATTTGCAAATGGAAATGGAAAAATTAAGGTAGAGCCAACCCACTATTAAATATATAGTTTTTAACATCACTCAATTTGCAAATGGAAATGAAAAAATTAAGGTGGAGCCAACCCACTATTAAATATAGATTATTATGATTTTATATTAATAATTTTGGATCTAAAATCATAATAGGTAGGAGTATATTATGTAATATTAGTTTTTTTCAAACATCAATTTCTAAATCTTATTTTTATTTATTTATATACATTGATTGGAGAAATTAAAATATATTAAGAAATTTATGATAAGACTATCACATATTATAAAGTCAATGATACTATACTTACATGAAATAAAAACAAATTTGACACTATTATCATGTAAACATGTTTATTTTCAAACTTCAACAATATTTTTTTTTAAATGAACCAAAGATGTAGAAGGATAGATGATCTTATTTTAAAGCTCGTCCTTGTAAGGCACCACAATGTTTATTTATAGTATTTCCATATTTTGTTGTTCATTTCATTATTTTTTATGTTATAAATAGTTGAACATATGCTTATATAATTGGTGACATAAGGCATTCATCAATCATATCCATATAGGGTTGACATATAGCCTCATAATTAAGGATCATATATATGGCTATGAAATTTGTTTTCTTATTTTGATTAATTTTATGTTTTGTGTGAATCTCACATATTAGAAATGTGTATGAAATCACCAAGAAGTTTATGTTGATCACCACCCTTACATTAGATCTACAACCATCTTTCATTATATCCTCGGGCAACACAAGATAACATCTTAGATATTTAAATAGATTCTCAATAGCACATTTCTAACAACACCCTAAACAAAGAAAAACGAACAAACACTTGAACAGAGCTGAGCCAACTGATCCATTATACCTTACATCTACAACAACATCCTGGACAAACCAAAAGAAACACACAATTCTAGCTACGCTCGGCTCAAGTGGTGGACGTAGCAGTAAACTTACAACATGAAACGAGCGCAGTCTAAGGTCCAATATATGAATTTAAATAGCATCAATTTATAATCTTTTACTTTCAAAATGCATGTTTTTAGAAAGCGAATCTCATTTCTCTGGGTTCGTGGTTCGTAGGCATAATATATCCACCAGGTATAAACCTTTATATATTATAAAAAGCAAAAATGCTTATTGAATTTATGTAAGGTTCTTCATTCCAATATGGCCGGTGGGAACCTTCATCCTAAAGAACGAGAGCCTTCCTACTTACAACTATTTATATTTTATTTGCTAAATTTATAACTAATTAACTATTTATTCTATTTACCAAATTTATAATTAACTATTTTATATGTATCCATAAAAAATCAAATGTTTAGTTTTATTCACGAAAGTAAAATAAGAATCAATTCTACATAAAGCTCATATTTTATATGTTATATTGTTGTGCGATTATATTTCATAATTATGATCTAAATATTTTCCAAGTAAATTAAAAACTTTAAAACTAATTTTTTACAGCTACTTGTCCTGGTAAAGTAGTGATTGGCATCACCAATCCGCTCAAGAAATGGATCCATTGCAAATAGTAAGAGCACATAATTACCATTTAATGCTAAGTTGGTAAATGTTTAGCAGCTCGTTAATCAGGTTTTGAATTTCGAATCTTATATTTTTTAAAAATAAGATGTCCACATATTTTGGATTTTGAACAAGACAATGTAATTACCGTTCAATCATAATTTAAAAAAAAAATAAGATGTCCACATATTTTGGATTTTGAACAGGAGAATGTAATTACCCTTCAATCATAAATTAGCAGTCGGTTAAACAAGTTTTGAATTTTGAATCTTAATTTTTAAAAGTGATAAGATGCTCCCCGATATTACATTTTGCATTTTAAACATGAGTAATATCTCCTCTCCATCACAAAATTACAACATATCAAAACTTATTTCATTCATCCTTACATATGTCCTGCATTTGTCTGGCGGTCAATTTCTTTTATGCATTGAAGCACATCTGTCATTGCACAGAAGATGTGGCCCAAAACAGAAAATATTATTGCTTTCTCCAATCACTCTCGGAGACTGACCAGTGCCCCTTCCAGTGAAAGCAATGGCCTAGGGACATAAAGGATCCGTGAACACCCGACATTGTCCGTTGAATCGGAGTTATCGTCAAGACCTTCATCACAGTTTATACCAGGGCTGCAGGAATGAGTGGTTGAGCATGGACATGACAAATCCCCGAGCCTTAAACAAGGTTTGGAGCTTCGTTGGCGGCCTTTCTTCTGCAACATAAAGCTTTCATTTTCCACTTTTATAGAGTCTATTGTGTATGCTACACAACTGCACATAGACAGGAAAATATGCTGCAATTTATAACTAATCTAAGGGTCGATTATAGAAGATGATACTACAACGCATCTCATAACAGCTAGTTGCTATGCCATGTTCTTCCTGAAAGCTTTTAAGAAGACGTTGTGCTCAAAAGTGCCCATTCTCCCTATTTTTCACATCATGAACCTCAAAAATTTGCATATGCACAAGGTTTTTTGTGCAAGCATTGTCTCTCTAAAATGCTCATGTGGTAAGTTTTTTTCAAACATTCATTTTAATTGTTATTAGCTTCGTTGACTAATTGTACTGAGAAAAGTAAAATGCCTAGTAGTTTTTTGTATAGCATACTAATTCCTCCATTTTTATTGAAATTTAATTTAATCAACAAAAAAAATGCTCTCAGTTAGCAGGTGTTTTTGGTGAAACTGCCTCTAAAAAGACTTAAACTGCTCATGGAAAACTAAGCTTCAAACTGAGTGTCCAAGATGCTTCATTTCTATATTTTCATTTCTGTCTTCTCACTGGATTTTTCATTTGTCTGAGAGATATTAATTTTAGCATTTGATTTGTAATGGTGTTCCCATTAATATTACTTATTTTGTGTGTTTTTAAACAAAAGATAAATTGGTCTATTGGACGACAGTCCGACAATCTTCGACTACTTGTCAATGGAACATCTCAAGAATACTGTTGTGAAACTCATGGGGAAACGATCACAGGACGCTGGGATCAAGGACAGACGGAGACAGTCTTGGACTAGATATTTGAATGTGCAGTTTAATACAAAAGGAATTTACTTATGATTTACACATTCAACTGAAGGAGTCAGTCAATTTGACGGGTAGAATTCTGAGGATACTAGTTTATCATTCGAGCCTTCCACTGTTGCTTTAAATATAAGTTTAAACCAGCGAATCAAATTCAAAGGGAACATTGATCCGGGTAGATTGGACATTTCTATTATTTTGATCAATTAATAGCTATATCAGCTTCCACTATTTCTATACCTCATCGATCTATAACAGATTCGAAGCGGCACTGCAAATAAAACACAGTTGGATGTATCTAAAATTACAGAGTAAAACTTTTCAGCAGAATGATTTCTCTAAATTTATGATCTGGACAATGTTTATAAAAAAAGATGGATTTTCTTTTACTGAACTCAGAGAATGGTAGTTCTGTAAAACTAACTTATGTAACACCTAACTGGTTATAGTTTGTAGACCGATGTAGATAATTAGATCAAAGCATATCAATTCAAATTCTAGAGAACCTACAGAGATATGCCTGTACGACAAACAACAATGTCATTACAATTCCAAAAGCAGTACACCATTTTCGCATCGAAAAATGATCATGGCATACATATAGATACCTGGCGAAGGGCCTGTGACCGTCAAGAAAAAACTACAGTTGTTAGATGTCAATTTTTGAAGGGAGAAACGGTCGGAGCCGCTGAAAATCCTTTGCAGTCTTTGTCATCTATCTTGCATAACATGGTAAGCATAGTGGAAAATAATCTCATGATGCTTTGATTCATTTGCAAACCCTTCTTCCTGCAATTTGCGTTGATAACCAGCTATGACTGTTTCCAGTAACCTAGTCGCTCTTAGCTGCGTATCATATGGTACCCCAATCGTATTCCCAAAAATGTATTATTGTACACATCATAGTCTTCAACAATAGCCCATCTGCGCGCATAAATTAAATCTCTCAGATTTCAAAACATAATTAAAATCGTTGATCAATATCCGTGAAAAAGAAAGAAATTAATGAAAATGACGAATAATTACTACCCCAGCCTGCTGCTCGCTTGCCCGGTGAGGGTGAAGAGCATCACGTCCTCCTCAGCTGGTTGAGTGATGGCAGTAAAGTGAGGCCAGTAGTAGACATGATCATAAACACTTCTCACATTTGGTCCTATAACACACCTTCTTCGATAAAAGCTGTGGGATTGTTTGGAGATGCTACAATCTCTATAAAACTAGAGGAATTGAGGGATTCAGAACGTTTTTCCCATGTCCTCCAGACGGAATCGACAGAGTCGAACATTTGAGTCTGGCTTCTGTACGCCTGCAACAAACCAAAAACACTCTAATATTAATGCTTGGATTTCACCTAATCTACTGAGATAACTTGAGAAAGCACAAGAATGGCCAGGATATACTAAGTAATAGGGTGCGGCTGCGACTACTTGTGCAGGATGTTGAGCATCATGTGTAGGAGAAAGGCTGTAAACTACATCACTGATAAGCTGCATAGAGCCAGTTCCAATCACTATATACCTCCCCTCTGTCACAGCGTTTAGGTTTCCCGCCTGAGCATGAATCCCACGAATTTGAGTCTCTAACTCGGGGGATATGTTGGCTGTGTGAGCTATCTCAGGAAACACCTAATATTAATTATCGACCACGATCAGGGGATATGTTGGGTGTGTGAGCTATCTCAAGGAAACACTTAATATTAATTATCTACCAGGATCAATCGGTAGACTTAGGATTAGTAGACTTAGAGTTGACACAAAATATATGTTTAAGTAGAAAGAGATCTCGGATTTCTGCTTGTCAGACTTCAGAGATATTTAATAAAGAAGAGATCAGAGATCAAACTCTAAACAACACAATTACTAAGCTAACCTAATCAACAGATTAGAACAATATCAAATTACACTATTCTATATAAGAATTAAGTGATGGAAGAAACTAAATTCTAATTGAAAGAGAAGGCGTGAACATGACTTATTTCCATCCATACATGAGTGATAAAAAGCTGATATGATAACAAGTGAAAAACTTGATTAGTATAAAAGCAAGCATGAAACTTTGATAAGAATATTTAATTATAATCCAACTTTTATGCCATGAAAATATTCATATGAATGAAATACCAATCCGATAATAGAAGAGATTTTAACAACCTTAGAAGAGGTGAAAATATTAACTATTTAAAACAAAGTTGAAACAACCACTACTTAATAAATTAGATGTGAAGAATTTTACTTTAGAGGAAGATTTAAGAGAAAGAAGAAGTACTACATTTAAGAACTTATAAACATAAAACAAAGTTAAAGTATGTCTAGACTTTTAAATCAGAAACAAGAAGCATTATACTGCAGAAAGAAACCAGATGCTAAAATGATTTAGAGAGTATAAGGGTCTAAATGACAATCCAAATGCCCGTCTGAATGACAGCTCGAATGTCATTCTGAACGAAGGAAGAGGATTTAAGCTTAGGGAAGGAAGAATTTTGGATGACTTAGTTACCAACTAGTGAAAGCACATGACCTTATAATGCAAATGAAGTAATGAGTAGATTGTTTAGAAGATAGAGTGAGGGAAGAAGTGATATATATAAGAGGCTATTTCTACTTCATCCTAAAGCAAGTTTAGTTTGAGATTGGAGGTGTCACATACCCCAATTTTGCAAAAATAATGTAATTATTTTATTATATTCCTGAGACATTATGTTAAATTTAATGCTAAGTAGGAATTGATGACTCAGCAGAGTCACCAGAAATAGAATGTAATTCTGAATATTTTATTATTAATAAATAAATTATGGAGACAACAGCATGGGAGAGCTGTTAAAAGAGGTTACTGGTCTAACTGCTGGAAGGAACTAGGTGGAAAGGCAAAAGACAAGTGGCACCATCCTCAAACACTTCCTAGCAGGTGGCAAATTCCCTATATTTTGGGGTCATGATTCCCCAAGAAAGTGGAATCTGAGCAGGTGGCTCATTAATGACACTTAACCCAACTAAGACCTAGGCAATCTTTTAAATAGTACTCAATGAACTGAGCTGGGGGTTCAACATAGTTCTGGAGGGAGAATACATTCAGGTGAATGCTGTTCAGGAGTCCCATTGAGGAAGTGGGAAAAACAGTAAGGAAGTGGTTTGAGAGGGATGCTGCACTAACTTGGTTCCAGTTTAGCTTTTTGGCTGAGTGAATTGTTTTGCTACACCTAGTTCTAGCCAGGGAGACCAGAGCAAGCTCGGGGGTCCTGAGAAGTGTTGTCTGGGAACTCTCCAGGAATTGGTAGGGAGGAACAGCCTCCCATTGCTATTGTTGTCTACAGAAACAGGTTTTTCTATTGATTTGTGTTGTTATTGAATCTGAATAAATGCATGATTTTGTTTATCTTCTATTGTTTGAAGAATAATTAATCTGAGTAACTAGTTTAGAAAAGTTAAAAATCTCAGAATATCCATAGTAAGAATTGTTAAGAGTTATTATGCTTTCTGTATCGTTAATATGAGATATATAATTAGAAAAGTTGATATTTCAGTCTAGCATTAGTTAACTCGATAGAGTTACTGTGTCTTATTTTTTTATTTTTAAAAAAATCAAGTAAGAATTCAGTATTTCCAATCAGATATCTATGTTGCATTTGATATGATTATAATATATTGTTTTCAAAATATCAGTAGTAATAACTTATTATTACATAGTTTTATCAGTATAGGATACAGTACTTATAGTACTTATAGTAAGATAGATAACATTTCAGAAGAATGACAGTCATGGTAGATTATTTATTCAATTACACAGACCTTAATTCAATTCACCCCGTCATTACTTGTCAACTAAATTAATTATGCAGAAACCATAACTGATAGGACATCACCAAGATTGTAATAGTATTAAACAAAAAAATCTAGACTCCATTTTTAAAAACCAAAGGAATAACAGGACAGTAGTTCAGCCCTCTGACAAGGTAAATCTTTGTTTTAAATCATCCACTGGGCTCTTAGTTATTAATAGAAGTATAGTCGAAAACCTAGTTAACAATTATCCTTTTATTATTATCAAACAAAAAAATAGTGCAAGAAAACCAAACAGAGTTCTAATGTCGAGCTTTAACATCCTCAAAATATCTTACCCTAAGCTCCTTACTATGACAGAATCTTAAAACATATTAAATGATTGAGCAGATAAGTGTTATTACAAACAAGAAATTGGAATGAACCCTTTCGTTTCGAGTTTGTAACCATTAAGAATTTCTTTTGTAACGAATACCTGAACCAAACAAAACAAATAGAACAGTTTCCAGCTCATCTTTTTATTTCTCACTCAACTCACAGTATCGACAGAGTAATGCTCTTTTCGTCATAACAATTTTGTTACCATTTTTTTTAACTATTGACTCAAACCCTATCTTCCTGATAGTATTAACAAGTTAATTTTTTTTTTATCAAGACATACTTTCATTTTGGCCGCAGCCTCTTTCATAACACAAACATTATATAAAAACTGAAGATTTACAACTACATGCATTCACACCAGTTCGCATATACAGGAGGAAATCCTTTAATATATTATGTCATCCAAAATCTGGGTGGACACCCTTACTACTTCAAATATAGGAAACAGTATTTTAAGAGTCTATTTCTTTTAGAACCCTAGTAACCACTCTAAACGAGTGATGGATTTTCGGTAATAAACATAAAAACAGCGACCGTATCCACACCTATAGGACAGGCTCACAGCATATTACCCTTCGAGGGTTTTCACATTTAAAACTTCTGTAACAAACCCTAATCATCAAACGCAAGCATGATAGCTTACAAACAACTGAAGCAGTATCACTCTAGTTACCACGCAGGGTTTAACCCCTTGACAATTCAATTAAAGATACAGTCAATTTTAACAAGCCGTTGTAAATTTTGGTGTCACTGCGAGACCGAAAACCAAACCCTACAGTGCAAACAACCCACAAGGAGGACTTGCCATGGTAGAACCAGGCTTACCCGGATTTGCAACCGACAGCCGAAGCCTGGGTTATCCACAATGCGAAGGGAGTCCGAGCCTGCAACAAAACAAAAGCATTATCAATAATCACATTCATATATATAAAAAGGACGAGTCTTAAAAACAACTTGTTGTGTTCAAAAAGGCAAGGATGAACCTATAAGCTTACCGAGGTTGAATGCAGACATGTACAGTGGGTAGGCTGATAGCCCTAAGCAGCAGAAGGGAAAACCCCTCTCGTTCATCACCACGAACAAGATGAATGCTAACAAGGAGTATGTGCTATAGTGGAAACATCAACACAGAACCGAGCTACAGTTCAAGGCCACGCCATGACAGAGATTCTACGGTTAACCAAACTTCAAACCCTAGATTTTTACCAGCTACAGTTACTAAATTAACGCATATATATGACTCTCAGACGAGGCCGTGGGCAATATGAAGGCTCAGACAGCATGCAAACGGTTAGCACACGGAAATAATGGCGACCAAACCTGTGACTGAGCTCAAAGGATAAACCCTAGGTACAAAACACACTCATAGAGGTCGACAATCAATCCTAAAGGTTTCCAAATGATCATATTAAGCAAGGGAATTGTAATAACATGCAACTGAACCAACAGTGCCATAGCATAGCTCGGACCTGGAGAGGTAACAGGGAAAGACCCGAGCCCGAAGGCGGTGGATAATGACGAAGTAGGGTTATACCCATGATTTATATCGCCAAGCACTTGGCTCTCATGCAAACACGTAGCAGTTTAAATATTTGTATGAGAGTGGGTCGAGATTCTAATGTTGAGACCAAAAAGTTTTCAATGATTTTGTTTCCAAACCAAATTATAACGGGAATAAACCCAATCATGGTAGAGGTGATTAACATCATGAAGCCGATAATGCATAAGGGTATTGGTACCATGTTTAACTTGTCGTTTGTTCATAATGATATTAATACTTCCAAACCTTATGATGTGAACATCACATTGCCCTACAACCAACGAATATAGGCAATTGTTAATAATGTCTAAGATTTTAATGAAAAGGTCCATCCTTGTCAAATAAAACGTCATAGCTGGGATATTCCAAATGGTAATAAACTATAGTTGAATTTCAAGTTTTCTCCATGGAAAAGAAATGCTTTAAGCTTTGCTTATGAAAACATTAACACTTGCCCACAATCATTATAAGAATACAAATGTTAATGATGTTCAAACTTGCGATGAATTACTTAGCTTTTGGTATAGATACAAACTATGGTATAGATAAATAGAACGGTCATATATACAGGGTTGTAAGACCCTATAGGTTTTGTCATTCTTTTAGTAACCAAGACATTTTGATAATACTTGGAGTCTGGAATATTATACAAGGAGATGGATTTCACATCAAAACTATTATTACAAAGATGACGTAACATTTAACTATAAGAAGTTCACAATAACTTAGCACCAATAATTCTTATACTCTAACTATATGAAAACAACAACAGTTTGTGCTCCTCATTAAAAGACCCTATTATAGTGAAGTAGAGCTGGGCGTAGTAATTCTGAAAGAGCATCTTATAACTATTTAGAAATAAGAAAAGAAGATAATGGTAATTCCAGATCTTTTACTGTAAAGGTTGCAAAAATCCAAACAAAGTCTAAATTCAAAATGATGTGATAAGAGAAGACACGTAACATATGTCACCTGTGCATTCAAGCTGTCAATCGAAACTTTAATTCAAGTCAATTGAAGGGCATCATACAGTATCAGCAGATAAAAAAAAGATGGTCTGATTATCATAATCCAGTGACTTGATACAGTGCTAAATAAGAGGTATTATTATTACAGCACGATATAACATCAAAAAAACAATACTCCATGGTGATACTTAAGTCTTTTTGATCAAGAACAAATAGTTATCATTTTCTCATATAATTTCCAACTCGCTAACAGTAAGATGTATGAATATCACAGGAAAGGAGTTCTACCTTTACACATTTTGATAACCGACTAGCATGTATTGTTTTTGTTACTGAGTCATTTGGGCAGATAAATGAATTTTAACACTTTAAAGATTTAATTGTCGCGACTGCACCTTACCTGTATATCTGTAAAGAGAAAGACAGTTTGATGCGTTAGCTCGAAGGCTAAGTAAGCCTAGTATGCAATGGCAACTCCCCCTTGAGGTTACAAATAATAAAACAATCAGTAACGGAAAAGAGAAAACAATAATAACATTTAAGTACAAAAAACAAATCCTTCAGGCACATTTAAAACCATGTAATTTAACAAATAGTTAAAGTCAGCTTTTAATAACATTAATTGTTATCTTAAAAAATTTTAAATTTTTTTGAAATTTTTGGGGTTTTGACATGTGGTATCAGAGCCAGGTTCAGACACTAGGCCTGGATGTGACTCCACTAGTTTCCGCAACACAGTGACCATGAAAGAAAAATTTAAATATATAATGTACTAACTTATATTTCTGTTTCATGAAGTAGAGCAGAAAATTTTCCTTTTTCTGAATCTAATAGGCAGGTATGGAAAAGCTAGGAGAATATGCTGAGGAGGAATCTCCAAACACTGCGACAAGACAGATGTCGAGAGAACCTGTGACAGAGGAGGTAATTGCTCACTCCTCGGAACTGATGCAGACCATAAAAGGTTTAAAGACAGAGATAGAAACAGTCAAGAAGGATAATGAAAGGATTCTGAAAACTCAAGAGCAGCTAAACCAGCTATTGATAGAAAAATTTCAGACAGAAGGAAGGAGCAAATGAGCTGACTCAGAGGAAGCTAGTCATCAAAGAGGGTCTAAAAGGATGAAACCAGCTAAATCTGACAGCAGTTCATCATCTGAAGAAAGAAGGGAACAACACAGCTTTCGCACTACTAGTGACAGCAGTGAAGCTGAGCTGCACAACAGAAGGAAAAAGTACAGGCCTTATGAAGACATTTCCAGGGAGTTTAAGAAAATAAAACCCCCAACTTTCAATGGAGAATCTGAGACAGGAGAAGAGGCAGAATCCTGGCTATCCGAGATGAGAAAATATTTCCAGATTTATAACTATTGAAATCAGCTGAAGGCACGAATGGCTATCTACAACCTTTCTGGAAAGGCAGACATATGGTGGCAAGACCTGAAAAGGGTCAAGGGGATTAAAGAAAAAGAAGTCAATAATGCATATCTACAGCATATCAATCATGGAGACAATAATGCAAGCACACAAGAGACACAAAGATTTACTTGGGGAAAACCATAAAGGTGAAAAACCCCAATAACTTCCTCAGAGATAGATAGAGCAATGATACAACCAACCAAGAGAGATATCCATAACCTAGCAGCAGATCCTCCTCCTCCATAAGTGCGCCACTCCTCCTTGAGTGCATGAGTGAGAAGTGAGTGAGTAAATAGAGTGCCTCTCGCACTCTATTTATACTTGACTTGACTTTCCTTTTTACCTAACTCATGTAGGCTCGAACTTAACCACATAACATAATGCTGACTGGGCCGACCCCCCAATAGGGTGGTCTAATAACCCTTCGACCCACATGACTTATACAGGGCCGACCCCAACAAGGTGGTCTAATAACCCATCAAGTATAAGTTATGACACTTACAATATAAATAACGACACTTCCGTATAGAGGAATAATAACATCTCTATAGGAATACAATATACATATATGTGAAATACATTCCGAAGTTACATATACATCAACACTCCCTCTTAACTAGGAAGGTATTTCTCAGCACAGTTCTTCTAGCACAAGTCATCTTCTCTGGATCATCGTCACTGGATAATCGTCATCGAGTCATCATCATCGTTACTGCTGCTGCTATCTCAATCAATCTCTAAATCTACTCGTCATAGGAAGTTCTACAGAGCCAGTCCTTTTTCATACTGGATGTAGGCCCACCACCTGCAGGTCTTCATCATCACTGGCCATACTGTGGAATCCTCAAGACTTATTACATGCATCACAAAACCTCGAAAGAGCATACCAGGCTGTTACGAGCACACAGCTCTACCTATAGGATCTCCCAGGGCGCTATTACATGTGACCCCACCACAAAACCTAGAAAGAGCATCTCGGGATGTTACGGGTACACAACTCCGACCTGAAATCTCCCAGGGCACAAATTACATGTGGTCCACCACAAAACCTCGCAAGAGCATCTCAGGATGTTACGGGTACACAAATCTGACCTGAAATCTCCCAGGGCGCTATTACATGTGGTCATGGCAAAACCTCGCAAGAGCATCCCAGGACTGATTACGGGCACACAGCCCAACCTATCGGATCTCCCAGGGCGCTATTACATGCCATAGGACAAAACCTCGCAAGAGCATCTGCCAGATATCCCATGGCGCTATTACATGCCATAGGAAAAACCTCAAAAGACTATCTGTAGATCTCCCAGGGCACCGAATTACATGTCCTCCCAGAGCAAAACCTCGAAAGAGCATTTGCCAGATGTCCCAGGGCACCGATATTACATGCCATAGGCAAAACCTCGAAAGACCATCTGCAAATCTCCCAGGGCACCGGATTACATGCTCATCTGCACAACCTGATCCACGGCCATGGAGTATCATCCTGATACTCACCATACATCATCCTGATGCATCCATGATCATCCTGATCATCATCACTGCAACGTCCTGCTGCATGTCATCTGGAGCAACATCCTGAAGCTCGTCATCTATGATCATCCTGATCATCACTGCAACATCCTGCTGCATGTCATCTGGAGAAACATCCTGAAGCTCGTCATCTATGATCATCCTGATCATCAGTGCAACATCCTGCTGCATGTCATCTAGAGCAACATCCTGAAGCTCGTCATCTATGATCATCCTGATCATCACTGCAACATCCTGTTGCATGTCATCTGGAGCAACATCCTGAAGCTCGTCATCTATGATCATCCTGATCATCACTGCAACATCCTGCTGCATGTCATCTGGAGCAACATCCTGAAGCTCGTCATCTATGATCATCCTGATCATCACTGCATCTACCTGATGCATACCAAGTATCTACCTGATACATATCATCATACATGATCCTCCTGATCATCAATGTATCCACCTGATACAAATACAAATACATGATACATATCACCATACATGATCCACCTGATCATACAATGTATCCACCTGATACATATACAGATACATGGTCCAAGCATCCAACATGATGCATATACAAAATACATACACATGATCCAACTGATCATATCCAACATGATGCGTACATACATAAAAATGATCCAACTGATCATATACAACATCCAACATGATGCATACATATACACATGATCCAACCGATCATATCCAAGCAGAAACCAGAACATCATCCTGATGCTCATCATCCAGCGCTTACATCCACAGCCATGTGAAGGATCCTCCTTCCAACATGCTTGGAATGGCTTCAGCAAATGTGTCCATCACTTCTTCCTCGAAGTGTCCTTGACCTGAAGAATGCCAAGCCTCTCTCTGAAGTACTCGAACTTCACCCTGGCTAGTGGCTTCGTTAGCACATCTGCAATCTGCTCGTCTGTCGCAACATATAGGAGCTTCACAGCTCCTCTCTGCACCATATCCCTGATATAGTGATATTTGATCTCTATGTGTTTCGACCTGTCATGAAACACTGGATTCTCAGACAGCTTCACACAACTCTGGTTATCACAGAAGATACCAGTAGCTTCCAACGGGAGATCAAATAGCTCAGACAGTAGCTTCCGTAGCCATACTGCCTCACAACTAGCTGAACAGGCTGCAACATACTCTGCCACAGATGTACTCAGTGCTACGCAGGACTGCTTCCTGCTAAACCAAGAGATCACACCTGATCCCATACTGAAGAAGCACCCAGATGTGCTCTTCCTGTCTGCAGCACTGCCAGCCCAATCTGAATCAACATAACCCTGCAGGTTAAACTTTTGATTCGCCTCATACCTAAGCCCATAATCCATTGTACCCTTCAGGTACCTCAGAATATTCTTTACAGCAACCAGGTGAACACTCCTCGGATCCGTCAGGAACTGGCTCAATGTGTTCACAACAAAGCAAATGTCTGGTCTCGTGTTCATCAGGTACATCAAGGACCCAATCATCTGGCGATACATAGAGACATCAATCAGCTCAGATGAAGCATCACATAGAAGCTTCAGATTTGATGCCATAGGTGTGGCCATGACCTTGCAATCCATCATCCCGAACCTCTTTGGGATCTCTACTGCATACTTCCCTTGTCCAAGGAAGATTCTATCTGCACTCTGCCACACCTCCATGCCAAAAACAAATAGTGCATCATCCCCAAGTTCTTCATCTCGAACTCGGTAGTAAGCTTCCGCTGCATGTCGGCAATCAATCTATCTTCACCATACCAAGTTCTGCACATATATGATTTCCTATCATGTGTCTCAGAACCAAGTGGCTACTCTACATACACTTCTTCTTCAACTACACCATTCAAGGAAGTTGTCTTGAATCCATCTGGTGTATCTTCTATTTCATCACTTTTATATTTCTCAATGCTGCCATCTGCAACATGCTTGATTTGATAGTTCCATTTGGAAGTCATGGCAAACTTCCCTTCATGTCTTAGGATTACATCCCAAACATCATTCTTCATGATCGACGGATCATGGCATTTCATTTCTTCATCCCAGATCCTGGGAACTTCAATATCTTCAATATCTTCAATAGATATCTTTGTTGCTGGAGCAAATGTTGTAGTTCTTCTTTTGTAGGAGATGGCATACGATCTTTCCTACACAACAAGTTAAATTGCATGATTAGAAAACATCTCATAGTTTCCAGAACAAATTCTTACACATAAAGAAATATGCCATACAGTCATGCAATTATCTTAGCCAATGCTTCAATACAACATTTATCCATATTCCATAACTTTCTAGATGCCTTCCAATCTCTACCAGAACATTGTTAAGAGTGTGCACAACTCCCAACATGTCAGCAAAGAGGTTTCATTCTAGATAAGTAGCAATGGAATGTTGTACAGTGCCATAGGCCACTTACCCATGCATATTAGGAGTATACTGTTCATCAATGCAAGTATTCTAATATGCATAATACACAACCTAATTCTAGGAACATCAGTATATACATTATTGAACAGTATTATTTAAGAAATGACAATTCAAATACTTATCTTTGTTTGTTCGTTGGGTGGACTCCCTCTGAGTCTTCGCTTCCTTGCAGGAGCTGCTGGAGTCCTAATCTGAAGTAGCTTCTTCTACACCTTTCTGTTGTGGGATGTAGAGAGATGGTCAACTCCCTCTGAATATCTGCATCCTTTCATAAACCACTGGAGTGTACTCCCTCTTGATCTTTGCTTCCTGGATTACCTGTCCTTGAACTTACATTCATCCTTGGTTCCTATGCATGCTTATTAGTATCATGATTGTGTTATCCTTGTGATCTCATATAAAATCATACATTCATTAGTATACTATTAAAACACAATAATCTCAAGCATGTATAGTCATGATCATTTCAAACAGAAAATAATAAGCATTAGCATTCAAGGTTTATGTAGAATTCTTAAGGTTAGTCAAATCATAAGAAACATAACATGTCTAATCCTATAATTACTCAAACCTATGACTCTTCAGGTTAGTTGAATCATCAATCAAGATAAGAGATATATTATGCATAAGACCTGTGATTATTCAAACCTATACCTTCATGATTCTTCTGGTTAGTCATATCATCAATTAAGGTAAGAAACATAATATGCATACAACCATGATTATTCAAACCTATGACTTCATGAATAATCATTATCAACAACAGTATAAGATCCTAACACAAGGTAGGATTCTAACTTGATATAGGAAAAACATACCTGGATTAGCATGCTAGCTATTTATGTCTAACATACTCACATGATGTCTTCTTGTTCTTCTTCAATGACTTGTGCTAGTAACCTGTATATCTCATAGGTTAACTATTATAAAACCAAGTTATACATACCTCGTAAATGGATCTTCTATGAGATCCATGACAATGGATGAATCTTTGTCCTCATGATCATATGTTCTTGGACCAGAACATGATTTGTCTTTCTTGGTGTACCTTTCATGTTAGTAGACAACATAAACCTCATACAACACCATAATGCATTAGTACAATCATAAGTGTCAACACCCTAACCAATGAATATCTTCTATCATGCATTCATAATTTTGTTAAGGTGATACGACAAATCTAAAATCAAAATTGTACTAACCGTAATAACATGAAGACAAACATACCATAAACTTAATCATGGACAAATATCGAAACATACCTCGATGAGTCATACCTGTCGAGATCGCTTGTAATCTTCTTATATAAGGCCTTAGCCTCATCTCCTTCTGAAACATGAACTTCTTCACTCATGCAGATGATCAATCCATCTTCTAGGATTAACCCAATCCACTTGATTTGCAAGAACTGGACCTTGAGCTGGATATGGGTTTGTCAGAGAAACCCCAAAATTTCAAACTTTGAATTTCAAACTTCTGACAGGATAGAAATATGCGCCTTGATGAGCTGATCAAACTGGTATATTCAGAATTTGAAAACTGCAAAGTTTCACTCCTCAATTTTGCTTTTGAAACTTCTGGATTCACTGGACGTGACCCTGAACTGGGGTTTGATGAAGCCCACTCTTCCACCCAATCAAAATGTTTGATCCAAATCTCTAAGCGTCTATTTTTCTAAGGAGCTTCCAGCCGTGGTCACAGATTTCAAAAATTCCCATTTTTACAGAAGCCCTAATTTTCCACTTTTCTGATCAAAGTCCCGAACTAGGGTCTAATCAAGCCCGGCCTTCTGCCCAACCAAAAATTCTGATCTTGGTATTTAAATTTCTATTTTGATGAGTAGCATCCAGTCGTGGTCTCCGATTACAAAAATTCCAACTTTTTCCAAAGCCCTAAATTCCGGAAGCCATGAATGAAGGTACTCAAAAATAATTATGTTTTGACAGAAATATGTACCTGATTGTTTCTGGTGTAACTCTGATCTTTTTGATCCACATGGTCTGACAAAGTTTCCTTAGATAGCCTAACCTGTTATCTTTCCATCCTGACAGGTTTTACCTCAATTGGATTCTCTGAGAGAGAGTTATGCCAAGTGTCGCAACGTGACCTGTTTTGGGATAATTCAGGAGAGCTAACTTGTATGGCGTGCCACGTGTCACTGTTTGAACTTCAGCCTCTGAAAACGTTTCCTCAGATATCTTGGCCTGTTATCTTTCCATCATGACAGGTCTGACCTCAATTGGACTCCCTGAGAGAGAGTTATGCCAAGTGTCGCAACGTGACCTGTTTATGGGATAATACAGGAGAGCAAACTTGTACGGTGTTCCACGTGTCACTGGTTCAACTTCGTCCTCTGAAAACGTTTTCTGAGATAGTACAGACTGTGTAATACCTGTCACTTTTTACGAAATTTCATTTGGAGCTTCCTAGCCTAAGATATGACCTTTTTCCCAAGGTCACCTGATTTTGACTCAGATCTGGAAGAGGCAGAAACCCTATATTGTACAGATCATAAATCACAAAGTACAACGAATTAGAGGTTGTCCTTTGGACACAAGGTACCTGGAGATCTTAGCTTCGGCATGTAACAATTTCAGATCCGAAAACTTCGCCAAAACGGATTTATAGCGAAAGTTCTACAATGAATGGTTTTTGCTATATCAAGCCCTAGCATCGTAAGTGCAACAAGTGTCATACATGCCATATCATGCCTTCTTTCAGGCTAGCTCTGATACCATGTTAAATTTTCTGAATTTACTTCAATATGATCTAGGATATTAACTGAGAGAACAACATGTACAGCATATCTACAGCATATCAATCATGGAGACAATAATGCAAGCACACAAGAGACACAAAGATTTACTTGGGGAAAACCATAAAGGTGAAAAACCCCAATAACTTCCTCAGAGATAGATAGAGCAATGATACAACCAACCAAGAGAGATATCCATAACCTAGCAGCAGATCCTCCTCCTCCATAAGTGCGCCACTCCCCCTTGAGTGCATGAGTGAGAAGTGAGTGAGTAAATAGAGTGCCTCTCGCACTCTATTTATACTTGACTTGACTTGCCTTTTTACCTAACTCATGTAGGCTCAAACTTAACCACATAACATAATGCTGACTGGGCCGACCCCCCAATAGGGTGGTCTAATAACCCTTCGACCCACATGACTTATACAGGGCCGACCCCAACAAGGTGGTCTAATAACCCATCAAGTATAAGTTACGACACTTACAATATAAATAACGACACTTCCGTATAGAGGAATAATAACATCTCTATAGGAATACAATATACATATATGTGAAATACATTCTGAAGTTACATATACATCAACAGATGAAGGACTTAAATAGTAAGTTCTTAAGTCTGTTAAGGTATGAGCCGTATTTTGTCGAAGAGAAACCAAAAATACAGCGGTTTCTTAGCTGTCTGCCCTATCATATCAAGGACAGAATTGAATATGATAACCCCAAAACGCTGGAAGAGGCTATGCGAAAGGCTAATTTCTGTTATGAACAGAATAAAAAGAAAGAAGGGATAGCTAGCTGGAAAGCTAAAAAGAACAACAATCAGCCTGAGTACAGGAAAAAGGAGTTTGTACCCCAGAAAAGCTTCAAAAATAACAAGAACAGAACCCTGTTTAATGGTAAAAACTTCCAGGGGAGCAAAAATGGAGTTACTAATAATTCCAGTAACTTCAAGGGCAACAAGGAGGTTCCTAACAATCATGGAAACTACACTAAGAATTTTGAACGAAAGGAACCTGTTAAGTGCTGGGAATGCAATGGCCCACACTATGCTTCAGTTTGCCCAAATCAAAAGAAACAAATCAGCAATATTCATACTATTCAAGATGAAATGACTGTTGGAGACTTTGCAGAGACTATGCCCCGAATCAATGCAGCGTTGGAAAATCGCCAAGCTGACTATCAAACTTCCATGGTGGAAGTAGGAGGTATGATTAACAAAACCCCTGTAACTATTTTAATAGATCCAGGTGCTAGCCTTAGTTACATTTCACCACATATAGTAGAAAAATGTAATCTCACTGTTGAAAGATTTGATAATTCTTGGTCTGTACAACTAGCTACTGGGGCAAAAAGGAAAGTAAATCGTTATGTTAAGGAATGTGTCCTAGATATGGATGATTTTAAGACTACAGTTAAATTAAATGTTTTGCCACTTGGCTCTTATGACATACTTATCGGGATGGACTGGTTAGAACAGCATAGGGTAGTTTTAAACTGTTTTGACAAAACTTTTAGATGTGTAAACAGTAATGGACAGCCTGTAACTGTTAGGGGTATTCCTAGGAAAATAGTAGTCAGGCAGATTTTTGCTTTACAACTTAAAGAGGCAGTCAGAAAAGGATGCAAAACCTATGCTGTAACTATTACAGATGAGACAGTTAAGTCTAAATTTAGCAAGAAAACAGTAGAGGATATCCCTGTAGTAAAAGAATTTATTGATGTTTTTCCTGAGGAAATCCCAGAATTAGCTCCCAAGAGAGAACTGGATTTTACAATTGAGTTGGTACCAGGTGCTGTACCCAGTTCAAAGGCTCCATATCGTATGAATATTTTGGAGCTTAATGAATTAAAAACTCAGTTAAAGGATTTAATAGACAAGAATTACATTCGACCCAGTGTATCCCCATGGGGAGCACCAGTAAATTTTGTTAAAAAGAAGGACGGAACTATGCGACTTTGCATAGATTATCGTCAACTGAACAAGATGACAATTAAAAACAGATATCCGTTACCTCGCATAGATGATCTGTTTGATCAGCTACGTGGAGCTACGGTGTTCTCTAAGATAGACCTGAGATCGGGTTATCATCAGGTGAGGATTAAAGAAGAAGATATTTTCAAAACAGCTTTCAGAACAAGGTATGGACATTACGAATTTGTCGTAATGCCATTTGGGCTTACTAACTCCCCAGCTGTCTTTATGTGCTTAATGAACAACATAATGCACAAATACTTAGATAAATTTGTTGTCGTATTCATCGATGACATTTTAATTTATTCTAAGAATGAAGAGGAGCATAAAGAACACTTACGGATAGTCTTACAAGAACTAAGAGAGCAGCAGCTATTTGCGAAGTTCAATAAGTGTGACTTCTTCAAAGACGAAATCCAGTACTTAGGACATGTAGTCACCAAGGAAGGGATTTCAGTTGATCCTGAAAAGATCCGGGCAATTGAAGAGTGGCCAGTACCAAAAGACGTAACAGATGTTAGATCCTTCATGGGAATTACCGGTTACTACCGGAGATTCATTGAAGGCTTTTCAAAAATAGCCAACCCAATCACTTCCTTGCAAAAGAAAGGCAAGAAGTTTGATTGGAACGTGAAGTGTGAAGAAAGCTTTAAGAAACTTAAGACTTTATTGACAAGTGCGCCTATTCTTAGAATAGCAAACCCTAATAAAGATTTCTTGGTTTGCAACGATGCTTGTAATGACGGTCTAGGTGGAGTGTTGACTCAAGATGGACATGTCATTGCCTACGAATCTAGGAAGCTGAAAATTCATGAAAAGAATTATCCCACTAATGATTTGGAACTGGCTGCTGTTATCCATGCTTTAAAGATGTGGCGACAACACTTAATAGGCAGAAAGTTTATTCTACTGACTGATAAGGGTCTGAAATACCTTTTAGACCAGCCTAACTTAAATGCAAGACAAGCCAGGTGGTTGGCCTTCTTAAGTGAATACGATTTTGAAATTCAGCACATAAAAGGAAAGGAAAATAAGGTGGCTGATGCTTTGAGCAGAAATGCAAGGCTGAATTTTGTATCAGCCAGCAGCACTTATACCTCTGATTTGAATGAACAGTTGGCTGAAGGGATAAAATCAGATGAAAATTATTAGCACTTACAAGCTACAGCTAAAGAAGCACCTACAGAGAGTTTGATAAAGGGTTATAGTCTAAATGAAGATGGATTTTTATTGTTTAAAGACAGGCTGTATGTTCCAAATGTACTATACCTAAGGTTAAACTGTTAATTATGGACGAAGTTCATAAAACCCTTACTCAGGGAATCCAGGCTACCAGAAAACTGTCACTATGCTGCGAAAATATTATTTCTGGCCTAATATGAAATCTGAAATAGCTGAGTATATAGCTAGATGTTTAGACTGTCAACAGTTAAAAACATAACACCAGCATCTAGCTGGGTTATTGCAACCTTTTCCTATTCCTAGTTGGAAATGGGAGATAATTAGTTTAGATTTCATTACTGGATTACCCAAAAATCAACATCAGAATGATTCAATTATGGTGGTAGTCGATAAATTAAGCAAATCAACACAATTTATTCCTATTAAAACCACTTACAAGGCTGCAAACATAGCTAATATATTTTTGAAACAGATTTTTCGGTTACATGGTGTCCCAAAAGTTATTATATCAGACAGGGATCCTAAATTCACAGGGAATTTCTGGAAATCTTTGTTTAAAGGATTAAACACCACACTGAATTTCAACACTTCCTTCCATCCTCAGACGGACGGACAAACTGAAAGAGTTAATCAGGTATTAGAGGATCTGCTACGGATGTATGTTAAAGATCAACCAGGTAAGTGGGAGGATTATTTACATTTAGCAGAATTTACATACAATAACAGTTATCAATCGTCAGCTAAGTTTAGTCCTTTTGAAATTCTGTATGGATGTAAATGTAACACTCCTATCTCTTGGAGTAATCCAGTAGATAGATTAGTGTTAGGTCCTGATTTGTTAAAAGAGATGGAACAGATTGTGAAACAAGTGCAGGTAAATTTGAAGATTGCCCAGGATCGGCAAAAGAGTCAAGCAGATTTGAAAAGAACTCCTAAAGAGTTCCAGGTAGGTGAACATGTGTTCATCAAGGTAAGGCCAAAGAAGAGCTCCCTAAGACTGGGAAGTTGTGCAAAATTAGCGCCACGTTACTGTGGTCCATTTGAAATTTTATCTAGGATTGGTTAAGTTGCTTATCAGCTAGCCTTACCACCTAATTTAAAAGTACACAATGTTTTTCATATTTTTGTTCTGAAAAAGTATGTTCATGATACTACTCATGTTATTGAATGGAACATTGTACAGGTAGAACCAGAAGGGGAAGTTCTGGTGGAACCGGATTGTATCCTTGGGAGGAGGGAAATTACTCTGCCGAACCGCACCATTGGACAGCTAAAGGTGCAATGGAAGCACCTTAGTCCTGAGGAAGCTACCTGGGAACTGGAAAGTAAGATGCGGGAAGCATACCCAAATCTATTCCAGCAGGTGGCTGAGGATGAAGAATAAGTAACATCGAGGACGATGTTACATTTTAAGGGGGTGTGTATGTCACATACCCCAATTTTGCAAAAATAATGTAATTATTTTATTATATTCCTAAGACATTATGTTAAATTTAATGCTAAGTAGGAATTGATGACTCAGCAGAGTCACCAGAAATGGAATGTAATTCTGAATATTTTATTATTAATAAATAAATTATGGAGACAACAGCATGGGAGAGCTGTTAAAAGAGGTTACTGGTCTAACTGCTGGAAGGAACTAGGTGGAAAGGCAAAAGACAAGTTCCAGCATCCTCAAACACTTCCTAAGTTGCAGGTGGCAACTTCCCTATATTTTGGGGTCATGATTCCCCAAGAAAGTGGAATCTGAACAGGTGGCTCATTAATGACAGTTAGCCCAACTAAGACCTAGGCAATCTTTTAAATAGTACTCAATGAACTGAGCTGGGGGTTCAACATAGTTCTGGAGGGAGAATACATTTAGGTGAATGCTATTCAGGAGTCCCATTGAGGAAGTGGGAAAAACAGTAAGGAAGTGGTTTGAGAGGGATGTTGCAGTAACTTGGTTCCAGTTTAGCTATTTGGCTGAGTGAATTTTTTTGCTACACCTAGTTCCAGCCAGTGAGACCAGAGCAAGCTCAGGGGTCCTGAGAAGTGATGTCTAGGCGCTCTCCAGGAATTGGTAGGGAGGAACGGCATCCCATTGCTGTTGTTGTCTACAGAAACATGTTTTTCTACTGATTTGTGCTGTTATTGAATCTGAATAAATGCATGATTTTGTTTATCTTCTATTGTTTGAAGAATAATTAATCTGAGTAACAAGTTTAGAAAAGTTAAAAATCTCAGAATATCCATAGTAAGAATTGTTAAGAGTTATTATGCTTTCCGTATCGTTAATATGAGATATGTAATTAGAAAAGTTGATATTTCAGTCTAGCATTAGTTAACTGGATAGAGTTACAGTGTTTTATTTTATTTTATTTTTTTAAATCAAGTAAGAATTCAGTATTTCCAATCAGATATCTATGCTGCATTCGATATGATTATAATATATTGTTTTCAAAATATCAGTAGTAATAACTTATTATTACATAGTTTTATCAGTATAGGATACACTACTTATAGTACTTATAGTAAGATAGATAACATTTCAAAAGAATGACAGTCATGGTAGATTATTTATTCCATTACACAGACCTTAATTCAATTCACCCCGTCATTACTTGTCAACTAAATTAATTATGCAGAAACCATAACTGATAGGACATCACCAAGATTGTAACAATATTAAACAAAAAAATCTAGACTCCATTTTTATAAACCAAAGGAATAACAGGACAATAGTTCAGCCCTCTGACAAGGTAAATCTTTGTTTTAAATCATCGACTGGGCTCTTAGTTATTAATAGAAGTATAGTCGAAAACCTAGTTAACAATTATCCTTTTATTATTATCAAACAAAAAAATAGTGCAGGAAAACCAAACAGAGTTCTAATTTCGAGCTTTAACATCCTCAAAATATCTTACCCTAAGCTCCTTACTATGACAGAATCTTAAAACATATTAAATGATTGAGCAGATAAGTGTTATTACAAACAAGAAATTGGAATGAACCCTTTCGTTTCGAGTTTGTAACCATTAAGAATTTCTTTTGTAACGAATACCTGAACCAAACAAAACAAATAGAACAGTTTCCAGCTCATCTTTTTATTTCTCACTCAACTCACAGTATCGACAAAGTAATGCTCTTTTCGTCATAACAATTTTGTTACCATTTTTTTTAACTATTGACTCAAACCCTATCTTCCTGATAGTATTAACAAGTTAATTTTTTTTTTATCAAGACATACTTTCATTTTGGCCGCAGCCTCTTTCATAACACAAACATTATATAAAAACTGAAGATTTACAACTACATGCATTCACACCAGTTCGCATATACAGGAGGAAATCCTTTAATATATTATGTCATCCAAAATCAAGTTGGATACACTTACTACTTCAAATATAGGAAACAATATTTTAACAGTCTATTTATTTTAGAACCCTAGTAACCACTCTAAACGAGTGATGAATTTTCGGTAATAAACATAAAAACAACGACCGTATCCACACCTACAGGACAGGCTCACGGCCTATTACCCTTCGAGGGTTTTCACATTTAAAACTTCAGTAACAAACCCTAATCATCAAACGCAAACATGATAGCTTACAAACAACTGAAGCAGTATCACTCTAGTTACCACGCAGGGTTTAACCCCTTGACAATTCAATTAAAGATACAGCCAATTTTAACAAACCGCTGTAAATTTTCGTGTCACTGCCAGACCGAAAACCAAACCCTACAGTGCAAACAACCCACAAGGAGGACTTGCCATGGTAGAACCAGGCTTACCCGGATTTGCAACCGACAGCCGAAGCCTGAGTTATCCACAATGCGAAGGGAGTCCGAGCCTGCAACAAAACAAAAGCATTATCAATAATCACATTCATATATATATAAAGGACGAGTCTTAAAAACAACTTGTTGTGTTCAGAAAGGCAAGGATGAACCTATAAGCTTACCGAGGTTGAATGCAGACATGTACAGTGGGTAGGATGATAGCCCTAAGCAGCAGAAGGGCGAACCCCTCTCGTTCATCACCACGAACAAGATGAATGCTAACAAGGAGTATGTGCTACAGTGGAAACATCAACACAAAACCGAGCTACAGTTCATGGCCACGCCGTGACAGAGATTCTACGGTTAACCAAACTTCAAACCCTAGATTTTTACCAGCTACAGTTACTAAATTAACGCATATATATGACTCTCAGACGAGGCCGTGGGAAATATGAAGGCTGAGACAGCATGCAAACGGTTAGCACATGGAAATAATGGCGACCAGACCTGTGTCTGAGCTCAAAGGATAAACCCTAGGTACAAAACACACTCATAGAGGTCGACAGTCAATCCTAAAGGTTTCCAAATGATCATATTAAGCAAGGGAACTGTAATAACCTGCAACTGAACCAACAGTGCCATAGCATAGCTCGGACCTGGAGAGGTAACAGGGAAAGACCCGAGCCCGAAGGCGGTGGATAATGACGAAGTAGGGTTATACCCATGATTTATATCGCCAAGCACTTGGCTCTCATGCAACCACATAGCAGTTTAAATATTTGCATGAGAGTGGGTCGAGATTCTAATGTTGAGACCAAAAAGTTTTCAATGATTTTGTTTCCAAACCAAATTATAAGGGGAATAAACCCAATCATGGTAGAGGTGATTAACATCATGAAGCCGATAATGTATAAGGGTATTGGTACCATGTTTAACTTGTCATTTGTTCATAATGATATTAATACTTCCGAACCTTATGATGTGAACATCACATTGCCCTACAACCAACGAATATAGGCAATTGTTAATAATGTCTAAGATTTTAATGAAAAGGTCCATCCTTGTCAAATAAAACGTCATAGCTGGGATATTCCAAATGGTAATAAACTATAGTTGAATTTCAAGTTTTCTCCATGGAAAAGAAATGCTTTAAGCTTTGCTTATGAAAACATTAACACTTGCCCACAATCATTATAAGAATACAAATGTTAATGATGTTCAAACTTGCGATGAATTACTTAGCTTTTGGTATAGATACAAACTATGGTATAGATAAATAGAACGGTCATATATACAGGGTTGTAAGACCCTATAGCTTTTGTCATTCTTTTAGTAACCAAGAAATTTTGATAATACTTGGAGTCTGGAATATTATACAAGGAGATGGATTTCACATCAAAACTATTATTACAAAGATGACGTAACATTTAACTATAAGAAGTTCACAATAACTTAGCACCAAAAATTCTTATACTCTAACTATATTAAAACAACAACAGTTTGTGCTCCTCATTAAAAGACCCTATTATAGTGAAGTAGAGCTGGGCGTAGTAATTCTGAAAGAGCATCTTATAACTATTTAGAAATAAGAAAAGAAGATAATGGTAATTCCAGATCTTTTACTGTAAAGGTTGCAAAAATCCAAACAAAGTCTAACTTCAAAATGATGTGATAAGAGAAGACACGTAACATATGTCACCTGTGCATTCAAGCTGTCAATTGAAACTTTAATTCAAGTCAATTGAAAGGCATCATACAGTATCAGCATATAAACAAAAGATGGTTTGATTATCGTAATCCAGTGACTTGATATAGTGCTAAATAAGAGGTATTATTATTACAGCACGATATAACATCAAAAAAACAATACTCCATGGTGATACTTAAGTCTTTTTGATCAAGAACAAATAGTTATCATTTTCTCTTATAATTTCCGACTCGCTAACAGTAAGATGTATGAATATCACAGGAAAGGAGTTCTACCTTTACACATTTTGATAATCGACTAGCATGTATAGTTTTTGTTACTGACTGATTTGGGAAGATAAATGAATTTTAACACTTTAAAGATTTAATTGTCGCGACCGCACCTTACCTGTATATCTGTAAAGAGAAAGACAGTTTGATGCGTTAGCTCGAAGGCTAAGTAAGCCCAGTCTGCAATGGCAACTCCCCCTTGAGGTTCCAAATAATAAAACAATCAGTAACGGAAAAGAGAAAACAATAATAACATTTAAGTACAACAAACAAATCCTTCAGGCACATTTAAAACCATGTAATTTAATAGACAGTTAAAGTCAGCATTTAATAACATTAATTGTTATCTTAAAAAATTTTAAATTTTTTTGAAATTTTTGGGGTTTTGACATGTGGTATCAGAGCCAAGTTCAGACACTAGGCCTGGATGTGACTCCACTAGTTTCCGCAAAACAGTGACCATGAAAGAAAAATTTAAATATATAATGTACTAACTTATATTTCTGTTTCATGAAGCAGAGCAGAAAATTTTCCTTTTTCTGAATCTAATAGGCAGGTATGGAAAAGCTAGGAGAATATGCTGAGGAGGAATCTCCAAACACTGCGACAAGACAGATGTCGAGAGAACCTGTGACAGAGGAGGTAATTGCTCACTCCTCGGAACTGATGCAGACCATAAAAGGTTTAAAGATAGAGATAGAAATAGTCAAGAAGGATAATGAAAGGATTCTGAAAACTCAAGAGCATCTAAACCAGCTATTGATAGAAAAATTTCAGACAGAAGAAAGGAGCAAACGAGCTGACTCAGAGGAAGCTAGTCATCAAAGAGGGTCTAAAAGGATGAAACCAGCTAAATCTGACAGCAGTTCATCATCTGAATAAAGAAGGGAACAACACAGCTTTCGCACTACTAGTGACAGCAGTGAAGCTGAGCTGCACAACAGAAGGAAAAAGTACAGGCCTTATGAAGAAATTTTCGGGGAGTTTAAGAAAATAAAACCCCCAACTTTCAATGGAGAATATGAGACAGGAGAAGAGGCAGAATCCTGGTTATCCGAGATGAGAAAATATTTCCAGATTTATAACTATTGAAATCAGCTGAAGGCACGAATGGCTATCTACAACCTTTCTGGAAAGGCGGATATATGGTGGCAAGACCTGAAAAGGGTCAAGCGGATTAATGAAAAAGAAGTCAATTGGAGTACTTTTAAAAGGTATTTCAAAAAGAAATTTCTGTCCGAACAGTATTATGAGGAGAGGGCCAAGGAATTTTATGAATTAAAGCTAGGATCTATGACGATGAAGGACTTAAATAGTAATTTCTTAAGTCTGTTAAGGTATGTGCCGTATTTTGTCGAAGAGAAACAAAAGATACAGCGGTTTCTTAGCTGTCTGCCCTATCATATCAAGGATAGAATTGAATATGATAACCCCAAAATGCTGGAAGAGGCTATGCGAAAGGCTAATTTCTGTTATGAACAGAATAAAAAGAAAGAAGGGATAGCTAGCTGGAAAGCTAAAAAGAACAGCAATCATCCTGAGTACAGGAAAAAGGAGTTTGTACCCCAAAAAAGCTTCAAAAATAACAAGAACAGAACCCTGTTTAATGGTAAAAACTTCCAGGGGAGCAAAAATGGAGTTACTAATAATTCTAGTAACTTCAAGGGCAGCAAGGAGGTTCCTAAGAATCATGGAAACTACACTAAGAATTTTGAACGAAAGGAACCTGTTAAGTGCTGGGAATGCAATGGCCCACACTATGCTTCAGTTTGCCCAAATCGAAAGAAACAAATCAGCAATATTCATACTATTCAAGATGAAATGAGTGTTGGAGACTTTGCAGGGACTATGCCCCGAATCAATGCATCGTTGGAAAATTGCCAAGCTGACTATCAGACTTCCATGGTGGAAGTAGGAGGTATGATTAACAAAACCCCTGTAACTATTTTAATAGATCCAGGTGCTAGCCTTAGTTACATTTCACCACATATAGTAGAAAAATGTAATCTGATTGTTGAAAGATTTGATAATTCTTGGTCTGTACAACTAGCTACTGGGGAAAAAAGGAAAGTAAATTGTTATGTTAAGGAATGTGTCCTAGATATGGATGATTTTAAGACTACAGTTAAATTAAATGTTTTGCCAGTTGGCTCTTATGACATACTTATCGGGATGGACAGGTTAGAACAACATAGGGTAGTTTTAAACTATTTTGACAAAACTTTTAGATGTGTAAACAGTAATGGACAACCTGTAACTGTTAGGGGTATTCCTAGGAAAACAATAGTCAGGCAGATTTTTGCTTTACAACTTAAAAAGGCAGTCAGAAAAGGATGCAAAACCTATGTTGTAACTATTACAGATGAGACAATTAAGTCTGAATTTAGCAAGAAAACAGTAGAGGATATCCCTGTAGTAAAAGAATTTATTGATGTTTTTCCTGAGGAAATCCCAGAATTACCTCCCAAGAGAGAACTGGATTTTACAATTGAGTTGGTACCAGGTGTTGTACCCAGTTCAAAGGCTCCATATCGTATGAATATTTTGGAGCTTAATGAATTAAAAACTCAGTTAAAGGAGTTAATAGACAAGAATTACATTCGACCCAGTGTATCCCCTTGGGGAGCACCAGTAAATTTTGTTAAAAAGAAGGACGGAACTATGCGACTTTGCATAGATTATCGTCAACTGAACAAGATGACAATTAAAAACAGATATCTGTTACCTCGCATAGATGATCTGTTTGATCAGCTATGTGGAGCTACGGTGTTCTCTAAGATAGACCTGAGATCGTGTTATCATCACTTGAGGATTAAAGAAGAAGATATTTTCAAAACAGCTTTCAGAACAAGGTATGGACATTACGAATTTGTCGTAATGCCATTTGGGCTTACTAACGCCCCAGCTATCTTTATGTGCTTAATGAACAACATAATGCACAAATACTTAGATAAATTTGTTGTCGTATTCATCGATGACATTTTAATTTATTCTAAGAATGAAGAGGAGCATAAAGAACACTTACGGATAGTTTTACAAGAACTAAGAGAGCAGCAGCTATTTGCGAAGTTTAGTAAGTGTGACTTCTTCAAAGACGAAATCCAGTACTTAGGACATGTAGTCACCAAGGAAGGGATTTCAGTTGATCCTGAAAAGATCTGGGCAATTGAAGAGTGGCCAGTACCAAAAGACGTAACAGATGTTAGATCCTTCATGGGAATTACCGGTTACTACCGGAGATTCATTGAAGGCTTTTCAAAAATAGCCAACCCTATCACTTCCTTGTAAAAGAAAGGCAAGAAGTTTGATTGGAACGTGAAGTGTGAAGAAAGCTTTAAGAAACTTAAGACTTTATTGACAACTGCGCCTATTCTCAGAATAGCGGACACTAATAAAGATTTCGTGGTTTGCACCGATGCTTGTAATGACGGTCTAGGTGGAGTGTTGACTCAGGATGGACATGTCATTGCCTACGAATCTAGGAAGCTGAAAATTCATGAAAATAATTATGCCACTTATGATTTGGAACTAGCTGCTGTTATCCATGCTTTAAAGATGTGGCGACACCACTTAATAGGCAGAAAGTTTATTCTACTGACTGATAATAAGGGTCTGAAATACCTTTTAGACCAGCCTAACTTAAATGCAAGACAATCCAGGTGGTTGGCCTTCTTAAGTGAATACGATTTTGAAATTCAGCACATAAAAGGAAAGGAAAATAAGGTGGCTGATGCTTTGAGCAGAAATGCAAGGCTGAATTTTGTATCAGCCAGCAACACTTATACCTCTTATTTGAATGAACAGTTGGTTGAAGGGATAAAATCAGATGAAAATTATCAGCACTTACAAGCTACAGCTAAAGAAGCACCTACAGAGAGTTTGATAAAGGGTTATAGTCTAAATGAAGATGGATTTTTATTGTTTAAAGACAGGCTGTATGTTCGAAATGTACCTAAGGTTAAACTGTTAATTCTGGATGAAGTTCATAAAACCCCTTACTTAGGGAATCCAGGCTACCAGAAAACTGTCACTATGTTGCGAAAAGATTATTTCTGGCCTAATATGAAATCTGAAACAGCTGAGTATATAGCTAGATGTTTAGACTGTCAACAGGTAAAAACAGAACACCAGCATCCAGCTGGGTTATTGCAACCTTTGCCTATTCCTAGTTGGAAATGGGAGATAATTAGTTTAGATTTCATTACGGGATTACCCAAAAATCATCATCATAATGATTCAATTATGGTAGTAGTCGATAAATTAAGCAAATCAGCACACTTTATTCCTATAAAAACTACTTACAAGGCTGCAAACATAGCTGATATCTTTTTGAAACAGATTTTTCGGTTACATGGTGTCCCAAAAGTTATTATATCAGACAGGGATCCTAAATTCACAGGGAATTTCTGGAAATCTTTGTTTAAAGGATTAAACACCACACTGAATTTCATCACTTCCTTCCATCCTTAGACGGACGGACAAACTGAAAGAGTTAATCAGGTATTAGAGGATCTGCTAAGGATGTATGTTAAAGATCAACCAGGTAAGTGGGAGGATTATTTACATTTAGCAGAATTTGCATACAATAACAGTTATCAATCGTCAACTAAGTTTAGTCGTTTTGAAATTCTGTATGGACGTAAATGTAACACTCCTATCTCTTGGAGTAATCCAGTAGATAGATTAGTGTTAGGTCCTGATTTGTTAAAAGAGATGGAACAGATTGTGAAACAAGTGCAGGTAAATTTGAAGATTGCCCAGGATCGGCAAAAGAGTCAAGCAGATTTGAAAAGAACTCCTAAAGAGTTCTAGGTAGGTGAACATGTGTTCATCAAGGTAAGGCCAAAGAAGAGCTCCCTAAGACTGGGAAGTTGTGCAAAATTAGCGCCACGTTACTGTGGTCCATTTGAAATTTTATCTAGGATTGGTCAAGTTGCTTATCAGCTAGCCTTACCACCTAATTTAAAAGTACACAATGTTTTTCATATTTCTGTTCTGAAAAAGTATGTTCATGATACTACTCATGTTATTGACTGGAACATTGTACAGGTAGAACCAGAAGGGAAAGTTCTGGTGGAACCGGATTGTATCCTTGGGAGGAGGGAAATTACTCTGCGGAACCGCACCATTGGACAGCTAAAGGTGCAATGGAAGCACCTTAGTCCTGAGGAAGCTACCTGGGAACTGGAAAGTAAGATGCAGGAAGCATACCCAAATCTATTCCAGCAGGTGGCTGAGGATGAAGAATAAGTAAAATCGAAGACGATGTTACATTTTAAGGGTGTGTGTATGTCACATACCCCAATTTTGCAAAAATAATGTAATTATATTTCTAAGACATTATGTTAAATTTAATGCTAAGTAGGAATTGATGACGCAGCAGAGTCACCAGAAATGGAATGTAATTTTGAATATTTTATTATTAATAAATAAATTATGGAGACAACAGCATGGGAGAGCTGTTAAAAGAGGTTACTGGTCTAACCGGTGGAAGGAACTAGGTGGAAAGGCAAAAGACAAGTGGCAGCATCCTCAAACACTTCCTAAGTTGCAGGTGGCAACTTCCCTATATTTTGGGGTCATGATTCCCCAAGAAAGTGGAATCTGAGCAGGTGGCTCATTAATGACAGTTAACCCAACTAAGACCTAGGCAATCTTTTAAATAGTACTCAATGAACTGAGTTGGGGGTTCAACATAGTTCTGGAGGGAGAATACATTCAGGTGAATGCTATTCAGGAGTCCCATTGAGGAAGTGGGAAAAACAGTAAGGAAGTGGTTTGAGAGGGATGCTGCAATAACTTGGTTCCAGTTTAGCTATTTGGCTAAGTGAATTGTTTTGCTGCACCTAGTTCCGGCCAGGGAGACCAGAGCAATCTCGGGGGTCCTGAGAAGTGTTGTCTGGGCACTCTCCAGGAATTGGTAGGGAGGAACAGCCTCCCATTGCTGTTGTTGTCTACAGAAACAGGTTTTTCTACTGATTTGTGCTATTATTGAATCTGAATAAATGCATGATTTTGTTTATCTTCTATTGTTTGAAGAATAATTAATCTGAGTAACTAGTTTAGAAAAGTTAAAAATCTCATAATATCCATAGTAATAATTGTTAAGAGTTATTATGCTTTCTGTATCGTTAATATGAGATATGTAATTAGAAAAGTTGATATTTCAGTCTAGCATTAGTTAACTGGATAGAGTTACTGTGTTTTTTTTGTTTTTTGTTTTTAAATCATGTAAGAATTCAGTATTTCCAATCAGATATCTATGCTGCATTCGATATGATTATAATATACTGTTTTCAAAATATCAGTAGTAATAACTTATTATTACATAGTTTTATCAGTATAGGATACAGTACTTATAGTAAGATAGATAACATTTCAGAAGAATGACAGTCATGGTAGATTATTTATTCCATTACACAGACCTTAATTCAATTCACCCCGTCATTACTTGTCAACTAAATTAATTATGCAGAAACCATAACTGATAGGACATCACCAAGATTGTAACAGTATTAAACAAAAGAATCTAGACTCCATTCTTAAAAACCAAAGGAATAACAGGACAGTAGTTCAGCCCTCTGACAAGGTAAATCTTTGTTTTAAATCATCCACTAGGCTCTTAGTTATTAATAGAAGTATAGTCGAAAACCTAGTTAACAATTATCCTTTTATTATTATCAAACAAAAAAATAGTGCAGGAAAACCAAACAGAGTTCTAATGTCGAGCTTTAACATCCTCAAAATATCTTACCCTAAGCTCCTTACTATGACAGAATCTTAAAACATATTAAAGGATTGAGCAGATAAGTGTTATTACAAACAAGAAATTGGAATGAACCCTTTCGTTTAGAGTTTGTTACCATTAAGAATTTCTTTTGTAACGAATACCTGAACCAAACAAAACAAATAGAACAGTTTCCAGCTCATCTTTTTATTTCTCACTCAACTCACAGTATCGACAGAGTAATGCTCTTTTCGTCATAACAATTTTATTACCATTTTTTTTAACTATTGACTCAAACCCTATCTTCCTAATAGTATTAACAAGTTAATTTTTTTTATTATCAAGACATACTTTCATTTTGGCCGCAGCCTCTTTCATAACACAAACATTATATAAAAACTGGAGATTTACAAATACATGCATTCACACCAGTTCGCATATACAGGAGGAAATCCTTTAATATATTATGTCATCCAAAATCTGGGTGGACACCCTTACTACTTCAAATATAGGAAACAGTATTTTAAGAGTCTATTTCTTTTAGAACCCTAGTAACCACTCTAAACGAGTGATGGATTTTCGGTAATAAACATAAAAACAGCGACCGTATCCACACCTACAGGACAGGCTCACGGCCTACTACCTTCGAGGGTTTTCACATTTAAAACTTCAGTAACAAACCCTAATCATCAAACGCAAGCATGATAGCTTACAAAAAACTGAAGCAGTATCACTCTAGTTACCACGCAGGGTTTAACCCCTTGACAATTCAATTAAAGATACAGCCAATTTTAACAAGCCGCTGTAAATTTTGGTGTCAGTGCCAGACCGAAAACCAAACCCTACAGTGCAAACAACCCACAAGGAGGACTTGCCATGGTAGAACCAGGCTTACCCGGATTTGCATCCGACAGCCGAAGCCTGAGTTATCCACAATGCAAAGGGAGTCCCAGCCTGCAACAAAACAAAAGCATTATCAATAATCACATTCATATATATAAAAAGGACGAGTCTTAAAAACAACCTTGTTGTGTTCAGAAAGGCAAGGATGAACCTATAAGCTTACCGAGGTTGAATGCAGACATGTATAGTGGGTAGGATGATAGCCCTAAGCAGCAGAAGGGCGAACCGCTCTCGTTCATCACCACGAACAAGATGAATGCTAACAAGGAGTATGTGCTACAGTGGAAACATCAACACAAAACCGAGCTACAGTTCAAGGCCACGCCATGACAGAGATTCTACGGTAACCAAACTTCAAACCCTAGATTTTTACCAGCTACAGTTACTAAATTAACGCATATATATGACTCTCAGATGAGTCCGTGGACAATATGAAGGCTGAGACAGCATGCAAACGGTTAGCACACGGAAATAATGGCGACCAGACCTGTGACTGAGCTCAAAGGATAAACCCTAGGTACAAAACACACTCATAGAGGTCGAAAGTCAATCCTAAAGGTTTCCAAATGATCATATTAAGCAAGGGAACTGTAATAACCTGCAACTGAACCAACAGTGCCATAGCATAGCTCGGACCTGGAGAGGTAACAGGGAAAGACTCGAGCCCGAAGGCGGTGGATAATGACGAAGTAGGGTTATACCCATGATTTATATCGCCAAGCACTTGGCTCTCATGCAACCACGTTGCAGTTTAAATATTTGCATGAGAGTGGGTCGAGATTCTAATGTTGAGACCAAAAAGTTTTCAATGATTTTGTTTCCAAACCAAATTATAACGGGAATAAACCCAATCATGGTAGAGGTGATTAACATCATGAACCCGATAATGCATAAGGGTATTGGTACCATGTTTAACTTATCATTTGTTCATAATGATATTAATACTTCCAAACCTTATGATGTGAACATCACATTGCCCTACAACCAACGAATATAGGCAATTGTTAATAATGTCTAAGATTTTAATGAAAAGGTCCATCCTTGTCAAATAAAACGTCATAGCTGGGATATTCCAAATGGTAATAAACTATAGTTGAATTTCAAGTTTTCTCCATGGAAAAGAAATGCTTTAAGCTTTGCTTATAAAAACATTAACACTTGCCCACAATCATTATAAGAATACAAATGTTAATGATGTTCAAACTTGCGATGAATTACTTAGCTTTTGGTATAGATACAAACTATGGTATAGATAAATAGAACGGTCATATATACAGGGTTGTAAGACCCTATAGCTTTTTTCATTCTTTTAGTAACCAATACATTTTGATAATACTTGGAGTCTGGAATATTATACAAGGAGATGGATTTCACATCAAAACTATTATTACAAAGATGACGTAACATTTAACTATAAGAAGTTCACAATAACTTAGCACCAATAATTCTTATACTCTAACTATATGAAAACAACAACAGTTTGTGCTCCTCATTAAAAGACCCTATTATAGTGAAGTAGAGCTGGGCATAGTAATTCTGAAAGAGCATCTTATAACTATTTAGAAATAAGAAAAGAAGATAATGGTAATTCCAGATCTTTTACTGTAAAGGTTGCAAAAATCCAAACAAAGTCTAACTTCAAAATGATGTGATAAGAGAAGACACGTAACATATGTCACCTGTGCATTCAAGCTGTCAATCGAAACTTTAATTCAAGTCAATTGAAGGGCATCATACAGTATCATCATATAAACAAAAGATGGTCTGATTATCATAATCCAGTGACTTGATACAGTGCTAAATAAGAGGTATTATTATTACAGCACGATATAACATCAAAAAAACAATACTCCATGGTGATACTTAAGTCTTTTTGATCAAGAACAAATAGTTGTCATTTTCTCATATAATTTCCAACTCGCTAACAGTAAGATGTATGAATATCACAGGAAAGGAGTTCTACCTTTACACATTTTGATAACCGACTAGCATGTATAGTTTTTGTTACTGACTGATTTGGGCAGATAAATGAATTTTAACACTTTAAAGATTTAATTGTCGCGACCGCACCTTACCTGTATATCTGTAAAGAGAAAGACAGTTTGATGCGTTAGCTCGAAGGCTAAGTAAGCCCAGTCTGCAATGGAAACTCCCCCTTGAGGTTGCAAATAATAAAACAATCAGTAACGGAAAATAGAAAACAATAATAACATTTAAGTACAACAAAAAAATCCTTCAGGCACATTTAAAACCATGTAATTTAACAGACAGTTAAAGTCAACATTTAATAACATTAATTGTTATCTTAAAAAAATTTAAATTTTTTCAAAATTTTTGGGGTTTTGACATGTGGTATCAGAGCCAGGTTCAGACACTAGGCCTGGATGTGACTCCACTAGTTTCCGCAACACAGTGACCATGAAAGAAAAATTTAAATATATAATGTACTAACTTATATTTATGTTTCATGAAGCAGAGCAGAAAATTTTCCTTTTTTCGAATCTAATAGGCAGGTATGGAAAAGCTAGGAGAATATGCTAAGGAGGAATCTCCAAACACTGCGACAAGACAGATGTCGAGAGAACCTGTGACAGAGGAGGTAATTGCTCACTCCTCGAAACTGATGCAGACCATAAAAGGTTTAAAGACAGAGATAGAAACAGTCAAGAAGGATAATGAAAGGATTCTGAAAACTCAAGAGCAGCTAAACTAGCTATTGATAGAAAAATTTCAGACAGAAGGAAGGAGCAAACGAGCTGACTCAGAGGAAGCTAGTCATCAAAGAGGGTCTAAAAGGATGAAACCAGCTAAATCTGACAGCAGTTCATCATCTGAAGAAAGAAGGGAACAACACAGCTTTCACACTACTAGTGACAGCAGTGAAGATGAGTTGCACAACAGAAGGAAAAAGTAAAGGCCTTATGAAGAAATTTCTAGGGAGTTTAAGAAAATAAAACCCCCAACTTTCAATGGAGAATCTGAGACAGGAGAAGAGGCAAAATTTTGGTTATCCGAGATGAGAAAATATTTCCAGATTTATAACTATTGAAATCAGCTGAAGGCACGAATGGCTATCTACAACCTTTCTGGAAAGGCGGACATATGGTGGAAAGACCTGAAAAGGGTCAAGGGGATTAAAGAAAAAGAAGTCAATTGGAGTACTTTTAAAAGGTATTTCAAAAATAAATTTATGTCCGAACAGTATTATGAGGAGAGGGCCAAGGAATTTTATGAATTAAAGCTAGGATCTATGACGATGAAGGACTTAAATAGTAAGTTCTTAAGTCTGTTAAGGTATGTGCCGTATTTTGTCGAAGAGAAACCAAAAATACAACGGTTTCTTAGATGTCTACCCTATCATATCAAGGACAGAATTGAATATGATAACCCCAAAACGCTGGAAGAGGCTATGCGAAAGGCTAATTTCTGTTATGAACAGAATAAAAAGAAAGAAGGGATAGCTAGCTGGAAAGCTAAAAAGAACAGCAATCAGCCTGAGTACAGGAAAAAGGAGTTTGTACCCCAGAAAAGCTTCAAAAATAACAAGAACATAACCCTGTTTAATGGTAAAAACTTCCAGGGGAGCAAAAATGGAGTTACTAATAATTCTAGTAACTTCAAGGGCAGCAAAGAGGTTCCTAACAATCATGGAAACTACACTAAGAATTTTGAACGAAAGGAACCTGTTAAGTGCTGGGAATGCAATGGCCCACACTATGCTTCAGTTTGCCCAAATCGAAAGAAACAAATCAGCAATATTCATACTATTCAAGATGAAATGACTGTTGGAGACTTTGCAGGGACTATGCCCCGAATCAATGCAGCGTTGGAAAATCGCCAAGCTGACTATCAAACTTCCATGGTGGAAGTAGGAGGTATGATTAACAAAACCCCTGTAACTATTTTAATAGATCCAGGTGCTAGCCTTAGTTACATTTCACCACATATAGTAGAAAAATGTAATATGACTGTTGAAAGATTTGATAATTCTTGGTCTGTAGAACTAGCTACTGGGGCAAAAAGGAAAGTAAATTGTTATGTTAAGGAATGTGTCCTAGATATGGATGATTTTAAGACTACAGTTAAATTAAATTTTTAGCCACTTGGCTCTTATGACATACTTATCGGGATGGACTGGTTAGAACAGCATAGGGTAGTTTTAAATTGTTTTGACAAAACTTTTAGATGTGTAAACAGTAATGGACAACCTGTAACTGTTAGGGGTATTCCTAGGAAAACAGTAGTCAGGCAGATTTCTGCTTTACAACTTAAAAAGGCAGTCAGAAAAGGATGCAAAACCTATGCTGTAACTATTACAGATGAGACAATTAAGTCTGAATTTAGCAAGAAAACAGTAGAGGATATCCCTGTAGTAAAAGAATTTATTGATGTTTTTCCTGATGAAATCCCAGAATTACCTCCCAAGAGAGAACTGGATTTTACAATTGAGTTGGTACCAGGTGCTGTACCTAGTTCAAAGGCTCTGTATCGTATGAATATTTTGGAGCTTAATGAATTAAAAAATCAGTTAGAGTTAATAGACAAGAATTACATTCGACCCAGTGTATCCCCTTGGGGAGCACCAGTAAATTTTGTTAAAAAGAAGGACGGAACTATGCGACTTTGCATAGATTATCGTCAACTGAACAAGATGACAATTAAAAACAGATATCTGTTACCTCGCATAGATGATCTGTTTGATCAGCTACATGGAGTTACGGTGTTCCACGGGGGCTTCACTAGAAGGAAATATAATACCACGTTCATTCATATTGCGGTATTAAATATTCATGAAAACCAAACAAAATATTGCTTATATATTAAGGGGCAAAGGGTTTTTTTATTTAATGTAACAATACAAAAATACTTTGGGGTCTTTTTTATATGGGCGGGCTGACAAATATCCACCAAATGGAGATGGCGGATCATGACAGGATGAGAAATCGAGTTGAGGCAAGGCTCGAGCTTACCAGTACACAGGGAAATCACATCTTGAGGTATGCTTGAGGCCAGGGTGTTTTGTGGTGAAGTGGGTTTCCATTCGATCATAGTCGAGAGACACTGGTCATTGACAACCAACTATTACCAATAGCACTCAGCCAATTGTTACCAATAACATTGGGAGGCTATAAGCATCCAGGGCCTATTATAGGCCCTCGATAAGCCTTGGGGGATTGAATACCCAAGCACTCGTGCCTATTACAGGCCCTAGGAGGTTTAGTTAGCCTCCTAGATCTTGTTACAGGCCCTGGGGGCTTGGATACCTAGCCCACAACAGGCTTAGTCAGCGATTGGGGAATTGTAACATGCAATCTAAATGTTGTAATATGTGCATTGGCTCTAATGACATACAAGAAGTGATCTCCTATCTCTTCATTAGACCATTAGATGTTGCAAATCATAACGATATGTGGTTAAGTAATTGCATTGTGGGTGAAGTAATTTGCATCCACAATATACATCGAAAGAAACAAGGTGCATTGTAGAATGCATGTGGGGTCATAAGAGGGGTATCATATCAATATACTAGGTAGAAATATAAAGGGGTATAAAAAATGTTAATGAAAATATTGATACATACAATATCTAGTGAAAATAGGGGTTTATTTAAATTGGGAAGGCATATTGGGAGGGGGTTAAAAAAAATGATTTTGGAAGGTATTTTCCAATATTTAGTGAAATTGGGGGTATTGTTTCATATGCCACGAACGAACGTGCTATGATAGCGGTTTATTGAGTGAAGCCCCCGTGCGGTGTTCTCTAAGATAGACCTGAGATCGGGTTATCATCCAGTGAGGATTAAAGAAGAAGATATTTTAAAAACAGCTTTCAGAACAAGGTATGGACATTACGAATTTGTCGTATTGCCATTTGGGCTTACTAATGCCCCAGCTGTCTTTATGTGCTTAATGAACAACATAATGCAAAAATACTTAGATAAATTTGTTGTCGTATTCATCGATGACATTTTAATTTATTCTAAGAATGAAGAGGAGCATAAAGAACACTTACGGATAGTCTTACAAGAACTAAGAGAGCAGTAGCTATTTGCGAAGTTCAGTAAGTGTGACTTCTTCAAAGACGAAATCCAGTACTTAGGACATGTAGTCACCAAGGGATTTCAGTTGATCCTGAAAAGATCCGGGCAATTGAAGAGTGGCCACTACCAAAAGACGTAACAGATGTTAGATCCTTCATGGGAATTACCAGTTACTACCAGAGATTCATTGAAGGCTTTTCAAAAATAGCCAACCCAATCACTTCCTTGCAAAAGAAAGGCAAGAAGTTTGATTGGAACGTGAAGTGTGAAGAAAGCTTTAAGAAACTTAAGACTTTATTGACAACTGCACCTATTCTCAGAATAGCGGACCCTAATAAAGATTTCGTGGTTTGCACCGATGCTTGTAATGACGGTCTAGGCGGAGTGTTGACTCAGGATGGACATGTCATTGCCTACGAATCTAGGAAGCTGAAAATTCATGAAAAGAATTATGCCACTTATGATTTGGAAATGGCTGCTGTTATCCATGCTTTAAAGATGTGGTGACACCACTTAATAGGAAGAAAGTTTATTCTACTGACTGATAATAAGGGTCTAAAATACCTTTTAGACCAGCCTAACTTAAATGCAAGACAAGCCAGGTGGTTGGCCTTCTTAAGTGAATACGATTTCGAAATTCAGCACATAAAAGGAAGGGAAAATAATGTGGCTGATGTTTTGAGCAGAAATGCAAGGATGAATTTTGTATCAGCCAGCAGCACTTATACCTCTGATTTGAATGAACAATTGGCTGAAGGGATAAAATAAGATGAAAATTATCAGCACTTACAAGCTACAGCTAAAGAAGCACCTACAGAGAGTTTGATAAAGGGTTATAGTCTAAATGAAGATGGATTTTTATTGTTTAAAGACAGGCTGTATGTTCCAAATTTACCTAAGGTTAAACTGTTAATTCTGGACGAAGTTCATCAAAACCCCTTACTTAGGGAATCCAGGCTACCAGAAAACTGTCACTATGCTACGAAAAGATTATTTCTGGCCTAATATGAAATCTGAAACAGCTGAGTATATAACTAGATGTTTAGACTGTCAACAGGTAAAAATAGAACACCAGCATCCAGCTGGGTTATTGCAACCTTTTCCTATTCCTAGTTGGAAATGAGAGATAATTAATTTAGATTTCATTACGAGATTACCCAAAAATCAGCATCAGAATGATTCAATTATGGTGGTAGTCGATAAATTAAGCAAATCAGCACACTTTATTCCTGTTAAAACCACTTACAAGGCTGCAAACATAGCTGATATCTTTTTGAAACAGATTTTTGGGTTACATGGTGTCCAAAAAGTTATTATATCAGACAGGGATCCTAAATTCACAGGGAATTTCTGGAAATATTTGTTTAAAGGATTAAACACCACACTGAATTTCAGCACTTCCTTCCATCCTTAGACGGACGGACAAAATGAAAGAGTTAATCAGGTATTAGAGGATCTGCTAAGGATGTATGTTAAAGATCAAACAGGTAAGTGGGAGGATTATTTACATTTAGCAGAATTTGCATACAATAACAATTATCAATCGTCAGCTAAGTTTAGTCCTTTTGAAATTCTGTATGGACGTAAATGTAACACTCCTATCTCTTGGAGTAATCCAGTAGATAGATTAGTGTTAGGTCCTGATTTGTTAAAAGAGATGGAACAGATTGTGAAACAAGTGAAGGTAAATTTGAAGATTGCCCAGGATCGACAAAAGAGTCAAGCAGATTTGAAAAGAACTCCTAAAGAGTTCCAGGTAGGTGAACATGTGTTCATCAAGGTAAGGCCAAAGAAGAGCTCCCTAAGACTGGGAAGTTGTGCAAAATTAGCGCCACGTTACTGTGGTCCATTTGAAATTTTATCTAGGATTGGTTAAGTTGCTTATCAGCTAGCCTTACCACCTAATTTAGAAGTACACAATGTTTTTCATATTTCTGTTCTGAAAAAGTATGTTCATGATACTATTCATGTTATTGACTGGAACATTGTACAGGTAGAACCAGAAGGGGAAGTTCTGGTGGAACCGGATTGTATCCTCTGGAGGAGGGAAATTACTCTGCGGAACCGCACCATTGGACAGCTAAAGGTGCAATGGAATCACCTTAGTCCTGAGGAAGCTACCTGGGAACTGGAAAGTAAGATGCGGGAAGCATACCCAAATCTATTCCAGCAGGTGGCTGAGGATGAAGAATAAGTAACATCGACGAAGATGTTACATTTTAAGGGGGTGTGTATGTCACATACCCGAATTTTGCAAAAATAATGTAATTATTTTATTATATTCCTAAGACATTATGTTAAATTTAATGCTAAGTAGGAATTGATGACTCAGCAGAGTCACCAGAAATGGAATGTAATTCTGAATATTTTATTATTAATAAATAAATTATGGAGACAACAGCATGGGAGAGCTGTTAAAAGAGGTTACTGGTCTAACTGGTGGAAGGAACTAGGTGGAAAGGCAAAAGACAAGTGGCAGCATCCTCAAACACTTCCTAAGTTGCAGGTGGCAACTTCCCTATATTTTGGGGTCATGATTCCCCAAGAAAGTGGAATCTGAGCAGGTGGCTCATTAATGACAGTTAACCCAACTAAGACCTAGGCAATCTTTTAAATAGTACTCAATGAACTGAGCTGGGGGTTCAACATAGTTCTGGAGGGAGAATACATTCAGGTGAATGCTATTCAGGAGTCCCATTGAGGAAGTGGGAAAAACAATAAGGAAGTGGTTTGAGAGGGATGCTGCAGTAACTTGGTTCCAGTTTAGCTGTTTGGCTCAGTGAATTGTTTTGCTGCACCTAGTTCCAGCCAGGGAGACCAGAGTAAGCTCGGGGGTCCTGAGAAGTGCTGTCTGGGCACTCTCCAGGAATTGGTAGGGAGGAACAGCCTCCCATTGCTGTTGTTGTCTACAGAAACAAGTTTTTCTACTGATTTGTGCTATTATTGAATCTGAATAAATGCATGATTTTGTTTATCTTCTATTGTTTGAAGAATAATTAATCTGAGTAACTAGTTTAGAAAAGTTAAAAATCTCAGAATATCCATAGTAAGAATTGTTAAGAGTTATTATGCTTTCTGTATCGTTAATATGAGATATGTAATTAGAAAAGTTGATATTTCAGTCTAGCATTAGTTAACTGGATAGAATTACTGTGTTTTTTTTTTTTTTTTTTTAAAATCAAGTAAGAATTCAGTATTTCCAATCAGATATCTATGCTGCATTCGATATGATTATAATATACTGTTTTCAAAATATCAGTAGTAATAACTTATTATTACATAGTTTTATCAGTATAGGATACAGTACTTATAGTACTTATAGTAAGATAGATAACATTTAAGAAAAATGACAGTCATGGTAGATTATTTATTCCATTACACAGACCTTAATTCAATTCACCCCGTCATTACTTGTCAACTAAATTAATTATGCAGAAACCATAACTGATAGGACATCACCAAGATTGTAACAATATTAAACAAAAAAATCTAGACTCCATTTTTAAAAACCAAAGGAATAACAGGACAGTAGTGCAGCCCTCTGATAAGGTAAATCTTTGTTTTAAATCATCCACTGGGCTCTTAGTTATTAATAGAAGTATAGTCGAAAACCTAGTTAACAATTATCCTTTTATTATTATCAAACAAAAAAATAGTGCAGGAAAACCAAACAGAGTTCTAATGTCGAGCTTTAACATCCTCAAAATATCTTACCCTAAGCTCCTTACTATGACAGAATCTTAAAACATATTAAATGATTGAGCAGATAAGTGTTATTACAAACAAGAAATTGGAATGAACCCTTTCGTTTCGAGTTTGTAACCATTAAGAATTTCTTTTGTAACGAATACCTGAACCAAAAAAAACAAATAGAACAGTTTCCAGCTCATCTTTTTATTTCTCACTCAACTCACAGTATCGACAGAGTAATGCTCTTTTCGTCATAACAATTTTGTTACCATTTTTTTTAACTATTGACTCAAACCCTATCTTCCTGATAGTATTAACAAGTTAATTTTTTTTTATCAAGACATACTTTCATTTTGGCCGTAGCCTCTTTCATAACACAAACATTATATAAAAACTGAAGATTTACAACTACATGCATTCATACCAGTTCGCATATATAGGAGGAAATCCTTTAATATATTATGTCATCCAAAATCTGGGTGGACACCCTTACTACTTTAAATATAGGAAACAGTATTTTAAGATTCTATTTCTTTTAGAACCCTAGTAACCACTCTAAACGAATGATGGATTTTCGGTAATAAACATAAAAACAGCGACCGTATCCACACCTACAGGACAGGCTCACGGCCTATTACCCTTCGAGGGTTTTCACATTTAAAACTTCAGTAACAAACCCTAATCATCAAACGCAAGCATGATAGCTTACAAACAACTGAAGCAGTATCACTCTAGTTACCACGCAGGGTTTAACCCCTTGACAATTCAATTAAAGATACAGTCAATTTTAACAAGCCGATGTAAATTTTGGTGTCACTGCCAGACCGAAAACCAAACCCTACAGTGCAAACAACCCACAAGGAGGACTTGCCATGGTAGAACGAGGCTTACCCGGATTTGCAACTGACAGCCGAAGCCTGAGTTATCCACAATGCGAAGGGAGTCTGAGCCTGCAACAAAACAAAAGCATTATCAATAATCACATTCATATATATAAAAAGGACGAGTCTTAAAAACAACTTTTTGTGTTCAGAAAGGCAAGGATGAACCTATAAGCTTACCGAGGTTGAATGCAGACATGTACAGTGGGTAGGCTGATAGCCCTAAGCAGCAGAAGGGCGAACCCCTCTCGTTCATCACCACGAACAAGATGAATGCTAACAAGGAGTATGTGCTACAGTGGAAACATCAACACAGAACCGAGCTACAGTTCAAGGCCACGCCGTGACAGAGATTCTACGGTTAACCAAACTTCAAACCCTAGATTTTTACCAGCTACAGTTACTAAATTAACGCATATATATGACTCTCAGACGAGGCCGTGGGCAATATGAAGGCTGAGACAGCATGCAAACGGTTAGCACACGGAAATAATGGCGACCAGACCTGTGACTGAGCTCAAAGGATAAACCCTAGGTACAAAACACACTCATAGAGGTCGACAGTCAATCCTAAAGGTTTCCAAATGATCATATTAAGCAAGGGAACTGTAATATCCTGCAACTGAACCAACAGTGCCATAGCATAGCTCGGACCTGGAGAGGTAATAGGGAAAGACCCGAGCCCGAAGGCGGTGGATAATGACGAAGTAGGGTTATACCCATGATTTATATCGCCAAGCACTTGGCTCTCATGCAACCACGTAGCAATTTAAATATTTGCATGAGAGTGGGTCGATATTCTAATGTTGAGACCAAAAAGTTTTCAATGATTTTGTTTCCAAACCAAATTATAATGGGAATAAACCCAATCATGGTAGAGGTGATTAACATCATGAACCCGATAATGCATAAGGGTATTGGTACCATGTTTAACTTGTCATTTGTTCATAATGATATTAATACTTCCAAACCTTATGATGTGAACATCACATTGCCCTACAACCAACGAATATAGGCAATTGTTAATGTTGTCTAAGATTTTAATGAAAAGGTCCATCCTTGTCAAATAAAACGTCATAGCTGGGATATTCCAAATGGTAATAAACTATAGTCGAATTTCAAGTTTTCTCCATGGAAAAGAAATGCTTTAAGCTTTGCTTATAAAAACATTAACACTTGCCCACAATCATTATAAGAATACAAATGTTAATGATGTTCAAACTTGCGATGAATTACTTAGCTTTTGGTATAGATACAAACTATGGTATAGATAAATAGAACGGTCATATATACAGGGTTGTAAGACCCTATAGCTTTTGTCATTCTTTTAGTAACCAAGACATTTTGATAATACTTGGAGTCTGGAATATTATACAAGGAGATGGATTTCATATCAAAACTATTATTACAAATATGACGTAACATTTAACTATAAGAAGTTCACAATAACTTAGCACCAATAATTCTTATACTCTAACTATATGAAAACAACAACAGTTTGTGCTCCTCATTAAAAGACCCTATTATAGTGAAGTAGAGCTGGGCGTAGTAATTCTGAAAGAGCATCTTATAACTATTTAGAAATAAGAAAAGAAGATAATGGTAATTCCAGATCTTTTACTGTAAAGGTTGCAAAAATCCAAACAAAGTCTAACTTAAAAATTATGTGATAAGAGAAGACACGTAACATATGTCGCCTGTGCATTCAAGCTGTCAATCGAAACTTTAATTCAAGTCAATTGAAGGGCATCATACAGTATCAGCAGATAAACAAAAGATGGTTTGATTATCATAATCCAGTGACTTGATATAGTGCTAAATAAGAGGTATTATTATTACAGCACGATATAAGATCAAAAAAACAATACTCCATGGTGATACTTAAGTCTTTTTTATCAAGAACAAATAGTTATCATTTTCTCATATAATTTTCGGCTCGCTAACGGTAAGATGTATGAATATCACAGGAAAGGATTTCTACCTTTACACATTTTGATAACCGACTAGCATGTATAGTTTTTGTTACTGACTGATTTTGGCAGATAAATGAATTTTAACACTTTAAAGATTTAATTGTCGCGACCGCACCTTACCTGTATATCTGTAAAGAGAAAGACAATTTGATGCGTTAGCTCGAAGGATAAGTAAGCCCAGTCTGCAATGGCAGCTCCCCCTTGAGGTTGCAAATAATAAAACAATCAGTAACGGAAAAGAGAAAACAATAATAACATTTAAGTACAACAAACAAATCCTTCAGGCACATTTAAAACCATGTAATTTAACACACAATTAAAGTCAGCATTTAATAACATTAATTGTTATCTTAAAAAATTTTAAATTTTTTCGAAATTTTTGGGGTTTTGACAGGAGGAATTCTGATACTACACAGAGTTTAAGAGAGGAGCTAACTATGGGAAGGCTCAGAAAACTCAGCCAACTTGATTCCAAAGGAACTCAAGTAAACTAAATTCCTTAAGAAAGACTACATAGGCAAGTTAGAAGAGATGAATACGACCTAACCTATCAAGCAGAGGAGTTGAAATAAATATGACCTATCCTATGGATAAAACTTAGCTAAACCTAAGTGTAACCGATCACTTAATTGTATGCTGCAAACATTGTTAACATAAGTACCTCACAAGATGCATATAACATAACATAGAGCTCTTCATTCATATAAACAATCAAACGTGAGTGACAATAAACTACATAACATAAATTTCATCTATGTAAATAACATAATAGTAATTGAGATTTCAGGATATAGATATCATGTATAAGATGAAATACACAACACAATGTTATCTGCAGGAACGAATACAAACTATACACACAGACTGGAGACCGCTGATCGTTGAGGGGCCCATCTCAGCAAGCAGAGGTTGAATCTTTAGTAATCAATCACCATACATGCTGCCAAATCTTCATAAAACCATAACAGAGAAATATATATATATATTGAATTAACAGAGCATTACAACATCCCTGTGTTCATTTACAGTCCGAGAAAGATCAATAAGACTGACTCCGTCTCACTCATGTCAAATGGAAACAAGACTTAACAATACACAACAAATCTTGACAAGACTTAACCAGTTTCAGAAGTAGGAATGCCTATATATACGATTACAATATGGAGAGCAAGTCGACCCTTTCAGTGGTCGACTGCTTCTAATAATAGATAGTATTTAATATAGGAAAACGACTTTGTCCAGCATCCCTTGACAACACATAACCAAAAACGGTTCTGCTCAGCATCTCATGACAACTCATATGCCAAGGAATGGCTTCATGATGACTCAGGACAGCACACGGAAGTTCCCCCAGGGTCCACAGCATCATTCTTCCATGCAATAGTTGGAGAGTTAATTCCTCTTCGACGTGGGAAGAAGTGGATGCGGTGTCAAGTTGGGCGTATAGGAGGAAGAATCTTCTAGAAATCCAGTTCACAAACCACCAGAGCCACATCCTGAACAAAATCCACGCACCGGTTCATCTTTTAACAACTCGAGCATACCTCAACTAATGAGTCCGTGAATCGAATGCACGTCCGAACGTCGAGCTAAATGAACATGACTCCAGTAAGTGCCTAATTGAAGGTTCCGTTGAGAGCTATCATTTGTAAAATAAGAATAACATCATTAATCAAGCCAGATAATCGTTAATAAACCAAAGTATGGCGAATATTACCCAACATTCATAGGATGTATAAATAAATGCATACCTATCCCATTCGGCGGTCTAAATGGAAAAAAGAGCAATTTATGATATCAAAAATGATGTTAGAGCTGCTATTCAGAGTATATTTATCGACCCAAAACAGTGACAAAGTGGGCACCAACAGGATATCAGTAATTTTGGACCATCAATCACCTGTATCCAGGAATGACAAGAAGATGCATTATCAATTGTCTAGAATTATAAAGCAAGTTTTGATTTCTCACTACCTAGGTAGCATGGAAACAAGTAATATAAAACATTGATTATAGAAGAGAAAACTACTGAAAGTTAGAAACCAAGTAATAGCAAATCCATGGAAGGAGGACAGAACACCGAACAGGCTGATTATACTTGCAAGTCAAGCACAGGCTGATTATACTTGCAAGTCAAGCACAGGATGATCAATGCTAGGAGTACATAACAATGGACATTTGTATTAACAATTCTCAATCAGCAAATGCATGGCAAGATGATAAAACAACTAATAAGCGAAATAACAATTGGCAATCAACAAATGCATGGCAAGAGGACAGAACAATTGGCAATCAACAAATGCATGGAAAGAGGACAGAACAACACACACGCATAATAATATTCACAATCAGGTAAGTTAAATGTAAGTATATTTTTTGTTGTTTAATTAATTTTTTTAATCTTGCACAATGATAAAAATTGTCAATTCAAGACATATCAATCAATACAATGTCAACACAATTTTCCAAAAAAATATTGATAAATACAAATTTTAACACAACTTTAACATAACTTTATAAAAAATGAAATATTGATGTCAATTAATAAAGAAACAAACATGGAACATATAGTCTCTTCCTACCGCAGGGACTAATAAATACATAAAATGTAAATATTGTTTTTAATTAGATTTAGTTATATGATTTGGTATTTTTATAACTAAATATACAATTTATTACATTAATCTTAACTTCTCTATGCCCTCAAACTACTTTAGATTATTCACATACTCCAGTATAACCAAATTAAAATTAAAAATATTATTTATTTTACCAATTAATATATAGGTCGGTTTTATTCGTAACTATGTTGAGATATCAATTAAATATATTATTTATAATGTAAGTTCTATTATTATTTTGAATTGTACTTCTCTCTCTAATATAACCGTTATAAAAAGTGTACTTCATCATTAAAAGCCCATTACAGTTACACCATCATTAACCTTTCATATATCACCGCGCCTTCTTCTGCTTACTCCATTATTAACCTTTCTTATTTCACTCTCTACTTAGACTCTCTCAATCTTGTCTTCCTGTTATTTTATTTTTGTTACAGTTAAAAAAGAAAGGTGACAAGGAAGGTATTTTTCTTAGACTACTGAAGACCTGGATAGATCAACTTCGACATCCAAAATGGTGGAGAGAAAGCATTCTAGTTCTTTGTCTTCTTCTTCAGTTGCCAACACATTGAAGTCTGCTCTGTTGGATTCGAAATCACATTTATTTAAGAGAAGCATTCTATGACAACTGAGAGCACCTTTAATTATCAGGAAGATGATGTGTTCGCTCCACCCAGAATGAGTAGTGTCGATATCGCCCAACCTAGAATGAGCAGGGTGGATATAGTCCCCGCTAGGAGGAGCTCTGCTACACCACCAAGAATGAGACTCATTATGGAGTATCAAAACTATATATCTCCTGGAGTAATGAACGATATACAGGATAACAAATCACTCTCATATTCTAGTGAAACAGAGCCAGAGCCAGAGCCAGCAGAAAGAGGTGAAGCCTACATTGACATAAGATTTAAATGTGTCTCAAAGATGCAAAAAAATGGCAGTTATATATTTTCACTAGCAGCCGCCGACGAGATTGTGTACACAGGCTCCAAATGCAACTTTATCATATCGTGTAAATTTGTTGGTGAAAATGTTGTTGAAAGCCGTCGCCTCCATTCCTGGAGCAGCATGGTGAGTGAAATGTTTCTCACAGAGGACAAGCTTTTCAGCGCCCATGCGAAAAACAAGATCCGCGTCCGGCGTCACTCGGGTTCAAGTCCCGGGGTCGGCCACAAGCAAATGGCCACAATACTTAGGGTGATGGATTCGATACATCGTTGGATGAAGCCAAAACGCGATGTTATTGGATTCGGATTAGGCCAACGTGAAAACCCTAAATCTCATGTGAAGCATATGGGCGCGATATGTTGTCTGGCATACAACGATGGTTTCTTGTATTCGGGCTCCTCGGATAAGACTGTGAAGGTATGGCGACTCTCTAACCTCAAGTGCGTCGAACCGATTCAGGATCATGATGACGCCGTGAACGCCATTGCTCTCGGCCCTAATGGATTGATATACACCGGCTCGGATGACTGCACCGTGAAGATATGGAGAAAAAATCTTGGGCATTCCCCCCACGTTCTGTTGACAACCCTTCGTGGGTAAATAAAAACAAGATTTCAAATTCAAAATCAAATTCGCCCGTTAAAGCCCTTCCTCTTAATTCAGATGGATCCACTGTGTACACGGGATCCTCGAATGGTTATATTATTTGGTGGGAAAAAGAGCAATACTCGTCCAACCAAATGCGCCAAGCCGGAATCCTTCTCGGCCATGTACGTGCAGTACTGTGCCTAGCAACAGTGGGTGATAATTATAATATGTTATTCAGGGATCCGTCGATGGAACGATTCGTGTCTGGAGCAGGGGATGGTTGGACTCTGATAATCATACTTGTTCTGCAGTTATAAAATCACATAGCAGCCCTGTCAGATGTATTGCAACCATTCTTGAGGAAGAAAATAGGGTTCTGCTTTTTAGTGGAAGTCTGGATGGATTAGCCAAGATGCCGCACATGTGTATAAATCACAGGGGATCAAGGCCAGCATCACGATATCACAAACAACAGAATTAAGTTTCTACTTTCCTGGTCATGTTTCATCGCTAGTCTTTTGTTTTTTCTCCCAGCTCCATAATTTCCCATCTTTTTGCAAGGTTAACCTCCCAATTAACAATGCAATGCACTAATGCACGGAAGTTATTTGTCTTAGATAAATTTTCATTATAAGATGTGCATTTCCTTTCTTGCAATAATATAGTTACATTTTCATGTTTTATAGAACTTCTTCTATATTGATAGGCGGATCATAAATTTAAAATACTACCATATCTACTATATTGTAAACATTCAATTTTTAAAATTTTCATGTTTTATAATAACTTCTTGTATATATTTAAAGTCAGCATAAATTGAAAATAATGTAGTTTAGACACATTCCGAATAAACTACTACATATTACAATCCCCATCGTTAATTTTTCCAATCTTATTGTTGGCTATGAGAAACTATATTGTTATTATCATTGTTGAATTTTCTGTGTCCTTGCTGGTTATGAGAAACTATAACGTTAAGATACCAATTTTTTCATACTTCTTTGTAAAGTCTAGCGTGCTCTGAATGGGCATCATCCAGTTTGAGGAGAGTCTTGACGGTGCAATCTCTCCCGGTTTTGTCTCTTTTTTGCTCGGACGTCTCTTCTTGATATGGCCGGTTCTTGATTCCGCCTTGCTGTCCTCTATTTTTGTCATTTGATCCTGTGCATTTTTGTCTTTGAGCAAATAATGAACGTTTTATGTATAGTTGGTTACTTAAAATACTTGTATAAGATTGATGTGATATTGTATTTGGAAAAACGCTCTTCTCCATTTTTGTGTGGGGGGTATGATAAAATCCATATATAGGGCAAGAAAAAAAATATAAATAATATTTATTTTATGATTTTGTTAATTTTAAAAAATTAATTAATTAATTAAAAATTATTAGTAAATTTGTTTTAATTTATTAGATCATGGAAATTTGTTGGTGAAAATGTTGTTGAAAGCAGTCGCCTCCATTCCTGGAGCCGCATGGTAAGTGCAATGTTGCTCACAGAGGACAAGTTTTTCAGCGCCCATAAGGACAACAAGATCCGCATCTGGCGTCGCTTGGGTTCGAGTCCCGGGGACAACCACAAGCAAATGGCCACAATACCTATGTTGTTGGATTCGATACATCGTTGGATGAAGCCGAAATGCGATGTTATTGGATCCGTATCAGGCCGACGTGAAAACCCTACATGTCATGTGAAGCATATGGGCGCGATATATTGTCTGGCATACAACAATGGTTTCTTGTATTCGGGCTTCTCGGATAAGACTGTGAAGGTATGGCGAGTCTCCGATCTCAAGTGCGTCGAAACGATTCAGGCTCATGATGACGCTGTGAACGCAACGATTCAGGCTCATGATGACGCTGTGAACGCAATTGCTGTCGGCCCTAATAAATTTCCATGATCTGATAAATTTAAAAAAAAATACTAGTAATTTTTAATTAATTAATTAATTTTTTCAAATTAACAAAATCATAAAATAAATATTATTTATATTTTTTTTCTTGCCCTATATATGGATTTTATGATACCCAACTCCCCCACACAAAAATGGAGAAGAGCATTTTTCCAAAGACAATATCCGATCAATCTTATACAAGTATTTTAAGTCCCCAACTATACATTAAACGTTCATGATTTGCTTCAGGACAAAAATGCACAGGATCAAATGAAAAAATTAGAGGATAGCAAAGCGGAATCAAGAACTGGCCATATCAAGAAAAGAAGTCTGAGTAGAAAAGAGACAAAATTGGGAGAAATTGCACCGTCAAGACTCTCCTCAAACTAGAGGATGCCCATGCAGAGAACGCTAGACTTTACAAAGAAGTATGAAAAAATTGGTATCTTAACAGTAAGCTTCTCATAACCAGCAAGGACACATGAGAAGATTAATTCCGATGAAACATGACCAGGACAATAGAAACTTAATTTCGTTGTTTGTGATATAGTGATGTTGGCCTTGATCCCTTGTGATTTATACAGATGTGCCACATCCTGGACGATCCATCCAGACTTCCACTAGAAAGAAGAACCCTATTTTCTTCTTCAAGAATGGTTGCAATACATCTGACAAGGCCGCTATGGGCTTTTATAACTGCCAAACAAGTATGATTATCATAGTCCAACCATCCCTTGCTCCAGATATGAATCGTTCCATCGACGGATCCATTGAATAACATATTATAATTATCACCCACTTTTGCTAGGCACAGTACTGCACGTACATGGCCGCTAAGGATTCCGGCTTGGCACATTTGGCTGGCCGAGTATTGTACAAAGCGGATCCCGTGTACAGAGCTACAGAGCGGATCCATCTCAATTACCTTGACTTTGATAGATTTACATTGGCATCTACAAGCACTTTATTTGCCTTGTATTTCTTATTCATTCCTAAAAATGATTTGTTAAAGGCATTGGTCACTAACATCATCATAGAGAAGACAGTATTAAAGGCTCTTCCATTAAAAGTTATGACACTCCAAAGTAGTTGGAAGTGTGCCTGAAGTGACATTTGGTCACACTATCCTCACATTTTTCTATTGGACACTAGCCCTGCTAGTTTGTCGGGTAACAGACTTAGAACTAGTAACTAGTTGTATTGTTCTAGTTTTGGATACTTATGTATATATTTCAGTTTTATCTTTTTTAATTTGTAAAAAGAAAGTATAATATATATATATATATAAACTGTGTCCAAAGTCGTGTGTATCGGGGGTTGCCGCATCTCGTGTCGAACACTCATATTTCATGTCCTCTGTGCCCGATGTCTTCATTTCATGTGACTTAGCTAAAATTGCTCACAAATCCTTTGAGAAAGTTAAGAAAAAACATAGAAGAGGAATGTATCATTGCTGGAAATCGATAAATCCAAGCCATATGGATTTTTCGATGATGGATTTTTCAATGAGCTTCTCAATAGAAATCTATGGATAGCGAAGCTGGTGGAATCATTTATATTTCTGCGTCTCATTGGATTTTCCTAAAATGTGTTTTGGGCAGGTGTACGAAAAACACAGCAGAGTTAAGGGTGGTATACAATGCAGCAGAGTTAAGGGAGATATCGATCCTTTTATCCTTAGCTTTAGAAATGAACATAAAGGAGGCCAAAATTTTTGACAATTCAAACTTGGTCATTTCTTGGATGTAAGGATATATCGAGTATTAGCACTTGAATTGACATGGTACTAGTTCACTCAGTTCAGACCCCGATGGCACTCTTCCAGACTTGTTGACGTAGTCATCTGATGATGGAACACAACAAGGTTGCAGATCAACTATCCAAGCAAGCATGCGATAGGCCAGTGGGAACTCTCATGGTTGCCCATATAATTGATGTCCAGGAGGATGTACTTTCCCCTGAGAATGTTTTCTAATCATGGATACTCATTGGTTTTAGATAATATGTTCCATCCATGTATTTAGGATGTATTCAAGTTTAATGCTGTGGAGTTGTCTTCTGAGTCATTTGATGATTTCCCCTCCAAATCTTTTCTAATCATGGATACTCATTGGTTTTAGATAATATGTGCCATCCATGTATTTAGGATGTATTCAAGTTTAATGTTGTGGAGTTGTTTTTTGAGTCATTGGATGATTAAGTAGACACTCATAAGCATCTTCATCTCTAAAGATGAATTTTGATTCCCTCTAAAGAGTGGACTATCTGAAATGTATATTTGTATTTTTAGTATCCGACGTATCCAAGTATCCTGTTTCAAAAAGTGGCATCCCAGTCCCCATACCCAAGTTTCTTGGCAACTTAGAAATATCCATAAATTTTCAATAATAAATTGCTTCAAAGGACATAAATGATATTCATATTACAAAATGCTATAGACGCTGGATATATGACCGGTCAAGTGGTTGTTTCTTGTGAAATCAATCAAGATAAAAATAAAAATAAAAATAAAAAAATAAAAAATTTACTTTTACCCGTCTTTAGACTTTAATAGACAAATGACCAAGTTTGACTCATAACGTTCCCAAGTTAGGCTCACCGAAATCAATCTAACTCGTGTTTGACTTCCAATTCCAAGCCATATTTGCAAGTCAACTTCAGTCCCATGAATTGACGCTGGGTCCAACCCAGACTCAAATTGACTTGGCTTGGATTCCAAACAAAACAAAGTCAAATTCAAGATTCCAACTCAAAGTAACATTGTTTTGTAGACATCATTGTTATGCATCTTTATAAATTTAAGATATTCAATGATTGATTGGTATGGCACCAATTACAAATGGAAAAATAAATAGATTGGTATGACACCATTTACAAATGAAAAAAAATCAAAAGATTAAAGAGAGGATAGTATTCAATGCTTCTCATTAATTCTAAGACTCATAATGTAACATCAACAAGCAATGCAGAAAACCCATGGACATTATTAGAGATCACTCATGAGTGTCACAAATTTTGTTTCACACACACAATAAAAAGATCATATATTCATTTGGCACAAATTACATAAACAAAAAGATCTACATGCCCACTAACTCTTAACTTGCAGCTCCCAAGAAAATGCATCTTAATGAGCAACCCCTAAGTTACAGGAAATGTCTGGGTGAGAAGCTTGAAACATCATTTAGTGTTTTAGATACCGAAACAGAGGGGATATACAGGGGATACAACCTTGAAATGTTTCAGGGCCATAGCAGATTCTGGAAATATCGTTTCAAGGTTGCAATGCCATCTTGAGCAGATTTTGTCAATGTTTCAGGTATCATGAAATGTATCCCCCCAAAAAGACCATGTTCAAGCCCAAAAGATGATAAAGATCATAGTCATTCCTGAAAAGATATATCCATGCCCCATCTTTGCATGCCTGAGACCAATCCTGTTGAGTATGGGAAGAAATTATTATTTAAATAGAAATTATAATATGTGTAATGTCAGTTAATTAAGCCCAGACGGTTAGCTCGAGTGGTTGAGTACTTCAAGCTTCATGAAGGATACCTCGGGGTCAATCCCCCATACTAGTTGTAATGTCCCCCATTTTGACCCTTGTAATATTTTGGGCTATAATGTAAATAATGTATGCATGTTATGTATGATTCCTAGCATGGAGCTCAAGGCCAAGGCCCCGCTAGTGAATGCTTGACCTAGAAGAGGAAAGTATTTGAAATTATGCTACCCATGTGCTAGTGAACCATGGGAATTGTAAATATGCATCTTAATATAAATGCCCACAACTAGGTATGCAATGCAACAAGAGATGGGGGCATGATGTTACAAGGAAATTGGGAGGGAAATATTCAAACCCTTGAGCCAATCAATTCAAGCCAAGTGTCAATGAGAGAACCCATCAAACCCTCAACTACCCATGTTGACTTTTGTACCCAATCATTGATTTCTCCCAAGAGTTGGTTGAGGTAGTTAATGCCTTGGGGAATGGGAGGTATGGCTGTCCAAATTCGAGTATGGGAAAGCCACCCTGCATGGAAATTTGTGTTTGGCTTCTTGGGCAAGAAAAGAGCCATGAATTGCTCCCCAAGCCATTACCCATCAACCAGCTTTTTCCTCTCATGAGTTTGGAGCTACCTGGGCATTTCCCTCCATGAATTTCCTATGTTTACCTTCATTTTCCTAGCTGGGAAGGGAATTTTTGTTGTGGCTAACAGTGGAGAAGAGAGAGGAAACGATTGGGGGTATAATTGAGGCCATTTTGGCCCACTGAATGCTCATACATCTGTGGGAGAAATCGTTTTACTTCCCTGGGGTTGATTCCCTCTTCCCACAATCCATTTTTGGTGTGCCCACGTTTTGGGGAAAACCCATAGACCCTATTATGTGAATCCATGGTTGAATTGTGTATCCATGCCAGTTTTGAGCTACTGTGTGTAGAAGAATGTTGGGGTTGAGATGGGTATCCATTGCTTTCGCTATGCAAGGTTTGAGAGTCCCAAGTTCCTTGTAGATATCATGCCCAGCTCGGGGGTGGTATCTGAGTGCTGAAATAATACAGGCTGGGCAGAGACCTATGGTTGGGAGGAACGTTGCAGCGACATAGCTAGTTGTTGGGACAACATTACATCAAGATGAGTATTTTCTTATGTAATTAATTCTGCAAATGTATTAATTTGTTGGCTGTGTTAAATTGAATAACAGTCATGTAATATGTGTGTGGATGAGTTCATTTCCGATGTGCATGTTTGTTTGATTTCCATCTGCACACATCTCTTTTATGCCTGTGAATCTAATTAATATGGCTGAGTTTATGAAAATCCCCATAGAATGGCATCAGGTTCCCTTCCTTGCACTGGGTCCAAGGGTGGGTACATTACATTTGGTATCAGAGCTGCTGGTTGCAGCATTGGGCCTTCATGGGATACCTATCACAGCTTGCAGAGGTAAGTATACTTCCTGCTCTGCAGTAATCGTTAAGAAAATTTCAAAAAAATTTATAAGTGTTTTACCTAATTGTTTCGGCGAGTCTCGTGGAGTTGAGCCAATGTGTTTCGGAGAACCTCACTAAGTTGCGCTGAAGTTGCCAGCTAGAACTGGAGAGTTTGCGCCAAAGTTGGCGGCGAAACTTAGAGAGTTGCTCCGCAACGAATCGACAGAGAATCAATAAGTTCGCAGAAAAAAAAGGAAAAACTTCGGCAGAAAGTTATGAGTTTTGGTCCGCAATGGCAGAAGAACTCGATGAGTTGGTCCGCAACGGCGGAAGGACTCGATGAGCTAGTCCGCAATGGCGGAAGGACTCAATGATTTGGTCCGCAACGGCGGAAGGACTCAATGAGTTGGTCCGAAAAATTTCAAAATTTTTCTAAGCATTTACGGCGGAAAAAGTTGGCGAGTTTTCGCCGAAACAGTGGAAGGAATTGGTGAATTTTTGCCGAAATGGTCGGTCTGAAATTTTTAAGTTCTCCAACCGGAAGAAACTCGGCAAGTTCATCCGCAACACCGGAAGAAACTCGGCAAGTTCGTCTGCAACACCGGAAGAACTCGGCAAGTTGCTCCACAACATACCGGAAGAGATTGATGAGTTTGTCCACAACGGCGGCGAAACTCGGTGAGTTCGTTCACAACAGGTCGGAGGACCGGCGAAACTCAGTGAGTTGGTCCGCAATGGGTCGAAAGAGAATGACAAATTCCTCTGAAACAGAGAAAATACAACAGTTTTTCAGTGAAGCTTTCAGGTGCCCAAGAGAGAAAAATGGCTTTGAACTTATGCGCGAGATTGCGCGAAATCGAAGGAATTACAAAAAAAAAAAATGAGGGCACTGCCCTCGACCCGCAAGCCCCCTTGACCCCCTTCGTCCCCTTGAGACATCGTCAATGGTGAGAAAGATTCTATGGGAGCTAAGTAAGACAATGCTGATAAAGAGGAAAACTTCTCACCTTAACTATTTTTGTTATAGCATAGAAATTGCATGCTTGCAAAGTAGCAACTAAGAATGCTTTACATTTGTATTAAATTGCTACTTGGTGAGAAATGACAGCTAATGATACCTTGTGTGCATGGTAGAGAGCCCATGAAACTAGATCAACTATGATGCGGAAGAGGAAATTCCATCCTACTATGAGGAATTGGAAAGGGGGAATTCCTTAACTCCTCTCTTGCTATTGTATTTATATTTCCTAAGTTTCATAAGTTAAAAATTATGGCATAGGGATGTTGGAAATGCATATGAATTAATGGGCATGATTAAGGAGTCATTGCATAGTGCATGTGAATCGCTTATGCATAAAGCATGATGTTGCATATGGGTAAAGGTAGTGAAAGTTACACATGCAATAGCCCATTATGGTATTGCTTGTGGTTGATCACCAGTAATGTTGTTGATAATGGTTGTATGAATCAAACCATAGAAGCATGATTGAAAATGTAAGAGATTAGATAGCTGAAATGAATATGCACTAGATGGCATATTGATAAACATTGCACAGTGCATGTAAAAATACTTGTGTATATATATGATATTGCATATTGGTAGAATAGTGAGGTTTTGCATATGCAATGAGCCACTTAAAGATGATTATGGTGGTTGTTAAATAACTAGTCGTGTTTGCAATGGTTATAGGACCAAAGACAACCAAAGCATGACTAAAGATGTGGATGATAATTGTTGCATATGACCAAAAACCTTATGAGGAAAGGATGGTGCAACAAATCTACGAGCATGAGGTTGGAAAAGAACTGTGAAGCCTTGGTAAGAGGCCAACTAATTAGTTAACATCAAACGATGTTAATGACAGCCATGAAGGTAATAGATATTTGTGGTTAAGTGCATGGATGTTGAAAGAGGATTTGGTAAGATCCCTTCAACTATGATTAAACTATGTTGATTTGGTTTGCATGTGGTATTGAGTGCCTAAACGTGAATGTCAACCTGCGAAGTATGGTGAGGTGTGGGTAAGTGAAAGTAGGGAGCCTTACGCCCTATAATTGCTTAGAAACCTCAATGCATTCATATGAAATTATATCACGCCATTTGGGTAGGATGGTTGCAAGATTAACAACCAAAGCAAGTAATGACTTAAGGTCCTGTTGTAGTGTATGCCATATGAGATAGTCATGGTTAGACCATAATATGTTGGAATGCATAGTATTCATGGATTAATGCAAGGTTGTATTGAGGGGTTATGCATTAAGTGAATTCACATTAAAATATTATGTAAATGTTGTGAATGTGCATGCATATGTGTAAGTGCACATGTTGAGATGCATTGCGAGAATGCACAGATGTGATATGTATAGGTTTCAATGCATTTAGATAATAGACGAAATGGTGAACCATTGTTAATACTGAGAGAATTTCATGAGCTGCTATGAATGCAGGAGAAAGATTGCATGAAGAAGGTAGACATGATAATGGGCCACCAGAGTGTTCTGTGGAAGGACAAAGATTGCATGGAATGTGAAGTAATGAGTATTTACAATTTATTTAAATTGCACGGATAGTGCACCCATGTCTTGCAATTTTATTTATGATAACGATGCATATATAGATATATACATATATTTCATTGCATTTCAAATGTTGACAGCTGAATGTGTTTGAATTATTGAGGGTTATAATTATGAGATCACTTCAGTGACTGTTGTAGCAATGAAAGGATTATATGCATAGATACTCACAACATGTTTGGCTAATTGAAGTTTCAGATTTCAGGTAGATTGTTTTGGGCATGGCAAGTGTGGGTAAGTCCATGACGAAGATTGGAATCTACCATGAGCAAGAGCCAAACGATATGAAAACAGACTCATGGCTAAGCAAATCAATTTCTGTAGAGAACATAATTGCAAATTCATACTTGAATTTAATTATTAATGCCATTGAATGATTATTGTTAAATGCTGCTGACTATTTGGCTATTTGATAAATGTGCCAGGAAGACACATTGCAGGGAGACCATGTGTGATGACCTGCAGAAGCCAAACTCCATGGGAAGGACCTCATGCTTTATAAATGAGTTTCGGGTGAAACACCATTGCATAATTCAAGGATCACATCTCAGCTGAGCTGTATGTTGGAAAACCATGAGAGTGAGATGGTAAAACTATGCTAAAAAGGCATGTATGGATTATGGAACATGGAAAGATTGGGGTGGCAAACCGAAGAACTGTTGACTCAGAGAAGGGAGCCCCCATTCTTCACAAATGAAGAAAAGATACACCTGCAAAAATGAATGAGTATTCTGTGACCCTAGATAAGAACATGCATGTCTAAATTATTAGGGTTATTATGCAGAGCATGCTCTACTTTATTTGTATATATCATTTCAGACTGCTTGAGTATGATTAGGGCCTACACGGCTCACATTGGAAAGGGGGTGCACACCTTTTCTGGTGTCGGGTCATGATAGGGTTGTCAATATTGACTACACCCTAAGGGAATGGACGCATTACTGATTCTTCAATACTTGATAGTGATTGTTATGGAATGCGGATACAATTTTGAGAAGCAATACTGATAAGCCTGCTTATATTTCTTGTATTGTCAGCCTACACAGACGTCAATTGGTACTGCACATTAAGAGGCAAAGTGAAGAAGGGTATGCAGAAGGACTGTATAGGAATTGGTAACATTTCTATGCTCACACTAAATAATACTGGAAGGGATCGAAAAACCTAGGGAGCTGTGTAGTGTAAAGGGGTATCATCCTTATGTGAGTGGGGCCATGTTAACCCGCAGTCAAGGAATTCACCTATAAAGTTCCTAAAAGGAACCATCGATTTGCACAAGAGAAGGAGTGGCGTCCTTGTATGAATGAAGAGTTGATATGTGTGTGAAGGGTTATGGTGCAAGAAGGTGTGGTGACATTGGTGAAGGCATAAAATCTCTATTGAGTCAGCAATAGAAGGGCAGGCGCCAAGACTGACTGAAAACCCTGAGATGCCTATTGGGTCAGCAGTAGGAGGGCAGGCGCCAAGACTGACTGAAAATCCTGGGATGCCTATTGGGTCAGCAGTAGGAGGGCGGGTGCCAAGACTGACTGAAGACCCTGAGATGCCTATGGATTCATAGTAGAGCCTTGACCTATAATGGTCGATGGCGCAATTTCCTTCCATTGGTCGATGACCCAGACGAATGTGCTGGCTCGGCACTGGAGAGGGCCAACCAGGTATGGGACTGGTTGGGCACCACCAAATGCTTGGTAATTCCAGTCGGCATGAAGGTGTACTGGTTAAGCATTAACTACATCAAAGTCCATAGGTGATTCCAAGGATTTCAAAGCGAAGCAGGACCCTGTGGACCAAAGGGGAAACGCATAATACATATAAGTATTCGTTTTCATTTATGTTTTGTTTGGAATAATGAAGATTTCAAGTATAAGTCTTCTAATAGCTACGCTGATACACCATTGTTTCTTTGTTGGAAACCTTGGTCATTGCAGGAAAGCAAGACCCTGAAAGAACTATAAGTTACTAGTAAATCTAGAGAGTAAATGAGTGGGCAATATAAATTATGGAGAAATCCAGGGAGTAACTGGTTGAATGCTATAAAGTTCTTGATAAGTCCAGAGAGTGACTAGTTGGGAATAAACTACTTGATATTGTAAAGCAACGTGTATGTTGGCCCAACATTCCTTAATTAATTAATAAAACCAGTCGGAGCACTGGCCTAGCATATTGCTAAAGGAAATGATTGATAAACCCAGTCGGCGTACTGGCCTGGCATTTCCTATTCGAATGATTGTGGAGTAGCCTACGTGCTAGCCCAACATTCATAATTGTATCCACGGGAAATACAAGGCTCATAAAGCAAAGAAGGATCCCATGGAATAAAGTGAAGACATCCAATACAGATACGTATTCGGTTACCTTGCAGCTTATATTGCTTATGAATATACGTGTGTATATGATTTGGTTATGATTTCCTAAACTCTTGTTTAGAGATAAACCCTATGGAAATAAACTAAACATGTGAATTGATTCAATGTTTGAGTGTAGGTATTGTTGGAAGCAAAGACTATGAAGACATCATAGGGATGCAAATGGACATGTGACCATCCTAAAAAGCTCAGTATGAGTAGTAATGAAAGATGGTGCTAGTGGACATGAGTGGGTCATAGCAGCCAAAGGTTCTGTAGGAAACTATGGAGGAGGTTTCCTAGTTGAAAATCCTTAGACAGACCTTAGACATTAAGTGTCATAGCCAAGAAAGGAAAGTCAAAGCATTCACATTGAAGTGAAAGAGACTAAGGAGCATGAAACCACAGCGATGGTGTAGCTCCATAATAGAACAAGACTAAGAGGGAGAAACTCCTACTCTTCTGTTTCCTTTCGATTGATGCATTTATAAAACAAAAGATTGTTTGAGTGCATGTCGTGGCTGAAAATAGATTGTGTTTGATTGCTTGAAATGAATTGTGAATGCTGAAATAGTAAATTTCCTATGAAAGGATGAACATGAATGAGTTCATGTGTATGTTGGGAAAGCATGAAAAGTATGAAAGTCCCATGAATAAAGCGTGGACATTCCATGTCAATTGGGAAAATAATTGACTAATTTTAATGTTTATGTTTTGCTTGTCCTAACAAAGGATTTCCATGATGAATTTCACAGGTAAGAAGGTGAAACAATTGGTTGCAGCCGGCACAAGAAAGTGTTGCTAGTAAGCAAAGTGTGGTCATTTGTTTCCATTGACCATGGCAGCAGACCGAGAACTATTAGAGTTGGCTGAAAGTCTTCTTCAAACAATTGCCAAGACCCAAGAAAATCTTGGAGAGATGCTCAAGCTACAAAGGCAACAGAATGAGATGAACCATAAGGTTTTGCAGGACTCTATTCGCTTGCAAAAAGAGGTGAAAAGCATTATGGGAGAAATCAGTAAAGTAAAGGAAAGTGGATCCATGAAGAAGAATTCATCCAATCGTCCGATTAAGAAATGTTCCAGGTGGGAAGACTCAAAGGAATTTGAGCAGGAAAAGGTAAAGCGACCAATGAAATGTTGGGGATGTGGAGGAAATCATTGCCTCCGTGACTGCCCAGCAATGGAACATCAAGAGGGTAGCCGCCATAAAGTTTCCAAACTTGTAGATCAGCGGGAAGGTAAAGAAAGGGAAGGGATTGTTTTGGAACAATGCCCTCATGCAGAGCTAGAAGGTCCTAGCCAGGGGGAGCAGTTTGTGAAGGCCAAAGAACTTGGTCCTGAAAACCCACGAAAAGGGTGAAATGCAGGATAGACCTGCCATATTTTGTGAATTTTGGACATGTATATAGCGTGTATGTATTCCTAGGTATTGGAACACTGAGGACGGTGTTATTCCAAGGGGAGGGGAATGTAATGTCCCCCGTTTTGACCCTTGTAATATTTTGGGCTATAATGTAAATAATGTATGCATATTATGTATGATTCCTAGCGTGGAGCTCAAGGCCAAGGCCCCGCTAGCAAACGCTCGACCTAGAAGAGGAAAGTATTTGAAATTATGCTACCCATGTGCTAGTGAACCATGGGAATTGTAAATATGCATCTTAATATAAATGCCCACAACTAGGTATGCAATGCAACAAGAGATGGGGGCATGATGTTACAAGGAAATTGGGAGGGAAATATTCAAACCCTTGAGCCAATCAAGTCAAGACAAGTGTCAATGAGAGAACCCATCAAACCCTCAACTACCCATGTTGACTTTTGTACCCAATCATTGATTTCTCCCAAGAGTTGGTTGAGGTAGTTAATGCCTTGGTGAATGGGAGGTATGGCTATCCAAATTCGAGTATGGGCAAGCCACCCTGCATGGAAATTTGTGTTTGGCTTCTTGGGAAAGAAAAGAGCCATGAATTGCTCCCCAAGCCATTACCCATCAACCAGCTTTTTCCTCTCATGAGTTTGGATCTACCTGGGCATTTCCCTCCATGAATTTCCTATGTTTACCTTCGTTTTCCTAGCTGGGAAGGGCATTTTTGTTGTGTCTAACAGTGGGGAAGAGAGGGGAAATGATTTGGGGTTTAATTGAGGCCATTTTGGCCCACTGAATGCTCATACATTTGTGGGAGAAATCACTTTTCTTCCCTGGGTTTGATTCCCTCTTCCCACAATCCGTTTTTGGTGTGCCCACGTTTTGGGGAAAATCCATAGACCCTATTTTGTGAATCCATGCTTGAATTGTTTATCCATGCTAGTTTTGAGCTACTATGTGTAGAAGAATGTTGGGGTTGAGATGGGTATCCATTGCTTTGGCCGTGTAGGGTTTGAGAGTCTCAAGTTCCTTGTAGATATCATGTCCAACTCGGGGGTGGTCTCTGAGTGCTGAAATAATATAGGCTGGGCAAAGACCTATGGTTGGGAGGAACGTTGTAGCGACATAGCTAGTTGTTGGGACAACATTACATCAAGATGAGTATTTTCTTATGTAATTACTTCTGCAAATGTATTAATTTGTTGGCTGTGTTAAATTGAATAACAGTCATGTAATATGTGTGTGGATGAGTTCATTTCTGATGTGCATGTTTGTTTGATTTCCATCTGCACACATCTCTTTTATGCATGTGAATCTAATGAATATGGCTGAGTTTATGAAAATCCCCATAGAATGGCATCAGGTTCCCTTCCTTGCACTGGGTCCAAGGGTGGGTACATTACACTAGTTGCCTCTGTTGGTATGTTGTTGGGAGCGAGAAGCAGGAGCGGGGAGCAGGGAGTGGGAGTAGAGCGAAAAGAAAATTTTTCAAAAGCTCCCGTTTTAGCAAAGTTCTGGGAGCAGTTTTTATATAGTATATATTTTGATATATTGTGATGGATTTATATCTAGAAAACATGTAGGATGTTGAATTAGCTATAGAAAACATGGATTAAAAAATATAAAATCAATCATCTAGTAGTTATAACTTATAACATTGTCATCAAATGATTAACCTAGTATAGGAGCTTTTAGTATAGGAAAGGTAGGGAGCTCCTTGGGAGTGTGCTCCCAAAACTAGGAGTGTTTTGGGAGCGAGCTTCCGAAGGAAGCGAGCTTTGGGAGCGGGAGCGAGGGGGTGGGGGGTGCTTCCATGCATCATAGCTCTGTTGTATGCCTCCCTCAATGTCCCTTATGTGCCAGCCATCGTTATCAACCCAACAAGCATACACTGGGTACCACCCAAGAAATGCAGGAAGTGAACTACCACAGGGGTTTCCCCACAATAATTTCCTTGGGAAAAAAGGTCATGTTAGGTAATTATGAAGTTTTTATGTCTCCTGTATCTGGATTTTCTGAATTTTCCATCCCCTAGCTCCCCGTCTCTGTTCCATATCCATTTCAGGGTGATATCAGATTCTGGAAATGTCGTTTCAGGGCTGCAATGCCATCTTGAGCAGACTTTGTCAATGTTTCAACATTCAGGTATCATGAAATGTATCCAACCAAAAATACCATGTTCAAGCCCAGCCAAATGCACCAAGTAGGGATCCTTCGCGGCCATGTATGCGTAGTACTGTTCCTAGCAACAGTGGGTGATAATTATAATATGTTATTCAGTGGATCCGTCAATGGAGCGATTCGTGTCTGGAGCAGGGGATGGTTGGACTTTGATAATCATAATTGTTCGGTAGTTATAAAATTCCATAGCAGCCCTTTCAAATGTATTGCAACCATTCTTGAGGAAGAAAATAGGGTTCTTCTTTTTAGTGGAAGTCTGGATGGATTGGTCAAGATGTGGCACATTTGTATAAATCACATGGGATCAAGGCCAACATCACTATATCAGAAACAATAGAATTAAGTTTCTACTGTCCTAGTCATGTTTCATCGCAAGTCTTCTATTTTGTCTCCCAGCTCCATAATTTCCCAGCGTTTTGGAAGGTTAACCTCCCGCTTAACAATGCAATGCACTGATGCAGGGAAGTTATTTGTCTGAGATAAATTTTCCTGATCATAAATTTAAAATACTACCATATCTACTATATTGTAAATATTCAATTTTTAAATTTTTCATGTTTTATAGTAGTTTGTTGTATATATTTTAAGTCGAGCATAAAGTGAAAATGATGTAGTTTAGACACATTCCGAATAAACTAGTGTATATTACAATCCCCATCGTTAATTTTTCATGTCTTATTGTTGGCTATGAGAAACAATATTGTTATTAACATTGTTGAATTTTCTGTGTCCTTGTTGGTTATGAGAAACTATAATGTTAAGATACCAATTTTTTCATACTTCTTCGTGAAGTCTAGCGTGACCTGAATGGGCATCATCCAGTTTGAGGAGAGTCTTGACAGTGCAATATCTCCCGGTTTTGTCTCTTTTATGCTTGGACTTCTCTTCTTGATATGGCCGATTCTTGATTCTGCCTTGCTGTCCTCTATTTTTGTCATTTGATCCTGTGTCTTTGAGAAAATCATGAACGTTTTATGTATAGTTGGTTACTTAAAATACTTGTATAAGATTGATGGGATATTGTCTTTGGAAAAAATCTCTTCTCCATTTTTGCGTGTGGGAGTTGGGTATGATAAAATCCATATATCGAGAAAGAAAGAAAACATAAATAATATTTATTTTATGATTTTGGTAATTTTAAATAATTAATTAATTAATTAAAAATTATTAGTAAATTTGTTTTAATTTATCAGATCGTGGAAATTTGTTGGTGAAAATGTTGTTGAAAGCAGCCTCCTCCATTCCTGGAGTGGCATGGTGAGTGCAATGTTGCTCACAGAGGACAAGCTTTTCGGTGCCCATGCGGACAACAAGATCCACGTCTAGTGCCGCTCGGGTTCAAGCCTTGGGGCCAGCCACAAGCGAACGACCACAATACCTACGCTGCTAGATTCGATACATCATTGGATGAAGCCGAAACGCGATGTTATTGGATCCGGAACAGGCTGACGTGAAAACCCTAAATCTCATGTGAAGCATATGGGAGCGATATGTTCTATGGCATATAACGATGGTTTCTTGTATTTGGGCTCCTTGCATACGACTGTGAAGGTATGGCGAGTCTCGGATCTCAAGTGCGTCGAAACGATTCTGGCTCATATTTGGAGTCGAGCATAAATTGAAAATGATGTAGTTTAGACACATTATGAATAAACTACTGCATATTAAAATCCCCATCATTAATTTTTCCTGTCTTATTGTTGGTTATGAAAACTAAATTGTTATTCACATTGTTGAATTTTTTGTGTCCTTGCTGGTTATGAGAAACTATAATGTTAAGATACCAATTTTTTCATACTTCTTTGTAAAGTCTAGCGTGCTCTGAATGGGCATCATCCAGTTTGAGGAGAGTCTTGACAGTGCAATCTCTCTCAGTTTTGTCTCTTTTTTGCTGGGACTCTCTTCTCAATATGGTCGGTTCTTGACTCCGCCTTACTGTCCTCTATTTTAGTCATTTGATCCTATGCATTTTTGTCTTGGAGAAAATCATGAACGTTTTATGTATAGTTGGTTACTTAAAATACTTGTATAAGATTGATGGGATATTGTCTTTGGAAAAAAGCTCTTGTCCATTTTTGTGTGGGGGAGTTGGGTATGATAAAATCCATATATAGGGAAAGAAAAAAATATAAATAATATTTATTTTATGATAAAATCCATATATAGGGCAAGAAAAAAATTAATTAATTAATTAAAAATTATTAGTAAATTTGTTTTAATTTACCAGATCGTGGAAATTTGTTGGTGAAAATGTTGTTGAAAGCAGCTGCCTCCATTCCTGGAGCGGCATGGTGAGTGCAATGTTTCTCATAGAGGAAAACAAGATCTGCATATGGCATCGCTCGAGTTCGAGTCCCGGGGTCGGCCACAAGCAAACAACCACAATACCTATACTACTGGATTCGATACATCGTTGGATGAAGCCGAAACGCAATGTTCTTGAATATGGATCAGGCCGTTGTGAAAACCCTAAATATCATGTGAAGCATATGGGCACCATATGTTGTCTGGCATACAACGATGGTTTCTTGTATTCAGGTTCCTCGGAAAAGACTATGAAGGTATGGCGAGTCTCGGATCTCAAGTGCGTCGAAACGATTCATGCTCATGATGACACCGTGAACACCATTGCTGTCGACCCTAATGGATTGATATACATCGGCTCGGATGACTACACCGTGAAGATATGGAGAAAAAATCTTGGGCAGTCCCCCCACGTTCTGTTGACAACCTTTCGTGGGATAAACAAAAACAAGATTTCAAATTCAAACTCAAATTCTCCCATTAAATCCCTTGCTACCAATTCAGATGGATCCACTCTCTACACGGGATCCTTGAATGGTGATATTATTTGGTGGGAAAAAGAGCAATACTCGTCTAGCCAAATGCGCCAAGCCAGAATCCTTCGCGGCCATGTACGTGCAGTACTCCTCCTAACAACAGTGGGTGATAATTAAAATATGTTATTCAGTGGATCCGTCGATGGAACGATTCATGTCTGGAGCAGGGGATGGTTAGACTCTGATAATCATACTTGTTCAGCAGTTATAAAATCCCATAGCGGCCCAGTCAGATGTATTGCAACCATTCTTGAGGAAGAAAATAAGTTTTTGCTTTTTAGTGGAAGTCTGGATCGATCGGTCAAGATGTGGCACATCTGTATAAATCACAGGGGATCAAGGCCAGCATCACTATATCACAAACAACAGAATTAATTTTCTACTGTCCTGGTCATGTTTCATCGCTAGTCTTCTGTCTTGTCTCTCGGCTCCATAATTCCCCATATTTTTGCACGGTTAACCTCACGGTTAACAATGCGATGCACTGATGCACGGAAGTTATTTGTCTCGGATAAATTTTCCTGACTATAAGATGTTCATTTCCTTTCCTGCAATAATATAGTTACATTTTCATGTTTTATAGAACTTGTTTTATATTGATAGGCAGATCATAAATTTAAAATACTCCCATATCTACTATATTGTAAACATTCAATTTTTACAATTTTCATGTTTTATAGTAGCTTGTTGTATATATTCGAAGTCGAGCATAAATTAAAAATAATGTAGTTTAGACACATTCCGAATAAACTACTGCATATTACAATCCCCATTGTAAAGTCTAGCATGCTCTGAATGGGCATCATCCAGTTTGATGAGAGTCTTGATGGTGCAATCTATCCCGGTTTTGTCTCTTTTTTTATCGGGCTTCTCTTCTTGATATGGCCGGTTCTTGATTCTGCCTCCTTGTCCTCTATTTTTGTCATTTGATCCTGTGCATTTTTGTCTTCGAGCAAATCATGTTTCATTGCTAGTCTTCTGTTTTGTCTCCTAGCTCCATAATTTCCCAGCTTTTTGCAACATTAACCTCCCTGTTAACAATGCAATGCACTGATGCAGGGAAGTTATTTGTCTCAGATAAATTTTCCTAATTCTAAATTTTGCAAGGTTAACCTCCGGGTTAACAATTCAATTCACTAATGCAGGGAATTTATTAGTCTTAGATAAATTTTCCTGATTATAAATTTGGGAAATTATGGAGCTAAGAGACAAAACAGAATACTAGTGATGAAACATGACCAGGACAGTAGAAACTTAATTATGTTGTTTGTGATATAGTGATGCTGGCCTTGATCCCCTCTGATTTATATAGATTTGCCACATCTTGACCGATCCATCCAGACTTCCACTAAAAAGTAGAACCCTATTTTCTTCCTCAAGAATGGTTGCAATACATCTGACATGGCCTCTATGGGTTTTTATAACTACCGAACAAGTATGATTATCAAAGTCCAACCATCCCCTGATTTAGCAACGAATCATTCCATCAATGGATCCACTGAATAACATTTTATAATTATCACCCACTGTTGCCAGGCACAGTACTGTGCGTACATGGCCGCGAAGGATTCCGGCTTGGCGCATTTGGATGGATGAGTATTTCTCTTTTTCCCACCAAATAATATCACCATTCAAGGATCCCGTGTATAGAGCGGATCCATCTGAATTAAGAGCAAGGGCTTTAACGAGCGAATTTGAGTTTGAATTTGAAATCTTGTTTTTGTTTATACCACGAAGGGTTTTCAACAGAATGTGGGGGGTTTGCCTAAGATTTGTTTCTCCATATCTTCATGGTGCAGTCATCTGAGCCTGTGTATATCAATCCATTAGGGCCGACAGCAATGGTGTTCACGACAGCATCATTAGCCTAAATTGTTTCGACGTGCTTGAGATTTGAGACTCGCCATACCTTCACAGTCTTGTCTGAGGATCCTGAATACAAGAAACCATCGTTGTATGCCAGACAACAAATCGTGCCCATATGCTTCACATGAGATGTAGGGTTTTCACGTCGGCTTGATCCGGATCCAATAACATCGCGTTTCAGCTTCATCGAACGATGTATCGAATCCAGCAGCATAGGTATTTTGGCCGTTAGCTTGTCATCGTCCCCAGGACTCGAACCTGAGCAACGCTAGACAGAGATCTTGTTGTCTGGATGGGAGCTGAAAAACTTGTCCTGTGTGAGCAACATTGCACTCACCATGCCACTCCAAGAATGGAGGCGGTCGCTTTCAACAACATTTTCACCAACAAATTTCCACGATTTGATCAATTAATACAAATTTACTAATAATTTTTAATTAATTAATTAATTTTTTAAAATTAACAAAATCATAAAATGAATATTACTTATATTTTTTTTCTTTCCCTATATATGGATTTTATCATACCCAACTCCCCCACGCAAAAATGGAGAAGAGTTTTTTTCCAAAGACAATATCCCATCAATCTTATACAAGTATTTTAAGTAACTAACTATACATAAAACGTTCATGATTTGCTCGAAGAAAAAAATGCACAGGATCAAATGACAAAAATAGAGGACAGTAAGTAAGGTGGAATCAAGAACTAGCCATATCAAGAAGAGAAGTCTGAGCAAAAAGAAACAAAACCAGGAGAGATTGCACCATCAACACTCTCCTCAAACTAGATGATGCCCATTTAGATCACGCTAGACTTTACAAAGAAGTATGAAAAAATTGGTATCTTAACATTATAGTTTCTCATAACCAGCAAGGACACAGAAAATTCAACAATGTTAATAAAAATATAGTTTCTCATAGCAAACAATAAGACAGGAAAAATTAACGATGGAGATTGTAATATGCAGTAGTTTATTCGGAATGTGTCTAAACTACATCATTTTAAATATATGCTCGACTTCAAATATATACAACAAGCTACTATAAAACATGAAAATTTTAAAAATTGAATGTTTACAATATAGTAGATATGGTAGTATTTTAAATTTATGATCCGCCTATCAATATAAAACAAGTTCTATAAAACATGAAAATGTAACTATATTATTGCAAGAAAGGAAATGGAAATCTTATAATCAGGAAAATTTATCTGAGACAAATAACTTCCCTGCATCAATGCATTGCATTGTTAACTGGGAGGTTAACCTTGCAAAACGCTGGGAAATTATGGAGCTAGGAGACAAAACAGAAGACTAGCGATGAAACATGACCAGGACAGTAGAAACTTAATTTTGTTGTTTGTCATATAGTGATGCTGGTCTTGATCCCCTATGATTTATGCAGATGTGCCACATCTTGACCAATCCATCTAGACTTCCACTAAAAAGTAGAACCCTATTTTCTTCCTCGAGAATGGTTGCAATACATCTGACATGGCCGCTATGGGATTTTATAACTGCCGAACAAGTAGGATTATCAGAGTCCAACCATCCCCTGCTCCAGACACGAATCGTTCCATCAACGGATCCAATGAATAACATATTATAATTATCACCCACTGTTGCTAGGCACAGTACTACGCGTACATGGCCGCGAAGGATTCCATCTTGGCGCCTTTGGTTTGACGAGTATTGCTCTTTTTACCACCAAATAATATCACCATTCGAGGATCCCGTGTAAAGAGTGGATCCATCATAATTAAGAGAAAGGGCTTTAACGAACGAATTTGAGTTTAAATTTGAAATCTTGTTTTTGTTTATCCCACGAAGGGTTATCAACAGAACGTGGGGGGACAGACCAAGATTTTTTCTCCATATATTCATGGTGCAGTCATCTGAGCCGGTGTATATCAATCCATTAGGGCCGACAACAATGGCGTTCACAACATCATCATGAGCCTGAATCGTTTCGACTCACTTGAGATCCGAGACTCGCCATACCTTCACAGTCTTATCCGAGGAGCCTGAATACAGGAAACCATTGTTGTATGCCAGACAACATATGCTTCACATGAGATTTAGGGTTTTCACGTCGGTCTGATCCCGATCCAATAACATCGTGTTTCAGCTTCATCCAACGATGTATCGAATCTAGCAGCGTAGGTATCGTGGTCATTCGCTTATGGCCGGCCCCGGGACTCAAACCCGAGCAACGCCAGATGCCGATCTTGTTTTCTGCATGGGCGCTGGAAAGCTTGTCCTCTGTGAGCAATATTGTGCTCACCATGACACTCCATGAATGGAGGTGACCGCTTTCAACAACATTTTCACCAACAAATTTCCACGATCTGATAAAATAAAACAAATTTACTAATAATTTTCAATTAATTAATTAATTTTTTAAAATTAACAAAATCATAAAATAAATATTATTTATATTTTTTTTCTTGTGCTATATATGGATTTTATCATACCCAACTCCCCCACCCAAAAATGGAGAAGATTTTTTTTTCAAAGACAATATCCCATCAATCTTATACAAGTATTTTAAGTAACCAACTATACATAAAATGTTCATGATTTGCTCCAAAACAAAAATGCACAGGATCAAATGACAAAAATGCAGGACAGCAAGGCAGAATCAAGAACTGGCCATATCAAGAACAAAATTCCGAGCAAAAATAGACAAATCCGGGAGAGATTGCACCATCAAGACTCTCATCAAATTGGATGATGCCCATTTAGTGCATGCTAGACTTTACAAAGAAGTATGAAAAAATTGGTACCTTAACATTATAGTTTCTCATAACCAGCAAGGACACAAAAAACTCAACAATGTTAACAACAATATAGTTTCTCATAGCCAACAATAAGACAGGAAAAATTAATGATGGGGATTGTAATATGCAGTAGTTTATTCGGAATGTGCCTAAACTACATCATTTTCAATTTATGCTCGACTTCAAATATATACAACAAGCTACTATAAAACATGAAAATTTTAAGAATTGAATGTTTACAATAGAGTAGATATGGGAGTATTTTAAATTGATGATCCTCCTATGAATATAAAACAAGTTCTATAAAACATGAAAATGTAGCTATATTATTGCAAGAAAGGAAATGAACATCTTATAGTCAGTAAAATTTATCTGAGACAAATAACTTCCCTGCATCATTGCATTGCATTGTTAACCAAAATATCATTCTTGTTGAAAAACCACACATGTGATAGAAGATGAAAATGTGGAAAGGTATAAGTGTATGGGCCAAATAAATAAATTTTATCCAAGTTGAACCACTCAATTTGACTTCATTATGAGGCATGTGCGTGCATTTTAAAAAATCTAGGCAACTTTGAATTTTTTTTGTAGACTAGGATATTTCACACTCAAAATTAAAATATCATAATTGATGATGATGTAAATGAGAAGTATCACCATTTCCAACTGGAATCACTAAAATTACCCAAATAAGAAGCATGTGCGTGCATTTTTCTATGTTGAGAAATTTATGTAAAAAAACTAAAATTACCAACTTTGTAGGTTTAATTCAGATATTATACATTGATTCCCAAAAATCCGAGAGAGATTTTTTTCAAACATGTATCTAAATTCGAGTATGTAGTCTTTATTTCATAAAAGGCCATGTGTATGGAATTTTGCATGTGTTTTACTATGCGTAACTTTGATAAAAAAATGACTTTGTTTTATATTGCATACTAGTTTTATAGCTAATAACTACAAGTATGACATAGATTAAGTTAAATAAGAGTATTTCAATGATTAATATAACAAACCTAAGAGTGATATTTTCAATGATTTACATCTTTCAAAAGAACAATTCTTTGCTACATGATTTATCTAAGGAAGGTCTACCTTCATGGAATAAATACCGAATGGACGTGTCATTGTCAATAACTGGGATTTGAGCTCTTGTTTGGATGAAAAAATTGTTTTGGTTTGATAACAAACCAAAATAAAGATTTCAATGATTCACATCTTTCAAGAGCACAATTCCTTGGAAGATGCTTTATAAAGGAAGGCCTACTTTCCCCAATGGGGCAGGTTGTCATTGAAGAAATGTTGGATGGATACGTTATTGTCAACAACTTGGGTCTGAGCTCTTAGATAGATGAAATATTTTATTTGGTTTAATGATAGTCAGTGTTGGTATACTTTTTGTTTCAAAGTTTTTTTGGGGAAATATTACAACTTCTATTATATGTCTATGTAAGCTTTATTTTGCAAGCCATATGCGGACTGATGAGCCTATTAAAGGGAGACTTTCTATATAAATCTTTTTAATGATTTTGAGGAGCTATAGTTCTCGCTATGACTATTGTAGTTCTTGAAACACCTTTATAATGTATTTTTTTATTCTTTACTGGAGTAGAATATATATATATTTTTAATATTTCGAAAAAAATGTATACCATCAATAGTTATATTGTATTGATAACATTGAAATAAATGTGTAGTACAAAATTCTAGCTTCTCCATGAGTTAGAGTGGGTCATAGAACAAACTAGTCCAAAAATAAGGAATTCACTAATGTAATTTAGTTGCAAATTTGAGTAGCTTACAACCACTTGCTACAAAATAAATAAAAATTGGACATCCAGTGTCCATGAAAACTAGAAAGAGACTTGATAGTACCAGCAACCAATGCAATAGAGTTGAGGTGGTTATCGTGAAATATCTTTAGTGCGGCAATATGAACTGAATTTTTTGAGTTCGATGTGCGTAGCACCAACACAAAACTTTATCAACTAGTATTGATCAAAAATAGCTCATGCAACTGCCAATTTTCCAAAGGATGCATCTTACCTAGAGGGAAAAAATAAAAAATAAACATTCCATCAATGAATATTTTGAAGTTACTGGCCAGATTGTTTGTCCACTAAATCAATTTCATTCATCCATGTAGATCTAATGCCACCATTATCATAACTAAACCACCATGATCTTAACTACGTAGACTTAAAAAATAATAATTTAACTGTAGGTTTCACTTTTGAAAGAAGTTGGTATTTAATGAAATGAATCCACGTAGATCTAATGACGTCCTTATCATAACTACACCACTCTAATATTAACTACATAGACATTAAAATAATAATTTAATTGCAAGTTTCACTTTTGAAACTGGATGGTATTTAATGAAATTTAAAATCTCTAGATAGTTAACCTATGTTAAACCCATCATCGGTTAACAATTTTGGCTGGGTAACTCATATTTAACAAGAAATAAAGCTATTATACTCATGTATTTTCCTGGAAATTGTCTTAATTTTCTAGTATTCGACTAAATTATCTTTTGTTTGTTGACCCATGGACTCTCTTTACAATAAAAAATTATATTTCCAAAAGCATCTGGCCAATTCTAGACAATAAGAAAAAACATCTTTTGACAAAGAAAAGAATATTTTGACATTACTTGATTAATTTTCTTAATTATTTAGGATACATCATAGAAGCAGTTCAAACGTTATGTGCTCACCTAGAAACATAGTTGAATACACATTCCTCATACTCTTTCAAAGAACCCTCACAAGTACGATAACTAAATGGTATGCCAACTTACCAAAAACCATACATATCACCTTTAGATCCATTGCCACTATGTTCTTAACCTACTTTTATCTCCTAGTATGCCATGACCTTGGCTTGGAGATTCTTTTATAATTTTAACATAACAAATCTACGTATATCTCTGATCAAATTCATGAATAACTCGGGCATCGCACATTGTGTAAAATTAAAATCCAACCCAATTTTTTATTGGATTAGTTCCTTAAGTACCTCTTACCCGTGATCACCAAAGACGTCACCACAACCATTCCATAGATTGAAGATGGATCCATTCTCAAATTCCAACATTTTGATCTAATTTATGCCCACTTAGGGTATCTATATTCCATCTTACCCGATGTTCCTCACCATCGGTCAGTAGAACAAACCAACCCATTTACGTCACATGCGACTGAAGGCATTGTTGGGATAGTTTCCCACCAAGGAACCATACATGCATCATATGGATCCGTCACACCCAAATCACCACATAGTATTCCTCCTCCATCCTCAATCGCCAACATCCCTCAAAGTAGACCTCATCTTCCATTTGGACCAACAATGTATGAGATGTACAGTCCAAATTTTCCAAACATGGGGGCACAACCAGTTGTCATGCAAACTAACCCCATGAATCCTTGGGAACCTACACCAGCTTCATATGGGACACAAAATCATTACGGAGTCATACCACCACAAAACCCATACTTCCCATCTCCTTGGAACACCTAGTTCTCACCCCTTGGGTTAAGTTGGGGCAAATTTTGTTATACCTTCACTCATTCAACATGTTCAACAATTCAAACAATTGAATGTGGATAACCCCCCTATTATGTCCAATTAAGAAAAGAACAAAGGAAAGAAACAAAAAAAAAAAAACTCCAGGGGAAGGGGGAAACCCCCTACCCAGTCAAATCATAATATTGGTAACCATAACCAAAAATACTAGCACTGACATCCCAGTGACACAAGAAAAAAAAATGTTCAGAAAAAATTGGCTTGCGCTATGTGTGGGGATTTTGACCATTACATCCATCATTTCCCATTAATCCATGAGTGTTAATGGATGTTGGAGGATAAAAAACAACCATGACAAATTCTACTCGAGGAAATAATGCACCCCGAACAAAGTGTGTTGCAACACCCATTTTCCAATCAAGGCACTATTTCTCAACAAGACACTCGGACAAAGGAAAATTCCCCTCCAATGGTAGAAGGTTCCTATCAAAGCATTTACATGAATGTTGCATGTATTCATCTGCAGACTCACAATTGACACTATGACATTCCACAAAACCCACCTTCTCAGCAGGAGGATGCTCCAAGTTCCACCAGTGGTTCTTTGCCAATTCCATGCCCCAATAGTGACTCTATCCCCAAGATACCAAAACCACCTTTTCAATGCACCACTCACAAACCCCGTATGAAAGCGACACATAATTACAGCATGATTTGGCCTAGTATCCCACTGCAATGTACACATTAGGGGTCATCCAATATTGTCATTCTCAAAAGAAGGCTCTACTAATAACATTAGGCACCATCGATCCTTTGAATACATGCTTCACCACTTTTGACCTTGATAGTGGAAAACCCCAACTAACATCTTTAGTTTCCTTCTAGATACCTATCACCGTAAAAAAAATTATCATTCACTGATGTATTGTTGATGAATGTGTGTCCACTTGTGTCATGACTACAAATGTTTGGAATCACTAGGATCCCTAGAGCTCGTCCCATATTCTATCATTCTCCAATCCTGTGATGGACGTTGTTCACAACCACAAAGTCTTTATCAAAATGTCCTTATCGAAATATGGGGCAATACAGTCCTACTCAATGTTGAAGTCATTGATGAACAATTAGACTACGATATCCTCCTAGGATGTAGTTACATGTATGACATGAAGGCAATAGATTTTTCAGTCTTCTACATCATGATATTCCCCCATAACGGGAAATTAGTCACCCTATACCAACTTGCATACTATGAAAATATCCCCTCAGATAACCTGGACAACATTTTTCCTACCAGTATAACTAAATACCCCCATATCTAAATGAGATAGGACAAGAAGTATGCAATGTCTATACTTTCCTGGTGGTATATGCTAGCTCTCCCTACTCATACCATTAGTTATAAACAACCTCATGTGTATCATATTCTCCTTCCCATATGAGTCACCATCATCACACTTATTGGAGAAGGGGGCACCATTTTACCTCACCCCACGATAGTACGTGGATAGTACCCACCATTGAAAATGGGGCCATCCCACCTAGCTTATTGGCGGCACTAGTTGTTGAAGTACCATTCCTTTTCCCTCCCCCATGTATACAAGGAATGCCAGTCATGGCCACCCTCCCTTTTCCAGAGCCTACCCTTGAAATCCCTATTTGGTATTTGAAACCCCCATTTCCAAAGATAACCCCCAAACCATACATGCCTATCAATTTTACGTGAATCACTCTGGTCAATGTCTTATTGTTCAAGATTCCATGACCTATAGTACAAATCATGATACAATTGGTGGCCCCCAACAAATTATTTGTTAGGAGTGTTAATCCCCCAATGAAGTAATTGAAAAAACCAATAAACCCATCTGCATGAGTTCCCCACCCATGTGTCTTGTGCAACACAATAGGCCACCCTACAAATCTATGCCCAACATTTCCAGATCTTGAAAAACTACTATCCACACTTACTCACATAGCCTTGATCTCACCAATAGTAGTAATTCTCTCTACTCAAAAAGAAGAGCCTCTTAAATTGAAGAGCAAATTATTGCACACAAATCATCCATGCACTATTTGCTCTCAGTTTGGTGACTACACACATCACTATCCAGATCTCCCTCAATTCTAAACTACCCTCACTACTATTCGTCACTCTTAGATAATTCCCATCGAATCTATCACCATTGAATTCATATCAACAATAAAGGAGGTGCTTTTTCAGGTCCCAAATTTGGAATTGGATCACAATGGCCTAATCACATTAGCCATATTCATTAGAGTTTGTAAAATTGATGTTAAGGGTCAAATAATTGCCAAGGAGGAAAATTACTAGTTTCCTAGGTTTGGGGTGGAAGCTTTGGGATTTGGAATAAGGGGGATAATAAATGATGTTTAGACATTAGAAGGGTTCAAGTATTTAATAAATAGAGTGAATAAAGAAATTCAATAGAAATCATAGGTGACAAATGATTTTGGAGACATATGGACGATGTGGGACCCACACTAGCTTGATTTTTCATAATACATGGTATCTCTCTTTTGCAAATTCGAATTAATGGGAATGTGAACACTCTTGGGTGATTTGGTAAGTCATAACACATGTGATTGAGAATATTAGGTCGAATTGGGAGGGATTGGTAACCTCCATGGAAGATAAAGAGTCAAAGTGGAAGTTTCTGGACACTTGGGCTAGATTCCCTAGCCCCTATGACACCAATGATGGAGCATCTATGACAACTATGACAAATTGCAGACCTGACCTCTGACATCTGACCACTATGACATGTCAGCCCCAAAAATAGGCTCAAAGAATGTGAATTTGGGAGTTGGAGAAGCCAAAGAGACTCAAAATCGAATTTGGGAGAAGATGGAAGGTTGGAACTAGGAGACAAGTGGCAAATGTGGAATATTTCCTAAATGGAAATCTATTGAATTTATTGAGAGGATTTCGACCCTTAGAAGTCTAATGTTGGTTATAAAATGTAAAAATGAAGTATGAGAATATTTTTTGTTCATTTGTAGAATTTTCAATTGCATTTGTGAAGAGGGAGAGCTAGTGGATGACTAGTTTCTTGCCTTAGCCAATTTCGAGGGTGAAATATTCCCATCCAAGTTGGAAATTGGAAAGGCCATTCAGAACTTTCATTTGGAGCTTTAATGGAGTCTTTATTTTCAGTTTTAAGCTACAGGGAATCTCATGGTTTCTTCTATTGCAGCTCACTCCTTCAACCATTTCCAATTTTGATGGCATATTCTTGATCCTTGAGGGAGGGCATTTTTGGTGAGCTATTGTACTCTTTGGGGGAGATTATAATGCCCCATTTCTTTTTTATATGAATTAAATACTCTTTTCTTCATCTCTATAAATTTTCAGGTTGAAATTCCAAGTAGAAATGTATAAATCTCATTTTTAATGGAAGAACAATGCCATTTCCCCACTACCTTGTTGTGAACCAATGTATTGATGATGATTTCGAATGAATGAATGATTCTATGATGAATTTGTGATTAATGGACTTCAATGGATGTATTTTACAAGTTTCATGTACTATACTTGAGCATTTGAAGTATTTTTACTCAGTTTAATTGCATTGGGAGAAGAAATAGTGGCATTTCCCCAAGGGTCGAATTGGTGATTTTTGCAGTTGAATGGGAGAGGATTAGAATAGTTGTAATAAACCATTAATGGTGCATATGAGACCTTAATAACATACTTAACACATTACATACCTCTTTTCATAAATTTGAGTGGGTTTGGAGGCATTTGGGAAGCCATTTTCAGTACTTACCTCAGGGGGATTTGAACCCCAAATTACTAGTAAAATTGCATACGTGGTCCAGAATCTTAAAAGAGTTTGCAGAGGTCTTGTGGTGGCCATATGTTATCCCTGAACATCATATTCAAGTCCTAATATAATTCATACACCTTCCTTGAATATTTGAAGGCATTTGGAGTCAATTTGAGACTTAGAGACCAATACTAGTCAAAGGGAAATCACTAGTAAAGTTACCTACATTGACCAGAATTGAAAGAGTATTTGTAGAAGTGTTTTAAAGGTACAAAGGCATCCCTGAAATACATATTTATGTTCTAATATCATTCATATACCTTCTCGGAATATTTGGGATCATTTGGGGCAAATTTGGGACCTAGAGATCGAAACTAGTCAAAGGTCGAACCAAGAAAAAAAAGTGGAAAATTGTCATTTTAATAAAATTCCTAACAAGGGACATTACAGTGGTATCAAATCATGGTCCTTGCACCTGTGGATTAGGTACATACATTCAAGAATAATTGGCATCCATGTCTTACTATTATGATGAATACTATGAGTACAATTCTTATGAGGAATATGCAGATGCTTATGAGCAATATGAAGCAGAATGTGAATGGTACGAGGAAAAGGTGCCATCATGCAACACTTATTACAATTTCAAGAGAAATGAAGATTATTCTTATGAATTTAGATCTGATGAATATGAGTGTGTCACACCAACAAAGGATAATTCTATGAGCGAGTTCCAAAGATGGAGAGAAAAATATAAAACCTTGCCCTAACAATATCAAAAATATCAAGAATATCTTGCTTCGAGCAAAAATACACAAAATGCCATGTCTTTTGAGTACTATGCTGAACATGTTTTTGAAAATAGGCCCAAAAATGAAGAAGTGGAGTTAGTGAAGAAAGGTTTATGCCCTTCTTGTAAAAACCCTTGGAGCGAGTATCATATATGTGTGCATGAAATGATGTCCTCCTTGAGGAGAGCTTTTGAGATTTATTCAAGAAGAGATTCCAAATATACTGATCCTAAGGAAAACAAGGGGCAAAATGCATCAGATTTATTTAAGGAGCAAAAGGAAGAGACATCACAAGAGCATGAAGAAGATTCTATTGAAAATATGGAAGATCATTTCGAGACACCTTCTAGCTTAGACATGAACCAAAGAGCATCTACTGATGGATGCTTAAACTATGAAGGAGTACCTACTGATGGGTGCTCACACCTATATGTTGGTGACATAGAGATCACTTTTGAAAGTGTTTCTACTACAAGTACAAATTTTATTAAGCATGATAATGAAGACCTTGTAGCAGTTGAAGAAGAACCAAGATCAACTTCTCCATCACCACTTGAGCTTCATGAAGTTGGTCCAAGAAAAAATGAAGAAGATGAAGAGGTTCATTTGCAAGAGCCTCATTTTCTTGAAGGGTCCTTAAAGATGAATGAAAAGAATATCCAAGAGTCCCTCAGCATTGTCCATGACACTCAAGCATTGGTGTCAAATTCTTGTTGGAGAGCTACTTCATTGGAGGAAACATCCTTCCTTGAAGACATGGAGAAGATTCAAAGAGCAATGTGCCACATCAAAGGTAATTTCATGTCTTTGCTTTTTTATAGAAACCATTTGTTTGAGCTTAATGAATTGTTACATGATGCATACTTGAAGAATAATGAGGATAATCATAAGATCACAAATCAAAATGAGCAACTTCTTGAAAAGTTGCAAGATACTTGTTTTTCCTCCTATGTTTCAAATTGTCAAATGGTAGATTGTTTGGAGGATTCTCATGACATGGTGGATCATGAGAAATGTGAAAATTTGAATTTTATTGATGTGTTTGAATATGAACTTGAAGACATCCAAACACTTGATGTGGTGGAAGAGGAATTTGAATTATCTCTTGATGAAGGTTATGCAATTTTTAAAGAAGAGCATGATTTCTCTACATTGGAACCAAACTATGACAAAGAGTTCACAGTTTTGAAGGAGCTGCATGATACTACCCATATGGATCCTTCCCATGATAAAACTTCTGCATTTTTTATCATTTGGGTGATTTAGTTCATTCTCCTACATCCTCCAATTTCATGTTTTGCAACATTAGTCTCAATGAAGTATGGGTGAAAGGTTCTTTTTGATGGTGCCACACGAGGAATATGGAACTCATAGATTTAACTTTTATGATGAAATGGTTGGAGCACATTCTTATTCACATTTGCAGCAACATTATTTGTCACTTTATGATGATGCAAATCTACATGGATGCACCTATGATATGCATTTGAGTCACTTGAAGACTCATGATTTTTCTTGCTCAACATTTGATTCATTTGATGTTGGAGGAACTTCATCCAACACTTGGGAGAATAGATTTATGATTGGAGAACATTTTTGTTGGCAGCCACATACTTTGTTATATTTTTATGATTCTCACATTCATGGATGTATGGGTGAGACTTTTTTGAGTCATTTGAAGTCTCCTTGTTTTTTCTGCTCATTATTTGGTTCAGATTTCAGTGGAGATTCTTCATTCACTTCTTGGATGAAAGAATACATGGCTGAATATTTTGATGCATATCACGTTCTTTTGGAGCAGCATTATCGGACATGGGATCCTCACCTATGTCATTGGAGCAGATTTGATTGGTCACTTGAAGATTGTATGCACCTAGCAAATGGTGGTCTACTTACTTGGAGGTATAAACACTTTCATGATTCTTTGATGAAGCATCTTCTTGATGTACATTTTCATTATGTTGTTATGTACTTTGATTATATATATTTTGTACTCATGATGTTTGGAAGAATGCATACAAGAAAATGGGATCCAGGAATCCTCTTATCTGATGGTATGGGTTGGAGAGCACTTTTAATTGTTGGGGTGCAATACAAGCAATGGAACCCTGGAATAATTTTTGTCTCATTGGTTTGAATTTCTTTTGGGGGAAACAAGCAGTATGGGAGATGGATTTCCCACTTAATAAAGTGAATTTTATCAGAGTAGTGCAGCAGCAAGCATGGTGGTTCCTCTCTAAAATCTTCAAGGAAACTCAAAGACTCAAGGTTGGGCAATTCAATCGCAACTTCAAAGAATTATACAGGAAGCAGGATCTTCAACACCCATGTTTGAAATTGCTTGAGGACAAGAAATATTGGGAAGGGAGGATTTGTCATGTCCCAAATTTGGAATTGGGTCACAATGGCCTAATAACATTAGCCATATTCATTAGAGTTTGTAAAATTGATGTTAAGGGTCAAATAATTTCCAAGGAGGAAAATTACTAGTTTCCTAGGTTTGGGGTGGAAGCTTTGGGATTTGGAATAAGGGGGATAATAAATGATGTTTATAAATTAGAAGGGTTCAAGTATTTAATAAATAGAGTGAATAAAGAAATTCAATAGAAATCCTAGGTTACAAATGGTTTTGGAGACATATGGAGGATGTGGGACCCACACTAGCTTGATTTTTCATAATACATGGTATCTCTCTTTTGCAAATTCGAATTAATGGGAATGTGAACACTCTTGGGTGAGTTGGTAAGTAATAAAACATGTCATTGAGCATATTAGTTCGAATTGGGAGGGATTGGTAACCTCCATGGAAGATAAAGATTCAAAGTGGAAGTTTGTGGACACTTGGGCTAGATTCCCTAGCCCCTATGACACCAATGATGGAGCATCTGTGACAAATTGAAGACTTGAACTCTTACATCTGACCACTATGACATGTCAGCCCCAAAAATAGGCTCAAAGAAGGTGAATTTGGGAGTTGGAGAAGCCAAAGAGACTCAAAATCGAATTTGGGAGAAGATGGAAGGTTGGAACTAGGAGACAAGTGGCAAATGTGGAATATTTCCTAAATGGAAATCTATTGAATATATTGAGAGGATTTATACCCTTAGAAGGCTAATGTTGGTTATAAAATGTATAAATGAAGTATGATAATAGCTTTTGATCATTTTTAGAATTTGCAATTGCATTTGTGAAGAGGGAGAGCTAGTGGATGACTAGTTTCTTGCCTTAGCCAATTTCGAGGGTGAAAGATTCCCATCCAAGTTGGCAATTGGAAAGGCCATTAAGACATTTAATTTGGAGCTTTAATGGAGTCTTTATTTGCAAGTGTAATCTATAGCGCAGCTCATGTTTTCTTCTATTGCAGCTCACTCCTTCAACCATTTCCAGTTTTGATGGCATATTCTTGATCCTTGAGGGAGGGCATATTTTGTGAGATATTGTACTCTTTGGGGGAGCTTCTAATGCCCCATTTATTTTTTAATATGAATTAAATACTCTGTTCTTAATCTCTAGAAAGTTTCAGGTCGAAATTCAAGTAGAAATGTATAAATCTCATTTTTAATGGAAGAACAATGCCATTTCCCCACTACCTTGTTGTGAACCAATGTATTGATGATGATTTTGAATGAATGGATGATTCTATGATGAATTTGTGATTAATGGACTTCCATGGATGTATTTTACAATTTTCATGTACTGTACTTGAGCATTTGAAGTATTTTTACTTAGTTTAATTGCATTGGGAGAAGAAATAGTGCCATTTCCCCAAGGGTCGAATTGGTGATTTTTGCAGTTGAATGGGAGAGGATGAGAACAATTGTAATAAACCATTAATGGTTCATATGAGACCTTAATAACATAATTAACACATTACATATCTATTTTCATAAATTTGAGTGGGTTTGGAGGCATTTGGGAAGCCATTTTCAGTACTTACCTCAGGGAGATTTGAACCCCAAATTACTAGTAAAATTGCATACTTGGTCCAGAATATTAAAAGAGTTTGCAGAGGTATTTTGGTGGCCATATGTTATCCCTGAACATCATATTCAAGTACTAATATCATTCATACACCTTCCTTGAAGATTTGAAGGCATTTGGAGTCAATTTGAGACCTAGAGACCAATACTAGTCAAAGGGAAATCACTAGTAAAGTTACCTACATTGACCAGAATTGAAAGAGTATTTGCAGAAGTATTTTACAGGTACAAAGGCATCCTTGAAACACATATTTATGTTCTAATATCATTCATATACCTTCTCAGAATATTTGGGATCATTTGGGGCAAATTTGGGACCTAGAGATCGAAACTAGTCAAAGGTCAAACCAAGGAAAAAAAGTGGAAAATTGTCATTTTAATAAAATTCCTAACAAGGGACATTACAGTGGTATCAGAGCATGGTCCTTGCACCTGTGGATTAGGCACATACATTCAAGAATAATTGGCAGCCATGTCTTACTATTATGATGAATACTATGAGTACAATTCTTATGAGGAATATGCAGATGCTTATGAGCAATATGAAACAGAATGTGAATGGTACGAGGAAGAGGTGCCATCATGCAACACTTATTACAATTTCAAGAGAAATGAAGATTATTCTTATGAATTTAGATCTGATGAATATGAGTGTGTCACACCAACCAAGGATAATTTTATGAGCGAGTTCCAAAGATGGAGAGAAAAATATAAAACCTTGCCCCAACAATATAAAAAATATCAAGAACATCTTGCTTCGAGCAAAAATACACAAAATGCCATGTCTTTTGAGTACTATGCTGAACATGTTTTTGAAAATAGGCCCAAAAATGAAGATGTGGAGTTAGTGAAGAAAGTTTTATGCCCTTCTTGTAAAACCCCTTGGAGCGAGTATCATATATGTGTGCATGAAATGATATCCTCCTTGAGAAGAGCTTTTGAGATTTATTCAAGAAGAGATTCCAAATATACTGATCCTAAGGAAAACAAGGGGCAAAATGCATCAGATTGCTTTAAGGAGAAAAAGGAAGAGACATCACAAGAGCATGAAGAAGATTCTATTGAAAATATGGAAGATCATTTCGAGACACCTTCTAGCTTAGACATGAACCAAAGAGCATCTACTGATGGATGCTTAAACTATGAAGGAGTACCTACTGATGGGTGCTCACACCTCTATGTTGGTGACATAGAGATCACTTTTTAAAGTGTTTCTACAAGTACAAGTTTCATTAAGCATGATAATGAAGACCTTGTAGCAGTTGAAGAAGAACCAAGATCAACTTCCCCATCACCACTTGAGCTTCATGAAGTTGGTCCAAAAAAAAATGAAGAAGATGAGGAGGTTCATTTGCAAGAGCCTCATTTTCTTGAAGGGCCCTTAAAGATGAATGAAAATAAGATCCAAGAGTCCCTCGGCATTCTCTATGACACTCAAGCATTGGTGTCAAATTCTTGTTGGAGAGCTACTTCATTGGAGGAAACATCCTTCCTTGAAGACATGGAGAAGATTGAAAGAGCAATGTGCCACATAAAATGTAATTTCATGTCTTTGCTTTTTGATAGAAACCATTTGTTTGAGCTTAATGAATTGTTACATGATGCATACTTGAAGAATAATGAGGATAATCATAAGCTCACAATTCAAAATGAGCAACTTCTTGAAAAGTTGCAAGATACTTGTTTTTCCTCCTATGTTTCAGATTGTTAAATGATAGATTGTTTGGAGGATTCTCATGACATGGTGGATCATGAGAAATGTGAAAATTTGAATGTTCTTGATGTGTTTGAAGATGAACTTGAAGACATCCAAACACTTGATGTGGTGGAAGAGGAATTTGAATTATCTCTTGATGAAGGTTATGCAATTTTTAAAGAAGAGCATGATTCCTCTACATTGGAACCAACCTATGACAAAGAGTTCACACTTTTGAAGGAGCTGCATGATACTACCCATATGGATCCTTCCCATGATGAAACTTCTGCACTTTTTTATCATTTGGGTGATTTAGTTCATTCTCCTACATCCTACAATTCCATGTTTTGCAGCATTAGTATCAATGAAGTATGGGTGAAAGGTTCTTTTTGATGGTGCCACATGAGGAGTATGGAACTCATAGATTTAACTTTTATGATGACATGGTTGGAGCACATTGTTATTCACATTTGCAGCAACATTATTTGTCACTTTATGATGATGCAAATCTACATGGATGCACCTATGATATGCATTTGAGTCACTTGAAGACTCATGGTTTTTCTTGCTCAACATTTGATTCACTTGATATTGGAGGAACTTCATCCAACACTTGGGAGAATAGATTTATGATTGGAGAACATTTTTGTTGGCAGCCACATACTTTGTTATATTTTTATGATTCTCACATTCATGGATGTATGGGTAAGACTTCTTTGAGTCATTTGAAGTCTCCTTGTTTTTTCTACTCATTATTTGGTTCAGATTTTAGTGGAGATTCTTCATTCACTTCTTGGATGAAAGAATACATGGCTGAATATTTTGATGCATATCACGTTCTTTTGGAGAAGCATTATCGGACATGGGATCCTCACCTATGTCATTGGAGCATATTTTATTGGTCACTTGAAGATTGTATGCACCTAGCAAAGGGTGGTCTACTTACTTGGAGGTATAAACACTTTCATGATTCTTTGATGAAACATCTTCTTGATGTACATTTTCATTATGTTGTTATGTACTTTGATTATATATATTTTGTACTCATGATGTTTGGAAGAATGCATACAAGAAAATGGGATCCAAGAATCGTCTTATCTGATGGTATGGGTTGGAGAGCACTTTTAATTGTTGGGGTGCAATACAAGCAATGGTACCCTGGAATAATTTTTGTCTCATTGGTTTGAATTTTTTTTTGGGGAAACAAGCAGTATGGGAGATGGATTTCCCACTTAATAAAGTGAATTTTATCAGAGTAGTGCAGCAGCAAGCATGGCGGTTCCTCTCTAAAATCTTCAAGGAAACTCAAAGACTCAAGGTTGGGCAATTCAATCGCAACTTTAAAGAATTATACAGGAAGCAGGATCTTCAACACCCATGTTCGAAATTGCTTGAGGACAAGCAATATTGGGAAGGGAGGATTTGTCATGTCCCAAATTTGGAATTGGGTCACAATGGCCTAATCACATTGGCCATATTCATTAGAGTTTGTAAAATTGATGTTAAGGGTCAAATAATTGCCAAGGAGGAAAATTACTAGTTTCCTAGGTTTGGGGTGGAAGCTTTGGGATTTGGAATAAGGGGGATAATAAATGATGTTTAGACATTAGAAGGGTTCAAGTATTTAATAAATAGAGTGAATAAATAAATTCAATAGAAATCCTAGGTGACAAATGGTTTTGGAGACATATGGAGGATGTGGGACCCACACTAGCTTGATTTTTCATAATACATGGTATCTCTCTTTTGCAAATTCGAATTAATGGGAATGTGAACACTCTTGGGTGAGTTGGTAAGTAATAACACATGTCATTGAGCATATTAGGTCTAATTGGGAGGGATTGGTAACCTCCATGGAAGATAAAGAGTAAAAGTGGAAGTTTGTGGACACTTGGGCTAGATTCCCTAGCCCCTATGACACCAATGATTGAGCATCTATGACAACTATGACAAATTGCAGACCTGACCTCTGACATCTGACCACTATGACATGTTAGCCCCAAAAATAGGCTCAAAGAAGGCGAATTTGGGAGTTGGAGAAGCCAAAGAGACTCAAAATCGAATTTGGGAGAAGATGGAAGGTTGGAACTAGGAGACAAGTGGAAAATATGGAATATTTCCTAAATGGAAATCTATTGAATCTATTGAGAGGATTTCGACCCTTAGAAGGATAATGTTGGTTATAAAATGTAAAAATGAAGTATGAGAATAGCTTTTGATCATTTGTAGAATTTGCAATTGCATTTGTGAAGAGGGAGAGCTAGTGGATGACTAGTTTCTTGCCTTAGCCAATTTCGAGGGTGAAAGATTCCCATCCAAGTTGGAAATTTTAAAGGACATTCAATCATTTCATTTGGAGATTTAATGGAGTCTTTATTTGTAGGTATAAGCTACACAGCAGCTCATGGTTTCTTCTATTGCATCTCACTCCTTCAACCATTTCCAGTTTTGATGGCATATTCTTGATCCTTGAGGGAGGGCGTTTTTGGTGAGCTATTGTACTATTTGGGGGAGCTTCTAATGCCCCATTTATTTTGTAATATGAATTAAATACTCTGTTCTTCATCTCCAGAAAGTTTCAGGTCTAAATTCCAAGTAGAAATGTATAAATCTCATTTTTAATGGAAGAACAATGCAATTTCCCCACTACCTTGTTGTGAACCAATGTATTGATGATGATTTCGAATGAATGGATGATTCTATGATGAATTTTTGATTAATGGACTTCCATGGATGTATTTTACAATTTTCATGTACTGTACTTGAGCATTTGAAGTATTTTTACTCAGTTTAATTGCATTGGGAGAAGAAATAGTGCCATTTCCCCAAGGGTCGAATTGGTGATTTTTGCAGTTGAATGGGAGAGGATGAGAACAGTTTTAATAAACCATTAATGGTTCATATGAGACCTTAATAACATACTTAACACATTACATACCTCTGTTCATAAATTTGAGTGGGTTTGGATGCATTTGGGAAGCCATTTTCAGTACTTACCTCAGGGGGATTTGAACCCCAAATTACTAGTAAAATTGCATACTTGGTCCAGAATCTTAAAAGAGTTTGCAGAGATATTTTGGTGACCATATTTTATCCGTGAACATCATATTAAAGTCCTAATATCATTCATACACCTTCCTTTAATATTTGAATGCATTTGGAGTCAATTTGAGACCTAGAGACCAATACTAGTCAAAGGGAAATCACTAGTAAAGTTACCTACATTGACCAGAATTGAAAGAGTATTTGCAGAAGTGTTTTAAAGGTACAAAGGCATCCCTGAAACACATATTTATGTTCTAATATCATTCATATACCTTCTCATAATATTTGGGATCATTTGGAAGAAATTTGGGACCTAGAGATCGAAACTAGTCAAAGGTCGAACCAAGGAAAAAAGGTGAAAAATTGTCATTTTAATAAAATTCCTATCAAGGGACATTACTTGCTTCCTCCCCCATAATATTCGGTTTGTCCTCACAATTCCCATATGCTCTCCATTGACATGGACATAAGTTGGACACTCATAACCATTTAATATCCAACACATACTTTGGAAACTAACTAGCTCAATTTCCCTTGTAAGATATGTGGTATGTTGACACATTACTCATTCTAATGTCCCATATTATGGGAAGAAAGGGAACTGCACTTTGAGAAGTTAATCCACCCATAACGGATGTCTCCTCCTCTCATGAGCCAATGGGTCTTTCTCCAATAAGAGATATTGCTTCCATCACAAGATATGACTGGACATCCATACATGTTTTACATGTCGTCATCCAACACTTCTATGGATGATGACCAATCATCATCATCAACGTGAAGCATCATTGGTACATTTCCAATAAATACCCTAACATCCACCCCTAGGCCTCATAAGTAATCATCAGACATGATAATGATGCCCATGGTCTTGCTCGATATGGTCGATAGGGCACCTTTGCAACAAGTCTCCGATATTGGAAGAAATGATTGCTCATGAGACATAGTGGGATGATATGCATCATCATTCTTACTTCATGTCCTAAGACAGATATATAACCATGATGATTGATCAATTCTCCACCAAAACCAAGGATTTATCCCTCCCAAACACATCGATTGGTTCAAAATTCCTATTCTTTCTCCTGATGCTTTCGAAGAAGGAAACATGGCCAACATATCACCAACCATTAAGGTGGATATTTCAATCACTCTCAACATTATAGAAAACATATCACGTGTTTCCTCTGGCTCTCAACAATATTTTAGTGCTTACAAATCACTATTACAAGAGTTTACGTATATTTTTTACTAATCATACAAAGAGATGCAAGGGTGCAATCCTGCGATTGTTGAACATCATATCGACACATGGACCGATGCTTTGCTAATATGACAAAGAAAATGGCTATATCACCCCTCCAAATATCCCACCATCAAAGAGTAAATCAAGAAATTACATCAAGAAGGATTCACTTACCCTATTTCTTACATGTTGTGGGTCTCAAACAAAATAGGGCACACTTCATGTATGTATAGATTCTAGGTATTTGAATCAGGCATGTCCCAAAGACAACTTCCCAACACCTTTGGATAAGAAGAGTGATTTTATACATGGAGACCTTGATGAAGAGGTATATATGAAACAACCAGAAGGATACATATCAGATCCATCATTAGTTTGCAGATTGAAGAAATCTTTGTATGGATTGAAACAGACCCCAAGAGCTTGGTACGCAAAGATGGACTCCTTCCTTCTTTCTCAAAATTTCAAAAGATGCAAATATGATCTTAATGTGTACCTACAGCAAGTTAAAGGTAATTTTTTTATTGTTGTTTTATATGTTGATGATATTCTCATTACTGGTAGCACTATCCTTACAATTAACAAGCTGAAAACCGCTTTAAATCTAGCTTTTGATATGAGCAATTTGGGCTTGCTTAAGCAATTTTTGGGCTTGGAGATAGCTCAAAAATTTGATGGGATCACATTATCTTAGAAAACGTATGCTAAATACCTTCTATTAAAGTTTAATATGGCAGAATGTAAGGCTGCTCTGTTTCCATTCCTCTCAGGAATCAGTCTTGAAGAGGGAAATACTAGACCGCTTGCAGATTGCAATATGTATCGACAGTTGATTGGTTCACTACTCTACTTGACACACTCAAGGCCTGATATATCTTATGCCATGAGTGTTGTATAAAGGTATATGAATCAGCCCCATGAGCTTCATTGGTGGGTAGCCAAGCGGATCTTGCAGTATGTGCAAGGTACAAAACATTTTGGCATACATTATGCTTCAGATTCTGAGCTAGATTTCATTGGTTTTACTGATTCAGATTGGGCAGGTGATAGCATAGATCGGAAGTCCACTTCTGGATATATTTTCATGATTGGACATGAGCCTATTTTTTGGTCAAGCAAAAAGCAGGAAACCATTACACTTTCTTTAATAGAGGCAGAGTATCGAGGGGCAGTCAATGCTTGCATTCAGGCAGTTTGGTTGCAGGGTATTCTTTCTGAGTTTGATTTTGGTAGCACTACTTCAACTGTCCTATTTTGTGACAATCAAAGTGATATTAAGATCTCCGCCGATCCAGTTCATTGGCAGAGGACCAAACACATTGAGATTCATATGCACTACATCCAATAATTGGTGCACGATCGCACCATCATTCTGCAATATCGCCCTACTGATGAGCAAATTGCATACATCTTCACCAAGAGCTTCACTGAGAAGAAGTTATCTTACCTCCGTTCACTATTGGGGGTGAGTTCCATCATGGTGGATACATATTAGATCCATTTTTATGTTTAGCTTGACAGGGGGATTTCTTCCCACTGGGTTTTTCCTCTTTCCTCACTTAGCTTATTTTCAGCATTTTTTGGATTATTGTATTGGGGTGACCATTGGTCTTAGTAACCAGGGCCCTACATTTTATTTTTTACATCATAGTATAGCTTGAGGGGGGGTGTTAGGATATCTCATCATTCACTTATGTACTTTGCATGCATTTTGCATGCATGCATGCATGCATTCTGCACGCATTGCATGCACCCGCATGCTGCCCAATCACCAGTATGATGCCTCCATCACCTAGTCCCTAGTCTCCCAGCACTCAGGAGCTACTTTCCACTCAGATTTATCCCTCCTAGCCAGTCATGCGCCCACTTCTCACCTTCCACTGTAGAAGGGCGCCTTTCTCACCTACCACTCCAGTTTACTTCAGTTAGCCACCAATCTTTCCTTGATTTGAGTCTAGACTGACTCCTCACTGTTGTTATCACTCCGATTGACCTCCTATGAGACATGACTACCTATTCTGAGTGTAGTTAACTCCTCATGTGCCCTCCACTCAACCTCCATCCCTGCATTAGTGCCACTTACCATCAGTTACACTTATTAGACTCAGTTAGACTCAATTAGACTCAGTTTGACACCTGTTTGATAGTGACTTGTGCATTGATGACCACCACTGATTGATGATGAGGACTCCTAGTTGGAGCCAATCTATGCCATGCAATATATTCGAATGACCTCCTTGGCTAATTCGAATTGCTCACTCATTGTGACAGTATTGTATTGTAATTCTACCATTCTGGATTATAGAGCACTGATGCATCTCTCTTGCACAGTTTTTACTCCAATTTGTTTTACATCATTGTGATTGATTTACTTCTTCAATAGATCTGCTGTGACTAATTTTACAAAGATGGCATTGTAGCCCTGAAACGACATTTCCAGAATCTGATATCGTCCTGAAATGGATATGGAACAGAGACGAGGAGATAGGGGATGGAAAATTTCAGAAAAGCCGGATACATGACACATAAAAACTTCAGAATTACCTGACATGATGTTTTTTCCCAAGGAAATCCTTGTGGGGAAACCCCTGTGGCACTTCACTTCCTACATTTCTTGGGTGGTACCTAGTGTAGACCTGCTAGGTTGATAACAATGGCTGACATGTAAGGGACATTGAGGGAGGCATACAACAGAGCTATGTTGTGTGGGATCGCCCCTCACCCCCTCGCTCCCGCTCCCAAAGCTCGCTCCCAAAACGCTCCCAGTTTTGGGAGCATGCTCCCAAGGCGCTCCCTACCTTTCCTATACTAAAAGCTCTTGTACTAGGTTAATCATTTGATGACAATGTTATAAGTTATAACTACTAGATGATTGATGTTATATGGTTTAATCCATGTTTTCTATAGCTAATTCAACATCCTACATGTTTTCTAGATATAAATCCATCAAAATATATCAAAATATATACTATATAAAAAATGGTCCCAGAACTCTCCTAAAACGGGAGCTTTTGAAAATTTTGCTTTTCGCTCTGCTCCCACTCCCTGCTCCCCGCTCCCGCTTCTCTCTCCCAACAGCATAGCAACAGAGGCAACTAGCTTGGGGGATTGACCCTGAGGCCTCCTTCATGAAGCTTGAAGTACTCAAACACTCGAGCTAACCGATTGGGCTTAATTAACTGAAATTACACATATTATAATTTCTATTTAAATAATAATTTCTATCCATACTCATCAGGATTGGTCTCAGGCATGCAAAGATGGGGCATGGATATGTCTTTTCGGGAATGACTATGATCTTTGTTAGCTTTTGGGCTTGAACATGGTCTTTTTGGCTGGATACATCTCATGATACCTGAAACATTGACAAAATATGCTCAAGATGGCATTGCAACCCTGAAACGATATTTCCATAATCTGATATGGCCCTGAAACGTTTCAAGGATGTATCCCCTGTATATCCCCTCTGTTTCAGTATCTGAAACACTAAATGATGTTTCAAGCTTCTCACCCAGACATTTCCTGTAACTTAGGGGTTGCTCATTAAGATGCATTTTCTTGGGAGCTGCAAGTTAAGAGTTAGTGGGCATGTAGATCTTTTTGTTTATGTAATTTGTGCCAAATCAATATATGATCTTTTTATTGTGTGTGTGAAACAAAATTTGTGACACTCATCAGTGATCTCTAATAATGTCCATGGGTTTTCTGCATTGCTTGTTGATGTTACATTATGAGTCTTAGAATTAATGAGAAGCATTGAATACTATCCTCTCTTTAATCTTTTGATTTTTTTTCATTTGTAAATGGTGTCATACCAATCTATTTATTTTTCCATTTATAATTGGTGCCATACCAATCAATCATTGAATATCTTAAATTTATAAAGATGCATAACAATGATGTCTACAAAACAATGTTACTGAACTCTTGATTTGAGTTGGAATCTTTAATTTGACTCTGTTATGTTTGGAATCCAAGCCAAGTCAATTTGAGACTGGGTTGGACTCAGCCTCAATTCATCAGAGTGAAGTTGACTTGCAAATATGGCTTGGAATTCAAATTCAAAAATGAGTTAGATTGATTTCGGTGAGCCTAACTTGGGAGTGTTATGCGTCAGACTTGGTCATCTGTCTATTAAAGTCTAAAGACAGGTGAAAGTACTTTTTTTCTTTTTTATCTTGATTGATTTCACAAGAAACAACCACCTGACCTGTCAGCTATCCAGATTCTATAGCATTTTGTAATATGAAATATCATCTATGTCCTTTGAAGCAAGTTATTATTGAAAATTTATGGATATTTCTAAGTTTCCAAGAAACTTGGGTATGGGGATGGGTACGGGTATGGGGATTGGGATTCCACTTTTTGAAGAAGGGTACTTGGGTACGTCGGGGGTACTAAAAATACAAATATACATTTCAGATAGTCCACTCTTTAAAGGGGATCAAAATTCATCTTTAGAGATGAAGATGCTTCTCAGTGTCTACTTAATCATCCAATGACTCAAAAGACAACTCCACAACATCAAACTTGAAGACATCCTAAATACATGGATGGCACATATTATATAAAACCAATGAGTATCCACGATTAGAAAAAATTCTCAGGGGAAATCATCCAATGACTCAGAAGACAACTCCACAACATTAAACTTGAAGACATCCTAAATACATGGCTGGCACATATTATCTAAAACCAATGAGTATCCATGATTAGAAAACATTCTCAGGGGAAAGTACATCCTCCTGGCCATCAATGAAATGGGAAACCATGAGAGTTCCCACTGGCCTATCACATGCTTGCTTGGATAGCTGATCTGCAACCTTGTTGTGTTCCATCATCACGTGACTGCATCAACAAGTCTGGAATAGTGCCATCGGGGTCTGAAGTGAGTGAACTAGTGCCATGTCAATTCAAGTGATGATACTCGATATATCCTTACATCCAAGAAATGGCCAAATTTGAATTGTCAAAAATTTAGGCCTCCTTTATGTTCATTTCTAAAGCTAAGGATAAAAGGATCGATATCTCCCTTTACTCTGTTGCATTGTATACCACCCTTAACTCTGCTGTGTTTTTTGTACACCTGCCTAAAACACATTTTAGGAAAATACAATGAGACGCAAAAATATAAATGATTCCACCAGCTTCGCTATTCATGGCTTTCTCTTGAGAAGCTCATTGAAAAATCCATCATCAAAAAATCCATATGGCTTGGATTTATCGATTTCCAACAATGATACATTCCTCTTCTATGTTTTTTCTTAACTTTCTCAAAGGATCTATGAGCAATTTTAGCTAAGTCACATGAAATGAATACATCAGACACAGAGGACATGAAATATGAGCGTTCGACACGAGATGCGGTGACCCTCGATACACACGATATGGGACACAGTTTACATATATATATTATATTGTCTTTTTACAAATTACAAAATATAAAACTGAAATATATACATAAGTATCCAAAACTAGAACAATACAACTAGTTACTAGTAGTACGTCATACTTCAATACAACTAGTTACTAGTTCTATGTCTGTTACCGGACAAACTAGCATGGCTAGTGTCCAATAGAAAAATGTGAGGATAGTGTGACCAAATGTCACCTTAGCCACACTTCCAACTACTTTGGAGTGTCGTAACTTCCAAGGGGAGAGCCCTTTACATGCTCTGCATGACACTTAGGACAAAAATACTATGTCTTCTATATGATGATGTTAGTGACCAGTGCCTTTAACAAATCATTTTTAGGAATGAAGAAGACATACTAGGCAAATAAAGTGCTTGTAGATGCCAATGTAAATGTATCAAAGTCAAGGTAATTCAGATGGATCCGCCTTGTACACGGGATCCTCGAATGGTGATATTATTTGGTGGGAAAAAGAGCAATACTCGTCCAGCCAAATGCGCCAAGCCGGAATCCTCCGCGGCCATGTACGCGCAGTACTGTGCCTAGAAACAGTGGGTGATAATTACAATATGTTATTTAGTGGATCTGTTGATGGAACGATTCGTGTTTGGAGCAGGGGATGGCTGGACTCTGATAATCATACTTGTTCGACAGTTATAAAATCCCATAGCGGCCCTGTCAGATGTATTGCAACCATTCTTGAGGAAGAAAATAGGGTTCTGCTTTTTAGTGGAAGTTTGGATGGATCGGTCAAGATGTGGCACATCTGTATAAATCAAAGGGGATCAAGGCTAGCATCACTATCACAAACAACAGAATTAAGTTTCTACTGTCTTGGTCATGTTTCATCGCTAGTCTTCTGTTTTGTCTCCCAGCTCCATAATTTCCTAGTTTTTTGCAAGGTCTCGGTTAACAATGCAATGCACTTATGCAGGGAAGTTATTTGTCTCAGATAAATTTTCCTAATTATAAGATGTCCCTTTCCTTTCTTGCAATAGTATAGTTACATTTTCATGTTTTATAGAACTTGTTTTATATTGATAGGCGGATCATAAATTTAGAATACTACCATGTCTACTATATTGTAAACATTCAATTTTTAAAATTTTCATGTTATATAGTAGCTTGTTTTATATATTTCAAGTCGAGCATAAATTGAAAATGATGTAGTTTAGACACATTCCGAATAAACTACTGCATATTAAAATCCCCATCGTTAATTTTTCATGTCTTATTGTTGGCTATGAGAAACTATATTGTTATTAACATTGTTTAATTTTCTGTGTCCTTGTTGGTTATGAAAAGCTATAATGTTAAGATACCAATTTTTTCATACTTCTTTGTAAAGTCTAGCGTGCTCTGAATGGGCATCATCCAGTTTGAGGAGAGTCTTGACGATGCAATCTCTCCTAGTTTTGTCTATTTTTTGCTCGGACTTCTCTTCTTGATATGGCCGGTTCTTGATTCCGCTTTGCTGTCCTCTATTTTTGTCATTTGATCCTATGCATTTTTGTCTTGGAGCAAATAATGAACGTTTTATGCATAGTTGGTTACTTAAAATACTTGTATAAGATTGATAGGATATTGTCTTTGGAAAATATCTCTTCTCCATTTTTGTGTGGGGGAGTTCGGTATGATAAAATCAATATATAGGGAAAGAAAAAAATATAAATAATGTTTATTTTATGATTTTGTTAATTTGAAAAAAATTAATTAATTAATTAAAAATTACTAGTAAATTTGTTTTAATTTATCTGATCGTGGAAATTTGTTGGTGAAAATGTTGTTGAAAGTGGTCGCCTCGATTCTTGGAGCGGCATGGTGAGTTCAATGTTGCTCACAGAGGACAAGCTTTTCAGCGCCCATGCGGACAAAAAGATCCGCATCTTGCACCGCTCAGGTTCGAGTCCCGGGGCCGGCCACAATACCTACACTGCTGGATTCGATACATCGTTGGATGAAGACGAAACACGATGTTATTTGATCCGGATCAACCTGATGTGAAAACACTAAATCTCATGTGAAGCATATGGGCGCGATATGTTGTCTGGCATACAACGATTGTTTCTTGTATTCGGGCTCCTCGGATAAGACTGTGAAGGTATGGCGAGTCTCGGATCTGAAGTGTGTCGAAACGATTCAGGATCATGATGATGCCATGAATGCCATTGCTGTTGGCCCTAATGGATTGATATACACCAACTCGGATGACTGCACCGTGAAGATATGGAGAAAAAATCTTAGGCAGTCCCCCCACGTTCTGTTGACAACCCTTCGTGGGATAAACAAAAACAAGATTTCAAATTCAAACTCAAATTCACCCGTTAAAGCCCTTGCTCTTAATTCATATGGATCCACACTGTACACAGGATCCTCGAATGGTGATATTATTTGGTGGTAAACAGAGCAATACTCGTCCAACCAAATGCGCCAAGCCAGAATCCTTCGCGGCCATGTACGTGTAATACTGTGCCTAGCAACAATGGGTGATAATTATAATATGTTATTTAGTGGATCCATCGATGGAACGATTCGTGTCTGGAGCAGGGGATGGTTGGACTATGATAATCATACTTGTTCGCCAGTTATAAAAGCCCATAGCGGCCCTGTCAGATGTATTTCAACCATTCTTGAGGAAGAAAATGGTTCTTTTTTTAGTGGAAGTCTTGATGGATTGGTCAAGATGTGGCACATCTGTATAAATCACAGGGGATCAAGGCCAGCATCACTATATCACAAACAATAGAATTAATTTTCTACTGTCCTAGTCATGTTTCATGGCTAGTCTTCTGTTTTGTTTCCGAGCTCCATAATTTCCCAGCTTTTTGCAAGGTTAACCTCCCGGTTAACAATGCAATGCACTGATGCAGAGAAGTTATTTGTCTCAGATAAATTTTCCTTACTATAAGATGTTCATTTCCTTTCTTGCAATAATATAGTTACATTTTCATGTTTTATAGAACTTGTTTTATATTGATAGGAGGATCATAAATTTAAAATACTACCATATCTACTATATTGTAAACATTCAATTTTTAAAATTTTCATGTTTTATAGTAGCTTGTTGAATATATTTCAAGTCGAACATAAATTGAAAATGATGTAATTTAGACACATTCCGAATAAACTACTGCATATTACAATCCCCATCGTTAATTTTTCCTGTCTTATTGTTGGCTATGAGAAACTATATTGTTATTAACATTGTTGAATTTTCTGTGTTCTTGCTGGTTATGAGAAACTATAATGATAAGATACCAATTCTTGCATACTTCTTTGTAAAGTCTAGCGTGCTCTAAATGAGTATCATCCAATTTGAGTATAGTATTGATGGTGCAATCTCTCCCGGTTTTGTCTCTTTTTTGCTCGGACTTATCTTCCTGATATGGCCGGTTCTTGATTCTGCCTTGCTCTCCTCTATTTTTGTCATTTGATTCTGTGCACTTTTGTCTTGGAGAAAATCATGAACATTTTATGTATAGTTGGTTACTTAAAATACTTGTATAAGATTGATGGGATATTGTCTTTGGAAAACAACTTTTCTCCATTTTTGTGTGGGGGAGTTGGGTATGATAAAATCCATATATAGGGAAAGAAAAAAAATATCAATAATATTTATTTTATGATTTTGTTAATTTTAAAAAATTAATTAAAAATGATTAGTAAATTTGTTTTAATTTATCACATCGTGGAAAATTGTTGGTGAAAATGTTGTTGAAAACGGCCGCCTCCATTCCTGGAGTGGCATTGTGAGTGCAATGTTGCTCACAGAGGACAAGTTTTTCAGCGTCCATGCGGACAACAAGGTCCGCGTTTGGCATCGCTAGAGTTCGAGTCTCAGGGTCAGCCACAAGAGAACGACCACAATACCTATGCTACTGGATTCGATACATTGTTTGATGAAGCCGAAACACGATGTTATTGGATCCGGATCAGGCCGACGTGAAAACCCTAAATCTCATGTGAAGCATATGGGCGCGATATGTTATCTGTCATACAACGATGGATTCTTATATTCGGGTTCCTCGGATAAGACTGTGAAGGTATGGTGAGTCTCGGATCTCAAGTACTTCAAAACAATTCAGGCTCATGATGACGCTGTGAGCGCCATTACTGTCGGCCCTAATGGATTGATATACACCGCCATGGATGACTGCATTGTGAAGATATGGAGAAAAAATATTGGGGAGTTCCCCCATGTTCTGTTGACAACCCTTCGTGGGATAAACAAAAACAAGATTTCAAATTCAAACACAAATTCGCCCATTAAAGCCCCACCTCTTAATTCAGATGGATCCACTCTGTACACGGGATCCTCGAATGGTGATATTATTTGGTGGGAAAAAGAGGAATACTCATCCAGCCAAATGCGCCAAGCCAGAATACTTCACGGCCATTTACGCGCAGTACTGTGCCTAGCAACAATGGGTGATAATTATAATATGTTATTCAGTGGATCCGTCGATGGAACGATTCATGTCTAGAGCAGGGGATGGTTGGACTCTGATAATCATACTTGTTCGGAAGTTATAAAATCCCATAGCGGCCCTGTCAGATGTATTGCAACCATTCTTGAGGAAGAAAATAGGGTTCTGCTTTTTAGTGGAAGTCTCGATGGATCGGTCAAGATGTGGCACATTTGTATAAATCACAGGGGATCAAGGCCAACACCACTATATCACAAACAACAAAATTAAGTTTCTACTGTCCTGGTCATGTTTCATTGCTAGTCTTCTATTTTGTTTCCCAGCTCCATAATTTCCCAACTTTTTGCAAGGTTAACTTCCCGGTTAACATTGCAATGCATTGATGCAAGAAAGTTATTTGTCTCAGATAAATTTTCCTGACTATAAGATGTTCATTTCCTTTCTTGCAATAATATAGTTACATTTTCATGATTTATAGAACTTGTTTTATATTGATAAGCGGATCATAAATTTAAAATACTACCATATCTACTATATTGTAAACATTCAATTTTTAAAATTTTCATGTTTTATAATAGCTTGTTGTATATATTTCAAGTCGAGCATAAATTGAAAATGATGTAGTTTAGACACATTCTGAATAAACTATTGCATATTGCAATCCCCATCGTTAATTTTTCATGTCTTATTGTTGGCTATGAGAAACTATATTGTTATTAAAATTGTTGAATTTTCTGTGTCCTTGCTGGTTATGAGAAACTATAATGTTAAAATACCAATTTTTTCATACTTCTTTGTAAATTCTAGCGTGCTCTGAATGAGCATCATCCAGTTTGAGGAAAGTCTTGATGGTGCAATCTCTCCTTATTTTGTCTTTTTTTTTATCAAATTTCTCTTCTTGATATGGCCGGTTCTTGATTCCACCTTGCTGTCCTCTATTTTTGCCATTTGATCCTGTGCATTTTTGTCTTGGAGCAAATCATGAACGTTTTATGTATAGTTGGTTACTTAAAATACTTGTATAAGATTGATGGGATATTGTCTTTGGAAAAAATCTCTCCATTTTTGTGTGGGGGAGTTGGGTATGATAAAATCCATATATAGGGCAAGAAAAAATATAAATAATATTTATTTTATGATTTTGTTAATTTTAAAAAATTAATTAATTAAATAAAAATTATTAGTAAATTTGTTTTAATTTATCATATCGTGAAAATTTGTTGGTGAAAATGTTGTTGAAAACGGCCACCTCCATTCCTGGAGCGGCATGGTGAGTGCAATGTTGCTCACAAAGGACAAGATTTTCGGCGCCCAGGCAGAAAACAAGATCCACGTTTGGCGCAGCTCAGGTTCGAGTCCCAGGGCTAGCCACAAGAGAACGTCCACAATACCTACACTGCTGGATTCGATACATCGTTGGATAAAGGTGAAACGCGATGTTATTGGATCCGGATCAGGCCAATGTGAAAACCCTAAATCTCAAGTGAAGAAAATGGGCGCGATATGTTGTTTGTCATACAACGATGGTTTCTTGTATTCGGGCTCCTTGGATAAGACTGTGAAGGTATGGCGAGTCTCGGATCTCAAGTGCGTCGAAATGATTCAGGCTCATGATGATGCCGTGAACGCCATTACTGTCAGCCCTAATGGGTTGATATACACCGGCTCGGATGACTACACTGTGAAGATATGGAGAAAAAATATTGGGAAGTCCCCCCACGTTCTGTTGACAACCCTTCGTGGGATAAACAAAAACAAGATTTCAAATTCAAAGTCAAATTCACCCACTAAAGCCCTTGCTCTTAATTCAGATGGATCCGCTCTGTACACGGGATCCTCAAATGGTGATATTATTTGGTGGGAAAAAGAGCAATACTCGTCCAACCAAATGCACCAAGCCGGTATCCTTTGCGGCCATGTACGCGCAGTACTGTTGTGTTGGAGAAAACTTCCTATGGCTTGGGGTAGACCACGACAGACAGCGGACTTCTAGAAATTAACTCAATTCTCAATGCTATGATATATAAATGACAATGCTAAGATAATTAAGAATATAACAAACCTTGATCCAAATGTTTGATGTTGATCCCCATTGGAGCTTTCAACCCGTCCACTTGAACCTGCAAATTAGTCTCGACAACTAATATACAACAAGCGAATATAGTATATAAACGACATTAACAACATCAATAGTAATGGTCCATGATATTATAAGTAAATGCAACCCAATGTAATACAAACAATAGTCATAACATTAATGGATGAGAATATGAGTATTTCTATTAATAAATAACAAGAAGTACAATGTGATACGACCTCTTGTCGGCAACCAATCTGAACCAAGATCTGGGTCTCTCCACCACTTCAATCCTCCATGGAATGGAAAACTCAAACTATGATAAGATTTTGGAAGGTGAACATAATGCGTTCACAACTACAAGGATCAATGAGTGTAGACTCAAGATAGGGAAAAAATCCACTTGAGTTCTCTTGCTCTCTTTTCTCCCCCCGTCCATAAGCCATATGTGCTCAATATATAGTCCTCTCAAAGGTAAGTGAAAGGACACATTGAGGCGTTTCGGGGAAAATGGAGGGCCAAAGGTCACCCTATGACCGCTTTTTGGGAGTAAAAAGTAATTAACTAGTGATTTTTACCATTTTACATGCTACCCACGGGCTATAGTGATGCAACTCGCAGGTATGCCCACTACAATGATATAGCTTGCGTACAGGAAAAAAAATAGGGAAATAATGTGTCTGAAGGATATAAAGTGGATCTGAGTCAGTAAAATGGATCCTACAAGCCAAAGAGTGCTGATGCTCACAAGGTGGAAGATTATTGTGTAACAGATGCCCCCTAATGTGTGAGGTCAGAGACTGATGCTACGATGGCTGAAATACATTATAAATCACAGAAGTGGAGTGATGGAGACAGAAGTGGAAGGAGCAACTCACTCATCATAATACAATAGTATCCATGAGTACATGTTGGTGGTACAAAAATATGATACAATGGCCATGAATATGAAGTACATAGTGAATACATGTCATAAGTGATCATAGCCATGATCCCTCTACAGTAAGATATGGTCTCCTACTGCAACGGAAACAACTAGTGCAAACTGGAGGTACAAATTGCTGATAGCTAAGAGGTGATATCTCAGATGTAAAGTCATAATCATAAGTAGCATATTGAATGCCACTATCGCCTAGGGTCTTCTACACAAGTCTTTGACGGTGCAAGTCCCATCAAGTGAATAAAGGAGTTGAGGTCGAACCTGATGTGACATCGTCTGATTACCGGTCAATGATGTATACTGTTAAAAGATGCAAGATAACCCACCAATAATGAAAATGGGAATCAAGGCATAGAGCACAATCATCAAAGTGTGAATAGATGTGGTGAAGTCGAACACTAAGATGAATCCATCGATCAGGGGACATTGATGTATTCCCAAAACTGTCGATGGCGAGAGAACCTGCCACTAATGACTGCGAGCCTCAAGGTACTCAACCAAGCTCTAAGCGTCAAATTCTGGAATAAATGGGTTGAAGTCGACAGAATGAGACTCATTGGAAGGAGGGCATTAAGGCATCCCCTATAAACCAGCACGAGGTACCAGCTACGCTGAAAGATTTGGAAGAACTCAGGTGAAACAGACTGACTCAATAAGGATGGCCGACATGCAGTAGTCAAGATATCTGAGGAGTGGCCGACTATGGTTTCAGGACTTCCTTTGAACAAGAGCATGAGAAGATGGATAGACTCAGGCAGCATAGACTCAATATATACTGTGTGATGCAGGAAGCACCACAAAGGGCTCCATAATGACTGGAAGCTTAACCAATCGGTGGAGTAAACTAAGAAACAAGTACAACTCCTAAGTTCCAACTATAGCCCCGACTCATAATGTATGGAGTGGAATGAATGATCTATTCAAAGGCGACACAACAGCTGCCAACTAGAAGTAGTAACCATAATCCCGTCCAGCTTTTTGGAATATTTGATTTTTTTGGTATTTTTGATATTTGGAAAAGCTTGAAAAAGAATAAAATTGCTTATAGTACAACAAGTGAGGGAACGAGTGTCAAATAGCGAGCAGACTAGTCCCAAGCAGTGGAACATACCTATGATCAATGCAAGGAAGCGTGTGCAGGATGTGGACACTCGGGGGGGTGTTCCCTTAGGGTCAAAAGGTCATCAAATTGTGAAGGACAAATGGAAGCTCTGCAGGGCTCGACAGGGAAAGTGTACAGGCACCAGGCTCACAACTGAGTAAGCGGGAGTCGGCACAAGGCTCAAGCGGTAAGCAGGATGATGCAATGTAATCACAACTTGATATAAATGGGGGAGTCCTTATGGGAGATGGCCAGCATAATACAAAGTAGAGTATGAGTCTTTATCACAAGGTCATGGCGTAACTACAAAGGACTCCCGATCCTAAGGGAAAACAATGGCATGGGCACCATAATGCAAAAAGGGGTTCTAACTAGGGTACCCATGTTTGGAAAGGCCCTACCGCCACATAAAAACACTTCTATAATAGTGTGAAGGCTCTGTGTCGGTTAAGAAGCGGGGTTGCACCTAGGGTTTATGAAAATGGTCAACAGGTCAAATGCATAATGCATGTGAAAATGACATCTAACCTATATGCCAGGTGTGAAATATACCTGTCGTAGGCGCTAAATGGTCCAAAAAAAGTCTCACCAAAGAAATATGGTAAAAAAATGCTACTCCAAGACATTATATTAGTCCGAAACAACATATAATGGTGAAAACTATAGACAAGTGGGTTTTGAAAATTATAAATAGTAACAAAAAAATACAATTTACAATTCATTTTTACTATTCACCCATTTGGAGTTTTGTGGTTAGTTTTCACCTTGAAGTTCAACTGTTGATTCTGGGAGCTATGGGCGTCCGATCATCGAATCGTTAGGAGCAAGTTGGTAGTCTCATCCATACTTTTCATTTCAATGCTTTTATTTTGATTTTCATCGGTTGGATTTTTTATGTGGCCAAGCTCTAAATGGTCATGACGGTACCTGTGGGCTATTACTATGTGGGTCGCAGGTAGGGAAAGGTACTACCCGCATTTGTGAGCGAAATTTCCCGCGGGTACGACCGTGAAGCTAGTTTTTTAAATGAAATTGACTAAATTCTTTGGTTTTTCTCCCTCCAGGATGGTTCTAGAGTGGAGAGAGAGGGAAAATGAACTTGTGTATGAGGCCATCCGCAATGTTGTGCGTGCACAACAAGCATTACAAGAATGTGGGCTATACAAATTTTGGAACATAGGGGGTTTGAGGGCCCAAAACCTATTTCTCCATTGTTTGATAGATTACTGGGACATCGATGCACAGAACTTCAACCTAGATGGGAAAATAGTCTATTTGGAAGTGGAAGATATCTACTTCATTACTGGTTTGTCCCGCCGAGGTGAAGTGGCAAGCCTTCGATCTTGTTTTGTGGGTGGTGGGATCACCATCTCCGAATATATAGAGCGTCATTGTGTTCCAAATACTCGGGCAGTGGGGAGTCAGGTGCCCATCAGAGCCATAGTCAATCTGAGCATGAAGGTTATAGTGGCTACCTTAGTGCAGATTTTTGGTTCAAAAGCTCTTCACCAGGCATCCAGGCCAGTGATGTTCTATGCGTCGCAGTGTATGCAGCCCATGATATTTGACTGGTGCACAACGCTATTGGGGTCCATGAAGACCCATTTGATAGAGTGCAAGCAAGGGGAGGCAAAAAAATTCAGATACGGCAGTATCTTATGTAGTTTCTTCTTTGAGCGAGTTACGTGGCTTAGTTCGAGGGTTGAAGTCCCTCCTCATAGTCTCCGCAACCCAGCCCTGACCCGGTGGGAAAAGGTCTTGACGCGACAGGGTAGTTGTCATCAGGCATCACCATACACAGAGGAGTTCTTTCACTGGTGGGTGCAACATGTCATAGCTATAGATGACTACCCCTATGCAGGGATAGACTTCCGCCAAGATCGTGACATGCCGCTTCCACTAGATGCAACGTTTGTAGACATTGGTGAGTACTCTTTTTAGGTTTTTGGTGTATTAATTTTTTATGGATTTTTTATTATAGATGTAAATGCAAAAATATTTTTGGGGGTAGTATCACATATTAATGTTTCACTGTTTGCTCATAGACAAGGGCCCAGTAAGACCCGAGGGCTTCCCGAGACATCGTCATCGAGGCAGGGGTGATGAGGTAGTAGGTGCTACAGCAGTGCGTACACTACAGACTCTGCAGGTCAACCTATCACGGATGACCACTAGGGTACCAAATATAGAGGTGGCATGGCTACTAGAGGATATGCAGCGCCAAGTAGTGGGGGGTGTCGGGTAATTGGGTGCGGCTGTTGCAGCGCATAGAAAATGCAGTACAGTGTTACTATTAAACACATCCTATCGAGGCGGAGGCTAGGCCTCCTCGTAGGGATTAGACATCTCAGAGTCCCATTTTTGTATCGATATGTATATTTTTGAGGGCTACAGGCTCCAGTTTTGTATTATGACATTACCATTTTGGACATATTATTTATGAAAAACTATGGTTCGCCAATTCTACTATATGTGTGTATGTACAAATGTATGAATGTATCTTTTATTTGTGTGCTTCATTGTGAATGTGACAAATGCCAATCTAATACGTAGTTAGTGTATGCATCAGATATACGATTAAAACTTCTCGGAACATGAATGTATGTAATTGAAACAAAATGTCATTCCAAGAGTCTTACCCTTAAGAATCTCCGTAAGAGCGTAGGATCCATCACATGGTACTGACCATTCAACTGAGACACAACTAGTTTTGAATCTAGGCGGACTTCTAAATACTGGATACCATGTGAAATAGCATCCCGAAGTAGCTCAATCACGACACTATACTCAGCCACATTGTTAGATGTAGGACTAAGACAAGCACCTCCTGAAGACACAACTAGGTGGTCAGGTGAATAAATAACCCAGGCAGCAGAAGTGAGCCACTACGTATGATGGCTAGCGCCATATGCGAATCCTAAGAACATAGGAAACTCCGCTCACATCTGTCAATCAAACAGAAGCTAATCAGCAGACCCGAAAACCAAAAGAAAGCTAAACTATGTACCGAAACAACTATACAATAGTATACAAAAGTATTAGCTTGAACTACAAGTTCAAGTGTAATACCGCTTGAGGTAGAGCCCATTTCTAGGCTCCTTCAAGACATTCCCCTCATAGTCCTCTAATTCATAGGCTCCTTTTTCCAGGACATGCCTCACAATGTAAGGACCGTGCCACATGGGGTTAAACTTTCCTGCCCCCAGAGGTTCTTTAGCTTGGTCATATAAGAGGACCAATTCACCTTCAGCATATTGCCAGGGACGGACAGACCTATCATACTGAACCTTAACACAACATTTATTGGCATCTATAGCCATGGCGGCATCTCGACGTTGTTCGTCAAGTTGCTCAAGGTGGATTAAACGTTGCTCAATACCCGTCGTATCAGGGAGGAGCTATATGGCCAATTTAAGAGAAGGGATTTCACATTCAATTGGTAAAATTGACTCCACACCGTGTACTAGCTGAAATGGTGAGAACCCGGTGGCAGTCTTGACTGCGATTCGATACGCCCACAAAGCAGGATATAGCATAATGTGCCAGTTGTTCTTGCTTTGTTGGATGGTACGTTGGAGAATGGTCTTTAAAGACTTATTGATTTCTTCAACTTGACCATTCGCTTGGGGATAGTAAGAAGATGAGTGTTCTTGACGAAACCCAAGCTTGAGAGACAAATACTCCGTGATTTTGTTCTGAAAGTGACTGCCATGGTCAATGACAATCTCTTTCGGAATACTGAACCGAGTAATAATCTGATTGAACACGAAATGGGCTACTGTAGCACCATCGGCTTTTACGGTAGGCATGGCCTTATCCCATTTGGAAAAGTAGTCCACGACCACTATGATATGGTGATGCCCTCCAGCCGAAGCTAGTTTGCAATCCATGAAATCCACCCCCCACTTGGTGAAGGGACCGACGATGAGGACCAGATGAAGGGGTGCTGGATGTGAGTGTATATTCTGAGAAAACACCTGGAAAGGGTGACATCTCTTCACAACGTTTATACAATCCTTAAATATTTAAGGCCAAAAGTAACCAGCTCGCATAATACGTTGGGTTGTAGCAAGCCCGAATAAGTGACCGCCACACACCCCAGCATGGAAATCATTAAGCACATGCTTCGCTTCTTCATGAGTCAAGCAATGATGGAGAATAGAATCCTTTCCTCGGCGATACAAAGTGTCACCGACGATAGTATAATCTTTAGCGTGATGTTTCACACACCGTCGCTCGCCCCATGAATAATGAGAAGGAAACTTCAAAGTTTGGAGATATGCAATGACATCCCCATACCAAGGGTCCTCTGAAAAGATAAGAAATAAGTGTTCATCCACAAAGGAATCTTCATGGATGACATCCTCATCAAGTCTTGGAAGGTCCGACATAAGCTCAGCAAACACCAACGATTTCACCGACTTCATTGAAGTAAACTCGAGATCGAACTCCTGAAGGATCACAATCCATTTATTGTACTTCCCCCCTAGAAGGCGTCGTAATAGCACGAACTGAAACAGATTGATATTCTCTACAACTGTGGTTGTTCTAAGCAAAATATAGTGTCGTAACCATTGGAATGAATGGACAGTCGCAAGTGCCATATTTTCCACGTGAGTATATCTCAGTTCAACGTCTACTAGATTTCGACTAAGGTAATAGATCATATGCTCAATGAGCACATCATCAACCTGAACTAAGACCATGCCAATCATATCTTGAGACTCAACCACATAAATTATAAAATCTTGTGGAAATTCAGGTGGACTAAGCATAGAGGCTAATACCAAAGCTTTCTTAAGAGCATCGAAAGACTCCTGGGCTCGCTCATCCCAGATAAACGATGTGTATTTCTTCAACAAGTGCGCGAAACCTTTGGTAAGATTAGCATAGATGACTACAAAACGACGTAGAAAAGTAGCTCTCCCTTGGAGGCTCTGAAGTTGAAACAAGTTACGTGGAGGAGGCAACGGAAGTATTGCCTCAACTTTAAGAGGATCGACTCTAATACCCTCTTTTGAAACTATGAATCCTAGAAGGAGACCAAACCTCACCTCAAAGATGCATTTATTGGGATTCAATCGGATCTTGTAGCATATACATCATTCAAGAATCCAACGAAGGTGCTTGGGGTGGTCAACTCTCTTGCGAGAATGGCCAGCAAGATCATCCAAGAAACCTCCATTATACTTTTAAGGTCGTAAAAGGAATAGGTCATGGCACCCTGAAACGTGGCTCTGGCATTTTTAAGGACGAAGGGCATTTTCCAGTATGCAAGCGTACCCCAAGGACAAATGAAAGTAGTCTTATGTTGGTCCTCGAGTTTGATTTGAATTTGGTTATACCCTGAAAAGCCGTCTATGAACGAAAAAATCTCACTTCCTGCACAAGCATCCAATATTTGATCAATGAGTGGCGTGGGGAAGTTGTCTTTCGAACATGCACGATTCAGGTCTCTAAAATCAGTACACACACAGATTGTTCCCTGCTTCTTATCCACAAGAGTGGGGTTTGACACCCATTCAGTAAGGGGAGTTAGGTAGATAAAACTAGCTTTGAGCAGTTTCTCAACCTCTGCCTTGATAGCGGCTTCCTTCCTAGGGTTAATAGCATGAAGACATTGTCGAATCGGTTTAGCATGAGGATACATTCTAATCTTGTGCTCGACAATAATGGGGTCTATTCCTGGCATCTCCTCGTATGACTAGGCGAAAGCTTCTCGAAGTTCAATAAACAATTCGGTGTAGATGGAAGCTTCCTCAGAAGAGCAATCATCACCGATGTAAACGTTCTCGAAATTTCTGGGAGTGTGAGAGATGTTGATCGGTTGAGTTGGGGAAATATTAACCATGTTCCCCTCCACTTAAATCTCATGTGAGCCCAAAAGAGCCACAGGGTGACCAACCATCTCTACAAGAGTCATCCTAAAATATTCTTGCTCGGCGAGATTGAGGTTGGGAAGGAAATAAGAGCGATGATGCATATCCTCCCAAGGTCTCTCACTACCACACATGGCCTCGATAATAGCTTCATATGAAGGTAAAGTATCATCAAAGCAATCGTTCGAACAAGATGAGTTGACTGCCCAAACTGGCAGTGTAACGGGATCTTCCTCAATTGTCCGAGAAGAGGGGAGACCCAGTTTTGCGGTGACTTGTTGAATATCCTGATAAGAAAGCTCAATAGCAGACAGTGGCATAGACATCCCGACGTGCACAATGTCTCTAGACGTAGAACTCGTGGATGGTAAAGTCCATGGATCATCAAAATATGAAGTCCAGAATAGTACATTATGCAATGGAGGAGGCGCATTGTCGGAAATGGTTCCAATAAAATTAACGGGTGCAGGGAAATCATAGGATCCCATCAATGAAGGGTACATACCAACGCCCATGTTCCCAGTTGCCGGATGAGAATCTGTAACCTGCAGGACTACTGATCCCATGGATGCTAAGGGAGGAGGATTAACGAAATCCAGCTGATTGATTGTCACAATCCTGCCTTCATGTGGAAAGAAAATGATTCTGAATACAGTAGACATGACAAATTTCATAGCGTACATCCAATTCCGACCCAGTAAAAGGTTGTAGTCGATGGGCGCATCAACCACTTCGACTTCAATAGGCACAGGTTTACCTCCCAAGCAGACAACAAGGGAAGGGATAATCCCATGCGGCTTAAATGACCGACCGTCAAATGCAGTGAGCATGGTCCTAGACGTGAGTAGGGGAGGAGAGCCAAGAGCTTTCCAACAAGCTAACGACATCACTGACGCGGAAGCACCTTCGTCAACCACCATTCTTTTGACAAAATTCTAAAGGCACTCCACATGGATTTGAAAAGCCATGTGGTAAGGTAAGCGAGGTTGAACATCAGTAGTGTCAAACTTGATAACGTTGGGACTCCCCCCATCCTGAACTCCTAACGCACTCAAAAGGGCATGCCTTTGAGAAGGACACGCCTATAAAATTTCAAGAGCCGACATGGCACACGGAGTTTGGCCCAAATATTCTACAATGGAGTAGTTTTGGGCGGCTCAAGCATTGGGATTATGCATAGAACGCTTGAGAACACCTTTCGGTATCTGCGGCATAATAGAGGGCTTCTCGATATGCAAGGAATTATCAGGATGAGGGGGAGGCTCACTCCCCATATTAGGTTGTGGTGCACCATAATCGCGTTGACGAGTAGCAACACTGACCTCCGATTGGACCATATTCACGCATCCATAACCACTAGTATTGGAAGAAGACGTGGTAGTCTCGTTAGGTCCATAACTAGTGGCGAGAGCATTTGAAGCCATGTTTTGATGATGAGGAAGGGGATCCTTCAACACAGCTGGGCTCTATGCAATATGTTTCGATGCTTCTTAGATTCGAGGACACAAGTGAGTAAGATGATCTTCCCCACAAAGTTTACAAGGAAATTTCACCTTACGCCTAGGTTTACGGTCCTCACCAGCATTTCCGCCTTCCCGAGGAGGGTTGGAATTCTCCTTACGAGGGGTATTAAGATTGCTATTATTGTTCCCATTGTTTCCACCCTTACGGTTGTTTCTCCCCTTCTTCTTACCACCAGGCTGCTCGTTACCTGATGGCTTGGTCATTTGCATAGTGTGTACATCCGACAATGGGGTGGAAGTGGATGAGGTGTGAACCTGTCCGAGAGTAGACTGGTTAAGCAAAAAAAATTGCATTTGATTAGACACCAAATCTACAGGGCGAGTACTTGCGGATTCCACAATGCCATCAACATGCAGTCTAGGAACTGACTTGGGCTAATGTCGTGTTCGCGGTGCGTCAGGAATAATGTCATATAAAATGCCAGACTGAGAGTATAGTAAATCTAACTGCTGGAATTTTAAGATTGATTGTTCCTCAGTCATAATACCGGACATCGAAACAACCTTAGAAATATATGGAAGTAGAGACTTGAGGAACCATTCCAACATAAAATCTGGAGGAATTTTGGCTTTCACTAACCTCTTTCGTTGATGCCACTCTTGAACATGGTCAGAAATCTGTGTGGCCTTATTCTGATGGAAGGTAGACAAAAATTCAGTACCAGTATCGTAACGAACCGAAAACTCGAAATGATCCAAGAAAACCAAAGTGATCTCATTAAATCCCCTATAAGTGTTCCCAGGAAACTCAATATACCACTTCGCAGCTACCCCCATGAGGGTGTGTTGAAATAGTCTCAATCTAATGGAATCGTGATTCAATGAGTTGGAAGAGCACCAAAGGTGAAACGTTGTGACATGATCACCCGGATCCTCACCACCTTTCCCCTCAAACTTAGGAATGTCCAAAGGAAGCTTGGTAGGGACCGGAGGCCAACTAGGGTCGTGACACACCAAATCATTCGTGAGATTTGAAAGATCCGGAAGATTCAAATGTGCAAGGAACATGAGTTGCGACTGGAAAGCTTGATTATAAGCTCCCATAAAAGGCTGATTGTAAGAACCTGAAGGATAAGAAGGACCAAATGCTTGACCATGAGCATTAAAATATTGATTATATGGACCATAAGTGTGACCATAGCCATAAGGTTGATAACCTCCTTCGACCTGACCCGTGTGAGAGTAAGCAGGTATATATGTGTTTTGAGCACCATATTGAGGTGGGTTGTACTGGTGGCCAGCACCAACTGTATTGTAGTAAGGGTTACCACCATAAGTATGGGGCATATACGTACTATTCGTATCGCAAACCATGTTGTAATGACCATGATGGTAAGGTATGTCCCCACCCCCAGCGTAAGCGTAAGGATTAGCGTGAGCAGTCGTGTGGTGACCATAAGTATGAGATGTATTCCCGACCCCAACATTTTTGTTACTAGTACTAGGAATGGTGGTGGTATGACCATGAGTATGAGGTATATTCCCACCTCCTACATTATAATTACTAGTAGCGGCAATGGATGTAAAAGTATGCGGTATATGTCCACTCCCGTGATTGGGAGGAATGTTAACATTCGTGAAAGTGATCCTAGGTTGACGGGTAGTAGCATGTGTGTTAGGTGGTGGATAACGAGTTGGGTTGCGAACAGTGTTCATATTAGGTTGGGTAGTCCTAGGAGGCGACCGTCTTCCAACATTAGCATTGTTAGGAGGAACGTGACCAGTCCCCATACTATGTGTGTGAGTGGACAAAGTGGTGCCCCCAGTAAGGGTATTGCCCTCAGTGGGTGCAATTTTGCTAACACCATGACTAGTGCCAGCATGAATACCAAATACAGTGGAAGGATCAACTGTGTTGTAACGAGGCATACCAAAAGAGAACGCAGTAGGGTTGATCGTAGGGCCTGTGTCATCATGTAACTCCGGCATCCCGTATAAATAATTATGTGGAAACGAAAGAATGAATGGGTCGTCCTCGGGTGGATCTAGACGAAACAAACTAGGTTGAGTCTCAGGTGGATCCGGATGAAACAAACTAGGTTGGGTCTCAGGTGGATCACCCCCCACGCCTCACAAGGAGTAGGGGTGTCTGAAGTGTGCTCGACTCTACCCGATGGAGTCATATGGATTTCTCCCGTGTCAGAGTGTGCAGTCATAATGTCAAGGATGTATGTTTTGTAAGAATCTGAAGACTCGGAGGGAGCCCGCTGGCGTCCCCTAGCAACATGGTGTGAAAGCTCGGCAGGCTGTAAACTAGCCAACCGACGGGATCGGCGGAGAGTAGGACTCCGCGCCACGATATCTCCGGAGAGACTATAAAATCACAGCATCCCCTAACGGCCAACTATCGATCAAAAACAGTAAATCAAGAGCACACACCTAGAGAAACTACAACCAAGAGCAAACAAACATAGTGGCTAAATGAGCTCCCGACACGAGAGCCGGTATGTCTCGCCTAGGAGAGGCTTGAGACTCCCAAACTTTATCCGGAGGTAACATAATCAATTATAGAGGTTCCCAGGCTTCACTGTGTGCAAAGGGCCATAGCCCTTGGCAACAAACAACTGTGTTGTCCAACCCCTATATAACTCAGGACACAAACAGTATAACCACTGCAAGTACCCTGTGTGATACCTAGGTAAGGAAACTATGGTCACCACAGTATAACCAATGCTCAGGGGGACAGATGTAGGTGGGATCCGTCGTATGGGAAGGGTAGTTAAGCCCGAAACTCAAGAGGGTCAAATCCCCCAAGAGTCCCCAAATACGAACAAACCCTAGAAATATCTCCCACGTTCAACCGGCATTGGAGGGCTAACTCCACAACCAACCTCCCGTGACCTCATGCTTAACTCTGGTCTGAGTAGAGCTTCCTGAGAACACCGATGTATACCATGGATTTCACCACTCCCTGGTCAAACACATAATATTTCGTCTAATAGTCTTGGATTGTTTACTCACAATGATCTATTCCAAGACTCTAAACCTATGCTAATTGGTGTACCCTATAGATAAAATCGTTCTAATCAATTTTAAGATTAAGCATTAATTTTAATGGTTGTGGTTACTCAAAGGATATGGTCGTGAACCTAGTGATGTATATGACTCAATAGTATGCAAAATCATCCAATTCTAGACTCATCTATCGAATAAAAACAATGCCACTAACATGCAAAATCAATCCAACGGTTTCAAAATAAAAATGCAACTCTTTTATATTTTCAATGCACAAGTAGAACCTAAATGAAAGCAACAAGCACTCAATGCAAAATGTAGTACATAAAAGTTTTTTTTTTTGTATTTTCACTTATAAGCAAAAGAAAAATGCAAAACTTATTTTTGTATTTTTCAATATAATGAAATGAAAAATGCAAGCAAAATCTCACTATTTAGTTACAGAAATGCAAAGGAAATCACTCAGACAACCTAGCAGATCCTAAACGGTAAGACTCATCCAATGGAATGAGCTTAAAAATTGAAAATGGGTAAAAACCAATGTGGCTCAAAACCAAGAGAAAATAGGAGTTCTGGTCACAAACAAGGCTTGGAATAGTCAGGAACAAGGCCAAAGAAGACCCAGGAACACTCAGAATCAACCCAGCAATAGCCAAAGGCCATAAACAAATCACCCCCGGAGTTGTACGCTACTGTCGAAGGAATACCTGCGGGTACCCTCGGGCTATAGTGTAGACAAAGGCGGGTAGACATGGGCAGAACTAGGCTCACCCGCGTACAGGGAAAATCAAATGAGCAGAGAAAGAGTCCAATGGCTCAGAAAAAGGGTGTTTTCTATAAAGTATCCTAACGGCCAATCAATGACACAGACACTTGACACACAATAACTCTAAATAAGGATTAATGCCTAAAAATCCCAAAAAATGGATGTTCTCCCCAGCGGAGTCGCCATTTCTGTGTTGGAGAAAAATTCATATGGCTTGGGGTAGACCACAACAGACAGCTGACTACCAGAAATTAACTCAATTCTCAATGCTATGCTATATAAATGACAATGCTAAGATAATGAAGAATATAACCAACCTCGATCCAAACGTTTGACGTAGATCCCTATTGGAGCTTTCAACTCATGCACTTGAACCTGCAAATTATTCTTGATAGCCAATATACAACAACCGCATATAGTATATAAACGACATTAACATCATCAATAGCAATGGTCCATGATATTATAAGTAAATACAACCCAATGTAATACAAATAACAGTCATAACATTAATGGACGAGAATATGAGTATTTCTATTAACTAATAACAAGAAGTACAATGTGATACGACCTTTTGTCGGCAACTAATCTGAACCAAGATATGGGTCTCTCCACTTGTGCCTCCACCACTTCAATCCTCCATGGAATGGAAAACTCAAACTATGATAGGAGTTTGGAAGGTGAACATAAGAGGTTCACAACTACAAGGATCAATAAGTGTAGACTCAAGATAGGGAAAAAAATACACTAGAGTTCTCTTGCTCTCCTTTCTCCCCCCATCCATAAGCCATATGTGCTCAATATATAGTCCTCTCAAAGGTAAGTGAAAGGACACATTGAGGCGTTTTGGGGAAAATGGAGGTCCAAAGGTCACCCTATGATTGCTTTCTGGGAGTAAAAAGTAATTAACTAATGATTTTTACCATTTTACATGCTACATGCGAGCTATAGTGATGCAACTCACGGGTACGCCCACTGCAATGATACAACTAGTGTACAGGGGAAAAAATAGGGAAATAATGTGTCTGAAGGATATAAAGTGGATCTGAGTCAGTAAAATGGATCCTGCAGGCCAAAGAGTGCTGATGCTCACAAGGTGGAAGATTACGTTGTAACAACTGTGCCTAGCAACAGTGGGTGATAATTATAATATTTTTTTCAATGGATCCGTCGATGGAACGATTCGTGTCTGGAGAAGGGGATGGTTGGACTCCGATAATCATAATTGTTTGGCAGTTATAAAATCCCATAGCGGCCCTATCAGATGTATTGCAAACATTCTTGAGGAAGAAAATAGGGTTCTGCTTTTTAGTGCAAGTCTGGATGGATCAGTCAAGATGTGTCACATCTGTATAAATCACAGGGGATCAAGGCCAGCATCACTATATCACAAACAACATAATTAAGTTTCTACTATCCTGGTCATGTTTCATCGCTAGTCTTCTGTTTTGTCTCCCAGCTCCATAATTTCCCAGCTTTTTGCAACATTAACCTCCCGGTTAACAATGCAATGCACTGATGCAGGGAAGTTATTTGTCTCAGATAAATTTTTCTGATTCTAAATTTTGCAAGGTTAACCTCCCGGTTAACAATGCAATTCACTAATGCAGGGAATTTATTAGTCTTAGATAAATTTTCCTGATTATAAATTTGGGAAATTATGGAGCTAAGAGACAAAATAGAAGACTAGTGGTGAAACATGACTAGGACAGTAGAAACTTAATTATGTTGTTTGTGATATAGTGATGATGGCATTGATCCCCTATGATTTATACAGATGTGCCACATCTTGACCGATCCATCCAGACTTCCACTAAAAAGTAGAACCCTATTTTCTTCCTCAAGAATGGTTGCAATACATCTGACATGGCGTCTATGGATTTTTATAACTGTCGAACAAGTATGATTATCAGAGTCCAACCATCCCCTAATTTAGCCACGAGTCATTCCATCAACGGATTCACTGAATAACATTTTATAATTATCACCCACTGTTGCCAGGCACAGTACTGCGCGTACATGGCCGCGAAGGATTCTGGCTTGGCACATTTGGCTGGACGAGTATTTATCTTTTTCCCACCAAATAGTATCACCATTCAAGGATCCCGTGTACAAAGCGGATCCATCTGAATTAAGAGCAAGGGCTTTAACGAGGGAATTTGAGTTTGAATTTGAAATCTTGTTTTTGTTTATACCACGAAGGGTTGTAAACAAAATGTGGGGGGTCTACCTAAGATTTGTTTCTCCATATCTTCATGGTGCAGTCATCTGAGCCTGTGTATATCAATCCATTAGGGCCGACAACAATGGTGTTCACGACGGTATCATTAGCCTAAATCATTTCGACGCGCTTGAGATTCGAGACTCGCCATACCTTCACAGTCTTATCCGAGGATCCTGAATACAGGAAACCATCGTTGTATGCCAGACAACATATCGTGCCCATATGCTTCACATGAGATGTAGGGTTTTCATGTTGGCTTGATCCGGATCCAATAACATCGTGTTTCAGCTTCATCGAACGATGTATCGAATCCAACAGCGTACGTATTTTGGTCGTTTGCTTATCATCGGCCCTAGGACTCGAACTCGAGTGACGCCAGACGGAGATCTTGTTGTCTGGATGGGCGCTAAAAAATTTGTCCTCTATGAGCAACATTGCACTCACCATGCCACTCCAAGAATGGAGGCGGTCGCTTTCAACAACATTTTCACCAACAAATTTCCATGATTTGATAAATTAATACAAATTTACTAATAATTTTTAATTAATTAATTAATTTTTTAAAATTAACAAAATCATAAAATGAATATTACTTATATTTTTTTTCTTTCCCTATATATGGATTTTATCATACCCAACTCCCCCACGCAAAAAAGGAGAAGAGTTTTTTTCCAAAGACAATATCCCATCAATCTTATACAAGTATTTTAAGTAACTAACTATACATAAAACGTTCATGATTTGCTCGAAGAAAAAAATGCACAGGATCAAATGACAAAAATAGAGGACAGTAAGGTGGAATCAAGAACCAGCCATATCAAGAAGAGAAGTCTGAGCAAAAAGAAACAAAACCGGGAGAGATTGCATCGTCAAGACTCTCCTCAAACTAGATGATGCCCATTCAGATCACGCTAGACTTTACAAAGAAGTATGAAAAAATCGGTATCTTAACATTATAGTTTCTCATAACTAGCAAGGACACATAAAATTCAACAATGTTAATAACAATATAGTTTCTCATAGCAAACAATAAGACAAGAAAAATTAACGATGGGGATTATAATATGCAGTAGTTTATTCGGAATGTGTCTAAACTACATCATTTTAAATTTACGCTCAACTTCAAATATATACAACAAGCTACTATAAAACATGAAAATTTTAAAAATTTTAAAAATTGAATGTTTACAATATAGTAGATATGGTAGTATTTTAAATTTATGATCCGCCTATCAATATAAAACAAGTTCTATAAAACATGAAAATGTAACTATATTATTGCAAGAAAGGAAATGGACATCTTATAGTCAGGAAAATTTATCTGAGAGAAATAACTTCCCTGCATCAGTGCATTGCATTGTTAACTGGGAGGTTAACCTTGCAAAACGTTGGGAAATTATGGAGCTGGGAGGCAAAACAGAAGACTAGTGATGAAACATGACCAGAACAGTAGAAAATTAATTTTGTTGTTTGTCATATAGTGATGCTGGTCTTGATCCCCTATGATTTATACAGATGTGCCACATCTTGACCAATCCATCTAGACTTCCACTAAGAAGTAGAACCCTATTTTCTTCCTCAAGAATGGTTGCAATAAATCTGACAGGGACGCTATGGGATTTTATAACTGTCGAACAAGTATGATTATCAGAGTCCAACCATCCCCTGCTCCAAACACGAATCGTTCCATCAATGGATCCAATGAATAACATATTATAATTATCACCCACTTTTGCTAGGCACAGTACTACGTGTACATGGCCGTGAAGGATTCCAGCTTGGCGCCTTTGGTTTGACGAGTATTTCTCTTTTTAACACCAAATAATATCACCATTTGAGGATCCCGTGTAAAGAGTGGATCCATCAGAATTAAGAGAAAGGGATTTAACGACTGAGTTTGAGTTTAAATTTGAAATCTTGTTTTTGTTTATCCCACGAAGGGTTATCAACAGAACGTGGGGGGACTGACCAAGATTTTTTCTCCATATATTCATGGTGTAGTCATTTGAGCCGGTGTATATCAATCCATTAGGGCCGACAGCAATGGCGTTCATAACGTCATCATGAGCCTGAATCGTTTCGACTCACTTGAGATTCGAGACTCGCCATACCTTCACAGTCTTATCCGAGGAGCCTGAATATAGGAAACCATTGTTGTATGCCAGACAACATATGCTTCACATGAGATTTAGGGTTTTCACGTCGATCTGATCCCGATCCAATAACATCGTGTTTCAGCTTCATCCAACGATGTATCGAATCTAGCAGCGTAGGTATTGTGGTCGTTCGCTTGTCGCCGGCCCCGGGACTCGAACCCGAGCGACGCTAGATGCGGATCTTGTTTTCTGCATGGGTGTTGGAAAGCTTGTCCTCTGTGAGCAATATTGCGCTCACCATGACACTCCAGGAATGGAGGCGACCGCTTTCAACAACATTTTCACCAACAAATTTCCACGATCTGATAAAATAAAACAAATTTACTAATAATTTTTAATTAATTTTTTAAAATTAACAAAATCATAAAATAAATATTATTTATATTTTTTTTCTTGTGCTATATATGGATTTTATCATACCCAACTCCCCCACCCAAAAATGGAGAAGAGTTTTTTTCCAAAGACAATATCCCATCAATCTTATACAAGTATTTTAAGTAACCAACTATACATAAAACGTTCATGAGTTGCTCCAAAACAAAAATGTAGGACAGCAAGGCAGAATCAAGAACTGGCCATATCAAGAACAAAATTCCAAGCAAAAAAGAGACAAAACCGGGAGAGATTGCACCATCAAGACTCTCATCAAATTGGATGATGCCCATTCAGTGCACGCTAGACTTTACAAAGAAGTATGAAAAAATTGGTACCTTAACACTATAGTTTCGCATAACCAGGAAGGACACATAAAACTCAACAATGTTAACAACAATATAGTTTCTCATAGCCAACAATAAGAGAGGAAAAATTAATGATGGGGATTGTAATATGTAGTATTTTATTCGGAATGTGCCTAAACTACATCATTTTCAATTTATGCTCGACTTCAAATATATACAACAAGCTACTATAAAACATGAAAATTTTAAGAATTGAATGTTTACAATAGAGTAGATATGGGAGTATTTTAAATTGATGATCCGCCTATGAATATAAAACAAGTTCTATAAAACATGAAAATGTAGCTATATTATTGCAAGAAAGGAAATGAACTTCTTATAGTCAGGAAAATTTATCTGAGACAAATAACTTCCCTCATTTTTTAACATTTTTGAGTGAGCTCAATTTGATATGGTGTTTTGTATTATTTTACACCATCCTGTACTTTTATTTTTTTTTAATTGGGTTAAAATAATTCATGTTGTGCAAAAACAATACAAGGATTTCTTATAAATGTGAAATGCTTGCTTAGTTCAATAAAATTCAAGTCTAAGCTCTATCCTTAGGTATTTTTAAGTGATTTACATTGGAGATATATTTTTTTTCCTCCCATATTCTTATACAAGTACATATTTTCTTATTGAGTCTTAAAAATAATTTTTATACAAAAAGGCTATACTTTGAATTAATGTTTACTCTGAATAAAGGTTTAGAGGACCTTTTTAAAATTCATGCAAATCACTCTAATTAAATGATCATAGTAATTTTTTTTTGTAAAATCTGCAAATTATATTAAGCTAATAGAAATACACTAGAGGTTACAGTCAGCAGTGGTCTTATCCAGAGGTGCCAGCCCTATCTATCAGTTGTGTTGTAGCAAATCAAAATTAGACTGTACAAAAAGGCCCTTCCCACTATGGGGAAACCGGGGTGAAAATGGAGAGTGTTCATGGCCATTGAGGAATACAACAAACTAGCAGTCATAAGCATAACCGAAACAAGCAAAAAGAAGGACAGAGACAACATAAAAACCTCCTCAACCAGTTGTAGAGGGGCCTTCTGCATCAGACTGTGTCTCCTCCAGATTTGGAGAATTGTAGCATTCGGTGTCCTTCCAGTCTTTTGCAGGCGTCAGAGCAGTAGTCCCAGGTGTTGAGGCAACGGTCCCAGGTGTCGACGTAGCATTCACAGGAGGTGGAGTATTCATCACAGGCTGATGAGTGGTGTAAGCAGGGAGCTTGATAGGCAGGGGCGTGGTCTTCTTGGGTAGAACATGAACAAAACTAGTCGGTTCATTACATGTGTGCTTGGCCATGATTGGTCCCAAGGTGTTGGGGATGGGGAAGGTGGTGTGTGGATGTTCCTTTCCCTTTGGAAGGTCCCTGCTGCACGTCAGAACCGAAGAGCTTCCCCCTGGGTTGAGCGTGTCCATGCCAAATGGAGTAGCCAGAGTGCCAAGGGTGGCTTCAACTCTGACAGCAGACGAGTTGGCACCAGGTGTAGTGCTCCTAGAATGAATTTCACGGCAGAAGGGTCGAGTGGGAGCATAGGAGTCCCAATAGAGCATGTTTCCCAAGGTGCCTAGAGTTGTCACCAAGTTCGACAGAGTTGCACACAGGGTTTGAGTAGCATGGTGTGTAGAGGCCCAATTGTTCTGCATGTCTTCCATCAGCTGGCCCATCATGTTCTTAACGAGCCAGTAGGGGTCCCAGGTCTGCTCCTGATTCCTGTTAGCCAAAATGTCTACAATTATCTAGGCCTCCCAGTTATCCAACAGCAAACGGATTGGGATGGAGACTTCGCGACCATAGCCATCCACGGTGGGATTGGTCTCTGGGGTGGCCTCAGTCGTCTTATTCTTGGTCTTGGCACCCTTTGGCCTGCCCATGGGAGCCGATGAGAGGATGATATAGGTGCAGGTATGCAAGAGCAGGGGGATAATAGGAGCATAAGGAGTCTAGAGCACAGGGATACTGGAGCTGAGAGCACAAGGAGCCTGGAACAGAACTAGGAAAATATGCAACGTCGAACATGGTAACATGAACCTTGTACCGAGAGCCTGGAGCCTGATCTTCGTACGTTGGAGATCCATCAGTGTGGTTTCTAGACATGATGAGATGACATCGAGGATAGGAATATTAAAGAGCCTAATGACATGACGTCGCTGGGATGACTTCAGTAGAGCTACGTGTTGAGAACCTGTGGCCAGGTGTCCCCTGTCTGGGCTGCGGTGTCATTTGGATGGAGTTGGCACCTGCATCCGGGAGAATGAGATCCCTATTGGCCAAAGTTTGGCACTGGAAATTGATAATTCTAGAGGTTGAAGTTGTGAGGGAATCATCCAAATAAACATTGTTGTAGGTTACTCCTTCATTAGCAAGGTATTCCACTAGTGCATTGGCTTTCCTTTTGACATGTTGGAAGGTAATAGAGCTAGCAATTGTGATGGAGTTGGCTAGTTCCTAGAGTATGTGCATGAGTCTCCAACTAGACGCGAGTTTTTCCACTCTGGCTCCATTGTGAAGTCTGTTGGCGAGGTTGAGAATGATCTTGGAGTCTCCTTCAATGATGAGAGGGAGCCAACCATGCTTGTGAGTGCATTTGAGACCTTCCAGGAGCCCGAATAGCTCAACTGCGTTGTTGGTGTCGTGGCCGATAGTGCCCATGAAGATAATCTTGATGGCTCCTGTACCATCCCGAATGGCTCCTCCGAATCCCGCTGCACCCGGGTTTCCTTTGGATGCTCCATCAAAGTTGAGTTTGAAGAAACTAGGGGGGGCTTGCTCCAGTGATCAGGGTTGGGCGTGTTGGCAAGAGAGTTGTGAGGGGATCTACGAGCGGAATGGAGGATAAGGTTTCATTCAGAAAGGATGGATCTTTCAACAAGGAGAGTGGAGAAATCAGAAGACCTCCAGTGCTTGAGGGAGAGAGTTTCATGAAGGTTGGTGATAAAAGTGGCCCAAATCTCTTGAGGCTGATTTTTCTTGGAATCATAAATTCTTCTATTGCATTCTTTCCAGATGTTCCAGACCACCAGCTCGGGAATGAGCTCCCAAATTATATTGAGAAGTGCACTCTGGAATGGAGTGGGATCCCAAATGGCGATGGTTTGGACAAAGTTCCCTCTTATCCTGTTGGTTCTTTTTTTGAGTTGAGCCACTTTGTCCCAAATACCATTGGAAAAATCACAAGAGTTGAGAAGATGGTCAATGGTTTCAGAATGAGTTTCGCACATGGGACACCAAGAGGGTCCCTGGATACCTCTTCTTTGGATATTATCCCAAGTTAGGACACGTCTGTGTTAGGATATTCCTATACTCCATCCTAGTCCCATCAGTATTTTGATCATTTATATTTTTAGTCATGCATGCACTTTTAGGGTTTGCATGCATCATTTAGGGTTTTCATGCATTTGCATGCATTCCAGTCATCAGTCCCAACACCTAGCCCTCGGTTAGCTAGCCCCTGAAGCTTCCTTCCACTTAGTTTCAGCCCTCCTAGCCTGTCATGCGCCCTCCTTTCACCTACTGCATGAGAAGGGCGCCTTTCTCACCTACCAGTCCAGTTTACTTCAGTTATCCACCAGTCTTTCCTTGATTTGAGACCAGACTGACTCCTCACTGTTGTTATCACTCCGATTGACCTTCGATGAGACATGACTACCTATTATGACTCCAGTTAGCTCCTCATGCACCCTCCACTGAGCCTCCTTCATTTAGTTAGTGTCTCCATGTGCCAATTACATTCAGTTACACCTACCACACTCAGTTAGACTCAGTTTGACTGACGGTTGACAGTTACTTGTGCATTGATGACTCCACCAATGATGAGCTAGAATACTAGTTATGCTCCGATGACACTCCAGTGATCCTTTGATCACTCCATGAAGGCTAATTCGAATTTCCACCTTAGGCATTCGAATCCTCATGCATTGTACTATTTATTTGTCCATATTGTGATTAATTAATTAGTGTGTGTGAAGTATTTTTGCTTCTATCTGAGTTCTACTGTATTATTATTTTGTTCTTCATTATACTGCATTGATCACTCTTCTTCTATTTTTTTGCTTAATCATAATTACTCTTGTGAGGTATACATCATCTCTTAGATCTGGTGTGAGGATTTTCACATGGTATAAGAGCATGTTAAGAGTATTGTTTATCTCCATTCCTGAGAGTTTTTTGCAGGTTATTATCAAGATTTCGAGTGCAGCAGCTACAGCAGTTTCTGCATTTTTGCAGTAGTAGCAATTGCATATATTATCTATTGTTTTTGCAGGTCTTCTACAACTTCCATGAATTCAGAAGAAATACCTCCTCTTTCTCCATTAAATTATGATGAATGGAAACAAAAAATGATAGCATATTTCAAGAGCCATGATCTCTTTGATTGTTATTTTGAAAGAGAGTTCGAATCCTCTGAAGAGAAGATTGACTGGTTGAATAAAGGTGACAAAGCCCTTGGAAGAATGATGCTTTCTATGTCTCGTTACATGATGTACCTCTTCATTGATTCTGTTGAAACTCCAAAAGAGCTATGGGCCCAACTGGATGAAAAATTTGGCAAACAGAATGAAGGATTTGGTCCAAACCCCTTCGAGAGAAAGCAAAGTGATGCATTCACCCTCCTTGATGATCTCATTGATCATGAACCAGTATCAAACACATCTCATATTGAAGTTTTCCACAAAGAAGAAGAACTTGCAGATTCTACACTCATGCTCCAAATTTCTTCTCTTTTTGTGCCAGCTCACACTCTAGATATTGCAGAAGGTCCTAAATCTTCTCTTGCACCAGAGTCTGTTGGTTTGCATCATGATCACATGATTATTTTGGAGGTAAAATCAGCTATTGGAGGTAATGCATTCGCTCTCCTCAAGAAATCACCTCTTATTTACTACTATATGATCATAATTCCATGCTTTCAGAAGGTTATTGAAGAATATGGCCATTGCAAATCGCTTGGGATAATTTCTCATGCACATCATGGTTTTGATCTCACCCCTGCTGGTTCAAAGGAGATCTCAAGAAACCATTGCCATCCGCTTAAGATAATTTCTCATGCATCTACTAGTTTTGATCTCACCTCTTATGTTTCAAAGGAGATCTCAAGAAACCATGATTCAAGCCTTGGATCTGATTTGGATTCCAAGCAATCACCTCTCATTTACTACTATAAGATCATTCTTTCATGTTCTCAGAAGTTTATTGAAGATAATGGCCATTGCCATTCACTTGAGAAAAATTCTCATGCACTTACTGGTTTAGATCTCACCTCATATGGTTCAAAGGAGATATTAAGCAACCATGATTCAAGTCTTGGATCTGATTTGGATTCCAAGCAATCTTTATTATTTGATGGTTCTTTTTGGCATAATATCACCTATGATGGTTCGAAGGAGAAGACAAAATACTATCTACACATTCATAGATTTGATCCTACCTCAGTTGATTCGAATCACAAGTTCAAAGATCATCCTCATACTTTTGGATTTGTTCTCATCATATTCGATATGAAGAGCAAGTACAAGCACATGCTTTTTGAGCATGATCCACTTCTTCCCAAGAAGAAGATACCTCCAAACATATGACCAAGCATCACACCTACTTGAGTCTGGAGCATTTATTTTTTATGTGTGCCTTACAGTCTGTTTTGGGGGGGGGGGTTTCCCATGAAATTTTCCCCACTTCCTTGGTTTATTTACTGTTATTATTCATTGTATTGGGTGACCTTTGGTCTTAGTTACCCAGGCCCAGGATGGATTAAGGGGGGGGGGTTAGGATATTCCTATACTCCATCCTAGTACCACTAGTATTTTGATCATTTACATTTTCAGTCATGCATGCACTTTTAGGGTTTGCATGCATCATTTAGGGTTTTCATGCATTTGCATGCATTCTAGTCATCGGTCCCAACACCTAGACCTCAGTTAGCTAGCCCCTGGAGCTTCCTTCCACTCATTTTCATCCCTCCTATCCTGTCATGTGCCCTCCTTTCACCTACTACATGAGAAGGGCACCTTTCTCACCTACCAGTCCAGTTTACTTCAGTTATCCACCAGTCTTTCCTTGATTTGAGGCCAGACTGACTCCTCACTGCTGTTATCACTCTGATTGACCTCCGATGAGACATGACTACCTGTTTTGAATCCTGTTAGCTCCTCATGCACCCTCCACTGATCCTCCTTCATTCAGTTAATGTCTCCATGTGCTAGCTACATTCAGTTACACCTACCACACTCAATTAGACTCAGTTTGACTGACGATTGACAATTACTTGTGCATTGATGACTCCACTGATGATGAGATAGACTACTATTTGTGCTATGATGACACTCCAGTGATCCTTTGAACACTCCATGAAGGCTAATTCGAATTGCCACCTTAGGAATTCGAATCCTCATGCATTGTACTATTTATTTGTCCATATTGTGATTAATTAATTAGTGTGTGTGAAGTATGTTTGCTTCTATTTGAGTTCTACTGTATTATTATTCTATTGCTCATTATACTGCATTGATCACTCTTCTTCTATTTTCCTGCTTAATCATAATTACTCTTGTGAGGTATACATCATCTCTTAGATCTGCTATGAGGATTTTCACAGTCTATGAGATAGGAGCCAGAGGAAGGAGGAGGTCTTGGGCCAGAGGTGGGACTCCCAGATTTCTTCCAAATGGGGTTAGGTCTTTCTTCAGGATTAGCAGTGAGGATGGAGTAGGATTCTTTGGTTGAGAAAGTTCCTGTTGGGAGGTGCCCCCATCGCAGAATGTCCGGATCATTACTTACACTGACTTTTCTGGTTTGAATGGCTTGCCAAAGGTGTTCGACGCTGTCTGCCAGGACTGGAGGAGTCCCAAGGTCATAATGCTTCCAGGATTTTTTTTTTCATGGAGTCAGCTAGAATCCAATAGTCCTGAATAATATGAGGTCTTCTTTGGTCACAGTGAGATTGCAAATCAGGAGAAAGTATCGTAGTATGGAGGGAGGGAAGCTGCTACCAATAATCAAACCATAAATTTGCATGTTGACCATTTCGGACCTCCCCGAAATTGTGTTGCTAAATGAGGGCTCTCTGAAAATTGGCGACTCTCCAGATAAGAGATCCTAGAGGATCTTGGTCGAAGCGAATGCGGAGCTGAGCCGGCCAATTGCGGGCGTATTTGCTGTGCCAAAGGAGGCTCCAGGGAGAGACCGTGTTTGTTACCCATTTCCACCAGATTTCGGCAGAAAAGACCTAATTGTTGATTTCCAGATCTCTGGTCCCAAGGCACCCTTGTCTTTTTGGAGTACAATGAGTATCCCATTTCACTAGGTCCCACTTGCGATTATTATGGGTTCCCCCCCAAAGGAAAGACTTTTGGAATTTTCTCATTAATTTAAGGACCCATGTGGGGGCAACAAGGACTAAGAAGAGATAAAGAGGCATGGATTGAAGGACAGACTTAAGGAGCACTATTCGGCTAGGCAGGTTGAGAGTGCAGAAGGTCCAGGAAGAGATTTTGTTTTCCAGCTTGTCAAGGAGCTCTCTCCAGTAGGAGTGTTTGATAGCTGAGTCAAAGAGAGGGGAAACCAGGTATTTGGAGGGGAGGGAGGTTGTGGAGTAGCCCAAGATGCACGAAATATTCCTTTGCATGATGGGGTCAGTGTGAAAAAAGAAGATATGGGACTTTTCAAGGTTTACCGTGGTACCAGAGGCATCAGAGTAGGTATGTAAGACATGATTTAGGGTTGAGGCTTCCTGGACTGAAGGATGAGCAAAGAGGAGATTGTCATCCACAAACTGCTGATAGGAAGTGGGGGGGTTTCCATGTAAGGAAAGGCCACGAAGGGATCCCATATTGATCTTGGTTTTTAACATTCGTCCCAATCCCTCGGCCATGAGAATGAAAAGGAAGGGGGAGAGGGGGTTCCCTTGATGGATGCCTCTGGTGGGGGAGAACGTGGAAGAGGGATAGTTGTTGACAAGGATGGAGAAGAAGGTTGAGGAAGTTAGGGACATGACCCAGTTGGTCCAGTCTTGACAAAACCCAAAAGCAAGGAGCATATTTTCAATTAAAGTCCAGCTGAGCTTGTCAAAGGCCTTGGAGAGGTCTAGCTTGACAAGCATCCCAGGTATTTTTTTCATTTTTAAGGAGTGGATGAATTCATGAGCAAGAATGATGCCATCAAGGATTTGACGCCCTTCAACATAACCAATTTGTTCATGAGAGATCAGGAGAGGCAGGAGCACCTTGAGGCAGTTGGAAACAACTTTAGTGATGATTTTGTAGACCATGTTGCAGAGGGAGATGGGTCTTAACTTACCAGGGGTGGTAGTACCGATTTCCTTGGGGATGAGGGTGAGATGGGTGGCGTTGAGCGTCGGTAGAACCCATCACTCGGATCTGGATTCCTAAAAAATTTCAAGGATTTCATGCTTCAACATGTCCCAACAGTAATGAAAGAATTTGATGGTGAAGCCATATGGAACAAGGGCTTTACCTTCTTCCACATGATTGACAACAACCTCTAATTCCATCATTGTGGTTTCCTTCATAAGAGTGGCATTGTGCTCCAGAGTTAGAATGGAGGGAATGTGTCTAGTAACCCTACTAATGGCTTGATATCTTTCATCATTTTCCTCAGTGAGCAAGGTCCTGAAGTGGTTGATGAATTCTTGTTCAATCTCCCCTTGGTCGCTTAAAGTAGTGCCATCTGAAGAAATTAAGGAATTAATATTGTTTTGTATTCTGTGTTGGATGGTGATGCAGTGGAAGAAGGTGGTGTTTTTCTCCCCCTCTTTAAGCCAATTGATTCTGGATTTCTGCCACCACAGAATTTATTCTTGCTCGCATCTAATATCCAACTGCTTCAAGTGATATTTTTCCTTTTGTATGAGCTCTTTAGTGTGGCCTTGTTCCATGATATCTTTTTGAATGATCTCCAGATCCTTTTCTATTCCGCTCTTGGTGGTGAAGATGTTTCCAAAGGTTGTTTTGTTCTAGATTCTTAGCTAGGATTTGAGCATCTTTAGTTTCTTGTGGAAGATGTCCATTTTGGAGCGGCCTTCCACCTCCATATTGCGCCACTAGTACTGGATAGTGTCTTGAAAGGAGGGGTGAGTTAACCAAAAAAATTCAAAGCGAAAGGGGCGAATTTTTTTTCAAACCTGAGTGCTGCCAGTTGAGAGAGATCGGCCAATGATCTGAGCCTACAAAGGGAAGAACAACAGTTGTGAGCAGTCCTCCTATGTTAATGGTTTTTTCTAAGACCAGGAAACCGTCAAGACGAGAAGCGATCTAATGGGCACCTCCTTTGCGATTGTTCCAAGTGAAGAGGCCTTCGAAGGGCTTGAGATCAATGAGCTCACTATCAATGATGAAGTGGTTGAAGCTAAGAGATTGTCTTTGGGGGTGAGAAACAACGGCCTCCTTTTTTTTTCTGAAGGGAGGTGATCATGTTGAAGTCTCCTCCCAAAATGAGCAGAGAGGCAGAGTACTGCTGGGTGAGCCAAGAGATAGTGATGAGGAACTTGAGTTTAGCAGAGGGGGCTTGGGGCCCGTAGACATTTGTGAGATGTCCCGATAGGTTGGTTCCTAAGATGTGGAAAGAGGCAGAAAGGGAGTGAGCAATTGTAGTAAAATAATTCAGGGTGAGAATGGTAGGATTCCAGGCTATTGCGATTCCTCCAGAAGCACCCAGGGCATCATTTTCTATGACTTGGAATCCCTTCCATAGTTTGGATAGAAGGGAGTGGAATTTCTCATAGGTACATTTGGTTTCCTATAGAAAAATGATAGAGGACGTTTCTTGCATAGTTTGTGCTTGAGCATACGGTGTTTTGTAGGTCCGTTGAGCCCTCATACATTCCATGAGATTAACTTCATTGAAAACCTTGTAGAGCAATGGGGAAGAATTCCGTTAGTTGGGCATATTGCCCTGATTCCACCAGTCTGGTTCCTAATTGACTGATCCGATGGAGATCAATTTTTCTTCCTCTCTTTTTGGTATCCCTTTGCATCTTGTGCTTCTCTTTTTGGGGGAGGTTCTAAACCCCTAGTTTTCGATGCTTGACTTTGGTCAGGTCCTGTTTCAAGAGTTGGATCTGTTTGGGGGGGATAGTGTTGAAATAGTTTTTGGTGCATGCATCCTCCAAACCCAGGAGGTCGAGGTCCCCAACCTCGATATCTAGCATTTCATCATCCATTTGTACTTCAGGTCCTTGGGTGATGGGTTTTTGCTTTTGCTTGTTCAAGGGGGTCACATGTTCCTCCAAGATCTGTCCTTTGCCGGGTGAGGCCTTGTCCTTGATACTTTCATTTGTTTCAGGGTTGTCAGTTTGGATCTGATCTATTGTCATTTGGGTAAGGAATGGATCTTCCTGTTGTTGTTCTTTGGCCGTGGGATCTTCCGGTTGTCCCTCCAGGGTGGAAAATTCGTTGCTAGTGGATGGGTCTATAGTCTTCTTCTCCTCGGTGTTTGTCTTATGGTACTATCTTCTTTTTATTCCATATTTCTGGAACCCTCTTCATCTTTGGTATTTTCTTGGGGGCTGCTATTATTAAGATGAAAGTCACAGTACAGATGGCCATGTTCATGGCATTTTATACATAGAAAAGGAACATGCTCATAGTCTAAAGGTTGAACCCATTCTGTATCTTCATGGCTGAGACAGGTCGAGTCGGGCAGAGATTTGGCTATGTGCATGTAAACACATATATAGGAATAGGAGGTATACTTACTATTTTTTGTTTGTTCAACAACTCTCACATAGCTGCCAAGGGTGTTGTCGATGTCCATGAGCATGTCTTCGTCCTAGTATTCTTGAGGTAATGAGTACATCCTTATCCAGACTAGAGCCCATGTGAAGTCTTCTTTATCTGGGTTGAATTTTTTCGTCCAGTGTCAGAGGTATAAGCCTTCTAAGTTGAAGAAGTATGGGCCTCCATCTTCCACTCTTGCTTTGTCCTCGAGCTGGTGAAATATGATGGTAAAGAAACCTTTTGATCCAAGCTATAGATCAAAGTGTGCCTTGGGTTTCCATTTGGACATTATCCAACCATGGAGGGATTCCTCTGTTGGCCAAAAACCAATGAATTTTCCCACCAGGGCACGATCTTTGAGTTTCTACGCACGGGCATTGATTCGTTTAGCGGGGAGTGTGAGCTGGGGTCTTTTGGCGTCTTTGGATATGCAGGTGTTTGTGCCAGTAGGCAGCTTGGAGTTCAGAGGGTTCTTCGGAGCAGTCAAGGTTTCAGGGTACGTCAGAGGTACCTCGACCATCCCGATCTGCACAGAGGCGACATGGTAAGAGGACGAGGGCGCTGAGCCAGGGGGGCCCTTGGCCCCTCCCCGTGGTTCATCCATGGGTCGTACCAAGGGGTCAGGTCAGGAGAAGAGTAGGTGTGGCAGAGGGGTGGGATTTGGGAGCATCTCAGAACCCTAGGCGCTACATGAAAGGTTGCAAAGCGGCAGAGCAAGCGTTTTTCCAATCTATCCCTTTTAAACGATCATAGTAAATTAATTTGGTACTATGACATATATATATTTTGGGAAGTGTTTCCAAGTGTTATTTTTTCATAATTAACCCCCATAAGACAATTTGCGAGTTACATCATAACACAACATTACAAACATTGAATGAGTGACCCGAGCACATATGAGGATGCTTAATGTTAGATGACAAGACAAACATACCATAAACCTTGTAGGCATGCATTTACAATGTATGGAAGACATTTCTAAAAATTTTATATACATAGTTATGATAAATGACAAGTATTTTGAAATCGAGAAATTTAATCTCTCTTCTAATACCAATGTTGATTTATTTGTTTCTTTTGTAGAGTAACTCATCAATGGATTATTCAAACTCACTATCTTAAGAAAATATTCATAAAAAAGGAGGTCAATGGAAGGAAGTATATTTGTCTAATGTTCCAATTTTGGAACCACATAACATTGCCATTCAATTCATCCCTACTGGAGGTAAAAAAATTGCTATATATGCTACTCGACAACAACATCAAGGATTTACAGATCATAGCTTCATACAAAAAACTAATATTGTGTGTTTCTTTCAAACAATAAGCAATGATGCAGCAGTTGTTGAAAATCTACATCCTCTATGTAAGCAATGTGTGACAAACAACAATGTTTCTCAACAACATTGGCAACCTTTGTCTCCAATTACGGTTTACGGAAATGATAATGTACAAGATATAACTCTTTACAAAAAAAACATATTTCACAGAATGTGGTTCCAAATGTCCCTCAAATATTAGTTGTTGATGATGCTTCCATTATAGATAACTCTTCTTAATGTATAGAAGGTTGTGTTACTCAACAACCTAGGTAGCCTTTTTCTCCAATTATAGTTGAAGTGAATGGTAATGTTCAAGGTAGAACTCCTTACCACAAAATTAACTCTATTTCACAGAACGTGGTCCCAAATGTCCCTCAAATATCAATTGTTGATGTTGTTTCCATTACAAATAACTCAACTCAAAGTATACAAGGTTGTGTTTCTCAACAACCTAGGAAGCCTTTGTCTCCAATTACAGTTGAAGGGAATGAAAATGTAGTCCTACCTAGTGGACAACAATTTGAAGATGTATCTGTTGATAATTTGGATGCAACTAGAAGTTATGGAATAGTTGAAAGAACAACCTTCTAGGACCAAATGGATAGAAATCTAAATGCAATTGGAAATCATGAAATAATTGAAAGAACTGCATTTGATGAACAAATGGATATAAATGCACCTACAGAAAATCAAAATTATACAAATGTACAAGCTTCAATAGAAATGCATTAAGGGTGTTCAGTAGATCAAACTACACATGCTACAAGAAAATCAGCATGAAACCTCCTAAGGACATCCTTGTTATTTCTTGAGAGGTGTTCATGATGGTATAACTATAGACTAAATGAGGGGTAGAAAAAAATTACGAAATTGGTAGATGGTTCTATGGGAAGTCACTTCAATATGTAGATGAAAATGACATTATTTCTGGAATTGGGTAATTCTTGAGCAAAAACTATAATGAAGAGTCTAAAATTGAGGATTTTCTTGAACATGTAGACGGAATGCTTAATAAAATTCGATCAATTATTATGCAAGAGATCCATAATGATTTTATGCCTAGGAACATGGCTTTAGTATTTATTGAATAAAAAATAAGCCATAAGGATTTGCAATGTCTGAAGCGAATTGATAGTCATGGTGTACTAAAGGGGGTTAATCTAACTTCAGTTTCCAAATGAATGAAAAAGTGGAGCAAAGAAGTTGAGGATATTGATATGGGTTGGGAGAGAACTGATGGATTCACATATGGAGTTAGAGAGAAGCAAGTAAATTCATATGATTCCTTTATGGTTGGGTCATACGAAAATAGGACTAGAAGATAGAGTTATTGAAGTTTCTTTCAAACTTGGTATTGATCTCGTGTCAATTATGATCGAGGTGGGAATGTATGTGAGATAATATTTGATCTATTAGAATATAATGGCTTGATGTCTTGTGTAAGCCTTGGAAAATGGGATGGAACGAAAGAATATAAGTAGGATTTAGCACATGTTGTTGATCCTATAAATGAGGAGAACTTAATGAAACAGTTAAATAGGATTTCATAGGGTGGGATCCTAATGGAAGATGGAAGGGTCATGAAAGTGAATTTGTTTGAGTGCCATTATCTAGAGGCCATATGTAATTTAGTATGCGATAATAATGTTTCTCCAATGGGAAATAATTTTTGTCCTCGGTGCTTATGCCATAAAAAGGATACACACATGGTTACAGAGGAATTAAAAATCCAAGATGGTGATACTATTCATAGTATTTCCAAGTTCTATGTAATGTCACCAAACATGCTCCTAGTAAGATATACAAATTTATTAGAAGTTTACATTTATGTTGATATATTGCCGTTACTTTCTTAATCTTGCTTCGTTTTAAAACATCAGGATTTGAATCATGCTTTGTAACAAAGTAAAGGATGGGAATAAAAGTTGGATGAGCGTATTATAGATATTCAACTAGCCTTATCTGGTAGAAAATTCAATATTATCAAGAATTATCCCATGAATAGAAAAAATGATGAAAATGTACATGCTTCATAATTAATTCTTAATTATAAATGAAAATTCTTATTATTTACCTAATTCTTACATGCTGTGAAACATGTGCTTCCAATTACAGTTGACTGATCTTGGTTCAATGTCCAATCTTGTATATTGTGCTCGCCATGCTAGAATTAGAACTATTTTGAAGATGTTTCGTGAAATTCAAAGAATTGCACAAGAGTATGACAAGGTTCATCCAACTAGAGGGATTGAGAAGACAAAATTTATTCAAATTTGTGAGGAGATGGGGAAAATTGGGGTTGCATGTAAGCATGGGGGACCGTACCATCATAAAATCCAAGAGTACAATGATCTTAACTATGGGAAATCATATGGATCAACATTAGACAAGATATGTTTATAGAGTGCCATACACAGGGATGTAATTTAGAGAAGGGAGGACTTGCATTAATCAAAGATAGAATCTCGACGTTTCGATCCCTACTATGGGATCATCATCAGGAGACAGTGGATTCTGGGAGGAAAGAGTTTAGATTGCCGAATGATTTATATATAAAGGTGATGTGGTAGATGGAAGTAGTTTAGAGGTGTCGACATAGGCTTTAGGGTTAGGTTAAAGCTAAGACTATGTATTTGTTCTTTCATACTACCTAATGTTATAATTTTGAGATTATTATCATTTTTATTATAATAAGTTATTACTTAAAATTTTAGCTTAATTTTGGTTTTAATTTAATGGATATCTCCACTAATTTTAATCTATTATTCAATAATGAATTAATTTACTTTAATTGGTTTAATTTAGAATAATGATGATGTCCTCATAGTAGACAACCTCACAAAACATAACATTAGAGATAAAATTGAAATCGAAATGTGTGAAAATTGCCTCAATAGGGATGACGGAACCAAACTGAGCACTACATGGAAACCCCTTATACAGGACATCATCATTATTCTAAATTAAACCAATTAAAGTAAATTAATTCATTATTGAATTATAGATTAAAATTAGTGGAGATATCCATTAAATTAAAACCAAAATTAAGCTAAAATTTCAAGTGATAACTTATTATAATAAAAATGATAATAATCTCAAAATTATAACATTAGGTAGTATGAAAGAACAAATAAATAATCTAGCTTTAACCTAACCCTAAAACCTATGCCGACACCTCTAAACTACTTCCATCTACCACGTCACCTCTATATATAAATCATTGGGCAATCTAAACTCTTTCCTCCCAGACTTCACTGTCTCCTGATGATGATCCCATAGTAGGGATTGAAACGTCGAGATTCTATATTTGATTAACGCAGGTCCTCCCTTCTCTAAATTAGACAAGATCCTCATTCTGCATGAGAGAATTATAAAGGATCAATAATTATGTTAGCATATCCAATATTTTTAATGTGTGTTTTGACTAATAATCATAAATGATGATTTTATGATGGCATAAGAGTGAAATTGGCTCTCTATTTTATGCAATTTTAATATAAGATTAAGTAACTAATCATGTGCACTAAAATTTTGTGATTATAGGTTATTGAAATCCTACAAGATGAAGAAATTATAAAAGTTGGTGTGGATGTGGAAGTGTTATAAAGAATTACACATGTTACAATTACAATGGTGTAGAGGGGATGTAATTATGCATACGAGGAAAGTGCACCAATTTATATCAAGTTCATAGTATTGTGTATTTAAGCATGGTGGTATTATTTCATTCAAGATAAAAACTTCGATCCACTATTGTTGTGGGATTGGATTTCTTGCTAGTGAGTGGCTTTGGTTGTGTTCTTGTTGTTTAGTAGATGATATGGTTCCTTACATGCATGTCCAAGGGGCCTATGCCATTCAGATGACTAGGGTTGTCCATCCTTATACTTTAGGACGGTTAAGGAATGGAGTAATGGAGCATAAGCATAGGGACATGAAAAATTTGAATAGTAACCAAGGAGGAGGAAGAGGAGCTGCTAAGGAGTATAGAAACACATTTGACCATGACATAATGCATCTTGTAAATGAGATGCAAGCAAAAAATTTCAATCTTGTTACAAGGTCAAAAGTTGCTTTCCAAAAATTTAAAGAAAGAAGATTTATGCTTTTGAATATAGAATTTGACTTCGTGTTGAATATGAAAAGTCAAGAAGTACATTGAATGAGGAAATTATAGCACAATTGGCATCCTACTTCCCTGATGTCACTTCTTAGCAAGTAAAACAAATTTTTGACTCATGGGTAAAAAAACCTAAGAAATTATTGCTTGTAACACCAATAGTAATTATGCCGTAATTTCAAATGGTATCTAAATTTGATTTCATTTTATAGTGTGAGTGCTCATAATGTGTTTGTTTAATTATGATTAATATGTCCTCATAGTTGTTCCCTTCTAAATATCTTGGTGCTCCCCTCGCCGAAGGTATGATTCGCAAGGTGTCTTGGCTTGATCTTGTGGACAGAATGAAGAAAAAACTCTCAAGCTGGACGTTGCGCCCCCTAAAATTTCCCAGCCGACTTATATTGGTCAAGTCCATTCTGCGGGCCATGCCTGTCTATCTATTCTCTATGCTCTCTACTCCCAATTCTGTCCTACAGGAAATTCTAAGCATCCAAATATCATTCCTCTGGGGCAGTTGGGAAACCAATGTGAAGTTCACTCTGGTTGGGTGGGAGAAAGTCTGCAAGCCCAAGAGTAAGGGGGGGCTTGGCCTAAGACCCTAAAATTATGAGTGAAGTCTATGGGGAAAAAATTTGGTGGCGTTGGTGCAATCACCAGGGGGAACCTTGGGAAAAAATCTGGAAAATTAAGTATGCTCGGGATAGAGAGATTGGACAACTGGTTAGATACAACAAGGTTAAGTAGGGTTCTCACATTTGGCTAAAAGCCTTCATGTCAAGACGCCTGGTTCAGGATCATTGATTCTAGGAAATTCACAATGGGGAGGAGGCCAACTTCTGGGAGGATTCGTGGAACCAATTTCCCAAGCTTGGCGATGACCCCAGATGGCAAACCATAAGAGAAAGAGGCCTAGATACTGGTAAATCAAAAGTTTGTCACTACTGGAACCTTAATGCTCAAGATTGGCATAGGAAATGGCTTTTGGTTGGGATATGGGATGGTTCTTCAGAGGCTGACTCTCTATCATCCTTTGACTCTATGATAATGGAACGATTTATCTAAACCAATGCTTCCCCAGATAAACTTCACTGGGGTTTCGCTCAGAAAGGCACCTTTGGTATCAAGGAGGATTATGAAATTTGAATTCAGGAAGAAGAAGAGGCTAGGAAGATATGGGGAAAAGTATGGGGGATGAATATATGGCCAAAAATAACAGTTTTTTGCTGGCTAGTTGTCTAGAAAAGGATTGTAACTAGTGAAAACTTGAGGAGACGGGGGATCTGTGGTCCATCCCGATGCCCTCTCTGTTTTCACGCGGAGGAAACCAGTGATCACTTACTTGATTCATGTTCATTTGCTTCTGCGATTTGGGACAGGGGTGCTTCTATTTTCAGGAGGTGTCATCGAGTAAGCGGCCACCCGGATCAAACTTTGAATTCATGGGACCCTAAAGCTTTCTCTAATCCTATCATCGGTACGCTATGGCAACTATTTCCTGGCATAGTGATATGGTCCTTATGGAAAGAAAGGAATGAGCGCATCTTTAGAGAACACTCCAATACTGAGGAGGTGGTTTGGATGAAACTAGTTAAAAACATGAAGAAAACCATTCAATGCCAGCAATGGTCTGACAAAGATAAAGAACTAACCCCAGGGGACTTTCGTATTGCTGAGGGATGGGGTATTCATTGGGATAATCTGGAGGGGTTCCATAGGAAGGTTTTGATTTGTAGGCCTGCAATACCATCCTGGTGGTTTCCCCCCCTGTCTCAAGGTTTCAAAGTTAATTTTGATGGAGCCTCCCGGGGTAATCCGGGTTCTGCAGGGATTGGTCAGGATCCATAGTGAAGGTATTTTTTGGCGCAATTGGCCATGATTCCAACAATTCATTGGAATTGGAGGGTCTAATTCAGGGGCTTCGATTGGCAATCACAAAAGCTTGGTCCTCGGTGTTTCTTGAAGGTGATTCGTTGATTATTGTACACATGGCCAAGAAAATGTCCTTTGGGCAATCTCCGAAAAAATTCTCATCTAGTTGGCGCATTCTTGCTAAGTTTGAATGTCTTTGCGAGCTCCTTTTCAACCATCCGGCTGTCTCTTTTGGCCATGTCAAGCGGGACACCAATAAAGTGGCGGACCATCTGGAAAACCACGTGATCAAGGATGGGACCCCCCTCATGGTCTGCAATCTGACCAAGAATCCTCACGACGAGTGGATGAGATCATGTCACCACCTGGCACAGGAGGACCTTGCGAAGTTCAATCAATTGAAAGCTTCGACCCCTCCACTCATGAACACTGCAAACGTGGATGATGCTGACATCCGGAGGGATCTCCGTGCCATGAATCTTCATTGTTTGGAATTACACTTTCTTTTATGACATCGGTTATGAGAGGTAATGCATGGTACAGCCTCAAGCATGATATATGCGGTGAAAAGACTTGGAACTTCCTCCATTCTTCTCTCATTAATCCTTTTTTCAGATCGATGATCGGTGTAGTTATTGTGGTAATGACGGACCTGTACTTGATGGCGGGTGTTCATCATCACGCAGTAAAGTTTATGAAGAGCCATCCTGCTTCAAATATGGTTGCTATGCCCGACTCTAATTTCATTTGTTGTTTCCGTTGTATGGTAAGTCATTACAGAAAAAGTGAGCTAAGAAATTCTCAGGGTTCAGACGGGTGGTTTTTTTGGACAAGGCCAACTAAACCTTTGTCTATTATCCTCATGGCACCGAAACGTAGTCTCCCCTCTCTGTCGAGCGGTGAATCATCCAGCCATGGCGAAGCCATCTCCGGTTGGGTTACCCATGCATTGTGTAGGTCTCGTCTATGGGAAGCTGTCGAATTCTTCCGTGATCGCATCCCCCCCCCATTCGTGAAGAAATTGCGGGGATTGAGAAGGGCCTTTGGGAAAACGTCTAGGCCATGTCTATGGAAGAAATCTACCAGGCCATGGAGGACTGGGTGGTAGACCTAGGAACTACGGCTGACCGAGCCTCTCTTTATGAACGCACCCTCATGACCCATTGGGTAACTAAGAATCTGTTGGCCAATGTTCTGATAGATACGGCCAACAAACGCTTGGGTGATGAGGAGCATGTTAGATCATGGAAATCGCACAATCTAGACAATAGGGTGATGCACTCCAAAGTGGATTCCATAGCTAATAAATTGGGTATCACTTTCGTCATTCAAGGTGTACGTGATCGATACGTGAGTGGTTGCAGTCATGGTGGTGCTCTTTCTCAGCCTGTGACTGCAGGGGATGCAGATATGCTCCAGAATCTGTCAACTGCTAAAGTTCCTACCCCGGACTCTACCGGGCGGTTCCTGCAAACTGTTACCATTGACTAAGGTGCTCTATCTTGGTTTTTTGTTTTGGTCCTTATCTAAGTTTCTAATGGTTTTCTGGTCACTGTTGAGGTCTAAGATAGTTATGTTATACCAAAATTATGGGGTCTGTATCAAAAGTCTGTAACAACTAGTCTTGTTTTGTTTATGTCCTTTTCCTGTTTGTCACACAAAGCTGGGAATGTTATGGGTCTACTCTGCTACATTTGGAAGGATTTTGGATTCTTGTTTGACCTCTGTTGGTCGGGAATGCCTCTGTCGGTGATGTCTAACTATGTAATCTCTCTTAGCATGTAATATATAGTTTGTTTTATTTACAAAAATAAATATGTCCTCATAGTTTAATAATCATCTTCCAAGATCAAGGCCAATAAGAAAATATGGTGAAGAGGCCTATCGTGAGTCGCTTCACTTTGGAAAGCACAAGGAAATAAATAATGTTCAAACAAAAAACAAACAACATGGCTTTCCCTCTACTAGTGAGTGTTATGTTCATTAAATTTTATCCCTTGTAAAACAAAAAAACAACAATACTATATTGTTGCAATAAATTTTGATGTTAGTATAATGAATGAATGAGATGTTATGCAATTATGACTTTGTCCATCTAGCTTATTTGTAAAAACTAGATCTTTTACTTTCACTTTGACGTTGTCAATCTTGTTTAGTTTAAGAAATGGGATTGGTTTGACTAATTAGACACAACAAATGCAAGGGGAGTCTATTGCAGATATATCAATGCTATTTGATGATAATAATGCATTATAGAACACCATGTGCTTCATAAAAGAGAAAAAAAAAGGCAAATTAAACCGATGAAACACAAGAAATGAATGGGCTAGTTGTTGTTGACATAACTAGGACAACAACTGAAAATCACTATAAAATTAATGTTTCATCCTCAAGAATCGAGGTGGGGAAAATGAATGAAACAAAAGAATTGTATGAAGCAACTAATTTTGATATGCCAATGATGGAGGCTATGACTTGCAATAAAGTGGGTGTGCCAATGATGGAGGCTATGACTTGCAATAAAGTGGGTGTTACATTATTGATAAATGGTGCAAGGTAGAGTGGTGAAACAAAAGAAATTCAAGGGGCAATAATTGATTTAAAAAATATGGAACCCTAGAATCATGTAAAACTAGTGTCATTATAAGAAGCACAGGACAAAAAAAAAAAAAAAGGTCCCAGATGATTGGAATGCAACATTGTATGCAAAATGGTGAAAGAATCTTATGATGCAATAGGAATTTCTAATAATATTTATAATGAAAAACTATTTTTATTCTGGTATCATTTATGTTACAAATATTTTTCAAAGGAAAAAAAAAAGAAATTATCAATCACATTGACTGCATAAAAAAAAATATACATTGTTGAGAAATACTTATATATATATAGAAAACCTTTAATTGTATTTACATCTTACAACATATATACACGATGCTATTATAGAACTCTAGGCTGCTTAATAGGTTTCTGCAAGCACTCCTCTTGAGAAGAAGAAATTTGGGTATAGTATCCCTTGCCTTTTGTAGAAGCCTTTATTTCTTCAGAAGCTGCAACAAGCACTCATTGTAATTTTACATCTTACAACATGTATACATGATTCTATTCTAGAACTCTTGGCTTCTTAAGAGGTTTTTGCAAGCACTCCTCTTGAGAAGAAGAAATTTGGGTATAGTCTCCCTTGCCTTTTGTAGAAGCCTCTATTTCTTCAAAAGATGCAAAAAGCACTTGTTGTATTTTTTCTTCTAGGTATTTCACTTTATTTATATAATTTTTCAAATTGGTTTGCAATTTACTTTTATCATTTGCATACTTCCTCAACAAATCCGCATTCTTCTTATACTTGTCTGAGTGTTCCTTTTCCTTTTGTTGAAGAAAATTCTTTGTAGATTCTAGTTGAGATTGAACTTCATCCAATTTTATCTTGAGATTCTGTACCTCCTCCTCAAACTATTTTCCCTCAAATATTTTTCATTTAGAGTATGCAAAAGTGATACTGGCTGAAAAATGGATTTATGTTGCAAAGAGGCAATTTGGGATTTCGGTTTTTTAATTTCATTATCACATCCTAATGTTATGCTTTTATATTCTTCAATAGATTATGTTTGATCTCTATAATAATGCTTTCCTTCTTGTCTAGTTGCTTCTTCAATGATTCATTTATTGAGGATGAGGAAAAAATATCACCTCCAACATTCATTGCTGCAAGCAATTCTTGCAAGTTCTTCTCCTGTATTTGTAAGGATTCTTCTCCCGTATTTGTAAGGAATACTCATACTCAATTAAGGATTTCTTGTGTGCAATATTTTTGTAATGTTCAACTACAACCAGATATTTACTCTCACTTTTACCAACTCCAATGTTCCTTTCTTATTCCTCCTTATTTACCTTACCCTTACCATGTTTTTTACTGCCAAATTATTTTCCTTTTATAAGTCCTCTAACATTGACCATTGTAACAAACCAATATATATATCTATATATATATGTATGTATGTATGTATATGTATGTATGTATGTATATATATGCAAGCTTTCAATTTTGTCATGTTATATTAATATTTTGCAATCTCCTTTTTATGTTTAATGCATCTTTTTTGAATTTATATTCAAACAGAGATTTAGTCTTACTTTCATCTTCCTCCAAATTTACTTGACCTCGGCCTTGCTTTTTACTATTAGATCCTTTTCCTTTTTTACCCATCACTGTTGCAGAAATCCTTTCAAATTTTGTACCCTCAACAACTAAGTTTTCTTTTCAATTGTCTTCATCATTTTTTCCACTCTTTTTTCATATTCTACAATCTCCTCTTCATGTTTAATGTATTCTTCTTTGAATTTCTCTCCAAACCGAACCTTTAAACAATCAATCAATTGTTCTTTATGATTTAGTTGATGTTGATGTTATACTTCCTAACCAACCACCATATTTTGTGGTAATTTCCTCTTATTCTTAAGCACTCAGGACCATCCTGCTAACCTATTCGATTCCCATAGGTTCGAGTAGGCACTGACATTTAGGGAATTGACTGAGGATTGATGCCATTTACACCATAAGAAGATCTTAATCATGGTTATTAGATCATTAGTAGGTAAATGAGGGACACAGGAACTAGGGCCACCTGCATGCATGGCATGCTGGACATATTTCATGCTACATGCACTGAAACACTTTTATTGAGCTTCCATGCACGTAGGAAGCACTGCATGCAAGTTAATTGGAAATTAGAAGAGAAAGCGACTTAGTCATGCAAAATTTAGGTCAGACCATGTGAAAGTTATAAAAGAAAGGTAAAGTGAGTGAGTACGGCCTGCTTATTGATTATTGATTTTGAGAAGTCGACTTGGAGAGCTTAGAGAGCCATTTTAGGGTTGAGGGTACATCACTCAACCATTAAGTGTATTTCGACAACGAAATCAATCTTCCCCAGTCACTATTCATGTTGGATCATCCAGATTCAACATTACTACTATCATCAGGTATCTTTCTTTAGCATTCTGCAGGGTTCAATCTATATACGGATCAAGGGGGACTCGCTATCCTTGCATGGGCGAATTGCACAAGTGAGTTATATTTGTATCTCATCACACAGGGATCCTTTGGTCTGTATGTCAGATTCATCCTTTCGAGAGCACCACTATTACCATATTCCTGTAAGACGGGCTTCCTATTTGGATCCAAGAGATAGTTATCAACATCTTCATTATTCAGAGGGATCCCTCTCCTGCATGGGTGACTTTCCTTGAGGATACAATTCATATTAAGTCTCAGACTTCGTGCATGATCTGCATGCTTACTCCATACTAGTCAGAAGGGAAATATAACCCTAGTACCATCTTCTTGCAGCATCCGAGCATCATTGGAGCAGCTATTATCCATTTATCATTCCGAGGAGGGCACATTTACTACAAGGGCACATTATTGGAGTAAGTCTCTCTCATATCTCATCTGATCCCTGGCACAATTCTTGCACGCTGGTCTCATATTGACATACATCCACTACTTCATCTGTTGGTATGTACATGCATATTTTCTATCCCTATTTTATATCATTTCTAATTATATGGGTTAATAAGGGGTTGGCAAACCCATGCATTTGCATGCATGCACATGCAAGCATAGTTCAATACATGCATTAATTTTACTTCAAGTATTGGGCCATAAAGACTACTAGCAAGCAACAAAAACTCCATAAAAATACATAAATATCATTGGAATATTACAGTGGTATCAAAGCATGTTCCTTGCCAGCTGTGGGAGCATGCAATTTTGAATAGTAAATGAATACAAAGGACCCACACAATATTACTTACAGGAGGCAGAGGTTTAGGAACCGTGGAAGAAGAGAAGAAGAAGAGTTAGAGGATATAGAACTGAGAGATATAGAGACTCAGATTGGAAAAGGTAATGGTAAAGAAACAATGGTAGATGATGATAAAATGGATTTCACTAGCCTCCTTTCCGATTTAAAGGAACTGACTTAAGGACATAAAGAGATGTTGACAACCATCAATAAATTGGAAGATAAATCAAGGCCCACCCCACACAGTCCTCTGTTTCCCAATAGTGACAAGGTATCCACAAGTATCAGTGGGGAACAGTTACATACTAATATGCAGAGTCACCCTCATCTCTACAATAGGTCCTCCAGACCTACTATGCCACAAATCTTGGATATACTGACAGTAGTGCCAATAATACAAGTAGAGGAAGAAGAATCAATGGGGGCATATTTATGAGAGTACATAGAACTGGGAGATGACTTCCATTCAACCATGACCTTTACATATTTTTGTCATTTTAAGAGTAAGAACAGACTAGGAGCTTATAAAAGGTCTTTCAACCAGAACTATGAATTACAATGCATAGTAGGGAAACTAGCTATTCCTATCTTTGATGGGACCCGACATGGCCCAGTGCGGAATTGGGTACAGAAGTTGGACACTTACTTCCAACTCAACCCCATGATGGAGACATATGCCATTAAGTTAGCTACCTTGCATTTGGATGGGGAAGCCCATGAGTGGTGGTACCACGGGCTAGTGACATTGGGTCACAATACCATCACCTCTTATACAGATTTTATACAAAGGCTCATTGAGCGATTTGATAGGAAAGACTTTGGCGTGCATTTCAGAGAGCTAGCACAGCTCAAGCAGACAGGTAGTCCAGAATCATTCATATATGAGTTACAAAGGGTAGTATTCATGGTGACAGATATTTCAAAGAGCAGGTTAATTATGTTGTTCATTGAGGCTCTCACTGAACCCTTACATGTATGGGTTAAGGATTATAGACCCACCACCTTGTCTGATGCCATCAGTTATACTAGATATTTACAAGATTCAGTACCCAAAAATAAGTTTCCTTCCAGAACCAATTTTCCTATAAAATATAAGGAGAGGAGACCCTTCCAAAAAGAATGGTCCAAGAAAGAGTGGATGGATAATGATACCTTCGAGGACATTAGAAGGAAAAAACCATGTTCCAGTTGTCAGGAACCATGGGTACCGGGTCACGGGTCTCCAAGGAAGGGAAAGGCTCACTACATAGAGGTATACTCTGACAGTGGAGAGGACGAGGATGATGAGGACCAAGAACAGGAAGATTCATTTTATGCAATAGAGGAGGAGTAGTCTCGTTAGGGTACACATGGAGGTGTCATTGCTACATTATCTGGAGTTCCTAGATTTCAAACTCTTAGATCAGAGGTGTCATACAGGGAAACATGGTTGGAGTGTTGATAGATGGTGGGGCATCCCACAAATTTATTGATTTTTCCTGAAAGGAAAGGTATCCTGACTGAGAGATTTGATGGATTTACAGTGTCCGCATCAACTAACCACACCATGGAGTGTAATCATAGGATTTCAAAATTTAACCTGACTGTAGGGAACTATACAGTGGCAGAGACATTTTACATGGTTGACGTACTAGACACAAATGTGGTATTAGGATTTCAGTGGCTTTATTCAATTGGAAAGCATTCTACGAACTACTAGGCCAATCAAGATGGAATTTCAGGGGACAAAAGGATAGAGAGTAATTTTGAGATGTATGAATACCTACCCTCCCAGAGCAATATCATCACATAGGATGGAGTCCATGCTCCAACAGGGAGACATAGAGTGGGTAATAGAGTGCTTGGCTACTTTTAGGTCTTGAAGCCCATTTTCCTACTTTCAAGTAATGGCCTATGCACTTATTGTGGCATGCATTTTACTAAGCCTTGTTTTGCAGTTTTACACTCTATTTTTACATAAAAACTCTAGATTTTGGTCATTAATTCTGAATTTGACCAAGATAGCTTCTATGCCCATGGCTTGCATTTTACACCAAGTGTTTATAACAATAAAAAATATTAATATCGCACTTTTCATAGCTTGAGTGTGAGCATGTGAGGATCAGATCAAGGTGGTTGTCCCTTATAAGATGAATCCAATTGATTTGGGGTTTAAATATCTAGATTCTAATTATTGGTATTGTGTTGAGGATTTGGGTTTATATCTAGATATCCTATTTCCAAATCCATTTAGTGTAAACATTTGATGCGAGGATTTAACTTGCATTTTCATTGAACTAGGTGGGATTTTCATAAATACAACACATCCATGAAGAGTTTATTCAAAGAAGGCATTTTTTGAACCCAAATGGGGAAAATAGATATACAGGAAGGTGCAAAATAGTAATACACACCACTTCTAATTGAAATCACTCAAAATGACCTAATAATGAGGGTTGGACTTGCATTTTACTGAAGTGGGTAAAGATAGGTCCAAAAAAGAAAAATTGCCATATTGGCAGATTCATTGTGGACAAATGAAACATTATTTTAGAAGTATGAAAGAATTTTTTGTCAACAATGTAACTATCTTTAGGCCCGTGCTTTTACTTTTAATTATTGACCTTTGTATGGATTGTGGCACACATTTTACTAAGCCCATTTTTGTACATACCAAACTGTATTCGTCCATTGCCTCTAAGCATAAGTTGTTTGAAAAACTGTCATCTTGGCATATTCATTGTGGGCAAGTGACCCATGATTTTAGGAATCTGAAAGAGGTTTTTGTGAACAATGTATCTAGCTTAAGACATGTGATTTTACTTTTGATAACTGACCAATGTACAGATTGTGGTGTGCATTTTACTAAATGGTTCATAACTTGACTATGAGCATAGGTTGTTTGAAAAACTACCATCTTGGAAAATTCATTGTGGGCAAATGACCCATCATTTTAGGAATTTGAAAGAGGTTTTTGTGAACAATCTATCTAGATTCATACTCGTGGTTTTGTTTTCAATTATTGACCAATGTGCAGAATGTGGTGTGAATTTTACTAAGCAATTCATATCTTGAATTTGAGCATAAGTTGTTTGAAAAACTTCCATCTTGGTAGATTCATTGCGGGCAAATGACCCATAATTTTAGGAATCTAAAATAGGTTTTTGTGAACAATGTATCTAGCTTCAGAATTGTGGTTTTATTTTCAATTCTTGATCAATGTACAAATTGTGGCATGAATTTTACTAAGTAGTTCATAGCTTGACTCTCAGCATAATCTGTTTGAAAAACTTTCATCTTAGCAGATTCATTGCGGGAAAATGACCCATCATTTTAGGAATCTGGAAGAGGTTTCTGTGAAAAACGTATCTAGATTCAAACCTATTATTTTACTTTCAATTATTGATCAATGTACAAACCGTTACATGGGTTTTACTAAGCAATTTGTAGCTTGACTTTGAACATAAGTTGTTTGAAAAACTGCCGACTTCGCAAATTCATTGTGGGTGAATGACCCATCATTTTAGGAATTTGAAAGAGGTTTTTGTTAAGAATGTATCTAACTTTAGACCTGTGGTTTTAGTTTCAATTATTGACTCGTGTACAGACTGTGGCATGCATTTTACTAAGCCCATTTCTGCAAATTTACAAATTGTTTTTACATACCAAACTATATAAGTAGTCCATTGACTATGAGCATAACTTGTTTGAAAAACTACCATCTTGGTAGATTCATTGTGGGAAAATGACCCATCATTTTAGGAATCCGAAAGAGGTTTTTGTGAACAATGTATCTAGATTCATACTTGTGGTTTTTTTTTCAATTATTGACCAATGTATAGAATGTGGAATGCATTTTACTAAGCAATTCATAGCTTGACTCTAAGCATACATTGTTTGAAAAATTGTCATATTGGCAGATTCATTGCGAGCAAATGACCCATCATTTTAGGAATTTGAAAAAGGTTTTTGTGAACAATGTATCTAGATTCGGACCTGTGTTACTTTCAATTATTGACCTACGTACGGACTATGGCATGCATTTTACTAAGCAGTTCATAGCTTAAGTCTAAAAATAAGTTTTTTGAAAAACTACCATCTTGGCAGATTCATTGTGGGAAAATGACTCATCATTTTAGGAATGTAAAAGAGGTTTTTGTGAACAATGTATCTAGCCTTAGAACTGTGGTTTTACTTACAATTATTGATGTATGTATGGAATGTGGCATGCATTTTACTGAGCCCATTTTTGCAAATTTACAAAAAAAAATTACATACCAAATTGTATAAGTAGTCCATTGATTCTAAGCATAAGTTGTTTGAAAAACTGCAATCTTGAAAAATTCATTGTGGGAAAATGGCCTATCATTTTATGAATATGAAAGAGGTTTTTGTGAACAATGTATCTAGCTTCAGACCCGTGGTTTTACTTTCAATTATTGACCTACATACATATTGTGGTGTGATTTGTAGTAAGTAGTTCATAGCTTGACCATGAGCATAAGTTGTTTGAAAAACTGCCATCTTGGCAGGGTCATTACAGGAAAATGACCCATCATTTTAGGAATCTAAAAGAGGTTTAAGTGAATAATGTACCTAGCTTCAAAGATATGGTTTTACTTTCAATTATTCACCTACACACAGACTATGGCATGCATTTTACTAATCCCGTTTTTGTAAATTTACATTTTTTTTTACATACCAAACTGTATAATTAGTCCATTGACTATGAGCATAAGTTGTATGAAAAAATTTCATCTTGGCAGATTCATTGCGGGAAAATAACCCATCATTTAGGAATCTGAAATAGGTTTATGTGAACAATGTATCTAGCTTTAAACATGTGGTTTTACTTTCAATTATTGACCAATGTACAGACTATGGCATGCATTTTACTAAGAAGTTCATATCTTTACTTTGAGCATAAGTTGTTTGAAAATATGACATCTTGGCAGATTCATTGCAGGAAAATGACCCATCATTTAGGGAATCTAAAGGAAGATTTGTGAATAATGTATCTAGCTTCAGACCTATGCTTTTACTTTTAATTATTAATCAATGTATAAACTGTGGCATTCATTTCACTAAGCATTTCATAGCTTGACTCTAAGTATAAGTTATTTGAAAAACTGTCATCTTGGCAGATTCATTGTGGGAAAATGACCCATCATTTTAGGAATTTGAAAGAGGTTTTTGTGAACAATGTATCTAGCTTCAAACCTATGGTTTTACTTTGAATTATGGACATATATATGGACTGTGGCATGCATTTTACTGATCCCAATTTTGCAAATTTACAATTTTTTTTTCACATACCAAACTATATAAATAGTCCATTGACTCTGAGCATAAGTTGTTTGAAAAACTGCCATCTTGGTAGATTCATTGTGAGCAAATGAACCATCATTTTAGGAATATGAAAGAGATGTTTGTGAAAAACGTATCTAGCTTCAGACCTGTGGTTTTACTTTCAATTATTGACCTATGTATAGACTGTGGCATACATTTTACTAAGTAGTTCATAGCTTGACTTTGATCATAAGTTGTTTGAAAAATTTCCATCTTGGCAGATTCATTATGGGCAAATGACCCATCATTTTAGGAATCTAAAATAGGTTTTTGTGAATAATCTATCTAGCTTCATACCTATGGTTTTACTTTCAACTATTTATCAATGTATATAATGTGGCATGCATTTTACTAAGTAGTTCATAGATTGACTCTAAGCATAAGTTGTTTAAAAAATTGTCATCTTTTCATATTCATTGAGGGCAAATGATCCATCATTTTAGGAATCTGAAAGATGTTTTTGTGAACAATGTACCTAGTTTCAAACATGTGGTTTTACTTTCAATTATCGAACTTCGTACAAACTGTGGCATGCATTTTACTAAGTAGTTCATAGCCTAAATTTGAGCATAAGTTGTTTGAAAAACGACCATCTTGTCAGATTCATTGCGGACAAATGACCCATCATTTTAGGAATTTGAAAGAGGTTTTTGTGAACAATGTATCTAGATTCAAACCCATTATTTTGTTTTAAATTATTGACCAATGTGCAGAAAGTGGCATGCATTTTACTAATCCCATTTTTGCAAATTTACACTTTGTTTTTACATAACAACCTGCATAAGTAGTTCATAACTTGACTTTGAGCATAAGTTGTTGAAAAATTTCCATCATGGCAGATTCATTGCAACAAAATGACCCATCATTTTAGGAATATAAAGGAGGTTTTTGTCAACAATGTAACTGGCTTCATGTCCGAGCTATTACTTTCAATTATTGACCTTTGACAGACCGTGGTGTGCCATTTTACTAATCCCATTTTTGCAAAGTTATTGTTTGTTTTTGCATAACACCCTGTATAAGTTGTTCATAGTATGTGTTGGTATTAGGGATAAAAGTGTGTAATAAAAAAACTAATAAATCATTTAGTATTAGTCGTAAACAAAGTTAGATTCATTGCAGGCAAATGAAACATAGTTTTAGGAATCTGAAAGAAGTTTTCGTCAACAATATAACTAGCTTCAAGCCCATGGTTTTACTTTTAATTATTTCCTTGTGTACAAATTGTGGTGTGCATTTTACTAAGCCCAATGTTGCAAATTTACACTTTGTTTTTACATAACAACATGTATAAGTAGTTCATAGTATGTGTTGGTATTAGGGGAAAAAGTATGTTAAAAAATATTTAATAAATAAACCAGGGGTTAAACTATGTTATAAAAAGTACTTCATTTACCAATATACTCAAAACCAATTAAAATAAAATAAACCTCGTTTGCATGCATAACCAAACCAACTCATGGTGGGCATAAACTCAAAATTTCAGTGAACAACCTTGGTGTCCATTATTTTAGCATAGATTCTCAGCTTCCAGAATTGCAGTTGAAACAAGGGCATCCTATACCATGCTCACAGTTGAAACATGGGCGTTTTCTACCACAACAACAGTTGAAACAAGGGCATCCTTTACCACGACAACACTTGAAACAGGGAGTTCCCAGGTTGTGAGGTTCACCATAAAAAAATTCAAAGAGTATGTTGATGCATGGATTGATTAAAACGAGTGGCCAACATGTATGCTAAATAGATTTCTAAGAGTAGGAGTGCATCCATTTATTTTTGGTCATTCAATTTTCAAAACGAGAAGGTAGATGATGCCATCAATAATTATAATCATGACATAGAATTGCTTATCTTTGGGAAGAGGGTTTATTTAGAACCCTATTTGTTTTCCAAAGCAACTAAAATTCCACTCAAAGGGGGAGCAATTCTTAGCTCTTAAAAAAAAACAAGCTAGAAAATATTGAGATGGCCAATAAAATCTATGGGAAGAATGTAATTGTACCTAGGAATGGTTTAAAAATGCAAGTTCTTCCCCTGGGACTCTACAAAACCTTGTTGCATATTGTCCTTAGGAAAATTTTGAATCACCATAGGCATGATATCTTGGGTGAGTGTATGAAGATGGTCATACACTGGGTTGAAGACATGCCCATAGATTCCCCTCATCTAATGGAAAAGAAATTGCACTTTGCATTGTTAGATAGTAATATTATGTGGGTGAAATTCAGTTACCCTAGTACACTGCAAAAAATTATCAATTTACATCGACCAAGTGTTGGTGCAATATTTCACTAATAAAACATACATTAGGAGGTCCAACATGCAACAAAAAAATGTGGAAGAAGGTCATCCGTCTCCTAAGAACATTGTGGAAGGAGATGCTACTGCCACAACTTCAAAATTACATGAACAATCTTTGAAGAACGATTTGGAAGGCGTGGGAATTGAAACTAGTTCAGTAAACCATGGGGAAGTTTAAGTACATGATATGGACGGTGTGGGAAATGATATAGGTTCAAGAAACCTTGCAGAAGTATATGTTATTGAAGCTTTGAGAGACTTACGTGGATATGGAAGTGCAGATCAATGGCAGGAATTTGTGAACAATGATATGGAAGCAAGTGATGATAATATTTCTGCTCCATAGAATCAAATTGCCTCTAATAGATTTGGTTCAATGTCTCCAACATTTTTTTTTTCATGGTAGATTTGTTTATTCTCTATTACTCGACAAAAGGGTGCATTTCAAAAAACAAGCTACCATGCAGGAGGATTCCTGTATGGAGATGTCAGAAATGTGCAAGGTTAAGGATAATCAGATTACTGTTCTCCTATAGTTTGTTGCACGGTTACACAATCAATCGTGGAAATTGCACAAAATAAAAATAAGCCACTAAGAGCAAGAACATAATTATTCAAGGATTATCTTCTCAAATAGACATGGTTATAGCTGATGAGAAGAATGATTTGGACACACTCCTTTAATAGTATCAAGTAGGAAAGAATAATTATGAAGAACATATACACAAAATAATTAGATACACTCCTTTACCTGAGGTTTTTAACACACCGCCACTAAATACTAAGGCTAGTCAGGAAGAAGAACTTTAGCATCACCTAAAATAGAGAGACCAATTTATTGATTGTTTAAAGGTGTAGTTTGAATAGATATACAAAGAAGAATACTTTAAACATAGATATGAGATTTTAGAATATGAAAAAGAATGGCAAGAATGAAGATGACAAGTGATAAGAAAACCTGGAGTTGAAAGGTACAAAAATTGACAGGATTTCTGCAACATTGAAGGCTAAGAAAGGAAAACAATCTGATAGTAAAAGATAGGGTCAAGGTCAAGTAAATCAGGAGTAAGATGAAAGTAAGAGTAAATATTTGTTCAAAAAGAAAATTCCATAGAGAGTGCATTAAACATAAAGAGGAGATTGCAAAATATGAAGATAACATGGAAAAATTGAAGGCTTGCATTGGTGAGAAAAATGTGTTGTTGAGATATATATTTTTTGACACAATTGTTGCAATGGTCAACACTCAAAGACTCATAAAAGGAAAATAATCCTCCAGAAAAAAAAGGGTAAGGGTAAGGTAAATAAGGAGGAATAATAAAGGAACATTGGAGTTGGTGAAGGTGAGAATAAAGATGTGGATATACCAAAACAGAACAAAAATATTACACACCAATAGTCCTTAGTTGAATATGAGGAGTCATTACAAAAACATGAGAAAGGAAGCGCTAGTAGCTATGTATGTTGAAGGTGATGTTTTTTCCTCATCCTCAATACATGAATCAATGAAGAAAAAACTATCTAAGAAGGAAAGCATTATCATAGAGCTCAGACATAATTTATTGGAGAATAGACAAGCACAACATTTGGGATGTAATAGTGAAACTAAAAAACTGAAATTCCAAATTGCCACTTTACAACAGAAATCCATTCTTCAACCAATATAAATTTTGTATACTCTAGTTGAAAATGATTTGAGGGCACAACATTTTGAGCAGGAGGTACAAAATCTCAAGATCAGATTGGCTGAAGTTCAATCTCAGCTAGAACCTACAAAGAATGTTCTTCAACAAAAGGAAATGGAACACTTGGATAAGTATAAGAATAATATGGAGTTGCTGAAGAAGTATGCAGATGAAAAAACTAAATTGCAAAGAAGTTTGCACAATTATGTAAAGAAAGTGAAGACCTGGAAGGAAAATTACAACAAGTGCCTACTACAACTTCTAAATAAATAGACTAAGCTTCTACAAAACGCAAGAGAGACTATACCCAAATTTCTTCTTCTCAAGATGAGTGCTTGTATATTATATTTCTCAACAATGTCCATTTTTTAAGCATTTAATGTGATTGATAATTTCTTAGTTTTTTACTCTGACAAAAAATGTAACATAAATGTAACCACATGTAACATAAATAATACCACAATAACATATTTTTTCATTATGGAAAGATTATTAGAAATGCTTATTGCATCATAATATTCTTTCATCATTTTGCATACAATGTTGCATTCCGATCATCTAGGACCTTTTTCTTTTTTGATTGTCTCATACTTCTTATAGTGACACCATTTTTTACAGTGTTCTCAACTTCCAAATTTTCGAAATCAACTACTTCCCCTTGAATTTCTTATGTTTCACCACTCTACCTTACACCATTTATTGATAATGGACCACCCATTTTATTGTGAATCATAGTCTCCATCATTGGCATATCAACAATAAATGGTTCGTACAATTCTTGTGGTTCACTCATTTTCCCTGCCTCAATTCTTGAGGATGAAACATCATTTTTACTATGATTTTTAGATGCCTTCATAGTTATGTCAACAACAACTACCCCATTCATTTCTTGTGTTCCATCAATCTAGGCTTCCCTTTCCCTCTTGGATGAAACACCTATTGTTCTATTGTATTATCATCAAATAGCATTGATGTACTCGCAGCAACTGCCCCTTGTATTTGTTGTGCTTGATTAGTCCTACCTAACCTATTTCCTTAAATTAGTGAGATTGACAACGACCGAGTGCAAATTAAAGATCGTATTTACACAAATAAGCTATATGGATAAAGCCATAACTGCATTGCATAATACTCATGAGTTGAGGGAAATCCACACCATTTTTTTTCCTTGTGCTTTCCAAAGCGTTGCGACTCAAAATAGGCCTCTTCACCATAATTGCTTATCAGCCTTGATCTTGGAATATAATTACTAAACTATAAGGACATATTAATCATAATTAAACAAACACTATGACCACTCACACTAGAAAGTGAAATCAGATTTACATACCATTTAAAATTAGGACATACTTAGTATTGGTGGTGCAAGCAATGATGTCTTATATTGTTTTACCTGTGACCCAAAAAAGTTGTTTTACTTGCTGAGAAGTGACATTAGGGAAGCATGATGCTAATTATGTTGCAATTTCCTCATTCAATGGACTTCTTTATGTTGAGATATTGTAACTTCTAAGAATATTATATTTTTACTTTATTATTCTGGAGATGTTTCATTCCTCCGTGAAGACCTTATTGTGTATCCAGAGATGTTTTATTCCTCCTGTTAGAAAAACAGGATCGCAGAGCAATAACAATAAACAGAAATGCAAATATAATCACACACACATTACAAGAGAGACACAGATATATCGTGGTTCACCCCAACTTGGGCTACGTCCACACTAAAGTTTCCAATCCTTATTATTATTCCTTCCAGCAAAGTGAAGGGATACAACCTGCAGCACAGCTGCTGCACTTCCTCCTCACTATCTCACGGTCTCTCTTCACAGATCTCAGAGATCTTTACAATGCATAAAACCTAATACATCATTAACCCTAGACATATTACAATGTCTTTCTTTTATAAGAGAAATACAATGGGAAAATACCATGGGTTACCCAAAACCATGGGCCCAACTCCCTGAGCGTTGGGTCGGGATCATAACCAAACCTGGGGTATGGACACGGTTGAATCATCATCTATGAGACTGGAAGATCTGGATCCACAACCAACAATCTCCCACTTGGAGACTGATCACAACAACTCCACCGCTATTGTACTTGCTGGATCTTGGACTTGGCAACTTTCTCATCTTCACCTTCATGCTAGAAGGCAACCTGAAACCAAGCAGGAACTCAGTTTCTCTCTGGTCACTACCTTTGTGAACACGTCTGCAGGATTCTGGCTAGTATGTATCTTTTCCATCTTCAATAGTTCATCTTCCTGAATAGAGCGTATGAAATGGTACTTGAGTTGTATATGTTTAGTCCTGGAATGGAATGTTGAGTTCTTTGCTAGATGAGTGGCACTCTGGCTGTCACTATACAACCTGCTATCCTTCTGCTTCTTACCCACTTCCTCCATAAACCTATGCAACCAAATCATCTCTTTACTAGCCTCTGTAACAACAACATACTCTGCTTTTGTTGTTGAAAGTGCAACAACCTTTTGCAGTATCGAAATCCAACTTACTGTTGTTCCACCTACAGTAAACACATACCCTGTGGTGCTCCTCCTACTATCCTTATCACTTGCCATATCTGCATCAACATATCCCTGTAGACCAGTGTCTGAAGCTCCAAAACATAATGCTTAAGTGGTGGTACCTCTCAAATACCTGAGAATCCACTGTACTTCCTTCCAATGTTCTTTACCTGGATTGTTCATATATCTGCTCACAACTCCCACTGCTTGTGCAATATCTAGTCTTGTGCACACCATGGCATACATCAAGCTGCCAACTGCTGATTGATAGGGAATCTTGGACATGTAATCTGTCTCTTCGTGTGTCTTGGGACACATTTCCTTACTTAGACTAAAATGGCTGGCCAAAGGTGTACTTATTGGTTTTGCATTCTGCATTATGAACCTCTCCAACACCTTTTGTATGTACTCGCTCTGAGACAATGTCAATTTGTGATTTTTCCTGTCTCTTGTTATTCTCATACCAAGGATTTGCTTTGCAGCACCCAAATCCTTCATCACAAATGAATTAGCTAACTTCCTTTTGAGTACATTTATATCCTGCATGTTAGACCCTACAACAAGCATGTCATCCACATACAATAACAAGATAATATATCTTTCATTGTCTAGCTTCTTGAAATAAACACAGTGGTCAGAATGACATCTACTATAACCTTGTTCTGTCATAAACCTGTCAAATTTTAAATACCACTGCCTTGGAGCTTGCTTCAAACCATACAAGCTCTTTCTCAACCTACACACCAAATTCTCCTTACCTTTGACCTCATACCCTTGTGGTTGCTGCATATATATCTCTTCCTCCAAATCCCCATGGAGAAAGGCTGTTTTTACATCTAATTGTTCAAGATGCAAATATTCTACCACCACTAGACTTAAGATAGTCCTAATTGAAGTCATCTTAACAACAGGAGAAAATATTTCATCAAAATCTATACCTTTCTTCTATGCAAATCCCTTTACAACTAGTCTGGCCTTGTACCGCTTCTTGCCTCCTTCTTCTTCCTTCAACATATAAATCCATTTGTTCTGCAATGCTCTTTTCCCAGCAGGCAATTGAACCAGATCCCAAGTCTGGTTTCCTACCAATGAGTCCATCTCCTCATTCATGCCCTGCTCCCATTTCTTTCTAGTTTCCACCTGCATTGCTTCTTCATAACATTCTAGTTCACCAACATCAGTCATCAACAAATAATACATTGAAGGAGAGTATCGTTCAGGGAGTCTACTTAACCTGATAGATCTTCTTACAGTTGCAAGAGTTTCAAGTACTTGTTGCTGTTCTTTTCTTTTCTGGCACCTTTGGAACTTCATTTTCTTCAATTTCATCAAGTACTGTGTACTCTGTATTTTCCTTTTCCTGTTTCTTTCCCTGCAACTGATCTTTATACATGACCTTTTCATTGAATATTACATCTCTACTCCTGATGATTTTGTTATTTTCATAATTCCATAAACGATAACCAAATTCATCAACCCCATATATAAAGGTACATTTCTTGGATTTAGCTTCAAGCTTTGTTCTATTTGATTTATCAATATGGACAAATGCTTCACAACCAAACGTTCTCAGAAATGAGTAGTTTACATTTTTATCTATCCATGCCTCCTTTGGAATACCACCATCCAAAGCACTTGAAGGTCCTCTGTTTATTAAATAAACAATAGTATTTACAGCATCCACCCAAAACTGTAAGGGCAACCCTGCATGAAATCTCATACACCTTACACGCTCCATGATCGTTCTGTTCATCCTTTCTGACACACCATTTTCTTGTGGTGTTCTTGGGACTGTATTCTCTCTATGAATCCCATGGTATGAACAGTAACTATCAAACTCCTTGCTGTAGTACTCACCTCCATTATCAGATCTAAGACACTTCAACCTTTTTTCCTGTCTCATTCTCAACCAAAGCTTTCCACTTCTTAAAAGTAGCAAACACATCAGATTTCTGTCTAATGCAATAAACCCAAGTTTTCCTAGTTGCATCATCAATAAATGCAACATAATAATGAGAGCCACCAAGATATTGTACCTGATCCGGTCCCCATACATTTGTATGCACAAGCTCTAACTTTTCATTCTTCTTATGTTTCCCAACCCTGAGAAATATGACTCTCTTTTGTTTTCCATAAACACAGTTTTCACAGAATTCCAAACTTACCTACTTCAAATCTGGCAGCAACTTCCTTGAGTGGAGAATCTACATCCCCTTCTCACTCATGTGGCCAAGCCTATGATGCCACAATGTTGTATCTGTTCCTGTGGAAGCTAAAGAGATAGAATGGTCAGTATTATGAGGACATAATACAACGTACCTATCCTGTCTCCTTTTGCTATCACCATTGGTCCTTTAGTGATCTTCCACCACTTTTCTCCAAATGTAGATAGACAACTGCCATCTACCAACTGCCCTGTTGAGATCAGATTTCTTTTCATAGCAGGAATATGCCTAACATCTTTCAATAGCCAATCAATTCCATTCTTAACTTTTATCCATACCTTACCCATTCCAACAATTTTACATGGCTCATCATCACCCAATAAAACATGTCCAAAATCGCTAGGAACATACTCATGAAAGTATTTCCTATGGGGTGTAGCATGACATGAAGCTCCTGAATCTACTACCTAATAATCATTAGTATTATCTAATGCAAGAATCAAAGCATCTTGTAACACATCACCTACTACATTTGCTTCCTGGGTAGTTAGTTTCCTTCTGTGCATCTCCTTTCTTCTTTAGAGATCTGCAGTCTTTCTTCAGATGTCCTTTCTTTCCATAGTTCCAGCACTCTATTTTTCCCAGTATGAACTTGGATCTTCCCTTTTTAGACTTGCCACGATTACGTTGGCTCTTTCCTCTCTCCTTTTGTCTTCCCCTACTCTCCATGGTCAACGCATTACCTGATGTCTCATCTTGGCTTTTTCTTCGCATTTGCTTGCTAAGAATAACACCAATAACATCATCAAATTTCAAGGTGTTTGAACCAGAGACAGAGTTACTTACAGCCATGACCAAGTGTTGGCTTGGTTTTGTAACCAAGCTTAGTGCTATGGGCACCTGCTAACTAGTAGCAGCAGTTTCAATATCAAGCAAAAACAATAAACTAAATCTAAATCTAAACTAAACTAGCATGTGCATATCATACTAAACTTTTGAATTAAAAAACAAGAACAAGAAAATAGAAAAAATAATTTTGTATTGAAAATGGGGGCAAGCAAGTGCTTGCAATAATAATACCTCCAAGTGATGAAGATAGTTGAGAAGCTCCAAGGGTGAGCAACTCCAAACTCCAAAGGGTCCTTTCTCCAAGGTAGCTACAATGGCCAAAAGCTCAAGGGAGATTTTGGCAGCATGAGGATAGGAATATGGATGGATGTGAAATGAGGAGCCCCTACCACCTTTTTATAGGTTTTGGTGGTGGGGAATACCATTGTGGTTTTGTGGAAACCAATGGTATTGACCAACATAGTTTATGTACCTTTTCCCTCCTTTTTCCTTTTTTGAATATTTTGAATATTTTTATTCCCTTTTTAATATTTTTGGGACTTTTGGACCCTTTTTTAGGGTTTTTTTATGTTTTTTTACGAAAAATACTCATTTTGAGTGGAAAAAGGGGTGTATTAAGGTCTTTTGGTGACCTTTTGGTGGCTTTAGAGGCTCAAATGGTGGAAAAGTGGACAAATGGGTCATGTGAATAAGGAAATAAGCTAGTGAGCACTTTTTAGGTGTTAACAGATTGCCCCCTGATGTGTGAGGGCAGGAGCTCATCGTATGGCCGATAGACATCATAGTTCTTTTGTCTTTTTTCTGGGGTTTGGGGAGGAGAAGAGACCGATTGGATACTGGATCCACGGCCCTTGGAAGCTACAAAAATAAACAAATATTACATGGCCTCAATATGAATGAGGAATAATCTCAATAATGGACGAGGCGGGCATACCCATGCTCGTATTAAGACATAATAAACAATTAGTCCCAAGAAGGAGGACCTAAGAAAATACATAAAAAATATGCTGGTACATCATAATGGTCCAGAGGGGACATCATTTTGGGATGTACTCATGATCATATCATGACTGATCTCAATAACTGATACACTGGAATAACTGATGAACTGCTGAAACTGAAGGTGTCCAACATCTGTAGGGACTCAATGACTGTGAGCCATCTCTGGGAAGTATATGTAACTGTATACTCGAGGGAGTATAAAATTGAGGTACATCTGAATACTGTCGCCATGCGCAACCCGGATATCTATAGGAAAAGTGTAACTGGTTGTATCCATAGGTATACTCTCAAATGTGGAGGAGTCAGATGGTATCCAAGGTCTTCGACTAATAACTGAATGAACCAATGCCCTATGCGAGTCTCAACGATGCAATCAAGGTGTTTGAAGTCGAGCATGTGAGAAACAACCATTTGGAGAGGCACTGAGGACTCTTCTCGAAATGATTCGTAGGCACTCATCATAAATGGTGATGAGTCCAAGACACAGGGACCTCTAGGTCTATCCTCTGGAATAAATTTGGTTGTCATCGACAGAGGGAGACCAGCAACTAACAAGGCAATGATGTTTCCTTGATAGGAGCACGAGGTGTAGAACTGAAGTGTGGTAGTACGGATGGTGGGACTGACATACTTGTGGGGATGGGAAGTATCTGGGGTCATAATGGGAAGACTCAAACTTCCTTTGTTCAGAGCATGATGACATGGTTGACCTGACAGCATAGGGAACTGACTTGTAGGTGTGGGTATCATTGCTTTTTAGGGACTGAAGGGTATGTATTGACTCGGGGGGGGGGGGGGGGGGGGGTCAAACTGATAGGTGATGTTGAGGGGTTCTCAGGGTGACATACTGCAGAATACTCTGAACAAAGGTGACCAAAATGGGGAAGCTGCCATATGAGTAGACGTGATCTGTTGTGGCACCGAGAAGCACCATTGGGTCCTTATTCGTAGTTTTAATGAGCTCCAAGAAGGGATAAAAGTGTGCTCTGAAATGGTACTGTCCTATGGATTTTGTGAGCCCAGGAATGTTCGTTCTCATGGGTGCTTTCATTTTTAAGGAGTCTGAAAACGATAAGAAGACTCTGCAGTGGTTGTGAGTACTGTCCTGTTGGTTTTACGAGCCCAGGATGGTGATTGCTCGTGGCCTCTTTCATGTTTAGAGAGTCTGAAAGCGGTAAGTGGACTCCATTGGTGTTCTTTTTTGTAAGTTAGTCTCCAAGGCCCGAAAAAGCATAAAATGATGCAAAATGGAGAACTCTTCTAGCCGATGTGACTAGAGTATAGCTTTTTCGTAATTAGTCTACAAGGTCTGAAAAAGGGGGTAAACTTATACCAGGTAGATGCCCTTTCAGATACGTTTAGCGAGCATGAAAGGAAGCAAGGTTGCTCGGCGATCTTTTCATTGTTTTAGGAGTCAGAAAAGAGCTTAACAGAAACTCCTTAAGTGCCTTTTTCGTAAAAGGGATTGCTCGGCCCGAAAAAGGGGTAAAATTATACCGAACAAAAAGGGATTGATGAGAGCGAGAAATGGTCTCAAGCATCATCATGGGTGCGGAAAACTGAATCTGGTGACATAAAGATTGTCAAAAAGGGGCAACGGCCAATGTGGCACGCGAACCGAGGTGATGGGTGGCATTTTTTAAAAAATGCCTAAAAAATCTGGAGGTGAGAGTGAGAAATGATCTCAAGCATCATCATGAGCGTGGAAAATTGAATCCGGCGATATAAGGCATGTCAAAAATGGACAACGGCGGATGTGGCACGCAAACCGAGGCGACGAGGGGGGCATGGAAAAATGCCCTAAAAATCTGGGCGTGAGAGCGAGAAATAGACGAGGATCTGATGGAGAGGATTCAGACTAATCAGGGGGTCCGGCAGACCCTAGCGGTGAGTGGACTCTTGAAGTTCGCTTAGGTTCCACCAATGCGTTCAGTAAGACCGTTACTGAACAAGTTGGTGAGCTGGTGGGTACCTGTAGAGGGTGATTTTGTTGTTGGAGGTGAGAGGTTGGAGATCACCCTCACATATGTTTATTTTCTTACTGGGTTGCCTCGCTTAGGGGAAGTGGGGGATATTCTGCCGAGGATCCCGGCAGGTGTTGACATGGAGGATCTCCTGGAGACTTTTTATGTCCCTGGGTCTATTTTGCAGAACAGCGCGCTGAGTCTGAGATCTCTGTGAGAGTGGGACATGAGGGCTATTGGGGCATGTGTTCTGTGAGTGCTGGGTGCCGTGGCGCCACATCATTTGTCAGGGGGACAAACGATGATGGTGGATTCGGTGTTGAGGGGGACCTATTATGTGTGGGGTCAGATGTTTCTAGCTGGTGTCCGGAGAGATCTGGACAAGGCCAGTTGGGAGGGGGGAGAGTTCTGTTATGCCTCCTTTCTGTGTTCTTTTTTCTTTTAGTGGGTATCAACTTTGCGACCACGGGTGCCCATTCATGATGGTTTGGTGAGTGAGCCGCGCATGGTGCGGTGGGGGCAGATGATGCCTCGTGGAGGTGGTGGTATCTGGAGGTTCTTCTCGCAGGAGATGTATGAGCAGTGGGAGCAGATGCCCCTGGTGATTGAGGACTATCCATACGCTGGTATGGATGATCGAGGAGATCCTGAGATGCCGCGAGCCCAGGGACAGGCCTGGGGTTTAGATGGTACGTTTTTTTCTCTACTATATCATGTGTTTGTAGATTTATTGGCTATGATTATAGTTAGATATGTATATGATGGTTTACTTGCATTGTGCAGATATTGGTCCTGTACCACCGGCTGACTATGTGGCTCGCAGGGGATGGGCGATGGTGGTTTCCCCCCCTTGCGCAGCGGTATCGCCTCCACCTGGTCGAGGATTTGGGGCTCGTGGCCGAGGGGTTGGCCCTCGAGATGATGCTGTCGATGGTGTCTGAGAGACACTGGGTATGATTGTAGCAGGATTCTCAGAGGATGGGTGGAGATATCTGGATCGGGACATTGTCGAAGCGATGTTTCGAGGCGCCTCGTGAGTGGCACTCGATGTTGTTGAGAGCGGTAGTGATGGCGGCCGAGTTGAGGGATAGGGATCGGCGGGATCATGCAGGGCCGACGGAGGGCAGGATTTGTTTACGGAATGATCCAGCGGGGCCGGCAGAGAGGCGAGTCCGGGCTCGGCATGATCCGGCGGGACCAGCGGAGGAGGCGCCAGAGGAGTCCAGGGACCATGATGACTAGATGATATGTACTTGCCCCCAAATGCTGATGAGCATATGGGGAAGCACCTTTTTGTACGGCTGATGTAGTTTTTGTATATTGGGTGCTGAGGGCACCTCTGACATGTATTGACTTATACGGTGATGTATATATATATATTTGATGTTGGTATATAGTCGTGTATGCACATGGATGCACTTGTTGTCTTTTCGTTCACCCGTGGAGGCATGTTTGATTTTATGTATGCCCGTGGAGGCACATGTTATGCACGTGGATGCAAAATTTTGATTTTTTGTTTATCCCCGTGGAGGCACATGTTATGCACATGGATGCACATTTTTTTTTGGTATATGCTAGTGGAGGCACATGTTATGCACGTGGATGCATTATTTGTTTATGGTATGATGTGATTAGTGTGCCAGTCTAGAATTTTGTTGGCCATATGGTCCGCTACACTATTGAGGTTCCTTGGGACGTGTGTAAATGAAATTGATTCAAACTGTCTAACCATTTGTTTAGTGCGCAGGAATTTTCTGAAAAGACAGGGATTGCGTACGTGGTAATCATTATTAAGTTGGGAAACAAGGAGTTGTGAGTCCAGGAAAACGTTAAGGTGATGTATACTCAATTGGAGAGCTGTGGCCAAGAGATCGGTCACGGCATCGTATTCAGCTTGGTTGTTGGTGGCAGCACCTAAACACACTCTGTCGATGTGGATCAACTCATGTGAAGAGGAATATATTACCCAAGCTGCGGAGGCCAGATTGGGGGACCAACGGCTTGCACCATCAACGAAACCGATGTAGCAGAGTGGAACATGTGTGTGAACGGGATCAATGGAAGGGGCCGACCGGACAGAAGGGTATCCAGTGTAGATCGTATAAATGGTGGGGTCAAGGCCAGGCATTTTGGTATCTGACCAAGTAAAGACATCAGTGAATTCTTGGAACAATTTTTTGTATTCTCCAATTTCATGCTCACTATAGGAGGCTCCTAACGTAATGGTATGAAGGGCACCAGGTGGGTCAGAGATGTTGATGTGGATGACGGGAGAAATATTGGCCATGTTATTTTCCTGAGAGGCATCAAGAGCAGTAGGAGCCTCGAGAATCTCTTCATCATTGCGGAAGCTGTGAGTGGTCAAGTCAGTTGACGAGGTTTGGGTAGTCGAAGAGATCATATAAATGGTGTTAATCTCTCCGGATGAGGATGATACAAGAGGGAAGATCTCCTCAATTGTGGGGGGTGCCGTCTCAAGGTCCAAATTATTCATCTCGTAGAGAGCTGCTCTGTAATATGGGATGTCAGGACAATGATGTGAGTAGTGGCCGTAAATACCGCATATCGCACAAGGGTGGTTGGTACGCAGTGATTTGTCACGAGGCATGGGGTTTGAGTCGATTTTGACAACCGGGATGTTGGGGTCGTCGTCAAGCATTTGCATGTGTTCCTGTAATGCAGGTAACTGTGGAAACTGATGGGTTGGATGGCCTAACTCATCGCACAACGAGCATTTAGGAGGAGCACGGAACACGGGGGGAGGTTTAACTGCCTTGGGTGGGGGTCTCGCAGTGTATGGTTGTGGGCCTTTGCCCCCAGTGGGCCTGATGAGAGGAGGGGGATTCATCGATGATGAAGGGGTAGTGATACCGGGAGGTGGTTGAGTAGAAGTAACAATGGCTTGCACTGGTTGCAGGATGACATTTGGTGTCGGCGGGGGAATGGGAGGCGAAATATACCACACGGGTAATCCCAATGTTAACCTGGGGAGACTAAGGATAGCCATAACCGGAGCGCTTACTACACATGAGGGAGGAAATAGAAAGGGGATTGTGTGGATGGGTGTAACACTGATGTGACTAGGGAACAATGGTGGTTTAGGGAACAAGGGTGGTTGATTGTTGGGTGTTTGTGTATTGTCGGAAAGAGTACAGAGGTTAGCGACGTGGGTCTCCGGTGACGGTGGTGGAATGGATTGGAATGTAGACATCATTGGCGCGTCGAAGTAAAGTCCAGGTCCCACGGAGGAAATGAACGAGTTAGTTGCACCACAAACAGGTTGTTCAACCATGGGGAGAACATTGTCAGGTGCGGCGGGGGCCTTGGGATCGTAATAGGTGAGTTGGTCGACCTTGACCACGCGTCCCTCATGGGGGAACATCATGGTACGAAAAATGGATGAGGCAACAACCCACATGGCATACATGTAGCTGCGACCAAGTAAGAGGTTATAATCGAGTTGGGCATTGATGACCTCTATGTCAATGAGCACGGTTTTACCAGCCAGCTGGACGGGGACGTTAGCTAAGAGACCTTGGGGTTGAGCCAAACGACCGTCGTAGGCTCGCAATGCAGTGGTGGACTGCTGGAGAGTAGGAGATCCCAACTTCTTCCAAACGAATGTGGACATAACGCATGTAGAGGCCCCTTCATCGATAATGCACCGATGGATGACAAGATTCCAAACGGAAACGGAAACTTGGAATGCTAAAGTGGAAGGCAAGCGTGGTTCGGATTGGTCCGAATCAAATTCCATCAGTTGTGAATCATCGAGGTCAATAGCGCCAATGGAAAAGAGCAAAGTCTTGTGCTGTGAAGGACGTTTTTTAAGACTTCTAAAACAAACATGGCTGCAGGGGACTGGGCTAAGTCATCTACAATGTTGTAATTCAATGCAGCACGAGCATTGGGATTATTGTTGATGCGACGAAGTGGGAAGCAAGGTGCTTTAGAAGCGCCCTCGAGTGGAGCCGGAGGTATACGTAACGTCTGATCTATGGGATGGATGTTAGTGTTCTTGTCGGCAGGGGGGGCTTCAGGGGTGGATCCATATTGGTTCCGGTGGGTTTGGAGGTTGGCATCTACGGATGACATCATCAACAAGTGGTGAGTATTTGAATCGAACATGGGTTGATCAGGAGCGGCATAAGTGATTTGTTGTGGTGGCACGTTGCCCTGAGGGGGAGCTAACGGTTGAGTGTTCACTACGCCTTGGGTTGGAAAGGGGTTTTGCAGCACCAAAGGTTGATGTTGAGGTGGTGGGGGGTTGGGTGGCGGCTGAGGAACCGCTTGTCCTTGACGATGGGCATCGTCAGTCCAGAGTTGCCGAGCCCGCTCCAAATGTGGGCAAGCATGTGTGTAATGGCCATAAACCCCGCAAATAGAACAAGGATGGTTTGTTCTGAGGTTATTGTTTTTGGGCTGCCTGGGATTACGATCCGGATTCTGGTTGGGAGGAGCAGCGTTGTTATTTTGCGGAGGATTGGGAGGTGGAGGACCTTGATGTTGTTGTTGGTTGTTTCCACGGTTACGTCCTCTACTACGGTTTTGTTTCCCACCCTGGTTGTGCTGGTTATTTTGGTGCTGGGGTTGATTGTGTTGTGTGTACACTTGCCCTTGAGCAGCGGGAGGATTTTGGTTTGTCGCAGGTGCGGGAGCAGGTTGCGGTGCATAATAAGCTGGCGGGGCTGGAGGTGGTCCAGTTAACTGCTGGGGTTGTTGATAACCCCGAGCTATTGGAGGTGTTGGGTTATCTATCGCAGCTTACTGTGGGTAATACATTGGTTGAGGTGCGGATGGGGGGGCGTATGCGGGTGGTGCATGACCAAAGCACTGAGGTGGACATGAAGGTCCGTGGGTATGGTGGTGATGTGCCATGGGAGCATATGAATTGGTTGCTCCAGACTGAGATGTAGCCCATGAAAGATCGGGGCCATGGCTAGGATGTGCAATGGAAAAGGGTTGGGGATGCGAGGCCATGTGACCGATGATGCCGTCTGTGACATAGGACGCCCCTGGCACATCGTGTTGGGATGACTCGCCCCGAGGGGCATCTGGTATAATGGTATACAGATAACCCGACTGGGCGTAAATGAGGTCAAACTATTGGGCTTTGAGGATGGCCTCTTCTTTAGACTGGGGTCGTTCGGATGCGACATCCTTGGCAATGAGAGGGAGAAGGGACTTTAGGAACCAATCTAAGAAGATGCGGTCATCTAACTTGATTTTGCATAGGCTTCGGCGTCGACGCCACTCATGAATGTGGTCAGTGATGTGGGTGGCCGTGTTCTGTCTGCAAGACAGTAGGATCTCGACTCCCGCATCATAGTGGACAGGTAACTGGAAGAACTACAGGAAGGTCGAGGCAAGGGAGGTAAAGGTGGCATGGGTCCCATGGGGCTGCTCGATATACCACTTAGCTGCAGAGCCAGTGAAGGTGCGCTGTAATAGACGGAGGTGGACAGAGTCATCCACTATGGAGTTGGAGGAACACCATAGATGGAAAGACATGATATGGTTCTGGGGGTCTTCACCTGCCTTGCCCTCAAACTTAGGGATGTCGGAGGGGATTTTGGTGGGCATGTGAGGCCACGCAGGGTTGTGTCTGATAGGATCATTGGTTAACCTGGCTAAGTTTGGTAAGTTTAGACTCGCCATGTATGGTAATCTAGCAGATGGATGTGGCGTAGTGACTGGGACATGACTAGTCATGGTGGTATGATGTAGGGATCCAGTAGTGCCTAAGGGTATGCTAGGTATTGAAGGTATGTGTCCTCCAATAGCTGTGGTCTGGTATGGGCCAGCGTTTCCAAGTGCAACATGGGTTACACTAGGGTTAGGAATAGTAGTAGGGATTCCTGGGATATGGGTTGTGGAAATGAAAGGGGTTGTGACCCCTATGTTCGGCATACCTGTAATAGGAGGTGGTCCTGTGTTGGGCATTCCTAAAAGTGGAGTTTCCTCCATATTAGGAATACCTAAGGGTGTGGTTGTTGCCATGGATGGCACCGCAGTAGAAGGGTTTGTGGATGTATCTCCTATGGTGTTGGTAAAAAATGGGTCGAATTGTGTCCCAGCCATGAGGTTGGTTGGTAATAACTCGGTAGGGTTTTCGGATTCTGCCGCAAAATCAGATGTGAAGTGAGGCGTGTCAAAATTGGATGATTGTCTGTTTGACCGACGATGTGTCGAGTCAAAGGATAAGGCTCAATGTTGGTGACGTGGAGAGCCAAGTAGACTGAACTCTGGGAGTTCACCTTGAAGACGACGAGAGCATCTAAAATTCTCAATGGTGAGAAATAAGTTTTTTGTGTAAAAATCTTCTCTGTAAAATGGTAATGTATGAAAAACTCAAAACCCTAATGCAACCAAGGGTGCAAAAAGGGGAGTGAAAATAAAGGCTCTCAGGCCAAAAAATCAACCTCAAAAAGCACTTATTATAGCAGCTATGCTATAATAAGTGGAGGGATGCAAAAAATGGTCAGAGTACCAACATGCAAATAGCTTCTAGAAAAAAAAAGAGGTGCTACTAGACCAAAGGTGGATTGTATCATGCAAACACCTAACTAAAAGTATTGTGAATCAACAAACGATATTCTCTGCAAGGAGATGAAATCCAAGTCAGACAATATTGAGTGTTGAATCAACGGCTAGATATCCCCCTATCGGGAGGGACACCGGGTAATCAATCCTAAAGAATGGCAACTAGGATACTCCGTTCATGACACGTCCAGAAAAGGTAAATCTGTCGTTTGGTCCTTTTACCGCAATACCCCCATACAGGGATATCTCGAGAACTGCGAATGGTAGCCTTCGGTTACTGAATGGATTTCGGTATTCCACTCAGGCTTCTGGAACCATCCTCGCGACTTCAACCCTCCTAGGGGAGAGGCCTTCCGATAAACTAGTTATGACCGTGCCAAAAAATACTAGGAGATTTTGGTTCCCTAATGGACAACAACTATGTCTCAAATGTAATAACTGAGGGGTGTTATTGGAACACCTATCCCCTCAATACTACCTAGCTACAAAGTTCTTTTAAGTGTTCCCCAAGTGGGGTTAAAAGTGGGTTGAAGTTAGGGTAAATTTTAAGGCTCAGTTTAAATTATGTGTTTGAGTGGGTGCATGTGTGGTATTTTAAACTGAAATTGAAAAAGTAAATGCTTTGCAGAAAATATTAAAAAAAAAAAGGATCTTTTGAAATAGTAAAGCAAATAATATGAATTTTTCAAGAAATAAATGTATTTCTTTTTCAAAAATTGCTATGGGAAAAATATCAAGGAAGTAAACAACAAAATTTTTATCTAGATAAAATGCAAAATAAATCCTTCTTTCAATTTCTGAAAATATTTAAAAAGACTTTTTCAAAGGTGCATTCTAAATAATAAAAATTTTCTATGGCTGTAAACAATGGAGGAATTTTAATACTGTAAAATGTGCTATGGGGGTAGAAAATACAGTAAAAAATTAATTTTTTAAACGGATTGGCCGAATGGAAAAAATTGGCATCGCAGGTTTTGACAGAACAGCCGCGATGGACCGTGCGGGTTTCTGTCGCACAGTCGCAATGGGCAGCGCGGGTTTTAGCCGCGATGCGCAACACGGGATTTTGTCACACAGTCGCAATGTGCAGCGCGAAAAATGTCCGTGAAGCCGCGATGTGCAGCGCGCTAATTGGTCACGAATCCGCGGTGAACCGCGCGGAAAAGGGCTGCGCAGTCGCGATGAGCCGCGTGACTGTCAAGCAAAAAGCTGCGAGGCGAAAGCCGTACGCGGACGCCGAAAAAACGAACCCAAAAATTGAGAATTTCGGGCTGTTAATGGCAATAAAATGGGCCAAGATCTAGAACAACAATGGATCTGCTGTCTAGGGTGGAAGATCTATGAATTAAACTAACTAATACTAACAAAAACTAAGATCTAAAGCAAAAGTGAGATCTAAAAAATTCGAAAGCAGCGGAGTCGCCAAAAACTGTTGGCTTGGTTTTGCAACCAAGCTTAGTGCTATGGGCACCTGCTAACTAGTAGCAGCAGTTTCAATATTAAGCAAAAACAATAAACTAAATCTAAATCTAAACTAAACTAGCATGTGCATATCATACTAAACTTTTGAATTAAAAAACAAGAACAAGAAAATAGAAAAAATAATTTTGTATTGAAAATGGGGGCAAGCAAGTGCTTGCAATAATAATACCTCCAAGTGATGAAGATAGTTGAGAAGCTCCAAGAGTGAGCAGCTCAAAACTCCAAAGGGTCCTTTCGCCAAGGTAGCTACAATGGCCAAAAGGTCAAGGGAGATTTTGGCAGCATGAGGATAGGAATATGGATGGATGTGAAATGAGGAGCCCCTACCACCTTTTTATAGGTTTTGGTGGTGGGGAATACCATTGTGGTTTTGTGGAAACCAATGGTATTGACCAACATGGTTTAGGTGCCTTTTCCCTCCTTTTTCCTTTTTTGAATATTTTTAATATTTTTATTCCCTTTTAATATTTTTGGGAATTTTGGACCCTTTTTGAGGGTTTTTTATGTTTTTTTAGGAAAAATACTCATTTTGAGTGCAAAAAGAGGTGTATTAAGGTCTTTTGGTGACCTTTTGGTGGCTTTAGAGGCTCAAATGGTGGAAAAGTGGACAAATGGGTCATGTAAATAAGGAAATGATCTAGTGAACACTTTTTAGGTGTTAACACCAAGCTATTCCAGATTTCTGGCAATGAACACAAGATTAGAAGTGCCCTAACCTCATCATCAAAGTTCACACTTACAGAACTTAGTTGATTTGTAACCGTATTAAACTCGTTTAAATGATCAGTAACAGATCCACCTTCAGACATCTTCATATTAAATAAACTCTTCATTAGAAATACCTTGTTGGAGGCCGATGATTTTTCATACAACTTACCCAATGTGCTCATCAAACCCTCCATTGTCATTTCTTTTGAAATATTGAAAGCCATCAACAAAGCCAGGATCAGTCGTATTGTTCCCAGAGCCTTTCTGTCAAGAACCTCCCATTCTTCGTCCTTCATAGCTGTCGGTTGCTTTGCTTTTCCTCCCAATGGTAGGAATAGATCCTTCTGGTATAGATAGTCCTCCATTTGCATCTTCCATAACTCGAAGTTTTGTCCATTAAACTTCTCGACCTTAAACTTTCCTTCTTCTGCCATTTTACAAGAGAGATGTGGATATATCGTGGTTCACCCCAACTTGGGCTATGTCCACACTGAATTTTCCAGTCCTTATTATTATTCCATCCAGCAAAGTGAATGGATACAACCTGCAGCACAGCCGCTGCAATTCCTCCTCATTGTCTCACTGTCTCTCTTCACAGATCTCAGAGATCTTTACAATGCATAAAGTCTAATACATCATTAACCCTAGCCGTATTAAAATGTCTTTCTTTTATAAGGGAAATACAATGGAAAAATACCACAGGTTACCCAAAACCATGGGCTTGCCCCCTGAGCGTCGGGCCAGGATCATAACCAAACCTGGGGTATGGACACGGCTGAATCATCATCTATGAGACTGGAAGATCTGGCTCCACAACCAACACCTCCGTGGAGAATGTGGTAACTTGGGTTATTAGACTTCCCTAGTGGGGGTCGGACCTGTATGAGTCATGTGGGTTAAAGGGTTATTAGACCACCCTAGTGGGGTCGGCCTTGCCACATTATATTAAGTATTTAAGTTGGAGTTGACCTAGTTAATGTAAAAGATCACAAGTCGTAGTTGTGTATAAATAGAGGAGGTGTGTTCCTCATTTAACACATTCAATCACTTGTGATTGGCACATAGGTGAGGGAGAGATCTTCTATGGAGGAGAAGGAGATCATGTCTATGGTTTACATCTTTGTGTTTGCTGGTCATCTATATTGAGGAGCTTTTCTAGGTTTTCTACCCCATGAGGGTTTCCCAGGATAAATCTGTGTCTCTTGTGTTTATGTTGTGCTTGTTATTCTTTCAGTGATCCTGTATATGCTATTATTGTGAAATGGAATGTAATGCTGATATTTTATGTCTTAGCATATTAAATCTTAACATGGTATCAAATCCAACCTGAAGGAATGCAATGTATGGCACTTACGACACTTGCTTCACTTGCGACAATTTGAAGGTTAGGGTTTTGTATAGAAAAAACCAGTCATCGTGGAACTTTCGCTATAAATCCATTTTGGTGAAGGTTCGGGATATGAAACCTTTACGGGTAGTAGATAACATCCCCCTGTACCTTTTTTCCAAAGGACAGCCTCTATATCATTGTACTTTGTGATTTATGATCAGTACAAGTTAGGGTTTCTGCCTCTTCCAGATCTCAGTCATAAACAGATGACCTAGGAAAAAAGTCACAACTTGGGCTAGGAATCTCCAAATGAAATTTCGTAAAATGTTACAGGTATATCATGGGCTATAGTTTCTCACGTAACGTTTTTAGAGGCCGAAGTTGAACTAGTGACACGTGGCACGCCATACAAGTTCGCTCTCATGTTTTATCCCATAAACAGGTCACGTTGTGACATTTGGAATAACTCTCTCTCAGAGAATCCAATTGAGGTCATACCTATGGGGTTGGAAAGAGGACAGGTCGGTATACCACATGAAGAAGTTTCAGACCCTGTGGATTCTTAATTTCGGAGTTACACTAGAAACAATCGGGTGCATATTTTTGTCAAAACAGATTTGGATTTTGAGCACCTTCATTCTTGAATCGTCACTACTGTGGAAATTAAGGTTTCAGAGAAAGTTGAAATTCTTGAAATCAAAGACCATGGATGAATGATACTCATCAAAATTTAAATTTAGAGACCAAGATCGAATTTATTGGTTGGGAAGAAGGCCGGGCTTGATCAAACCCTAGTTCAGGATTTTGATCGGAAAGGTGGAAAATTAGGGCTTCTGCAAAAGTTGGAATTTTTGAATTCTGTGACCACGACTGGAAGATCCTCAGAAAAATCGAAGCTTAGAGCTTTGGATTGAACCTTTTGGTTGGGAAGAAGGGTGGGCTTTATCAAACCCTAGTTCAAGGTCCTGTCTAGTGAACCCGGAAGTTTCAAAGACAATTTTGAGGGGTCAAATTTTGCAGTTTTCAAAATTGAAGTATACCAGCTTGATCAGCTCAGCAAGGCGCATCATTAAATTCATTCAAAAGTTTGAAACTCAAATTTAGAATTTTTAGGGTTTCTCTGACAAACCCTAATCCGGCTCCAAATCCAGTTTCAACAAATCAAAGTGGATTGGGTTAAAATCAAGCCTGACAGGTATGACTTGAGGAGATACAGGTATGTGTTGAAATAGGTTCATGGTTAAGTTTATGATATGTTTGTCTTCATATTATTGAGGTTAGCACAATTATGATTGTTTGATAATGAATTCATGTGAATGGTAGAAGACATTCATTAATTAGGGTTATGACACTTATGATTGTACTAATGCACTTGTGGTGTTGTATGAGGATGATGTTGTCTGCTAACAAGATACAGGTACATCAAGAAAGACAAATCAAGTTCTATGACCATGATGACATGAAGACAAAGACTCATCCATAATATTTGATCACATAGAAGCTATACTTACAAGGTATGTATGACTTTGTTCTACTATGCTTAACTTATGAGATATGCGGGTTCTGGCACAAGGTATCTAAATCATTGAAGAAAACAAAGAAGATATTGTTTGGGTATGTTAAGACATAACCAAGCTTGATCATCCAGGTATGTTTTCCTATATCAGTTACAATCCTACTTTTTGTTAGGATCTTAGGTAAGTATACATGTCTATGAAATGATCATGACCATACATAATGTTTTGATTAAGACTATACTAATGAATGTATGATTATATATGAGATCATGATGATGACACTAGTGCACACTTAAGCATGCATAGTGGTCCAGGATGGATAGAAGTTCAAAATAGAGATCAAGCGGGAGGCAACCACACAAACATAAAAGATAAGTGTTTAAGTTATCATTTGAAATTACTTCTTGAATCTCTGAATAGTAAATGATATTGCTCGTAGTAGTTGTATCCATTCTTAGACTATATCATGCTGAGTGTAAGCATTCATATGGCATTGAACAACATACTACGAATATGCATATGATGGGTAAGTTGGACAAACATTCCATTGTTGCTTGTCTAAGATGAAACCTCTTTGCTGACATGCTGAGAGCTATGCACGCTCTTGATAGTATGTTTTGGTAGAGATGGAAGGCATTTAGATAGTCACTATATGCATACAGGATATGGAAAAGTGTTGTGCCAAAGTATTGTTCAAGATAGTTGCATAACTATGTGAATCATATCTGTATGCATAATAGATTATCATGTCAACATGATTTGATGATTATGAAGTATTACTAATCATATAATTAACTTTGATTTGTAGGTAATATAATGAAGAATGATGAACACTGAACAAGTGATGGATGTTCAACAAAAAGACTTACAAATCAAACATCCTATAGAAGGCTCGTGACTAGAAGATTCTCTTAGAAAGAGGAAGAGGATCATGACGAGATGTTTGCTCCAAGTGGCTAGATAAGACCATTCTCTTAATGATGTAATTGAAGAAATATTTGTATGGATACCTAGGATCGATAGTCATTTGATGAGCTTAATGATCACCATATGTGATTCAGATTTCAACCTTTGCTACAAGGTTGAATATGGTGTCTACATACAAATGAAATTCTTCTCTTAGATGGATGCAAAAAGGAACTCACCACATAGTTCAAATGATCTTGAGGCTCATATCAGTAGACCCATCTGACGAGAGATGTCACGGATAGATATGCAGAAGAACACTCACTGCAGAGTGTGGATGATGTTCAGTCACAGAAGGAGAGATGATAGCTTCTTGACAAGCTTGGGCTTGTTAGTTTTTCAGAATTTTCAATCTGATCTAAGATCTTAACTGAGATAATAACATGTACATCATATCTACAACATATCAATCATGGAGACAATAATGCCAACACACAAGAGACACATAGTTTCACCGGGGAAAACCAAGAAGGTGAAAAACCCCGCAACTTCCTCAAAGATAGAAAGAGCGATGATACAACCAAAGTACAAGAGATAGTCTTCTCCTAGTAGCTGATCCTCCTCCTCACATGTGCACCACTTTCCAAGTGATGGAAGAGTGAGTAATGAGATGATCAAATAGAGATCTCCTAATCTCTATTTATACTTGTCCTGTCCTACCCAATAAACCAGTGGGGTCGACTTGTCTAACTTAGCCTAATAACCCATGGTTACATTAATATGGGCCGACCCCATACTTGGTGGTCTAATAACCCATTTACCCACATGATTCATACAGGGCCGACCCCATCAAGGTGGTCTAATAACCCATCGACAAGTTACAACACTTGCGACACTTATCAATACAAATGACGACACTTCCGTATAGAGGAATAATAACATCTCTATAGGAGTACAATATACATAGTGAAATACATAGGTGAAATACATTCCAAAGTTACATATACATCAACACTCCCTCTTAACTAGGAAGGTATTTCTCGACACAGATCTGCTAGCGCAAGTCTTCTTCTTTGGATCATCATCACTAGATCATCGTCATCGAATCATCATCATCATCACTACTATTGTTATCTCAATCAATCTCCAATCTACTCGTCATAGGAAGTTCTACAGAGCCAGTCCTTTTTCATACTAGATGTAGGCCTGCCACCTGCAGGTCTTCATCATCTACAAAGCTAGCCCTTTTTCATGCTGGTGTTAATTTTTGAGCATTAATTCAATATACTCTAGGATATTTACTGAGAGAATAACATGTACAGTATATCAATGCATATCAATCATAGCAAGCATATCAATCATCATAAGATGCAAACATAAGAGACAATAGACACACAGAGTTTTCGTGGGGAAAACCCTAAGGTGAAAAACCCCACAACTTCCTCAGAGATAGATAGAGCAATGATACAACCAAAGTACACAGAGATAGACTCCTCCTAGCAGTTGATCCTCCTTCTCACATGTGCACCACTTTCCGAGTGATGGAAGTGTGAGTTCTGAAGTGATCCAAGTAGAGATCAGGAGATCTCTATTTATACTTGTTCAGACTGCCCAATAAACTTATGGGGCCGACTTGTCTAGCTTAGCACAATAAACTCATGTTACATTAATCCGAGATGACCCCTTACAAGGTGGTCTAATAACCCATCGGTAAGTTAACACACTTGCGACACTTGTCAATACAAATGATGACACTTTCGTATAGAGGAATAATACATCTCTATAGGAATACAATAAATATATATATGAAATACATTCTGAAGTTACATATACATCAACACTCCCTCTTAACTAGGAAGGTATTTCTCGACACAGATCATCTAGCACAAGTCTTCTTCTTTGGATCATCGTCATCGATGCATCGTCCTCGAATAATCGTCATCGTCACTACTTATGCTATCTCGATCAATCTCTGAATCTACTCGTCATAGGAAGTTCTACAGAGCCAGTCCTTTTTCATATTGGATGTACGCCCACCACCTGTAGGTCTTCATCATAACTGGCCATACTGTGGAATTCTTAGGACTTATTACGTGCGTTACAAAACCTTAAAGAGTCTCTTGAATAGCAAGAACCCTAAAGAGAATCTGAGGCCTTTTTCATCCTTTCCAGATCTCCAGGACTTATTACATGTGACTGTCACAAAACCTTAAAAGAGTCTCTTGACTAGAAAGAACCCTAAAGAGCATCTGAGGCCTTTTTCATCTTGTCCATATCTACAGGACTTATTACATGTGACCCCCACCACAAAACCTTAAAAGAGTGTCTTGCCAAGCAAGAACCCTAAAGAGCATCTAAGGCCTTTTTCATCCTGTCCAGATCTCCAGGACTTATTACATGTGGTCACCACAAAACCTTAAAAGAGGGTCTTGCCAAGCAAGAACCCTAAGGAGCATTTGAGGCCTTTTTCATCCTGTCTATATCTCCAAGACTTATTACATGTGGTCATGGAAATGCCTTGAAAGAGCATCTGAGGCCTTTTTTCATCCTGTCCATATCTCCCAGGTCTACTTACATGCCATCCCAGAGCAATGCCTCGAAAGAGCATATGAGGCATTTTTCATCCTATCCAGATCTCCCAGGTCTACTTACATGCTTATCTGCACAACCTGTCCATAGCCATAGAGTATCAACCTGATACTCACCATACATCATCCTGATGTACACATGATCATCCTGATTATCAACACTACATCGTCCTGATGCATGTCATATGGAGCAACATCTTGAATCTCGTCATCCATGATCATCCTGATCATACAATGCATCTACCTGACGCATACCAAGTATCTACCTGATACATATCATCATACATGATCCACCTAATCATACAATGTATCCTCCTGATACATACATAGATACATGATCCACCTGATGACACAATGTATCTACCTGATACATATCAACATACATGATCTACCTGATCATACAACGTATCGACCTGATACATATACAGATACATGGTCCAAGCATCCAACATGATGCATATACAAATACATACAAATAATCCAACTGATCATATCCAGCATCCAACATGATGCGTACATACATAAATGATCCAACTGATCATATCCAGCATCCAACATGATGCGTACATACATAAATGATCCAACTGATCATATCCAGCATCCAACATGATGCATACATACATAAATGATCCAACTGATCATACAGAGCAGAAACTAGAACATCATCCTGATGCTCATCATCCAGTGCTTACATCCATAGCCATGTGAAGGATCCTCTTTCCACCATGCTTGGAATGGCTTCAGTAAAATGTCTCCATCACTTATTCCTCGAAGTGTTGTCGATCTAAAGAACACCAAGCCTCTCTCTAAAGTACTCGAACTTCACTCTGGCTAGTGGCTTCGTTAGCACATCTGTAATCAGCTCATCCATCTCAACATATAGGAGCTTCACTGCTCCTCTCTGCACCATATCCCTGATATAGTGATATTTGATCTCAATGTGTTTCGACTTGTTGTGGAACACCGGGTTCTCAGACAGCTTCACACAACTCTAGTTGTCACAGAAGATACCAGTAGCCTCCAACGGTAGATCAAATAACTCAGACAGTAACTTCCTCAGCCATATTGCCTCATAGCTAGTCGAACAAGCTGCAACATACTCTACTTCGGTTGTACTCAGTGCTACATAGTACTGCTTCCTGCTAAACCAAGAGATCACACTTGATCCCATACTGAAACAACACCCAGAAGTGCTCTTCCTATCTGTAGCACTGCCTACCCAATATGAATCAACATAACCCTTCAGGTTAAACTTTTGATTCACATCATACTTGAGCCCATAATCAACTGTACCCTTCAGGTACCTCAGAATATGCTTTACAGCGACCAGGTGAACACTCCTCGGATCCGTCAGGAACTAGCTCAATGTGTTCACCGCAAAACAAATATCTGGTCTCATGTTTGTCAGGTACATCAAGGACCCAATCATTTGACGATACATAGTGACATCAACCCGCTCAGATGAAGCTTCACACAGAAGCTTCAGGTTCGATGCCATAGGTGTGGCCATGGCCTTGCAGTCCATCATCCCGAACCTCTTCAGGATCTCTACTGCATACTTCCCTTGTCCAAGGAAGATCCCATCTACACTCTGCCACACCTCCATGCCTAGAAAATAGTGCATCATCCCCAATTCCTTCATCTTGAACTTGGCAGCAAACTTCCTCTTGGTATCAGCAATCAAACTATCATTACCTGTAACAAACAGGTCATCCACATACAGGAGTAGTATCACAGGATTGCCTTCCTCAACCTTGTAGTAAAGGTTGGAATCTGCTTTACTCTTAGTAAAGCCCAAACTACATAGGAAACTGTCCATCCTACCATACCAAGTTCTGGGAGCTTGCTTCAAGCCATACAAGGCTTTCTTCAATCTGCACACATATGACTTCCTGTCATGTGTTTCAAAACCGAGTGGTTGCTCCACATACACTTCCTCTTCAACTACACCATTCAAGAAAGTAGTTTTGACATCCATCTGGTGTATCTTCCATTTCATCACTGCAGCCAGAGCAAGTACTGTTCTAATGGAAGTGTACCTGGATACAGGAGAAAAAATTTCTTCATAATCTATTCCCTCTTTCTGAGAGAAGACATGAGCTACGAATCTTGCCTTGTATTTCTCTATGCTGCCATCTACAGCATGCTTGATCTTGTAGATCCATTTGGAAGTCGCAACAGACTTCCCTTCAGGTCTTGGGACAACATCCCAAACATCATTCTTCATTATTGATTGGTATTCTTCGACCATGGCATCCTTCCATTCTTTCTTTTCCTCTGCTTCTTCATAATTGGAAGGTTCTTTGTTCATGATATCACAGAGTAAAGCAACATAGCTAGTATGAGATCTAGTTCTCTTCTTTGCTCTGTGTTCTTCTTCTGGAATTCCATATCTTTCTGCATCTTGAATGACCTCCCTAGCCCATGCAGGTTTCCTCTCGTGAGATTTATTCTCACGGGGTGCATCTACAGGTTCTTGTGGATCTTCAATTTCATGATCTACATCTGGAATTGCTTCAGTCATAGTAGTGTCTTGAAATCTAGTTTCCTTAGGTTCTTCATAATCTTCAATAGGTGTCTTCCTTGATTTGATGAATGCTGAGTTTTCATCAAATGTCACATCCCTGCTAACATCAATCTTCTTGAACCCTGGAAAGTATATTCTGTAAGCCTTCGAGCTTTCACTCTAACCCACAAAGATACCCTTCTTTCCTGAAGGATCTAGTTTGGTCCTCTTTTCCTTTGGGACATGTGTGTATACTGGACAACCAAATATTCTGAGATGGCTGACTTCAGGTTTCTTACCAGAAAATACCTCTCTTGGTGTCTTGTTGTCCAATATCTTATGGGGTGTTCTGTTCTGCACATATACAGTTGTCCTAGCTACTTCTGCCCATAGATGCATAGGTAGATCCTAGTCATGTAGCATTGCCCTTGCCGCTTCCATGATTGTTCGATTCTTTCTTTCTGCAACTCCATTCTATTGTGGATTATAAGGAGCAGTCAACTCCCTCTTAATCCCTGAATCACTGCCTAACTTCTTGAAGTCACCTGAAGTGAATTCTCCACCATTGTCGGATCTAAATGTTTTAATCTTCTTGTCAATTTGGTTCTCCATCAAGGTTTTGAATTCCTTAAACTCATCAAACACTTCATCTTTGTTATTCAAGAAGTAGACCCAAGTCTTCCTGGAGAAGTCATGAATGAAAGAGACATAGTAAACATACCCACTCAGGGAACTGGATGACATCGAACCACATACATCAGAGTGGATAATTTCCAAGATACCTTTTGCCTTGCTTTCACTGCTTGGAAATGCCTTCTTTATGTTCTTTCCTTTTGCGCATCCTTTGCAAACACCTTCATGCTTGGTATTGATTCAGGAAGACCTTCTACAGCCTTACTTCCAATTGGTAAATCTCTATAGTGCATATGCGCAAGTATTCTATGCCAAAGTTCACTTGGCTCCATGGAATCATGCACCATGACATGTTCAGGTTGTCCCTTCAATTTATACAACCCTCCCTCTTGCTCTTCAATCACCACTGCATCATTTATGGTCTTTTCCTTTGGCCACATTAAAACTTGGCCATCTACAAATGTAACCCTCATACCTTTTGCATCCAATGCAGATATGGAGAGTAGGTTTTTCTTGAGCCCGAGTACATAAAGAACTTATTTCATCTTCAAAGATTTTCCAGAATCTAGGCTGTAGGAGGCTTCACCACTTCCTTTGATGGGGTATTGGTAGTCATCCCCAAGTTTCACTTAATGGGGTGATTCATGTTTAGATAGATTTACAAAAGATTCTTTAAACCCAGTCATGTGTTTGTAATCCCCACTGTCAATAAGCCAATCATTAGATCCATGATAAATAGTACCTGTGAGAGCAAAGATTAGAACATACTCTTCTTCGCTTGATGAGTCATCATCATCACTTTCTGCTCTAGCCTTCTTCTTTGGAGGTTCATCATCCTCAGCAGCATGAGCATGATATCTCTTCTTGTTGCTCTTCTTTTTCTTATTGAAGTTGTTGTTTTTCTTCTTGGGACAATCTGCAGCAAAATGTCCCTTCTCATTGCATGTGAAGCACCTGAGATCTTTCTTCTCTTTATGTTGATAGTGGTGTGAATATTTCTTGTTATAAGATGGCTCTCTCTTAGGCTTGCTCCTTTTAGTGTGAGTTGCGAGATATTGGTCTTCACTTCCCATCTTTTCTTCTCGTGCTACAATCCTTGCTTCTTCTTGAGAGCATTCCTCCCACAGTCTACTGAAAGAGATCAATTTCTTTCTTGCACCGATTCCTTGAATAAAAGAGTCCCATGACCTAGGTAGGCCATTCAGAGTGGTCATAACAACTTCACCATTGTCTACTACTTCATCTACAACTTCGAGTTGTTCCTTGATCAGAGAGACCTTGGAGAAGTAAGATTGAATGGTCTCTCCATTCAACATCTTGACCCCTTTCAATTGATTCCGCAGAGTCATCTTCCGATTTATGTTATTCCCTTCAAATAGCTTGGTCAAAGAGTCAAACATCTCCTTGGGTGTCTTCAGACTTGACACATGTGGTATGAGATGGTCTTTGATAGAATCAGCAATGATTCTCTTTGCCTTGACCAAGTTCTTCTTATGAAATACATTAGCCTCTTCATCCTTTGGGATAGGGACCTCAGAGCTTATGTAGGTGTCCAATTCATTTTCTTCCAGGATTAACCCAATCCTATACTTCCAGGCTCAACATTTATCAGCCCCTTCAAGCTTATCCTCAAGCTTGGTGTGGTGAGACATAGGGTATTTTTTAAGGATTATAAAAGTATACTTAAGTATAGTATTCTAGGCGATTATTTTGGATTGAAAAAAACATATATATAGATTGGTAGGCGAATATTAAATATGAAACCTACAATTTACTCCTGAAACTTGTGAATTTTGGCGAATATTACGATAAAAAAACATATTTTATGTAAATATAGGCGATATTAGAGACTAAATATGACAAAATCATGAATTTATTTTTGGAAAAAATGCCCCAAAAATAGCCAATTGGCGAAATTTCGCCCTTAAAAAGTACTTCAAATGGAAATAGAGAAGATTTAGGTCTTACCACTTGATTTGCTAAAAAATGGATCTAGTCCCAGATTAGGGTTTGTCAAAGAAACCCTAAAAATTCAAAATGTGAATTTCAACTTTCTGAAAGGATAGAAAGATGTGCCTTGATGAGCTGATCATCCTGGTATACTCAGAATTTGATTTCTGCAAATGTTCACCCTTCAGAAATGCCTTTTTCGTCTTCCCGGATTCACTAAGGAGGACCCTGAATTAGGGTTTGAGTTTCCTGGAGTTTTACCCAGCCAAAAATCTCGATCCAAATCTCTAAACTTTGATGTTTTCAAGGAGCTTCCAGCTATCTCTTCAGATTTCAAAAATTCCCATTTTTTAGGAAACCCTAATTTTTAGGGCCAAACTGAAAGTGCTCAGAATTGAATTCTGATTGGACATATAGATTCACCTTGCTGAGGAGAGTCAATCTATCATATTACTTTTCCAAAATCTATGGAGAGAAACCCAATAAATAAGAAACCCTGGTTTTCGTCACTGCACAATGTCTTCTTCTCAGGTAAGCTCTGATACCATGTTAATTTTTTAGCATTAATTCAATATACTCTAGGATATTTACTGAGAGAATAACATGTACAGTATATCAATGCATATCAATCATAGCAAGCATATCAATCATCATAAGATGCAAACATAAGAGACAATAGACACACAGAGTTTCCGTGGGGAAAACCCTGAAGTGAAAAACCCCACAACTTCCTCAGAGATAGATAGAGCAATGATACAACCAAATTACACAGAGATAGACTCCTCCTAGCAGCTGATCCTCCTCCTCACATGTGCGCTACTTTCCGAGTGATGGAAGTGTGAGTTTTGAAGTGATCCAAATAGAGATCGGGCGATCTCTATTTATACTTGTCCTGACTGCCCAATAAACTTATGGGGTCGACTTGTCTAGCTTAGCACAATAACCTCATGTTACATTAATGCGGGCCGAACCCTTACAAGGTGGTCTAATAACCCATCGGCAAGTTAACACACTTGCGACACTTGTCAATACAAATGACGACACTTCCGTATAGAGGAATAATACATCTCTATAGGAATACAATAAATATATATATGAAATACATTCCGAAGTTACATATACATCAACAGCTGGATGTACATAATCAACATATCTACGAGCAAGCCATCAAGTATGTACACCTTAGGACTGATTACACTGCTTCTGCAAAACCTGCAAGCTCTCCCAGGACTGATTACACTGCCTCTGCAAAACCTGCAAGAGCATCTCAGGACTGATCATATGCCTCTGCAAAACTTGTGTACCATACTGTCACATCATCATCTTTAGATCATCGTCATCATCCATGGAGCACAACCCAGATGCACACACACAACACTTACACTCTGTAACATCCCATATTTTCATAAAAATTTAAATTTTTTGTAAATAGCAACAATTAGCTTAATATATGATAATTTGTAACTACGGAATTTAATAATGCGAGTTTCAACAATCTTAACTTAACAGTTGTTGTATTAAATCATAAATAAAATTTTGTTATCACTAATACATCGGCGACATCTTAATTATATTTATAACAACTATCATTAAGGTATTTAAATGCATGAATGGACCAACTTTTGATGCGACACCTTTTTAATGCAATGAAATGTATGAATGATGTAATAATGAAATGCCAGGTTAGAAATATGACATGGTACTTTTCCTTGAGATGATACTGACAGTTTTCTTCTTTGCTGTCCAAGAGAGTCCTATGAGGGACACCAAAGCTTACTTAGCTGCAACACTAAAGCATTTGACTTGTTCTATGTGCAGGCAACAGGTAAGAAGTTTCATGATTGCAATAAATTCCAGTTTTCGTGTAAAGCTCAAATCAACGTCGTAAATAAAATAGCATGTTTAGAGATTGTTGCAACTATAAAAATGTACAGGTATGACTCGCATGCTTACACCTTTTCTTTCCAAGGTTCATCTTATAACTGAGTCAACTCAACCCAAGTTAACTGTCGAACAAGTATCTTATTAACATCATTGTTACTGTTGTCGTCATTGTTCTAGCTAGTTGTAGTGATAGTTGTCTTGTGTCGTCATTTAGAATGATAGTACCAAAATGTACGTAAAAGTTATGAGCTTGTAAGCTCTTACAACCACTAATATTCAATATATATGATTGGATAACTATATTAAGTCTTTGTAAATCAAATTTCCTATTTACCACTATGCAATTCAAACTTATGGTATAATGAAATTCTTATTTAAACACTATATAACAATTATGTGAATATTCAACAATATGAATAGATGAAAGGAAACATCAATATAAAAATAACTAAATGTAAAAACATAGTTAGTGCATTTAAGCTTTGGACTATACATAATTGTTATCCTATTTATAACGACACACAACATATCCCAAGTCTTATGAAAACAATAGTGTGACTATACTTATTTTCGGTTTAATGTCATATTAAGCATATATCAGTGATGTTTGCAATATATACAATATTGGGATCATAACACTACTATACAAAGTGTATGCAATTTAATACAACATTGTAATATATGAGAGCGTTAGTAATGAGTGCAAACATTAGGATTTATAACCATGCATTTGCATATACGTTGTTCTAATATGACGAGTATGGCATTTTTAAAAGTTGTTATGTTAACAAATGAAAAGGTAATATTGGTTATCACATCAAGGTACTGACAAACATTGAAAAGGGGTTTGACAGGTCGCTGGCTCATAAATTCGACATTGATCTCGAGCTATGGTAAAGATCATGGAAGGATCTTACAATTAAAGATTGGTACTGCACTCCTGCCGAGTTGTAACTCCAGGAATCCACGTAGACGTGAATGCCTCCATGCTCGTTGATGTGTAAGGGTTATACGCCAAGCATTAGATCGTACTTGCTCCACCATGTGCCATAGTGGCAATGTTTAAAGGTAATGCAGAGTGGGCATTAAATTCTATATGGGACAGGCCGTTGAATCAATTTAATTGGCATGTGTCTCGAACTGTAAAAGAGATCATGTAATGATTTTTCATTAATGAGTTGGCACCATATCCCTGCAGAGTTGGATAACCCATGTTCCACGTAGGTGTGCTTTCCTTGTTGCTTGCTATTGTGGCAGAATAATACGCCCTGGTACTGGTTATTGCTGACTTAAGTGTTTTCCAAGATGGCAATGTCAAACGGTAATGGAGGATGGCATTAAATGTTGATTTTGTTGATACCAAAGCAGACATTGCTGGCACTGTTGTAACCGTCGATGATCGTCATTCTAAGCCGTCGGATGGTAACCCTAACATCTATCGTATGTTTGAGTTATTAACTTGGAAAAGTGGTTCATTGTGTTATTGTTTTTGCTGGATGTGGCCGACAGGCTGCCGATATTTTGGTAGGAAGTTTGCAAGGGTTTCGAACCCGAGATCTATGAACTGGTGAAGAAGGTTGCTGGTTTTAACCCCTGTAATGGTGTTGTAATTTTAGATGGAGTCCAAGTTCAGAGTGATAAAATGTTGAAGGTTTGAAGTTCTTCGTTCTATGTTACAAATGTGGTGCCAACTGCAATTGTTGCATTCTCTGACCATGACTGGAATGAATCCTTTATTGTTGTCCTGATGTATGCCAAGAACTAGCCACAAAAGAGTGAAGGTAAGCATCCAAGATTATATACTATTTCTTTTTATTGTTCTTCGGTTCTTAGTTTGAAAATATCATGAGTCTAATCTCAATACTATTGTTTGCTAGGTGCAGGGTATAAAAAGAAAGTCTAGCTAGGGTCTAGGCGAAAGGAAAAACCACACACTCTTACACCGGTAAGCTTTGGGTCTTCCATACCCTCGTAGTGCTCTTCATCCGTGTCGTGGCTCTGTCGTTGAAGATGGTTGGGGAAATCTTCGAAACACTTTTATTTGACAGTGATACTTGGGTTCTATATTGTTTATCGATTGGAGATATAACTCGTCGATTTTGAATATTGGGCTCTTCTGCCGATTGAATTTTTGGGATAAACCCTGTGTAACCTTTTTTTTATAATATAAACATTGCTTGAAAGCTTCATCTTCATTTGAGGTTATTCTGTTGTGATGTTTGAGGTTCTGTGAGATTCGTCTTGTTTTTGGTAATCGTTTAAGACAGTAAGAAAGAGAGTCGAGGGCTCGATCTCTGTGTAAGATAATACTTCTTTTGATAATACAATGTATGTTAAAATATTCGTATAGATATCTGGTTTGTTTTTCTGGATACTATAAGTTGATTTCGTAAATTCTTGTTTGGTAATGTTGATAAATAATAGAGTGAAATGTCGAAATGGTTTACAATAATATGTACATGGGAAACGCATAGTATTAAACCCTACATTCGTGTTTTATTGGTATTTGGATAAAACAAAGATAAAAATGAAAGACTGAACCTAACTAGGGTTTGAAATGAAAACTAAACAAAATACTAATGACACTAACAGCTATGCAATAGAATAGGTGAGTATAAACAAAGTGATGTTCATAGAGTTTCTACTGTTTGTTAGGATGATAATTAACACGATGTTTATAATAAGAGATAGAAAACTATTTCTTATCAACAACAGTATATTTCTATTTAATCTATAGTCTGTTTGAACTGTAAGTGTATGAAATTGATAAAATAAGAAATAAAAGAAAAATAGTGTGTGTATGAGTGTATTGTAGAAACTTGAAAATTATAGAATGACTGTGAAAAGCTTTTGTTTCAGCATGTAATTCAAGTTAATAGTACAGAAAGATAATAACCTTGAAAAACATTAACAGAGATAATGAAATCTTATTTGGATGATTACTATCATTTAATTGTTACTATGTTATTATACATGCATACCTGTGATTTCTATATTTTTCTTTTATATAGAAAATTGATATGAATACAGAAATTATACATTATTTAATTTCTCAGAAAGCTCTGATACTTATAATACATTCATAGATACTATACAGAATCTTTCTACTATTATTTAACTTGGGAACAGAAAAACTGAGACATAAATAATTACTATCTATTTATCGAATTTAAATGGCAATTTGCCTATCTTCTAATCTGCTTTAATTTGCATGTCTCTACTAGAGTGCGATGCTCCCAAACAGCATGTGGAAAAATGGGGATATATATTTATCAATTTAATATTTAAACTTAAACATTCAGGCTTAAACATTTCCAGAATTAGATTCTTTTCGAAAGCAATAAACAGAATAATACTAGATAAACAGAACAGGATTATTTACTTTGCATAAGTTAGGAAATCTTTAAAAAACCTGAGAAACTATGTAGGGCAACAAACAACTCAGGAAGACTGTTCCACCCAACCAAACTCCTGAAAACAGCCAAATGTTGTCTTAGGACCCCCGAGCCTGTTCGTTGAACCACTAGGAGTAAGAAACTTCAGGAATTAGGACTTCTTCTTGTTGTAACAGTAATCTTCTAAATATTCATTAGGTAGCAGTCCAAAAAGACTTGCTCCTATAACTCTGTTTCTTTTTAGTAAATAAGCAAAACTCAGTTTTCAATCACTACTAACCTCCCTTATTCGAATCTCTCTTGAAATCACCTAGATTACAAGAGGAAAATATTCTACAGGAATATTGATTAAGGGCTGCCTGCCCAATTTGAATTTGCCTTTATAGGCTGCCTAGGCCTTTTCAAATGTTATTGGGTCATTAAATAAGCTTCCTGCTCACTCCCTCCACCTGGGGGATAATGCCCTATTTTAGGGGAAGTTGTCCCATAACCAACAGTTAGTGGTGTGATGTAACTGATGCCATGTGTCCCATACCTTCCAACAACTTCCATTCCTCGTAGTGGGTCAGTGAACACTCATTCAACAGTCCTCTTGAGTGTTTGTCTCCTAATTAATTTATTTAAATATTAATATTCAGTAATTACATTCATCCATGATCAAAACTGATCATAATTATAAAACTTGTAATTAAAATTAATCATAAAGTATTTTTGCAAATAAATAATAATGTTCAGAAATTTGGGTAGGTGACACACTCACTGGTATAGAAGGACTTTCCTCTGACCATCCGAGAAAGGCTCAGCACTTACACTTACCAGAATGGAAGGAATTTCCTCTGACCATCTAGGAAAGGCTCACAACACTTACATCAACGACCATGGAAGGACTTTCCTCTGACCATGTTGAAATGGCTACAGCAATTACACCACGACCATGGAAGGACTTTCCTCTGACCATGTCGGAAAATCTCGGCAATTACATCACGACCATGGAAGTACTTTCCTCTGACCATGTCGGAAAAGCCACACCCAGCACTTACATCTCGCCATGGAAGGACTTTCCTCTGACGATGCGAGAATGGCCCAGCCCTTACATCTCACCATAGAAGGAATTTCCTCTAACTATGTGAGAATGGCTCCACCCAGCCCTTACATTTCACCATGGAAGGAATTTCCTCTAACCATGTGAAAATGGCCCAGCCCTTACATCTCACCATGGAAGGACTTTCCTCTAACCATGTGAAAATGGCCATGTGTGCATCTGTGTCTCCAGACTCATCACTTCCCCTTGGAAGGTATCTTGATATGAAGTACACCAAATCTCCCTCTGAAGTATTCAAACTTCACTCTGGAAAGCGGCTTGGTCAACACATCGGCTATCTGCTCATCCGTCGCAACATACAGGAGCTTCACCGCACCATATCCATGATATAGCGATACTTGATCTCAATGTGCTTCTACTTGTCATGGAACACAGGGTTCTCCGACAACTTCACACAACTCTGGTTGTTGCAATATATACAAGTAGCACTCAGCTCGAGATCAAACAAATCAGACAGTAGCTTCCTAAGCCATACTGCCTCACAACTGGCTGAACAAGCTGTGACATACTCTGCTTCGGCTATACTCAATGCCACACAAGACTGCTCCCTGCTAAACTAAGAGATCATACTATATCCCATACTGAAGCAGCACCCCGAAGTGATCTTCCGATCAATGGCACTTCTTGCCCAATCCAAATCAACATAACCCTCCAGGTTAAACTTCTGATTCACCTCATACTTGATCCCATAGTCAACTGTACCCTTTAGGTACCTCAGAATATGCTTTGCATCTATCAGGTGAACATGTCTCGGATCTTTCAAGTACTAGCTCAAGGTGTTCACCTCAAAGCATATATCTGGTCTCGTATTTGTCAGGTACATCAAGGACCCAATCATTTGATGATACATCGTAGCATCAACCAGCTCAGAAGAAGCATCACATAGAAGCTTCAGGTTAGATTCCATAGGTGTGGCCATGGCCTTGCAGTCCATCATCCCAAACCTCTTCAGGATCTCTACTGCATACTTCCCTTGTCCAAGGAAGATTCCATTTGCACTCTGCCACACCTCCATGCCTAGAAAGTAGTGCATCATCTCCAAGTTCTTCATCTCGAACTCGGCAGCAAGCTTCTGCTGCGTGTCGAAAATCAATCTATTCTCACCTGTAACAAACAGGTCATCCACATACAAAAGTAGTATCACTGGATTTCCTTCCTCAACCTTGTAGTAAGGTTGGAATCCGCTTTACTCTTGGTAAAGCCCAAACTGGATAGAAAGCTGTCTATCCTACCATACCAAGTTCTGCACATATATGACTTCCCGTCGTGTGTCTCAAAACCAAGTGGTTGCTCCACATACACTTCCTCTTTGACTACACCATTCAAGAAGGTTGTCTTGAAATCCATCTGGTGTATTTTCCACTTCATCACTGCAACCAGAGTAAGTACTGATCTGATGGAAGTGGATCTGGTTACGCGAGCAAAAGTATCTATGCTGCCACCTGCAGCATGCTTGATCTTATACGACAGACTTCCTCTCTGGTCTGGGACCACATCCCAAACATCATTCTTCATGATCGACAGATCATGGCATTCTTCCATTACTTCATCCCAGATCCTGGGAACTTCAATATCTTCAATAGATATCTTTGTTGCTGGAACAAATGTTGTAGTCCTTCTTTTGTAGGTAATGGTATACGATATTTCCTACAAAACAAGTTAAATTGCATGATTAGAAACATCTCATAGTTTTCAGAACAATTTCTTACATATAAAGAAATATGTCATACAGTCATGCAATTATTTTTAGCCAATGCTTCAATACAACATTCATCCATATCCTGTAACTTTCTAGATGCCTTCCAATCTCTACCAGAACATTGTTAAGAGTTTGCACTAGTCCCAACATGTCAGCGAAGAGGTTTCATTCTAGATAAGTAGCAATGGAATGTTATACAGTGCCATAGGCTACTTACCCATCACATGCATATTAGTAGTATATTGTTCGTTCATGCAACTATTCTAATATGCATAATACACACCCTAAGTCTAGGAACATATACATCATTGAATAACATTATTTAAACAATCAGATATACAAGAAATGACAATTCAAATACTTATCTTTGTTTGTTTGTTGGGTTGACTCCCTCTCAATCTTTGCTTCCTTTCTACAACTCCATTCTGATGTGGATTGTGAGAAGTGGTCGACTCTCTCTGAATATCTGCATCCTTGCATAAACTACTGGAGTGTGCTCCCTCTTGATCTTTGCTTCCTGGATTACCTGTCCTTGAACTTATATCCATCCTTGATCACTATGCATACTTACAAGTATTATTATTGTGATATCCTCGAGATCTCATACATAATCATACATTTATTAGTATAATATCAATACTTATCAGAAACACAATAGTCTTAAACATGTATAGTAATGATCATTTTAAACACAGATAATAAACATTAGTATTCAAGGTTTATATAAGACTCTTCTAGTTAGTCATATCATCAATTAAAGTAAGAAACATAATATGCCTAAACCCATGATTACTCAAACCTATAACTTCATGAATAATCATAATCAATCATGCCAAGTATACGTATATAAGATATCCTAACACAAGGTAGGATTTTAACTTGATATAGGAAAAACATACCTGGATTAGCATGTTAGCTAGCTATGTCTAACATACCCACATGATGTCTTCTTGTTCTTCAATGACTTGTGCTAGTAACCTGCATATCTCATAAGTTAACCATTATAGAACCAAGTTATACATACCTCGTAAGTAGATCTTGTGAAAATCCTCACAGTATATCTAAGAGATGATGTATACCTCACAAGAGTAATTATGATTAAGCAGGAAAATAGAAGAAGAGTGGTCAATGCAGTATAATGAGCAACAGAATAATATGGTACAATAGAACTCGGATAGAAGCAATAATACTTCACACACACTAATTCATTAATCACAAATGGACAAACAAATAATACAATGCATGAGGAATTTGAATGCCTAAGGTGGCAATTCGAATTAGCCTTCATGGAGTGATCAAAATAACACTGGAGTGTCATCAGAGCACAACTAGAAGTCTTCATCATCATCAGTGGAGTCATCAATGCTCAAGTAATTGTCAACCATCAGTTAAACTGAGTCTGGTTGGTGTAACTGAGTGTAAACTGAAGACAACTGGACTGGTAGGTGAAGAAGGGCGAGTTGCTTCCTAAAATCAAGGAAGAAGGGCGCATTAAGCAACTGGAGGGCTAAAACTGATCAGTGAGAAGCTCTCAGGGGTTGTCTAACTAAGGGATAGGTGCTAGAGTGATGACTGGGATGCATGCAAACCCTAGAATGCATGCAAACCCTAAAAGTGCATGCATGACTGAAAATGTAAATGATCAAAATACTGGTGGGACTAGGATGGAGTATAGGAATATCCTAACAGATCTTCTATGTGATCCATGATAATGGATGAATATTTGTCTTCATGTCTCCATGGTCAAATTTTCTTGAACTAGAACATGATTTGTATTTCTTGATGTACCTTTCATGTTAGCGGACAACATCAACCTCATACAACACCATAATGCATTAGTACAATCATAAGTGTCAAAACCCTAATCAATGAATATCTTCTATCATGCATTCATAATTTTATTAAGGTGATACGACAAGTCAAAAATTAATCAAGATTGTACTAACATAATAATATGAAGACAAACATATCGTAAACTTAATCATGAACAGATTTTGAAACATACCTGTCGAGATTGCTTGTAATCTTCTTATGTAAGGCATTAGCCTCATCTCCTTCTGAAACAGGGACTTCTTCACTTATGTAGGTAACCAATCCATTCTCTTCTAGGATTAACCCAATCCACTTGATTAGCAGAGACTGGATCTGAAGCTGGATTAGGGTTTGTTAGAGAAACCCTAAAAATTCAAAGTTTGAATTTCAAACTTCTGAAAGGATAGAAAGATGTGCCTTTCTGAGCTGATCAACTTGGTATACTCAGAATTTGAAAACTGCAAAGTTTCACCCCTCAAAATTGCATTTCAATCTTCTGGAGGACCCTGAAATAGGGTTTGAGTTTCCCAGAGCTTCACCCAACCAAAATTTTCAATCCAAAGCTCTAAAATTTGATTTTTCTAAGGAGATTCCAGCCGTGGTCACAGATTTCAAGAATTCCAACTTTTGCAGAAGCCCTAATTTTCCACCTTTCCAATCAAGGTCCTGAACTAGGGTTTGATCAAGCCTGGCCTTCTTCCCAACCAACAAATTCAATATTGGTCTTTAAATTTCGATTTTTATGAGTAGAATCCATCCATGGTCTCCGATTACAAAAAAGCCAACTTTCTCTGAAACCCTAAATTCCCGAAGCCATGAATGAAGGTGCTCAAAAATAATTATGTTTTGACAAAAATATGCACCTGATTGTTTCCAGTGTATATCCGAAATTACGGATCCACATGGTATAAAAGTTCGGCCTGTGGTATCCTGACCTATTATCTTTCCAACCCCACAGGTCTAACCTCAATTGGATTCTCTGAGAGAGTGTTATGCCAAGTGTCGCAACGTACCTGTTTATGGGATAAAACAGGAGAGCGAACTTGTACGGAGTGCCATGTGTCACTAGTTCACTTTCAGCCTCTAAACCTTTGGCCTGTGAAAGTACATTCCATGCCCTACCTGTCACATTTTATGAAATTTCATTTGGATCTTCCTAGCCCAAGTTGTGACTTTTTTTCCCAGGTCACCTATTTATGACTGAGATCTAGAAGAGGCAGAAACCCTAGATTGTACAGATCATAAAATACAAAGTACAACGAATTAGAAGTTGTGCTTCTGACACAAGGTACATTGGGGTTTTATCTTCAACCTTTAAACTTTTTAGATCCTGAAACTTCTCCAAAATGGATCTATGGTAAAAGTGCTACAATGACTGGTTTTTGCTATATCAAGCCCTAGCATCGCAAGTGCAACAAGTGTTATACGTGCCATACTATGCCTTCTTTCAGGCTAGCTCTGAAACCATGTTAGTTTTTCAGAATTTTCAATCTGATCTAAGATCTTAACTGGGAGAATAACATGTACAGCATATCTACAGTGTATCAATCATGGACCAAATAATGCAAGCACACAAGAGACACAGAGTTTCATCGGGGAAAACCAAGAATGTGAAAAACCCTACAACTTCCTTAGAGATAGAAAGAGCAATGATACAACCAAAGTACAAGAGATAGTATTGTCCTAGCAGTTGATCCTCCTCCTCACATGTGTGCCACTTTCCAAGTGATGGAAGAGTGAGTAATGAGATGATCAAATAGAGATCTCTCGATCTCTATTTATACTTGTCATGTCCTGCCCAATAAACCAGTGGGGCCGACTTGTCTAACTTAGCCTAATATTCCATGGTTACATTAATCCAAGCCGACCCCATACTTGGTGGTCTAATAACCCATTTACCCACATGACTCAGACAGGGCTGACCCCATCAAGGTGGTATAATAACCCATCGGCAAGTTACAACACTTGCGACACTTGTCAATACAAATGACGACACTTCCATATAGAGGAATAATAACATCTCTATAGGAGTACAATATACATAGATGAAATACATAGTTGAAGTACATTCCGAAGTTACATATACATCAATAGGGATTTACCAAAAGTAAAGTTGATCCTAACCTTTACCTTAAGGTTATGGATGATGAACCTGTCATACTATTACTGTATGTGGATGATCTATTTCTCACAAGGAATGAGAAACAAATCATGGAAAGCAAGAAGAAGCTACATAATTTGAGATGAAAGATCTCAGATTGATATATTACTTCCTAGGTCTGGAAGTATGGCAAGGCTTAGAAGGAATCTTTCTCAACCAGGGAAAGTATGCTGTGTAAATCCTGAAAACATTTGATATGTTGGAATGTACAACCATGGCCACTCCCATGGATTCCAACATGAAGCTGTTAGCGGATGACTCATCAGAGTTAGTGGATGTGACTCTGTACAAATAGATTATTGGGTCATTGATGTATCTAACGAATACAAGGCCGGATATATGCTTTGTTGTGAAACACCTTGAGACAGTATCTAGTGGAACCTAGGCATGTTCACCTGATAGCTGCAAAGAATGTGATGGGGTACCTAAAGGGTATGATAGACCTTGGTCTATGTTATCTTGGAGATCATCATTTTAGATTGTATGGATACACAGATGTTGACCAGGAAGGAAGTGTATCAGACAGGAAGAGCACATCAGGCGGATGTTATTGTCTGGGATCTGCCATGATCTCGTGGTTTAGCAAAAAGCAGTCTAGCAAAACTGAAGCGGTATATATAGCTGCTTGCTCTACTAGTTGTGAAGCGATAGGGCTTCTGAATATGTTATTAGGATTGTTTGACTTAGAGATGGACCCCACTGTGATCCTGTGTGACAACCAGAGTTGTATCAAGATGACAGAGAATCCAGTGTTCGATGATAAGTCAAAGCACATAGAGATCCGATATTTCTATATACGGGATATGGTGCAGAAAGGAGCTATCAAGCTCGAGTATGTGAGCAATAACGAACAAGTTGCTAATGTATTGACCAAACCTCTGTCTCAAGAAGAGTTTGAGTATTTCTAAGACAAGCTTGGTGTAGTTCAGAAGGACCCTCCTCGAAAGGGGGAGTTATGTGGTATATGATGATAGTTGGATACTGGTATCGATGTGGATACCTATATCGATGATGAGATTTCCTATATTGACGTTAAGGTCAATGATGAGGATACTTGTATCAATGATGAGGATACTTGTGTCGATGATATGGATACTTGTATCGATGATGAGGATACTTGTGTCGATGATATGGATACTATATTGATTTGGATACTTGTATTGATGATGAGGCTACCTATTATGATGATGAGGTCATTGTATGGTCCTTAGTGGACGTGATAGGACTACATCGTCCCTGAACGCTTGGCTCAAAATGTACGTGATGGGGATTGCATCATCCCGGAACCACTAGTTCAAAATGTACGTGATGGGGATTACATCATCCCAGAACCACTAGTTTAAAATGGATGAAAGGGGATTGTATCATCCCTGGACTTCAATCCTAAATAGATTCGCAAATAGATGTCTCCGAGAGGTGGTCCTTAGACTTTGTCTAAGTTGACGAGGGGATTGTATCATCCCTGGACTTCAGTCCTAAATAGATCCGTAGACATATGTCTCCGAGTGATGGTTCTTATACTTTGTCTAAGTTGACGAGAGGATTGTATCATCCCTGGACTCCAGTCCTAAATAGATCCACAGGCAGATGTCTCCGAGAGGTGGTCCTTAGACTTTGTCTAAGTTGACGAGAGGATTGTATCATCCCTGGACTTTAGTCCTAAATGGATCCGCAGATAGATGTCTCCGAGAGGTGGTCCTTAGAATTTTTCTAAGTTGATGAGAGGATTGTATCATCCCTGGACTTCAGTCCTAAATGGATCCGCAGACAGATGTCTCCGAGACGTGGTCCTTAGACTTTGTTTAAGTTGACGAGAGGATTGTATCATCCCTGGACTTCAGTCCTAAATAGATCCGAAGACAGATGTCTCCGAGAGGTGGTCCTTAGACTTTGTCTAAGTTGACGAGTGGACTCAATCATCCCTAGACATGATATGGTGTCTTAAATAGACCATGTGTGTTGCAGGGTATGCTGCTATTGTGTTGTTGACTAAGAGGATCCAGTTGATGCTATTGTGTTGTTGATTGAGAGGATCCAATTGATTCTATTGTGATGACGATGATGTTGATCATGTGATGACGATGATGCTGATTGTGTGATGACAATGATGTTGATCGTGTGATGACGATGATGTTTATCGTGTGATGACGATGATCTAGATAACGATGTTGTTGATCGTGATGATCTAGATGACGATGTTGTTGATCGTGATGATATAGATGATGATGTTACTGATCGTGATGGTCTAGATGACGATGCTGCTAATCGTGATGGTCTAGATGACGATGTTGTTGATTGTGATGGTCTAGATGATGATGTTGTTGATCATGATGGTCTAGATGACAATGTTGCTGATCGTGATGATCTAGATGACAATGTTGTTGATCGAGAGATCCAAATGATGATGTTGATCAGTAGATCCAGACGATGAGGATGTTGATCAAGTGATCCAGATGATGGTGATGTTACTGTAGCTGTTTGAGTGCTACAGAAGATGAAGATTCAGTACTGAAGATGTTGATGTTCCAGTATTGAAGATGTTCCAGTAACTGCTTCAGTTACTGATGATGTATAAAGAAGCTTCCAATGATTTATAGATGTATCATGTATCATATAGTTGATGACTCCTTGCTCATGCAGATGTTGTTATAATATCCTTCTCGTTAAGGGGGAGTGTTGAGATATTGTAACTTCTAAGAATATTATATTTGTACTTTATTATTACGGAGATGTTTCATTCCTCCGTGAAGACCTTATTGTATATCCAAAGATGTTTTATTCCTCCGTGGAGAATGTGGTAACTTGGGTTATTAGACTTCCCTAGTGGGGGTCGGCCCTGTATGAGTCATGTGGGTTAAAGGGTTATTAGGCCACCCTAGTGGGGTCGGCCCTGCCACATTATATTAAGTAGTTAAGTTGGAGCCGACGTAGTTAATGTAAAAGACAAGTCGGGGTTGTGTATAAATAGAGGAGGTGTGTTCCTCATTTAACACATTCACTCACTTGTGATTGGCGCATAGGTGAGGGAGAGATCTGCTATGGAGGAGAAGGAGCTCATGTCTATGGTTTACATCTTTGTATTTGCTGGTCATCTATATTGAGGATATTTGTTGGGTTTTCTACCCCATGAGGGTTTCCCAGTATAAATTTGTGTCTCTTGTGTTTATGCTGTGCTTGTTGTTCTTTCAGTGATCCTGTATATCCTATTATTGTGAAATGGAATGTAATGCTGATATTTTCTGTCTTAGCATATTAAATCTTAACACTTTACCTAGGCTAATAATTTCTTATAACTTCACAACAATTGTCGTAATCTACTCTAGTGTAATATAGGAGGTTGTTGGGAACATCCAAGCTCAATTCCTAGGAAAGAAAAGAGTTTGCAAAAGATGTCTTTGTTGCCCTATTTAAACTAGGTGAGTTCAATGCCAAAGGAAGTAAAATGTTATTTTTGGTTGATTTTAATTCTAAACCAATGTGAACAATGTGGAATGCATTTCTGAATCAAAGCGAGTTGAAAATGTGAAAATTTTGAAAAACTAAACGGGTTTTGGGATATCAATCGCATGGAAGTACGACTTACTAGCTAAACCAGTCACACAGAAAACATGTGCGAAAAATTATACTCTTGTCCCATGCGACAATGCAGATAAGAAGTTACAATACCTGTATGGCAGTGTGGGTAATAGGTTACACTACACACACATGATGTCTGTGTGGGTGTGAACATAGAGGAGTCACACGGCAATGTAACTATCAAATAAAATTTCATGTTATTTCACGTAGAATAGTCGAGGGAATCCACACAATTAGAAAAAAGAGAAAACTAGGAATTCGGCTTGCAAAATTCACTGGTCAAGGGTAAAAACAATAAGGTAATGATCCTACAAGATCCCCAAATTAGTTAATAAACTAAAATACAACCTAAAGAGGTGAAAATTTAAAAGAAAATGCAAAGTGGATTCACCATTGTTGTTGTGGGAAAAATTACCCAAGTATGGGAAATCCTCCCTTCTCTTATAGGTTGCAAGCAAGGAAACAATGTGAGTTGATGGTTACTAAGTCCAATAAACAATATTGAAGATATTAAACAAATAACAACACATACAATGATTACTTGGGATATAAAACTTGCATAAATGAGGTTAAAAAACAACAAAGAGATGAGCTTCAACCAAATTTTTATGTCTCATGGAAAATCTTGAATATAATGGTGTCACCTAGGAGAATGTTGCTTAAATTGTAGCCAATACTCCCTTTTGGAGGGTCCTTTGATCTCTCTCTAATTGCTTACTAACTAACATGGGATGATGAAGGAAAAGGATTGATTCTTGAGGAAGAAGCTAAGTGAGCTTGGAATGTCAGTGATGATAAGAATGAGGTTCAAAGATGACTCTTTGAAGCTAATTCTTGCATCATAAATGTGCTCTTGATTTCTCCTTATGGAATGCATGCTCATGGATTATTTTTATATGCCAAATGGAGGTGCACAAACAACTAGTACTTCATGTGAATGATCCTTCTCATGGAATGAATTCAAGGTACAAGTATGGGGCTATTGAGTTCCCAAGAATGTGACGGAAGATAATTTGAATTTGATCTATAAACTACCGTGGATATTCCACTAGAACAGTTCATCGCAACAGATCTTACAACTTAATTCATTGTGTTAGCTCAATTCCACATAATGATAAATAAACTGGAATTGAAAGGAAAATAACTAGAGAAAAATAACACAGCCACAAAAATAACACAAGATATATCTTGGGAAAACCCCAACCATAAGTGAGGACTATGCCTTGCTCTTTTCTTCTCCAATATGTAATGTAAATACAAAGAAAGTGGTAATCACTATGGAGTTACCTCTAACATTGTGGAAAACATGGCTACTACAAAATATCCTACTTCCTCTATTATTCTCTAATATACACTCCCTTAATATTGCACATCTATGGAAAAATACAATAACATCATCAGAATCAAACCCTTTTCCTCCTAACGACTTGATATTCAACATAGATCGATAGTCGTCTAGGGTTGGTTTTAGGTTTTGTACATGCCTCAACTCTTGATTAGCGTTAGGGTTTTGGAACTTCAAGAATGTTCTTGAAAGTCCACATGTGACTAGATCCACATGCGTGGGACATGAGAGCTAACATGGAATCCACTCAATATTATGGGGGTGAACTAGATAGGTCAACTTGATGGAAGCGTAACTTCCTCATAAAGAATCCGATTGAGGCGATTCTTGAAGTGTTGGAAAGGTCTCAGAGTGAAGAATAGCCTCAAGGGATTGTGAGATATGCTCACAAAATTTTTACCATAGAAAACATCATTTAATCCCTAAAATAGGCCTTAGAAGGTTTTGGACCTCAAATATACAACGTAAGACCTGCCCCTAAAATGGTCCCTACGAGCCAATTCATCATTTTTCCACCCAGAAAGCAACAAAAGAAATGACAAATTATATATTCATCCAATTTGGATCATATATCCCCATTTTGGGAGGATTTTGGTCCCCAAAATATTTTACTAAATGAGGGGAGGAAAATTTTATTCTAACTTCTCCCTAGATTACCATTTATCCTTGCCTAGAAATTTTCCATTCAACCCAATCTTCCAAAGGTAATGCTAACCCTATCTAGCAGTTTTGTACTTTTCTTTTCTGAAAACCTATTTATTCTTCCAACTCTTCTTGAGCATCAAGTGTTAAGTCCTCTATGGTAGGTAGGACCTGCTCCTCCTCCTAATCCAACATGGAAGTCTCATAGAGTTTCAAATTTCCCACATTCACTACTAAGTAAATACACATGTACGGGGGTAAGATTGAGTCTATATGAATTATCTCCCATCTTCTCCAATACCTCAAGAGGACCATACCAAAAAACCTTGATATTCTCACTAGTACCCCATAGTATTTCCTTGTTCAATTATAACCAAACTCTATCCCCCACTTTGAATGATTTCTCAACCCTATGTTGGTCATGTTTGGCCTTGTACTTTTTAGTGAGTTCTTCAATGTCTCTTGTACTTGAAAATGAATTTTCCTGATCTTATCAATGAATTTTCCTTCTCTTAACTCTTCACCTAACATGTCTTCCCTCACTCTCCCCTTGTTTTCCATATATGACCTCTAGAGGTGAAGGTGGCAGATATCCAAAATAAGTTTCAAAAGGGCACCTACTAATGGAAGTGTGGACTACTTTATTATAAGAATGTTGGATATAGATCATATTTTCATCCCAAGTATTTGGATGTTTCTAATTGTAACCCCTTCAAATATGCAATAAAGTCCTATTGACTACTTAAGTATTCCCATCTATTTGTGGATGGAATGTTGTAGATCTCTTTAACTTAGTGTCCATCTTCTCCCAAAGTGTAGTCCAAAAGGAACTAACAAATTTGGTATCCCTATTTGAAATGATGCTCCTTGATATCCCAAAGTGCACCCAGACCTTATCAAAGAACATGTGTGCTTCTTCTTGTCCTTTAATGGTATTTTTACAAGGCATAAGAATGCACATTTTGTTGGAATATCAAGTAATACTAAGAGGGGGGGTGAATCAGTATTAGGCTATCTTTTTAAATTTTTATAACTTTAAAACATAATCAACAATGAAGACAGAACACACAATATTATCATGGAATCCCAATTGGGAAAACCACCAATACTTTCTATTACTACAAAATTATATTTACAAATAGTTTGCAAGCACCAACTTGCTGGATGCACCAACACCTAAATTTTTTAGCAACGACTGAAGGATGCACCAACACCTTGTTTACCAGAAACAACTAGAAGGAGGCTATGACCCCCTACAAGCTTGCATGCTGTCCTTGCACCTCCCAACCACCCTTATTTGATCTTATCAAATTTCCATAACTTCTTATTTCTTCAATTCTGTCACTAGTTATTCTTCATTTTCTTGGTCTTTTTCTTTTCTTGTTGCTACATCGATTTGGACTGCAGAGATGTCTTACTTCCAATTCAAGTATTTGTTTATATATATTTAACATCATATATCTCATCCTTTTATAGTCGCATCTCTTCATTCTGGAACCTTATGTCTTTTCACAATCACACCCTTTCACTAAAGTAATTAACTCTGCTTTAATTTTTACAATCACACCTTTTTATTAATCATAACTCTTCAAATATTAACTTCTGCATTTTTCAGATTTCATTGCATTCATGAGCTTCTTCTCTTTATTATGTACTAAGGATTTTTCTGGAGATGCCTGAATCAGCTTGCCCGCCATACTTTAAAATACCTCTTTGCGGGCTTAATATAAGCTTTGTGCGGACATATCATTTAATGCCTTTGCGGGCATATATAAACCCCTCTGCGGGCATATATTATTTCCTTGTGCGGGAATATATTAATATATGCCATGTGCGGGCATATTTAAAGCCCCTTCTGGGCATATCCCACGCCCCTTGCAGGCATATCCATACACTGTGTAGACATGATTTTTCTTCAACTTGGAAGGTCCATTTCTCACATGTGTGACCACCAGAGGGAAAACCGAGAATATGAATGGATGGAAAATTCAACAAAGAATAGATCCATATCATTTGTTGAATTTATTGACACAAAGAGAGCATCTGGCATGCATTTGCAAATGGCCTCTTAAACCGTTGAATTAACACTTAGACAATTTTATAAAACCCTAATTCAACATGAGGTGATGTTTATTTTCACCAATATTGAAAAAATGAAGCATCCGCAACATGGGGTACATCATGCAGATTCCATCCATGTCAATTCCATCCTCTGCAACCTCATCCTCTCTCCTTGGCGGGAATTTTACTGGTTCAATGTAAATCATGCTAGAGCGCATTTTTGGCAAGCCAATATCTTCACCCTCAATGATTGTTTTTGGAAAACTAATCATATGGTTGGTTGCACAAACCAACAATCTACATTCCTATATCCTCGGAATTAATTAATCAATCAAATACAGAATGTGGCGGGCATTTTAGTGAGGCTACTTAGGCAGTTTTACAGGAAGATTTTATACTTAGCCAAATCCTTCAATTTTCAAGGTGAATTTTTATTTCACCAAAACAATGAAACTATGATACCAAAAAATAGTATCCATCTAACTGAGCTGATCACAATTGGTTTCACCTTCATATTCATCATCCTCTAACCTGGGTGGGCGTTTTATTGAACTGGATTCCCAACCGGTACAACAACCTGAACCCTTGTTTTGGAAGATCTGTATCTTTCTACTCAAACACTCTTAAAGCAAACTGAGACCATGGTCAGATGCACAATTCAACAAGCTACAGCTTGAAACTTTTAGATATTTTTTATCATTAACCTATGAGATATGGCAGGAATTTTCCTAGAGCAACTTAGACTAATTTTCCAATACTTAATCAATTTCCAGAGTTTCACCAAACTGTCAAACCTTTATATAATGATGTCAAATTGTAACAATGACATCATGAAGGTACTAGAACACCATCAAATGGATTTTCACACTCATCACACATTCAACATCATCATATATTCCATATCATCATATCCTTTGTCATTAATGAATACTTTTGGCATCAATGACAATTATACTCAACATTCTCCCCCTTTGTCATTGATGATAATGACTTCAATTTTTTTCTCCCCCTTTTTGACATTAATGAAAAATATTCATAAATCTCCTCCTATCATGATTTCTCCCCCTGTCAACTATGTCCCTTTTGTGACAGGGTTACATTCTTCATTTTATCTTAATGAAGAGAGATAATTCCCAGTTTTTGCCTAGGATAGGAAAATGAATTTCTAGGCAGTGGTTTAGTGAAAATATCAACTATTTGTTCCTTTGTATCAACATACTCCAGTTTGACAACCTTTCGTGACACTTGCTCTCTTAAACAATGATATTTGATTGGAATATGTTTTGTCTTTGAGTGCATAACAATATTTTTGGATATGTTTATAATATTTGTATTGTCACAATGTATGGCAATGGGATCCTCATATTTTACAAGTAAATATTCCAAGGTTTGTTTCATCCAAATGAATTGTGTACAACATGATGTAGTAGAAATATACTTGGCTTCTGCTGTAGATAGTGAAATGGAAGACTGTTTTTGCTTATTCATGACACCAAGCAATCTCCTAAGTACAATGTTGCTCCACTAGTGCTTTTTCTGTCATTAATATGTCCTTCCCAATCTGCACCAGTGGATTCCCTTAGAGTGAAGTTATTTCTTTTTGGATACCATAATCCATAATCCATAGTACCTTTTAGATATCTCAGAATTCTTTTTACTGCCGCCACATGTGTTTCTTTTGGGGCTAATTGGAATCTAGCAACCAAACCTACAACCTGCATTACATTTGGTCTTGTAGTTGTTACATATAATAAACTACCAATCATTGACCTGTACATTGTATGATCTACTTCTAAGGATTCATTATCCTTAGTCAATTTACAACCAATGACCATAGGAGTACTAACAGGTTTGGATTCTTCCATTATGAACTTCTTCAACATCTCTTTGATATACTTAGTTTGAGAGATGAATATCCCTTTTTTTGATTGAGATATTTGTAAACCAAGAAAGAATGTTAGTTCCCCAACATTGACCTTTCAAATTCCTTCTTCATTTCTGAAGCAAAGTTTACACTCAGAATTTGTAGATCACTTCCAAATATGATATTGTCTACGTAGACTACAACAATGATCATATTTTTGTTTTCAAATTTTATGTATAGATTACTGTCGGTGGCTCTTCTTTTATATCCTTGCTGCTTTAAATACTTGTTAAGTCTTGAGAACCATGCTATTGGAGCTTGTTTAAGACCATAAAGTGCCTTCTTGAGTTTGCAAACATAATCTCTATTTTTTCATAAGAGAAAACCTTCATGATGCTCAACATATACTTCTTCTTCTTCAATTTTTCCAATAAGAAATGCATAATTTACATCCATTTGATACACTTTAAAGTTCTTGTAGCACGCAAAAGCTAAAAAGATCCTAATGGCTTCAAGTCTTTCCACAGGTGCAAAAGTTTCTTCAAAATAAACACCTTCTACTTGAGAATATCCCTTGCATACTAATCTGGCCTTGTTCCTTATCACATGACCATCCTCATTGAACGTGTTTTTAAAGATCCATTTGGTTCCAATAACATTCATGTCCTTAGGTCTTGGAACAAGTTCCCAAGTTTGGCTCTTCTCTATTTGATCAAGTTCATCATTCATAGCTTTGATCCAATCCTCAATTTTGCAAGCTTCTTTAAAGGTTTTGGGTTCTACTATCGAAATAAATGCGTGTTCTTCGTCATAAAACAATTTTCTCCTTGTTTGAACTCCTGAATTTTTGTTACCAATTATTTGACTTTCAGGATGATTCTTTTGAACTCATATGGATGGTGTTTTTGTGTCTGATCTGGGGGAGTCTTCATTCTCTACTTTCTCTTATTCTTCTTCCAAACCTTCTTTTCCTTATTTCCTTGAGATTTTGTGGTGTCATTCTTCATAGGAATCGCTAGTTTACAATTTCTAGCTATGTGTCCTAGGTTACCACATTTGTAACATTCTATACTATAATTATGTAGAGGAGCAAAGGAGTTATAGATTCTTCCTTTAGGATTGCTTCTAGTGACATTCTTCTTATACAATAGAGATTGTGATGTAATGTCTTTCCCAATAGGAGCATTTAGTTTACAATTTTTTACTATATGTCCAAAATTGTTACAAGCATAACAATTTCCCAAAAAGAGTTGTCGATGTCTGCTTGGCACATTATATGTCTTGCTTTCATTTTGAGAGTGAGCTAATTTTTGAATGTATTCCTTTACAACTGATTTCATAAGTGCATCAGTATAACTTCTTTTATTTCCTTCTTTATTTATGAAAGAGGATTGTTCTGACTTCTTTCCTATGTCATAACCTAGTCCAGATTTATTACCGAATGATCTTTTACAAATTAGGATGTCATCTACAGTTTTTGAGTTGCTCTTAAATTTTGATTGAAAGGATTCTTCATCAGTCTTCTTTCTATGCAAGATCATTTCAGCTTCGAACTTTTCTAATTCTTCCTCTTGTTTCTTGAGCTACTGTTCTAGATTGCTTTCAACTTTTTCGGCTTCTTGAATCTGATTTTTTAAGTCAACAATGATTCTTTCTCCATCATTGTTTTTCTCCTCAAATTTTGTCATATGACTTTTTAGTTTTTTGTACATATTTTTATACTTTCCTAATTCTTCAAGAGCACTTACAAGTTATGCTTCAATATCTATCACACCTTCTACCTCTTCTTCGGAGATTTTATCTTCTATTCCCATGAATAGAACTTCTACTTCTTCATCTTCACTCGACTTATTTGAGCAGCTATCATCCATGGAGTAAAAGGTCTTCTTTTTGTTTTTCTTAAAAAACTTTTTGTTCTTCTTGAAGTTGTCAGGGCACTCATCATCATCTTCTTGTTTGGGATAAGGGCATTTGGAAGCAAAGTGACCAATTCCCCCAAAGTTAAAATATTTTAAGGGCAATTTCCCTTTGAACCTTCCAATACCTCTCTTAATATTTTTAATAAGAAGTGCTTCTTCATCATCAGAGTCTTCTGATTGAAACTTCGTTTTAGATTTCTTATCTAATTTCAATGCTTTAAAAGCTGCTTCCTTCTTTTGAGAATTGTCTTGCCCAATCCTCATTTCATAAGCTTTGAGAATTCCATATAGTTCTTCCATGGTGAGTTTGTCAAGATTTTCTCTATCTTCTAGTGTGGAAATATTAGGATTGTAAATCACTGGAAGTGATATTAGTACTTTTTCAACTATTGCTTTTCTTCCAATTCTTCTCCTAGTCCTTGAATTGCATTTACAATTTCATCAATTCTCTCAAAGTATTCTGAAATGTTTTCTTCTTCCTTCATTTTTAGACTTTCAAATTGGGTTTTAGAAGTTTGGAGTTTTGCCATTTTTACCTTGGTGTCTCCTTCACAGATAGTCTGCAATTTGTCCCAGATCTCCTTCGCTATTTTGCAATGCATCACTTTGGAAAAGACTGTTCTGGCTAATCCAACCAAGATTGCATTAACAACTTTGGCATTGCTTCCAAATTTTTTTATTCCTTCAAGATCTGTGGGAGGGGTTTTGGAATATGTGTACCATGTTTCTATAGACATCCAAACATCTAATCCAATAGACATTATATAGCTTCTCATCCTAATGCTCCAGAACGCATAATATTCTCCATTGAATATTGGAACCTTGGAGGACATTTTCACTCTCTTGATCCATAGTGATAAAAAAAAATTATCTTCAAGTGTTTTAAACTTTTAGTGAAGAACCTACTCTGATACCAATTGTTGGAATATCAAGTAATACTGAGAGGGGGGGTGAATCAGTATTAGGCTATCTTTTTAAAATTTTATCACTTTAAAACAGAATCAACAATGAAGACATAACACACAATATTATCATGGAATCCCAATTGGGAAAACCACCAATAATTTCTATTACTGCAAAATTATATTTACAAATAGTTTGCAAGAACCAATTTGTTGGATGCACCAACACTCAAATTTTTCAGCAATGACTGAAGGATGCACCAACACCCTGTTTACCAGCAACAACTAGAAGGAGGCTATGACCCCCTACAGGCTTGCAGCCTGTCCTTGCACCTCCCAACCACCCTTATTTGATTTTATCAAATTTCCACATCTTCTTATTTCTTCAGTTCTGTCACTGGTTATTCTTTATTTCTTGGTCTCTTCCTTTTCTTGCTGGTACATCGATCTGGACTGCAGAGATGTCTTACTTCCAATTCAAGTATCTATTTATATATATTTAACATCATGTATCTCATCCTTTTACAGTCGCGTCTCCTCATTCTGGAACCTTATGTCTTTTCACAATCGCGCCCTTTCACTAAAGTGATTAACTCTACTTTAATTTGTACAATCACACCTTTTTATTAATCATAACTCTTCAAATATTAACTTCTGCATTTTTCAGATTTTCATTGCATTCATGAGCTTCTTCTCTTTATTATGCACTAAGGATTTTTCTGGAGATGCTTGAATCATCTTTCTCGCCATACTTTAAAATACCTCTTTGCGGGCTTAATATAAGCTCTGTGTGGGCATATCATTTAATTCCTTTGTGGGCATTTATAAACCCCTGTGCAGGCATATAATATTAATGCCTTGTGCGGGCATATATTAATATATTCCTTTTGCGGGCATATCCATACACTGCGTAGACATGATTTTTATTTAATTTGGCAGGTCCATTTCTCACACATGTGACCGCCAGAGGGAAAACTGAGAATATGAATGGATGTAAAATTCAAAAAAGAACAGATCCATATCATTTGTTGAATTTATTGACACAAAGAGAGCATTTAGCTTGCATTTCAAAATGGCCTCTTAAACCGTCAATTTAACACTTAGACAATTTTATCAAACCCTAAGTCAACATGAGGTGATTTTTATTTTCACCAATATTGGAAATATGAAGCATCCATAGCATGGGGGACATCATGCAGATTCCATCCATGTCAATTCCATCCTCTGCAACCTTATCCTCTCTCCTTCGCGAGCATTTTACTGGGACAGTGTAAATCATGCCAGAGGGCATTTTTGGCACACCAATATCTTCACCCTCAATGATTGTTTTTGGAAAAATAATCATATGGTTGGATGAAAAAACCAAAAATATGCATTCTTATATCCTCAAAATTAATTAATCAATCAAATACAAAAGGTGGAGGGCATTTTCCTAAGGCTACTTAGGAAAATTTACTAGAAGAGTTTATACTTAGCCAAATCCTTCAATTTTCAAGGTGAATTTTTATTTCACCAAAACACTAAAAATATGATACCAAACAATAGTATCCATATAAATGATCTCATCACAATTGGTTTCACCTTCATATTCATCATCCTATGACCTGGGCGGGCATTTTATTGAATTGGGTTCCCAACCAGTAAAACAACCTGAACCCTTGTTTTGGCAGACCTGTATCTTTCTCCTCAAACACTCTTAAAGCAAACTGAAACCATGGTCATATGCACAAGTCAAAAATCTACATTTTGACACTCTTAGATAATTTTTATCATTAACCTATGAGATATGGAGGGCATTTTCCTAGAGCAACTTAGACTAATTTTCCAATACTTAATCAATTTCCAAAGTTTCACCAAACTGTCAAACCTTTATATAATGATGTCAAATTGTAACAATGACATCATGAAGGTACTAGAACACCATTAGATGGATTTGCACACTCATCAAACATGCCACATCATCATATATTCCATATCATCATATCCTTTGTCATTAATGAATACTTTTGGCATCAATGACAATTATACTCAACACATTTTGCTAAATGTTTCAACTAACACAAATAAATATTCATGTCCCTTCCTAGTGGTCGGTAACCCGCCCACAAAATCCATGGAAATGATTTCCCAAGGATGAATGGGTACAGGTAAGGGATAGTATAGACCTTGCTTTCTATTATTGATCTTGTTGGTACAACAAAGTATGCATCCTCTAAGATATAGTGCTACATCTTCTTGCACATTGGGATAATACACATACCTCCGTAAGTTAACAAATGTCTTCCCAATGCCAAAATTCCTTGCAACATTGGAGGTGTCTCTCTCTCATATAGGATAAATTATTTCACCTTTATGAATGCAAAGCTGGTCTAGATTGTAGAGTAACCCATACTAGAGATGAAAGTCATCCTTAATATCACCTTCTTTTGTATGAAATTGGCCATGTAGCTTTTAAAATACCTCCTTGAAGTCCTCATATTCTATGTATCTCTCTTTGTATGCATCATGGGTAAAAGGTTCCATGTGCATAAGGGTCCCCAAAAATTTCATATTGGATGTGGGTGGCCTTGAAAGAATGTCTAGCAAATTATTAGTGTTTCTCTTCTTATACTTGATGACTAGATGAAACTGTTTCAAAAAAAACATCCACTTGTGATGCCTGGTTCGTTGTTGCTTACTTTGGGCCTACTAATACTATAATCGTTGGTGATGTATGTGAATATGGCTTCCTTTCCCATTAGATAGTGCTTTCACTTCTGAACAGCTTGAACCAAGGCATAGAGTTCCTTATCATATGTAGGGTATTTTAGGTCTCCCCCATGAAACATTTCAGAATGATAACATACTAGCTTACCTCCTTGCATCAAAAGTGCTCCCATGGAATATCCACTTGCATCTATCTCCACTTCAAAAGGATTTTGCAAGTTAGGAAATATGAGAACTGGTGCTTGAATAATATTTCTTTTTATCTTATCAAAATATTTCTATTTATTATTTCCCCACTGGAAACTCTTACTTCTCATTGTTATGGTTCGGAGTGGTGTAGCCACCATTGAAAAAGAAGCGATAAACTTCCATAGGTATTGTGTCACCCCAACAAAGCTCCTAAATTCAATGACATTAGCAGTAACTAGCCATATTATAATGCATTCCATCTTTGCAGGGTCTATCTTGAGTTCCCCTCCACCAATCACATACCCAAAATACACCAATGACTACTAAGCAAACTCACATTTATTGATATTAGACAATAGTTGTTATTTTTCAGAGTCTCTAACACATGCTTGAGATGTGAAATGTGGTCCTCCCAAGTAGCGAAACTAATATATCATCCAAATACACTATAACAAACAAATCTAAATATGAGTGTAAATCATGACCAACCATTCATACAAACATTGCCTTGTCTTAAAGGAAATCTTCTAGTCATATTCCTCTTTGAAACATACCTGGCGATATCCTAACTTGAGATCCAACTTGGTGAAGTACTTGGCATGATGTAACTGGTATAACAAGTCATTAATCCTAGGAATAGGGTATTGATTCTTAAGTGTAATCTTGTTCAAATATTTGTGGTCGATCCACATCCTCCAAGTCCCATCCTTCTTGGGTATGATGATGACAAGTGACCCACAATGTGAGGTGTTTTGTTGAATCACTCTCTCATTTAGAAACTATTGCAATTGCTTCTTCACTTCATCTGCTTCTAGAATAGAATATCTATACAACCCAATATTTGGTAATGGGGAGTCAATCACAATTGTATCTCATGCCATACTTCCCTATTGGGTGGTATCCATTTAAGCTACTAGAACACTCCTATGTATGCTTGTATAAAGTCCTCCAATTGATGTTTTATCTCTTTGGTACATCCCCCCAAGGATTCATTTATTGTTACTGATTCCTCACCCGACTAATTCTTGTGTAAGAAAAGAAAAAATATTTCTTACTTGCACTAATCAACACTTTGTCTTGGTTGGTGCTTACCAATGATATATTTAATTTACCTTTCACTAATACAAAATGAGAAATTAATGACTAAAAAATGACTAAAATTTGACTATAAACGATTATTTTTGAGTCGGTGACTAATAGTATCTAATTTCCACTGTCTTATCTCTAGTCGTATTTCACTGGTCATTAATTGGTTGACTTATTAGTCATTGATTTAGTCATTGATAGTCACTGATTAAGTCATTGATTTAGGCATTGATACTCACTGATTTAGTCATTGATACTCACTGATTTAGTCACTGATTTAGTCATTGATTGTCACAATTAATGACCAAATATACGACTAAATAAACTACTAGATGATAACATATTAATGACTAATCTAAATACGACTAAACGTTAGCCACGCTATAAGATATTGGAAACTAACTACTAATAGTCGTATATATGCATATTTAGTCGCTTTTTTAGTCACTAATTTATGATAGGGTACGAAGGAATCGAACCACCAATCTCCTGCCTATAATTAGGCAGGTGCTCTACCATTGAGCTAGCACCCTTTAAGAAGTTTTTATTGCTTGACAATGATGATATTCAAACAAATTTTGCATCATTCAATCATACAAAATAATAATTACCAAGTTACTATAGATCCATAATGGCTTACCATGCACTAGTCCTTCAAGTTCTTCAACCACTTTTATTAAGTATCAAAATATATATTTGCACTTAATAAATGCAATTGAAAGACTTGAAGGACTAGTGCATGGTAAGCCATTATGGATCTATATTAACTTATTAATCATTATTTTGTATGCTTGAATGATGCAAAATGCAAAAATCCCAGAAATTTATAGGAATGACAAGCATGCATCCATTGTTAAACTATATACCGAGTCATCTAGAGTCATGCCAAGATATCTGAATTTGACTGAAAATTCATAAGTAACTTGAACATAATGGTGGATGATGCCATGGAAAGGAGAATTTCGGTTTATATAGAAGCAAAGAATGAGCAAATAGTGTCCCAAAATTATCTTCCTACAATGTGGGCCAAGCCACCATCCCCTGTAAAATGAACACATATGCATGGTTCTCTCAGGTTCCATGAACATATTACACAACCTTCAAATAGTTTCAATCATATTTGGATGTTCATCTTAACTTCAAAGGACCAAAATGCTAACTTAAAGAGGTTAATTCTACTATGATAACCCTAGTTATATCAATACATTGAACACTCCCAAGTACTCAGCACAAATACTAATATCTAATCATCAAGAATATGCCAAAATCTACAACATAATAAAAAACTTAATGTTCTTGCTGACAGACGCCTCCATCAGCTATGAACCATCTCATTCGTGGAGGATGCAAAGTTAAAACAAGTACTCAGTACAAATTTAAACTTCTCTGTCTCAACCTCATTCTTTTCTCCCTCGTCCTCCTTGTTACAGTAAAAAGGATTTCCCCAATATCTTCTTGAAAATATTTAACAAAGTAAGAAAGTTAATAAAAATACTACAAATACTCATACCAAAAATATTTAGTGACGAGTACCTCTTCCCATTCTAAATCATTATCATTATCGTAGTCCAAAGAAGATTCCTTCTTGAAAGGATTTCGAGGCCCAATGCCATCACTCATCAAAAACAAAGAGTTAGAAACAACTTTCCCTCTTGGATACTACAGGATTAAGAATCCATGATCTTCAAGGTGTTTCAGATGTTCCTCATCATGGTTTATCAAAGTTAAAACACTACTTGATTCCTTGATAATTAATTGACTTGAAATTATGCAAAGTATATTCACCTTTTCTTTGAGAAGGTTCCATAATAAGCAGGTCTATCGATGTGATCAAACTGCAAAATATTTCTCCTCTTATTGTGAAGCCTATTTTCTCTATGTGCAATGTTATTCCCATTATTGCAAGGAAAATTTTCACTCAAAACTTCTTCCTAGTCATTTAAAAGGATCTTCGACATGAACTCATGATCTTGAGCCTCACTATAAGTCCATTTTTTGTTTGTAGAGGATTGCACTTTTGGCAGGGCTACAACTTTAGTAGATTCCCCTACAATGGAAGTTCATTGAACAATATGCAACCTTGGGTCTACACCGGATACCCCATCTTAGATTCCTTTGTGCATTAATGTGCCAATTAATATGGCACCAAGCTTCCATATGTGACCTGAGTACATCACAAAATCAAATCCAATATTCAACTCAAAGTACTTAGAATCTAGAAATAACACAACATATTCATGTCACATTTAGACATTTATCAAAAGCTAGAACAACAACCTTATAACATCCCACATATCTGTCTATGCTGCTTGCAGTAGCATTTGATCCATTGACATCATAACACCACTGCAAATATATGCATTTTCCTGCAAAGAATTATGAATCGTTTCATCCAATATAGCGGGCATTGTTTGAGTGTTAGGTGTGTCTTTTTTAAGAAATCGGTCCAGCAATGTGGGTTGTTTTTGTATTGCAAGTTACTTTTTCATCTCAACTTTTTCCTTTTGACGTCATTTCTGTTCTTTTTTTGTCTCCTCTTGCTGTCATTTCTTTTTCTTCTCTCAATTCAAGGAAACTAAAGATGGTAGCAACTGTATATGGTACCATTATGGAATACAGAGTACAAGTGTTTCCCTATTGGAATGATATAAATTTTAAATTGGAAAAGAGGTTTCATGTTTGAATTTGAGAGTTTAACTGTAATTTTAAGACATGTATTAATGTATTCAGGTGATTTAGTGTCACAATGGACAAAAAATTGAAGCCTCTAATTAGACTGGCCATTTCCATAACCTTTAAAACTGCCATGGTGGTACCTCCTCCCCTTGGGGTTTATCTAGCCAATTCCAAGAGTGACATCCCTCCATTGTCAGAAGTTATTAATGAATTTATGGTTATTATTTTCCCGATCAAAGGTCTAGGACCAACTATATCTACCACTTGATATAGTTGTAAGCAAACTTCAATTAAAATCTACCCTCAATGAATCCATTATCATCTCGAAATGATTAATGTCAAATTAGTAAAGCATAAAATTGATGGAAGGAAGACAATAATAGTGGCACTGGGAGACCTGGAAAGTTACACAAAGGATAGCTAGAGGATAAAGTTATTGCAGTAAAGCACAGCTCTAGACCATTAACAAACCCGTGGAGCTCGACCACAAAAAATAGGTACTCAGATATCTTGAAATCGAAATGGAGGTTGAAAATTTGGGCTCCATCAGAGACAAAAATGTGAATTGATGTAGATAGATTGTTGCTAGGGTTATTAATGCTACCACAACACGTGTTTGAAGAAAATTATCCACTTATCATGTGGTTACATGAATTTTAAGATTCCTAAAACTATTAACATAAACACTTTTGTTGGACTGACAGGTCCTTCTCTCTATGTTTACATTTACACCACTACAGTATAAAACAAAAGATGCATTCCAAATTTTGCTCATCATACTTACAGGCTCATTTCTCTATTGCAGAAAAACTATGAATTCAATCTAGGAACATACTCAGATTCATTAAACCTCAGAACTTTCTGAATCTGAACCTTGACTTCACTAAAAGAAAAGGTATGCTTATAGGATTAAATACTTGTAACTAAAATTCAGAACTCTCACTTTGAAGTATTGAGCCCACTATGTTTTATCCTTCAAATGCTTACCTTCAATTATTTCAAATTTCAATGTTCCTGCCACAATAGTTGATGATCAAGTTTATCAAAATGACGGAATCACTTTGTAAAATGTGAAACACATTTCTTTTAGATATTTTGAAATCAAATAAGAGAAGCACTGTGGAAAATACAAATAATATAACTTGTCATTGCAATATGGGAATAGGACAACCATGAACAAGTACCAATATCTTGTCATATAAATGCAAAAGAAGAATACTCATGATTCTTATGACAATGATCATTACATACATTTAAACAATTTCAAAATCAGTAATTTCACTTGCCACACACCATAAGAACTTAACCATGTTTAATGCACATAACAACAATTTAGGGAAAATAGATAAGCCAAGGTAACCCATTTTATTTCTAATAGAAGATAGACTCTATCAAGATATATACACACACTAGGGACATATGCCAACCATAAATAAGTGGGTGTATCCATGACTGATAAGTATGCATGAAAGAGACATGTAGTAACCATCCAGACAAGTCATGTGCAGGACCATGCTGGAGAAAATACTAAAGTCTAAAATGAATGGCATATGACATTTATATATGAATTAGAACCATTTAGAGGAATAGGGAACCTCTCTGTATATGGAAGATTCTTGTGTCGCAGGGCCAAGTAGTACAATACCCATCCATTTTGTGAAACCAAAGACATCCAAAACACATCGTAAAATATCACAAGGTTAACCTAATCATCCACTCAGATAGATGATGGAAAGTACAGTAAGAAATGCTAAGAGAATTCAATGCAAAGCATGTAATCCAGGGCTAAAAAAATGTTAGATTAGTCTATATAGTGTCTTTCATCCATACAAACATAGAGAATAATGTACTGTGATGACCATGAGATTAATATAACGTTGTAGAGTACATTGGGAAGTGGTCTAGTAGTAACTTGGATGGTTTTTGTGACAATGACCCAGGTTCAAATTCTGGTGGGTATGCTCATTGCTTGTGTGGGTTTTGTTAGATGTGGCTATTAATTATATTTCATATTGTTGACATAGTCTGTAGGAAGATTATTGTATGGCATTAGTAAGGTACCAACAAACCCTACACTTCACTTAAGTGTGCGAGGGTGGGTCGAGCTTATTTTTGGGTTTAGTCCATAAAAAGCAGGCTCCCTTTAAAAAAAACATAATGCTGAAGAAGAGACACTACCAAATTACAAACTAACTTTTGACTAGTGTTTCTAGGAAGGATTGCAAAGAAACATAAAACAAACATAAGAGAATGAGATCATCAAAATTGAAAGAATAAGAAATAATTGAATTTTTAATACACCGATTGGATTACCTTAGAGTCATCCTTGAGATATGTTTTGCTTCTAACCACAAAGGTAGAACCACTAGGATCATCTGAGCAATCTGAATCAGTCTTACTCTTTCCAATGTGCAAGGAGCCTTTAAATTAATTTGTGTCTATATCAATAATAGGAGCAGTCAACACTAGTTTTGTTAGACACTGGTTTTGTTTTCATTCTAGTTACCTTTACCCCTGTGACACGACATGTCTTCTTCCACCCCAGGCTATAAGAGCACCTAACTTCTCTCAATGCACTTAAATCATCAAAAACTATATAAAAAAATACATCTATTGGATCCCACCATATGCATGTTCATGCTTGTATAATCCAATTTTTAAATAAGTCAATAAAAGGTTCTAAGAATTGTTATGATATCTAAAAGTCTATAAAGAAAATTGAATTTTGAAAATACCTACCAATAGGTTTAATAAGCCACTACCACACGATAAGTACAACGGTCTTACTGGAAGAGAACTTGTCCGACTAGAAACTGTATTCTTCGATTCGACAGGTTGCTCACAACCCACAATCACATTCTCAGTCCTCTCAACTTTATTGTTAGACTTTACAGTGGGTGACAGAGATATTTGCATAGAACATGGAAACCTCGCACACTATGACAATGTATGGCACATCACCAACTCTACTGAATCAACAATTTTTTTTTATGTTTCATTCTTCATTGTTCATCACTGACATCAAAATTTAGTTCAGGCATTTGAGGGGATCCTTTGGGAGTTTGAGGAAATCCTTTGTGCACTTATTTTTTTCATCTTTGCATCAAACCAGGTGAACCATCTGACTCTGATTTCCTTTGCAGTCTTGCTTTTCTACACCATCAATATGCAAACCTGCTTCAAAAGTATGTTGCAAGTCTTCTACTGGAAAATTATCTAAATTTACAATGTCAATGCTAACCCCCATATTATATGCATTAAAACCTTCTTCAATGGCATTGATTGTGGCACTTTGTGCATTAACATACATATCTTTCTTGCTGGCATTTGCATTGCTGGTTTTTCTTTCGTATACAATACAAAGCTCCTTTGGAAATTGAACTTGCAGTTTAGAATGCTCCTCAATGTTCAAATTACCACCTTCAAGAGACAAAGAACTACTCTGATTCTCATAATCATCCATTAAATAACTCACTTGAAAATTTGTATCTAGGACTTGTCAAACTATTATCAATAACCAAATATTGTCAATTAAAAACTGATCACAAGCTAAAAGAAAATTTAAGTTGATTTACCAAAAAATGGACAGACAAATTCAAAAATTACAGGAGACTTGCTAAATCCTATCTTACAAGCATAAAAATTAAGAGGTATTCTCTAAAAGATTAGAAGATCCCAAACAGTAGTTTGAGAAATGTAAAACTAGCAAGTACTCAAGGATGGGGACTCTAGCATCTATATTGAAATTTGAAACATAAAAACCGCTTGCAAACTTCAATGTCAAAATAATACATTAGATGATAAACTAAAAAAAAATTACATTGGTAAAGGAGAGAAAACAGTCACTTCAGCAAGGACAGTGATTTCTATGACATAGAATGGTCAACTGAACATTCTATACTATAACTGGATACCTTTTTTAGCACCGTTAGCCACACTATAGACATTGTAGGAAGTACAATATCAAGTGTCTCAAATAAAACCTTAGAATTATCGGATCGATGTTAATCATAAACACCATGTTGAGTTTTGATTGGTACGTAACCAAATTGTAGTTCAAAATGATCACCCCAGATGAGACCTAGGTATATATAAGCCTTGCATAGAACATACAATTTTTTTTTCTCAAACAACTAGAGTACTTTACCAGTAATTGTTTCAATAATTCCAACACCCTTTATGATCTATGAAGTTAAAAAATTTAAGTTCAACCCTAAATTTGGTCAATGAAACTGAAAATTACAGCCAATGTGAATAAACAACATAAAAGCAACTCCTATCACATTGGTAACATAGGGGCTTCCATCTTAAACCATGAGCAAAGCATCCCCAAGTATTAAGAGAAAATCATTACAGATAACGAGTCTCTTTATCAACATTCTAAATTATAACAAATGGGACAATGGCCAATGAATCTGTGGCATCTCTTATCTAGGAAGGCTAGCTAATATAACCAAAAGCAGTAATGCTCTAGAAATAATGGCATATGCAAAGAGCCATTCACAATTGTATTGCATACCATCCTAGATCCATCTTAACCCTAGAGCAATCATGCATCGAGAGGTATCAAATATTTCCAATTGCAAACCTTTTTGACAATGCAAAAACCTATGGTAAGATTTGCACCTCAAGGGATTTCATCCCTCTCAGAGATTGATAGATCTAGGATTATGATGGGTCTAAGCTGTCTATTATTAAAGTACATCAATTTGTTTCAATGTGAAAAACATATGTGACCTTAGCATTAAAATCACTCAGTGACTCGTGAAACATCTCCCCCATACTAGGATGTAGAATGAGCATCTAATATAGTATATTATTCATTTTTTAATGTGAAAGCTAGTGTGATATCAGCATTACACACACTCACTCATGACACATTTCCCTCATTTTGGGTTGTAGAATGCACCTCTTGACACAAAAATAGACAGGAATTTTAATGCAAAAAAAGTAGGGCGCATCCAATATCAAGGCTTATTGAAGAGTTGGAAAACCTATGCCAAAAGTTCAACTGCTAACATGCTGACTCTCTCAAATCGATTGTAATGGAATTTTTTTTTGACTTGATCCAGAATGAACAGGATTTTGAGCTGTAGGAGTCTTAGAGGGGATCACCCATAACAGCTGCCACAATGCCTGTAGAAGCATAAGGTTAAACTTTAAATCTACCTGATTTATGTAGTTTAATTTATAATGTGGAACACTCTCCCCACTGCTATAATGCCTTTCACTTGTATGTAAAAAGCATGCATATTGTAGCATTTCACGGTGCCAAGATTTTTAGAATTCTATATTAGTCATCACACAACATAACTGTATAGTTTCCAAAATCCTAAGATACAAGAATGCATAAAGACTATATGACTGTCCCTATCAGTTTATTGTTGCATAGTTGATACAAAGAATTTCTTCTTAACATGAAATCCAGTCAGTTCTCATTGTGAACACATCATGGCAATATAACATTTTGAACCTGTTATCACTCCAGGAAACTCTTCTAGGTTGCAACTCGAAGATGCCTGGTAACTTAATCTTATTCTCAATGATGGGTGAATAATTGGATCAAGATGGAATGACTAACTCACTGAATTCCTTACTCAAAAACAATCTAGGTATATTCAAATTGTGCAAGGCCTTCGAGAGATAGAATCAGATAATTGTGTATCAAATGGGACAGAAACTAATCACATCAACCAGATCATACATAAAGCAATCATATATGATGGGTCTAGAAATCAGTAAAATGACTTATGATCCTTTGCTCAATAATCAGACAATGAGATGACAGTCACCAATGGATTAATTAAACATAGATGAAGAACAATGTTCACTCATAAGCATAGAGAGAAAGAAAAAGAGGATCTGATAATATCAAAAGAAAGAAGCTTGCAGGCCGAATACATTAAGAAATGGTCTTTTCGCAAAATACAATAAGTCTAGTATCTACAAGTCGACCTCCCTTTCACTATTTTGATAATTGGCTTTATCACCTTAACAATATACAACTAAACTCCTTTAAAAAGGAATCGAATAGCTAAAATTAGCTTGTAGTCTAATCTATTGCAAGATCACAGGATCCAGATCCTATTTCTTAGGGAAACAAATTCTCATCCTAAGCTAGGTTTTTTACATCTGTTGTTGTTTGTTGGAGGATGACAAATGTCTTTTGAAGTCTTCAACCACAGCTGGGCATCGAATCATCTTCTTCATTAACCAAAAACAGAAATCAAATAGGACTTGACTTCTTGCTTCAACATCTGTCTCAAAAACATTCTGCCAATTCTGCGCTTTCAGTGGTAACACGTATAGAACAGAGTAGATTTTAGCTGCCGAAAGTCTGGGGATGAGATTTTTCATAATTAGTGGTATGTTTATCAAAATCAATCATGTGCCCTTTTATAACTTGAGTTTACACACAGCTCTCAATGGTCACAAGAAAGTTAACATTTAACTTCATAATAACGTAGACACGTTCCCATACTGAGTTTGTCTCTGGGGAAGTCAAGCGGGAGCAATAATTCCAGAGCTGCGATAAACACCTGTGCTTTATCCTCAAGACCTGGATATTTATTTATCAAACCCTTAAAACATATGTACAATGATTCTTCTTCCGTGGCTTTATCTTCATGTGATTCAATGCTTGGTATAGGTGCTTGTGCGCTTGACATGTCGAACTCTCCAAACTACCATGAAGAGGAAGAGCTTTCTGAGATACGCTTGTGTCTAAGGGTACATCATCCATTGTTTATTTGGGCCTGGATTTGGCGCAATAATTGTTCTTGTAATCCCACATTTCGAGCAACCTCTCTCACACCTGTTCTCGTCTCTTAGGCGCCTGGCAGCCTTTGCATACATCGGATCTCTCATATTTATTTCGATGAGTTTGAATGTAAAGTGAACTTGGCAGTTAGCACTGAGCTTTGTATTGGACTTTAGCTTGACTATGTATGAAGCTTCCAACTTGAATATTTATGTTTTTGCGTGGTGTTGCTAGTGTTGATTGCTGACATGTGTGTTGTATGACTGCAGGGACGTGGCTTATGAAGGATGGTTATCGCTTGAATCATGGCTTGAAAGTTTGGCTTAGGTTTTGGAATGCAGGTCAATGACACTGTTATAAGGATCTGAAGTAAATATAATCAATGGAAACTTAATGGGGAATTTGAAGGTATGATAATAGGGAAAATGAGCAAAAAGATTTGAAAATTTTAGCACAAAGATGCTAAAGACACTTAAAAATTTTGATGAGAAATTAGGTGCTAACAGAACCCAAAAACAAATTTCCCCAAGTTTCTTGGTTGTCGATCAAAGAAAGTTAAAAATGGACACTGAAAACAAATCCAAGATTGAGCAAAATCCATTAAATTCTTCCCTCAGGTGCAAATATCTTTTAAGCCATATGCGGTAAGCACAATTCCTATAACTAACGTTGTGTCCACTCAAATGTAGCATGCTACAATGTTAATTCAATTTTAAATTCATATCCTTCATAATTTCTTTCCCCTAGGAAACTTTTTATTTTTCAATGAACAAAATTGTTTATTTGTTACAAAATGTTTACAAGCACATCTAGGTCATCTATGCAATACCTATAGGTTCTTTGATCGCTTTTCAACATTTGCTAGTTCCCCTATTTTCATCATATAAATGAAAACTTCTTTTACAAAAAGGTTGAAGCCAACAGCTTTACTATTTACCCAGAACTGCTTACTTGACTGTAAAGACACAATACTATGGAAATAGGTTTCATATACAACAAAATACAGAGGAACCTGAAAACTACACATGCATATTGTGATAACTTAATTGTCGTGTGGGCTATGCCCCTTGAGCTGCTTGCTGTTGAGGACTAATTCAATAAATTCCCTAAGAAACTTTATCGCCAAAGCAATTTTCCTTGTTTTATAAATTACATGATCATTTTCCTCAAATAGTAATGAATCAACTATGTAGCCATTCTATGTGGGCACTATCACAGACTTGCCTTCCTCTATCCACTTTCATTTTTTCTAATATTGACTAATTCTTATGTATAATTTTAAGGGAATTGGGGATCACATTTTCCCTCAGTTTCACTCTCGAATGGTTGGAAGTATAATCATATCCAACTTGCAATATATTTATTGCCTCCATGTTTGCACAAGTAATAGGTATTGCAAGTCTGGTTATGAGTTGAAATAGTATTGCAACTCTGTAGCCAAGTCTCGTTATGAGTTGTAAAACAGTTAATCAAGCTGAAGCCATACATTTGCATCTGATTAGCCAACAATGTTTCTCAGATTTAGAAATTTGATGTGTTGGCGTGTTTTCAATAGAGCACCACTATATGAGGGGGTGGTTAATATTTTTTGAAAAACACTATAAAGAACCTCCCTTCCCTTGAATTTGCAGCAACACCCTTATTTTGATCTTGGTGGCATTTCAGTTCAATATCCAAACTTATGTCTTCGCCTAATACTTCAGTTGTTTGAGATACACTATCATCACCTTTATATTGATGTTTCTCAATTGAATGTTGAATATCTATTTCATATTTCACTGATTCAAAATTAGTGTCTTCTTCCCCATCTTGACTGACGTGAACAACTCCGTCAAATTGTGAATCATGTTCCTCATGATGACTATCATTGTCATATTTTTCTTCCATTTCAGACTGCTGGTCATCATCCCAATTTTTTTCATGTTCCACATATTTCCCTCTGTCATCCAGATCCATTCCAATCTCATCAACATCTCTACCATCAAAATCACCATAATCAACATGTTCATCTTCCAGTTCTTTCCTTGTATCTTCTTTAACCCAAGCCTTATTTCTATGTATTCTCCTTCTTAACCTTGATGCTCATTTTCATCCTATTCAACAATCTCCTTTTCCAGTATCTGAAATATTGTGAGTATCCAAAACAAGTTCATATTCATAATCATAACCATCAAACTTAGAGTCACCACCATAAGCAGTTTATGTGGCATCCTTTGCAGATTGTTTGTCCAATCCAAGCTCAGGGCTTCTAGGATTTTCCCTCATGGTTTTAATATCCTCCACATAAGCATCAACGACACAAATAGTTGCAACATTTGCATCATCAATAGTGCTTTCTTCATTGACAGATTTGATAAGATGTGGATCCCTTTTCATAGAATATGGGGAACTTGTCTGGCACAAGATCATGATTTTCATAAGTTGTTTCAAGACCACTTGAATTTCCCTTGCAACTAGTGCCTTCAATTGCTCCAAAATTATAATTTACAGGTTCCTTATATTGCTTACAATTAGTAGAGGACTTAGTTTTATCAAACATATCTACATTGTCAACAATCAGAGTATTATCTAACTGTCTTCCACTTTGCAAGGAAGGGTTTGTTTCCAAGAGGCAATCTAAAGGTTTCTCTATGAAATGTCTATAATCTTGGGCATCAACACAAGAAACATTAATAACTAATTCACAAGATTGTCCTGAAGGTGCCATGGAGAGGTTTAGCTCCCTTTCAGTGATTGATTCCTATAATAGTGAAACACTCTTATATATATATATATGCATGGTTCATCTTATGCTGGTTGAGAATGGCATCGGGATGAATTCTGAGAGAAGTATCAAGTTCTGAATCCTTTCCAAAAGCTAAGCTTTCTGAGAAATTCAGTGCATTATTATCTTGGTCTGCCTATAAAACCTTGCTCAACATATCTTGTTTATATTTTCCAGTATCATGCTTACCTTTGGAAGCTAATATGTGTACCTGAATCTCATCCAAATGTTATGGGTTCTTATCATTTGCAGTGTCTACAGGTTAATAACTAAAAATTCAGGTTTAGAATCTATAATCACAACTTCTAGTTACTTTTCCCAAGAATCCATAGGGGTATTCAAATTCCAATGTGACCTATCATCATTGAAATAGCCAGAATCCAACCTCAAAAGCATTCCTATCCAGAATCAACATTAAATATTTGTTTCCCATTCATATATGAGATAATGTGAGGATTGCTATCTTCTCATATGTTGAAACCCATGTCTTATGCATCTATAACTCACTTTCTTTCTTAACTTAATTTTACCATTAGTTGTTTTGATTACATAGTTATTTGGTTAATTCCTAGACAAGTAGAGTGATTGTGAGCCAATTGATCTATTGCACTGTATGTTGTACATTTTATTGAGTTGACTGATTTTAGACTGTTGGGTTTGCTGAAAAATGGGCCATGCAACCAAGAATGATTTGATTTTTCACATCTTCATGTGGTTGGATAAACCTTTTAATTTTTTCAATGGAATACACATCATTGGAAACCCTCGGCACTTCCCCTCATTTCGAGGATGGTACCCAAGGTAAACCATTCAGTCATAGTTATTAGGAAACCTAACCTGGCAGGGACATTGAGTGAGGCCCACACATAGGAAGCAGGCCCAGGGACTTCACCTCGAGACCTCATGCATGCAATTCACATCACTTAATCACTCGAGCTAACCCACTGGGATTAAAGATAACCCTTTTACTATTTATATTTATCTCAAAATTGGGCCAGCTGATATAGAATATGGTGTCACAACCCGACCTTGTCTGAGTCAGGAAGAACCATCTTTGTCAAATGGGAACGTGGTCATGGATAAAATCTTGGATATATTCTTCTAAATATGTGTCAATATTGATATTTATAACCATAAATTAGTTTAAATGGGAACACACAGATAGCCATAGGTGGAAGTTTGTCTTGTGAGACTCGAGGGAAGCATAAATGTTTGTCCCAATTTGAGCTATTGTAGAATGCAAGGTCTAGAATCTATTCTTCCAAGCCTGTGTTCACTCTTATTTTTCCCTCTTCATTTGAACTTGATGCATAAAAGTTTGTTGATTGGGAGCTAATCACATTTTCTAGTTTTTTCCTATTTAGTTTTATGCCAGCATCACAAGGATTTTGAAGGCATTTTTGAAAGTTTCAAATAAAATACTGAGTTGTTCAAACTACATGACACTCTTAAGTTTTGCATCATTTTGTTATTTCATAAACCAACAAGGATGAAATCTGAAATCTATATGTGGGATTGTCTGGAAACTAGAATTTGAAATTCTTCTGCCTCTATTTCTTAACAAAAGTAAGAGAAATGGTGAGGTTCTCATATCTTATTTTCCCTTAACAAGCCATAAGAATAAAATAGCTCCAAGGTCACCATATAAATTTTATATCAGAGATACTCCATCACTGGGAATGGTGTTGATTCCTATTATATAGAGATAAGTTTAGTCACCAATCATGGAATTAGAAATTGCTCAAGGCTCCTAGATAAAACATTTTTATACACTCTACTAATATGATACCCATTTTAAGATGTCATTGATGCACTGCAAAGTTTAAAACATTAACATAGATAATGGACATTGACTTCTCAGTGATTTGACCATACCTTATCCTCCTCTAGCGATTGCTTTATCTTCTCTCTAGCTCGTTTATCCTCCTCTTTTTACACTTTCCTTAAAGCCAATATGCTGTTAGAATAATAAAAAGACAAAAATCCATCCCTATGATTGTCACAAATTCCAACAACATAAGAGGGAAATTTGATTAAGACATATGTAAGTACTAATGAAAAGCAACTTTGGCATGGCTCATTGTAAAAGAAATACGATCAAAGAAAACAAAGGATAGACAAAAAACATATGACCGTTTCGATTCATTATCTTCCTTAATTCGTTTTGCTTCCAACATTTCCTTGCAAATCTAAACCCATTCCTAAGATCAGTTTAACAGAAAAGTTATTTTAATGCATCAAGAGTCTTTGTGGCATACCCACCCGGTACTCCCAGCCATGGGGCATGTAGGCACAAAAGGGATTTCCAATTCCAACTTCAAAGACCATATCCCCTTAATACTAAATAAGCCTACCACACAGATAGGACCATAATTAAATAAAATGTTTGCAAAGATGTGATGATCAAAATGCAGTGGAATTGGACAAGCATGGATTAAAGAATTTCATGGCAACCAGATTCCCATGGCCAAGTTTACACATAATCACACACACAACATGCAAAATACATAGATTATATATTTCCATAACATAAAATAATATCAATTTGACTATTCACAAACAATGATAGAACAATTACTTTTTAATAGATGATAGTCCAAGAAACTGGTTGCATATGAGCAATTTCACACCCAACTGTAGGTATCCAGTGCAAATATACCCCCGAGCCACACTATGAGGTCGTTGGGGCAAAGGAACCAAGCTGCAAGCTTTATTCTCTCTAAAACCAACTCATCTACTCTCATCATCCAATTTGCTCATTATAGAGCACTTTGGGCATCACATCCATCGATCAAACAACCATGACACTCTCTTTGACTACCCCATTCAACATAAGAAATGTCTTCCTTTCTTTTCTCAACAAACCATCAAGGATATTCTTCCCTCCATTGCTATTCAATGATGGAAAAAAGAGCCCAGTCTGTTGTATGTCGTTTGCTACAAGAAATCATTCTTGGCTCTCAAGCATCCAAGGAGAGATAAATGCACAATGGGTGATGGAGAGCTAACTTGCCTAGACTCTATAACCTATATCCATCTATATTTCACTAAAGCCTGCAATTTCCTTTAAACAGGGGTTTTTTCGGTCAACTTCTGGATTTATTGAACAATGGAGAACACAAGTTGATAAGTCTAGACTCTAGAGCATGAACATGAGAATGAGAACATAAATGTAGTGAATGGAAAATGAAAGTGTCAAGGGAAAATATGGTTGAAATTACTTCTAACATGAGTATTATAGGACTCTTACACTTACCCATGATGACTATATTCATCTCGTGCTTTCATAATCACATGAGAAGTCTTCCCCACCCACCTCTTAAATTCAATCAATGATTGTTTTTTTTATAAGTCAACAGGGATGGATGGTTTCATTTAAGGCACATGACGGAAAAGAGATGAGATCTAAGACTAATACTTGGCAATAGAGAATTACTTTCCCATAAGCCCTCTTTCATCTTCCCCTCTGGTGGAATTATTACCCCTCTCGTTCTCTCTGTATCCATCTTGGTCCATTCTATATTTAATTCCAGTTAATATATTACCATGGGATATGGTACTAGAGATAAATGTTCAAGATGGCACATTCTTCAAAGAATGTTGATCTTGTTAAAAGAAACCAAAGCACAACTTTTCGGGTTGGCAATTTTTTAACCATTTCTATCATTTGAATGTCCAATATTGGAGAATTGAAATATTTCAAGAGATAATCTTGTATCAGTTAGAGGGAATGGCATTCAAGGTCTACACACTAAAATATATGAATACTGTCACAAAATTCAACATTTGAGTAGGGTTAAGTTGGTAGGAAGTAGGAGCTGTTGAAGGTGAAATTTCAGGTTGGCAATTTTTTAACCATTTCTATCATTTGAATGTCCAATATTGGAGAATTGAAATATTTCAAGAGATAATCTTGTATCAGTTAGAGGGAATGGCATTCAAGGTCTACACACTAAAATATATGAATACTGTCACAAAATTCAACATTTGAGTAGGGTTAAGTTGGTAGGAAGTAGGAGCTGTTGAAGGTGAAATTTGGCATACAAAATAATGTAGCATAAGGAAAATGCTACAATGTGTAGGACATATAGTAGGTTGGGGCATGTTGGAATGCAAGACTCAAAAGAAAAAGACAATATGGGAGAATGCCCCAATTCTATCCATAAGGTACCCGACTTGTCCAAAAGGTGTGCTTTACATGCAGGTGCATGCCAGTAAGGATGAACATCTTAAATGATATATGGACCAAATTCAATTGATGGATTATGATATCCACAACCCTAACTTGTAAATTGAGTTTTCTCAAGACAAATTATTAGATATAATAGGGATTCCAACCAATATTTTGCAACAATTATCTCTTTTTAAGTTGGGGGTCATCATTCTCTTGCATGTCCTCTACTTTGGGACCTATTTTGTAGTAAGGAAGTGTGTGAGGCTACTGCTATTGTGGATTCACAACAGTCTAATTTTGCATGACTAAAAAAACACCATTAGTATGGAAAATATCTATGTGACTATTCGATTGTTGAAGACAAGAGAGGATGCAAGTGACTCCACAAAAATCTAAGTATAAATATACATAAATGCTGCATAAGAAAATATGGACCTATGAATAAATATGGCATGATGAATGCAAGGGGAGGATATGACATATCTTGTATAAACAATTTTCCTTTTAGCATGGAAACATAATTGTTATCCACTAGGGTGTCGCAGACCTATGTAAGGGAGAGTGTTCAAAACATGTAATTAATGTAGTTGGAATCTGCACAAGTGGAGTGAGGCTAAACTAGGTAAGGAACCTCAATAGTGAGATATTGAAAAAATATATGGTTGATAACCAAAACTTATCCTATAAGAGTTTCCTACTATTGATCACATTCTTTTATTGGGTAGAGTCAACATACATTGACATTTTGTGGTGAGATCCTTAGGCCAAGTTTGTTACAACAAAGTATGAAGCCCTATATTGTTCACCAAACAAGGTAATGTAGGTTAGAACTGATAGTATGTTCGAAAGTTAATATTAGGCCATGCAAACTATGATCACACAGACCACTAGGATTTCCAGGGCCATTACTGTTTTGCATAGAAAATAATACCATTTCGAGGTAATCCAAAACTACTTCCATATAATACCGAGGCTAGAAGGTGGAATAATTACTAGAAGAAGAGGTGGATATGTTGGAGTTCATGTTGACAACTCAACACATCAAGTAGGGCATCAATTGATGGATTATGATATCCACAACCCTAACTTGTATATTGAGTTTTCTCAAGACAAATTCTTAGAGATAATAGGGAGTTTGACCAATATTTTGCAACAATTATCTCTTTTTAAGTTGGGGGTCATCATTCTCTTGCATGTCCTCTACTTTGGGACCTATTTTGTAGTAAGGAAGTGTGTGAGGCTACTACTATTGTGGATTCACACTAGTCTGATTTTTCATGACTAAAAAAACACCATTAGTGTGGAAAATATCTATGTGATTATTGGATTGTTGAAGAAAAGAGAGGATGCAAGTGTCTCCTTCTCCACAAAAATCTGAGTATCGATATACATAGATGCCGCATAAGAAAATATGGACCTATGAATAAATATGGCATAATAAATGCAGGGGGAGGATATGACATATCTTGTATAAACAATTTTTTTTTTGGCATGGAAACATAATTGTTATCCACTAGGGTGTCATAGACCTATGTAAGGGAGAGTGTTCAAAATATGTAATTAATGTAGTTGACATCTGCACAAGTGGAGTGAAGTTAAACTAGGTAAGGCACCTCAATAGTGAGATATTGAAAAAATATCTGGTTGATAACCAAAACTTATACTGTGAGAATTTCCTACTATTGATCACATTCTTTTATTGGGTAGAGTCGACATACATTGACCTTTTGTGGTGAAATCCTTGGGCCAAGTTTGTTACAACAAAGTATGAATCCCTATATTGTTCACTAGACAAGGTAATGTAGGTTAGAATTGATAGTATGTTTGAAAGTTAATATTAGGCCATGCAAACTGTGATCACACGGACCACTAGGATTTCCAGGGTCATTACTATTTTGCATAGAAAATAGTACCATTTCGAAGTAACCCAAAACTACTTCAATATAATACCGAGGCTAGAAGGTGGAATAATTACTAGAGGAAAAGGTGGATATGTTGGAGTTCATGTTGACAACTCAACACATCAAGTTGGGCATCACGTGATGGGCCTAGGAAACAAAGGGACAAAGAAAGAATCAAGAAAATATAGCTTTGCAACCAGTCAACGCAAAAGAGGGATATCCCATAGGGGCTTCTAAAAAAATACCATAGTTAGATGTGGAGGGTGGAAGACATCAAAGTCCATTGATTCAAATGAATTATAGGTATGGATATGGAATAAATTTATTGGCATCGACAACAATTCATAATACTCGATGACAAGACAAGCTATGTATCCCCCTCCTCCCACCATAGGTACCTCCAATGGTCAAGTGACATAAAACATTTAAGAATCCCCATAGGGTAGTGTATCTACACAAATACCAAATAGCAGGTGGAACTCTTGCAATAGAGTGGAAGGATTAGGTCCTTAGTGCTACAATGACATCAATTGCTCCAATAGCAGGCAACTGATGAGAACACATTTTTACCAACACAAATATTGACTACTCCTTGCCTAGCACTGCTAACATGGATGCTACTCAACACTCCGTTGCGAACCACATTAATAAACCTAATGTCCATACCCATCCCTAAACCTTTGAATGGTTTATAATTGAACGGTTTCAACAGAGAAATGCATGGCGTTGAAGAAAGAGATGCGGTGCCATTCCCAACAAAAACGAGTTTCATTGATATATTCTAATAAGAGCCTCAATGGAAAGAAGTATATGTTAGGGTCACCATTGAAGAAGTTCCAATGGATACGCCCCCACCATCGTGACTAAAAATAAAGGCAATAACCCTAAGCTCAATATGGAAAAGGGCCATTGATGAAGAGAAGCTAACAAAAGAAAAGGCTAGGGATATGGTGAAGTCCCTTAGAGGAAAATTTGGCTAGACCAATGTCTGGGGGAAAATGCATAGAGGGAGGTGATAGAATAGAATATGTGCCTACTCCCTAATTTAAAGGAGACCACCCCTTTAATTCCAATCAAAGACCCCTCAATGTGGGACATGTCATTTCCTAACCACAACCCATGGAGTATACAATCCACAATCCACATTGCACTTATTTCAATTAGGTTTTGAGTTTGGATTCCATTGCAACTTCTTCTTTAAAAGTGAGTTTAACAGACATGGTTTTTTATTGTTAAAAGTGAGTTTGACAGACATGGTTTGTTGCTACTTACTTGGTTGCGCAATCAAGGTAAACGGATTCCTGTGCTCCCTCTGGCGTAGCGGCAGATGATGTTGAGAAGTGAGGGCGCTGAATCAACTTCGATAGGTGATGTTAAAGGCCCGAAAGGATCACACTCCATTAAATTTCATACAGGGGATAGTCGTTCAACAGCCGGTGCTGAATCAAATGCGATAGGTGATGTTAACACTAGTACAAAATGAGAGATAAGTGACTAGGTGACTAAAAAAGTTAGTCACCATAGTTTTTTCAAGGGATAAACGACTAAAATTGAGCAATTTTAAAGAATCCAACAAAAAATGACTAATATAAACGACTAATTTAGTCACGGGATAAAATATATGACTAGATAACAAGTGACTAAAATAAAAATGACTAACATAAATGACTAATTTAGTCATGAGAGTATAAATATGACTAGATAACAACGATTAATGTGAATTAGTCGTTTATTGGGGCACATGGAGTTATTTATTCCTAAGAAATGGCTTTATATTATGCCTAGAAGATATAAGGGACGACCGACATGATACTAATATGAATGGGCATTCATATACTTAGATGCTGATATAAGGGACGACTGACATGAGAAGTCAAGGTAAATTGCAGAATGACTGACATAGGTGAAATCCTTGAACAATGAGAAAAACACATCAGTAACTTAGGCATTTTGGAATATACAGGAACCGTGATATAAATCTATCATGTAAGAGACATAACAGACTCTCCATATGATCGGAAGAGTAACCAATCAGACGAGTAAACAACTATGGAATCAATTTTATCCTAAAGGACAAAACTAAAACCCATTGACTCGAGACGAGTGTTGTGTACAAGGAATGATTGAACTTGCTACCATAATATCAACAAATGACAAAGACCTTCCCTTCCCTTTATCTTTTTATATATATTTTCATTTTTGGACAAGCATGAAAAAGATAAAAGGAAGCTCCATAATGTCTTTATTGTAAAATTTTAACGAGTCCAAGAAAGTAAACTCAATACTTTCTTCATTTTTGAACAAGCTCGAAGAAGAGAAAGAAGAGTGCTTGATAGGGTTCCAATCATGAGTAGTTTTATGAGTCCATGGGAGGGAAACTCAAGATTTTATTCATTGTTTTACGAGTTTGAAGAAAAGATAGACTAATACTCGATAAGGTACTGATCCGTGGATTTTAATATCGAGCCCAGATCTGTTCGTGCTCACCAGGGTTTTCATATTTAAGGAGTATGAACAACTTAAACAACAACTCCATACACCTACTTGTGGATTTTATATCGAGCCCGAGTTGGTATATGCTCGCAGGGATTTCATGTTTAGAGAGCCTAAAGAAGACTCCAAGGGGTAATTTTTCGCAAGGTTAGTCTCCTCCCCTAAAAAAATGTAAAACAATGTGAGAGAGAACTCTTCTAGTCACAATGAACTAGAGTATTCTGTTTTTGTAAATAATCCACAAAGGTCCGGAAAATGGGTAAAATTATACCTATGTGGATGTCCCTTCAATTCCTTTAATGAGTTTGAAGCGGACATGTGTACTCGGAAATCTTGTTAATTTTAAGGAGTATAACAATAGCATTAAGAAAACTCCATATGAATGGGAGCTCTAAAAAAGGGTGGTCAGCAAAGAATAAAGAAAGAATATGCGGTTGTTCTTTGCGGATCACAATATACTAATAAAGCTCGCAAAGTAGCAACTGACAGCATGGGCACCAATATGGCATGGTGTGATATATAGGGTGTCCCATGTGGGGTAGGTCCTAACCATAGAAGAATTTAATGTCCCTTGTTAGGAATTTTATTAAAATTGCAATTTTCCACTTTTTTCCTTGGTTCGACCTTTGACTAGTTTCGATCTCTAGGTCCCAAATTTGCCCCAAATGATCCCAAATCTTCTGAGAAAGTATATGAATGATATTAGAACATAAATATGTGTTTCAGGGATGCCTTTGTACCTTTAAAACACTTCTGCAAATACTCTTTCAATTCTGGTCAATGTAGGTAACTTTACTAGTGATTTCCCTTTGACTAGTATTGGTCTCTAGGTCTCAAATTGACTCCAAATGCCTTCAAATCTTCAAGGAAGGTGTATGAATGATATTAGGGATTGAATATGATGTTCAGGGATAACATATGGCCACCAAAATACCTCTGCAAACTCTCTTAAGATTCTAGACCAAGTATGCAATTTTACTAGTAATTTGGGGTTCAAATCCCCCTAAGGTAAGTACTGAAAATGGCTTCCCAAATGCCTCCAAACCCACTCAAATTTATGAACAGAGGTATGTAATGTGTTAATTATGTTATTAAGGTCTCATATGCACCATTAATGGTTTATTAAAACTGTTCTCACTCTCTCCCATTCAACTGCAAAAATCACCAATTCGACCCTTGGGGAAATGGCACTATTTCTTCTCCCAATGCAATTAAACCGAGTAAAAATACTTCAAATGCTCAAGTACAGTACATGAAACTTGTAAAATACATCCATGGCAGTCCATTAATCACAAATGCATCATAGAATCATCCATTCATTCGAAATCGTCATCAATACATTGGTTCACAACAAGGTAGTGGGGAAATGGCATTGTTCTTCCATTAAAAATGAGATTTATACATTTCTACTTGGAATTTCGACCTGAAAATTTCTGGAGATGAAGAACAGAGTATTTAATTCATATTACAAAATAAATGGGGCATTAGAAGCTCCCCCAAAGAGTACAATATCTCACCAAAAACGCCCTCCCTCAAGGATCAAGAATATGCCATCAAAACTGGAAATGGTTGAAGGAGCAAGCTGCAATAGAAGAAACCATGAGCTGCCCTGTAGCTTACACCTGAAAATAAATACTCCATTAAATATCCAAATGAAAGGTCTGAATGGCCTTTCCAATTGCCAACTTGGATGGGAATCTTTCACCCTCGAAATTGGCTAAGGCAAGAAACTAGTCATCCACTAGCTCTCCCTCTTCACAAATGCAATTGCAAATTCTACAAATTATCAAAAGCTGGTTTCATTCTTTGTTATTGAAATTTATAAACTTCTAATGTCCTCCATGGGTCGAATTCCTTCCAAGAGACTCATGCCAACTCATGTTGGGAAGAGATTCCAAAGAACGCCACTTGTACAACAATTCCTAGTCTCCCACTTCCACCAAATCACATGTGGAAGCATCTTAGCTGCCCTAACACCCTTGAGCGCCCTCTTGGAGTCTATTTTTAGCCCTGACATGTCATATATGTCATATGTCAGCCTTCAGGTCTGATTTGTGTCATAGGTGTCATAGCATCTTCATTATTGTTGTCATAGAGCTAGGGAATCTAGCCCAAGTGTCTCACTAGCTCCAAATTGCCTCTTCCTCTTCCATGGGAGTTACTCTTCCTCTATATTTCGACCTTGGATGAGTCATGCAATGAATAATACCTTTTGGACTCCCCCAAGTATGTTACCATTCACCTTGAATTCGAATTGGTGAGAGAATGATGCCAAATGTAGTGGGGGAATCTAGCCATATGTGGGTCCCACTTCCTCCATGTGTCTTCATGATGAAATGCCACTTTTATTTTCACTTGTATATATTTATTTATATCCTTTATTAAATATTTATGCCATTCTAATGTTCAAACATCATTTATTATCCCCATTATTCCAAATCCCAAAGCTTCCACCCCAAACCTAGGAAACTAGTAATTTTCCTCCTTGGCAATTATTTGACCTTTAGCATCAATTTGACAAACTCTAATGAATAGAGCCAATGTGATTAGTCCATTGTGACCCAATACCAAATTTGGGACATGACAAAGAACAACAATGATACTGGGAAAATAGAAGGTTAAATGTCGCAGTGCATGGTAAAAAAAGGGTCCTATGGCGTAAAAAGATGGTAAGGTATTAATACAATGCATAATGCAACAATAACCTAACCTATATGCCATGATTATAAACCTTTTTCAAATTCCAAATGTGGAAAAAACCCTATAAAAAGCGTCTTCTCGTTTGTTGACCTAGTCAAAACATCTTCATTAGTGGTCACAATTAAAAATATGACATAGAAAGACTTTTAGACTATATAAAGTGGGTAAAAATAAAAAATATTTACCACAAATAGTCACCAAAGGGTAAAAACCAAGGCATTTATAATTTTTACCATTTCAAAGAGCAAAAATCCCTAAGATTTCAATCGTTGATTATGACCAATCCAATGGACGATTTCGTAGTCCGTCAGTTGTAGGTAACTCTTGTCTCTCTCCTCTGCATTTTGCATGTATTTTTTATAATTTTTTGAGCTTTTATTTAAATTTTAAATTTTAAATTTGTTTATGCGTACCCGTAGGTGTAAAGAGTTGAATTAGCGGGTTCTATAAAAATGTGCGGTTTAAGGGTTCTTCACCCGCGGGTTGACCGCTATTGTCATAATGTAGACCTGCGGGTGGCGCAGTTTAGGTTTAAAAAAATCAACGCTCACTCAAATGAGTGATTTCCTTGCAGATATGGTGCTTGTATGGAGAGAACGTGAGTATGAAGCTATGGATAGAGAAGCCATGTGTGACCCTTTGACCTTAAATACATTATGCCGACATGGATTATTAATATTCTTTTGCACATCAAACACGAGGGCCCAACCTCAATAACTTGAGAGCCTAGTGCATCTATAGGATCCAGATCAAGCATTATTCAACCTTCAAGGTGAGATCCTAGAGTTCACAATAGATGATATCTACTTTATCATTCGGTTATCTTATCGAGGAGAGGTGGTGAACCTCAAAGGCACTTTTCGTGGAGTAGGGGCCATATCCTTGAAGACTATGTGAACATCTATTGCATAGCCGGGGCAAAAAAAAGTGGCACTCCAGTGTCAATAATCCAAATAGCAAGCTTTCCATTGAAATTCATTGTGAGTACCATAAACTGAGTGGGTTGTGCCGCACAACATTTGGCCACTCGCAATTATATGCAAATTGGTGTAGAGTGCCTACAGAATGTGATCTTTGACTGGTGCATCAGACTGTTGTTGAACATGAAATACAAAGTCACTGAATGCAGGATAGGTAAGGAGAATAAATTCGGGTATGGAAGTATCTTAGGTACATTCTTCTTCGAGAGGGTTCCTAGTTTGAGCCTAAGAGTATCACTTCCACTGATTGATTGTCGTGAGCCCAAAATGGTCCATTAGAGTGAGGTGTTTATACGATAGGGAGGTGGAGACACCCAAAATTTCTATGATGATGAGGATTTCTTGAGGAGGTGGATCCGACAGGTGCCCGCATTTGAACAGTTCACGTATGCTATATTGGACTTCCGAGGAGACCCAAAGCTCATGCTCCCTCCAGGAGCAACCTGGGGAGACATAGGTAACAATTTTTATTTTGTAATATTTGATTTTTATGAATTTTATCATAAATGTGTACATGTATATATTTTGGAGAGTTTAAGTATTAACAAAATTTTTGATGCAGATGTTAGACGAGTGAGTCCAACAGGACACCATAGAGTGTTCATACGACCAACAGAGCCAGGAGGAACAGACACCATGCTCAGGACCATTAAGGGGAAGATGAACCGGCTGCATATCGGATAAAGCACATGACTATGGACATGGAGGAGAATGTAGTAAGTGTACCCCCTGCATGGATTAGGTTTCTTTGTAAAGTAGCTAGGATAGTCATCTGTTATAGAGAGTTAGTGGCTGAGGAGGCTGAGGCTCCAGCCTGGCCATAGTGACATTTACATCATTTGAGGCTATATGCCCATTTTTTGTATATTGATATGTATTATTGATGGATATGGATACTCAAAATATTTTTATTTTTTGACCTATATATACATCTATCGATTATATTTACATGTTTCTCTTGTGTGTGGTTATAAAATTACTGTGTATGGTACAAATGCAAATCAAGTATATAGTTTTCATATGCATAGTTATAGTGTTGTGATCTCTTGAAATGTGTTGATATATAATGAAATCAAAATATATTTCAAGTAGTTTAACTTTGAAGAACTGATGTAATAATGAAGGATCCCTAACCCGACACTCACCATTAAGCTGAGACACAATTAACTGAGAATCAAGTCTAACCTCCATAAACGAAATGCCATGGTGTAACGCATATCTGAGCATATCAATAACATCGCAATACTCAGCCATATTGTTAGTAGTAAGTCCTAAACAAGCACCTCCCAATGAAACAAGTTGTCCTATAGGTGAATAAATCACCCAAGTGGCTAAAGCAAGGTTACATGTACGACGACTAGTGCCATCAATGAACCCTACAAACCATTCAGTTGACATCTGAAACAAAACCAGAAATACATGAGAAACAAGAAAAGACAACCTATACACTACTATACAACTATTTACAAGAAAACGTATATGAGCTATGCATAATACTTCTTCAGATATAGCCCATTTCTAGGCTCCGACAGCTTATACCCATCATAATCAACCAATTCATATGCACCTTTATTCAAACCCTTGGAGACTACGTAAGGTCCGAGCTACATAGAATTGAACTTGTAGTCCCCCAAAGGATCTTTGTCCTAGTCATAGACCAAAACAATGTCTCCTTCAGAGAAAACACTAGGTCTAACAGACTTATCATATTGACTTTTGACTCGTGTCTTGTGTGCTTCATTTGCAATGAATACATCTCGACGCTATTCATCAAGATGTTCTAGATGAAGCAAACATTCTTCCCAAGAATATGTGTCAGGTAAAAGTTGAATGGCCAACTATAATGATGGTATTTCACACTCAACCGGTGTGACTGCAACCGATGTGACTGCCTCTAGTCCGTGGAAGAGTTGGAAGGATGAAAAATCGGTATCAGTCTTAATGGTTGTTCGATACGCCCAGAGAGTCATACACAACATGATATTCCAATTTGACCTACTAGCATTGATTGTGCACTGGAGAATGGTTTTCAAAGTTTTTCTATTGCTTCGACTTGTCCATTCACTTGCGGATAAAAATGAGACGAGTGCTCATGTCTAAATCCAAGCATAGTAGTCAACTTAGTCATCATGTTATTTTTAAAATGTCTACCATGATCCGTAACAATCTCTTTGGGGATACCAAATCTAGAGATAACCTGATTGAATATGAAATAGGATGCAGTCTCTCCATCCACATTCATAGTAGGCATTGCCCCTACCCACTTAATAAAGTAATCTATAATGACAATAACATACTGATTCCCCCCCTAGAAAAACTGGGTTACATGTCATATAATCACCCCCCCACTTAGTGAAGGGTCCTACTACGACGACGGGGAATAATGGAGTTGGATGTGCTTGCATCTTTTCATTGAAGAGTTGACACATATGACAATGCTTAACAGCTTCCACACAATCCTTGAAGATGGTGGGCCAAACATAACCAACACATAGTATTTTCTGAGTTGTTCCCAACCTAAATAGATGACCCCCACAAGCTCCATTGTGGGAATCATTCAATACAAACTCATCCTATTCAATAGTTAGGAAACAAAGTAGGATGGAATCAACCCCTCTTCTATACAAAGTATAAGCAATTATGAGGTAATTCTTAGCACTATGTCGAGGTCGACATCACTCTTCTCTTGAAAAGGTTGGTGGACACTTCAAAATCTAAAGATAAATTAAAATATCCCCATACCACGGATCAGAGGTAGAAATTAAGAAGATGTGTTCATCAGGGAATGAATCATCTTCTACGTTAGAATCCTCGCCACTAGGGATCTCTGAGATGAGCTCGAAGAACACTAAAGACTTCTTAGATTTAGTATACTTAAAAGTGAGATCAAATTCCTAAAGTATAAAAATCCATTTATTAAATTCCCCCCCGATTATGCATTGGGTTAAGACACACTGAAATGGATTGACGTTTGCAATAACTGTAGTGGTTCGCAACAAAATTTAATGGTGAAGCCTTTGAACAACATAAACAGCTGCAAGTGCCAACTTCTCAATGTGAGAATACTTAAGTTCAGGTCTTACAAAAGTGTGACTGAGATAGCATATGACATGCTCCTAGAGATGGTCATCCTCCTGAACTAGAACTATTACAATTGTAGAATCAGATGCAGCTAGATATAGAATAAAGTCTCGAGTATAATCTGTCGGGATCAACAAGGGGGATGATAATAATACTTTTTTCAAAGCCTCAAAAGAGTGTTGATCATCCTCGTCCCATAAAAATGGGGTATCTTGTTTAAGTAAACGCATGAACCCTTTCATTATCTTTGCATAGTTAATGATGAAACGTTTGAGTAATTTGGACATTCCCTGTAGACTTTGAAGTTGATGAATGTTGCGAGGAGGAGGTAATTTAATGATAGCCTCAATTTTCAATGGATCGAACATAATCCCTTTGTTGGACACTATGATACCTAGCAGTTGTCCAAATTTGACACATAACACACATTTATGAGGATTCAATCGAATCTTGTAATGAATGCATCGCTCAAACACAAGTTATAAATGGTCTAGATGATCTCATCTCTTTCAAGATCGCACAGGAGATCATATATGTATGATTCAACTATATGTTTGATATCATGCAAAGAAAAATTAATTGCTCGCTGGAAAGTGGATCCAACGTTCTTCAAACTGAAAGGCATATTCCTATAAGCGAAGGTTCCCCAGGGACATATAAAAGCAGTCTTATGTTGATCTTCAAGTTTGATTTGGATTTTTTATGTCCTAAAAATCCGTCCATAAAAGAAAATATTTCATTACCCACACACACATATAATATCTGATCAATAAAAGGTGTGGGGTAGTTATCTTTAGGACTTGCTTGATTAAAATCCCTAAATTCGGTGCAAACACGAATAATACCTTGCTTTTATCAACAAGAACTAGGTTAGAAACACATTCCCTCATTGCGATAGGATAGATAAAATCAGCTTTTAGGAGCTTTTCAACTTCAACTTTTACAGCTGCAGATTTCCGTGGGTTAACTAGACGGAGCCTTTGTCGAACAAGTTTAACATTCGGATATGTCTTAATTTCATGTTCAACAGTAGATGGGTCGATGCCTGGAATCTTCTCATATTACCAGTCAAAAACATCACAAAATTATTTAAACAGGTCGGTATACATGCAAACTTCCTCAGGAGAACAACTCGCACCGATGAAGATATTTTCCAGGACATTAGGTTTTATTGAGATATTGATTGGAATTGTTTTCAATATATTAGCCATATTTCCTTTGGAGAAAATTACATGTTTCACTGAAATATTAATAGGTTGATCAACATCCTCACTTAGTCTCACACATAACTCCTCATTCTCAATTCTGTCTAACTCTAGAAGGAAGTGGTATCTATGATGCATATGTTCCCAAGGCTAATAAATGCCTACCATTGCTTCCAAAATGGCTTCATTTGAAGGAAAAACTGTGTCTAACAGTCGAAAGAATGAGCAAAGTATATTGCCCATTCAGGTGCATAATCGACATATGACTCCTCGAAGATTGAAGGAGTCAAGATGGAATCTATGGCAGTTTCTCATAATGCTTGGTAAGCAACCTATTCCATAGATAAGGGAACTACTAGTTCATCATGAGTGGGTAGGATCCAAGGATCAGTTCTATTAGATATTGTAAAAACATCCTTAGATACTAAAATGGTGTTTTGAGTACTCGTGGAACCAATATAACTTACAAGAGCACGAAAATCAAAAGTTCCCATAAGAGAAGAATATAAACCTACTCCCAAAATCTTGTTGGGTGGATGTGCCTGATCAATCATCGGAATGTTTGATTTAGAAGAGGTTGTGTTATTTTTTCAGGTAAAGGACAAATGGTCAACTGTGACAATTTTTGCTTCATGAGGAAACACCAAGACCCAAAAAATGGACGATGAAATGGCTTAGATAGCATACATCCAACTCCTTCCTAACAAAAAATTGTAGTAAAGAGGAGCATCTAAAACCTCAACTTCTACTGAAACGACTTTCCCCGATAACTGGATTTGAAAAGAGGGTAAAATTCCATGCAGATAGAAATATCTTCCACCGAAAGCAGTAAGTAGTGTTATTGAAGGAACCAATTCAGGGGAGCCTAAATCTCGCGAGCAAGAAATAACCATCATGCACGTAGATGCGCCTTCATATACAATTGTTCGTCCAATGGTTTTAGAACCATGAACTACTTCAATTTGGAAAGCAACGTGATACAAAAACCGAGGTTTGATATCATACATATCAAACTTCGCCAACATATTAGATGAATCAAGACTTCCTATAGCTGCCAAAAGTGCATTCTGTTGCAAAGGGAAACTTTGAAAAATATCAAAACAGACATAACACAGGGTGTTTGGGCTAAGTCTTCCACAACATAATAGTTGGGAGCAACCCTTGTATTGGGATTGTGTCATGCCTGCTTATAGACACCTTTTGGTATCTTTGGCATGGGATCCAATGGCCTCTCAATATGAAGAGGAGAAGACACCTGAGGAATCTCTTTGTCTTTTTGTGACGATTTGGGGCTATAGTTCCTTTCTATGGTTTGTAATAAAGCATTTGAACTAACCATATTTATGTATGACTAATCATATTATGTGGCACCTTGGGTGCCCCCATCATTAGAGCCTCCAGAAGCCATGTTTTGTCCCTTAGGAAAAGGATCCTTCAGGACGACAGGTTTCTTTTGTTGTAGTAGCTTATGGGCTTCATTGATTAAGGGGAATTGATGAGTCAAGTGGTCTTCCTTGCAAAGCTTACAAGGAAAATTTACTTTCTTCTTTTATTTCTTGCCCCACTCAGCATTGTCAGTGGTCTTGGGCTTGTTTTGATTACCTCCCCCCTTCTTGCCCTTGTTTTTCTTGCCACTGAGTTACTGAGTACCCTTTTTGTTAGACTGCACATTGTGTACAGTAGTCGTTTGAGAAGTGGAGGTGGAGACCGTAGCTTTCTTTGCTTCAGAACGCTTTACAAATAACTCTTGCACTTGCTTGGCCAAAGCTTCTACAGTGGATGAATCAACTGAACTAACAATGCCATTAACATGCAGTCCAGTATTAGGTTTGACAGGATCGGTATTCGATCTCAACACATCAAGAATAATTTCATATAGGATCCCATACTGAGAATAAATCAATTCTAACTGATGGGATCTCAAAATGGCTTCCTCTTTTGAGGTAACCCATGAAGTAGAGACATCTTTAGATATGTAAGGTAGGAGTGATTTTAAAAACCACTCAAGTAAGAAATTTTGAGGTATCTCAACCTTGATCATCCTTTTCCATCTTCTCCACTCATGAATATGATTAGAAATGTGAGTGGCCTTATTCTTCCTAAATGTAGACAGAAGGTTTGTGCTGACATCATACTGGATTGGAAGTTGGAAATGGTTAAGAAATAATGTCGCTAAATCATAAAAACAATGATAAGAGGCATGCGTCAATTAAATATGTCATTTGGCTACTACACCAATTAAGGTTATCTGGAAGAGTCTCAATTGTATAGAATTGTTGTTCAATGAGTTGGAGGAACACCACAAATGAAAGGTAGTGACGTGGTCCCTGGGATATTCACCAGCCTTACCTTCAAAATTTGGGATTTCTGATGGCATTTTGGTTGGAACAAGAGGCCAAGTTTGATCGTGATGAACCGGATCATTCATGAGTTTTGAAAGTTCTGGAAAGTTTAATGTTTCTAGAAAAGGTAAACGAGGCCTAGCCGACGACAAATGTGTTTGGGGAGGTGGGTGAGGAAAGTTACCCAAGCCATAGCTCCCATAATCTTGGTTGGGGTTTCCCCTAGCCATCAATTGTGAAGTAAAAACGTTTTGGAAAGAGCTCCATATGTATGCAAGTGGATTTATCGCTTGGTGTCCACTCCATTGAGGTTGAGTATAACTTCCTCCAACTGAAAGAGGAGTTGAAGAGAAAGCAATGTTTCCTCTTCCACCAAAAAGTGAAAAGGGAGCACTCCCTACAGGCACATTTGATGTTTGTACATTAGTTGGTTGGAAACCATATCTTGTAAAGGGATTTTGACTCGTGTAAGGTGCAATGGAATGAACAGGCACAAAACCTACAAAAGGTGCAGAAGGAGGAATATGTCCTCCATGCCAAGGGAATCCATGAACAAAAGGAGCGGAAGTACTAGGACCAATCTAGAAGTTTTGAAAGAAAGGGGATGAAGTAAAAGGGGCACTGGAAATCCTAGTGAATGGTACACTAAATGACCTAGTATTGGATCATAAGGGTATAGAGGAAGTGGCCACTTGAGTGCCAGATGACCCTAAGGACGGAGGAACTAAAGTTCAAAGATGTGACTGGAGCAAAAGTTAACAGCAATGAACTAGGAACCTGGATACTAACATGAGGAGGAGAGAACCCTCCAGACATGATAGCGAATGTGGGAGTAAACACGTTTCCCAATCCTTCCCCCGTGTTATCCATAATGAAACCAAATCTGAACTTGTAAACACTTAACTCGGGTTGACCTAAAGAATATGCTTTCATTAACACCGAGTCGTAGGGACCCATTAACGGTGGGTTAAAGGGTCTCACAGATCCTTCAACTTACAAGTCCTCAACCCTAGTTGTGTGTGCAACCGGTGAAGTGTGAGTAATAAGATAAGGTTCCCTAGGAAGATCAATTGTTTCAGCTAGCTCAAAAGATCCACTTGTATTTATTCTTCACCGCTGAGGTTGCAGTGGAGGCTCCATAGTGAGCGGTGGAAGGTTTTGAAACCCTAGTTGTGTGTGCAACCGGTGAAGTGTGAGTAATAAGATAAGGTTCCCTAGGAAGATCAATTGTTTCAGCTGGCTCAAAAGATCCACTTGTATTTATTCTTCACCGCCGAGGTTGCAGTGGAGGCTCCATAGTGAGCAGTGGAAGGTTTTGAAACCTTCTAGATCTACAGAGAGGATGATTCTCCACTGCGAAAAATTTAACTTAAAGCGAACATAGGTCCAAATAAAACATAAGTCACACAACACACCACTTAAAAAATCCTAAGTAGTCCAAACCAAGCAACTGGATGACCTTCCAAAGAAATGTATGGGATGATGAGGGCCTAGAAAAAACCAGTGAAGGGATGAAGAACAGTTACCCGGGGTCCATAATATAGACACAATGGGGCCAAACGTCTAAATATCCAACCACATTCCCAAATAAATACAAGGTATTTCCTCCCGAGTTTGTCCTAGGTACAATGGAAATATCCTTCCACTGTTACCCATGTAGAGTCCTAAAGGTCCATATACTAATGCTACCAAATTTATAGAGAGGGTCTAGGGGGACAATTGCATATCGAATCAATGCGCATAGGTAGGGGAACAAATCCTGAAACTAAGAAGCACCGAAGGTACTAATGAATCCCCATATGCACACCAATCTTGTTAGATGCTCAATTGAATATCCAATGGGTATCTCCTCTACTCAACCTCGCACGAACTCGTGCTTGACTACGGTGTTAGTGGAGCTTCCCGATTCACCTTCTACAAAGGTGGATTTACCTAAATATTGGCCATTACGTCTGATTTTATCTACTTTGGACAATTTAATACAACCTAGTCCAAAGCACTGACCTACACTAGTTGGTGTCGAACTTAAAAAATAAAATTTTCTAATAAATTTTAAGTTAATTGTGTTGAAATTTGGTTGAGCTTTGATGTTTAATTATTTTAGATGCAGATACTTGAAGCAATGAGACAATTCAATCCATGAAATTCATACAACTATAACAAAAGATACACCCTGGGGAAAATACTCAAAATTATGAGATCAAAAACCCCAACAATTCTTCTTAGTATAATATAATGGATAACAGAGAATGCTTTCTTTTACAACATAGCAGATTGCTTTCGGAATATAAGAGATCACCAAACTTCTTGGTGAAGATACAAAAGAAATAGAGAAGAGAGATCAATCGGATGTGTTCCCAACACAGCAATGACAAGTACGAACAATACCCTGCACAAAGAGAAGCGCCTTGCCTTCAATGGAGAAGAGAATTCGCTTCACACTCTGGACTCAACAATCCTGTATATCATATTTATACATTCTTCTCTTCTATTTTAAATTCTAACTTTAGGATAAACTCTTCCTCAAACTGGATGTATTAATATTGCATGGAGTGGTGAGCCCCACTTCTCATGCAGTGCTTCATCTCACTAAGCTGTCACTTAGGATGAACTTGCCTCTTAACTGAAATCCTTTCCACTTAGTTAGGTGGCTAACTTAAGTGTCGACATGCAACTGTCACAACTCACATGTCATCTTTTAGTTTAACATAGTAAGTGTCATCATGCAATAACACTTAGTTAACTAGATCTTGTTTGTATTCACCTAGGAATAAATAACTCCTAGGTGATTAGGGCTTAGATACTAGAAATATCCTTGGATTTAGTATTATTGTGAGGAAAAAGTTCCTAATGGTTGGGGTGAGGCCACCAACGTACTAGGGTTGACAGAAATACATATAAGGTTCTACAATACAATAATTAAGCAAAAGGTTTAGGGTTTAAGAGGGTATGTACCTTAAAATAGAAGGTTGATCCAAGCCTTTTCTTGAGTCCTCCTCTTTCTCTCCAATCAAGGAACCTACAAAACCACTTCAAGACATTCCTCAAACCAATTTGAATACACATAGAAGATTTATATTCAAAAGAACATAAAATACCGATCTAATAAACATCAACAAGTAATCAAAACTGAGATATACATGAACACAGTGATTTGGAAAAGGAAGAATGTATAATATTTTATTAATGAATGAATCAAGTACATAATACCTTCCTTCAATCAAGGCACCTCATGAAACCTTCAATTCTATATCTCCCGCTTATCTTCTCCAAAAATCTCAACCTCCAAGCAATGCTTTAGGGTTAGATGGAAACTAGGGCACAAGTGAGGGGGGTGAGAATCAAAATTTATCCAGCATAACATTACAATGGGATAAGTTCCCTTTCATGGTCCTCTCTCCCTCTCTTATATAGAAAAGGAAGAAGATAGGGTCGAGGAGGAAGTAGTTACAGCCGAGGAGATGGTTTCAAAACCACCCAAACCACCCATTTTTTTAGAATTATTTTAATTTTGTGAATTTTATGAGGTACACGCCGGTGAACAATAGAGAAAGGTGCATGTAACACGCATGTGATCGATGTGCCACCTACATGTGGGTGAAAAAATGAGGAAAAAATGCCTTTTCTAGGGTTTTTCAGGAGGTGTTTTGGTCTCCAAATTTGTTCATAAGCTTCATAATTGTTGAATGGACCATGAATGAGGTAAGGCCATCCTATTGAGGTCCCAAATATGGCTCTTCCATACCTAATATCCTTTTTTGTGACTCACAATAACCTCATGAAGTCTCTTCATGCAAGTGTCATCATGCGATCAAAACTTGCAAGTGTCATCGCGGATGGAGAAGTGCCAAATTTGGTTATAACAGATGCCCCCTAATGTATGAGGTCAAAGGGGAACACAATGGCCGAAATACATTATAAACAATGAACATTTGGGTCATGGATTCGAAGCAACCGAAGAAACCAATACTCATAGGCTCAAATGAAGTACCTGAAAGAGAGGAACATGTCATACAATCTCATCCCTGGGATAAATGTCCATGTTCAAATAGTGGAACATGACCTCTAGGAGGATACAATGATGATCCAATACATAAGTATAATTGATGCATATATCATGGCCACAAGAATACAAGTGTGGATCCATGAGAACAATATAAACATGAACATAGTGACATAAATACAAAGGTGTATCTATGTCAAAACTGGAGATCATAGCCATAGTGAACAAACTGGATCTATGTCTCATCAAGAGCCAAAAGGAGTGTGGCTTAGTCTCGCATAGCTTGGGAAATAACAAAATATGATTATGATATTATAGGCCCAAGGTCTTCAATCCAAACCATCTCAAGGTATGAATCCTAACCATGCGAATAAATGAGTTGATGTCGAACATGGAGGATACCATTTGATTACTAGTCATTAATGTGAACTGTTAACAAATGAGAGGGAACCCACCAATGATGAAAATGGGCCCCAAGGTACCTAGTACATTATAACAGGATTGAATAGATGTTCTTGAATTCAAACACCTGAAGAATCCATCGAGTAGGAGACATTGATGTATTCTCTCTACCCAATCGTGAGGGAAATTGCCACTAATGACTGTAATCCCCAAGGTACTACAAAAAACTTGAAACTTCATTCCCAAAGCAAGATGAGTTGAAGTCAATGGGAAGAAGTCCGTTGGAAGGGAGGACTTAAGGAATCCTCCATCATCCAACACGAGGAACAATCAAAGGTTGATTTGATTAGGAGTAGAACTGAGTACATGATGAAAAATACTAACACCAAGGAATGGCCGACACAAGAGGTTAAGGAAACTGCAAAATGGTCGACATGGGTTTTATCCTTGAACAATGAGCACAAAACAAGAGTGAATTAGGCAGCTTTGAACACAAAGAAACCATGATATAAATATGCAATGTAGGAGACATGAACAGATTCTCCATATGATGGAAGAGTAACCAATCAAAGGAGTAAAAAATTTGATATCAGGTTTATCCTAAGGCCAAAACTAGAACCCAACTTGTTTGATAGACTCAAAATAGGTGCTTTGTTCAAGGATAGAGTTGACTTGCTACCATTATATGGAAACACATTTGACACCCTTCCCTTCCCTTTTCTCTTTTTAGGTACCTTCATATTTTAACGAGCTTGAAAAAGAACTAAAGCATGTTCGATAAGGATCCAACCATGTGTAATTTTATGATTCCATGGAAAGGAAACTCAACACTTTCTTCTTTGTTTTACGAGCTTGAAGATAACATAGAAGATTACTCAATAATATATTGATCCGCGGATTTTAATATCGAGCCTGGATCTGTTCATGCTCACCACTGTTTTCCTATTTAAAGAGTTTGAAAAACTTAAACAAGAACTCTATACGCCATCTCATGGATTTTATATCGAGCCCGAGTTGGTAGATGCTCACATGGGTTTTCATATTTTGAGAGTCTAAAAATCTTAAAGAAGACTCCAAGGGGTCCTTTTTTGTAAAGTTAGTCTCCTTACCCGAAAAAGGATAAAAAAATGCAAGAGACAACTCTTATAGCCATGTATGAATAGAGTATTCATTTTCGTATATAGTCTAAATGGTTTGGAAAAGGGTTAAAATTATACCATAGAGATGACATTTCATGTACTTTAATGAGCACGAAAGAGACAAGCGAGATCAACGATATTTTCCTATTTAAGGAGTCTAAAAAGAGCTTAAAGAGGACTCCATAAAAGTATTTTTCGTAAAAGTTTAATGAGGCTGGAAAAGTAAACTCGTGACCTCCTTATTTTTTTTAACAAGCTTGAAGGAGAGATGGAAGAATGCTCGTAACAGGAGGAGATGAGTGTCAAGGGAATGCGAGACCAATTCCAAGCACATGGAAAAAACTTAGGCATAATGCAAGGAACATGAGGAATATAAGGACACTTAGGGTGTGTCTCCTCTGGGTAAAGGGCGTCAAATCACAAAGGCAAAATGATACATGGCTTAATGGAAATGAGATCAGATATGGAGGCTTATATAACAATATTAAAGCGTGGAATCCGACATCGGGCTCATAAGTGCAAGCTGGATCAAGGTAAATGCATATGCAACTTAAACACCAAATGGGAACCTTATAAGGAATGACCAGAGATGTAAGAGGAAGAAAGACATGAGGCTTCTTCTCAAATTCAATGTAAATCTAGAAAGGCTCCCAAGCCTATGATAAAAACTCAGCATGGGCACCAAAATGGCATAAGGGTGCTGAATAAGGTGTCCCATTTTAGGTAGGCTTTGTTGTCGGACTGGTGCACAATGCATATAAAGATGGTTAACACACCAATATCTAACAAGTTCGAACGTATGGCGAATTCAGATGGCAGAAGGTTCAAATGCATCATAATAGTATGGAGGCCTAAACCTATATGCAAGTTTCCAAATATACCTGACATGATCGAAGAATATTTTTCCAAGGATCAATAAGCAATCATGAGACCAGCTGGTGGAATCCAGGAATGTGTACCTTATTGAGGTATATATACCAGAATTATACTTTAAATATCGACCAGGGAGCATACAAACTTGAGAGGTACTCAGCACTATATGTGCACTATGAGATAATCTTTGTCGTTCTAAGTGTCCTACGTATTCTAAAGGATATTCTAAGAAAGTAGGAAGTATTGTTCTATGGAAACTGGAAAGCATGTAAATCCTATTTTATTAAAGCAAGAAATGAAAGCATGTAAATCCTATTTTATCAAAGCAGGAAATGAAAACATGTAAATCTATTCTATCAAAGCAGGAAATGAAAGCATGTAAATCGTATTTTAACAAAGTAGGAAATGAAAGCGTATGAGAAGTTAACCTAAGAAATATAAACTTAATATGGAGGAGGCAAAGATCCATTTAACTGTAATCACAACTCGTCATTTTCAAAGTACAAAAATATAGATTTGATCTCATTTGAAACTACTGTATAAAAAATGGAAATGAAGGTCTAAAAGTCGCTCATGTGGATGGTAGCTACAGGACTACAGACAGTGTATTTCGGAACTACAAATGCAATACTAAAGAACTACAAACAAAATAACGCTCATGTTGAAACCAAAATATGATATTTGAATGAAATGTTGAAATTAATCCACACACGATTATACTAGAAATAAATAACGGAATGCATAAAAAATACCTGAAATAAAATATGTTAAATTTTCAGAATTTACTTCAATCTGATCTAGGATCTTAACTGAGAGAACAACATGTACAGCATATCTACAGCATATCAATCATGGAGACAATAATGCAAGCACACAAGAGACACAAAGATTTACTTGGGGAAAACCATAAAGGTGAAAAACCCCAATAACTTCCTCAGAGATAGATAGAGCAATGATACAACCAACCATAAGAGATAGACACAACCTAGCAGCAGATCCTCCTCCTCCATAAGTGCGCCTCTCCTCCTTGAGAGCATGTGTGAGAAGTGAGTGAGTAAATAGAGTGCCTCCCGCACTCTATTTATACTTGACTTGACTTGCCTTTTTACCTAACTCATGTAGGCTCGAACTTTACCACATAACATAATGCTGAGTGGGTCGACCCCCAATAGGGTGGTCTAATAACCCTTTGACCCACATGGCCGACCCCCAATAGGGTGGTCTAATAACCCTTTGACCCACATGACTTATACAGGGCCGACCCCAAATAAGGTGGTCTAATAACCCATCAAGTATAAGTTACGACACTTACAATATAAATGACGACACTTCCTTATAGAGGAATAATACCATCTCTATAGGAATACAATATACATATATGTGAAATACATTCCGAAGTTACATATACATCAACACTCCCTCTTAACTAGGAAGGTATTTCTCAGCATAGTTCTTCTAGCACAAGTCATCTTCTCTGGATCATCGTCACTAGATAATCGTCATCGAGTCATCATCATCGTCACTGCTACTGCTATCTCAATCAATCTCTGAATCTACTCGTCATAGGAAGTTCTACAGAGCCAGTCCTTTTTCATACTGGATGTAGGCCCACCACCTGCAGGTCTTCATCATCACTGGCCATACTTTGGAATCCTCAGGACTTATTACGTGCGTCACAAAACCTCGAAAGAGCATCCCAGGATGTTACGGGTACACAACTCCGACCTGTAGGATCTCCCAGGGCGCTATTACATGTGACCCCACCACAAAACCTCGAAAGAGCATCTCAGGATGTTACGGGTACACAACTCCGACCTGAAATCTCCCAGGGCACAAATTACATGTGGTCCACCACAAAACCTCGCAAGAGCATCTCAGGATGTTACGGGTACACAACTCCGACCTGAAATCTCCCAGGGCGCTATTACATGTGGTCATGGCAAAACCTCGAAAGAGCATCTCAGGATGTTACGGGTACACAACTCCGACCTGAAATCTCCCAGGGCCCAAATTACATGCCATAGGACAAAACCTCGCAAGAGCATCTCAGGATGTTACGGGTACACAACTCCGACCTGAGATCTCCCAGGGCACAAATTACATGTCCTCCCAGAGCAATGTCTCGAAAGAGCATCCCAGGCTGTTACGGGTACACAACTCCGACCTATAGGATCTCCCAGACATGCTCATCTGCACAACCTGATCCACGGCCACAGAGTATCAACCTGATACTCACCATACATCATCCTGATGTACTCATGATCGTCCTGATCATCATCACTGCAACGTCTTGCTGCATGTCATCTGGAGCAACATCCTGAAGCTCACCATCCATGATCATCCTGATCATCATCACTGCAACGTCCTGCTGCATGTCATCTGGAGCAACATCCTGAAGCTCATCATCCATGATCATCCTGATCATCATCACTGCAACGTCCTGCTGCATGTCATCTGGAGCAACATCCTGAAGCTCATCATCCATGATCATCCTGATCATCAATGCATCCACCTGATGCATACCAAGTATCTACCTGATACATATCATCATACATGATCCTCCTGATCATACAATGTATCCACCTGATACATGATACATATCACCATACATGATCCACCTGATCATACAGTGTATCCACCTGATACATATACAGATACATGGTCCAAGCATCCAACATGATGCATATACAAAATACATACACATGATCCAACTGATCATATCCAGCATCCAACATGATGCATCCATACATAAATGATCCACCTGGTCATATCCAGCATCCAATATGATGCGTACATACATAAATGATCCACCTGATCATATCCAGCATCCAACATGATGCGTACATACATACATAAAAATGATCCAACTGATCATATCCAGCAGAAACCAGAACATCATCCTGATGCTCATCATCCAGCGCTTACATCCACAGCCATGTGAAGGATCCCCCTTCCAACATGCTTGGAATGGCTTCAGCAAATGTGTCCATCACTTCTTCCTCGAAGTGTCCTCGATCTGAAGCACGCCAAGCCTCTCTGAAGTACTCGAACTTCACTCTGGCTAGTGGCTTTGTCAGCACATCTGCAATCTGCTCGTCCGTCGCAACATACAGGAGCTTCATAGCTCCTCTCTGCACCATATCCCTGATATAGTGATATTTGATCTCTATGTTTTTCGACCTGTCAAGAAACACTGGGTTCTTGAATAGCTTCACACAGCTCTGGTTATCACAGAAGATACCAGTAGCTTCCAACGGGAGATCAAATAACTCAGACAGTAGCTTCCGTAGCCATACTGTCTCACAACTAGCTGAACAGGCTGCAACATGCTCTGCCTCAGCTGTACTCAGTGCTACGCAGGACTGCTTCCTGCTAAACCAAGAGATCACACCTGATCCCATACTAAAGCAACACCCAAATGTGCTCTTCCTGTTTGCAGCACTGCCATCCCAATCTGAATCAACATAACCCTGCAGGTTAAACATTTGATTCTCCTCATACCTGAGCCCATAATCCACTCTACCCTTCAGGTACCTCAGAACATGCTTTACAGCAACCAGGTGAACACTCCTCGGATCCGTCAGGAACTGGCTCAATGTGTTCACAGCAAAGCAAATGTCTGGTCTCGTGTTCATCAGGTACATCAAGGACCCAATCATCTGACGATACAAAGAGACATCAACCGGCTCAGATGAAGCATCATATAGAAGCTTCAGATTCGATGCCATAGGTGTGGCCATATCCTTACAGTCCATCATCCCGAATCTCTTCAGGATCTCTACTACATACTTCCCTTGTCCAAGGAAGATTCCATATGCACTCTGCCACACCTCCATGCCAAAAAAAAATAGTGCATCATCCCCAAGTTCTTCATCTCGAACTTGGAAGAAAGCTTCCGCTGCGTGTCGGCAATCAATCTATCTTTACCTGTAACAAACAGGTTATCTGCATATAAAAGTAGTATCATTGGATTGCCTTCTTCAACCTTGTAGAAAAGGTTGGAATCTGCTTTACTCTTGGTAACGCCCAAACTGGATAGAAAGTTGTCTATCCTACCATACCAAGTTCTGCACACATATATGACTACACCATGCTGTCTTGAAATCCATCTGGTGCATCTTCTATTTCATCACTTTTATATTTCTTAATGCTGTCATCTGCAACATGCTTGATCGGATAGTTCCATTTGGAAGTCATAGCAAACTTCCCTTCATGTCTTGGGATTACATCCCAAACATCATTCTTCATGATCGACGGATCAAGGCATTTCATTTCTTCATCCCAGATCCTGGGAACTTCAATATCTTCAATATCTTCAATATCTTCAATAGATATCTTTGTTGCTGGAACAAAATGTTGTAGTTCTTCTTTTGTAGGAGATGGCATACGATCTTTCCTACACAACAAGTTAAATTGCATGATTAGAAAACATCTCATAGTTTTCAGAACAAATTCTTACACATAAAGAAATATGCCATACAGTCATGCAATTATCTTAGCCAATGCTTCAATACAACAATTATCCATATTCCGTAACTTTCTAGATGCCTTCCAATCTCTACCAGAACATTTGTTAAGAGTGTGCACAACTCCCAACATGTCAGCAAAGAGGTTTCATTCTAGATAAGTAGCAATGGAATGTTGTACAGTGCCATAGGCCACTTACCCATGCATATTAGGAGTATACTGTTCATCAATGCAATTATTCTAATATGCATAATACACAACCTAATTCTAGGAACATCAGTATATACATTATTGAACAATTTTATTTAAACAAACAAATATGCAAGAAATGATGATTAAAATACTTATCTTTCTTTGTTCGTTGGGTGGACTCCCTCTGAGTCTTTGCTTCCTTGCAGGAGCTGCTGGAGTCCTAATCTGAGGTAGCTTCTTCTACACCTTTCTGTTGTGAAATGTAGAGAGATGATCAACTCCCTCTGAATATCTGCATCCTTGCAGAAACTACTGAAGTGTGCTCCTTTGCTTTCTTGCAGGAACAACTAGAGTGTGCTCCCTCTTGATCTTTGCTTCCTGAATTACCTGTTCTTGAACTCATATTCATCCTTGGTCCCTATGCATGCTTATTAGTATCATGAATGTGTTATCCTTGTGATCTCATATAAAATCATACATTCATTAGTATACTATTAAAACACAATAATCTCAAGCATGTATAGTCATGATCATTTCAAACAAAAATAATAAGCATTAGCATTCAAGGATTCTTATGGTTAGTCAAATCATAAGAAACATAACATGTCTAAACCTGTAATTACTCAAGCCTATGACTCTTCAGGTTAGTTGAATCATCAATCAAGATAAGAGATATAAAATGCATAAAACCTGTGATTATTCAAACCTATACCATCATGATTCTTCTGGTTAGTCATATCATCAATTATGGTAAGAAACATAATATGCATACAATCATGATTATTCAAACCTATGACTTCATGAATAATCATTATCAGCAACGCGATAGTATAAGATCCTAACCCAAGGTAGGATTATATCTTGATATAGGAAAAAACATACCTGGATTAGTATGCTAGTTAGTTATGTCTAACATACTCACATGATGTCTTCTTGATCTTCTTCAATGACTTGTGCTAGTAACCTATATATCTCATAGGTTAGCCATTATAAAACCAAGTTATACATACCTTGTAAATGGATCTTCTGTGAGATCCATGACAATGGATGAATCTTTGTCCTCATGTCATCATGATCATATGTTCTTGGACCAGAACATGATTTGTCTTTATTGGTGTACCTTTCATGTTAGTAGACAACATAAACCTCATACAACACCATAATGCATTAGTACAATCATAAGTGTCAACACCCTAACCAATGAATATCTTCTATCATGCATTCATAATTTTGTTAAGGTGATACGACAAATCTAAAATCAAGATTGTACTAACCGTAATAACATGAAGACAAACATACCATAAACTTAATCATGAACAAATCTCAAAACATACCTCGATGATTCATACCTGTCGAGATCGCTTGAAATCTTCTTATGTAAGGCCTTAGCCTCATCTCCCTCTGAAACAGGAACTTCTTCACTCATGCAGATGATCAATCCATCTTCTTCTAGGATTAACCCAATCCACTTGATTTGCAAGAACTGGACCTGGAGCTGGATATGGGTTTGTCAGAGAAACCCCAAAAATTCAAACTTTGAATTTAAAACTTCCGAAAGGATAGAAATATGCGCCTTGATGAGCTGATCAAACTGGTATATTCAAAATTTGAAAACTGCAAAGTTTCACTCCTCAATTTTGCCTTTGAAACTTCCGGATTCACTGGACGTGACCCTGAACTGGGGTTTGATGAAGCCCACTCTTTTGCCCCATCAAAAGGTTTTATCCAAAGCTCTAAGCTTCTATTTTTCTGAGGAGCTTCCAGCCGTGGTCACAGATTGCAAAAATTCCCATTTTTACAGAAGCCCTAATTTTCCACTTTTCTGATCAAAGTCCCGAACTAGGGTCTAATCAAGCCCGGCCTTCTGCCCAACCAAAAATTCTGATCTTGGTCTCTAAATTTCTATTTTGATGAGTAGCATCCAGCCGTGGTCTCCGATTACAAAAATTCCAACTTTCTCCAAAGCCCTAAATTCCGGAAGCCATGAATGAAGGTACCAAAAAATAATTCTGTTTTGACAGAAATATGTACCTGATTGTTTCTAGTGTAACTCCAAAATTTTTAGTCCACAGGGTCTGAAAATTTTTCCTGAGATAGCCTGACCTGTTATATTTCCATCCTGACAGGTCTGACCTCAATTGGATTCTCTGAGAGAGAGTTATGCCAAATGTCGCAACGTGACCTGTTTTGGGATAAAACAGGAGAGCGAACTTGTACGGCGTGCCACGTGTCACTATTTTTACTTCGGCCTCTGAAAACGTTTTCTGAGATAGCTCGGCCTGTTACCTTTCCATCCTGATAGGTTTGACCTCAATTGGACTCTCTGAGAGAGAGTTATGCCAAATGTCGCAACATGACCTGTTTATGGGATAATACAGGAGAGCGAACTTGTACGGCGTGCCACGTGTCACTGGTTCAACTTCGGCCTCCGAAAAACGTTTTCTGAGATAGTGCAGACTGTGTACTACCTTTCACTTTTTACGAAATTTCATTTGGAGCTTCCTAGCCCAAGATATGACCTTTTTCCCAAGGTCACCTGATTTTGACTCAGATCTGGAAGAGGCAGAAACCCTATATTGTACAGATCATAAATCACAAAGTACAACGAATTAGAGGTTTTCCTTTGGACACAAGATACCTAGAGATCTTATCTTCGGCCTGTAACAATTTCAGATCCTAAAACTTCGCCAAAACGTATTTATAGCGAAAGTGCTACGATGACTGGTTTTTGCTATATCAAGCCCTAGCATCGTAAGTGCAACAAGTGTCATACATGCCATATCATGCCTTCTTTTAGGCTAGCTCTGATACCATGTTAAATTTTCAGAATTTACTTCAATATGATCTAGGATCTTAACTGAGAGAACAACATGTACAACATATCTACAGCATATCAATCATGGAGACAATAATGCAAGCACACAAGAGACACAAAGATTTACTTGGGGAAAACCATAAAGGTGAAAAACCCCAATAACTTCCTCAGAGATAGATAGAGCAATGATACAACCAACCATAAGAGATAGACACAACCTAGCAGCAGATCCTCCTCCTCCATAAGTGCGCCTCTCCTCCTTGAGAGCATGTGTGAGAAGTGAGTGAGTAAATAGAGTGCCTCCCGCACTCTATTTATACTTGACTTGACTTGCCTTTTGACCTAACTCATGTAGGCTCGAACTTTACCACATAACATAATGCTGAGTGGGTCGACCCCCAATAGGGTGGTCTAATAACCCTTTGACCCACATGTCCGACCCCCAATAGGGTGGTCTAATAACCCTTTGACCCACATGACTTATACAGGGCCGACCCCAAATAAGGTGGTCTAATAACCCATCAAGTATAAGTTACGACACTTACAATATAAATGACGACACTTCCTTATAGAGGAATAATACCATCTCTATAGGAATACAATATACATATATGTGAAATACATTCCGAAGTTACATATACATCAACAAAATACAGAACCCCTGAGCTACATATTGAGGGGGACCTCCCCAACACGTATCACAGGAGGAAGGGAAACTTATAAACTCACGAAATATGAAAAATGTTGGAGCTTCATTATAAATTCATAAATCCCATCATGGTTTGTAAAAACTGTAAAACTAAAATTTCTGAGCTACAAAAATGCTAAAAGATTGTTTCTCCAAAATATGTCGCAAACGCCCTTCTACTTAGGTGTCTCTATTTATTACAACTTCTATCCTAGTTTTGCATTGGAAACCACGATCCAAAATTTAGGGGATTATCCCCTTCAAATCAGGGAAAACAAGAGTGCTGCGTCTCTAGTGATCCTCGTGGTCTTCAATCTGGAGCATGGCACTGCCACTGTCCCTGTTATTCCTGTGCTATGTCCACACATGTTTTGTTCATATGATTAGTTTAAATAAAATATGCTAAAACATAAGAAAGAATAATAACTAAATCATTTCATCTCATTATCAATTAAAGTTCCTTCTCCCCTACATAAATGAGTGCTTTCTTATCATTCCATTGCTAAGGTGTGGCATAAATTAGTCTAAGGAATGCCTATATCAGGGACTCATCATCTCCCCCAAACTTGAAGGTGTTACCCATTCTTGGGTGACTCATCCTGTTCCAAAATGGCCTCTCTGATATCCCATGCAACAACTCTAGGAGTTCCTGGCTGTCTGTAATAGCCTCGGCTCTGTTCTTCTTTGGCCTAGGTCCTTCTCTCTTCATCCTCATCAATGTGTTCCTTAATAACAAGAGGAAGAAAGAAAGTAGGGCTTAACTTCATTCCTATCCATTCAAGTTTATTCTTTATCAAGGACTCCCTATACAACCTTTCCTTAGTTAGTGCAACCTCCAGCCTGTGGGGGGAGTGAGGTTCTCATTTTTTCAAGTCTTTTGAAATTCTTTTCCACCGATCACTAATAGCTTCCTATACTTTGTTGAATGTGCACTTGGTGGTGTTGTCGAAGTGTGCGATTTATTCTTGCTACTTCTTGAGAAGTATTGGGATCAAATCCCCATCAAAGGTTATAACAGAGTGATCATGAACCATCTTTTATGGGTGTGTAGATTCAGCCCTTATCCATAGCGGATTCTGCCATTCCTCCACTTGGTATAGGTGAACATCCTTGTACCTTTCCACTTCGTGATTCATCCAAGAGCACAATGACCTGAGTTGGAAATCACCCATATAGGGGTTTGGTGACCAATTCAGCGAGTTAGGTACAACTAAATTGTGAAGGAAGAATTCACACAACTGGTCCTTTTCTAGCTTGGTGCTTTCCATGGAAGTATATACGAACTGCTTAGGAGTTATTACATCCAAGGGTAAACCCTGCTTCAGCCTTTGCAACTGGAACCGACACCATTTTCCCCTAAGATAGACTGCATAGACTCAGGATGGAGGTCTGTACCCCAGTATTTCTTCATATATTTTGGCAGTGGTGGCTAGAGTGTCCTCTAGCTATAGGATTTGTTGATATTTCTGGGCCAATTCCTTCTGAGCTTGGTTTAATTTTTCTTCCAATGCTAGGTTTTGTTGCTCCATCTGTTTTAATTGGCCTTCATGCTACATTTTTAGGATTTGGGTCTTCTCATTCATGAATGATGGCGTAGCTGATGACATGACCTAGATTTTGTGGAATCGTGCCTCGATTTCCAGGGCGACTAGCTCTTCCATAACCTTTTCCAACTCAGACAATACCTCGGCCAGTTGATCATCTTTTCTGGTTTTCATTTCTTCATTTTCAAAGGTCTGGGGTGGTGTGACTTCTTCCACAGGTGTAGAAGGATTTCCTTGTTCTGCCTCGTCATCCTTAGAGTCCGACAGGTCTTGTGGTATGGGGATGGTTTCTTTTTCTTTGATCTTCTACTCCCTAGATTTGGTCCCCTGCCTCATCCTTCTTCTCTCTCGCCTCAACCCTTGCATGCTAGCAAATGCCCCTGCGGTTTTCTGGCGGGAGGTATCACGAGAGTGTTTTATCTTGACAAGGGTCTCGACCACCACCTCATTATCATTGTCTAAGTCGATTTTTCTTTTGACTCCTGACTTAGTGGTTGATTTTTGCTCTTTTTGGTCTGAGACTAGGGTTATGCCCACATTTGGTGTGCCCTTCATCCCCTGGACATCTTCAGCCGAGACAAGGTAAAAATATTCCCATGAGAGTTTAGGGACTTGGATCTCCAATTCCTCGTAGATGACCAACTTGATTAATCCGTGATGAGCCAATGCATCCTCTTTTCCTTGTATCACCTTTCTACTCATCTCCCATATGGAATGAAGTAGGTAGAATGGGATGTTGATGTTGTTGTTCGACCTTATATGTCCCCTATTCCTAAGGAGGTCCAATATTCTGAAGTGAAAGGTCGGAATGTAGCTCATCCTTCCCTAGCAGGAAATATATTTGAGGACAAAAACCACTACTTCGTCCCATGGTCTTAGAATGGTATTTTTTTTACACAGTTCTTATCCTCTTCGTAGCTCTCACCCTCTACAAAGAAAGTCTCTTTTTCCATCAGGTTGGCTTCTCTGTCACATATCCCCCAATGAAGCCCCATTGGAAAGCATGTATGTGTCGCAACTGATTCTTCATCCAAATGGATGTGCAACCCCTTCAACCTGGTAACTGCATATTTCTCTTCTTTTATATGTTTTAGGTTTTGGGTGAACTCCACAGCTATTTTGGTGTTATGCCCTCTTAGCCTAGCAATGAATGGCATCCACCATGTTGTGCGGAGTATGGCCAATACTTGGGGTTTTTCATAGATGGGTGAATGATCATCTGGTTCACTCCTTTTAAACCTTTTTGTCATTTTCTAAAATTACTGAATAATATAAAACTTGAGGGTGGTGGAACATATGACTTACTTGCTTGATTCTAATTCATACATCGGTTGCTAACTGAAAACCGAACCCTTCTTGTTATGCTCGCTTGTTGGAGATATACAGATTCCGTATCTTCCGGTTGGATTTGTGTCTTTATTCATATCCCACTTTATGTCTTTATTCCCCCTTTTTCCTGTTGTTTTTCCTTATCCATTCATCATTTTATGCAGTTTTGGCAGTTTGATGCAAATCGGGAATGGGGGTATGGAGGTCGTTATTTTTCAAATTGGAGTTGCTAATCATTATTTAGTATGGTTGCTCTGAACCATGTGCCGCCATCGTTTTGAAAAGAGTTCTCCTTAGCTCAGAATAATTCCTATTGTAGGGATAATTTAATTGGATTGATAATGGAGACAAAAGATCTAGTGATTACCTTTTCATGTTTTAGCATACCTGAATTTGATGGTGTGGATATTTTGTAGTTGAGTGGAGTTCCGCAGTTGATTGGTTCTTCATTAGTAGTTTTATTTGGCATATCTGCAGTTGCGCTTCTATGATGCTCTTTTGCTGCCTCACTTGATTTTTCTTTTGCTTGTATGAATTGTGCTTCTTTATTTTTGTGTTGGCTCGCTTGATGTTTGCTTTTGCTTAGTTGAATTTGATGCTGGCTCGCTTGAAAATTGATTTTGTTCGATCTTTATTTGCTTAGTTGTATTGCTGCTGGCTCGCTTGCTCTCTTGAATTTCAGTTGGCTCGCCTTTTTGATTTGTTATTGCCTTTTTCTCTTTTGTTTTGCTTCTTTCTTCTATTTTTTTTCTCTCTTTTATTTTCTTTTTCTTTTTCTTTTTGTTTCTATTTTTTTTTTTTTTTAAATAATCAGTGATCATCTATGTTCTCTATCAGCATTGGATTCTTTTGATAGAGTGTTTGTGTGAACTCCTCCCTTGAATGTGGTTTCTTATATAATTTGAGTCTATTCCCATTCACCAACATGGGGAATTCTGTCTAATCTATGGTTGTGATTCTGACTGTGCCATTGTCATAAATTGTATCAATAATGTAGGGTCTGAGCCATCTGGTGGTGAGTTTGCCTTGAAAAATTTGAAATCGAGAATCATATAGCAGTGCCCAATCCCCTTATTTGAATTTCTTCTGTTTGATCTTCTTGGCATGCCATTTCTTTCTTTGTTGCTGGATAATTTCAGTGTGGGCGAGGGCTTGTTAGCGGTGCTCATCCAGTTGATTTAGTTTGAGCATACGCTCTTCTTGGATTTCTAAAAGTTGCATGTTTAGATGGGCTGCAATTCTTAACGTCTTGATTTCAAATTCAATAGGGAGCATTACTTTTTTCCCATATACCAACTCATAGGGGGTAAAGCCTGTTGTTGTTTTCCATGTTGTGTTATAAGCCCAAAATGCTTCACTTAACCCGTCTACCCAATCCCTTTTATGTAACTGCATTGTTTTTGTCATAATCTTTTCAAGTTATCTGTTTGTGACTTTAGCTTGACCATTAGCTTGAGGGTGGTAGGAGGAGGACCTTAGATGTTTAAATTTGTTTCTTCGAAGTAGGTCCTTGATGAGGTTGGATGTAAACTGCTTTCCTTGGTCAGAACTAACTCTCTGGGAACTCCAAATCTGTGTAAAATTTGTTCTATAAAGAATTTTTCTACATTTGTTTCATTGGTTGCTGCAAGTGCTGCAATTTTGGCCCATTTTGTAAGGTAGTCAGTGTAGACTAGAATGTAGTTTTTCTGATTTGATGGGAGATTGAATGGTACAACAAAGTCAAATCCCCACTTTTCAAATGCTTCCAAAGAAATTTGGGGATGTAGAGGCATTTCTTCTCTTTGTGTAGGATTCCCCATTCGTTGACAGTCATCACAATGTGATACATAATCGTAGGAGTCCTTGTGTAGTGTTGACCAGTAGTATATAGTTTGTAGTACTTTGTAGTCTGTCCTTTTTGCTGCATAATGGCCTCCACAAGGTTCATTGTGGGTAGCATGGAGTATGTCATGGACTTCATCTTCTCTTATGCATCTCCTTAATATTTGGTCTGGTGCTTTCTTAAAAAGCAACCCTTGTATCCATGTATAAGTTGCACTTTGTCTTATGATTCTGCCACGGGGGGGGTCAGCTGGTAGGCAATATCCTATCTTGTCCATTCAGATTGGGGAATAAACTATAATATGAAAATGAGAAAATATATTGCCCTGTATTAAGGGGCTAAGGAGGATTAATTATGTTATATGGAAATACATATATTTAGGGTGTATTTTATTACATTTCATGTAAAAGCGGTGGAGGGGAGGCAGAGGGAAAATCAAGGGACAAGGGCACAAGGTATTGAGTTTGATGGACACAAGATACTCAATCAAGATGTAGGATGGTTGATGCTAGTGCTCTATTGAAGGGTTTTCATGTTGCTTATGTGCTTGCTTGGTGAATGGATGTTCAATTTGTTAATGGAATTGAGGTAATGAAGGATTACGATTTCTATATTTTATGTTATTGTTATCAATTTCAAGTGTAGTTTAGGTGCATATTTTGTGTCTAGAAATCATGTGTTTTTTTATTCCTTTCAATGTAGCTTTCCTCCTTGAGTCCATTTGGATATTTTTTGCTCTAGAAATTTCCTTTTGTGTGATCTCTAAAATCATCCCATCCACTAGAGAGCATCTAGGTTTGTGCATTGCAACTTTGTCCTTTTATAATCTTCCTAAAGAAAGCCTCATGCAATCCTTGGTTGACCCCATTTTCCCATTGCATAAAACACCAGTCTCCAATTCCTTCATGACTCTTATATTTTACAAAAACCAAAACACTTTGTTTTTCTAAAGTTACTCTTCATTTTCACCATGTACTCCATTGTTATATTCCAGTAATCCTACCCTAGGGAATCCACCTTTGAGCTAGAGAAGAGATAGCCTAAAGAGACAAAAAATGTTAGGTGTGGTGACAATGGCCTTGCTCTTAGTTGTCCATAAGCTATCATTGATTTTAGGAATTCAATATTAAGATGTTAGTTTGTGTGCTAACATGGAAGAACAAGCATCTCTAAGATTATGGATATATTCTTAATGGTAGATAAATTGGTGGAGGAGGTTGAAAGATACAACTATTGGGTAGGAAACATGAATGGCTTATATGATCATCTACTTATTCTTCTACAACTAGAAAAGGAGGATATAAAACCTCGATTTCCTTTTAAATCTAATCGTGATTGGTTGGCTAAGGAATATTTTAGACTTCTTATTACAAAAAATGGAAATTTTATGATCCTTGTTGGCTAAAATCTAACATAGGTGCCGCTTAAGCGATGTGTAAAATTTGACTTCACTTAAGGGACGTTCTTGGACCATGATTTCAATCCAAATGTCTAGTATTGAGGTTGCCTTAGCGGTGTAATGGTTATAAGCATTTGGAATATTGTATTTTAATTTTCAATATATTTTCCGCAAAAGGAAATGAAATTGAACTCAGAGGTATCCAAGGGAAATTGTCTTGATTAATACGTTCTAACAACCTGATTTTTTGTCAAAAGGGACACCATGGTGTAATTGCACAATGTGCTCACTAGATGTTCAAACATCTGAACCCTCTATACCCACTTGTATCTCCAAAGAGGTATCACAAATCATTCCAAGGTATTTATAGAGATTCCAAAGGTATTATACCTAGACCTGAGAGAATGAACACAAGTTATTCACCTACAATCGAGATGCCTCCATCCTAACATTATACCATATAGGTACCCTTATGCAGAAAAGAGCTAGATTGAGTGTATGGTTCAAAAATGTTAGGCATTGGCATCATTCAACATATTCAAATTGATTTCTCTCCATTACTGGTGGCGGTTTAAAAAAAGGATGGTATATGGAATATATGTCTAGGTTATGAGAGTTCAAAAATATCACCATTAAGGATAAATCCACAGAAAAACATTCAGAACACATGAAGGACATTATGAGTTGTGGAGATGTTGTTAGTCCTTACTAATGTAGTTTGTAGTGTCTCGGAGCCTAATCAATTCTATTTTCAATCCTTTCCCCAAAACTAAACCAATGCCATGCCTCAACCTCAAAGCTACATGGAAACATCCTCATCATACTTTAAACAACAAACTAGAGTGATATTATGTACACTATGAGCAGTTAGCTTACACAATCCAATGGACATGTGGTGCACTATCAGGATTAGTGTTTTTCCTTGAATTAATATTACAAGGTTAGTTCCTTGAATCACCTCGGTGGTATTTACTAGATATGTAATAAAGATAGCATACATGTCTACAAGTGCAGTTCCCACATCAACATCAAATTCAAATCCACTTCTTATATCATAGTAGTGGATCTGCTTAACTTGTTCCATAGCCAATAAATCAACACACACAGGCAGATCATTTACTATGACGAAAGAGTTGGGTTTTACACCCTAGACACGAAATACATTCATGAATACCAAGGCTTCATGGGGCTGGCCAGTCTGGGAATAACCAACAATTGTTTCAGCCCATGGCACAACATTTCGTTCAAGATTTTTTTCAAACAATTTGTGGGAAATGTTAATATTCCCACATTTGGCATACATTTTTACAAACCCATTAATCACAACAATAAATCCACTTCTTATTGCATAGGCATAGATCTACTTACCTTGTCTAGAGCCATTACATCAACATGTGCAGGCATAGCACTAAATAGCTGAGAGGAATGTATTTAAATAGATGGACATTAGATTTTAATCCCAAGAATGACATATTGTTATGAACAAAAAAATAATAAAATAAAACATCAACATATATATATAATAATAATAATAATAACAACAAACAACAATAATATAATAATATAATTAATTAGTGAAATGGTGTATCTCTTTATGAAGAGTTGCATTAGACACCCTTTAAGCAATTATAAATACGAGAAAATCTATCTTGTAAAAGACCATATCTATTTTTATCAACTTATATATATATATATATATATATATATATATATATATATATATATATATATATATATATATATATATATATATATTCATGGATTATTTGTATTTTCGAAAGTGGAAGTTTGAGAAGTTCCAATAAACGTATTTTTACCGTTTCAGTGGTATCAGAGCCTGGAAGTAAAAAAAGAAAGAAGAAGTAAAACCACACATGGTTTTAAAGTGCACGTAATTTTGTGAGAAGTGGGTTTGGTTTTATTCCCTATAAAACAAACCAAAAGTGAGATTCAAACTTGGGTGGGGAAGGTAACACTCATTCCTCCCAACTAACCATTCTACACCATTTTACAAAAATTAAGGGGAAATTAAATTAGAAGAGCATCAACACAAATATTTTTTACAAGAAGAATCAAAGAAGATATTAAAGACAAAAAATTATTTTCAAAGAAGTTGAAGATTAGTTATCATCGAAGAGCAATATCAAGTCAGAAGAAGACCCTTGTCGTCAAGAAATCAAGTCAAAGGAAACCAGCTATCATCGAAGAAGTCAGGAACAATGACAAACACATATTTAGTAATGAAGTCAAATCTACAAGCAACATTGGACGAATTAGAGCAATATAAAGCGATCAGTAAACGTCTACAAGCTGAGATTGAGACACAAAAGTTCTTGAAAGAGTGGCGAGACGATGAGAATCGTCGCTTATGGAATCAAAATCTACAGCTAGAACGAACCATAAGAGATAGTAAGACAATGTTATCTGATCATGATAACGAAAACTCATTTTTAAAAATCCACAATTAGAACTTAGAATACCAGATTAGGAAGTCAAAAAATGACGAAAAGTCACCCGATGGAAGCGATAATGATTTAGAAGAAGAAATAAAGCATTTAAACCAGCTCGTCAGAGACAAAGATGATGAACTGGCGCAATTCCAGAGGAAGCTACAAAGTCAAGAATCAGAGATAGGTCAACAACAACAAAAGAATAAAGAACTCCAACAGACATACGACGCTACTAAAAAAATGCACAAGCTGGAAATTAAGAAAATTAAGGACGAATTAGCAAGCAATACCAAAGAACTATTTCGACTAAGAATTCATAACAAAACATTACTTACGAAAATCAAGAAATTAAAACATAGTCAAAAGATGGAACACTCCAATGAAGACCTAGAAGGAAAAATACTAGAACAACAAGAAAAAAACCATCATCTGAAAAATCGTAATCAAGAACTAGATAATCAAATCAAGAAGTTAGAAATTGACAAAAAATCGCAAGATGAAAGAATCAAAAAGATTCATAATCATAACAATCTACTGGAGAACCAAGAAGCGCAAATCCAGGAAGATGCATCCAAAAATCAAATCGAGGAAGTGAAGGCAGTCCCCGCCAGTTCAAAAGAAAGAAAAACAAACAACACATACGCCTTACAGGCATCCCAATTATAAACTTCATTTTGACCAACGACAGGGTAAAAATGAACATACACAGAGGAGTTATGTTGAAAGACAAGTAAGAACATCAAATCAAAATAATAAAAAAACGAGAAGACTCCTCTCACAAAGTGAACAAATAGTTCCGATAAAATTAAATTTGGGATGGAACACATCAGAGACGATGCGACAGTTCTTCTGGGGAATTCGTAACTCGTATCGCCTCGTTTCATCGAATGTCGCAAAAACTAACACAAAAGATCGAGAAATAACATTACAAGTGAAAAATCAAACGTAATCATTGTTGCCAAATAAGCTTTGAGGACAAAGCTTCCCTTAAGAAGAAGGCAATGTTATGAATAAAATAATAATAAAATAAAACATCAACATATATATATATATATAGAAATAATAATAATAATAACAACAAACAAGAATAATATAATAATATAATTAATTAGTGAAATGGTGTAACTCTTTATGAAGAGTTGCATTAGACACCCTTTAAACAATTGTAAATACAGGAAAATCTATCTTGCAAAATACCATATCTATTTTTATCAACTTTTATATATATTCATTGATTATTTGTATTTTCGAAAGTGGAAGTTCGAGAAGTTCCAGTAAACGGATTTTTACCGTTTCACATACCCTTTGCAGTTCTAGTTTGGGTCCGACTTATGCATCTTCCATTACACTGTTGGAGTCATGGAGATCTAGATGATATTGGAAATACCCTTGGACATTATATTGATAGATCTGAGCCCAAGTATGAGATGTATGTTTGTGCTAAGATTTGTGCTGAAGTGGATTTTGAGAAGGGGATTCCCAAAGAAATAGATCTCTCATTGGATGGTTGGACTCACACCTAAAAATTGGATTACAAACAACTTTTTTATAAGTGCAAAATGTTCCATGAGTATGGAAATTTTGCAAAAAATGTAAGCAAGCAAAACCTTAGAATCAAACATATGAGAAAGATAGTAATTCATAGTATTTCGTAGTATTAGACATGATAGTATTAGTTTATCTTTTCTTCAAACTCGTAAAACAATGAATAAAGTCTTGAGTTTCCCTCCCATGGACTCATAAAACTACACATGATTGGAACCCTATCAAGCACTCTTCTCTCTCTTCTTCGAGCTTGTTCAAAAATGAAGAAAGTATTGAGTTTACTTTCTTGGACTCGTTAAAATTTTACAATAAAGACATTATGGAGCTTCCTTTTATCTTTTTCATGCTCATCCAAAAATGAAAATATATATAAAAAGATAAAGGGAAGGGAAAGGTCTTCGTCATTTGTTGATATTATGGTAGCAAGTTCAATCATTCCTTGTACACAACACTCGTCTCGAGTCAATGGGTTTTAGTTTTGTCCTTTAGGATAAACTTGATTCCATAGTTGTTTACTCGTCTGATTGGTTACTCTTCTGATCATATGGAGAGTCTGTTATGTCTCTTACATGACAGATTTATATCATGGTTCCTGTATATTCCAAAATGCCTAAGTTACTCATGTGTTTTTCTCATTGTTCAAGGATTTCACCTATGTCATTCATTCTGCAATTTACCTTGACTTCTAATGTCGGTCGTCCCTTATATCAGTGTTATCCCTCATGTGTATATAACTAGATCTTGTTGATTAGGGCTTAGAAGGCGCGAATATCTCTAAGAACCGGCTTTGAAACCCATTGTGCTCTCCTCTCTAAAAATAAAATACTGAAGCAAAGAAAATGGAAAGCACCATATCGATGTTGAAACCTATTGTGCGAAAATATCTTGACATCACAGTTGCTACCTAACAATCGAAAATAGTTCCCACAAAAAAACAATTGAGCAAGCAGTCAGGACATCACAAGCAAAAATATGTACATAACAAGATTGGAACAAAATACATCTTATAGCATAAGCACCTCATATTGGGTTTGTTCTTCATGAATTTCATGCCGTTAGAAATGCATATTATTTGAGGGCTTGTTCTGCTTTTCTCTTCCTGCTCTTCTTAGGATGGCTCCTGCTCCTGCGAAATCACTAGTAAGTTCCCCACCAATAAGTTCCCATCTTGCGCCATCACAATGCAAAATTAGCAAGGGTTTGAAACACAAGGATATCCAATTGTGGGGCTTGGCTTGTGAGATTGCATAACTAAAATGCAAATTAAATTGAAATCAAAGAAAAAATAATTATCTCAACTTCACCATGTACTTGAATCTTCAGCCCTAATTCTTTTGCAGGTTTTTCCCAACGGAAACCCTACCATGCACTTGAATCTTCAACCCTGATTTTGTTGTTGGTTTTTTCTAGCGAGCTCGAGTCTTGACATTCACCATGTACTTGAATATTCATAGTGAAACTACAATGAAACTGCTCAATTATCTTGTATAGAAGGATAAATTAAATATGTGGAACATGTAAATTCACAAGCCACAAGAATACTGGTCTTAGGGTATGAAAGTTCATAAAGCAAAATAACTTTAGTCTAATACCGAGGATTAAGAAATTCAGAATACCGTATATTTTAGTCTTGATTCAAAATAACAAAATCTTCCTAGAGAAGTAAGGATTCTAGAATAGTTGGAACCTGCACGAAGAATCCTAGGAGGTTACCAAGTAAGTAAATCGAGGTCTTTTAATCTAGATAGAAAGTGAAGTATATTTCAAAGTAACTATAATAATTGTAGTTACATATTTAAAATATTCTCATATGAATAAAAACAAATCCGGAACTCTAACAATCCAAGCCATTGCCCTTATCGGAATTTATGAAAAGTATATAAATATAAAACAGGTTTGATAGATAATTATTATTTATATATATCTAGTCAAAAGAAAAAAATGTATATATATATATATATATATGAAAATCTGAATAGCCACAAAAGATACCGTAAACTAATGATAACAAATATTTAATCCACTTAATTTATTAAACAAAACTACATTTTCGAATTTATAAAGCTAAAGTATAAGTAAATATAGAAATAAACCTGGTTGGCTTGTAGTCTCGAATGTAATAATACAGTATATGCATAATATATCCGAACAGAGACATCCAAAATTAACACATTTAGAATATTTATCATGTGTAGCTACAGAAAGGATAAGTTTTTTAGTCCCTTAACTACCAATCAATTTATCAAATCATTTGATATCAATGAAAAAATGAAAAAAACGTAAAAATCAATATAGTCGCTTAATAGAAGAATTTAGTACAAGAAATCGACCCATTATTTCAACCCCATTACTATAGGTTAAGGGACATACTAAAAAGTAAAACAAGGTAAACGATAATAGAAATAAAAACTAGTTTTAAAATTTTAATATATTTTTTTACAAATTTTAATAATCTACTTTATACATTGGAGTTTTATATTCTCGATATATTGTGTTTAAATTTTTGTTTAAATTTTCTTTTTAAATGTGAATTTTTATTTAATATTTATTAAATAAGAATAAGAGAAGAGAACAAATTTAAAATAAAGAAAGTTATAAAATATAATCTAAAACTATTAAAATTAACACAATAAATCTTTAGAGAACACATCAAATAGAAAAATATTTTTTAAGATGTAAGATCATATTTGAGTTAACTATCACTATTATTCACAATATATAGAGAACACATTATATATATAATGGTTATTAATTTTAATACATTATTTAAAAAAGTATTTAAAATAAATAAAAACATTCGAATTGAAAATCACCTTATCCTAAGAAAAAAAATCACCACTGCCATGAGAGAAAAGGCATACGAAGCGGTGCCCACGGGACTGCATTGCAGGGGATTAGATGGTCTTTACAAGGGGTATCCACTATCAAATGGGAGAGACGATGAAATGTGTGCAATTTTTTTTCTTAATTATAAATATGTAACATCTTTAAAATAGTAATTTAAGATTCAATACGTATAGATTTTGACTTAAAACTTGTATGTAATTTCCACGGTAATCATGCCAGACCAGTTTGTGAATAAAATATAAAATTCAAATATATGAAAATATGATAAGAGAATTAAAATATTTGAAAATGTGAAATTTCATAATACTTGTTAAAAAGAATTCCTATTACATTTTTGTCTATGACAACTTCCAACATGTTGGCCTAGCTAGAGTCATCGTTTACTTGACCAAGCAAGTATGACTATGTGGCGCTCACACATATATAATATTAGAAGCAGGGCAGCTCTCGGAGAAAGAATTGGAGAGGCTTTTGCAAGTGTCCGACCAAAGAAGTGGTTTTTTATTTTATTTTATTTTGTAATGAATAGTCAATTTTTCTGGTAATTTGTTTTTATAAAATTTAAATTGAGAAGTGTTAAAATTATGTTTTTAAATTTATAAAATAGATTCAACATCTTAAAATACTACCACAACATTTAGATTAAGCAATTTTTATAACTATGTGATTTTAATTTTGTTTACAAATTAAAAAAAAATGTAGAATATTAGGCCTTTTGTAATATACAGTACAATACATCCCATTAATTACAGAGACCACATGAATAATATGCACCGACTTGGATGGAACTCGCTAGAATGTGAAAGACGCATTAAAGGCATCAATATAAACTCAGTGACTTGGGTTTCAGGTGTTTCCTAGCATAACGCGAGAGACATAAATACATCTCTCTGCTCAATCTGTACCATCGTTTGCCTTCATTTTTTTTAAATTTCCACTGTATCCACTGTATCTACTGTATCTCCACGTATCTCCCAAAGGAATACTTTAAATGCATTTCAAAAGATTAACTATATGGCATGGAAACACATTAAATTTAAGATTTTTCTTAATTAAATCACCCCATACCCATTACAAACCCAAATTCCTTTGAACATGGAACTTCATGCGTTATACAATCCTTCACATGGTCGGTTCTATGTTGGTGATTAGAGCATCGAGATAATATTGATTTCAGAATTAGAATGGCAACAATTGTTGAACTCAATGTTAATTTGACGATGGGGTTTAAAAGTGCTTCCTCTGTAACTAACATTTTCTTTCGCTGATGATCGAGGTTCAGTTGCACGAATTGCTTCCTCAATAAGCAAGCCACATGCATGAAAAAATCTCGGTGGTGTAGAGCATGTGCGCATATGGCACATGGAAATTCTTGTTCCAGGAAATAACCTCAAAACAAAACCCAAAATGCTTGTTCCAGGAAATAAAGGAATTTAATTGTATAAATAAGCCTTAGGCCATTGTCATATTTCAAACCCTCTCAGGATTTATATGCAAGACATTTAACTTGCGGGAGACCTTTCAGAATTCAGGTTGAAGGCATTAGTAGGGTCAACTTCACTAGTGTTCACCTACAAAAATTCACAACCAAAACTTTAATATGTTTTGTGATATGTCGAATAACGATGCTGATAAGAATAATAAAAAGATACGGAAAAGTAACCTGAAATCGAACCGCAACTGACTTATAAGCTCGAGTCTTGACATTCACCATGCACTTCGAATCTTCAACGATTGCACTTGACTCTTACAAAAGGGTGAACTAATAGTGAAGAAATCAGTCGAGGCCAAAATCTCTCGTGCCTCTCGCAACACAATTCACTGCCTTAATGCTACAGCCACGCAGCATAGGAGCCATGTTGATTGCCACGCTACCTGTATGCAGTGCATCGACTGCAATAGAGGAGGTCTGCACCAAGCTCTGCATCCCCCTCGATCGATGAAATTTAATTAAGGTGTGTCTTCAGACTGTATGTCAATGCATAGGATAAATCACCTTAAAAAATGAAACTATGAGTGTGCAGGGAAGAATAAGGCCATCATATGTAAATTTTAGGAGAATATTGGGTATAAAATGAAAAATATTTGCATAAAACATTGTGTGTGGAGTTGCATGGTTATCAAAACCAGCTCGATTCTGATTAAATTAAGGCTACAGGTGGTGAAATTGACTCCCCGCCCCCTCCCGGGAAGGGAAAATCGAGGACGACATCAACTACCTGCAACCAATGAGAATTTAAAAAATTGTATTTTTAAAAATTCTATTAAATAAAATATATTTTCAACTATAGAAAGAAGAAAAAATTTATAGGCTTCATAATAATAGGGGATTGACGAAACATATATATCCCCTGCCGAGGACATAACAATAGAGATAGAGAGATTCAAATGTGCATGAAAGCAACAAAAAAACTAGAGTGTTGAAGTAATGAGCATAGTTGTAGTCTACATATCCATATGAGTGTAAGTGTTCTTACTATTAAAGTACAATTTAATATCATCACAGAACTTTGATCTATGATTTCCAATACCATACACAAACAATGGTTTCATCCCAATGATTTTATATGCATATTTACTTTTCATAGTTTCACTTCTAACCTAGATCAATTAATATGCACATGGGAGCAACCAATGAGACAACAATAGAAATTAACACAGTGATGAATTTGTGGTAGTGACAATTAACGCTATCATAGTGAAGTGAAATTATATGAATGCCCATTAATTAATGAAATAGGCCAACGAGACTTGAAAATACAAGCAAGAATAGTATCATACAAAGTTCATATGCCATCATCCCCCCACTGTAGAGAGAGATAGATAAAGAGTGTAAAATGACATAGTAGTAAATAAGAGTGGGGTTAGACCTAGGAGAGAAAAAATCTTGACAATGAAGTAAATTATAGTTCTACACATGAAAACAAAAGAGAGCAAATGATCCTAGAACAAAGAGAGCAAGTCAACAAAACCACGATTCAAACGTTAAAGATAAATGGGTTTTTAGTTTTTTTATCCCACATTGGTTGTGAGGCTAGGTTTGTGACAATAGAAGTTCCAATGTACCATCATGCTTATGCTAATGGGGGTATACACAAAGGAGTGGGGTCTCCTACTAACATAATGGTTTATTGATTGTGGGGTGATTATGGTTGTTTCTTAGCATTCCCCTCCTTTATGAGACATGTTGTGTGGGCACATGTATGTGAAACAATAATCAAGTACACATACCTTATGGCATCTTGGAACTGATTCTACAACTATAAAACTTGTCTCATGTGTTATCCCACATTGGTTGTGAGCACTGGTCCATGAAAATACAACTATTTGGAGACATATTTGTATCCAAACCGGATGTCTTCAACTCAACTGTTAAGAATTTATTCAACAAATTCTCAATTGAAGCAACCTCTAAATCTAAATTCTATGCTTCTGGACCTAATATAGACTCCTTGTCTACTTTAGCATCTTTTGGTGGAATACTAGGAGCTAGATCATAGGTATTCAAATAAAAACAACCTAATTTTAGCTGTTGTTGGTGGCATGCTTCTAGTGTAGTTGCATGTTTCTACAATGGTGGGTTTAACATTGGTCACTAGGAAGATTGAGTGGTGCTCAATGCTAAATCCGCTCAATTAGCTTGACTTTGAATTCGTCCATTTTGATAAATCGTTTTGATCACTTTAACCTCATCATTGCTAGTGTGTCTATTAACATACTCTATCAAATTCCAACTAAATGCAAGATGAGTGCTCATCCAAATGTTTCACTAGGTGTCGATAAATAGACCCTAGCAATAAAATTCAGAAAATAGACAACGATGACAACCTGTCCAATGTTACCATCGATGACAACGCCCTCCGTGTTCTAGAACTTGGTTTGAATTTCGCTCTAGCACCCAAATCCATTCCCATGAAAGACCTTATTTGCAGCATAGAGGATAGCTTAACAAACATCCCTGAAGAAGAAGCCGAGGTCATTCGTCAGGATTGCACTATAGTAATCCGTAGAGCCAAACCTCCCAAGCCCAACATCTCTTTAGATCAAAGATTGGCACTACAAAACCTGCGAAATAACAAAGACATCAAAATCACATGTGCAGGTAAAGGAAACGCCACTGTAATCCTGAACACCACCGATTACATAAAGAAAATGAATGAACATCTGGAGTACGGAAGCTACAAGGTAATGAAGAAAGACCCTGGCAATAAAATTCAGAAAATAGTTAGAGATGCCATTAAAAATTCGAACCTGGACGACAACCTTAAGATGAAACTTCTCCCCAAAGAAGGAGTGATCCCACGCATATATGGACTTCCCAAGGTTCATAAAACAGGTGTCCCTCTATGCCCTATTGTTAATACGATCGGTTCCCCCACATATAAACTAGCTAAACACCTTGCTAAATTACTCAAACCTTTAATGGGCAAAACTAACTCCTTTGTCAAAGATTCCACTAGCTGGCTGAAAGAAATCAACACTGAGAAACTTGAAGACAATGACATCCTCACTAGCTTTAACGTAGTCTCTCTGTATACAAAAATTCCAATCAAAGATGCCATTGAAACCATAAGGGAGCTTACCAATGATGATATTGCAAAGCTGGTTGAGGTTTGTCTTAGATCAACCTTTTTCACATTCCAGAATAGGTTCTTTGAACAGGTGGAAAGCATTGCAATGGGATCACCCCTCTCTCCTATAGTAGCTAACCTATACATGGAGAACTTCGAGATTAAAGCTATTGAATCCTCCCCCCTTAAACCTAAACGATGGAAACGCTATGTAGATGACACATATGTGGTCTGGCCTCATGGGAAAGACAAATTAGTCGAGTTTCTCAAACACCTTAACTCACAAAACAACAACATAAAATTTACCATGGAAATTGAAGAGAACCATAGTCTTCCTTTCCTTGACGTACTAATCACAAGAAAGGAGGATGGATCTATAACACACCAGGTATATAGGAAAAAGACCCACACTGAGAGATACCTTCATGCTAATTCACACCATTATCCCCCACAAAAAACCGGTGTTATCCATACATTAGTCACTAGAGCCCTTAGAATTGTGGATAAAGAACACATAGACCAAGAAATAGAACATTTAGAAACAATATTCGGTAACAATGGATATGATAATAATCAGTTCAAGAATGTTGTAGAATTAGCCAAGAAACCTAAAAAGGATAAAAAAGATAAGAATAAGATTAATAAAGAAGATAACATAGAATCAAATAGAATCTTCCTCCCTTACATTAAAGGAACCACTGATAAACTAGCCAAAATTCTCAGAAAACACAACTTCAAAGTTATCTTCTCCCCCCCCAACACAATAAGAAACCTATTAGATTCCCTAAAAGACCCTAGAGACCCCATGTCATACAAAGGTGTTTACTCCATCCCTTGCTCATGTAGCAGCCTTACATAGGAGAAATGGGTAGGTCAATAGCAACAAGACTAAAGAACATAGCGCTGACCTCAAGCACGATAGGCACAAAAAATAAGCCCTAGCAGAACATTCTCACCTAACCCAACATCAAATTTGCTTAGAAAAGGCTTCCGTCATAGCTAGAGAAGGCAATCTCACAAAACAAAAGATTAGGGAGAAAATTGAAATTGAGATTTGTGGAAATTGCCTCAATAGAGATGACGGAACCAAATTGAGTGATACCTGGAAACCCCTGATACATTCTTTACAAAACAAGCTAAACTCAAGGCACTCTAATAAAGAAAACCTAGGAGTCTCTAATCATCAATTTACCTCTATTCCTTCATATTCATCATAACAACTTAGCACCCATCATACACACTAATTATCATGAATAATCTAATAATTAAAATTAAAATTTTTAAAAAACTTTGAAATGTATCAAATTTGCTAATAAACTAGTTTTCACCTAAATATTTTATCGACCATAAAATTTATTAAAAACATTAAAATATACCATTCAGAACCTTTAATAAAACTATAACTAATTAATTGAAAGAAAATCCTATTTAATTAAAAATAAAAAAATAAAAAGTAACGTTTATAACCAATATTAAAAACCTAACATCTAAACCTAAAATTTTTGTTAAAAACTAAATTTAGGTATTAAATTTAAGGATTAATTTAACTTTAATAAAATTAAAAACTAATAAAGCTTATTAAGTTAGTTAATAATTTTAAATAATAATCTAAATAATTTGAAAACATTAAAAAACAAGGGTTTTTTCATTTAACTAACAAACTCTAGGTTATAGAATTCAAATTAGAATTCAATTCAAATTAAATTAATTAAACTAATTATTAATAAATGTTCAATTTATCTCTACTAAAAACTAAATGATACTTAATAAAATAATTAAGTTAATCAAACTAATTATTAAAAATAATTTTCTAAACTTGGAAAACAATAAAAAACAATTAATTATTCCTACAAACTAACAAAACCCTAAAATACTTTGGTTAATTAAATTAAAATCAAATTAATTATTTAAACTAATTATTATTAATAATTTTCTAAAAACTCTAAACATTTATTCATCCCTATAAACCCTAGTTTATAGAATTAAAATTAGAACTCAAATCAAATTAAATTAATTAAACTAATTATTAATAAATGTTCAATTTATCTCTACTAAAAACTAAATGATATTTAATAAAATAATTAATTTAATCAAACTAATTATGAAAAATAATTTTCTAAACTTGGAGAACATTAAAAAACAATTAATTATTCCTACAAACTAACAAAATCCTAAAATACTTTGGTTAGTTAAATTAAAATCAAATTAACTATTTAAAACTAATTATTATTAATAATTTTCTTAAACTCTAAACATTTATTGATCCCTATAAACCAACAAACCCTAAACCTAACTTGAGCCGACACCTAACCTACTTCCATCTACCAAACCTCCACCGTCACTACATATACAATGGTCATTAGGCAATCACAATCTCCTCCTCAGACTTCGTTGTCTCCTGATGATGAATCTACAGTAAGGATTGAAACATCGAGAACTTTCATTTCACAAAGCATATCCTCTTCTTCTTTTTTCAAATAGAGCTATCTATCAATTCATGGGGTTTTACCATAATTAATACGCTCAATGATTTACAACAATTGGCGTCTTCATAGATTTATCATTAAATGTGTAACATCTATCTTTGTAATGACAAAACATAAAATTGCTTATGTAAGATAATGCAATGCACAAATAAGTGTTTTTCATATTTTTCTTCACTCCAACCTAGTACTAGAAAATCATAGCTACAATAAGATAAAGGAAGTGGCTTCAAATCATATCAACCAACATGATAGAGTTCACCTATGTTTCACTCCAACCCAATGTCGGAATATTATAAATACAATAGGATTAATGAAGCCAATAAGGCTGCTATAACATTCTGAGACTTCAAATCATCATCAACAAGTTTATAAGTTTATAAGGAACTTGTCACATGAGTATGATGCCCAATATTGTGCTCATGGAAGTCATGTCTTATGCAAAAAGGATACTCAGTTGAGGTTTTCATCAGCGAGTGTGCTTTTCATATATCTTGAATTATGCATTCACTCTGTGAGCATTGAGGAGTGTTGCAATCTGTAACAATAATTATTGAAATAACTATGAAATTATTGAACAATTTCATCAAATTTCCCAAACAAACTTTGGCAATGGAGCAGCTGACCATGCGAAATGGCGTCCAACGATATCAACATTTTAATCTGCAGGTCAAGGATTGCGTCGTGATGTCTATGGTTCCCATTCTCGTGAATTCTTTTATGTTAATAAATTCGTATGCTCTTTCATAATTAGTGTTTTATAATTAGTGATGGAAGTGTGAAGTTATGGCTTGGTCAGTCATTGAAGAAGCAATATGGATGTAAATTCATGGTGCAGGTCAAGTGTATTTCAAGAAAATTGTCTTATTATATAATAATTGTTATTTCCATTATTATATCAATTACATTAAGCTAAGATATAGCTGGATGCATTCATTTCCAAGTGAAAATTTGAATAATGTCGAATGATTCTTTATTTCTCAAGGGAATGGCTTAGTCGTCATAAAATTCAATTAATGTAAGGATAAATTATTTAAGTCACAGTGGAATGAATTTATTATATTTGTTTTCTCATTTAGTAGTGAACCTAATTTAAATAATGTAAGGAAAGAATTTTTAATTTTCAACGACATGAATTAATTGCAATGTTATTTAGCTATTTTCGATGTTATGGACAATTTACTCATAGCACATTCTGGTACACGCATATATATATATATATAGAATCAATCCAAGAACATGTACATGTATTCATATACATCAAACACATATATATACAGTGATTTAATTTTATGAATCCTTGTTGATTTTTGTTGATCAAAATATGATTTTGTATAGTTTATAGGTATTTTTTTCATAAGACAACAATATGCTTTGCCCTAATTTGCATGATAAAAACTAATTGTGGCATTCGGCCATTGCACATTTTTACACGTGACTTTGTTTTATAGGTTACACACATTTTTAATATATTTTAGATCTTCATTTTTAATATTTTTAATATCTTTTACATCTTTGCACAAGTTACTTTTGATAGATAATATACATATTAATCATTATCTGTAAATCCTCGTTGGGAAGTTTACTCATAAAACTTTTACATGGGTTTATATAAGGAATGAATATCGGGTATTCGACTTTTTCCTCTCTTAATAGAATCGATTTATTTTTCGTGGCATAGTAAAATCTATGTTATTACATAGAGTACCCTTTTAGGGTTTTCCTTTTGTTTATATTTAATATGAGTTTATTTGCAATCTCAACATCATATGATAGTTCTACATGGGGTTATATAAGATCATGATCATCATATGATTATTCAATGAATAAAGAAATAGTATGTTTATGTGAACTCCGGGTATTTGAACTAGTTCTATTGTCTACTTGAAGTTTATATTCTTCAATGTCCACATATATATTAATAATATTCATTTCATTTTGTGATAAAAAAAATTATTCATACAACAATAGTGGACACCAGTTTACAATAATATTTCTCAATAAAAATTAAATATATCACATTTTGATTTTAATTTTTTCTTATTTCCTTAAGTTATGAAAGATATTTTCTTAATATAATCTATTTTAATAAATATATACTTTACAAAAACATAATTTCTTAAAGCTCTAAAATCTCCGTTTTAGATGTTTAATCTTTTTATATTTATTTATATTTTCTTATTTTAATAATAAAAATATCAAAATAACTTTCTAGATTATAGTCAAACAACATATCATTAAGAAAATATTCCAAAGCTCCTTCAACAATTGTTTTCATTGCAAAAAAATCCTCCTCATAGCTAACCAAAAAACTAGTAACAATGTTGAGAACATTACCACCACGCGACACTTGTTACACAACCCATGCTCATTGTTTTGTATCAAGAACCCTCACGTGGTAGCTATGTGAACTTGCCTTGCTAGTTGAGCACACTACAATGGCACCTGAGAAATTACTTAATAAGCACTGGTCACGAATTGAAGGTGAGAAGTAACATATCATTATGTATGGGAACACTTTTAGATATGGATTAATACATATGTATTAGTGATTAATACTCTAAAGGAATCTTATCATGCATTGAAATAATGTAAGATTATATGAAATTTACTATTAGAACACGGTGTTATCCACTCATACAAAATTTCTATCATTGTATTGAATTTTATAAAAAAAAATCTTGCTTTTATTATTAATTTAGATATTAATAAGCATTTAATTTCTATCATAATATTGAATTTATATATATATATATATATATATATTAATTATTAATTTAAATATTAATAAATATTTTCAAAAAGTCAAAACACCTTGACTTCGACTTGCTTCATTTCTATCATAATATTGAATTTTATATTTGTTTTTTGTCATATTTTTGTTATTAATTTAAATATTAATAAACATTTTCAAAAATTCAAAACACCTTGACCTCGACTTGCTTCAGCGTTTAATGTATCTTATTTATATATGATTTTCCATATAAAACGAGATATGAATTGTACCTTTATCATGTATATACATTATTATGTTGTTCATATTTTACATTATCATTTTAAATTATTATGAAGTTATTGCACAAACGAGGTGCTCAACAGTTCAGTATGGGGGAGATTTTCTAACGTGTGTGATGTAGCGTTACATTTAATAAAACGTAAAAATGTAAAAATGTAGTGATACATCTAATAAAACGTAAAAAATAATTGCGCGTAAAAAGAAGTAAATAAAGTAAAGTAAAGTAAAAAGAAATAAAGTAAAATAAGTGAACTATTCTCTCGACCATATACACCCAGACCCACAGTCAATGATGCATGATCCATGCACCAATACCCATATGCCAAGAATCCATGCGCCATGCTACTGACTAATCAGGATGTGTGTGTTTTTCCATGACATCTAAATCCCATGCCATGCATCCATACATACTCTTGGCAAATTCGAAATTTGAATTTCTACAGGTTGTCTTCGATGTAACCAGTAATAAATATTACATTGATGGATGAAAAGCATTTCAAATTTCAAATTTGAATTTGTAAACCCGCCCAACCCATATTTTGGGCGGGTCTATATTGCTCCCCCATATGTTTTTGTTTACTCTCTGTTGCTTGGACCTTGTTTGTAGTTACAATCTGTTTTCCTTTGCCACTCACAGCATCAACAGCAGATCGATAGAAAGGAATCCGTGAAGGTGTGGAAGTTCTCTAAATTACGGTGCTTGGACTCGTTTAGAGCCCACGAGGACGCTAGCATTCACTCGTAACCACAGACGATTTGATCTTGTATTCTGATGGAAGTGATTCTTCCATTTTCATGTGGGAGGTCGATAAAGTGGAGGACAGAATGAACGTCTCTGTCACGATCTCTGGCATTGTTTAATATGGATCTGCAGATAAGGGCATTAGAGTTTGGAGGAGAGAAGCCGGTACTTTTCATAGCTGCGTAGTAGTTTTGGAAGGCCATACTGTTGGATTTAGAGACGTCTAATTACAATAATTAAGTTGGACATACGTGCATTATGATTATGATATCAAATACTGTCGAAAGATTACATTTATGTAATGATTAAAACATGCCAAACAATGTGATTAATTAAGTCATGGCATTATACGTATTTAAATAAGGATTTGGATACAAATACATATAGAATAATGTTAATCAATTATAATTGTTAATGGACCGATTATAGTTGATTAAAATAATAGTAGTAATAAATTGAGCTAAATAAGGAAATCAGAATTTATTCTGATTTATTTCAGTTTTTTCTGAAGTTTCCCGATTTGAAGTTTTTTATAAAATCGGAAACTCCAGATTTCTTTTTGGACTTGTTTCCCAAGTATTAGCTAAATTTCAGCAGCCCTAGGATTAGAATCTTTTTCTTTGGCACTGCTATAAAAGGGCTGAGTCTCCAAGGCTTGCAATCATCCAGAAAAATTGTCTGCTCCATTGAAGACAGGATACTCTCCAGAGAAAAGGATTGCAAGTTCTTGGAAGGATTCGAGAGCCAACAACTCAAGTCAAGACCAGAAGCTGTCCGCGACCTTTGAAGATGGAAAGTAAGTTCCGCTGTGCATTAAGCTTGATTTCTAAAGTTCCGCTGTGCATTAAGTTTAATTTCTTGCATAGGAGTAGATCTTGGTTAGGGTTTAAAGTTTTTAGTTATACCCACAAGTAAAACCCTTCAATTGGTATCAGAGCCTCCCTTATGTGAGAATTGCAGTTTGAAATCCAAGTCTCCATGGCTGAAATTGCTGCGTGTGATCCCCTGAGTATGAGATGTGTTTTGTAAGAAATGATGTGTTGTATGCCTCTGTTGGAAGTTTAAAAACGTTTTAGCTGAGTCTGTGGCCTGGAAAATGAGTTTAAACGCTCTGCAGTGGCCATGGAAGTTTTAAAAAACGTTTTGGTATTTCTCTTGCATCTAGAAAAACGATTTTTGGTTCATTTAAAAACGTTCTGTTGTGTTCCATCAGCGTTCTGTAAATTGGTTTTATTGCAGTCGAATGAGATATTAAAATATGAATGTGAAACTCTATTCCTCTTACACCAGTCGATTGGACTGGAAATTTAAAATACTCTGACCAGATCCAAAACCGTGATGGAGTTTGACTTATTTGAATCGCTGTGTTCTTTTTTTTATTATTTGAAAGGGGATGCACTTCCAGATCTTACCCATATTTTTTGAGTTCAATGTTAAACTCTGTGTATATTTTTTATACGACCTCTGTGTAAATATTAAATGGATCGATTTCACATCCAATGTTAAACTTTGTGTGCATTTTTTTATACAACCTCCGTGTAAATCTGAAATGGATCGAATTCGTATCCAATGTTAAAGTCTGTGCATAGTTTATATGTGGATCTCTGTTTGTATCCAATATCAACCATGTGAATGGTTTATATGCGGATTCTCTGTGGATCGTATTTATATTCCATGTCAACTCTGCATATTGCATGTGAGTTAAAAAGAATTTTCAGTATGGGCTCTATCGTATCTCCTTGCTGTGCTTGGTATTTGCCCAGAGAAATGGAGAGGGCGCTGCCCTAGGATCCATTTGGGTCGCTCATATGATGGTTTTCCCTGCGAAGTTTTGTATGAAAACTAAAACGTTAATGCTGAAGATTTCATGAAAGTTTAGGCCTGAGTTTAGGCTGCCAGGATTTAAGTTTTCGTGATGTTTTGGTAGCTCTGTCAGAGCGCTAATGCTGGAGAGCTAGATGCATTTAAATGTGTCCTTTACATATGCTCTTTTTTTTTTTTCTTTAAGATGCCATAAAATAAATCTGTGTTTCAATATCAAAGGGGCATCCCTAGATTTAGGGCGTCTTTTGAAAACTGACCCATTCAAAACTCTGTGGCTCGATCTGAGTTTCATTTAAATTCGATCCATTTGAAAACCAATGCAATCTTATAAAATCCTGTGTGTAAAACAAATCTGTGTTCATTTTCTGTCTTGCTCATTTGTTGGAGTGAATGCATTTAGCATCTGTATGTTGGTTGGAAAATGATTTGTTTTACTCTCTGTATTTTCCCATTGGAATATGAAAAACGTTCGGGTATTTCTCTTACGGCTGGAAAATGGTTTTTTAGTACTCTGTATTTTCCCTTGGGAAGATTAAAAACGTTTTGGTAATTCTTGTATGGCCAGAAAACGATTTTAATACTTTGGATTTTCAACTGTTAAGATTGATGATTTTAGGCATAATTTTGGAATCTAACTAAAGGCGTTTTATACATGTGTTGTTTTCGCATGAGTCAAGCATTGATGTTCGCAAAACGAACCGCTCTGTGTAAGACAATTGCAAGGATGACTCATGACAAGCTCAATGGACGTGGGTGTTAGCTTTCCCAAAGGAGGGTTGGCACCTGCTAAGTTGTTTGGTGCATAAGGGTGATGTTTAACAAATAAGTTGCAACACACATATGCTGGCAATGTCTAGAAAAGCATTTGGGGCTTGGTGCACCAGGTCCGTTTGTGACCTGCCTTCCCCACTTGACTGGCCTGGTAGTTAGCAAAAGGATATGTCAATCTGGCCCAAAGGCGGAAAAGACAATAAGGTAATGATTGCGCCCAAAGGTGTTTTTCATTATTGAGTGGTGTTTTGGCTAAAAGATTCAATGGAGCACATAATTTAATTTGGGCTTTTAGATGGATTTTAGAATTATGATTAAAAGATCAAATCGTGATGCATAATATCTAATTTTTCCTTTTGTTCTTCAATTTTCAGATCTAAACATAATGTCAAATCTAAGTCAAATTAAGCCCCTCATGGGGAACAATTTCAAACAGTGGGAAGAAAAGCTGAAATTAGTCTTAGGGATCATGCAATTGGACACTGCAATGAGATTTGATCGCCCCAAGCCCAATAAAGAGGGTGAAGAAACTCCCCAAGAGAAGGCTGATATTGAAAGATGGGAGCATTCAAATCGCATGTGCATAATGGTGATGAAGCAAACGATCCATGAGACTTTTCGGGGCATAATACCTGATACAGAGACCGGCGCTATTAAATACCTTAAGGCCTTTGAAGAGAAATTCACAAAGAGTAAAAAGACTGAAGTTAGTACACTCTTTGTGAAGTTGGCAACAATAAAATACAAGGGAAAAGAAGGGGTTAGAGAGCATGTTATTGAGATGACAAGACTGCAACGTGCCTTGAAAGGGCATAATTATGACATCTCTGATGAAGTTCTCATTGAGTTCATTTTTATGTCTCTCCCGTCCAACTTTAGTCAATTCAAGATGACTTATAATTGTCAAAAAGGGACATGGACACTACCTGAGTTTGAGGCTCAGTTGGTGCAGGAGGAAGAGAGACAAAAAATGACTAAGGGGGAAAGTGCTCATGTAGTAACATCTAATCATAAGGGTAAAGGCAAGAAGCGCAAGTTTGCTGCCAAGGTAGCTGCAAACAATGCCGCGCAGAAAAGCAAGAAGGAAGATACTTCTGCGAAAGCAGAAGAAAGGAACTGTTTTTTCTGCAAAGCGTCAGGACATACAAAGAAATTCTGCACTAACTATCATGCATGGTTGGCAAAGAAAGGTATGTCTCTTGCTTTAGTTTCTTCTGAAGTTAATTTAAGTTCTGTATCTAGATATACTTGGTGGATAGATTCAGGTGCAACGACTAACATCAGTATGTCGATGCAGGGTTTCCTAAGCCACCGCAAGCCAAATAAGGCGGAGCGCTACGTTTACGTAGGAAATGGCAACAAAGTAGAAGTGAAAAGCATAGGAAAATTTAGATTATTATGTAAGACAGGATTTTATTTAAGTTTTGATGCTTTAGTGGTTCCATCTTTCAGAAGGAACCTAATTTCTATATCTTATTTGGACAAAAATGGTTATGTATGTTCATTTGGTAATGGAAAATTCAGTTTGTGTCAAAATTCTAAGCTTCTTGCTTCTGGTATCCTGTCTTCTTATGATAATCTTTATTTTTTAGATATAGACACTTCACATTCAGAGGCACTGCATGTAGATAATAGAAAACGTAAATTAACTTGCGAGAAATCTCCAACATTATGGCACAAGCGATTAGGACATATCTCTATGAAAAGGATAGAACGTCTTGTGTCTAATGATATTCTCCAACCTTTAGATTTTACAAACTTAAGTGATTGTGTGAATTGTATAAAGGGAAAACAAACTAATAAACGTAAGTATGATGCAAAAAGATGTAATGATGTCTTAGAATTAATTCATACGGATATCTGTGGTCCTTTTCCAAAAGCTACAAGAAATGGTCACCGTTACTTTATCACATTCATAGATGATTATTCAAGATATGGTCATATTTACTTAATAAAAGAAAAGGCGGAAGCATTAGACGTGTTCATAAAGTTCAAAACGGAAGTTGAGTTACAACTTAACAAACGTATAAAGTCCATTCGTTCTGATCGTGGTGGTGAATACTACAGTCGTTATGATGGATCAGGAGAACAACGTCAAGGTCCCTTTGCAAAATACTTAGAGGAATGCGGAATTGTGCCTCAGTATACGTTGCCAGGTTCGCCTGCAATGAATGGTGTTGTTGAACGGTGAAATCGCACCCTCAAAGACATGGTGAGAAGTATGATTGCTCGTACAACTCTACCTGAGAATTTGTGGGGAGAAGCCTTAAAGACTGCAGCATACATACTTAATAGAGTGCCTACTAAAGCAGCTAACAAGACCCCTTACGAATTATGGGTTGGGCGCAAGCCTAGCTTGAATCATTTGAGAGTTTGGGGATGTCCATGTGAAGCTAGGCCTTATAAGCCAAATGAAAAGAAACTGGACGAAAGGACCATTAGTTGTTACTTTATAGGCTATTCTGAACGATCTAGGGGATACAAATTCTATAATCCAACAGAACATACAGTTTTCGAGTCAGGAAGTGCGAAATTTTTTGAGGATAATGAGTTTGTGGGGGGAGATATGACAAAAGATAGTATTTTTGAAGAAGAAGAGACGAATGCGAATGAGACTATGGACCAAAGTCCTGGTTCTGTTCAAATTCCGATTGCGTTTAGAAATGAGACTATGGACCAAAGTCCTGGTTTTGTGCAAATTCCGATTGCGTTTAGAAATACATCTTCTGACAATATGCAAACTTCATCATCACAAATAACTCAGTTAGAAACTCAACATGGAATAGAGAACACAAATGGACCTGAACCCAACCCAAACCCTGACATTGACATGACAAATGTTGATGGCCTAGGGCCTGTGGGAGATTCAGAAATTGATAATGATGTTCCTCCTCCTGTTGAAGATCAAGTTGTAAATGAACCTCAAGAAAATCTAGTACCTGTGCCAATTAGGAGATCTACTAGAGAGAAAAGATCTACACAATCTAAGGATTATGCATATCTTCAAGAACATGAGTTTGACATTGGCATGTTTGAAAATGATCCTGTTAATATCAAACAAGCTGTGGAAAGCTCTAACTCTCAAATGTGGATTAATGCCATGAATGAAGAGATGAAATCTATGTATGACAATGACGTTTGGGATATCGTTCCGTTGCCTAAAGACAAGAAACCCGTTGGTTGCAAATGGATATTTAAGACTAAGCGGGATTCTAAAGGCAATGTTGAAAAATACAAGGCACGTCTTGTTGCGAAAGGTTTCACACAGAAAGAAGGCATTGATTATAAAGAGACTTTCTCTCCAGTTTCATCGAAAGACTCTTTAAGGATTATATTGGCGCTTGTAGCACATTATGATTTAGAACTTCATCAGATGGATGTAAAGACGACGTTTCTCAATGGTGACATTGATGAAATGATCTATATGAAGCAGCCAGAGAACTTTGTATCAGGTGATGCAGGGTCTATGGTTTGCAGACTTAAGAAATCTATCTATGGGCTAAAACAAGAATCTCGACAATGGTATCATAAATTTCACAAAATTCTTAGCTCATTTGGTTTTGAGTCTAACATAGTAGACGAATGCATATACCTTAAGTTCTGTGGGAGTAAAATTATTTTCTTGGTTTTATATGTAGATGACATATTGCTTTCCAGTAACGATAAGGACATGTTGCATCAAACTAAGAATTTTTTATTTAAGAACTTTGAAATGAAAGATCTTGGTGATGCATCATTTGTTCTAGGGATTGAAATACTTAGAGATAGATCTCAAGGTATTCTAAGGTTATCCCAGAGGAACTATATCGATAAGATTCTAACAAGATTTGGCATGGAAAACAGCAAACCAGGAGATACCCCTGTATCAAAAGGAGATAAGTTTAGTCTAAAACAATGTCCCCAAACTGACTTAGATAAAAACATCATGAAATATATTCCCTATGCCTCAGCCGTGGGTAGCATCATGTATGCACAAGTATGCACGCGTCCAGATATTGCGTTCATCACTGGAATGCTAGGGAGATATTTGAGTAACCCAGGTATGGAACACTGGAAGGCAGCCAAGCGAGTGTTGAGATATCTAAAGAGAACAAGGGACTTTATGCTCATGTATCGGAGATCGGAACAGCTCGAGGTCATTGGATATACTAATTCTGATTTTGGAGGATGTGTCGACAGCATGAAGTCAACATCAGGATACATCTTTATGATGGCAGGCAGTGCCGTGTCATGGAAGAGCGCTAAACAGTCATTGGTGGCCTCCTCCACTATGGCAGCTGAATTTGTTGCATGCTATGAAGCATCTAATCATGGCGTATGGCTGAAGAACTTCGTCACAAGTCTGAAAATTGTGGATTCTATTCAGAAACCACTCAAATTATTATGTGACAACAATTCAGCAGTGTTATACGCAACCAACAACCGAAGTTCGTCAAAGTCAAAGTACATCGATATTAAGTTTTTGGTTGTAAAAGAGAGAGTGCAGAATAATGAATTATGTATAGAACACATAGGTACAGACTCCATGATTGCTGATCCTCTTACTAAAGGATTACCACCCAAAAAGTTTCACGAACATGTTGCCCGTATGGGTGTAATATCTATTTAGGATAGTTAGAAAATGTGGGAGTCTGAATATGTTTTAAGTTTTGTTTTTGGATGTTCTATGTAATGCAATTGTAAACAATTTTCATGATATATACAAATTGCATTCAGTTTCAGTTTCATTATTTCTTTCTTTAAAGTTTGATCTTTTGACCTCATACAGTAAAGTAAAGGTGACTCAATTAGAAATAGGCACGTATAATCACACTTGCGTGTAATTTCTAAACTATATTTCCAAATCAGATTCATGTCATTTAGTTATGTTGGCAGCGTGATTTATGTCGGTTTAGTTGCGAATAAATGTGACAAGTGTTGCTTAAGTCCTTTGTTAGCATAATTGATGGACAGAATTGTTTAAGAAATACGATAAGAAAGACAGAAAAGTTGCATGCAATAAAGTTAAGGATATATAATCAAAAGGTTGCACTTGTCCATGTGGGAGATTGTTGGATTTAGAGACGTCTAATTACAATAATTAAGTTGGACATACGTGCATTATGATTATGATATCAAATACTGTCGAAAGATTACATTTATGTAATGATTAAAACATGCCAAACAATGTGATTAATTAAGTCATGGCATTATACGTATTTAAATAAGGATTTGGATACAAATACATATAGAATAATGTTAATCAATTATAATTGTTAATGGACGGATTATAGTTGATTAAAATAATAGCAGTAATACATTGAGCTAAATAAGGAAATCAGAATTTATTCTGATTTATTTCAGTTTTTTCTGAAGTTTCCCGATTTGAAGTTTTTTATAAAATCGGAAACTCCAGATTTCTTTTTGGACTTGTTTCCCAAGTATTAGCTAAATTTCAGCAGCCCTAGGATTAGAATCTTTTTCTTTGGCACTGCTATAAAAGGGTTGAGTCTCCAAGGCTTGCAATCATCCAGAAAAATTGTCTGCTCCATTGAAGACAGGATACTCTCCAGAGAAAAGGATTGCAAGTTCTTGGAAGGATTCGAGAGCCAACAACTCAAGTCAAGACCAGAAGCTGTCCGCGACCTTTGAAGATGGAAAGTAAGTTCCGCTGTGCATTAAGCTTGATTTCTAAAGTTCCGCTGTGCATTAAGTTTAATTTCTTGCATAGGAGTAGATCTTGGTTAGGGTTTAAAGTTTTTAGTTATACCCACAAGTAAAACCCTTCACATACATCTCCATTAAAGTGTATTACCGTGTGCATTGATGATTTCATGAAGTGCTTTACAATGTATATGGGAAGCTCGATGGAGAAATTCGAGTATTGCATGTATTACATAATGCTGCGAAGGAATATATATATTGATGGTTGCATTAGATTGGATGGGTTAGATTTGTTCAGCTTGCAAAATGTCTTTCAATTACCATATTTGAGTGAAATTGAGTCTGCTAAATGTTTGCTCTGAATCTAAGTCTCGTGATAGTTGTAACTTGCAGCCAATGCCTTATTGTCTTCACTGCTAATATATGTATGTTAAATTATGTTAGTCTAAACTCTCAAGTGCAATGCAGCCACATGGCACAGTAATCTTCATTGCTTGTTGGTTTGAGAGCTGCAATTTTCATTCTCATGGATTAAGCTTTGTATGCACTAAATACTTTTAGTTTATTGATAATTTATTCACTGGGAAACATTCTTTTAGCAACCATTGATAGTAAATAGATCACAAATCTTCTTTAAAAACAGAATTAGGATTTTGCTTACGGATTACTTGAAAAATTAAATCCTACAATGAGAGTAATTACATCGCCTTCTATTTCACTTTCTATTTCACTTTTTATGTAAGTAATTATTATTCCTTAAATGCAAGGTTCTTTACGATGGATGACGATCTCTTTTTATTTTAAGAAAATGTTGTGATTTACAAATTTTGAAAGAAGTTTATATGAAAGTCAAGGATTTATGTGAAATTAAATGATTCCCAACAATAAAAATAATTTAATTGGTTATTAAATTAATATTTAATTGTAGTTTTAGAATTTAATTACTTAAGATTTCTGCTTAATTATTATTTAAAAAAATCTTATAATCAACATAACTATTTCCCCTTCTTTCTCACTTTTATGTACGTACTTGTTATTTTTTAATCCAAGTTTATCTCCTTTTTTAGTAAGAAAATGTTGTGTTTTACAAATTGTGAAAGGAAGTTTTAATGAAACTAAAAAAATTCTTGCTCACTTTTATGTAAGTACTTATTATTTTTTAATCCAAGTTTATCGTCCTTTTTGTTGTAAGAAAACGTTGTGTTTTACAAATTGTGAAACGAAATTTTAATGAAACTAAAAAAGTTTATAGCAATTAAAAGATAAAAACAATTAATTATTAAATAATATTTTAATTGTAATTATAATCAATTGACAAAAGTATTTTATATTTGTTGAAATAAGTTAATGCAATGATTTAAAAAGTATTATATTTCAAATGCTACAATCTTATTTTGAAACAATAACCAAGAGGATTTTAAATGGAGGTTTTTATCACATTATAAATATAAATGAATATTTAACATTCAAGTACATTTATTTCCTTAAACTTTTCTTTTGGTTATTTAAATCTTGGTATTTAGATTAGGTAAAAATTTTACATAATGAAAATGTCTTTAAAAAAAATAGATTCTTAATTCTATTTTTAGAATTTAAATATTTAAACTAGTTTACTAAATTAAGTTTTTAATAAATTTATTTCTTAAAATTATTATAAAAAATTAAATATAAACACAATGTAAAAAAATCTATACAATATCAATCAACTAGTTAATCAAAACTTTTATGAACAAATAATATTCTTGCATCTCAAATAAATATAACATAAACATTATAAACATTATATACATAGTTTTAAAGTAGAGATTTATTATACATATAAAATTTATATAAGAAAATGTGTTAAGTGTTTCAATTAACTTATAACTTATTTTATCTTGTTAACATAGACATTTATTTTTATGTAGTTTTGCTATGCAAATCTAAAATGATGGTTCAATTAGTTCTTATCAATGTTGTTGTGCTTTTGACAATGTTATAAGTCTAGAGAGTAAATCCATGTGGCAATGTTGATCAATAACAAAATTCTTAACATTCTAAATTTAAAAAAAAAAAAAACTTAAGTTACTTAATAAGATTCATTAATCATATTTCCATAATTCCATAATTAGTAGACAATTTTGTATGTAAAATAATTGCATTGTTTTTGTAGTTGTTGATAAGCTAGCTATTTCACTAAGCATTTATGATTTTTCCTTCCTTTGTTGAGTGACTAGTTATGATGACGAAAGAGGGGGGATTCCCAAACCTCCTTGCAACCTCCTTCAACGAGGAGAATACAACATTCAAATAGCGTCAAACAAATCTATTTGGAAAATTCACAATCTATGATAGGTATTTGATCTTTGTGTGTGACTCCTACTTCATGGGATTGACATGGGTGTTCCTCTAAATGGTCCCTTAAAAACACTCAAAATGCCAATATTGCTTCAACAATTGTTGTAAAATGAGTGCACCTTCTACCCCTCCCATTGATTTTCTAGGATGACAAGTCACTAGCAAACATATAAAACAATTGTTATCACGCATTTTTTATCCACTTGAACAAATGAAGGGGCTTTAGAGAAAACATCATCCATGATTACATTCAAGTATAATGGAGCAATATATCACAAAAATAGTTAAGATAGTATGGAGTACCAAAGTCCATCAAGAAATTCAATAAAATCATTGTTGCACAACCCCTTAAATATTTATCTCGTGCAACTTGTACAAGTAATCTTTCAATAATCATGGAATCTTTTTCTACATCATCACCCCATTAAATGATTTAATCTATCGTGTGTCCAACCATATCATTGGTTTTTCCAAAGAGTCTCTGTAGGTGAATATATTGATCTGCCAAAAGTGCCTCCAAGATTGATTTGCACTGCTCCAGAAAATTCCCGTCGAGGAGAGAGAAAGAAGTTTCAAAGGATGAAATTGGTTTGGATGGAATCACCTTGTTGGCCTCTATCCATTGGGTGTCTCACACTTCCAATTTGATGAAAATAAAAATCTCATGTTACCCTAGGGTTTGACAATTTTTGTGTAAGTGTTGAATTAGTGGTTTAAAAAACTAGTTTCAAATGCCTGCCAGATGATGTGTGTGTATCAAAAAATTTAAAGGGTGACATGGATATGTTGTTTTTTGAAGTGGTTATCCAGCCATGCTTTCTGTATATGTGCAGGTGCTTCCGTATATGCAGAACAACTTCCGTATATACGGAACAACTTCCGAATATACGGAACAACTTCTGAATATACGGAAGTTGTTGCACATATACATATACGAAAGTTGTTGCGCAAATACAGAAGCTTCTGTATATGCACAGCGCATATACAAAGGCTTCCGTATATGCATAGCACATATACAGAAGCTACGCATATACGGAAGTTGTTGCGAATATACAAAGGCTTCTGTATATACGCAACGCATATACGGAAGCTTCTGTATATGCGCAATGCATATACGAAAGTTGTGCATATACGGAAGCTTCCGTATATACACAACTGCTTCCGTATATACGCAGCATCCGTATATGCGCAAGACATATATATAAGTTGTTGCGCATATACGAAAGCTTCCGTATATGCATAGCCCATATACAGAAGCAGCTGCGCATATACAAAAGCTTCCATGTATACGCAACTGCTTTCATATATGCGAAGCTTCCATATATGCGCTGCGCATATACGGAAGCTTCCATATATGCGTTGCGCATATACGGAAGCTTCTGTATATACAGAAGCTTCCATATATGTGCAACAGCTTCTGTATATGCCTTGTGCATATACGGAAGCTACGCATTTACGGCGGTAACAACTGTGTATATGGAAGCTTCCGTATATGTGCAACTGCGTATATACGAAAGTTGTTGTGCATATATGGAAACTTTTGTATATGCGCAGTTCATATACGGAAGCTGCGCATATACAAAAGCTTCCATATATGCGCATATACAAAAGCTTCCATATATGCATAGTGCATATACGGAAGCTTTCGTACATGCACAGTGCATATACGGAAGCTGCACAAATACGGAAACTTCCGTATATATGTAGTTGCTTCCATATATGTGCAAGGCATATACACAAGTTGTTGCGCATATACGGAAGCAGTTGTGCATATACAGAAGCTTCCATATATACGTAGCTGCTTTCGTATATACGTAGCTTCCGTATATGCGCAAGGCATATACGGAAGCTGTTGCACAATATATATAGAAGCTTCCGTATATGCGGAACAATTTCCGTATATGGCTTGCGGCAGTGCATATATAGAAGCTTCCATATATGCGCAACAACTTTCGTATATGCCTTGCGCATATACGGACACTGCAGATATACAACGGTAGCAGCTGTGTATATACAAAATCTTCCATATATGCGCTGCGCAATATATATGGAAGCTTTTATATATGCGGAACAACTTCCACATATACAGAAGCTTCCATATATACGCAGTTGCGCATATATGGAAACTTCCGTATATGCACAGCTTCTGTATATGCGCAACAACTTCCGTATATGCTTTGTGCATGTATGGAAACAACTGCGTATATACAGAAGATTCTGTATATGTGAAACACATATACAGAAGCTTCTGTATATATGCAACGCATATATTCGAAAGCTTCCGTATATACACAGCTGCTTCTAGATATGCGCAAGGCATATACGGAAGCTACTGCTCATATACAGAAGCTTATGTATAGGTGCAACTTTCGTATATGCGCAACTTTTGTATATGCCTTGCCCATATACGAAAGCTTCCATATATGTGCAACAGCTTTCATATATGCGCAACTTCCGTATATGCGCTGCGCATATACAGAAGCTTCCGTATATGTGCTGCTCATATACGAAAGCTTCCGTATATGCACAACAGCTTTCATATATGCTTTGCATATATATAGAAGTTGTTTTGCATATACAGAAGCTTCCATATACAGAATCTTGCGCATATATGGAAGCTTCCGTATATGTGCAACTTTTGTATATGCCTTGCGCATATAGGAAGGAAACTGTGTATATATAGAAGCTTATGTATATGTTTTGCGCATATATAGAAGCTTCTGTATATGTGCATATACGAAAGCTTGCATATATGGAAGCTTCCGTATATACTCATATACGGAAGCTTGCATATACGTAAGGATCCCTACGAGCTACATATTTCATGTATAGTAGTAGTTAATGGTTTGTGCATCATACATAGATGTTGTTGACCAATGTTGTAATTTCAGATCCCATTTTGAGAGAGACCAGGGTTAGCTAGCATTGAATGTTAGCCGGTGAACTAGGTAGCTCTTCTACTCCTGGAAATAAAAATATGAGTTTCCAAAAGATGCATGACTAGATTGGGATGCACAAAAGAGTGCATGTGCTTTATTATCCTTAGCTTTCTAGTTGAGAATTATTAAATTTCCCTCGGCCCGACATCAAAAGCAGATGACGTTAAACTACTACATGAGATTGTTTCTCAACAATAAGCTTATCCATATGTGTTGGAACCTTTACCACATTATCAGTTCAATCTAGTAAAGAAATAAAACGAGGTAATGTAATTCAGAGTGGTACCAAAGTTGATGTAGTTTCTTGTTCTGATTTTCGTTGGCTCTCCCAATTAACCTTTGAACCCTGTAATTCTTTTAGTACATTCATTAAATAACTGTAGAATATAAGAATCATTGTGAATAGCTTTGTTGAATCCATTGTGATAGTTATAGACAACTTCCTCAATAATATCACACTGTTAATGCATTGATTCATTGAATTTTTATGGATAAGCAGTGGTTATCTTCATTTCCAACATGGTAACAAAGTATAAGAAAATGCTAATCTAATGTTTTGTGTCAGCTGGACTTGGTAGGCTTCAATGAAAAAACTTGTATTTCCCTTGAAGCTAAGACATTAACACTACTTTAATAACCATGAAGTCATATTATTGGGTAGTTAGGAGGAACATAACAATGTCATATTATTTGGGCGTAGTTCATATCGAGGCAAAGTTCCTGTCGAATAGAGTTCTTGCTGGGAAGAGTTCCTGTAGAGTCCATAATGAGGCAAACCTCCTATCAAACAAAGTTTTTGCCGAGCAGAGTTCCCACCGAGAAGATTTCCTGCCGGGGTAGAGTTCCTACGGAACAAAGTTCTTATCGGGCAAAGTTCTTGCTAGGAAGAGTTCCTATAGGGTCCATAATGAGGCAAAGTTCCTATCGAACAGAGTTTTTTTCAAGCAGAGTTCCCACACGGCAGAGTTCCCGTCGGGGCAAAGCTCCCATTGAGGTAGAGTTCCTGTCAAATTCTATATTGGGGTTGAGTTCCTGTGGAGCAAAGTTCTCGTCAGGAAGAGTTCCTGCTGAGGCAGAGTTCCTGCTGGGAAGATTTCCTATAGAGTCCATAACGAGGCAAAGTTCCTATCAAACAAAGTTTTTTCCAAGCACAGTTTCCACCGGGCAGAGTTCTCGTCGGGTCATAGTTCCCATTGAGGTAGATTTCCTGTCAAATTCTATGTTGGGGCTGAGTTCCTGCGAAATAAAGTTCTCATCAGGTATAGTTCCTGTAGAGTCCATAACGAGGCAAAGTTCCTATCGAACAGATTTTTTTCCAAGCAGAGTTCCCACCGGGTAGAGTTCCTATCAGGCAGAGTTCCCGCCAGGGCAGAGTTCCTATTGAGGTAGAATTCCTGTCAAATTCTATATTGGGGTTGAGTTCCTGTGAAGCAAAGTTCTCGTCGGGCAGATTTCCTGCCGAGGCAGAGTTCCTGCTAGTAAGAGTTCTTGTAGAGTCCATAACGAGGCAAAGTTCCTATCGAACAGATTTTTTTCCAAGCAGAGTTCCCACCGGGAAGAGTTCCCACCGGAGCAGAGTTCCCATTGAGGTAGAGTTCCTATCAAAGTCTATATTGGGGCTGAGTTCCCGTAGAGCAAAGTTATCGTCGGGCAGAGTTCCTGTCGAGGCAGAGTTCCTGCTGGCAAGAGATCCTATAGAGTCCATAATGAGGCAAAGTTCCTATCGAACATAGTTTTTTCCAAGTAGAGTTCCCACCGAGCAGAGTTCCCTCCCAGGAAGAGTTCCCATTGAGGTAGAGTTCCTGTCAAAGTCTATATTGGGGCTAAGTTCCTACGGAGCAAAGTTTTCGTCGAGCAAAGTTCCTGTTGGAAAGAGTTTACAAAGCTTATATCTTGTCTCTTGTAATGTGTTGATGATAATGTGTCTTGATTAATGAATGACATGTGATATAGTTTATTGATGAATATGATATTGAAGTGAATTTGTAATTAATGATATAAGATTTGAGAGAAGAAGTTGAAATTTTTAATAAGTGCAAGCTCACTGATTCACCCCCCCTCTCAGTGAGACATTGTGTCTAACATCTTGGTGGTGAAGGAGGTCAAAAAAAATGTGGTAGTTCATCATAGCAACAAAGTAAGCGGTGTGTCTGCAAAGGAGGGGAACCTAGTCCCTTGGGGTTTGGGGGATGATGTAAAATACATCATGCCATTGGGTTGGCTTCACAAGCATTGGTTGGACATTTTTAGGGTAAAATAATGTGTGGAGAAAAAACATAGGGTTTGGTTGAGTCAAGTCTAGAAACCAAGCCTAGGTTATAGTCCATAGTTCCTCCTCCTAGCCAAATGGTGGATGGTTTTTTTTTCCAATTTGCAATAGATGTGGAAAAAATATTGGTGTTGGGATTCAATTTCTAATTTCCATTTTAGTTTTTGTTCAAATCCCTTATTGCTTGGGTGGATGTAAAATTCATTAAGGGGATTGATAGTAGGGAGGAATTAACATATGTTAAATAACAAATTTTAAAATTTTTAGTTTTGGAATTTCAATTACAAAGATTTTTAAATTAGGGAAAAATAAAAATTTATATTTTTAATGATGAAATGAGGCAAGGATTTGGATGCTTAGCTTTCCAATCCTCCTTGTGACATGAAATCTCCCTTGTTGAGATTCGAATTTGGCCTCCCTTCACTTCTCCAATGGGTTTTCCCAAGCCACAATCGCTCGAGCATTCCGGTTTTGAGTGGGTAAATAGTGTCGCGGTTCGCGGACTATTTTTTTTTTTGTTATATTAACCAAAACGTGCACGTGTTTTGGAAGCCTATCCTACATGTTAATTGACATGGCAGGGTCGGAGTCCACCCATGCCTAGTTCTAAGTAACGTGCACGCGTTTTCAATTTACTAAATTCTAGCACGTTTTCCGAATGCATGATTGCACCTAAAGGGTCCCTCAACTTTTTGCAAGGGCCCATATACACTAGTGTATATGTACTCTAATGCGTATATATATACAAATATTTGGTACACTAGGCTTGGCATGTATACAAATATTTGATACACTAGGATTGGCATGTATATACACACTAGGATTAAGATATGCGAATTTTGAGTTTCTAACTAAATTAGGAGTTGAGATATGGTGGTGTCATAACCGTGACATTGCTCTTGATGGGAAAACACTCATGGTAATTCCAACAAAAATTGCTTCAGATTAGTAGCTCTTATATTGAAGTAGAACTAGGTAATCTTATTTGAAGAATTTTCTTTGCTTTTCTAAACAAAGAAGGGCCCTCTCATTCTCATCCATTTTGTGTATATGCATATTTAGTGTATATACTAGTTATATACACTAGTGCATATATTGTTTTGTACACTAGTGCATATACAATGTATATCCTAGTGCATATTTACCTAGATCGTAGGTATAGTATATAGTGTATGTGTATGCATACACTACAAGTGTATACACTAACTATATACACCGATGTATGTTTTATACATTAGGTAGTATATATACTAGTTATATACACTAGTGTATTATATTGTATTGTACACTAGCGTATGGGTGTGTGCAAGCTAATGAGGGTCTCTTTTGACACGTTAGATGCAACAGAAAAATGAAAAATCAAACATCCATCAACTTACATGGATTTTTTTGAGACACATACACAATGAATATTGCGATGAGTAAAAAATATGAAACATAGGAAATTGAATGACGTTTATGAATATATAAGTTTTTTTTTTGTCACTCTGTTTCCCATGTACCTGTTGGGAATTCGACCTGTAAATTTTAGTGGTTGTTTTCCCCTCACACAATTAGTTTTTGGTGTGCCACGATTTGGAAAAACCCATGGAAATCTTGTTTTGTGCATCCCCCAATTAAAATGTTTTTCCATGCCCAATATTTGGGCCTTGATATTATATGGATCCCTTGTTTTGGCTTGAACTTGTATGTAAGCAACCAGGAATAGAGAAGGAATTGGAATTGGCTTGATAAACCTAGTGAAAGTTGTAACCTCACCAAACATTATAGGGTTTTGGATACTTTTCTATGCACACCCTTAAGAGCACTAGAAGGGAAGTTATGGCCCGAGGGACTGTGGAACAGTGAAGGGAATACTTCCTTGTGTTGGGTGTGTAGGTATTGTGGGTGCCAAGCTATCTAAATATTGTATAGGTACCGATAGCTCTGTGGTTGAGCTCACTAGCTTAGCAATTCTTTCCTTTCTAGTTCCTTAATAGCCTAATAAGCCCAACGGTGGACTAGCTTGGTTGAGACATGTGGTATACATTTGGTTGTGCATAAGTTTGTAGGTTCCATTTCCTTGTAAACATTTTTTAGTTAAGAAGGCATGTACCACATTACAAAAGGTTGATCCTAACCTTATCCTTTGATATTTGACCTATTCTCTTGATCTCCAAGCAAGGAACCTGCAAAACCACTTCAAAACCTTCCTCAAACAAATTTGACTACAAACAAATTATTGAAATTCACATAGAACATTAAATTGCAATCAAATCTGAGATAAACATGAACAAATTTATCTGGAAAGGTAATAATGTCTAATATTTCATGAATAAATGAAGAAAGTACATAATATTACCTTCCTTCAATGCAAGCACCGCATGAAACCTTCAATTCTAGATCTCCTCCTTCTCTCCTCCAAGGATCCCAACCTCCAACAAATGCATTAGGGTTTGATGGAAACTAGGGCACAAGTGAGGGGTATGGGAGTCAAAATATATCCAACATAACATTACATGGGCTAAGTGTCCCATTCATGGCCCCTCTTCCCTCTTTTATAGTGAATATGAGAAGATAAGGTCGAGGAGGGAGTAATTGTAGCCGAGGAGGTACTTCCAAAGCCACCCTTTTTTGATATTTTTGAGTATTTTTTGAGGCATGCGCCGGTGGGACATAGAGAAAGGTGTGACAACATGTAGGTGAACCATGTGGAACCTGCACATGGGTGAAAAAATGAGGAAAAACTGCCATTTCTAGGATTTTTCAGGAGGTGTTTTGGTCTCCAAATGTGGTCTTGAGCTCTCAATCTACTGAATGAACTATGAATAAGGTAATTCCATCTTACTGAGGTACAAAATATGTATCTTCCATCCCTAATTTCCTTTTGTGTAATCCACAATAGCCTCATGAACTGTCGTCACCGAAGTGTCGTCATGAGAGCAGAACATGGAAGTGTCGACACTGATGGAGAAGTGCCAAATTTGGGTATAACAATCCCCCCGAGCCTCCTTGGTGGAATGATATTATTTGGTCCCTTAAGAGTCTTTTACAAAACATCATGTTTCTATGGTCATCCTTCTTAAATAGGGTTCCTGTGTGGGATCACATGGATACAAAAATTTATTGGTCCTAGCAGATGTTCTTTATGTAGAGAGAACAATGAGTCTATCACCCATGTTTTTGTTATTGAGTCGACAAATTATTATGTTGCAATGTGATACCTTGGTTTGCCTCAAATAATGAGGCATTGGCATAAATTGAATTATAGCTATAATTCAAAGATAAATTTAGAATGACTTTCTATTACTAAATCTAATAGACTTTGCATTTTATGTAGAAAATCACAGCCTTTAAAAGCATGTTACTCACTATTCTTTAATCAATGTGGCACCAAGACATTTAAAATCTCTAGTAAAATAATGTAGCATCAACAATTATTCCTATGGAAATCACACAATCCCATATTGCTTGACTAAGGTTTGAGCACCATAATTATCTTTTACATCATCACTTTCTTCAATGTGCTCATATCTTTAGTTATCCAGTGAAGGCACTGTTAGATCGATCCACACTGATAGATTACATTATTTAGTGGGGTGATGATGTACAAAAAGATTCCATGACTATTGAAAGATTACTTGTACAAGTTGCACGAGATAAATATTTAAAGGGTTGTGCAACAATGATTTTATTGAATTTCTTGATGGACTTTGGTACTCTATACTATCTTAACTATTTTTGTGATATATTGCTCCATTGTACTTGAATGTAATCATGAATGATTTTTTCTCTAAAACCCATTCATTTATTTGTTCAAGTGGATAAAAAATGTGTGATAAAAATTGTTTTCTATGTTTGCTAGTGACTTGTCATCCTAGAAAATCAATAGGAGGGGTAGAAGGTGCACTGATATTACAACAATTGTTGAAGTGTAATATCCCAAATTTTGAACTAACTATTTTATGATGTTATATTGGGCCACGGCCCCAGCACATGTGATTTATTCTGATTATTGAGCATGATCCCTACTACTTATGATCTATTCTTTTGTAGACTGACATATTGGGCATGGACCCTGACTGAATTTCATTACTTGATTATATACTGGGCAAGAAGCCCCAATGTGTCTGATTATGTTTTGATGTGGGTACAAAACCCTAATATACTGAGATGACCTTTTCTTACATGCTGTGCAGTAATATGAATGACATAATTGACTTATATGGTGTGTTAAGCATGGACACAAAAACACACAAATTACCTACGTACTGGGCAAAAGCCCTGATGTACCTAGAGGAAATATGATGTACTGGGAGTAAGCCCTGGCGTACATTGAGTGCTGGGCATAAGCCCTGGAGCACTCCAAGCTTGATAGAACGAATACCGGATCCGAGGGAACTTAAGTATCCTAGATGTGCCTCACGACCACATTCTAGCACTAGTGTTGAGCAGAGGCTCTGGAATTGCACTAGAGTAACGCCCATGTGAGAGTGTTGAGTTAAAAGGCTCTGAAGAGCACTCGGGGTTACTGATTTCAAAGTGTTGAGTCGGAAAGACTCTTAAGAACACTTTTATCACATTATTATATTTGATTAAATAATTCATTTGTAATCTATCATCAAATACTGCGGGAACTACAGTGTTGAACGAGGGAATCTAACATGCAAAGAGGAAGACTAGAGGTACCTAGCCAAGCTTACCGAGACCGTTCTAAGTTTTGGACTTGTCCTTAATAGATTAAAAGAAGTATCATGAGAAGATACATAATCTAATAAAAGATATTTACCGGTAGTCTTCCATGACTAACCTGACTAAAGGCCTCCAAACTATTATTTATTATAGTTATTATGATTTTGTTAGGAGCTTTAAATAATAATGGTGTTATTATTTAATTATGGAATATAATTAGAATATCTGATTTATGCATTATTTAAATATTTTGAATAATGTATTAATAATTTAAGTATAATTAATGTGAGAATAATTATTAATATAATTATTGATTTTCATTAAGAGCACAAATCAATTTGGCTTATCGTCAAACAGTTGGAAAAAGTCCTAACTCAAGAGAACTAAACATGTAATTAAATAATATCTTTTAATTGTTAATTATTGAATTTAAAGAAACTAATTACTTCAACAACCCTAATTCAAGACTTCCCTACTTAAAGAGGGCAGATGAATGATCTATCTTTTTCATTGTCATTCTCTTATGGTAATCAAAGAGAGTCTTTATGCTCCAAGAAACTAAAGCAATCTTGCATAAACATTCCAGAACTGAATCAGCTGTAGCCCTAGGACCTCTACCTCTTTTTGCATGTGGGAATCCAACTTGGGGGGATCCATATAGAACCAGGAATGGTTGTAGGATCATGGTTGGGAGGAACACGGTAACCCCAAAGTCATCCAGTCAAGGGCATTCATCCTCACCGGTGGGCTATAGACTACAAATTTTGCATTAATTATTGTTGAGTGTGCAGGTTGTTGCAAGAAGAAATCAAGTGCCAAGCAGCTAGGTTTTTCTACAGGAAGGGGCCAAGTATTCGAGCTACCAGGTATGGGGTATTTAATGCTTCCAAATTTTTGTTATAGTAAAGTCAGTCATTATTTTCCTTACCCATATTATCAAATTCGAGTTCTGCCCAAGAACCAGTGGAGGATCTAGCAGGCCTAGCTGAAGCTAGCCTTTGCTAGAAAGCCTATACTATCCTTTAGGTTAAAGATCGTTATTCTTTCTATTAAAATTTATTATTTGTTTGAATCGTTTTGTCAATAGAGTCTAATTTCTTTTCCTGTTCGATTTTTAATTCTTTTATCATGCTTAGGAAGTATCATTTAGAATGACAACAGTAGTGTTTTTAGACAACGACCATATTAACCATGTCATACATTTCAACCTTGGTTTTCAAACATTAAACAGAAAATAAGTATAGTTGTTCTTTCGGAAAACAGGGTATCATTTCACATCATCATTTAAATCCACGTTTTTCAGCCAATAGTTAAACATTATATCAAATCGAAACATAGAATTTTTCTACACAATCGAGGCGCACTACCAAAACAAGTGTTACTCATACCTTTTACTTCTCATTACATTATTTGTTCATCAAGAAGTGGTTACTAGTTCAAATCTCATGGAAGTCGTGTTCAATCAAAAACAATAGCTAGACAGGAACATTCATTTTTCTTACCCAGGCGCTTGTGCTACCTTAGAAAACACCCACACCATTTTACAAGCTAGGGATCGAATCCCTCTTTTCCATTTTTACAGTCAATCCATAAGAAAACACAGTAAGAGAAATCAGAATACCTAGAAGGAATTGCAAGCAGGTGTTCTAACACATTAAGCAAACATCTATCAACGATTATAAAAACTGAGAAACCCAGACCTTCCACTTAAAAAGCCATGATAGCTGGGTGAAACGGAAAACAACCATACATTATTCCATGAGAGGAAAGAAGCAGATATTTAGTCCTAGGATTCAACGCCTCCTAGAAAACTAACGCAAATACTAAGATCACGATAGAGGCAATAGCGATCCATAACAAACGCAAACCACGATTAAGATCAAGAAGTCTTATTACAAGTACAAAATCCTCATACTCCGGAATAGAGGTGACAGTAGCAGCAAAAAAACAGTAAACTATAGTTGCCATAAGAAAATGCAGAGACCAGGCATTATACAAATCAACCATAGTTTCATACAAAATACCATTACTCTGTTCCACAAGTCCAAGAATCGTTACATAAACCTCAGCTTAACCTTTGGGGCACTTTTAAAATTACAATCTCTACCAGAGTTCCACATTGAGTTGTTTGACCAAAACCCTTCAATACCATAGTAACCAAAAGACACATTTCGCAGTGGTCCAACCAATGGCAACCCAAGGGACCCAACAACTCGTGACAGGAAACCCAAATCGAGCTCACCGGGTCCTTCATAAGCAAATACCAACAGTAAAACCCCCACAGAGGCGAAAGGAGGAGCTAAGAGATGGTAATATCTGGACCTACCATTTACAAACTCGCCATTGTGGAGTACTGGCCATGCAGGAGAGGAACGCCAGTCAACACCTGTAACCAACCACGACAGACAAAGTCAAGCTCTGAAATTTATATATCAAATCATCTATTTTGCAAACGCAGTAGTGAGGAAATCGAACCTGAGAGGAATTACCTTCAAAGTTTTGCAGTCGCCATCGATTTTCCATATGGAGTGTTGTCCATGAGCCTCTGCTCAGGATAGCAACGAAACCCTCAATACACCTACAGCAGACCAGTGAAGTGAACCACGAGTTTTGTCCATATTTTGGGCGGGTCTATATTGCTCCCCCATATGTTTTTGTTTACTCTCTGTTGCTTGGACCTTGTTTGTAGTTACAATCTGTTTTCCTTTGCCACTCACAACATCAACAGAAGATCGATAGAAAGGAATCCGTGAAGGTGTGGAAGTTCTCTGATTTACGGTGCTTGGACTCGTTTAGAGCCCATGAGGACGCTAGCATTCACTGGTAATCGTGATGTATAGGCATAAAGTTGTGGTGAATGCTCTGGCTCTAAGCGCAGACGATTTGATCTTGTATTCCGATGGAAGTGATTCTTCCATTTTCATGTGGGAGGTCGATAAAGTGGAGGACAGAATGAACGTCTCTGTCACCAGCAAGTTGAAAGGGAACATCGAAGATGCGTTGTGCTTGCCCCACGATCTCTGGCATTGTTTAATATGGATCTGCAAATAAGGGCATTAGAGTTTGGAGGAGAGAAGCCGGTACTTTTCATAGCTGATTTCATTAAAGTGTATTACCATGTGCATTGATGATTTCATGAAGTGCTCTACAATGTATATGGGAAGCTCGATGGAGAAATTCGAGTATTGCATGTATTACATAATTCTGCGAAGGAATTGCATGTATTGCATTAGATTGGATGGGTTAGATTTTTTCAGCTTGCAAAATGTCTTTCAATTATCATATTTGAGTGAAATTGAGTCTGCTAAATGTTTGCTCTGAATCTGAGTCTCGTGATAGTTGTAACTTGCAGCCAATGCCTTATTGTCTTCACTGCTAATATATGTATGTTAAATTATGTTAGTCTAAACTCTCAAGTGCAATGCAGCCACATGGCACAGTAATCTTCATTGCTTGTTGGTTTGAGAGCTGCAATTTTCATTCTCATGGATTAAGCTTTGTATGCACTAAATACTTTTAGTTTACTGATAATTTATTCACTGGGAAACATTCTTTTAGCAACCATTGATAGTAAATAGATCACAAATCTTCTTTAAAAACATAATTAGGATTTTGCTTATGGATTACTTGAAAAATTAAATCCTACAATGAGAGTAATTACATCGCCTTCTATTTCACTTTTTATGTAAGTAATTATTATTCCTTAAATGCAAGGTTCTTTATGATGGATGACGGTCTCTTTTTATTTTAATAAAATGTTGTGATTTACAAATTTTGAAAGAAGTTTATATGAAAGTCAAGGATTTATATGAAATTAAATGATTCCCAACAATAAAAACAATTTAATTGGTTATTAAATTAATATTTAATTGTAGTTTTAGAATTTAATTACTTAAGATTTCTGCTTAATTATTATTTAAAAAAATCTTATAATCAATATAACTACTTCCTCTTCTTTCTCACTTTTATGTACATACTTGTTATTTTTTAATCCAAGTTTATCGCCTTTTTTGTTGTAAGAAAATGTTGTGTTTTACAAATTGTGAAAGGAAGTTTTAATGAAACTAAAAAAATTCTTTCTCACTTTTATGTAAGTACTTGTTATTTTTTTATCCAAGTTTATCGCCCTTTTTGTTGTAAGAAAATATTGTGTTTTACAAATTGTGAAAGGAAGTTTTAATGAAACTAAAAAAAATTATCGTGCTAAAAAAATGAAACTAAAAAAAATTATAGCAATTAAAAGATTACCAACAAGGAAAACAATTAATTATTAAATAATATTTTAATTGTAATTATAATCAATTGACAAAGTATTTTATATTTGTTGAAATAGGGTAATGCAATGATTTAAAAAGTATTATATTTGAAATCCTACAATTTTCTTTTGAAACAATAACCAAGAAGATTTTAAATGGAGGTTTTTATCACATTATAAATATAAATTAATATTTAACATTCAAGTACATTTATTTCCTTAAACTTTTCTTTTGGTTATTTAAATCATGGTATTTGGATTAGGTAAAACTTTTACATAATGAAAATGTCTTGCGCAATATATACGGAAGCTTTTATATATGCGGAACAACTTCCACATATACGGAAGCTTCCATATATACGCAGTTGCGCATATATGGAAACTTCCGTATATGCACAGCTTCTGTATATGCGCAACAACTTCCGTATATTCTTTGTGCATGTATGGAAGCAACTGCGTATATACGGAAGATTCTGTATATGTGCAATGCATATACAGAAGCTTCCGTATATATGCAACGCATATATTCGAAAGCTTCCATATTTACGCAGCTGCTTCTGGATATGCGCAAGGCATATACGGAAGCTACTGCGCATATACAAAAGCTTATGTATAGGTGCAACTTCCGTATATGCGCAGCTTTTGTATATGCCTTGCCCATATACGAAAGCTTCTGTATATGTGCAACAACTTCCATATATGCGCAACTTTTGTATATGCTCTGCGCATATACAGAAGCTTCCGTATATGCGTTGCTCATATACGGAAGCTTCCGTATATGCACAACAGCTTTCATATATGCTTTGCGTATATACGGAAGTTGTTGTGCATATACAAAAGCTTCCGTATACAGAATCTTGCGCATATATGGAAGCTTCCGTATATGCGCAAATTTTGTATATGCCTTGCACATATAGGGAGGCAACTGTGTATATACAAAAACTTATGTATATGTTTTGCGCATATACAGAAGCTTCTGTATATGCGCATATACAGAAGCTTCCGTATATACTCATATACGGAAGCTTGCATATACGTAAGGATCCCTACGAGCTACATATTTCATGTATAGTAGTAGTTAATGGTTTGTGCATCATACATAGATGTTGTTGACCAATGTTGTAATTTCAGATCCCATTTTGAGAGAGACCGGGGTTAGTTAGCATTGAATGTTAGCCGGTGAACTAGGTAGCTCTTCTACTCCTGGAAATAAAAATATGAGTTTCCAAAAGATGCATGACTAGATTCGGATGCACAAAAGAGTGCATGTGCTTTGTTATCCTTAGCTTTCTAGTTGAAAATTATTAAATTTCCCTCGGTCCGACATCAAAAGCAGATGACGTTACACTGCATGAGATTGTTTCTCAACAATAAGCTTATCCATATGTGTTGGAACCTTTACCACATTATCACTTCAATCTAGTAAATAAATAAAGCGAGGTAATGTAATTCAGAACGGTACCAAAGTTGATGTAGTTTCTTGCTCTGATTTTCGTTGGCTCTCCCAATTAACCTTTGAACCCTATAATTCTTTTAGTACATTCATTAAATAACTGTAGAATATAAGAATCGTTGTGAATAGCTTTGTTGAATCCATTGTGATAGTTGTAGACAACTTCCTCAATAATATCACACTGTCAATGCATTGATTCATTGAATTTTTATGGATAAGCAGTGGTTATCTTCATTTCCAACATGGTAACAAAGTATAAGAAAATGCTAATCTAATGTTTTGTGTCAGCTGGACTTGGTAGGCTTCAATGAAAAAACTTATATTTCCCTATTTCCCTTGAAGCTAAGACATTAACACTACTTTAATAACCATGAAGTCATATTATTGGGTAGTTAGGAGGAACATAACAATGTCATATTATTTGGGCGTAGTTTATATCGAGGCAAAGTTCCTGTCGAATAGATTTCTTGCTAGGAAGAGTTCCTGTAGAGTCCATAACGAGGCAAAGATCCTATCGAACAAAGTTTTTGCCAAGCAAAGTTCCCACCAATCAGATTTCCCCTCGGGGCAGAGTTTCCATTGAGGTAGAGTTCCTGTCAAATTCTATATTGGGGATGAGTTCCTACGGAACAAAGTTCTTGTCGGGCAGAGTTCTTGCTGGGAAGAGTTCCTGTAGAGTCCATAATGAGGCAAAATTCCTATCGAACAGAGTTTTTTTCAAGCAGAGTTCCCACCGGGCAGAGTTCCCGTCAGGGCAGAGCTCCCATTGAGGTAGAGCTCCTGTCAAATTCTATATTGGGGCTGAGTTCTTGCGGAGCAAAGTTCTCGTCGGGAAGAGTTCCTGCTGAGGTAGAGTTCCTACTCGGAAGAGTTCCTGTAGAGTCCATAACGAGGCAAAGTTCCTATCAAACAAAGTTTTTGTCAAGCACAGTTTCCACCGAGCAGAGTTCCCGCTGGGTCAGAGTTCCCATTGAGGTAGAGTTCCTGTCAAATTCTATATTGGGGTTGAGTTCCTGCGAAACAAAGTTCTCATTAGGTATAGTTCCTGCCAAGGTAGAGTTCCTGCTTGGAAGAGTTCCTGTAGAGTCCATAACGAGGCAAAGTTCCTATCAAACAGAGTTTTTTCCAAGCAGAGTTCCCACCGGGTAGAGTTCCTATCGGGGAGAGTTCTCGCCAGGGCAGAGTTCCCATTGAGATAGAATTCCTGTCAAATTCTATATTGGGGTTGAGTTCCTGTGGAGAAAAGTTCTCGTCAGGCAGAGTTCATGCCGAGGCAGAGTTCTTTCTGGTAAGAGTTCCTGTAGATTCCATAACGAGGCAAAGTTCCTATCGAACAGAGTTTTTTCCAAGCAGAGTTCCCACCGGGAAGAGTTCCCGCCGGGGCAGAGTTCCCACCTAGAAGAAATTGCAAGTAGGTGTTTTGAAACATTAAGCAAACATCTATCAACGATTATAAAAACTGAGAAACCCAGAACTTCCACTTAAAAAGCCACGATAGCTGGGTGAAATGGAAAACAACCATACATTATTCCATGAGAGGAAAGAAGCAGATATTTAGTCCCAGGATTCAACGCCTCCTAGAAAAATAACGCAAAGACTGAGATCACGATAGAGGCAATAGCGATCCATAACAAAGGCAAACCACGATTAAGATCAAGAAGTCTTATTACAGGTACAAAATCCTCATACTCCAGAATAGAGGTGACAGTAGCAACAAAAAAATAGTAAACTATAGTTGCCATAAGAAAACGCAGAGACCAGGCATTATACAAATCAACCATAGTTTCATACAAAATACCATTACTCTGTTCCACAAGTCCAAGAATCGTTACATAAACCTCAACTTAACCTTTGGGGCACTTTTAAAATTACAATCTCTACCAGAGTTCCACATTGAGTTGTTTGACCAAAACCCTTCAGTACCATAGTAACCAAAAGACACATTTCGCAGTGGTCCAACCAACGGCGACCCAAGGGACCCAACAACTCATGACAGGAAACCCAAATCGGGCTCACCAGGTCCTTCATAAGCAAATACCAACAGTAAAACCCCCACAGAGGCGAAAGGAGGAGCTAAGAGATGGTAATATCTGGACTTACCATTTACAAACTCGCCATTGTGGAGTACTGGCCATGCAGGAGAGGAACGCCAGTCAACACCTGTAACCAACCACGACAGACAAAGTCAAGCTCTGAAATTTATATATCAAATCATCTATTTTGCAAACGCAGTAGTGAGGAAATCAAACCTGAGAGGAATTACCTTCAAAGTTTTGCAGTCGCCATCGATTTTCCATATGGAGTGTTGTCCATGAGCCTCTGCTCAGGACAGCAACGAAACCCTCAATACACCTACAGCGGACCAGTGAAGTGAACCACGAGTTTTGTCCTTCGTTGGTGTAGAACCCTAGGGTAAAACCCCTTTCACAGCTGGCAGCGTGGCCATGTGCCTTCGCAGAGGTGCATTCAATACTAATACCTACTACCATTATTTCGATGATAACCCATCGTTCTATAGTTTAGGACCATTCGAATGTTTGCAATTTTTCCAATTCAAATATTACAATGACCTCGAACTCTACCTAGAGCCATTACATAATTACAAAGGTGAACAAGTAGTATAGATTCACAATTACCTTATACCCCAACCAAGGCATTACAAAAAAAAGGGTGTCATTCTTCAAAGCGCTCAAACTCAAGACTTAAATATTGGCTAAGTAGATGGAGTAGACATTCAGGTAGATGTCTGATAGGTACACCTGCAAACCACAAATAAGTAGGTGCATTAGCGACAACGCTAAGTAAGCCCAGAGTCTCCATTTCTTTCACCCTACCTCTCGGTAGCTCTGCCAGGGTATTTCTTCCCCTTAAGAGACCAAGCATCTCATCATGGGCCTCAACAGTCAGTCACCAACAGGGGTCCATCATACCTGAAGTATCAGTTAATATATTCATAAATATGCTCATAAACTCTTGCAACAATAGGAAGGGATTTGTATTATATTCAAAAGTATTTGTATTGTTAGTAACAGAGTTTCATCACTACCTTTTTCATCACATCCACAAAACAATAGGAATATCAAACAGTAAGAACTTGTAGATTCGGAACTCGAGACCCTTTGACTGTCGCATTATTTCCAGTTTAGTAAGTTGTTATCAGTGCTGAAGTTGATTTGTTTATCATCATTTCTTATCCAGTGAATTACAGTAATAGAAAGTTTTTTTTTTTTATTTTACTATTTTAAGGGACGTTACATGAAGCAATATTGGCCTTTTGAGTGTTGTTAAGGTACCATTAGAGGAACTCCCATGTCAATCCCATGAAGTAGGAGTCACACACAAAGATCAAATACCTATCATAGATTGTGAATTTTCCAAATAGATTTGTTTGATGCTATTTGAATGTTGTATTCTCCTTGTTGAAGGAGGTTGCAAGGAGGTTTGGGAATCCCCCCTCTTTCGTCATCATAACTAGTCACTCAACAAAGGAAGGAAAAATCATAAATGCCTAGTGAAATAGCTAGCATATCAACAACTACAAAAACAATGCAATTATTGTACATACAAAATTGTCTACTAATTATGGAAATATGATTAATGAATCTTTTTTTTTTCCTTGAAAAAAAAGCATAATTTTATTTCATCTTGTGAGTACAAAATTACATTGGATCATCATCACTCTTGAAGAGTGTATATGCTGTTGAGCATTAACAATAATTGCAGGATTTGCAACGAGCTTTTCAGCTTCAAAAACAATAATAAAAAGTAGAAACAATGGCACCTCAGAAACTACATCTAAAAACTATGAACCGGACAGCCATGATTGGCTCAAATACAATGTAAAAGCCAGCAGAAAATGCCATAGGAAAAAGGAAGAAAGAACATGTAAAGAAAAACGATTCTGGAAACCTTGAATAGAACGGAGTGCCACTAGCATCTGCAAAGCAAAACCCCCGACCATCGAAAAATAAGGCACTCCTCGACAGCCCACAGAAAATGGCTCCCAGACATGGAAGAAACTGCCGCCGAGTAGCCCAGGCAATCGCCCACCATCGATCTTCCCCCAACACAACCAAAGGAGCCACCGCCTCCGAATAGAGCCACCCACCAACGATCAGACCCAACACTGCCAAGGAGAGTCGCCGCCGCCGTGAAGAGCCGCCCATCAACGAACTGCCCCATCACACTGCAACCGTGTTGAAGCCGTCGCAGAAGAATGGGCTGTCGTTATTTCGCAGGAAGCCACCCGCCAACATCTTCGATCCGAGGGCAAGAAAAACCCCAATGTGCATCAACCTCCACGGATTCGTCGTCAACGAAGGAGGATCTGGAGCCACGAGCTCGACAGATCTCTGTCGCCATCGTCGTCACCCGTCCAAAAATACCCAGCCCCGTTCAGCTTCCCTCCTTACAAATACCGCCGCCGCCGCCACTGGGAAGCCAAAGAAACCCACCACCCAATGGGTCGCCACGCCAAGGCGCCTCCAACGATCCATCTAAAGCAGAAAAAAACACCATCAGTCGGCCAAAACAAGAGGCAGACTCAAGGGAGAAAGAGGAGAGCGGCCATGGAAGGATCCATGGCCACCAAAATCATCTTTGGAAGCCGCCTATCAAAACCCTAGTTGCAGACACAATTCGATTATGCCAAAAATCCTTCAACAACCATGGCAAAACGATTATTAATGAATCTTATTAAGCAACTTAAGTTTTTTTTTTTTATAATTTAGAATGTTAAGAATTTTGTTATTGATCAACATTGCCACAAGGATTCACTCTCTAGACTTATAACATTGTTAAAAGCACAACAACATTGATAAGAACTAATTGAGCCATCATTTTAGACTTGCATCGCAAAACTACATAAAAATAAATGTCTATGTTAACAAGATAAAATAAGTTCTAAGTTAATTGAAACACTTAACACATTTTCTTATATAAATTTTATATGTACAATAAAGCTCTACTTTAAAACTATGTATATAATATTTATGTTATATGTATTTGAGATGCAAGAATATGATTTGTTCATGAAAATTTTGATTAACTATTTGATTGATATTGTATAGATTTTTTTGCATTATGTTTATATTTAATTTTTTATAATAAATTTAATAAAAACTTAATTTAGTAAACTAGTTTAAATATTTAAATTCTAAAAATAGAATTAAGAATCTATTTTTTTTAAAAGACATCTTCATTATGTACAAGTTTTACCTAATCCAAATACCATAATAAGATTTAAATAACCAAATGAAAAGTTTAAGGAAATAATTGTACTTGAATGTTAAATATTAATTTACATTTATAATGTGATAAAAACCTTCATTTAAAACCTGGTTATTGTTTCAAAATAAAATTGTAGTATTTGAAATATAATACTTTTTAAATCATTGCATTACCTTATTTCAAAAAATATAAAATACCTTTGTCAATTGATTATAATTATAATTAAAATATTATTTGATAATTAATTGTTTTCATTACTGGTAATCTTTTAATTTCTATAAAAAAATTAGTTTCATTTTTTACACAACAAATATAAAATATCTTTGTAAATTGATTATAATTATAATTAAAATATTATTTAATAATTAATTGTTTTCATTATTAATAATCTTTTAATTTTTATAAACTTTTTTAGTTTCATTTTTTTAGCTCGATAATTTTTTTAGTTTCATTAAAACTTCCTTTCATAATTTGTAAAACATAACATTTTCTTAAAAAAAAAGGCAATAAACTTGGATTAAAAAATAACAAGTACTTACATAAAAGTGAGAAAGAAGGAGAAGCAGTTATGTTGATTATAAGACTTTTTTAAATAATTATTAAGCAGAAATCTTAAGTAATTAAATTCTAAAACTACATATAAATATTAATTTAATAATTAATTGAATTGTTTTTATTATTGAATATTAATTTAATAACCAATTGAATTGTTTTTATTGTTGAGAATCATTTAATTTCATATAAATTAATTTAATAACCAATTGAATTGTTTTTATTGTTGAGAATCATTTAATTTCACATAAATTCTTAACTTTTATATAAACTTCTTTCAAAATTTGTAAATCACAACATTTTCTTAAAATAAAAAGAGACCGCCATCCATCATAAAGAACCTTGCATTTAAGAAATAATAATTACTTAAATAAAAAAAATGAAATAGAAGGCGATGTAATTACTCTCATTGTAGGATTTAATTTTTCAAGTAATCCGTAAGCAAAATCCTAATTTTGATTTTAAAGAATATTGGTGATCTATTTACTAGCAATGGTTGCTAAAAGAATGTCTCCCATTGAATAAATTATCAATAAACTAAAAGTATTTAGTGCATACAAAGCTTAATCCATCAGAATGAAAATTGTAGCCCTCAAACCAACAAGCAACTAAGATTACTGTGCCGTGTGGCTGCATTGCACTTGAGAGTTCAGACTAACATACATATATTAAGGCATTGGCTGCAAGTTACAACTATCACGAGACTCAGATTCAGAGCAAACATTTAGCAGACTCAATTTCACTCAAATATGGTAATTGAAAGACATTTTGCAAGCTGAACAAATCTAACCCATCCAATCTAATGCAATACATGCAATTCCTTCGCAGAATTATGTAATACATGCAATACTCGAATTTCTCCATCGAGCTTCCCATATACATTGTAAAGCACTTCATGAAATCATTGATGCACACGGTAATACACTTTAATGGAGATGTATGGCATTCCAAAACTACTACGCAGCTATGAAAAATAGCGGCTTCTCTCCTCCAAACTCTAATGCCCTTATCTGCAGATCCATATTAAACAATGCCAGAGATCGTGGGGCAAGCACAACACAGCTTCGATGTTCCCTTTCAACTTGCTGGCGACAGAGACGTTCATTCTGTCCACCACATGAAAATGGAAGAATCACCTCCATCGGAATACAAGATCAAATCGTCGTCTGTGATTAGAGGCAGAGCATTCACCACAACTTTATGCCTATACACCACGATTACCAGTGAATGCTAGCGTCCTCGTGGGCTCTAAGCACCGTAAATCAGAGAACTTCCACACCTTCACGGATTCCTTTCTATCGATCTTCGGTTGATGCTGTGAGTGGCAAAGGAAAACAGATTGTAACTACAAACATGGTCCAAGCAGCAGAGAGTAAACAAAAACATATGGGGGAGCAATATAGAACCGCCCAAAATATGGGTTGGGCGGGTTTACAAATTCAAATTTGAAATTTGAAATGCTTTTCTTAGTGGGTTTACAAATTCAAATTTGAAATTTGAAATGCTTTTCATCCATCCATGTAATATTTATTACTGGTTACATCGAAGACAGCCTGTAGAAATTCAAATTTTGAATTTGCCAACAGTATGTATGGATGCATGGCGTGGGATTTAGATGTCATGGAAAAACATACACATCGTGATTAGTAGTAGCATGGAGCATGGATTCTTGTCATATGGGTCTTGGTACATGGATCATTGACTCTTGGAAAGTGTTTGCCCAGAAATCGTTATTAAAAAATAGATATTGGTTTATAAAATAAAAACTTAAAACTTAAATCGGGATCTACCAATCAAGAGAGATCAAATTTCTTAAGTTTAAATTTAAAAAAAGAAATACACCTCAAGAAATTGGATCTCTCTCTGTACTTAATAAATACGGGTTTAAAATGAATCTATACTTGTCCTTAATAAAAAACATTATTACATAGGCTGCATTCAATCATCCTTCCTTGTAGGACACCTTGGATCACATGGTACTATATGTCATACTCATAAAATAAATTCCCAAGGCACCAAAATATAGGTGTACCCCACTATTGTTTCACGCACATGTACCCTCACAACACATCCCATAGAGTAGGGAAAGGGAAAGCAACAAACATACTTGTCCCACAACTAATCAATCATTGTGTTGGACGGAGACAACGTCCCTTGTGGTTGCCCCATTGGCATAAGGATGATGGTATATGCACGACTTATACCTTGTTGCAGACCAACCATTAAACAATATGGGATAACACACAAAAGGAGAGTAGATTTTATAGTGGTATAAGAAATTTCAATATGCCACAAGATAGGTATATCTGAGTGTTGTTCCTCACACATACATCACGCAACAACCCCACAGAGGAGAGGAAATCCTAGTAACAAGCACAAACACCTAATAACCAATCAATGATTAAGTTAGTAGGAGACACCACTCCCTTGTGGTTTCCCCCGTTGGCATAAGGATTATGGTATGATGGGACTTACAAGTTGTCACATACCAACATTCACAACCAATGGGGGATAACACAATAGAGACCCCTTTTGTTTTCAATTTTTGCCTCATGGATTTGTTGGCTTTGTTTCTTTGTTTGGAATCAATTTCTCTTTTTGTTATCCTTCTAGGTTTGTACTTAAGTTCATGGTCGAAGTTTTATTTATCATGTGTATAACAACAATTTTATTTGTTATTATGTCATTTTGTGTTGTGTGTGGGGTGGGGGGGAGGATGGCTTATGCACTTGGTATTTTGTTATTTTATGTGTGTGTGTGTGTTGGGTAAAAGGATGGCTTAGGCACTTGGTATGTTGTTTTCTCTATGTGTGTGTGTATTGGGAAAATGATGGCTTAGGCACTTGGTATTTTGCTATTATCCTATGTGTGTGTGTGCACATGTGTCTAGCTTTGTTGACTTGCTCCCTTTTTTTTGGCATCACTTGTCCTTTGTGTCTTCCTTCTACGGTTGTACTTCAATTCATAGTTGAAGTTTTATCTATCATGTGTCTAACAACACTAATATTTGTTCCTCTCTCTCTCTCTCTCTCTCTCTGGGGGGAGGATGGCTTAGGCACTTTGTATTTTGCACTCTTTGTGTGTGGGTGTGCTTGTTGGGGAAAATGATGGCTTAATCATTTTGTATTTTCATATTACCGTATGTGTGTTGGAGAAAAGCATGGCTTAGGCACTTAGTATTTTGTTCTCTCTATGTGTGCATGTGTATGCGTGTGTGCACGCGTGTTGGGGAAAAATGTGGCTTAGGCACTTGCTATTTTGTGCTCTCTATATGTGCATGTGTGTGTGTGTGTGTGTGTGTGTGTGTGCTCTGGGAAAAATGACAACTTAGGCACCTGGTATTTTGTGCTCTCTATGTGTGCATGTGCATGTCTATGTGTGTGTCTTGGGGAAGGATGGCTTAGGCACTTGGTATTTTGCTATTATCCTCTGTGTGTGTGTATGACTTAGGCACTTGGTAATTTGTTATTATTGCTTGTATGTGTGTCTTATGCACTTGAAATGTTCTATTATTACTTGTAATTTTAAGTCACATTGACTTATTTCATCCATTAGTGGACATTAATATAATTTTACTTCACTATGATAGCTTTATATCTCTATGAAATCAAAACATTTTTATCAAAAAAATGACCTTTTATTTAAAAGAAAAATATTAAAATAAGTTTAAAGACGGGGAGATGGAACCTACATTATAATCCTTTCCATTCTCATGTCTATGTTAAAGTAGATTTCATATTATACCTTTCAATTATATAGTAGACATATAGGCATCAACAAAGTCACTTCGATTTTAGGTTATTTTATCCTTTTATGTTTTATTTCACTTTATTTTGTTTAGCAATCTATCCCACATTCTTAAAGTTCATTGACTCAACTACATTGTAACCTTGTATAAGAAAGTTTTCATTTTATCATTTATAAAATATAATATAAATAACTTTTTCGAGTTAATCTTGGTTTCTTTATGTGCTTAATTTATGTGATATGGTATCAATGTTTAGCTAGATATACTGAATCTTGTCATAGAGATGGATTGAGGAATTGCTAACATAGCACATCAAAGAGTCAAAAGTGTTTTAATAAAGTTATGTAATGTTTTATTTTTTATTTTGAAGTAAAAAAAATAAACGTGGAACCATGCATATCAAGGTTCCAAATGTGAAAATAAATAAAATTTGGAACCCTACATATTGAGGTTCCAAATGTGTGGCTTTCATCCAACCACCAAAATGCAATCATATGACAAGTTATCAATGAAATATAAAGCCATCATACAAAATCATTGTACATATCAATGATCATACAACTGTACAGACACTGCATGTGTAAATTAAAGGAAATCGTGCCTATATGTATCTATATAGAAGTTGTCGGGACTTATTTATTTAGAATTTGCATTGTACAAAACTATAATTACAATTGTCCAACCGAAATTGAATGTATGGATCAACAATTAAGGAAATTTCTAAACTATGCAAACTATTAATGCGTATAATCAATCAAATTTCTCTCATTTCGTGATTGTACGGATGATATGGAAAGAGATTGGAGTCATTTCGATTTGTATTGTTGCCCGGATTTGCAACTCTAGATGTTTCGGCTATTGATTTATTGGTTTTTAACATAGCCAAGGAGAAATTAACTATTTTATTGCTAGTTTTTAGCAGATCCAACTTTTTTCAGTTATTTTAGAGAAGATTTGTCAAGCTTGGTCTATTTTTCCACTGTTTGTGAGTATAAATGTGGTTTATTGGGCTATTTTAGTAGATTTGTCCAAATCAATGTGTTTTGGGTTGTTTTAGGCATATTTATCATAAATATGTGTTTTAAATGATACATGGCTACTACTAGTGTTTAGAGCTATTATTTAGATGTTCTTACTCCAACATTGCGGATTAAGGGAGGGAAGAATAGGTTTTTTTGATCATTTTCCTCTATTTCATTGTATTTTTTTGCTTTTTTCCTTCTTTATGGTCTATTTACCCAACATTATATTGGAATTCAACCAAAGCTTATTTGGTAAGAACTACAATACATGGAAGCAACATATTTTGGCCATTTTTTAGTACATATGATTGGATGCTATTGTCGTAGGTAAAGAAACTTAACTAGTAGTTGTAGGTTAAGACCAAGACAAATTTGATAAACGAGATAGACAAGTAGTAATGTTGCTTAAGTTGTTAGTACCAAATTCAATGCTTTGTGAGGTTTAGACAAAGAAGACTTTAGCGGGGATTTGGAAGCATTTGAAAGATTTGCATGAGACTTCAAACAAAGGTAAAGCCTTCTTCCTAAAGAAAAATTTGTTCTCAATCATGATGAATGAGAACACATCATTATAGGAGCACTCACTCAAGATCAAGGATGTTCAAAAATATTTGGATGTCATTAAGCGAAATATGGAAGAAAAGGACATGGTAGTAATCATGTTGAAAATCTTACCATGTGCATACACATTTTATTGAGACCCTAAATATCACCTCTACCAGTATTGACATGAAGTTTGATGACCTATGCAATAGTCTCTTGCAATGGGATAGATGACATAAATAACTATGTGGTAGCAATGAGACAAAGAGTTCAAAGCAAGGTTTTGCAACCAATATCAAGGTCAAAGACAAATGGGCAATATGTATGATCAAGGAAATGCTGAAGATCCCACCGCGAGACAAAAGAACAACACTTGTCACTACTACAGCAAAGTGGGCCATATGAAGAAGTACTACAAAAATAGGTTGGTTGATAAAAAAACCAACTAGAGAGAACCTTAGCAGAAGGCTCATGTTACAAAGCATAGAAATGAGAAGTACTCATCGTTCTATGCATTCATGACCAAGCACCCAACAAATTAGTTTAGGTCATCTGCTTGGTACATTGATTCAGGTGCATGACGACACTTCGCAAACATACAAAGACTGATTTACAAATTACATTGCTTGTTCCTCAAAGAATTAAATGATGTTTGATAGCAAGGAAGAATACACAATTGTTGGGAAATGAAATGTGTAAATTTCATTTGGTGGAAAATTGTTGAATTTTCTTAATGTGTACTATGTGTTTGGAATAGAGCTTAATCTACTAGCAGTTAATCAGATTATGGGACACTTATCCCCAACAAGATGTTGTAATTTTTAAACATGTGCAAAGGAGCAAAGTATAAAGATTATTTTAAGTAAAACAAAAATTACACCATAACATTCACACATAATACACAGAGATTTACCTTGGAAACCCTTAACCGAGAAAACAAACAAAAATTAGAGTTGCACCACTTATTTTCTCATATTGAACCACTCACATTACAAATATAGGTATTTCGCAGCATCCAAAACCCTAATTCGTTAACCCAGATTAGAAAAAATAGACTCCAATCCCTTAACCGGGATCAAATTACATATTTTTAGAAAGAACCCAAAAATAGGCCGAAAATAGCCCAAAAAAATTCAAACTCACTTCATGGAAGGCAGAGGGCATCGGCATGACCCCCCCCCATAACCCCCCCTGATTCAGCATTGTGCATAGGGCCCGACACATAAGATAGACCACTAGGTGAGGGGATCGTTAGGTGCAAGATCAAAGATGCACCCCCCCAACACACATATGCAAAGAATATAACACATACTCAATAGATGTCAACTTCAATAATCATAAATGTTACATAGTTGATAAGGAGACCAAGAAGACTAATGATTTTGGTGTGGAATGTTATGGACTATTCAAACTGGTCGACATTGGATAGGTCAAGGAGTATGCATTGGCAACCAACAATGCAACGGAGATCAATACACTTCAACATCAACAATGTGGGCACCTCAACTTGACTCGCCTCTTTCAATTGGCTCAAGAGAATTTGGTAGGTCGACTTCTTGGCATCCAACAACAAATCCAAGGTGTGTGCAAAGATTGTTAGGCTAGGAAGCAGCATAGGGTGTCATTTGAAGAAGGATAAGGTTGGAGAGAAAACATATTCCTTTAGTTGGTTCATGTAGACATTTGTGGACCAATGGACTATAACATCAATATCATGTACCAAGTATTTCCTTCTATGTTTTAATTACTATAGTAGGAAAATATGAGTGTATTTCCTAAAATTAGTATTTGAAATGTTGAATGAATTTCAAAATTTTCAAGCATTATTAGTATCATATTACCACTCTTAGGTATGATTGGTGGAAAATTTTGTCACTAAGAATTTAGTAACTTTTTTTCTAAACACGAGATCAAAACACAATGTGCTACACCTCACTCCACAACATAATGGAGTGGTTGAGAGGCGGAACCACACAATCACAAAGATAGATGTATGATGCAAAACAGGTGTTCCCAATAGGTTTTGGGATAAAACAATTTTCACATTAGTATATCTATTGAATAGATCTCCAACTACAGAATGAAGCAAAAGACCCTAGAGGAATCATGGTATGAGAGGAGGCCTAGAGTTAGTCATCTTAAGATCTTTGGTTCTATTTCCTATTTCTAGATTCCTAATGAGAAAAGAACCATGATAGAACTTAAGAGAAAGAAATTGATGATTACAAGGGACAATGACAGTCATAAATCTTATTGATTGATTTATGTTGAAACCAATTAGTTGAGCTTTAGTAGAGATGCCATCGTTGATGAGGAAGTTGGACATTTCCAAGCTTCTTCAAAGTTCAAATTTATCGTAGAGAGGTGAATTGTGGTTGAGGATTTAGGTGTTAAGCTTCAAGTAGCTCCACTTGGAAGAGGAGAATATTTTGAGCATTCTAAGGAATTTCCTAGGACCAGGTCGATAATTTCTAATGTAGATAGCCTAAATCAACATTTGGATGGCACAAGTATAGGTAGCCCAATTCATAGTGATAATATTGACTTAGATGAGGAGGATCCCAAGAAGAGGCCAATGTGGTGGCACAACACCATTGGATATGTTCAAGTAGAAGAAATGATCGAGGGATGATCATTGAGGGAAAAGAAAATAGAAACCAAACACATTTAACTTTTATCTAATGGCCAATGTTCAAAAAGTATATGAGCCATAGGTGTTTTAGGAGGAAAAAGGGAGGCTTGAATGGGAGAAGGCCATGATAGCTAACATAAAATTTTGATTAAAATATAGAATTGATATCTCACATCTCTTCCACCATGGAAGAAACCCATTGGCTTCAAATGGGTGTACAAGGTCAAGTACAAGGCAGATGGAACACTTAACACTACAAGGTATAGTTGGTTATCGAAAGGGTTCTCTCAATGAGAGGACATTGACTATGATGATACCTTTGCTCCTACATCAAAGATTAGCACCATCCAGCTAGTTCTAGCCATGACAAAACAGTTTGGCTAGAAGGTCCACTAAATGGACCTAAAGAGCACCTTCCTCAATGGATATTTGGAGGAAAAGTTCAATGTGTATCAAGCACAAGGTTTTCAGGTTTGAAGGAAGGAGCATGTTGTTTACAAACTGAAGAAGGATCTATATGGCCTGAAGTAGGCACCTAGGGCATGGTACATTAAGATTGACCAACACTTTGATGAACAAGGGTTTCAATGGATTCCTTTAGATTCCAATATATATGTTAAAAGAATTTGTAATGACATCACTCATCTGGTCATTTATGTAGATGACATCATTATTATAGGTAGTGAGGCAAATGTGATTGAAAAGATCAAATCTAATATGAGTAAATTGTTTTGGATTAATGATCTAGGCCTCCTACATTATTTCTAGGTGTAGAAATTTGACAAATAGGGAGCAACATTTTTATCTCACAAACAAAATATGCCAGGATCTTGCTTGACAAGTTAAGAATGACAGATTGTAAAATATCGTCTACGCCTATGGAGAAAGTCTTGAAAATGTCAACCAAGACTCACTCTAAGGCACTGAGTTTATTTATAGGTAACTAATGGGAAGCATGATATATTTTATAGCCACTAGGCCTAATTTGAGTTATGCTATGAGCTTCATTTCCATATTCATGACAACACCAAAGATAGAACATTGGACTATAGCAAATAGAGTGTTGATATATGTGAAAGGAACATTTGAATTAGGCATTCTATGCAATAAAAGGAAAGGTCGTAGGTTTTGTGGGTATATAGATTCGTATTGGGTAGATTGCATGGATGACAAAATCTCTCTCTCTCTCTCTCTCTCTCTCTCTGTATATATATATATATATATATATATATATATATATATATATATATATATATATATATATATATAGATAGATAGATAGATAGATAGATAGATAGATAGATAGATATATAGATAGATAGATATCCTTGTCACGGGTGAGGGCAAAGACCAGTAAGAAGTAAGATGTAGTATCCCTTTCATCAACAAAAGCATAATATCAAGGAGCGATGAAAGGAGTCTGTGCAACATTTTCTCTTAAGATGATGCTTCCAGACATGAAGATGCAAAAATGAAACCAACTACATACATTTTCATCATTTTTCACCATTTGTTGAGCCACAATATTGTCCCTTAGATGACTAAACTACATACATTTCACCATCTTTGGTTCCTAGAAAACATGTAAAATTCAAGGATAAGCTTGGTGAAATTAATATATTGACCATTAAGGAAAGGTGTTAAAATAAATCTCAAATTATAATAGTCAATTAAGTACTAAACATAGGCATTAATAAAGTCACTCCGACTGTTCTTTTATGTTTTTATTATTTATTACACTTTATTGTATTTCTTAGGCATTAATAAAGATTTCACTTTCTCAATTATGTAATGCAATATAGATAACTCTTCCCAATTAATTCAGGTTTCTTTATTTTCAATTTATGTGATACTCTAGAATCTCCTATCTTTACAAATCCTTTTGACTTTTTAAACAATAATTTTAAATCTCATTTTACTTGAAGATTTAATGCTCAACCACTTAGGCACTTCCACAAGTAATATCCCTTATTTTTAAAACAATCCCTTCACATGCAATATCTTCTTTTATGTGTTTACAAACAAAACCTATCAACATATACAGTAAACATCTAAATAATCAAATCACGAAGTTCTAAACTCTTTTCAATGTGTTTTTTGCAAGGATATTTTTACAAAGAAAGAATGTAACAAATTGAGTCATTCTTGGATTCATCACACAATAATGTAATCAATTCAAAAAGATCATTAGTATTTTGTGCAGTATCTAGTCATTACAATATGTCATCCCTTTATGTCAAATGTGTTCTATATATGTCTAAGTTCACAATGAATGAGTATTAAGGAATAAAATTTTATTTTTAATTAAAGTTTAAAAATTCTTAAGTACCTTCAATAATTAAAATATTGAACAACGCTTACTACTTTCACCACTACAAGCACATCATTTGCTCAAACATAAGTATTAACAAATTTCCTTTAGGAACCAGTTATTTAGTACTATTAGCATTCATGTTTCTCATCATAATCATCTTCACTATACCTACAATCAATGGCTTGCTTATACTTAACCATATGGTTGTTTCATTAATGCCACCAAGCCTATATTTGTTACTATTATCATCAACATCATTCATTAAAAATTGATATCCCAACTTCACCATCATTGTTGTCATCGACATCCTATTTTCTTCACAAAAAATATTCATGAAAAACCTTGTGGGGAAATCCAATGGATGCTTCCCCATATTCATGGATGACATCCCTAGTAAATCCATCAACAAATATTATAACATCTCACTCAAGAGGATTAGAACTAGGTCAGTATTGACACAGAACTAGCCAAATGTCCAACAATATTGACAATAAAACATGGAGCTAAACCCTTGTACTATGTATTCACAATTTTCATCAAACAAATATATAATGTTGCAATTGATTAAACTAAACATGATAGGAAAAATTAAGACATAAAAATGAATAATAATTGAGTTGAAGCATATGGAATTACACTGTTGAAGTTTTGGAAAAGTCTGACGTTTCGAGTGGACACTCTACCCATCTTCAAAAGATCGATATGAAGCTAAAAAATAAAAAAGAAAAATTAAAATAGAGATTAAGATAAAAAATATATATTTAAAAATTTAAAGGATTAAAAATAATATTAATCAAGATAAATAAAAATTAAACATCAAACAATATATAAAAAATTATATATTGTTTGATGTTTAAATTATATATTGTTTGACTAATATTATTCTTAACCGTCTAACTTTTTAAATATATATTTTTATCTTAACCCTTACTTTTATATTATAACTTTGCCTCAACTCTTCAAAATTTACATCTTATAATTTTAAAATATAATTAATATTTTTTATGGACTATTTTATTAATTTATTTCTCCTTTAATGTTTATTCTAATTATGTTAAGTATTTTTATCCTTTGACTTTTACATCTAACGGCTTCGTAGTCTCATCCTAACCCTAACGACTTCTCATCCTCATCTTTTATACATCACCCGCCACCTGTATTTTTTTCAATCTATCTTTTTCAACTTCATAGGTGGAGGGTCCACTCAAAATGTTAGGTGTTTCCAAAACTCCAACACATTGTAATTCCAAAAGCTTCAACACAATGATTAACCATTGTAAAAAAATCTACACTATGGTAATGAATAATAATCCAAAAATACATATATAACAAATACAAATAAAATATTAATTAAAATATATTATTTACTAAGTGAAAGGATATAACCCTTCACTTTAGACGCTCAAACCTATAAAGGCGAGCTTCATTGTAAATCTTATCATCTATTCAATATACAATTATCTATTTATTCAACTATAGATTTTGTGTCTTGAGCGTAGTGCTCCATTTGATATCAGAGCATGTTCTTGCTCCTCGGATTCGGCTCTCCATTCTTCACACACCCCACGTCGTAAACCCCACCCACTCTAAGCAACGCCTATCACGCCACTATCTCGCCACCCTTTTCACGGTCCCGCCCCCTCCTCCTCGACCTCCACTCAGCCTACCACAACCGCCGCCCATCTCGTCCCTTCTACCATAGCTGTCGGCCCCCTCCACGCCACCTCGCCCAGCTCCTCACCCTTCACGCTACCCGCTATCTCTTCGCACTGCGCCAACCTTCCCTCCCATTTCCGTGTCTCCTCTTCCAGCTCTCTACTCCCCGCCAACGTTTCCCATATTCCTTCTTTCCCCCTCCGGCCAACACCGTCCATCCCACCTTCGGCCACCTTCCCATACTCCAACGCAGACTCCATCTGCGACCCCCTCCCCATACTCTAAGGCCAACGACCTGCACCAATCAAACAAAAAGTTAATATAAAAAATTAATAATAAATTTTTTATTATTATATTTTCTTTTCATAATATATAATAAATTATTATTATAACTTAAATAATAATTATTGCATTATGATTTTATCCCTATCAACCAAAAATACTCCTTATCTTTACTCCAAGATTGCTTCCAAGTTCTCACCCCCCACACCAAATCAAAAACTATGGCAGAGTTACGAGACCAAATTGAAAAATTAGAGAAAGATTTCAATGATCAGATCACCCAGAACCACAAAAGTTTGAAAGAAGAAATAAAAATTAGCAATGCAAATCTAAAAAAAGAAATCAAGGAGGAAGTTTTGTTAGTGTTAGAAAGAAGGCTAGACAACAAATTGGAAGACATGAAAGAGAAACATATACATTAGATGACAAGTTGAATACCATCTTAGAAATACTAGATGCGAATAAAGAACGAAGCAGCCCAAATATGTCGACGGGATCATTCCGTAATTTGTAATCACCAGCACGCGACAAAGTAAATGAATCAATTATTATGGCTTATTTGGTTTATCAAGTATTTTGGTAAAACTTTGTGTGAGCGAACTATTGTTTGCCTCATTTGGTATCAAAGCAAAAATTGAGTTGCTGCAATTCAAGGAAAGTGACGACCAATGTGTCGCATGGTTAAATAAGGCTAAAGAACACTTCCATATATACAATATTACGAGGGACGAAGAAAAAGTGAAATATGCATCAATGCACCTGGAAGGGAACACATACAATTGGTACATATGGTGGAAATGAGACAAGCTGTTGCATACTTGGAAGGTGTTCAAAAACGATTTCCTAAAAAGGTTTCAAGGAATAGATGAGGATGAATTCTTTTCGAAGCTTACCAGGTTGCAACAAAAAGGAAGCGTCGAGGAATTCACACATAAATGGGAATCACTTGCCACAAGAGTGTTTGGATTATCAAATAAGCAACGTCTGGAAACTTATCTTGGAGGCCTTAAACCATATATACATAAGGAACTAAAGATGCATGACATACCAAACATTGAGGTAGAAAGACATAAAGCAAAAGCAGCTAAGGCCAAAATTAATAGTTTCCAAACAAATAATGGAAACACATATTCAAGAAAAAACATACTAACAACAAATATAGATAGAAATAAATACATTTTGCCACCTAGAAGAGACGACAGGAGGAACTTGGAAAATCAAAAAATGAAAGAAGGAAAATGTCGACGATGTGGAGACGAATGGAATCCTAAACATAGATGTCACTTAGAGGAAGACTCAAATAAATTATACATTTGTGAGTGTAGCAACCGCATCCGGTTCGACTGTTAATAGTCGAATCCGACTCTCATATTGAATGATAAATAGGAATAATATATTAGATGATGATTATAAAATTACAATAAGATGGCCTTTATTGGGCTTGAGGAAGCATAGTGAAGGGTTATGCCCTTTCACTAGTAACTTAATAAACTATTTAATTTATAATTAATAATTTTAATTAAATATTCACAGCATTGCCTTCCCCTTAGGAAAGCTTTGTCCTCAAAGCTTAAGTATTTTCCTAATGTTGTCTTTTATTCTGGCTCTATGTTGCACTGATGACTTGAGAGGTATGATTTTGATTATGACCATTGCCTCATTTTGATTATTATGTCTTGGTATTTGCAATAAGTACGAACTTGGTGAAGTTTTGTTTATGCTATTTCTACTTGTGTTATTGCTTCCTTTAACTATGTTTGTCGTCAATTGAACATGCTCAACATACATTACGACCCTAATTATTTTCATGTTGTTATCCCCAACACATTTTGTGTCAGTTCCCTTGAACGGGCTCTTTGTGCTTATAATGCTCATAAGAACACCAGTCTTATCTTGTATCTGATAGATATTATAGTTGCTTTCCTTGATGTTCTTTATAGAAGTCCTTGTGTTGGCATATGTCCTTCGTAAGTTTGTTATTGTGATATTATTGTCAATGCATTGATCATTGTTATTGTTAGTAGCATCGGCTTGTCTCTTATCACAATCTTGGTGAGGATCATCTTTTTTCTTGTCAAATATTTCGTTATCATTTTCTTCATTACTATGGTATGTTATATCTTTGTCTTGCACAATATCTTTATTGATGCTATTACTCTCATCGGAAATAACATAATAGTCTATTGTATTTTCACATTTTACATTAGCTTGGGTGGTTTGTTCTACCCTATTTTCACATCCATCTTCATTTTCTTTAAACGTTTCGTCAATATATTTATTTATTTCATCTATATCCTTAAGGATTTTCTCAAGGAGATCTATGAATTCGTCACTATAAGATGCCATGGATGTTTGAACAAGGGACTTAGCCTCAGAGATAAGAAGTTATTATTATATTTAATAATAATAATTTGTTATATAATAATATTAATATTATTTTTATTATAATTTTGAATTATAACTTTTTTATTATAAAAACAAATATCAGTATAATGATTATTATATAATATTTCTTTTTATAAAAATTTGGGTTAATGGTGGTGGTAGAGGCTAAGGGAGGGAAGTGGTGGAATTGTGTGCGTGGATGTAGTGTGCAGTGGAGGAATGAGCACAAGGTAGAGGAAGTGTGGTGGTAGTGTGGCAGACTGGTGGTGTGGAGGTGTGAGTGAGGTGAAGAACGTGGATGGAAGAGCGCGGGTGTAGAGGTGGTGCAGCAGGGAGGCGAGAGAGTGAGGAGGGAGGTCGAGCGCGTGAGGGAGTAGGTGGAGGAGGGAATGCGCGGTGACGGCCATGGTGGCAGCGCAGAGGAAAAGGATGGGGTGCAGGGTGCAGCGTGCAGGTGGAAGTGCAGCATGTGGCGATAGGGAGATGGAGGGGCGGGCAGAGGGTGCTTAGGAGGGAGGGAGGGCTCGCAGCAGAGCAGAGGTGGCATAGGCGTGGGCGTCGAATGGGAAAGGGAGACTGCAGGAGGCGGTGAAGCGAAAGCAGGTGGGGAGTGGGTTGAAGGGCGACCAGGAGGTGGTATGGGAGGAGGGTGCTTGGTAGGGAGGTGGAGTAGTGGAGTAGGCGCGAGGGAGGGAACGGGGGGGCCGCGAGAAGTGGTGGGAAAGAGGATAGCGGGAGCCATAGATGGGGGTGGCAGAAGGATGTGCAGCGTAGGAGGACGCACGAGTAGGTTGAATCTTATGGTAATGCGACAGGGAAATGTGAAGTGCGGTCGTGGAGGGAGAGAAGGTTGGGTGAATGGGAGAGAGTGGGATGAGCAGCGAAAGGAGGGGGTGGCAGCAAAGAAGGGGAAGGATGCCTGAACATCAGCTTGGAGAGTCGGATGATGAGCCGAAACTGTGCTCAACAACTGTATCTGGTTGGACTTGAAGGGAGAGCCGAAACCGAGCTCAGGTCGAAGGAGCCGAATCCGAGCTCTAATACCAAATGCAGCAACCGTATCCAGTTGGACTGTTAATAGTCGAATCTGACTCTCATATTGAATGATAAATAGGAATAATATATTAGATGATGATTATAAAATTACAAAAAGATGGCCTTTATAGGGCTTGAGGAAGCATAGTGAAGGGTTACGCCCTTTCACTAGTAACCTAATAAACTATTTAATTTATAATTAATAATATTAATTAAATATTCACAGCATTGAGGTAGAGGAGAATAGTGATTTAGAAGAAGAAGAAGAGTCAAAAAGTAAAGAAGAGGTTACCCCAAATATGGCATCTGAAGTTGATGATGCACCCAAAATATCCCTGGCAGCCATGACAAGCATTAGCCAACCATAGACACTTAAGCTAAGAGGACATATAAAAAATGAGAACGTTACAGTATTAGTAGACACCGGAAGCACTCACAACTTCCTAGATATAGGGGTTGCAAGAAAACTCAAGTTGTTTGTACATCCAGTTCCAGACATGAAGGTGATGGTTGCAGATGGCAAGAAGATCGAAAAAGTTGGAAAGTGCCACAAGGTGAAACTTCAAATATAAGACTTCAAACTGGAATCAGAACTCTACACCTTACCGTTGGGAGGAGTAGACATCGTTTTGGGAGTCCAATGGTTACGAACATTGGGAACATATTCCGCCAATCACCAAAAACATTTCATCAAGTTTAAATGGCAAGGGAAAAATTTTAAGCTATATGGTTTTCAACTACCAGACTCACAAGTAGTTTCATCTCAGCATATGGAAAAACTCATTCGAAAAGGAGCATCAACATACGTAATACAATGCCACCAATTGGAAGGAAAAGAGGAGGAACAAAATGAGTTCAAAAAGGAAATCCAAAAATTACTCCAGAAACATGAACACATATTTCAAGACTTACCCATGCATCTACCACCAGAAGGGAGTATAGAACACACAATTGAGACTAGACCTGGATCAAATCCTGTCAAGGTTAAACCATTTTCTTGCTTCATCATCCCATTGAAAAGAAGAAACAACACCTGATTTTTCAAAACCATTTGTAATTGAATGTGATGCTTCATGGTTTGGGATAGGAGTTGTGTTAATGCAAGAAGGTCATCCAATTGCTTTTGAAAGCAGGAAGTTGAACAAAAGAGAATACCTACATTCTACATGCAATAAGGAAATGATTTCCATCATACATGCATTAAATAAATGGCGACAATACCTTTTGGGAAGCAAATTCCTAATCTGGACAGATCATAATAGTCTGCAACACTTATTACAGCATAAGACATTAACAACTGAACAACAAAAGTGGATCAAAAAAATCTCTACCTTCGATATGGAGATCTTACATCAAAAGGGGAAGGACAACGTAGTAGTTGATTCCCTATCAAGGAAAGATGAATACGTACAAGTATATGCTGTATCAATGGTGATCCCATAATTTTTGGATGAAATTCGCAAGGAATATGCCAAGAATTCATAGGTTTGCTCCATAATTAACGACATAAATCAGTATCTGAAGTTTGAATGGAAGAATGACCTCTTATGGTACAAAGGACGAATTTACTTAAATTCCAACTCCAATTTTAAGACCAAGGTGCTTAAAGAGTCACATGACTACCCAACCGTTGGACATGTAGGATTTTTTAAAACATACTATAATGCAAGGAAATCATTCTTTTGGAAAAGTATGAATGTCGACATTCACAAGTATGTTGCATAATGTGACATTTGTCAGAGAAATAAAACAGAGAATATCTCAAGTCCTGGGTTGCTCCATCCACTGCATATTCCAAATCATAAATGGGAGGAAATTTCAATGGATTTCATTGAAGGTTTACCAATATCAAAAGGGAAAGACAAAATACTAGTAGTAGTAGACATGTTAACCAAATATGCACATTTTGTAGGAGTAAGGAAAATTGATTCTGCAAAAGAAATAGCTAAAGCCTTTTGTGAGTGATAAGGATTCCAAATTTAAAGGTAATTTTTGGAGATAATTCTGGAAGCAAATTAGAACGTCTCTTAACACGATTTCATCTTATCATCCCCAGACAGATGGTTAGATAGAAGTCGTCAATAAATGCTTAGAAGCCTACCTCCGTTGTTTTGTAACTGATAAGCAAAATAAATGGTTTCAATGGCAATATCTTGTGAAATGGTGGTATAATTCTAGTTATCATACATCAGCAAAAATGACACCATTTCAAGCCCTTTACGGATATGAACCCCCAAAATGGAAGGATCTCATTCCCAACCAAGCAAGGGTCGCCTCAGTAAATGACCATTTAGAAGAAAACCAAAAGGTTGTCCAAATACTTAAAAAGAATCTGAACACCGCTAGGAATAGAATGAAGCAACAAGCAAATCGACATCGAACAGAACAGGAATTTGAAGCCAGAGATTGGGTATTTGTACGATTACAACCCTATAAGAAGTTGTCACTTAAACAAGGCGGAAAGAATAAATTGGCTCCACGATTTTATGTCCCATATCAATTCAATAAGAAGATTAGCCACGTTGCATATGCGTTGGAGTTTCCAATAACAAGTCGCGTCCATAATGTCTTCCACATTTCATGCTTAAAAAGGGTGATAGGTCAACACCAGCAGGCACAAACACTACTTCCCATGTTAGATGATGAAGGAAGAATCATTTTTGAGCCATAATATATCATTGCTACCAGAGAAAGGAGATTAAGAACGCGAATAATTAAAGAGTACCTTATAAAATGGAAAAACCTCCCTGAAGAAGACGCAACATGGGAATCCAAACAATTTCGACAACTACATCCTTCACTAACATCGCTTTGAGGACAAAGCTCCTTTAAAGGGAGTGGCAATGTAACAAATACAAATAAAATATTAATTAAAATGTATTATTTACTAAGTGAAAGGATGTAACCCTTCACTTTAGACGCTCAATCCTATAAAGGCGAGCTTCATTGTAAATCTTATCATCTATTCAATATATAGTTATCTATTTATTCAACTATGGATTTCGTGTCCTGAGCGTAGTGCTCCAACATAATGTTGTTGAACAATACAGAAACTCAAGAAATAAAGTTGTAGAATATGTTTTGTTATTTTATGAGCTCCATAAATATCATTCATTAACTAACATACAACTAAATTTTGAAAAATCAAAATTGATTACGTATTGGAGGAAAGAATTCAAAGGGAAGCATAGTTACAATGCAAGGCATGATAATGTCGTTGTTCTTATTATGCACATATCCAATTTTATATTGTCATATTGAAATCTTTAAAATGTTCATTTTTTTGTTGTTGACATGGATATATTGTTAATCTTTTCTTTTATATATATATATATATATATATATATATATTAAAATTGGATCAAAGTTCTCATTCTCATTATATGTGTATAAGCAAAATAACCACATACAATGAGAATGACAACTTTGATCCAATTTTAAATTATATATATATATATATATATATATATATGAAAAGATGAACAAGATTGTCTATATCAACAACAAAAAAGGATTATTCTAAAGATTTCAATATGACAAATATAAAATTGGACATGTGTGAAATAAGAACAAAGATATCATCAGGCCTTGCATTGTAAGCAAAATAACCACATACAATGAGAATGACAACTTTGATCCAATTTTAAATTATATATATATATATATATATATGAAAAGATGAACAAGATTGTCTATATCAACAACAAAAAAGGATTATTCTAAAGATTTCAATATGACAAATATAAAATTGGACATGTGTGAAATAAGAACAAAGATATCATCAGGCCTTGCATTGTAACTATGCTTCCCTTTGAATTCTTTCCTCCAATGTGTAATCCATTTTTTATTTTTCAAAATTCAATTGTATGCTAGTTTATGAATGATACCTATGGAACTCATAAAATAACAAAACATGTTCTACCATTCTATTTTTCGAATTTCTATATTGTTTAGTAACATTATGTACTTTTGGATTATTATTCATTTTTATGTCTTAACTTTTCCTACCATGTTGTTGAATTTGATCAATTGCATCTTTTAAGTATTGAGATAGTTAGGCTTACAACTTTTACATTACTAACTAATAGCACAGTTTATACCATTTATTAAGTTTCCAATAAGGCCTTCTCCTTTAGAACATACGTTTGAAACAATTGTTTATCAAAAAAGATTAAGCTCAAAGGAGATAGCTTTTTAAACTCTCTTGGTTCCATTAAATGCAAAAGCAGGCAATGTTGAAAAAAATGACAAAAATCAGAATTCTATCCACCTAAAGCCAACTGAGAATAATCTCAATCGCTTCATAAATCTATGATATTAACCTCAACAATAGAAAATAATCATACACACTTATCAAACATTGATTAAAAGATATTGTAGGTGAATATACTATTCATGAAGCACACTTAGCAGCGAAATAAAGCACATTAACAATAAACTGTAAAACACTTGAACACGGTATTTTGGTCAAACTTGGACCCTGGAAAAACCCCCACCCCCTGGGGGAAAACCACTTGCAAGAGATTTTATTGAGTTGAGAGTGAAATAAATAATATAAGACACCAATACCTTACAACATTAAATACACCGTATCAGCACCTTGAAAAGTGTGTCAAACCCACCACAACAGTCTATACATTCTCTATATAGTCAGTTGAACAACCCTCTCACTCTGATAATATTCCTCGAAATCTGTGTACAAAAATCGGCTTCAAAATCAGTGCACAAGAACACTAAACCAGCAGCTTTAACGTGCCTCAATTTGTGTGCCAATCATCACCAGTACAATTCCTTGATCTCTGTTCTTAAACCAGCAATACGGCCTCCTGGGAATGGGAATGTTGTATAGACAACATTAAAATTGTGTCATTGTCTCGCGAAGCGTGCTCACTCCATCTACTTGGGAAATGCACCTCTCTTGCTATTGCTAAGACTTCAACATAAGAAACTCTCTATGCCTAGGAATGCATGCCCACTCTCCAAGCTCTTCTCCTCGGATAGTGTGTCCACCTTTCAACTCAACATTTTTCTCTCTCTTGCAATGAAACTCGTGCCCTTCCAACTTCTCTTGGAAAGCGTGTCTCTCATCTTCCTCTCTTTAGATGAGTGCAAATGAAGTCTCATGAGTCTCTTTTATTTCCTTCATTAGGGTAAATCCCATGACTTTTCAAATTCAACGGCTGAGATTAGATCTTGGACACAAGATCTAATCCTGGGATATAATCTCATGTTCACTTAAATTCCTTAAGTGAACAATATAAAAATATTTCTTTTTGAAAATAATATTTACCCTAAATATAATAAAAATGAACTTTATAACTTAAGTCACTTTATAATATCAATAAAGTACATATCACTTTTAAATTAAAAGGTCACATCATAGAGTACTTTAATAAATGCTCATAAAGTCACTTTATGAAATATAATGATACTCCATGTGTTATCGGACCCCTGCACCTAGGCACTTGATGCAGGAGTACCTCCGAGCTATAAAATCTCTAACAGCCCCTCTTAGCGAGGGAGGTACTGTTGGCATCACCTCCACCTGGATATGTCTCCAACCTCTACTCTCCAACAGATGAATCTCCCTATGAAGCTGAAGGTCCCTTTGCCACCCACTCTAGATCATGTGTCGGAGATATATGTTAGACTACTCTAAACTGAGATTTATGCTCACTCTCTCATTCATCCTCATGAGTCATCTCATATCAACTCAGGCTCCTCACTGAGCCAGATGAGTCCACTACACTAGTTGCTACAACTACGACCACTAAGTCTCACCTCCCACTAGACTCTCCATCCACAGAACGACCCAATACTCGATATGCCATGCCATCTCAGATGCCTAGCAATCTCATTGCACCTAGGCCCCCACTCACCTGATACATAAATACTCATCCTTCCAAGTGAAGGATCGCATACCCATTGTCTTCTAGACCTGAAACTGAGAGTGGTTTCCTCTTCATCTCTGGAACAAGCAACACTCTGCCAACCTCCAAATATCCTTCGGACTCGAGTTGGAATAGAACACTTCCAACTCCTTCTACTACATGGGTGTCGGCATAGCCATCCTCTGTAAGTATAAATCTGTCCACATTTGTCACCTACAAGAACATGGCTCTTGTTTCCATTATATGGCATGTTACTCCGCCATTTATGTACCATACTCTAGTGTCTGTGCTTTCGGAAATACTGCTCTCCGAGATATTACTCACCAAGGAAAATTCCTTCTCGAATTTCCTTGCAAATTCTGTTACTTCAGCTGAAGCAGATCCCTCAGTCTCCTCTTTCTTCTTGCCCTTCTTCTTATGAGGACACTACCCAGCATAGTGACCATAACCCTGGTGTTGATGCCTAGAAAAAATCCTTGTGTCAACGGTAGGGGTTCTCCCCAATGAAAAGTCCCAATTAAACTCTTCACTGTTTGGAATAGGAAACTCATTCGGTTTACGGTTCGGCTACCGTTTAAGATGGTCTTGGAATAAGTTTATCAGATATGGACCGATCCATCGTTTATCATTTTGATAGTTTTTTAAATGAAATGCAAGTTACTAACCCAACATGAAAATGCTTATACTTACTACCTATGCTTGTTTGACCGTAGGAAGAAACCTCACATAGTGTTGCGCAAGTTCTTACCTCTCGTGTTATCACTTCTTTTATTATCGGTCAACCAAGAAAATGCCCTAAATAAATGCAATAATCTATTTAAGCTAAACTATCCCGTTGATGTATATGTAACTTCGGAATGTATTTCACTTATGTATATTGTACTCCTATAGAGATGTTATTATTCCTCTATACGGAAGTGTCGTCATTTGTATTGACAAGTGTCGCAAGTGTCGTAACTTGCTGTGATGGATTATTAAACCACCAAGTGTGGGGTTGGCCCAAATTAATGTAACCATGGGTTATTAGACTGTTAAATTTTCAGAATTTACTTCAATCTGATCTAGGATCTTAACTGAGAGAACAACATGTACAGCATATCTACAGCATATCAATCATGGAGACAATAATGCAAGCACACAAGAGACACAAAGATTTACTTGGGGAAAACCATAAAGGTGAAAAACCCCAATAACTTCCTCAGAGATAGATAGAGCAATGATACAACCAACCAATAGAGATAGCCATAACCTAGCAGCAATCTTCCTCCTCCATAAGTGCGCCTCTCCTCCTTGAGAGCATGTGTGAGAAGTGAGTGAGTAAATAGAGTGCCTCCCGCACTCTATTTATACTTGACTTGACTTGCCTTTTTACCTAACTCATGTCGGCTCGAACTTAACCACATAACATAATGCTGAGTGGGCCGACCCCCAATAGGGTGGTCTAATAACCCTTTGACCCACATGGCCGACCCCCAATAGGGTGGTCTAATAACCCTTTGACCCACATGACTTATACAGGGCCGACCCCAAACAAGGTGGTCTAATAACCCATCAAGTATAAGTTACGACACTTACAATATAAATGACGACACTTCCTTATAGAGGAATAATACCATCTCTATAGGAATACAATATACATATATGTGAAATACATTCCGAAGTTACATATACATCAACACTCCCTCTTAACTAGGAAGGTATTTCTCAGCACAGTTCTTCTAGCACAAGTCATCTTCTCTGGATCATCGTCACTGGATAATCGTCATCGAGTCATCATCATCGTCACTGTTGCTGCTATCTCAATCAATCTCTGAATCTACTCGTCATAGGAAGTTCTACAGAGCCAGTCCTTTTTCATACTGGATGTAGGCCCACCACCTGCAGGTCTTCATCATCACTGGCCATACTGTGGAATCCTCAGGACTTATTACGTGCGTCACAAAACCTGGCTGCAGCATCCCAGGCTATTACGAGCACACAGCTCTACCTGTAGGATCTCCCAGGAGCACATTACATGTGACCCATCACAAAACCTGGCTGAAGCATCCCAGGCTGTTACGAGCACGCGGCTCTACCTGTCAGATCTCCCAGGAGCACATTACATGTGATCTCACCACAAAACCTGGCTGAAGCATCTGAGGCCTTTTTCATCCTGTCCAGATCTCCCAGGAGCAAATTACATGTGGTCCACCACAAAACCTGGCTGAAGCATCTGAGGCCTTTTTCATCCTGTCCAGATCTCCCAGGAGCAAATTACATGCCATAGGACAAAACCTCGCAAGAGCATCTGCCAGATATCCCAGGGCACCGAATTACATGCCATAGGCAAAACCTCGAAAGACTATCTGCAGATCTCCCAGGGCACAAATTACATGTCCTCCCAAGCAAAACCTCGCAAGAGCATTTGCCAGATGTCCCAGGGCACCGAATTACATGCCATAGGCAAAACCTCGAAAGACCATCTGCAAATCTCCCAGGGCACAAATTACATGCTTACTTGCACAACCTGATCCACGGCCACAAAGTATCATCTGATACTCATCAAACATCATCCTGATGTACACATGATCATCCTGATCATCATCACTGCAACATCCTGCTGCATGTCATCTAGAGAAGCTCGTCATCCACGATCATCCTGATCATACAATGCATCCATCTGATGCACACCAAGTATCCATCTGATACATCCATAGGTACATGATCCACACAATGTATCCATCAGCATACATGATCTACCTGATCATACAAAGATACATGATCCACACAATGTATCCATCAACATACATGATCCACCTGATCATACAAAGATACATGATCCACACAATGTATCCATCAGCATACATGATCTACCTGATCATACAAAGATACATGATCCACACAATGTATCCATCAACATACATGATCCACCTGATCATACAAAGATACATGATCCACACAATGTATCTATTAGCATACATGATCTACCTGATCATACAAAGATACATGATCCACACAATGTATCCATCAGCATCCAACATGATGCGTACATATATGAATGATCCAACTGATCATATCCAGCATCCAACATGATGCATACATACATAAAAAAATGATCCAACTGATCATATCCAGCAGAAACCAGAATATCATCCTGATGCTCATCATCCAGCGCTTACATCCACAGCCATGTGAAGGATCCTCCTTCCAACATGCTTGGAATGGCTTCAGCAAATGTGTCCATCACTTCTTCCTCGAAGTGTCCTCGATCTGAAGAACGCCAAGCCTCTCTCTGAAGTACTCGAACTTCACCCTGGCTAGTGGCTTCGTCAACACATCTGCAATCTGCTCGTCCGTCGCAACATACAGGAGCTTCACAGCTCCTCTCTGCACCATATTCCTGATATAGTGATATTTGATCTCTATGTGTTTCGACCTGTCATGAAACACTGGGTTCTCGGACAGCTTCACACAACTCTGGTTATCACAGAAGATACCAGTAGCCTCCAACGGGAGATCAAATAACTCAGACAGTAGCTTCCGTAGCCATACTGCCTCACAACTAGCTGAACAGGCTGCAACATACTCTGCCTCAGCTGTACTTAGTGCTACGCAGGACTGCTTCCTGCTAAACCAAGAGATCACACCTGATCCCATACTGAAGCAACACCCAGATGTGCTCTTCCTATCTGCAGCACTGCCAGCCCAATCTGAATCAACATAACCCTGCAGGTTAAACTTTTGATTCGCCTCATATCTGATCCCATAATCCACTGTACCCTTCAGGTACCTCAGAACATGATTTACAGCAACCAGGTGAACACTCCTCGGATCCGTCAGGAACTGGCTCAATGTGTTCATAGCAAAGCAAATATCTGGTCTCGTGTTCGTCAGGTACATCAAGGACCCAATCATCTGACGATACATAGAAACATCAACTGGCTCAGATGAAGCATCACAAAGAAGCTTCAGATTCGATGCCATAGGTGTGGCCATGGCCTTGCAATCCATCATCCCGAACCTCTTTGGGATCTCTACTGTATACTTCCCTTGTCCAAGGAAGATTCTGTCTGCACTTTGCCACACCTCCATGCCAAAAACAAATAGTGCATCATCCCCAAGTTCTTCATCTCGAACTCGGTAGTAATCTTCCGCTGCGTGTCGGCAATCAATCTATCTTCACCATACCAAGTTCTGCACATATATGATTTCCTATCATGTGTCTCAGAACCAAGTGGCTGCTCTACATGCACTTCTTCTTCAACTACACCATTCAAGGAAGCTATCTTGAATCCATCTGGTGTATCTTCTATTTCATCACTTTTATATTTCTCAATGCTGCCATCTGCAACATGCTTGATCTGATAGTTCCGTTTGGAAGTCATAGCAAACTTCCCTTCATGTCTTGGGATTACATCCCAAACATCATTCTTCATGATCGACGGATCATGGCATTTCATTTCTTCATCCCAGATCCTGGGAACTTCAATATCTTCAATATCTTCAATAGATATCTTTGTTGCTGGAACAAATGTTGTAGTTCTTCTTTTGTAGGAGATGGCATACGATCTTTCCTACACAACAAGTTAAATTGCATGATTAGAAAACTTCTCATAGTTTTCAGAACAAATTCTTACACATAAATAAATATGTCATACAGTCATGCAATTATCTTAGCCAATGCTTCAATACAACATTTATCCATATTCCGTAACTTTCTAGATGCCTTCCAATCTCTACCAGAACATTGTTAAGAGTGTGCACAACTCCCAACATGTCAGCAAAGAGGTTTCATTCTAGATAAGTAGCAATGGAATGTTGTACAGTGCCATAGGCCACTTACCCATGTATATTAGTAGTATACTGTTCATTAATGCAACTATTCTAATATGCACAATACATATCCTAAGTCTAGGAACATGAGCATATACATCATTTGAACAATTTTATTTAAGCAAACAAATATAAATGAAATGATAATTAAAATACTTATCTTTGTTTGTTCGTTGGGTGGACTCCCTCTGAGTCTTTGCTTCTTTGCGAGAGATACTGGAGTCATAATATGAAGTAGCTTCTTCTACACCTTTCTGTTGTGGAATGTAGGAAGATGTTCAACTCCCTCTGAATATCTGCATCCTTGTAGAAGCTACTGAAGTGTGCTCCTTTGCTTTCTTTGCAGGAACAACTGGAGTGTGCTCCCTCTTGATCTTTGCTTCCTGGATTACTTGTCCTTGAACTTACATATTCATCCTTAGTCCCTATGCATGCTTATTAGTATCATGAATGTGTTATCCTTGTGATCTCATATAAAATCATACATTCATTAGTATACTATTAAAACACAATAATCTCAAGCATGTATAGTCATGATCATTTCAAACAGAAATAATAAGCATTAGCATTCAAGGTTTATGTAGGATCTTATGGTTAGTCAAATCATAACATGTCTAAACCTGTAATTACTCAAACCTATGACTCTTCAGGTTAGTTGAATCATCAATCAAGATAAGAGATATAAAATGCATAAAACCTGTGATTATTCAAACCTATACCATCATGATTCTTCTGGTTAGTCATATCATCAATTATGGTAAGAACAAAAAAATACATCCAACCATGATTATTCAAACCTATGACTTCATGAATAATCATTATCAACAACAGTATAAGATCCTAACACAAGGTAGGATTCTAGCTTGATATAGGAAAAACATACCTGGATTAGCATGCTAGCTATTTATGTCTAACATACCCGCATAATGTCTTCTGGTTCTCATTAGTGACTTGTGCTAGTAACCTGCATGTCTCATAAGTTAACCATTATAAAACCAAGTTATACATACCTCGAGAATGGATCTTCTATGAGATCCATGGCAATGGATGAATCTTTGTCCTCATGTTATCATGATCATATGTTCTTGGACCAGAACATGATTTGTCTTTCTTGGTGTACCTTTCATGTTAGTAGACAACATAAAACTCATACAACATCACAATGTGTTAGTACAAACATAAGTTTCATACTCCTAATGAATGACTTCTATCATGCATTCATAATTTTATTAAGGTGATATGATAAGTCTAAAATCAAGATTGTACTAACCGTGATAACATGAAGACAAACATACCGTAAACTTAATCATGGACAAATATCGAAACATACCTCGATGAGTCATACCTGTCGAGATCGCTTGTAATCTTCTTATGTAAGGCCTTATCCTCATCTCCCTCTGAGACATGAACTTCTTCACTTATGCAGGTGATCAATCCATCTTCTTCTAGGATTAACCCAATCCACTTGATTTGCAAGAACTGGACCTTGAGCTGGATATGGGTTTGTCAGAGAAACCCCAAAAATTCAAACTTTGAATTTCAACCTTCCGATAGGATAGGAATATGCGCCTTGATGAACTGATTAAACTGGTATATTCAGAATTTGAAAACTGCAAAGTTTCACTCCTCAATTTTTCCTTTGAAACTTCTGGATTCACTGGACGTGACCCTGAACTGGGGTTTGATGAAGCCCACTCTTTTGCCCCATCAAAATGTTTGATCCAAATCTCTAAGCTTCTATTTTTCTGAGGAGCTTCCAGCCATGGTCACAGATTTCAAAAATTCCCATTTTTACAGAAGCCCTAATTTTCCACTTTTCTGATCAAAGTCCCGAACTAGGGTCTAATCAAGCCCGACCTTCTGCCCAACCAAAAATTCTGATCTTGGTCTCTAAATTTCTATTTTGATGAGTAGCATCCAGCCGTGGTCTCCGATTACAAAAATTCCAACTTTCTCCAAAGCCCTAAATTCCGGAAGCCATGAATGAAGGTACCAAAAATAATTCTGTTTTGACAGAAATATGTACCTGATTGTTTCTGGTGTAACTCTGAAATTTTTGATCCACAAGGTCTGAAAAAGTTTCCTGAGATAGCGTGACCTGTTATCTTTCCATCCTGACAGGTCTGACCTCAATTGGATTCTCTGAGAGAGAGTTATGCCAAATGTCGCAACGTGACCTGTTTTGGGATAAAACAGGAGAGCGAACTTGTACGGCGTGCCACGTGTCACTGTTTTAACTTCGGCCTCTGAAAACGTTTTCTGAGATAGCTCGGCCTGTTGCCTTTCCATCCTGACAGGTCTGACCTCAATTGGACTCTCTGAGAGAGAGTTATTCCAAATGTCGCAACGTGACCTGTTTATGGGATAATACAGGAGAGCGCACTTGTACGGCGTGCCACGTGTCACTGGTTCAACTTCGGCCTCTGAAAAAGTTTTCTGAGATAGTACAGACTGTGTACTACCTGTCACATTTTACGAAATTTCATTTGAAGCTTCCTAGCCCAAGATATGACCTTTTTCCCAAGGTCACCTGATTTTGACTCAGATCTGGAAGAGGCGGAAACCCTATATTGTACAGATCATAAATCACAAAGTACAACGAATTAGAGGTTGTCCTTTGGACACAAGATACCTGGAGATCTTAGCTTCGGCCTGTAACAATTTCAGATCCGAAAACTTCTCCAAAACGGATTTATAGCGAAAGTGCTACGATGACTGGTTTTTGCTATATCAAGCCCTAGCATCGTAAGTGCAACAAGTGTCATACATGCCATATCATGCCTTCTTTCAGGCTAGCTCTGATACCATGTTAAATTTTCAGAATTTACTTCAATCTGATCTAGGATCTTAACTGAGAGAACAACATGTACAGCATATCTACAGCATATCAATCATGGAGACAATAATGCAAGCACACAAGAGACACAAAGATTTACTTGGGGAAAACCATAAAGGTGAAAAACCCCAATAACTTCCTCAAAGATAGATAGAGCAATGATACAACCAACCAATAGAGATAGCCATAACCTAGCAGCAATCTTCCTCCTCCATAAGTGCGCCTCTCCTCCTTGAGAGCATGTGTGAGAAGTGAGTGAGTAAATAGAGTGCCTCCCGCACTCTATTTATACTTGACTTGACTTGCCTTTTTACCTAACTCATGTCGGCTCGAACTTAACCACATAACATAATGCTGAGTGGGCCGACCCCCAATAGGGTGGTCTAATAACCCTTTGACCCACATGGCCGACCCCCAATAGGGTGGTCTAATAACCCTTTGACCCACATGACTTATACAGGGCCGACCCCAAACAAGGTGGTCTAATAACCCATCAAGTATAAGTTACGACACTTACAATATAAATGACGACACTTCCTTATAGAGGAATAATACCATCTCTATAGGAATACAATATACATATATGTGAAATACATTCCGAAGTTACATATACATCAACATAGACTCTCATAGAGAAGTCGACCATGCTAGTGTAATAGGCAAGTCAGGACAAGTATAAATAGAGAGCGGGAGATCTCTATTTGTTCATCTCATTATTCACTCCTACATCACTCGGAAAGTGGCGCACCAGTTGAGGAGGAGGAATAGCTGTTAGTAGAATATTATCTCATGTACTTGGGTTGTATCATTGCTCTTTCTATATCTGAGGAAGTTGTGGGGTTTTTCACCTTTATGGTGTTCCCCAGTGAAACTCTGTGTGTCTATTGTCTCATGTGATTGCTTGGTATGATTGATATGCATTGTTATACTTGATATGCTGTACATGTTATTCTCTCAGTAAAGATCCTAGAGTATATTGAATTAATGCTCAAAATTAACATGGTATCAGAGCTAACCCGAGAAGAAGACATTGTGCAGTGGCGGAAACTAGGGTTTCTTGTTTATTGGGTTTCTCTCCACAGATTGTGGAAAAGCAGCAAGGTAGATTGACTCTACTCATCAAGGAGAATTTTTCTGTCCAATCAGAATTCAATTCTGAGCACTTTCAATTTTGGCCCTAAAAATTAGGGTTTCCACAAAAATAGGACTTTTTGGAATCTGAAGACATGGCTGGAAGCTCCTTGAAAAAATCGAAGTTTAGAGCTGTGGATCAATTTTTTTGGTTAGGTGAAGCTCCAGGAAACTCAAAGCCTAATTCAGGGTCCTCCCTAGTGAATCCGAGAGATTGAAAAGCATTTATGATGGGTGAAACTTTGCAGATTTCAAATTCTGAATATACCAAGCTAATCAGATCATCAAGGTGCATCTTTCTATCCATTCAGAAATTTGAAATTCACATTTTTAATTTTTAGGGTTTCTCTGACAAACTCTAATCCAGGACCAAATCCAGTTTTCAGCAAATCAAGTGGTAAGACCTAAATCTTTTCTATTTCCATTTGAAGTACTCTTTAAGATGTCTCACCACACCCAGCTTGAAGGGGTTGATAACTTATGAGCATGGAAGTATAGGATCGGGCTAATCCTGGAAGAAAATGAATTCGATACTTACATAAGCTCTGAGGTCCCTGTCCCAGAGGGAGAAGAGGCTAAAGCTCTTCACAAGAAGAACTTGGTCAAGGCAAAGAGGATCATTGTTGATTCTATCAAGGACCATCTCATTCCACATGTGTCATCCCTGAAGACACCCAAGGAGATGTTTGATTCCTTGAGCAAGCTATTTGAAGGGAAGAACATAAATCGGAAGATGACTCTGCGGAACCAATTGAAAGGGATAAAGCTTCAGAATGGAGAGACCATTCAATCCTATTTCTCTAAGGCCTCTCAGATCAAGGAACAACTCGAAGCTGTGGATGAAGTAGTGGATAATGGTGAAGTTGTTATGAACACATTGAATGGCCTACCTAGGTCATGGGATTCCTTTATCCAAGGAATCTGTGCAAGAAAGAAACTGATCTCCTTCAGTAGACTGTGGGAGGAATGCTCTCAAGAAGAAGCTAGGCTTGTGGCCCGAGAAGAAAAGATGGGGAATGAAGATCAATCTCTCACAACACATACCAAGAAAGGTAAGTTCAAGAAGGAGTCATCTCATAACAGAAGACCTTCACAAGATCTCAGATGCTTCACATGCAATGAGAAGGGACACTTTGCCGTAGATTGTCCTAAGAACAAAAAGAATAACAAAAACAACTCCAACAAGAAGAAGAAAGTCAACAAGAAGAGGTATCATGCTCATGCTGCTGAAGATGATGAACCTCCCAAGAAGAAGGCTAGAGCAGAAAGTGATGATTCATCAAGTGAAGATGAATATGTTCTAATATACGCTCTCACAGGTACCATCTCTCATGGATGTAATGATTGGCTCATTGATAGTGGGGCTTCCAAACACATGACTGGGTTTAAAGAATCTTTTGTAAATCTATCTGAACATGAATCACCCCATAAGGTGAAACTTGGGGATGATTATTAATATCCTATCAAAGGAAGTGGTGAAGCCTCCTACAACCTAGACTCTGGAAAGTCTTTTAAGATGAAAGAAGTATTATTTGTACCTAGGCTCAAGAAGAACCTACTCTCTATATCTGGATTGGATGCAAAAGGCATGGCGGTTGCATTTGTAGATGGCCAAGTACGAATGTGGCCAAAAGGTAAAACCATAGATGATGCAGTAGTGATTGGAGAGAAAGAGGGAGGATTATACAAATTGAAGGGACAACCTAAACATGCCATGGTACATGAATCCATGGAACCAAGTGAACTTTGGCATAGAAAGCTTGCACATGTGCACTATAGAGCACTACCAATTGCAAACAAAGATGTAGAGGGTCTTCCTGAAATCAAGTCAAAGCATAAAGGTGTTTGCAAAGGATGTGAAAAAGGAAAGAACATTAAGAAGGCATTTCCAAGCAGTGAAAGCAAAGCAAAAGGAATCTTGGAAATTATCCACTCCGATGTATGCGGTCCGATGTCATCCAGTTCTCTGAGTGGGTATGTATACTATGTCTCTTTCATTGATGATTTCTCTAGGAAGACTTGGGTCTACTTCTTAAAGAACAAAGATGAAGTATTTGATAAGTTCAAGGAATTCAAAGCCTTGATGGAGAATCAAACTAACAAGAAGATCAAGATGTTCAAATCCGACAATGGCGGAGAATTCACTTCAAGTGATTTCAAGAAGTTATGCATAGTGGTCCAGGATGGATAGGACAGATAATCTAGATCAAGAGGGAGCACACTCCAGTAGTTCCTGCAAGGAAGTAAAGATTGAGAGGGAGTCCACTCAACAAACAAACAAAGATAAGTATTTGAATTGCCATTTCTTGTATATTCTATTTGTTTAAATAATGTTATTCAGTGATGTATATGCTTATGTTCCTAGACTTAAGTTGTTTATTATGCATATTAGAATAATTGCATTGATAAACAAGATATTACTAATATGCAAGTAATGAGTAAGTGGCCTATGGTACTGTACAACATTCCATTGCTACTTATCTAGAATGAAACCTCTTTGCTGACATGTTGGGAGTTGTGCACACTCTTAACAATGTTTTGGTAGAGATTGGAAGGCATCTAAAAAGTTACAGGATATGGATAATGTTGTATTGAAGCATTGGCTAAAATAATTGCATGATTGTATGACATATATTCTTGTGTGTAAGATTTTGTTATGAAACTATGAGAATTTTCTAATCATGCAATTGAATTTGACTTGTAGGAAAGATCGTGTACAATCACCTACAAAAGAAGGACTACAACATTTGTTCCAGCAACAAAGAAATCTATCTATTGAAGATATTGAAGAATCCGAAGTTCCCAGGATACGGGATGCAGTAATGGAAGGATGCCATGGTTGAGGAATACCAGTCGATCATGAAGAATGATGTTTGGGATGTAGTCCCAAGACCTGAAGAGAAGTCTGTGGTGACTTCTAAGTGGATCTACAAGATCAAGCATGATGCAGATGGCAGCATAGAGAAATACAAAGCGAGATTTGTAGCTCGTGGCTTCTCCCAGAAAGAGGGGATAGACTATGAAGAAACTTTTGCTCCTGTAGCCAGGTACACCATCAGATCAGTACTTGCCCTGGCTGCAGTGATGAAATGGAAGATACACCAGATGGATGTCAAGACAGCTTTCTTGAATGGTGTAGTCGAGGAGGAAGTGTATGTGGAGCAGCCACTTGGTTTTGAGACACATGACAGAGGGTCATATGTGTGCAAGTTGAAGAAAGCCTTGTATGGCTTGAAGCAAGCTCCTAGGACTTGGTATGGTAGGATGGATAGCTTTCTATCTAGTTTGGGATTTACCAAAAATAAAGCAGATTCCAACCTTTACTACAAGGTTGAGAAAGGCAATCCAGTGATACTACTTCTGTATGTGGATGACCTGTTTGTTACAGGTGAGGATGGGTTGATTTCCGACACCAAGAGGAAGCTTGCTGCCGAGTTCGAGATGAAGGAGGTGTGGCAAAGTGCAGATGGGATCTTCCTTAGACAAGGGAAGTATGCAGTAGAGATCTTGAAGAGGTTCGGGATGATGGACTGCAAGGCCATGGCCACACCTATGGCATCGAACCTGAAGCTTCTGTGTGATGCTTCATCTCATCCGATTGATGTCACGGTGTATCATCAGATGATTGGGTCCTTGATGTACCTGATGAACACGAGACCAGATATTTGCTTTGCGGTGAACACATTGAGCCAGTTCCTGACAGATCCAAGGAATGTTCACCTGGTTGCTGTAAAGCATATTCTGAGGTACCTGAAGGGTACAGTTGATTATGGACTCAAGTATGATGCGAATCAAAAGTTTAACCTACAGGGTTATGTTGATTCAAATTGGACAGACAGTGCTGCAGATAGGAAGAGAAAATCTGGGTGCTGCTTCAGTATGTTGAGATATTGTAACTTCAAAGAATATTATATTTGTACTTTATTATTCTGGAGATGTTTCATTCCTCCGTGAAGATCTTATTGTATATCCGGAGATGTTTATTCCTCCGTCGGAATGTGGTAACTCGGGTTATTAGACTTCCCCAGTGGGGGTCGGCCCCTGTATGTGTTATGTGGGTCAAAGGGTTATTAGACCACCCTAGAGGGGTCGTCCCAGTCATTTGTAGTGGGGTATTTAACCCATTGGTTAAATACGAGCCTACGTGTACTTGTGTAAAATATATGTCAGAGTAGTGTATAAATAGAGGAGGTGTGTTCCTCATTTGACACACTCACACACTTGAGAGAGGCACACTTGTGGAGGAGAGTTCTGCTATGGTGGAGGAGGAGATCATGTCTTTGGTTTGCATCTTTGTATATTGCTGGTCATCTATATTGAGGAAGCTTTACTGGGTTTTCTACCCCATGAGGGTTTCCCAGGATAAATCTGTGTCTCTTGTGTTTATGCTATGCTTGTTGTTTCTTCAGTGATCCTGTATATGCTATTATTGTGAAATGGAATGTAATGCTGCTATTTTCTATCTTAGCATATTAAATATTAACATGGTATCAGAGCTAACCTGAAGGAAGACAAGGTATGGCACTTACGACACTTGCTTTACTTACGACATTTTGAAGGTTAGGGTTTTACATAGCAAAAACCAGTCATCGTGGAACTTTCTCTATAAATCCATTTCTGCGAAGGTTCAGGGTTTGAAAAGTTTATAGGTCGAAGATAACATCCCCAGGTACCTTGTGTCCAAAGGGCACCCTCAGATTCGTTGTACTTTATGAGTTATGATCAGTACAAGTTAGGGTTTCTGCCTCTTCCAGATCTCAGTCAAAATCAGGTGACCTTGGAAAAAAGGTCATAACTTGGGCTAGGAAGCTCCAAATGAAATTTCGTAAAAAGTGACAGGTAGTACACAGACTGTAATATCTCAGGAAACTTTTTTCAGAGGCCAAAGGTGAACCAGTGACACGTGGCACGCCGTACAAGTTCGATCTCCGGTTTTATACCATAAACAGGTCATGTTGCGACACTTGGCATAACTCTCTCTCAGAGAGTCCAATTGAGGTCAGAACTGTCAGGATGGAAAGATAACAGGGCGAGCTATCTCAGAAAAAGTTTTCAGAGGCCGAAGTTCAAACAGTGACACGTGGCACACCGTACAAGTTCGCTCTCCTGTTTTATCCCATAAACAGGTCACGTTACGACACTTGGCATAACTCTCTCTCAGAAAATCCAATTGAGGTCAGACCTGTCAGGATGGAAATATGACAGGTCAGGCTACTGCAGAAAACGTTTTTAGACCCTGTGGAGAAAAAATTTCGGAGTTATAGTAGAAACAATCAGGTACATATTTCTGTCAAAACATAATTATTTTTGGAGCACCTTTATTCATGGCTTCCGGAATTTAGGGTTTCGGAGAAAGTTAGAATTTTTGGAATCGGAATCCATGGCTGAATGCTACTCAGGAAAATTGAAATTTAGAGACCAATATCGAATTTTTTGGTTGGGTAGAAGACCGGGCTTGATCAAACCCTAGCTCGGGATTTTGATCGGAAAGATGGAAAATTAGGGCTTTAGCAAAAGTTGGAATTTTTGAAGTCTGTAACCACGGCTGGAAGCTCCTTAGAAAAATAAAAGTTTAGAGCCTTGGATCGAACCTTTTGATTGGACAAAAGGGTGGGATTCATCAAACCCTAGTTCGGGTTCCTGTCCAGAAGATCCAGAAGTTTCGAAGGCAATTTTGAGGGGTAAAATTTTGGAGATTTCAAAATTGAAGAATGCTAGGTTGATCAGCTCAGCAAGACACATTCTTCCATCCATTCAGAAGTGTGAAAGTCAAAGATTGAATTTTAAGGTTTTCTCTAGCAAACCCTAATCAAGCTCTAGATCAAGTTTCAGGGGGAGTTGAGGCTAAGGCCTTACATAAAAAGACTACAAGAAATCTCGACAGGTATGACTTAAGGAGGTTCAGGTATGTCTTAAAATTTGATTCTTGATTAAGTTCATAATGTGTTTGTCTTCATGTTATTTATTAGTACAATCTTGATTAATGTTAGAATTGTCTTATCACCCTAGTAACAGTATGAATGCATGTGAATGATCGAAGACATTCATTGATTAGGGCTATATGATTGTACTAATGCATTATGGTGTTGTATGAGGTTGATGTCGTTTGCTAACAAGATACAGGTACATCACAAAAGACAAATCAAGCTCCTTAAAACATGACAACATGAAGACAAAGACTCATCCATAATCTTTGTTCTACTTACGAGGTATGTATGACTTTGTTATATTATGCTTAACCTATGAGACATGCAGGTTCTAGCTCAGGATCTCTAAATCATTGAAGAGATTGTTTAGGTATGTTGTAGATAACTAAGCAGGTATACTAATCCAGGTTTGTTTTCCTATGACAAGTTAAAATCTTACCTTAGGATCCCTTATATAAGTATACTTGGTATGATTGGTTATGCTTATTCATAAAGTTAGTAATCAAGGGTTTATGCATATTATGTCTCTTATCTTGATGATCTAATTAACCAGAAGAGTACTATGATCAAACAAGAATATGCAGAAGTAAAAGAAGACTTCCTTGAAACCTTGAATATTATCTATAATCATGACTATACATTTTCAAAGATTATTTAGAACTAGAATGTTTTGATAATATTGAGAATATACTAATGAATGTATGTCTGTGTATGAGATCATGAGGATGACACTAGTGCACACTTGAGCATGCCCAGTGGTACAGAATGAATAGAAGTTCAAAAGACATATAGAAGATCAAGCGGGAGGCAACCACACAAATATAAAAGATAAGTATTTGAGTTGTTATTTTAAATAGTAAATGATATTGCTTGTATGCATATTTGTATTCCTAGAATATATCATGCTGAGTGTAAACATTCATAGAGCATTGAACAGTATACTGCTAATATGCATATGATTGGTAAGTTGGACAAACATTCCATTGTTGCTTGTCTAGAATGAAACCTCTTTGCTGACATGCTGAGAGATGTGCACACTCTCAATAGTATGTTCTGGTAGAGATGGAAGGCATCTAGATAGCCACTGTATGCATACAGGATATGGGAAAGTGTTGTGCCAAAGTATTGGTCAAAATAGTTACATAACTATGTAAATGATATCTGTATGCATAATAGGTTATCATGTCAATATGATTTGATGATTATGAAGTATTACTAATCATGTACTTAATTTTGATTTTTAGGAAAGATCATGATGAATGATGAACACTGAACAAGCGATGGATGTTCAAACAAAAGGATTTACAAATCAAAAACACTATAGAAGGCTTGTGGCTAGAAAATTCTCTTAGAAAGAGGAAGAGAATCATGATAAGATGTTTGCTCCAAGTGGCTAGATAAGACCATTCTCTTAATGGTGTAATTAAAGAAGAAGTATGAATCAGGTTCTGTATGGGTATCGAGGATCGATAATCAATTGATGAGCTTAATGATCACCATGGGTGATGAGGATCTCAACCTTTGCTACAAGGTTGAATATTGTTTCTATACATAGACGATATGGTGCAGAAAGGAACCAAAAGTTCGAATTTGTAACAATGTACTAACCAAACCTCTACCGATCCGATGTTCTAACCAAACCTCTACCTCAAGTAAAGTTTTCTGAGACAAACTTAATATAGTTCAGAAGGACCCTCCTCGAAAGGGGGAGTGATGTGATAACTCATGATGAGATTGCCTGCATCGACAGTGAGGTCGATGATGAGGATACCTATATTAGTGATGTCGACAGAGAGGTTGGTGGATGGTCCTTAGACAGGGTCTAAGGTGACAAGAGGATTGCATCATCCTTGAACATATATTCTAAAAGAGAGCCGTAGACGTATGTCTTCGAGAATGAAGTACTTGGTGGACTTGAGGGGATTGGATCATCCCTGGACTTCAGTCCTAAAGAAGAGCCGTAGACATATGTCTTCGAGAATGAAGTTCTTGGTGAACATGTGAGGGGATTGGATCATCCCTGGACTTCAGTCCTAAAGAAGAGCCGTAGACGTATGTCTTCGAGAATGAAGTTCTTGGTGAACATGTGAGGGGATTGGATCATCCCTGGACTTCAGTCCTAAAGAAGAGCCGTAGACGTATGTCTTCGAAAATGAAGTTCTTGATGAACATGTGAAGGGATTGGATCATTCCTGGACTTCAGTCCTAAAGAAGAGTCGTAGACGTATGTCTTAGAAAATGAAGTTCTTGGTGAACATGTGAAGGGATTGGATCATTCCTGGACTTCAGTCCTAAAGAAGATCCGTAGACGTATGTCTTCGAAAATGAAGTTCTTGATGAACATGTGAAGGGATTGGATCATTCCTGGACTTCAGTCCTAAAGAAGAGCCGTAGACGTATGTCTTCGAAAATGAAGTTCTTGGTGAACATGTGAAGGGATTGTATCATTCCTGTACTTCAGTCCTAAAGAAGAGCCGTAGACGTAAGTCTTCGAGAATGAAGTCCTTGGTGGACGGTGAGGGATTAAGTCATCCTTGGACGTAGGTCCTAAATGTACGGTTGAGAATTAAGTCATCCTTGGACGTGGTCCTAAATGTACGGTGGAGGATTAAGTCATCCTTGGACGTGGTCCTAAATGTACGGTGGAGGATTAAGTCATCCTTGGACATGGTCCTAAATGTACGGTGGAGGATTAAGTCATCCTTGGACGTGGTCCTAAATGTACGGTTGAGGATTAAGTCATCCTTGGACGTGGTCCTAAATGTACGGTTGAGGATTAAGTCATCCTTGGACGTAGGTCCTAAATGTACGGTTGAGGATTAAGTCATCCTTGGACGTAGGTCCTAAATGCACGGTTGAGGATTAAGTCATCCTTGGACGTAGGTCCTAAATGCACGGTTGAGGATTAAGTCATCCTTGGACGTGGTCCTAAATGTACGGTTGAGGATTGAGTCATCCTTGGACGTGGTCCTAAATGTACGGTTGTGGATTAAATCATCCTTGGACAGTAAATCCAGTAATTCCGAAAGGAAGGATAGTCCTAAATGAATTGAGTGGATTAAATCATCCTTGGACAGTAAATCCAGTAATTTCGAAAGGAAGGATAGTCCTAAATGAATTGAGTGGATTAAATCATCCTTGGACAGTAAATCCAGTAATTCCGAAAGGAAGGATAGTCCTAAATGAATTGAGTGGATTAAATCATCCTTGGATAGTAAATCCAGTAATTCCGAAAGGAAGGATAGTCCTAAATGAATTGAGTGGATTAAATCATCCTTGGACAGTAAATCCAGTAATTTCGAAAGGAAGGATAGTCCTAAATGAATTGAGTGGATTAAATCATCCTTGGACAGTAAATCCAGTAATTCCGAAAGGAAGGATAGTCCTAAATGAATTCAGTGGATTAAATCATCCTTGGACAGTAAATCCAGTAATTCCGAAAGGAAGGATAGTCCTAAATGAATTCAGTGGATTAAATCATCCTTGGACAGTAAATCCAGTAATTCCGAAAGGAAGGATAGTCCTAAATGAATTCAGTGGATTAAATCATCCTTGGACAGTAAATCCAATAATTCCGAAAGGAAGGATAGTCCTAAATGAATTGAGTGGATTAAATCATCCTTGGACAGTAAATCCAGTAATTCCGAAAGGAAGGATAGTCCTAAATGAATTGAGTGGATTAAATCATCCTTGGACAGTAAATCCAGTAATTCCGAAAGGAAGGATAGTCCTAAATGAATTCAGTGGATTAAATCATCCTTGGACAGTAAATCCAGTAATTCCGAAAGGAAGGATAGTCCTAAATGAGATTGAGTGGACTAATCATCCTGTAAATAGATTGGGATTGCCTCGTCCCTAGACATGGTGAGATGTCTTAAAGTCATAAGGACTAATCATCCTGTAAATAGATTGGGATTGCCTCGTCCCTAGACATGGTGAGATGTCTTAAAGTGATAAGGACTAATCATCCTGTAAATAGATTGGGATTGCCTCGTCCCTAGACATGGTGAGGTGTCTTAAAGTGATAAGGATTGATCATCCTGTAAGTTGATCTGGATTGCATCATCCATAGACATGAGAGTTGTCTTAAACCGAGAGGGACTGATCATCCCGTAAGCGGATCAGGATTGTATCATCCTTGGACCTATGTCCTAAAGTGAGAGGGATTGATCATCCCGTAATTGGATCTTGTGTGTTGCAGGGTATGCTGCTATTGTGTATACTTGTATTAATGAGGATACTTGTATTGATGATATGTATACTTGTATTGATGAGGATACTTGTATTGATGATGTGTATACTTGTATTGATGAGGATACTTGTATTGATGATGTGTATACTTGTATTGATGAGGATACTTGTATTAATGATATTTATACTTGTATTGATGATGTTGTTGATCATGATGATCTAGATGACGATGTTGTTGATCGTGATGATCTAGATGACGATGCTGTTGATCGTGATGATCTAGATGACGATGTTGCTGATCGTGATGATCTAGATGACGATGTTGTTGATCGTGATGATCTAGATGACGATGCTGCTGATCGTGATGATCTAGATGACGATGCTGCTGATCGTGATGATCTAGATGACGATGCTGCTGATCATGTGATGACGATGCTGATGATCGTGTGATGACGATGCTGATGATCGTGATGCTGATGACGATGCTGATGATCGTGTGATGACGATGCTGATGATCGCGAGATGATGATGCTGATGATCATGAGGATCCATATGTTGATGTTGCTGTAGTTGTTCAAGTGCTGCAGAAGATAAAGACTCAGTACTGAAGATGTTGATGTTCCAGTATTGAAGATGTTCCAGTAACTGCTTGAGTTACTGATGATGTTGAGAAAGCTTCCAATGATTTATAGATGTATCATGTATGATGTTGATGACTCCTTGCTCGTGCAGATGCTGTTATAATATCCTTCTCGTTAAGGGGGAGTGTTGAGATATTGTAACTTCAAAGAATATTATATTTGTACTTTATTATTCCGGAGATGTTTCATTCCTCCGTGAAGATCTTATTGTATATCCGGAGATGTTTATTCCTCCGTCGGAATGTGGTAACTCGGGTTATTAGACTTCCCCAGTGGGGGTCGGCCCCTGTATGTGTTATGTGGGTCAAAGGGTTATTAGACCACCCTAGAGGGGTCGGCCCAGTCATTTGTAGTGGGGTATTTAACCCATTGGTTAAATACGAGCCTACGTGTACTTGTGTAAAATATATGTCAGAGTAGTGTATAAATAGAGGAGGTGTGTTCCTCATTTGACACACTCACACACTTGAGAGAGGCACACTTGTGGAGGAGAGGTCTGCTATGGTGGAGGAGGAGATCATGTATTTGGTTTGCATCTTTGTATATTGCTGGTCATCTATATTGAGGAAGCTTTACTGGGTTTTCTACCCCATGAGGGTTTCCCAGGATAAATCTGTGTCTCTTGTGTTTATGCTATGCTTGTTGTTTCTTCAGTGATCCTGTATATGCTATTATTGTGAAATGGAATGTAATGCTGCTATTTTCTATCTTAGCATATTAAATATTAACAGTATGCAGTAGAGATCTTGAAGAGGTTCGGGATGATGGACTGCAAGGCCATGGCCACACCTATGGCATCGAACCTGAAGCTTCTGTGTGATGCTTCATCTCATCCGATTGATGTCACGGTGTATCATCAGATGATTGGGTCCTTGATGTACCTGATGAACACGAGACCAGATATTTGCTTTGCGGTGAACACATTGAGCCAGTTCCTGACAGATCCAAGGAATGTTCACCTGGTTGCTGTAAAGCATATTCTGAGGTACCTGAAGGGTACAGTTGATTATGGACTCAAGTATGATGCGAATCAAAAGTTTAACCTACAGGGTTATGTTGATTCAAATTGGACAGACAGTGCTGCAGATAGGAAGAGCAAATCTGGGTGCTGCTTCAGTATGGGATCAGGTGTGATCTCGTGGTTTAGCAGGAATCAGTCTTGCGTAGCACTGAGTACAGTCAAGGCAGAGTATGTTGCAGCTTGTTCGGCTAGCTATGAGGCAGTATGGCTCTGAAAGCTACTATCTAAGTTATTTGATCTCCCGTTGGATGCTACTTGTATCTTTTGTGACAACCAGAGTTGTGTGAAGCTGTCTGAGAACCCGGTGTTCCACGACAGGTCAAAGCACATTAAGATCAAATATCACTATATCATGGATATGGTGCAGAGAGGAGCAATGAAGCTCCTGTATGTTGCGATGGATGAACAGGTTACAGATGTGCTGAAGAAACCACTAGCCAGAGTGAAGTTCGAGTACTTCAGAGAGAGGCTTGGTGTTCTTCAGATTGACGACACTTCGAGGAAGAAGTGATGGACACATTTGCAGGAGCCATTCCGAGCATGGTGAGAGGAGGATCCCTCACATGGCTGTGGATGTAAGCGCTGGATGATAAGCATCAGGACGATTCTCCAGTTACTGCTCTGTATTTGCATCAGTTGGATGCTTTGATAAGTTTGATCATGTATTTGTATACGCATCATGTTGGATTCTTGATATATTTGTATATGCATCATGTTGGATGCTTGATATGATCAGGTGGATCATGTATCTATGTATGTATCAGGTGGATACATTGTATGATCAGGTGGATCATGTATTTTTTGTATATGTATCAGGTGGATGCATTGTATGATCAGGTAGATCCTGTACTTATGTATGTATCAGGAGGATGCATTGTATGATCAGGTAGATCATGTATGATGATATGTATTAGGTAGATACTTTGTATGCATCAAATAGATATATTGTTTGATCAGGATGATCACAGATGATGAGCTTCAGGATATTGCTCCAAATGATATGCATCAGGATGATGCTATGATGATGATCAGGTTGATCATGTGATGATGTATGGTGAGTATCAGGTTGATACTCTGTGGCCGTGGACAGGTTGTGCAGATGAGCATATAAGTAGACCTGGGAGATCCGATAGGTTGGGATGCGTGCCCGTAATAAGTCATGGGATTCTCTTTTGAGGCATTGCTCTGGGAGGACATATAAGTAGACCTGGGAGATCCGACAGGTAGAGCTGTGTGCTCGTAACAGCCTGGGATGTTCTTTCGAGGCATTGTCCTATGGCATATAAGTAGACTTGGGAGATCCAACAAGTAGAGCTATGTGCTCATAACAGCCTGGGATGCTCTTTCGAGGCATTGCCATGACCACATGTAATAAGTCCTGGAGATCTAGACAGATTGTGCTAGTCACGTGAAAGGCCTTAGATGCTCTTTAGAGTTCTTGCTACTCAAGACACTTTTAAGGTTTTGTGGTGGGGGTCACATGTAATATGTCATGGATATCCGGACAGGTTGTGCTAGTCACGTAAAAAGCCTCGGATGCTCTTTAGAGTTCTTGCTAGTCAAGACAGTCTTTTAAGGTTTTGTGACAGTCACATGTAAGTGGACATGGGAGATCTTTCCGGTTGTGCTTCGACACATAAATGGTCCTGGGATACTCTTTCGAGGCATTGTGATGCACGTAATAAGTCCTGATGATTCCACAGTATGGCCAGTGATGATGAATACCTGCAGGTGGTGGGCCTTCATCCAGTATGAAAAAAGGACTGGCTCTGTAGAACTTCCTATGACGAATAGATTGGAGATTGATTGAAATAGCAGCAGCCGTGACGATGACGATGATTCGGTCCAGTGACGATGATCCAGAGAAGAAAACTTGTGCTAGCAGATATGTGTCGAGAAATACCTTCCTAGTTAAGAGGGAGTGTTGATGTATATGTAACTTCGGAATGTATTTCACCTATGTATATTGTACTCCTATAGAGATGTTATTATTCCTCTATACGGAAGTGTCGTCATTTGTATTGACAAGTGTCGCAAGTGTCGTAACTTGCTGTGATGGGTTATTAGACCACCAAGTGTGGGGTCGACCCAGATTAATGTAACCATGGGTTATTAGACTCTTCTAGAGAAGTCGGCCCTGCTAGTGTAATAGGCAAGTCAGGACAAGTATAAATAGAGAGCGGGAGATCTCTATTTGTTCATCTCATTATTCACTCCTATATCACTCAGAAAGTGGTGCACTAGTTGAGGAGGAGGTGTAGCTGCTAGTGTTAGGATATCTCATCATTCACTTTTGTACTTTGCATGCATGCATTGCATGCACCCGCATGTTGCCCAGTCACCAGTATGATGCCTCCAGCACCTAGTCCCTAGTCTCCCAGCACTCAGGAGCTACATACCACTCAGATTTAGCCCTCCTAGTCTGTCATGCGCCCACTTCTCACCTACCACTTGAGAAGGGTTCCTTTCTCACCTACCAGTCCAGTTACACTTTAGTTATCACTCTGATTTACCTCTGATTTACCCATAACTGATGTTATCACTCCGATTGACCTTCGATGAGACATGAATGACAGTTCTGAGTGCAGTTAAGCCCTCATGCGCCATCCACTGAGCCTCCATCCCTAGATTAGTGCCACTTACCATTAGTTACACTTATTACACTCATTTAGACTCATTTTGACACCTGTTTGACAGTGACTTGTGCATTGATGACCACCACTGATTGATGATGAGGACTCCTAGTTGGAGCCAAGCTATGCCATTCAATTAATTCGAATGACCTCCTTAGGCAATTTGAATTGCTCACTCCTTGTGACTGTATTGTATTGTATTTTCACCCTTATTGGGATTATAGAGCACCGATACATGCTTTTGCACAGTTTACACCATATTTTCTGAGTTTCATCTATTGTGATTGATTTACTTGTTCATTAGATCTGTTGTGACTAATTTTACATGGTATCAAAGCCATTGCAGGGACAATATCTCTTTTCTACAGGTGTTCTACAAGAAGATTTGAGTGAATTTGCTTAAAATTACAGAAGTTTTGGCATGAAAGATCTCATGTGCATGCAAAGCATAAAAATACACTCGAATCCACTCCAAAAGCTTGAGTTTTCCACATAATTCCTGGATTTGATACATTGGACGCATTCAACTTGCTTGATCTCCAATCCCAAGTGTGATGCAACTCTAAAAGGGTGGATTGTTCGACCTTACTGTTCTTGTTTTGATTGTGATTTGCAGGTTAATCATCTTCACCAATTGCATTCGCTCTCTTGTGTTTGACAAGTTCTTCTACATCAAGTGCACTCGCTATTTGAGATGGAATACTCTTCTTCCAAGCCATTTCTTACTCCCTTCAATTATTTTGAATGGAAATATGATATGGAGATTATATTACGCTCAAAAGGGTTCTATAGAGTCACTGTTGGCCTCGAATTGGAGCCAAGCACATTGTTGAAAAGAACCAAGCACTACAATAAGCTTGATGAAGCTTATGGTTTCCTTTGCCTCTCCATTTCCAAGGATCTTCACTTCCATCTCAGCGGATTGAAGACTCCAAAAGCAATATGGGAGCAACTTAACACACTTTTTGGCAAGCAGGACGAGCTTAGGGCTTTTCAATTAGAGAATGAATTGATTGCTCTTAGTCCTGAGAATTTCAAGACCATCAATGAGTTTTTCACAAAATTCAAGCACTTGACATTGCAGTTGAAGAACAATGGTGTTGTAAAAGAGGATAAGAAATTGATCCTCTCCATTCTCACAAAGCTTGGGAAATATTACTCGGTATTTGTCTCTACTTTCAATTCCGGTCGGCTAACTACCCCGAATTGGAAGATGCCTACCTTGAATGCCTTCATTGAGTCTGTCACAAAAGAGTATGATAAGTTGATTCAAGTAGGGTCCATAAACTCCAAAGATTCAGCCCTCTTTGCTCAAGGATCCAAGAATTCGAATGGTAAAGGAAAGCAAAGAAAAGAGAAGCCCAAATTCAAGCCTACCAAGCAAAGAGATAAAGGCAAGCAACCGGAAGCACCATCTGGTTCGAGGAACAAGCAGAAGGGTAAAGAGGGTAAAGAAAAATCTAAGTGTTCTTATTGCAACCGTGGCTTTCATCCTAAAAGTTCATGCATGAAGAAAACAATAGATCAAATGGCCCTCCTTTTGGAAAAGAACAACATATGTCTTCCCGACGGTGCACGGAAGAAGGATAGGATCGATGATCATGAAAGAGGTCAAGCACTCATGGCAACTATTTCGAAACCCGCCACTCTACTGATAGATTATGGTGCCTCGAATCATATGGCTGCAAACATTGACTCCTTCTCTTCATTCAATCCAAGCAGCTCCATCCCCATCCATTTGGGAGATGACTCAAAAATTTCTTCGAAGGGCAAAGGTACCATCCATGTAGAGCATGGAAGCTTCCAAAATGTTCTCTATGTGCCTTCCTTGGCTTCAAATCTACTTTCTGTGTATCAAATGACACACGCTGGTGAACCGAAACAAGTTACATTCATCCCTAACAATGTCGAAATTTCTGATATCAAAAGTGGAAGACTTATTGCAGTCGGAAAGGCAAACCACACTACAAAATACTATGAGTTTTCTCACTTTGTACCGCTTGAAAATCCCAATGCTCTCCTCACTCATGGAAACGAGGTTAGTAGGCTTTGGCATGAAAGGTTTGGACACCTTAATTACAAGTATTTGTTGCTGCTACAACAAAAATCCATGGTAGATGGTCTTCCACAACCCCGTTCCTCAAAGGGAATTTGCCTCGGTTGCATTGTTAGGAAGCACCCCGAGCACAGGTTCGACCGCGACAAAGCTAGCAGAGCTTCCACCATTTTGGGCCTCATACATTCTGATATCAGTGGTCCGCTGCCAAATATGTCCATGAATGGTTCAAGGTATGTTTTGACATTCATCGACAACTTTTCCCGCTTTACTTGGGTATTTTTTCTCAAAAACAAGTCAGAAGTGCTTGGAAAATTCAAGGATTTTAAGGCTTCTGTTGAGACCGCCACTGAGAGCAAGATCAAAGCTCTTAGATCTGATAATGGCGGAGAATATATCAAGACTGAGTTGCTGCAACTTTGTGCCGAAAGAGGAATTCAGATCCAACATACAGTTCCCTACACACCTGAGCAGAACAGTGTAGTGGAAAGGAAGAATCGGTCACTAAAAGAGATGGCTACCTGTATGCTTGAGTCAAAAGGTTTGACTACAAACATTTGGGCTAAAGCCATGAATGTTGCTGCATACATTCAGAACCGAGTTCCACATTCATCCGTGAAAGGTAAAACTCCTTTCGAAGCATTCACTGGTCGCAAACCGGATGTGTCAAATTTGGGGGTTTTTGGCTCCACTAGATGGGCTAGAATTCCTTTTGATAAAAGAAAGTCTTTGGATCCACAAAGTATTGAATGTATCCTGATAGGATACGGGGAAAAATCAAAAACATATAAACTCATGAATATCAGATCCAAAAAGGTATTCATTGAGCGAAGTGTGAAGTTTGAAGAACCGCTTCCAGATCTGAAACTAGTTGAGGAAAACACTGCCGATCTGCACCCTCCACAAGAAGAATATTCAAGCGAGTATGAAGAAAGCATTGGATCTGATATCTCTGATATTATATCAGACTTTGATGGCCATGACATATCAGGTTCGGAATCAGACCATAATGATCCTCCTCTGTTACCAAAGTGGGCCCAAAACACTCTACAATCTGCTGCTCCAAACATTGGAAAACCTATTGATCCAAGGAGAACAAGAGCAGACTATCAAAGAGCAGGTATGGCTTTTTCTTTTTCTGATCCATTATTATCTAAGAAATTTTATTTGATGATTGGTTCAGATCCCAAATCATACTATCATTCCCACTGAGATCCACAATGGCAAACCGCCATGGATGAAGAGTACAGTTCTCTTCAAAAGAACAATACATGGGAGCTAGTTTCTCTTCCACTTGGAAGAAAATTGGTTCAATGCAAGTGGATCTACCGCACGAAGGTTGTTGTTGATGGCTCTATCAACAAATACAAAGCTAGGTTGGTGGAAAAACGTTTCTCCCAAGTCCAAGGTGTGGACTACACTGAGACTTTTGCACCGGTTGCAAAGATGGATTCCATTCGCCTAGTTTTGGCCATTGCCGCATCCAAGCACTGGGAAGTGCACCACATGGATGTGAAGAGTGCTTTTCTACATGGATACCTTGATGAGGAGGTATATATGAAACAACCAGAAGGATACATATCAGATCCATCATTAGTTTGCAGATTGAAGAAATCTTTGTATGGATTGAAACAGGCCCCAAGAGCTTGGTACGCAAAGATGGACTCCTTCCTTCTTTCTATGAATCTCAAAAGATGCAAATATGATCCTAATGTGTACCTACAGCAAGTTAAAGGTAATTTGTTGATTGTGGTTTTATATGTTGATGATCTTCTCATTACTAGTAGCACTCTCCTTACAATTAACAAGCTGAAAACCACTTTAAATCTAGCTTTTGATATGAGCGATTTGGGCTTGCTTAAGCAATTTTTGGGCTTGGAGATAGCTCAAAACTTTGATGGGATCACATTATTTCAGCAAAAGTATGCTAAAGACCTGCTATTAAAGTTTAATATGGCAGAATGTAAGGCTGCTCCGTTTCCATTCCTCTCAGGAATTAGTCTTGAAGAGGGGAAATACTACACCGCTTGCAGATTGCACTATGTATCGACAGTTAATTGGTTCACTTCTCTACTTGACACACTCAAGGCCTGATATATCTTATGTCGTGAGTGTTGTATCAAGGTATATGCAACAGCCTCATGAGCTTCGTTGGCGAGTATCCAAGCGGATCTTGCAGTATGTGCAAGGTACAAAACATTTTGGCATACATTACGCTGCAGATTCTAAGCTAGATTTCATTGGTTTTACTGATTCAGATTGGGCAGGTGATAGCATAGATCGGAAGTACACTTTCGGATATGTTTTCATGATTGGACATGGGCCTATTTGCTGGTCAAGCAAAAAGCAGGAAGCCATTGCACTTTCTTCAGCAAAGGCAGAGTATCGAGGGGCAGTCAATGCCTGCATTCAAGCAGTTTGGTTGTAGGGTATTCTTTCCGAGTTTGATTTTGGTAGCACTACTTCGACTATCCTATTTTGTGACAATCAAAGTGCTATTAAGATCTCCACCGATCCAGTTTAGCGGCAGAGGATCAAACACATTGAGATTCATATGCACTACATTCGAGAGTTGGTGCATGATCGCACCATCATTCTGCAATATTGCCCTACCGATGAGCAAATTGCAGGCATCTTCACCAAGAGCTTCACTGAGAAGAAGTTCTCTTACCTCCATTCACTATTGGGGGTGAGTTCCATCATGGTGGAGACAGATTAGATCCATTTTTTATGTTTACCTTGAGGGGGGGCTTTCTTTCCACTGGGTTTTCCCTCTTTCCTCACTTAGCTTATTTCAGCATTTTTTGGATTATTGTATTGGGGTGACATTTGGTCTCAGTAACCAGGGCCCTACATTTTATTTTTTACATCATAGTATAGGTTGAGGGGGGGTGTTAGGATATCTCATCATTCACTTTTGTACTTTGCATGCATGCACTCGCATGATGCCAAGTCACCAGTATGATGCCTCCAGCACCTAGTCCCTAGTCTCCCAGCACTCAGGAGCTACTTACCACTCAGATTTATCCCTCCTAGTCTGTGATGCACCCACTTCTCACCTACTACTTGAGAATGGCGCCTTTCTCACCTACCAGTCCAGTTACACTTCAGTTATCACTATGATTTACCTTCGATTAACCCATAACTGATGTTATCACTCTGATTGACCTCCGATGAGATATGACTGACAGTTCTGAGTGCAGTTAAGCCCTCATGCGCCCTCCACTGAGCCTCCATCCCTAGATTAGTGCCACTTACCATCAGTTACACTTATTAGACTCAGTTAGACTCAATTTGACACTTGTTTGACAGTGACTTGTGCATTGATGCCCACTATTGATTGATGATGAGGACTCCTAGTTGGAGCCAAGCTATGCCATTCAATTTGAATGACCTCCTTAGGCAATTCGAATTGCTCACTCATTGTGACAGTATTGTATTGTATTTTCACCCTTTTTGGGATTATAGAGCACCGATGCATGCTTTTGCACAGTTTACACCATATTTTCTAAGTTTCATCTATTGTGATTGATTTACTTGTTCATTAGATCTGTTGTGACTAATTTTACAACTAATAGAAGACTATCTCTTGTACTTGGGTTGTATCATTGCTCTTTCTATCTCTGAGGAAGTTGTGGGGTTTTTCACCTTTATGGTTTTCCCCGGTGAAACTATGTGTGTCTATTGTCTCATGTGATTGCTTGGTGTGATTGATATGCATTGTTATACTTGATATGTTGTACATGTTATTCTCTCAGTAAAGATCCTAGAGTATATTGAATTAATGCTCAAAAATTCACATATCCTTACAAGGAGCGAATTGAAGGAAGAAGAACAAAAGGAAATTGCATCATGCATTTACAGAAGATAACTGCTAAAAATAACACATTTAACATTCACAAAATAAAGTTAACACATTAGATAGCTCAAGTATTAACATTCATTGCATCCATTGCTCGTAGAAAACAAAGAAAATTGTGTTTGCCAATACACACATCAAGATAATTCAAAAGCTATTAGAATAATCCAACATAATAAGAACAATCTCACTGCATTACAATAGACAAAATGAAGAAATCAGTTCTACACATTTTTCCACACATTTCAACACAATCTTCCATGCACGCTTCCACCCAGAAAATTGATTTGGTCATTAGCAGAAACAATTCTCACATAGAAGTTCCAATACAATCTTTCAAAAGCAAAAGCCCCTTCTACATCTAATTTCCTCTATTTATCTTTACAACTTGACCTCCCAGGTGACTTCTCAGTTCACCTTCATACAACTATGGCCCTTTGTCTTCTAAGACTTTGTCTTATTATGATTACAAAATAAGTGGGAAAAATACCAAAATACAATCAAAATATTACATCATGAGGGTGGGGCACCCTCTTGAGCTTGTAGAAAACTACGTCGAATATTCGACAACACTATTTCAGTTACCGTTGGGAAAAAATCCGTCGAATATCCGACCTCTTCGGGTTCAAAATGGAGTCGGTTATCCGACATCCAAAGCGTCGGATACTCGAATAGGCATCGGATATTAGCAGAGCCGTCGGATAGCCTACGAGCCTCGTCGGATATTCAAAAGTACGTCGGATATCTGACAGACACCTCTCGAAATTTATAAAACAAAAAACAAAAAAAAGTAATTTTCAAAGAAAAATCCGACGACACAGTCCATTTCGTCAGAGGTCATCGGATTTGCTCGTCGGATTTTGGGTTCAAATCTACTAGTGCTCCAATAACCTTAAGGCCACTTCATGAAATGAGAAATCTTTAACCATAACATTGAGCCCTTTAGTTGTTGAACTATGCTCGTTGGACAAGTATTACGTTTTCAAAGTAGTTTTCTCGATACGCTCTTGTAAATCTTTTGGAGTGATGTTGTCCAGACTTCAAATAGCGACAATATCTTCATCTTTGATGATCCTCAGCTCCGTCAACCACTACTCTTTTGGTACACGGATTTTGAATGTGCCAGGAGAAGGTAAATGACATTTTTCAAAGGCTCTAGCAATGTTCTAGTGAATTCCTTCACACTTGGAAATAGAAGTTGCCACTTCACTCTGCAATTTTCTCTCAGCTTTCTGACAACTGTCTAAGGTTGCAAAATCCAACTTTAGTACTGCTATAGATCTTTTGGAAAAATGGGGAGGAATTTCTTTAGCTGTCTTTCTCCAAGCAACAAGCTTCTTCATCCTATTATGAATTTCTCATAGCTTCTATCTAGTGGCAGTAGTTGTTTCAGATATATGCCTGAGCTTGGTTGTCATTCCCTGTACTTCAAATGTTTGCTTCGTGAGCAACTCCTATGAGTGGAACAATTGTTCCTAAAGAGTGGAGGCACAGTCATAAAATGGATTTAAGTCATGTTTCTACTCCTGTGCAGTATTCAATGCAATCATCAATGACTCTTTTTCTCGGTTAAGCTCCGCTACTTGCGCCTACAGAGCTCCTTTCTCAATAGTGAGAGATTATATTTGTTGGTCCCACTGGCTTTTCTTTGCTTACATCCCTTGTAATTGGGACTTTAGATTCGCTTTCTCACCTTCCAACATTACTATTTGGACATTTAGAGAATCTCTCTTTGCTTCTAGGCTTTGTACAGTGTGCATGGCTTCTTCCTTTTGCAATTTGAGTGCATCTCGTTGACGTCTTATCTCGATCCCTTCATTCCTAGCTTGAACTAGATTGTCCTTAAGTTTAACCACTTTGGCCTTACTACTTTCTACATTTTCTATTAACTTGTGTATGTTGTCCTCGTTGACCAAGGCTACAGCAACACCAATGGATTTCGTGAACTTTGGATCCTTGTTGGTGCCTTCAACTACCGGAACTTCCTGTATTGTGACGACGTTAGGTTGTGAAGCAATTTTAAGCCTCTTCTTCGTCCTCTTCATAATAGTACTCCTTTGGGGATCATTGATTATAGTTTCTAATTTAGCAACAACATGTTGCTTGGATGGTGTGAACAGAATGAGTCCCAACTCAATTAGAGGAAGATGTTCTCCAGTGAGGGGAACCTCTTTGTTATTGTTTGTCATAGTATCAATATCCATGTCATGGCTTCCATCATCCCCTTGTAGACTTTGAGTCATTGTTGTGCATCATCAATAGCTTGAACCATATTCTCAGAAATGATATCTGCCCAATTGAAAATGGTGCCATACATTGTGATATAATAAAGCAAAGGTACCCAACTGAGCTTGTAATTAGCTAAGTTGGGTCTCCCATATAGTCTGCATAAGAGAGTAGAAGTGATTTTAAAGGGAGTCTTAAAAAATTTGGTCTCATATTCTCGACTACTTATTTAACATAATTGCTTCCATGGAAACAACATTTTCTTTGCACACTCCGCATAGTCCAGTTTCTGGCTTTTGAGCCAATATTCCATCAAAAAGACTTCTGGGGTTGGAAGCATGTAAGCTTTTCCTGTATGTGTTGGTTGAAATGAAGCAAAACCTTTTCCCATGGCACTTATGATGATAGGAGATTTGATGTTGATATAAGGAAGGATCCAACCTACCATCTCAACACATGGGAACAACTCAGGTCGAGCTGTAGCTTTGTGGATGCCTGATTTCTTGATGTTCTAGAAGATTTGGTCTTCCCCAGTCGTTGCTTCTGATACACTTTGATCTCTAATTAGATGATAAATTTCACCCCATTTGAATTCAGGGGTTACGCCAATGATAGGTTGAGTGTCATCAAACTAAAATTCCAAAGACGTCTCTTGAACCGCTTCGTCATCAGATGCTACATCCAATATAGCGTTGGAGGAGCACTTGGGGCATCTTTTCGACATTTATGTGTCTTGTAAAATAGAAGAGGCGTTATCATGTTGCATAAAATCCATTAATACTGTGAACAAGCTGCAAACAAATAAAATCAATGAATAAATGTTTTTATGTGCATAGATGTATAGTTTCTCATCAAAGCAAAGAAAACCATATTCTCTGCCTTAAAAACTGCATCTGTGAATCCAGTAGCCTTAGCAAAACGCAATAACTCGAGACAAGCGAATAGCGCGAGGGAAAACCTATGTATTTCGAGATTTAGGGTTTAACGAGACTTGAAAAAACTCTAAAAAAAACATTGCTTTGACAACAGAGATACAACTTGAGTCTTAGGGCAAAAATACTAGACATGACTAGAGTGACGGAAAAACCCTTGGGCCCCAAGAAGGCATTGAGATAACCAATGAAAAGGATATCAAAGAAACAGTTAACCCTAGAACCAACAAGACCAAATCACAATTTTAACTTTTACAATCCCAATCTACAAATGCCAAGTGTAAGATAATCATTTTAAACCCACAAACATGGTGAGAATATACCTACCTGGACAGTAAGCGACAGGTGTGTTGAGTCGATCTTTAGTGGATACAACTGTACTGAGTGAAGATTCTCCTCCAAGTGCCGCGACGAATGGGGTTGGATGAAAACAGTACTAAGATGGCTAACGATGTTTGCTTTTAAATGAAAACCTTTTGGAACCCTAATTTGTTTCCAAATGAGCCTAAAAATGGCTTCGGCAGGATTTTAATGGCTCCACCAAGTCATTTCGGTGGAAAAAATTTAACCACCCTGACGCGTGTCCATGGTGATTTGATTTCTTCTGTAATGAAAGTGTCGGCACTAAACCTCAAATCCAGCCCATACATTTCGGCGGAGAATCGAAATATGCGCTGAAAGTTTCACGTTATGGCATTTCAGCAGAGAGAAAAATATGTGTGAACGCATCGACAACAAAAGATGATCTACGCCGATACAGTTTCAGCAAGGAAATGAAAATTTTTCTGAACAATTCGGTGATGAAGCTACAAGTTCGGCGAAAAGAACACCAACAGTTCAATGTATTTTCAAGAAAATGTGTGAACCTTGGCCAAGAAAGGGGAAACTTTTGCATACTTCGATGACCTTTCTAAATCCTGCCGAAGTTTCGACAAAAATAAGTAAATCACACCGATGATTCGGCTCAAAATATGAAACTTCGTCGAAGCTTCGGTGAAAAAGTCGAAAAGTAGCCAATGTTTCGGCAAACAAAGTTAAGTTTTAGCGACGTTTCGACGATGAAAGGGATACTTTACCGACGTTTCGGCGAGTTTGGGGAACATTTGGGGACGTTTCGGCGAGTTTGGTAAAACTCTCCGACGTTTCGGCGAATTGAGGAAAACTTTGGCAACGTTTCAGCGAGTTTTGGAAAACTTGTCGAAACGTAAAATTTCTACAAAGCAAAACTGACTAAGGAGAGGTCAAAAAGTGGCTAAGTACTTTCTCTTCATTTAGAACATCCATCTTCAAGTAGTACCTGAATTAGTTTAAAATAAGACCAAAGGTATGAAACAACCAAAGGTTAAGTTCAAAATGTGGGGCCCCAGGCTTTCCAAGAGAAAATATTGGGGAGGGTGACTGCAGTTGCAACACCTGGCAAGCAAAGCATCTCACTTTGCTCATGCCCTTCTCAGACTTGGCTCCATTACTCGAGCCACTGTTCTTCTTCTTTCCCTTTGCTAAAAGAGCTACATTATGTTCATCAACATCATTTCATGTATTCTCCTGAGACCCCTCTCAGATATCCTCCTAAGTAAAATCATCCCATAATCTTTCCCAAGAGGGAAAGTTCTCCCTGCCAACTATGCACTTTGCGAACACTTCCCAATCCTTGGTGAAGCCCTTCAGAGCTATCCACACCAGCTCAGGATTCAGAATCAACTCACCAACTGCACCCAATTCATCTTTTACATGTATGAGCCTAGTGAGGTAAGAGGCTACATTCTCACCTTTTTCCATCTTCGCGCCATGAAGCTTATCCTTCAAAGCCATCTTGTGATTCTCATTCTTGTTCTCATACAGACTTTTCAAAGTGTCCCACATCTCCTTGGCAATTTGTTTCTCTGCCAAATGCGAGATGAGGTGATCTCGAACACCATCCAAAAGAAATCTATGCGTTCTAGCCTCCTTCACCTCATGTATGTCAAGGGCTATGGGATCATCAATAGGAGATATCACAACTATACAGATGAACGACCAAAGTTTGTTCTCCTTGAGAACTACACCCATATGGACCTTCCACTGTAAGTAGTTGGAGATCACCTCCAACCAGTCCTCATACCGAATGATGGCCATCATCCCCTTCTTTCCTTTTTTTCCAACAAGGCACATTCTGCCCACCTTGACCAAAGCTCACTCTCAGTTGTACTTCTCAGCAAAAACAAACTTGCTCATAGTTGCTACCAAACAATCCTTCTTTTGATTTTTGAAAAAAATGACAAAAATCATAATTATGTCCACCGAACAACCAACTGGGAATAATGCCAATCGCTTCATAAATCTTTGATATTAACCTCAACAGCAAAAAATATTCGTACACACATATCAAACATGGATTAAAATATACTGTAGGTGAATATACTATCCATGAAGCACACTTAGCAGTGGAATAAAGCACATTAACAACAAACTGTAAAACACTTGAACACAACATTTTAGTCAAACTTAGACCCTAGAAAAACCCCCACCCCTTGTGGGAAAACAAGTTGCAAGAGATTTTATTGAGCTGAGAGTGAAATAAATAATGCAAGACAACAGTACCCTACCGCATTAAATACATAGTATCAGCACCTTGAAAAGTGTGCTAAACCCACCACAACAATCTGCACATTCTCTGTATAGTCAACTGAACAACCCTCCCACTCTAATAATCTTCCTCGAAATCTGTGTACAAAACCAACCTCGAAATCAGTGCACAAGAACATTAAACCAACAGCATTAATGTGTCGATTTGTGTGCCAATCATCAACAATACAACTCCTCGATTTATGTGCTTAAACCAGAAGTACAACCTCTTGGCAATGCTATACAGACAACATTAAATGTTAGAGCACCTGAGTGGGCCTAATGGTTGAGAACATGTGTTGTCTCTGAGGAGGTCACAGGTTCAAAACCAGCGGGGGTTAGGGTTGCTTATTGGCTCGTTGTGACAAGGCTCGAAGAGTAGGCGACCCCTGGGATAGAGGCTCTCCCCTGGGATAAAGGGTCTCGAGACGTCTTGGCCCCTATTGAGTCACAAGCTTCTGGTATATCTGGATTGCAGGCTGTTGGATATACCCTTGGGAGGTTTTTGTTCCCATGGTTTAAAAAAAACATTAAATGTTGTCATTGTCTTGGGAAGCATGCTCAATCCATCTGCTTGGGAAATGTGCCTCTCTTTCTATTGTTCAGACTTTAATAGAAGCAGTTATCTATGCCTGGGAATGCATGCCCACTCTACAGGCTCTTCTCCTTGGATAGTGTGCCCACCTTTCAGCTCAACGTTCTTCTCTCTCTTGCAATGAAACGTGTCCCCTTCCAACTTCTCTTGGAAAGCGTGCCTCTCATCTTCCTCTCTCGAAATGAGTGCAAATAAAGTCTCACAGGTCTCTTTTATTTCCCCCATTAGGGTAATTCCCATGACTTTTAGAATTCCACGACTGAGATTAGATCTTGGACACTCTTCTAAGGCTGGGACATAATATCATGTTCACTTAAATTCTCTAAGTGAACAATATAACAATATTTCTTTCGAAAAGTTATATTTACCCTAAATATAATAAAAATGAACTTTATAACTTAAAAGTCACTCTATAATCTCAATAAAGTACATCTCACTTTTAAATTAAAAGGTCACATCATAGAGTACTTTAATAAATGCTCATAAAGTCACTTTATGAAATATAATGAGACTCCATGTGTTCTCGGACCCTTGCACCTAGGCACCTGATGCAGGATTACCTATGAGCTATAAAAACTCTAACATGTAATAGTACTTTGTTGTTATTATTTGGCATTGTTTAAACTTTAAATTGACATACAATAGTTTTGTTGTTGACGTTATAAGAGGATTTTCCATAATCATTCATCATATTTATGTTTAGGTTTAGGTCTAAGCAATCTTTTATATGTTACACCCCAAGAAATGTAGAGAGGTATCTATGTTGTGATTTGTGTGTTCTTGTTTTGATTGATAAATGCATCTCGTTACAACACTATTATTAAGCAATTCCCACTCTCCCACTCCTTGTATTTATGTAAGAATACATTTTTATCTGATTCATATATAGCCTAAAAGTCAACAAAACATAAAATACCTCTTAGGAACGAGCACCATTATTTGACCATATGTTAGGTCTTACGCAACAAAAGAAACAAGCACCATTATTTGACCATATGTTAGGTCTTACACAACAAAAGAAATAAGCACCATTATTTGACCATATGTTAGGTCTTACTCAACAAAAGAACGGCAAGAAATGTATTTATTTAAAGGTGGCATTAATGTATCACGACCAATGTATTGATTTAAGGTGATATCAATGTACTAGAATTAATCTACCTTGTAGGGAGCTCTCGACAAGCACAGATAACTAAGTCCAATTTCCAAAAAAAAGTCTAAATTCATAGTACAACATACTCGAGCACCATTCATCATAAGCTAGTAGCAAATAACACTAGAACACAACTTTAAAAGAAAAAGAAAAACAAATAAGCATAGGACAAGATTCTTTGTCTCTCTCTCAAATGCAAAGTTTAGTGGATAAACTAATAGGTTTGAACATACTATTTCAAAGTGGAGTCAATTGTAAAGTCTTCAGTTCGATATTGATGAGTCTCATTGGGTTATTGGTTGTTACTGTGACTGGTAGTTGATCCAAACTCCATCCAAATATTTTGGAGAAAAATAGGGATCATGCAAAGTTTTCTCTCTCTCTCTCTCTCTCTCTCTCTCTCTCTCTCTCTCTCTCACACACACACACACACACACATTGAAGTAAGAATTGTGTAGATAACTTGTAGCCAAGTTGATTCTACATGGATCATGAAGAATTTCCAAGATTGTGACTTAGATTAGCCTATGGTGCACCTAACTACCTTCAAATACTTGTGAAAATGAGAAAAAACAAAATTTCTTAAGCAAAATCGAGGCCTTGTAAAAAGGTGGGATGGTGTACTAGTTATTGATTGTGTGATGCATTGTCAAAGCACAAATGTCATAGATAGAAGCAACATGAATATTTGAAAATAATATTTTAGGATTGTGTCCCACCACGAAAAACATTTTTGCATTGTGTTCCACTCCAAAAAAAACAACATGATAGTGCCTTTTAAACATAATTATACGATTTAGTTTCTGCAAATCATTTCTTGACCATGTAAAAAGGTATTTAAAGCACCAAAAGATCGACAAGAATCTCCCTTTATGGAAAGGCAGCCATCAAGGTGCATTCAATGTGGATGCCCATCCTTCTCCCCATTATTCGGAGGACACTACAACATTTAGAGCAGAAATGGTAGTTCAGCTTTTAACCAAAGTTGGAATTTTCCTTAAGGATGTAACTCTCTTGACACTAGGGCAACAGGGGGATAAGCTACCAACCCTTAGCTTTGTAGTATGTATAATCACAACTTGACCCACTGATATGTACTACTTGATATACTCTTTTTTGTGTTGTATGTAATAAAAAGTTGCCAAACTCAACTTGGCATAGTACTCGTTTTTGTTGAAGAGCTAAACTCGCAATGACTATGCCATGAAAAATACAAAAAATATTGATTTTCAAGAAAAAACATTTTTTTAAGATTATAGTGATACATAAGATATCACACTAAATATAGTGTTTTAAAAATTGGTCAACTTAGCTTAGTTGATCAAGTTGATCGATGGTCGTATTGACTTGGCCATTAAACCACGTTGATACCGAACTGGTTGAATCAAGCATTGACTCAAATAGTTCGGGACCAAACCGATCAACTCAGCCGAGTCCGTACTGACTCAGATGAGTCAATGTGTGATTAAACATGCCAAACACGACACTTAAATTCTTTTTTTAATTAACCTAAACCCTAAGACTCTAAACCTTCTTCTTTGTCAAGTCAACCTACTTTGTAGGATTTCCTATAGATCATAGCACTATTTGAGGTAAAAAATAACTTGCTTGACAATAACAAGCTAACCTGGAATGATAATATAAAAAATTTAAAGTAAAATTCGTTTATATTCTTAAACAACTTGCTTGAATATGACTTGAATTTTTTATATTATCATTAATTTTTTCAAGATGTTTGAGAGAGGTTCCAACCTCATTGGACCTCATATAATGAAAATACAATTTCACATCCCATCCAAAATTCATCAAAGTTAACAATTTTCAGAATTCTAGTTAACTGAACTTCACCAAATGGAAGACAAGTCCACTAAACCATCAAAAGACACCAAATGTCGACCTACATTTCGACTACATGCCACCTGCGAAATATAAACTTGTTAAAAAATAGACATGTCAAAGGATGGCCCTGTAGCTCATGTCGAGGGTCCCATTTCAAATAGTGGTGAGAGGTTTCATGATTAATCATGCTGATCAATGATATGTAGTAGGCTAGTACGTTGTAGCACGTTGTGTTTTTTATTCTAGAGGTCATTTAAAGCTTTTTGAATTTATGTATTTTGTTTCATATAGGTATTGCACTTGGTGCCATTTTGATATATTCAGCATTGCATGGTATATATATGAGCACATTTTGCATATTTTGTCTCTAATAGGTTGGAATCTTCAAAATATTTTTTCCAATTAAAATTTTAATACTTTTGTGCATTTTTTAGTACACTAAGTCATTAAATTCAAACTGGTCCGAATCATAGCCAAGTCATCCAAGTCATAGTTGAGTCCCAATATAAGTCCAAGTCCAAGAGTCCGAGTTGACCTTCAGCTGATTTCGAGTCCAAATCTGAGTTTTAAAGCATTGACTAAATATAATGCAAATACTCTAAATATAATGTAAAAATAACATATCTATGATGTACATAACTCTAACATAGGGCAAAGGAACCGCAATAAATATAATATAAAAAACATGAGAGAGATAAAAAATAAAAAATAATATACAAATTAAAATGAAATTTAAGAAAATATAATATAAAGAGACAGTTTCGAATGAAAAGGCACAAAGGGTCCTCTCCACTCGTATTTATCAACGGGCCTCCATTGTACAATCCTCATTCAATTTTTATTCTTCATACACGATATATTGATCAAATTAAAGTTTATAAGCTTTTGCCTCAATATCTAAACATAGCCAAGTTTAACATACAGTCATGATCAATCTCCATATCACCATTCATCCAGCAAGATTCAAAATTGCCATGGATGAACCATGATAAACAAAAGATTCTCAACTACTAATTGTCAACTCTCAAGATTCAAGACTCGAATCTGAAATCATGACTGATTGGTTTTATGCTCTGATTCAACAGTTCTTGATATGGTTTGGCAGGTCCTGCTAAAACTCCGTGATTCTTGCTAAAAATCGGTGGGTTAGCGGGGTTTTCGCCAGGTCAACCCAGATCCAAGTCAAAGCCAACGAGTCCATAAACTAGTCCAGAATGGCGGGCAAGGTAGACTCGGTGACTTGTGAGTCTAAGCGTAGAGTAGTGTGATACATTTTTTCAATGAATAAATAGGTGATTCTTAAATAATCTTCATTTCAATATATGCCTAAATTGATTACAGAAATGACTAAATAGTAAATTCGAGGGCATATACTTGATCGAAACGTTGATACCAATTAGTCTGACGACATTTGGTCTAACAGTAAGTAGAAATGTTTACAGCAACGATGACCCTGGATTAAAGTGGTTGAAGCAGATGAGGCCAAGCACAAGCAATGTTATCGAAACCAGTAAAACCAGCCGGTAGGACCGGTTTAGGGAGTTTTCCGGTTGAAATCGGCTCCCCCCAAACTGGAATTGGTCGGTTTTGGTCTGAACTCTGCAAAACTGGCCAGCTCAACACAAACCAATCAGAAATGGTTGGCTTCACCAGTTTTGTACCGGTGCGCCTCCTTCCCCAAAAAAACCAAAAATAAAATTAAAAGCACAAAAAAGTAAAACCCTACAACTACCCTAAACCATTTTGATATATAAAATTATGCCTCCCTTCTATCGTGAATGGGCTTATCCTCGATGAATTACAATGGCTTCCACTGCCAATTTGTGTTGGACATTCAAGGGCATCCAGTCAAGATGCCGAGCATACCCGTGCAAAGAATGTAGAGGATCTAGACTCGAAAGATCATGTAGTTGATTTGGTTATAGACTACAGTATGATTAGTTTTGGACACTGCATGCCATTTAGAGCCTCAATGTTAATGTATTTTGGTTCAGATATGTACTGCACTCAGTACCATTTTGTTATACCCACCTTTACAATGATAATATACATGAGAAAACTTGCATATTTGGTGTCTAATGGTTTGGATTTACATGGATGTACATGAAGTATTAAAAATTGAATATTTTATCTTTTGGTCAACCAGTTTTGTCTGTTCTTTTTACCAATTCTGGTTCAGTTCTGGTTTTTTGGGGTCCACTGGTTCGGTCCTGAAGTCACTTTGATGGAAAAGATACCTCTCAGTCACAGCATCTAAGTCAATGCAAGCGGATGCTGTAATGGTTATATGTAAATGGAGGCAGAACCGAAAACCAAAACAAAGGGTCATTCGACTATCAAGTATCAACAAAAAAGTAAAAGATGTTACTAATAACAGCAAGCATAGATTGTCAGCGCATTGAAAAGAAGAATCTTTCTGGAAAGCACATCCAAGTGATGTGTAAACTGCTTAAAATTATCTGTAGGCATGCAAAGTTGCCTCAACTCAAAAATGATTGGCTCTACAACTACCCTAAACCATTTTGATATATAAAATTATGCCTCCCTTCTATCATGAATGGGCTTATCCTCGATGAATTACAATGGCTTCCACTGCCAATTTGTGTTCGACATTCAAGGGCATCCAGTCAAGATGCCGAGCATACCCGTGCAAAGAATGTAGAGGATCTAGACTCGAAAGATCATGTAGTTGATTTGGTTATAGACTACAGTATGATTAGTTTTGGACACTGCATGCCATTTAGAGCCTCAATGTTAATGTATTTTGGTTCAGATATGTACTGCACTCAGTACCATTTTGTTATACCCACCTTTACAATGATAATATACATGAGAAAACTTGCATATTTGGTGTCTAATGGTTTGGATTTACATGGATGTACATGAAGTATTAAAAATTGAATATTTTATCTTTTGGTCAACCAGTTTTGTCTGTTCTTTTTACCAATTCTGGTTCAGTTCTGGTTTTTTGGGGTCCACTGGTTCGGTCCTGAAGTCACTTTGATGGAAAAGATACCTCTCAGTCACAGCATCTAAGTCAATGCAAGCGGATGCTGTAATGGTTATATGTAAATGGAGGCAGAACCGAAAACCAAAACAAAGGGTCATTCGACTATCAAGTATCAACAAAAAAGTAAAAGATGTTACTAATAACAGCAAGCATAGATTGTCAGCGCATTGAAAAGAAGAATCTTTCTGGAAAGCACATCCAAGTGATGTGTAAACTGCTTAAAATTATCTGTAGGCATGCAAAGTTGCCTCAACTCAAAAATGATTGGCTCGGTTTTCTTCTTTCAATACATAGGTCATTGATATATTTCTGAAGTGACTTCTTTGATGGGCTTAATGGTCCAATTACACCACAATCAATGCTTAGTGCTTCATATGATTACCTTGATGATCAAGATGGTCAGAATTGTGTCATGTTTTACATCTGTTAAACTGTGACACGCACCATAGAAACATAAAAGGAAACTTTAAATTAATCGAAGCATAGTCTGCCTGGTTGACTTTGAAATCTCTTGTACTCATAGTTTTTCATTTCTAGAGAATGTACTTTGTATGTTATCTCATCTCATCTCAGCTCTATTCTATGCCATCCTATGGCCCTATGGCATGCTCGCATGAGAAGATTAACAGCATTCATTTTCTTCAGATACATAGATTCACTGATATATTTCTGAACTGACCTCTCTGATAGACTTGCCGGTTCAATTCCACTGCAGTCGATACAGAGTGAATCTGTACTCGGTGCTTCTTATGAGCAACTTGTTACTTGATGATCATGATGGTAATAGTCCCAGTAATTTTAATCTGCAGTGCTAAACTGTAACGCTCACTGAAAATACATGTAAGGAAAATTTATACTCAAAATATAATCATAGTCTGCCTATTAATTTGAACTCTTTTGTACACATATCAATCATCTCTGGAGAATGTAGTATGCATGTCACCTATCTAATATCAGCTCTATTCTATGCCATCTCCTGTCCATATGGGATATGTCATATCAATATGAGAAAAACAAACAGCTGTCTTAAGATACAAATTTAGTCTATAGTCCCAAGGCAGTAATGTATGAACCATAACCAGTATTAATGCTAAACTTCAACATTTCATCACAGTCACTGAGACATTATTTGTTTTTCTTCAACCATTGGTACTCTGGGAATATAACTCTCACTTGCTCCCTCGCCCACCTCCCCCACCCCCTCTCTACACATGCATAGATATACATGTTTTAGATCGTACTTCAAACCGAAGTTTCAGGAAATTTTTAAAGAATAATGCACCGTTTTAAGCACAATCTGGTGAGTTTTGTTAGAACAAAGCCTTACACAGGAAAAACAAACTCAAATCCACTAGAAATAAAGCATGGATAGCAAGTCCCTGCAACTCTAATACGTTGCAGGATGACATCCATGCGAAAGAAAAGTAAAGAGATGAATATACAATTCTGCCTTTGGAAGCACAACACTTCAACAATTAAAATATTTTCTCAACCGTGAGGACAGAGAAAATTCAATCTATGGCACATAACATGAAAACATGCCTTATCTGGCCGTTATACCCTACTGGACAATCTGCTGGAGGAACTGGAATGGAGAAATTTAATGAAATCTCAAAGAGTATGATCCTTTGAAGTTACCAAACTGAGATTCATAAAAACCTGCTGCTTGAAATTTTTGAAATGGTAACTTTTACATATCAGTACAAATAACATAGCATGCTCAGGAATTCACTATAGAGCTTTAGAGTATAAACAATCGATGAAATCAACTGGCAGTAGAGAAAGCAATGAGTACCAAGTGACCAAACAGCTTCCATACCTGTGCTTCAGACACTCTTACACACATTCAATATTGCTTGGCTTGTAATGTTTTCTCCCAATCTTGACCATGGGCAGCTGGTTACTAACTTCGTCCGATGCCATAAACATGTGGTTGTGAATAAGATTTTTTTGAAGCAATTTTTTTAAAAAAGTACATTATAATTTGCGAGAGTGCCGATGATCTCTTGTGCTGTATTCATTTGTCCGAGACCCTAGACTTGCAGTCCTAAGAAGTCTTTGGAATTCAGACAGGCTTATCTTCCCATCCCTGTCAATATCAGCCTCCTCTAAAAGAGGCTCAATAGATCCTTTCAATCCTGTATGCTGTAGTCCAGACAAAAGATTTTGAAGGTCCATACAAGAAAAGCTAGCATTAGCTTGCAAAATAGCAAAAGGAACAATCTCAGAAGGCAAAAACATTTATACAGCCAAAGCACAACTGTGAGAAAATTTCGAAGAAAACCAAATAATGATTGCATGAAATGCATACCATCCTAAGTTCTTCAGGAGTTATATATCCATCCTTGTCAAAATCAAATTTTTCAAAAGCAGCTCGAGACAGCTGCTGCCATTTTTCAGAATCGTGTTCCTCAAGTTGATGCACATGAAGTGTAGCAGCTACAAATTCATCAAAATCTACAAGTCCATCTCTGTTGCTGTCCATCTATGACACGAAAAAATAAAAGATACAGTTTTAAATATACACATTAATTACAATATTTCAAACCAGAAAGCTTAATGCTTAAATTATTCTATGTTGATCACATTTTTCTCTGAGAAAACTGCACCTAATATCAATAAACATTGGAAACAAGGGTGAAATTTTGAGCATTACTTTAAGGTTATAAATTATTGGTGTATAAATGTTACATATGAAAAAGTAAAGCTTCATTAAAGAAACAATCTGCTAAATTGAACTTTCATTGCTAATTTCAGTATATAATTCGTTCTTTGTAGTTTGAATTAAATCAACATGCTTGGCAGAGGCTATATATAGGAGCAAGTTTGTCAAGAAGTGTGCAAGAAACATTATATTAAAATTTAAACTTTAAAGGAAGTTTTAGTATTAAAGAAGTCTACAGACAAGTTATACAAGGCTCATAAAAATCCTGGGATGCCAGTATATACACTAGCATGGACCCATGGCCTGTTTGAAAAGAACAATAACAACTATTTTAATTTGCATGAACCGTTTGATACACTTATGGCATAACTGGTAATTCATTTGCAACAATGTTCTCTCTATATGAATGACTAAAATTCTGAATAGCATGTGTCATTCTCCAGGGAAAGCTCTCCTTTGTTAGCCCTAAAATGGTCATTACTAGGAGTAATACAGCTATTTACATGTAATTGCAGCAATGATGTATAATGAGGATCATGTAATAATTATGAGGTGTAAGGTAATTACAGCACATTTGCATGTCATTAGTGTACATATTTGTCTTGTGTGCGTAATGTGTCATGTATGTTGGTGAACCAATGTGTTTCCAACAAAGAGTGATAGAGTGTCACCTCATGGGTATAAAGAGACCCCTAAAAATTTAAAACTGAATTGTATCGTCACCAACAACATGTAATACATATGAAGAAACCATCAAATTACCATGACATATATATATATGAAAATTGTGTTGAGTATATTTTCTGGCATTACTTCATCTTCATGTGTATGAATGAGTTATAAATGTCACAGACACAAACACCTTATTAAGAAAACTGCAATAGCTACAGCATGTCTCCAATGAATAATATTTATAAATCTCAAAAAGATAAAAGACAAAACTCATTTATTTACCCAATTCTCAATGAGATCAAAACTTATTCGATGATGATCTTTTCTTTTCCAACTGAGTTTGCTAGATGTTATCCAAACTGATAATGTCAACTTGTGGTTACATCCTAATCTTGCAGTAGAGTGTTGATTATGAAAATAATTCCTGGTGATTTTAACTGAGACTTTTGGGCTATTAGGACAGCCCTATCCATCCATCCAATGAAGATTAAATTTATTTCTTGGAACATCGGGAGTGCTACTGATGTGAACACCATTTAATGTTTCTCCAGTTAGCAGCATCGGGCAGACATTCTCCCAGATTGGTCATGCTGATTTGACCAAGGGGAAATAATACATTCACCCTCGGAGCCTAAGTCATATGGCTTGAGGTGAATGGCCCAAGCAGGGGCAGTCTTTCTCCCATTAGCCTAAGTCGAATGGCTTGGGGAGATTGGCCCCAGGGTGCTCTCACATTGCCTGCTCTGAGATGGAGTGATCTATTCTATATTAGAGCAGGTTTGACTTGTTTATTTGATAGGGGCTTTCATCCCCTTGTGGAATATACAAGTCTAATCTAATGTTAAATTGACATACTAAGAAGTGTCCGGGACTTCTTAGTAGGTCTATTCAACATTAGAGTATGTGTGAATAGATGCGCATGTGATTAGATGATCATCAACAAGGCTTATGGAAAACCTTTCTAGTGAAAAAGAAATAACCAAGAAGACAAGTCAACCATTGAAGAAGACCTGGAAAGCATTGAAAAAGCCCCAGAAAATATTGAATACAAGAAGTACAAGTCAACCCTGAAGATAAAATGAATAGTGAAGACAAAAAGGACAAGTCGGCCCTATAAGAGAAATAAAGTGATTTGAAGTGTATAAATAAGCAGCTAACATTTCACTTTTCATTATCACATCACATCTTCTCTCCTCAGCTAATGTGCACTTTTCAAAAAGGCCTAGCAAAGGCACAAGGAGCAAATTTTCTTGGGTTCTTATCATCTCTAGAGGTTCGCTATCTCCAGCTAGGGTTTCTTCATGAAGGGCGAATTCTCTATGTGCTAGGGTTTCCTCATGAAGGAGGTTTGCTATCTGTGCTAGGGTTTCTCTTCGTGCTGATGATGTACTTCAATATTGGACTGATTTCTTCTAAGAAAAGTTGTTGGGTTTTCTGATTTCTCCCAAGTTTGGGTTTCCCAAGGTAAAATTTGTGTGTCTACTGTGCATGGTTGTGCTTCTATGATTTTTTGTTTCCACTGCAATTTAAAGTTGAAATTTTCAGTGTGTAATTATTCAATTATAACAGTGGGATGAAATTACTGTTTGAAAATCATTAGGAAGTAATTATCAGATCTGAAAATTGTATTTCTTCTGCTATAAGAAAATTCAACAAACACAAAGTACATTCTAAAGAATATTGCTAGATGAAAAAAAACGTACTGTTGTTTTCTTACAAGCATATAGAGTTAATGGTATAAAATTAAAATTAGTTGTTGATTTTGTAGGGAATGGCAGCTCTGGTGTACAGAGACCAAACTGACCAGTTTCTGATGGACTTGGGCGGTTCAGGCCAGTTCGGTACTGAACTGGCCGAGTTAGATGCTGCTGAAGATTAAACTGGTCAACTCAGTTGGTTCCGATTCCAAGTTGACCGGTTTTTAAACTATTCTTTGCACTTTGGTAAACAGTGAACACACAATCCTCCTTTAGAATGTACCTTGTTGGAAGTAAAGTTAAAATACAGAGATTAAAAAGTCCTTCTCTTTGCAATTAATATTGTCAATATTCTGTGATGGACCATGTTGCATAAGCACATATATATAGAAGCACTGCTGTTTAAAGAAGTTGCTTCATTGAACTTCTATACTTAACAAGAATTATCTAGAAATTATCTATTGACTACATGGAGGAATGAAGGGTGCATGGCAGGTGAAGTAGCAAAAATGAATGCATGGAAGTGCACACACGTAAGAGAGAGATATTTAGAGTTGCAAAGAAACTGTACTGTGAAACCCCAAAACAATGTATTTCAATAGAATCAACTAAACCTAAATAGAATTCCAGTGAGCTAATCTGAACTAGTGGTTATAGTGTATAGCGGTTGATTCTTTGATGCTATTTTCCCTTTCTTTCTCTCTCTTTCTCATGCACAATACTCCTGTGTTTTCTCAATTGAATGAAGTTATAACACTGCCCGTGATCCCAAAATGATTTTTCAATTAGTTTGAGAACATGGAGAATTCTTATATTTTTGTTAGGGCAATATGCAGCTATGTTAACAGGTCTTTCACTAGTTCCCACCATTAGAAACAAGTGCTTCTATAAAGTTTTCTTAGGAAAACTACCTTAGATGATTATCTCTTTTTCAGATTTTATAAGTTGTGTGGATAATCATTCTATTTGCAAACCTCCAAAATCATTGTCTAGAACTGGTTTCAACTTGCATATTACTTGCATTGGGTTTGCCTACGTATGCCACCCCCCTACATTTGCAGCCTTAAAGCCCAGATTCTCATAACATTCAACCTTGAAAACATGTAACTTGGTCCTATTTCCTAATGCTTAATTAACCTGTGTTTGTTGAGCGCACATCAATATAGATAAGGCCCACCCTGTTCAGGGCATGTAGAGGTAAACTAATGAGCTTTTACCCATTTGTTTGCTGATAAGTGACAGTGATTTTGAGCATGCCCTGGGAGCAAATCTACATGGTTGGTGCACAACCAGTGTGGGCTTCCCAAGCAATAAAGAGAACATGACCACCTAATAACTGTGGGATTTTGGGTCATTGGTCTCAACCACAACATAATTAAAATCGAAATGAAGGTTGAAGAAGTTGAATTGTGTACAGTATAACTCTCAATCTATTACATAGCTCAAAGGAATGTTATTGGCTACAAGCTCAAACAAAATTTTAAAAACTTCAGAGAAAACTGTTAAAAGACTTAACACTAAGATTGAAGATAATAGTACAGTGATATATTGTTGTTGTGTTTGATGTTATATCCATTGTATAAGAAGAGATTTCAGATCTGGTTTATGCATGTGAAGTTGCACTAGAGGGTTGGAAACTCATTTGAATGATTGGTATCTTTTTTCCTTGAATAGCCATGAATTTTGGGGCTACTAGAAGTGAATTATTGTAGTTGTTCCGTTGTTTTACACATTTATTTACAGCAATCCTAAAGGCTGGAAATTTTAGAGTTGAGATCCAAGGAACCTTCTCCAAAAAAGGTGAATTTTCAGATTTGCATTAATTGTCCAATGCAAATAAAATTTCAACATTATAAGAACATGAAAATTTGACCCACCGCTTGAAGAATCTCAAGGACACGCGACTCCTTTAAAGTCCAAGGCCGATCTTTTGCAAGTGCCTGACACCAGAATGAAAATAAGTAAGGCATTAAACTTTGAATTTCAAGTGAAAAATGATATATACCCCTACTATAACAGTATACAACTCTTTAAAATAAAAGATTGGAAGGCATAAATCAACATACAAACCAGCTATCCAGATGAAATAATGATTACTAACTGTCTCGATCTACCAAACATTCTATCATAACTAAGGGACCAAAAATGATTTTCTTTGATAACTCTGAATCCTGAGATATGTGTAACCTTCTGACTCAACACATTCTTAATATTAAAATATTTATATTGATGTAATAGAAGAAGAAAAAATGCTATGCTTCGCCATACTAGCTCCAAGTTAAGCAAATTCTTAATGTTTTAGATGTCTTTGTTTTTCGTATTTTCAACTAAACTTCTTTTAAATAATACATTTATGCCAATAGGTTGACTCTCCCCCAATTGAAACTAAGCCTTGGCTAAGGTGACTTATTGTAACCATTTGGTTAAACCATGCAAGGCCATGCATTGCATTTGCTTGAGAATTTATTATAAGACGTATTTGGAGAAGCGTACCGCCATCCAAGAAGACGCAATCATCAAGTCAAAATGATTTTAGGTTTTAGGTATCCATGTTTTGTTTTTCCTACTACTATTAGGGCAGTTTATTCATAGATATCCCTGCAAGTTTTGACGTCGGAGGATCTCACTTGTTTTTGGATTTTAAGCTTTTTGATGGTTCTGTATATCCTGCACTCTCTCATCATAGCTATATTATGAATACGAAATGTACTGTCATTATCCAGGTAATGCCACAGCCATTTTACTTTTCAATACAAAGATCTGTTACTGTTTTATTTTAACCATGGGTATATGCAACAACCCGCAAGTCACATATACCAAATTACCAATAACTCATAGATCAGCCTGGGCCGAGACTTCACAAATATCTGTTACTATTAAAAAAGAAAAAGCAACAAAAACTATGTTATTCTTCACCATTTTGTGTTTTGTCCTTTCCCATGGGGTGGCACTACAGAGAAAAAGTAGATTGCGTCATTTTTGCAACCGACTTTGAAGTTTTTTCAAAATTTTGATAAATGTATGAAAGGGGAAAAAGTAGGGCAAGATTAATTTGGGATTAGAAATCAAATGGTCGACAAATTTTCTCAAGATTTACAGTGGAGGGCACGTCAAATTTGTGATTTCATTCATTTGGCCTTTATCAAGACATTTCACATAAATTGGAAGTAGTTTTGAAAATTTTGGGCTTTTGCAGATCCCAAGGATCTTTAAATTAAACTATGGACTTGCAATTGTTTGTATATTAGCTCTGTATCATTTCTGTATCATTCTCTTTTACATAGATATTATTATTTTTCCAAAAATTAGGAGAGAGAGAGAGAGAGAGACTTTACTATGTCCTATTGCAAATACCTAGGCAGGGGACAAGTGCAAAGAAATTTTTGCAAATAAACAAATGAGTTTAGCAATATCATTTGAACTGCCACTTGGCAAAATTACCTTGCCATAATGTAATATTATTGCCCAAATGTGCCCATAGAGATTACCCCAATGTCTCATAGGGGATACATCACCCATGTCCCCTGTAATGTTCCCCACATTTCAAGAACAAGGGGGGTGTATTGGAGACTCCACGAGCCATCCCCTACTCATGAGGGCTGTTCTTCAGATATTTAGGGGGCATCCCCTATTAAAGGGATTAGAGGACACTAAGATGCCCTCCAACCCCAGGGGTGACACCCAAGCATCAACTAAAAGTTCAGATCTAACCATTCATTATCTTATATCTATATTTTTCCAAGGTTCAAATATAAATGACAGGGTAATGGTGGGGCAAATTTCTAAGATGGCTATAGAGGCTCTACTCAGATTTCAAGGAAAGGCATATGGGAAACAAGGTTTGGGGTATAGGGAAGCCCCTCCAAACATAGAAAATATCTGAAAATAGTAATTTTGGTATTATTAATTAATCAAAAATGGCATAATGCTACAAGAGTTTGGTATTAAAAATAGCCCTAATTTAGTATTATACAGGTCTAATTTGAGGTGTAGGGATTTATTTCTATCCAGAAACGTTGCAGGGGTTTGTAATGAACAAATTTGTTCATTAACTAAGAAATATTTAAGTAGGACAAAGAGTTGAAATCCATGAAGGATAGATTTATATTTGATAATGAATGAATCATTGATATGTTGTACAATATCACGTGATGTTATGTATACACATTGAATAGTCACACACTGAATTGACGTGACTAATGCCCCTTGAATATATTGTTAATATGTGATATACTGTAAGCATGTTACATGCCCTTCCCCTTAAAGGATGCTTTGTTCTCAAAGTATGGTCAAGAGAAGGTCATGTCTTTGTTCCAACTTGTAATTTTTCCATTTGATGAGACATTCTTCATATTGTCCTAGTTGAAGAAACGAAATGATAAGTTTTTCAAAGATTTGAACAATATTGTCATATTGTAAAAGGGTCAATCCACCATAGGTTGATTATCTTTGCAATTGTACGATGAGGCATTTGATTGTAATTTCTTTGATAGCAACTCTCAGCATGGCTTTGGAAACAAGTCATATTGGAGCTGCGATATTTTGGGAGGTAAACTGAGTTTTGTTTCAACTAATGTTGATATTCGTAAATTGATTGTTCCATTCAATCAATTTGTGATTAGGGTGACAATACAGTATGCTTGTAACTTGCTTTTTCTTGATTTCAATTTTGAGACACTCCTTGTTTGATATTTCTGTTAATTTTTCGATTGGTAAAAGCTTGTCAGTGGCAACATTTGGGTTTTTAACTTCGATTGACTTTGTAAAGGTCTCCGTATACATAGTTTGCTTCTTGTCAACTGAAACCATTCATGATTGAATTAGGTCAGTAGATGTCTCTTTGTTGACCTTTGGAATTGATATTAACTTTGATTCAATCGTTTATCCTTAGTAAACAAGGTTTGACTTTGATCTATTAGACAAGCAAATTCCTTGTCTTTATTTGATAAAACCTTTTTTGTAATTTCTCCATTTGTCTTCCTAAACTACATTTTTTTCCACCTTGTTGTTGCAATTTGTTGTTAGAGTGGGTTGCAACCTGATAACATCTTGTGGAATTAACACTTGATCCTTAATTTGTAATATACTAAATGTTTTCTCTAATTCTTATAACCGGTTTTTGAAATTATTTTCTTTATTGCTTGATTACCACTAGATGCACACCCCCAAGATCCCACTCGACCAGTTTAGGGACAATGTCGAATCAAGACCAAGTACAGTTCTACCATTAATAGAAGACAACCTTCTTCCTTCCCATCCAGATCTCAATAGAGATTAAGTGGCCTCTTCCAAGTTGCACGTTGCATATATTTATGTATAAACAATGAATCAAATTAATAATTATATATATGTATAATAAAAATTATATATATATATATATATATAAACAATGATTTTTTCTTCTTCTGTGTAAGTTAGGAATACCAATATTTATTAAAACCAGTTGAATTTAAAACAATAAACAATGAATTTAAAACTTCAACATTAGTACCCGTGCAACTGCAAATTGAAAATCCGTAGTCTGTTCTTCAACGACGGCTTGAGTGAATGCACACGGAGTCAGGAGTGGAGACTTGACTCTTAAGAGAATGAGCCCGAGCCCGAGTCGCGACTCTCATGAGTGTAAAGTGAGAACGGGTAACACCGTAGCAGCGTAAAGACGAGGACCTAGCAGTGAGGAACGAGCTAAGGAGTGACGAGTCGTTAAGACAAGGACTTAGCAGTGAGGAGCAAGCTAAGGAGTGAGAAGCAGAGATGAACAGTGAAAACATGCCACGCACGGGATATTGGGCTAGGCCACTCGGGTAACAATTTTTTAGTGAACGAATTGCCAATGAAATCGACTGTCGAACCCTAGCCGAATTAAATTCAAAATTCATTTTTAAACTCGCTTAAGATTCGAATTCACTTCAGATCTGAATCCACTTGAGATTTGTTTTAAGATTCGCCTTTGAGGTTCGACGAATCTCAACGAATTTGATTTTTTCTTAGAGATTCGTCGAATTCGAACCTCAAGGTTCAAACTCGACGAATCTTGCAATGTAGGAGTCAGCCATAGGTCAGCACAAACACTGCTCTAGTAGTAGATACCACTTGAAGTGAATTAAATAGTTTACTCACCAAAGAAACCATAATAAAAGAAATGGACAAGCTATAAATGTAAACCAAAAGGATAAATACATATATCGATATGAGATGTGTTAGATTTTCAGCTTACTCCAAAAGTATTTATACCATGATTGGGGGTCCTTAATGAGGTTTGGGGTACATGATGTATGTTCTTCCCCATACATGGTCCTTCATGAGTCTTGGAGCATGAGAGATTGTAGCATGAGAGATGGTCCATGATGGATATGCACACTTGAGATAGCTTGCTCAATAGATGCTTGACCTCAGTTGAATGTTGGCTCAATGTTCTTCCTGTAGGCATTGAAGGTCTCTTGCATGGATGGTGGATGCACTTCATGATGGCCACATGGAGGATTAACTTCATGGGAGAACGCCCCACAAGGGATGTGGAGCATTGTGCATCATAGAGGAAGGCTTCAAGCCTTAGATGGCATGTGGAAACCTAGATTCCTATTCGAAGGATTGTAGATGGCTCGGGGATGCCCGAGGCTTCCATAGTGTTCTTGCAGGGGTTAGCTGACCCAGTGGGGTACTTTTCTTTGGAGGATAAATGGAGTATGCGAAGGCTCAGGATGTAGTGGTGTGGACTTGTCTTGTGTAGCTACATCAACTTGGAGTCCTTATTGTGCATGGCATCATCATTGGAGCTTGACACTTGTACTCTAATGTGGGCGTCTCACTCGTGTACCCTACAAGGGCTCATGTAGGTTGCTTGTAAGGGATTGTGCTCACAAAGTATTATTGGCCTCTCTTACCTCATATAAATAGAGGAAGGAAAGAGTCTTTCAATCATATGATTTATGTAGTGATGTGAACTAGAAGAGTGCACTTGTCCTCTCTCTCTAGGTCTTCACTTGTACTTTTTTGTGTCTTCCTCTTGGACATTAGGGTCTCTTGATCTCTTTGGATATTCATGGATCATCTTGGAGTTCTAGGATTTTAAGGTTTTAACTTTTATCCTTGGAGATTGGAGACTAGGGTTTTGGGAGAAAACCATAGGGTGGACTTATGAAGAAGAAGAGGTGGAGGATGTCTTGACTTAAAGATGGTGTTGCAGGGATTCTTGCACTTGTTCTTCTTGGTGGAGCTAGGGTTTGATGATTTAACCTAACTAGGGCATTTTGCATGGTTGGATTTTGTAGCCTTGAGAATAGGCTATGGTATGTATTTCATCATTGAGTTTATATATGAAATTTCCAGCCATACATATCTTGTGTCAATTTCAGATTTGATTTTCAGCTACATGTGTTCTTCATATTTTGCTATTTACATCTATTTATGATCTTGTTGGTTGGACATAAGTAAAAGGGAAAATTGTTTTCGACACCTAAAGAAGATGAAGAGGTAGATTTTATTGTTGTAATGTACATTTTCAGATCTGAATATTGATTGATAAGTTGCCCTAGAAATGTCAAAATCTTATCTCATTGGTTGATGTCTTTTCTCCTTAATTGCCAGGAAGTTTAGGGTTGTTTGAAAGTGAATTATTGTACTTCTTCCATTGTTGTTTTGTACTTTTATTTACAACAATCCTAGGGCAGAAAATTCTAGGGTTATGATAGGAGGAACGTTCTAAAAAGAAGGTGAAATTTTTGAATTGCATTGAAGTGTCATTCTAGTGAAATTTCCAACATGGCACTAAAGCGATTGAGTTGAGGTCATTCTCAAGTAAGAGGGAGTTATATCAGCTAGTGATTACTTGGGACATGTACTTGACCTAGTTAAGATCATTGGGTATGAAATCCTAGGTTGCTTGAGATAAGCACCTTGACCCTTGGATGGGTTGCTTCTTCTTCATATTGCAGATTTTCTAGGATGGATATGTCTTGATCTCTTGTTTATCTTCCGACACCATGTCTATTGTTGATTGGTATGTGGATAGTTGAGCTTCTAGACATATGACATATGACAAGTCACTATGCAGTACGATTTAGGAGCAAGAGGGAGGCATGACTGTGGAGCTTGGTGATGATGCGATGTACCCTGTGAGAGGAGTTGGCTCCATTTTCTTCTAGATGCCTTCAAGTGATGTTCTTGAGCTCAGTGATATTTTATTTGTTCTGGGTTTGAGGAAAAACCGCCTTTCGGTTTCTTGTATGACAGATATACATTGGAGAGTTGCCTTTGAGGGATAGCAATGCACCATCAGTGAATGAAGTCTAACAAGTCCAAGGAATAGAGGGGCGATAAAGGGTGCACTTTTTAGGTTACTTGTTGATCTAGTGGCACTCACACACTCCAATGAGATATTGGTAGGACCTTTTATTTCTCAAGAGGCACATGCCGAGCCAGGTTCCAATCCTTGTGCTCTATTTTTGAGATCTTTCGATGTGCAAGTTTCTTCTCCTATGATCAAGGATAATTCGGAGATTGTTGATCCAATGGCTCGGGAGCATGTAGGAGCAGGTTGTGCTACTTGTTACCAACTGAGTTGCACTTCAGTTGTACTTCAGCGAGCCGCCAGTGTTGCACAATTATTTGTGCTTATCAGAGTTCAAAAGTTCCAGCCTTGGCCTTTTTTGGGCCATCTTTTTAATTTTGGTAATACATGACCATGCCCCACGGGGTTTGTAATAATGTGTGCTAGCATGGTGGTCTTTGAGTGACTCGGTTCCCTAGGACTTGAAAACCAAAGAAAGTATTCCAAGGAGATTTTTCCCTTGTTGATTATGCTTTGCCTTTAGCCAAGTATAATCGATGAGTTTTTCTCCTACACCTCCAAAGCTGAAATGCCCAAAGTGGTGGTTAGGCCTTAGGGGGTTATTAGAGTCCATTTTGTAACATTTATAAACATGCTAGTCCTATGTTGTGTGGAAGCGCCCCCCACCCCCTCACTCCCGCTCCCGAAGCTCGCTCCCAAAACGCTCCCAGTTTTGGGAGCACACTCCCAAAGCGCTCCTAGGGTGCTCCCTACCTCTCCAATACTAAAAGCTCCTATACTAGGTTGATAATTTGATGACAATGTTATGGTACCTCCCTTCATTGCCAAGCTCATATAAAAGTAGTTATGGTTGATCATTTGATGATAATGTTATAAGTTATAACTACTAGATGATTGATGTTATATGGTTTAATCCATGTTTTCTATAGCTAATTCAACATCCTACATGTTTTTTAGATATAAATACATCAAAATATATCAAAATATATACAATATAAAAAACGCTCCTAGAAAGCTCCCAAAACGAGAGCTTTTGAAATTTTCGTTTTTCACTCCGCTCCCGCTTCTCGCTCCCAACAACATACTGCTAGACGCTAAAAAAATGCCGTTTGGTCATGTACTAGGTCCCCTAGGAGTTTGAGACAGTTCCGAGAAAAATAAAATTTTCTGCATTTTTAAGCCATTTTTAATGGTTTAAATGGAAAATTTCAAATGGTGATAAAAGTGTGATGCGGAGTCGGAATTTGGCGCAGGGATGCTCGTTTTCACGCTCTGAGCATCCTAATTATCCTGGTACACGATCTTCCTATGTTTCAGGCAACCAAATCATTCCGTGGAGCAGTTTTGCTTATGAAGGCTACAAAGTGGCATTTTAATACTAAAAATGCAACAAAATGCACCAAGTACAAAAAAAATATATATTAAAAAAATGAATTAACATGTGACAAAATGACATGGCATCAAATCACATGTGATGGGCGACTAAGTCATAAGGTTAAAGCTTTATGTTATGACATCATGTGATGGGTGAATGCCTTATATCCAAAGTTTGTAATGATGAGAAATTCGCCCTCCATCCTCACGTGGGCGTCATCCACTCGGCAGCTTACGATTTCAGGTGATATTTTCAAGGTTGAGTGCGCCTACCTCATGGAGAGGTGGCGCACAGCTCTTGGCTTGCCTCCCAATCGTGTGCCAACCACCAAACTCAAGGCTTGGCTCCTCACGTTGACTCCTCGACCAAGCCAATGCGCCCATCCCTCGCATTGGCGGATTCTCCACACGGCAACCATCTCTTGGTTGTGATGTTAACGAGGAGGGATGCACCTACCTCTCTTGAGGTGGCGCAATCCCTTTGGTTTGGCTTCCAATCAAAGCCATATCATTGCATCCAACTTCATGTTGACTCCTTCAATCACTCATTCACCCTTCTCATGGGATGGGCTCCTCTTTGCATGTAATGTGTTATTTAAGCAGGAGCTTGCCTCCTCTTTCACTAGTTGGTGCATAGAGGCAAAAAGCTCTACTCTTTTGTAATTTATTGAGAACTATCTGAGAATAAAGAGACTTTGGAGGTCGAAATTTTGTGTTGCCCTTTGATGTGTGGATGCATGATTAATGTTCTGAACGAAGGAGAACTATAGTAAGTTGCTTATTCACTTCCTGCCCGGATCTTGGTTTACTGTAAGGACAACTACTTGTTTTGGTAATCTTAATTAGTTAAGTTTGTTTACTTTCTTAATTTTGTTGTTCATATGCTAAGAGATCAAACTTTAAAATATTTCATTGGTTTATGAGTATTTTGGTATTGTTTTCTTATATATATGCCTTCCAAATCTAATGATGTGTGTATGAGTTGATGTAAGTTGCGGGTATCTTTTTGGTTGAAGGAGAAGAGGACTTGATTGTCCCTCTTGTCTTTTCTAACTTCTTTTATTTCAGATCTAGTCCCTCGGCAATCCAGGAAGTCACTTCCGGGCCTCGAAGTCTCGTTTGAAAGAGTTCTTTCCTCATCCCCTTCTCTTCCTTTCTAAGCTATTTCGGTTACGGTTATGTTATTGGTTTGAAACTTTTACATCTACTTTTTCTAACTATTTGTCTTAAGAAGTTTGTAAATGTTTTAAATCATTTAAAATCTAGATCAAGCTATCAAGTTCATTTTCAGTTTTCTAGATCTAATAAGTGTAGGCCTTTAGTGCAACTTATTAATCTCTTAAATATCCTGAAATTTGTACTTTCTAGACTTCATTTTATATTTGGCAAGCAAGTGCCTTTCATTTTAGCTTAGCTTTCCAAAGCAAGCAAAAGATCCTAAGGAAAGCAGCTTTTTAGCTCACTTTCCTTAGTTATTTTTTACTCCATTTTCTTAGTTGTTAAAGTAGAATTTTTCACGTTTTTGCATATAAACCGAACATACTCTGAAGTGTGTTTCGGTAGATTTCCATCACTTTCTTGTTCGCTGGTTTTTTTCATTTAAATATCAGTCCTACAAATTAAAGTCAATTAAAAGTTAACTTAAGATCCAAAAATTTGCCCAAAAATAATATTTTTACATACTAGTTGCATTAGTGCTTCATTTTGACAATTTGTAGTATTGTCAGAACACTCTTAAAGTAAGAGTGTTCTGATTGTCATTTCTCATTTACATTTGTTTGCTGGTATGTTTTGTTTCTTTAGCAGGTTGAATCAAAAAAACCAAGAAGATTACCATTTTGAAGTTTCTTAAACCTTCTCAAGAACCAGCAGTTCAATCATTGTTTCATTTTTCCAATAATTGTAAACTGACTTGTTCCCTAAGCATAAAGGGCAAGCGGTGTTTCACTTCTAGTTTCATTTTGTAAACGCAAGAATAAAAAGAGCAAAGCAGGCAATTCCAGCACCTGACCCCAATCCTCCCAGGGGGGATTCGCACCGGTTTTACTTTTTCCATTTTTTCCAATTTTTTACTTTTCTTTGTTTTAGATTAGTTTATTTTTGTCATTAGTAATTAGAAAACATACATCAAGCACACAAAGTGTCCCAAGGGGACTTACAAATCATTCACTTTAAAGCTACAAAAACAAACTACAATTGTTCTAAAAGTTACAAACTAAAATTAACCCCCCTTGCTCTACCAAAGTACTCCACCTTTGGTGTGAAGAAAAGATACTCTTGGGGTTTAGTGTAGATTAATCATCCACTTCAAATCATAATAAAACGAACCAACATTTCAAACCCAAAGTATGCTCTTAACCGTTGCAGCTTAGTCTGAACAGTTGGGTTAATCAGAAACAGGTGTAAGGTACATAGCTTAATAGGGAAATCTAGTCTTGTCTTTCTTTGCGGATTCGGGAGGTTGCATGGGTGTATACTGTAGAGTCAGCAGGCTACTTTAAGAAGGTTTATCCTCACCTGGTTGGACACTCGGTGAAACCGCTAAAGCACTCAGTCCAAAGAACTAGATTTGATTAGGGCAAACCAACAATTTTACCCACTCCTCTAATACTCATTTAATAATCCTAAAATAAACCAACAAGACTCTTGCAATACTTTCACAACCCTACACAGCAACAATTGCACGCATTTACATTTCGGCACTGGTCCATTTATTTCTTCAATCTTGCAAATATGTCGTGAATGTATTTCTTACTTCAATATCATGTGTAGTGTTGATAAAATATTTGCAATAATGTATTGTTGATTTAATTTTTATCTCATCATTAATTAACTCCTAGATTAGACTTTTATTTCTGTTATAGATTAAAAGCCTTAGTTTTATTTTCATAGGGACCACCCCCCTTGGCTTCGCTAGGAGTAAGCCTAGACGGAGGAGTCGAGTAATCAGGTGACAGCACTTGACTCTCACTTGCCCTTAAGGACACACCGAGCGGCTTGAAGTTTTCATGCCGCATCCCCCCCAGGTGTGTATTAGGCGGCAACACTACTCATTTAGCTTTGTTTTCTTCCATACATGTGACTTCTAGTTTTATAGAGGAGAGGTGTAATGATGTGAGTGACTTCATCCATGAGCCTTCTAGCTATTCATTGGAGAGGTGTGATGCCTTGATGGAGGATGTTGTCGAGATTGATTCCAAAGTTGTAGCTGATTGGAATATGGAGTACAAAAGTAGGGATTCAAGATTCCCTCAGCCAGAGGGAGTGTCCCTTGATGATACTCTTACTTCAGGATTCTCTAGAGAGTTGGCCTCATTCAGTTGCTAGAGATTTGAGGTGCATGAGAGGGATTCTCATGATGATATGTTGATGACGACCTTGCACAGTTCGATGACCATACTACAAGCTTTGCCTTCTAGGATTGACTTGATCTTGTATGGAGCTAAGTTACTAGAAACGGCCCTCCCACCCTGTGGAAACGTCGTTCAACGCTTCAGAAACGGATACGGATAAGATACGGCTGTGATACAGCTTTGATACGGATCTAGGAAAAATGATACATTTCTGGACTGTACGGATACGGATCTGCTGAAAAGAGAAACGGATCAGAAATTTGTGATACGGATCTGCTCAAAAGAGAAACTGATCAGAGAAATCGTGATGCGTATCAGAGAAATAGTGATGCATTTCAAGTCATTAATTATGAAATTTGATGTATTTTAAAAAATCGATTTTAGAAATGTTATGAGTTATCGTTTAACACCTAAACCGGCCAAATGTTGACTCCCGTATTTGTCTCCGCGGGAAGCATAGCAGTGATTTAGCACTGAGTCGGCGCTTGGAAGTTGGCAACTTGGCAGTGGTGCAGTGGTCCAAGAATCCGAGTTTCAGGCAGAGGTCCGCATTTCAGGCAGAGGTCCGAGTGTTCGTCTAGCAGAGGTCCGCATTTCAGGCAGAGGTCCGAGTGTTCGTCTAGCAGAGGTCCGTATTCTCCAGCAGAGGTCCGAGTTTCAAACTTTCAGGCAGTGTCGTGTTCGTCCAGCATTGGTCCGTGTTCGTGAGCAATGGTCCCGTTGAGCAGAGGTCCGACTCTCCGAGTGGTCGGCGTTGAAGTTTGTGAACTGTGACAGTGTGAAGTCGCTGGAGCGTTCGAGTCCAACTCCAGGTTAGTAACTTAGTTCCTTTTTTTTTCTATTTTATTTTTTTTTAAATGCTTTTAACTTTTTTAGGGCCAAATGGGGCTACCCTTGTCGGGCCTCCTGTAGTAATCACAGACCTCAAAGTTCAAACAATACACAGTCTGCTGAAAGCACTGTGCTGTGTGCAAATTGACTGTTAGATTTTTTAGTATTTTAAAAATGAAAAAATATTATCTATTTATAATTTGTACTTTAAAAATGAAAAATTATAAGCAATTATTTTATTTAACAATATATACAAATTTCATTAAAATTCAAATACAAATATATCATTTTTATTAACAAACACTTAAGTTTTTTTTCCATGGAAAAAAATTTACATTCTATTTTTCATAAAGGTAGTTTAGAACTTTAGAACACATACATTATTACATGAGGCTTTGTTCAGTAATTCAAAATTAAAATTGTTTAGAAATTAAAAATTTAAAAACTGCCACATTATGTTTACAAAATTTTCAAAATTAAAAGTATGTAATAAGCATTTTGTTCATCTTCACTGTTTCACATGAAATCCAAGCCGGCTGTTCTTCTTGTGATGTCTCCCTTCTTTCTCAAGCTTATATATGTAATATTGTAATTGTTCCAACCCTCCTTTAATAGTGCGTTTGCACATTCATTTGACAGATCCTTAATGTATTGAACTCTCCGGCTAGCATTTCCATATTAGCTCCTATTCCTTGTAAATCAATATTCAACAGCTTTTTTTCTTTCATTCATAAAATCCACCCACCGTTATGAGTCTTCATAAAATCCACCCACAGTTCACTGTCTAAGACTTAACTTACTTATAAATTTATAATAAGAGATTAAAAATTAAAATACAAACGAGAAGCCAAATGGAAATGCCAAACAGTGATAACTGATAAGAACTACAGCTTCATCTTTTAAGTTTTGCACATATCCGACAGAGAAGAATTCAAGAATATAGGATTAACAATTTAACACTAACAGTCTATAACTTACAAGTTACAAGGGGAGATTGAAAATTTGAAATACTAATGAGAAGCCAAATGCCAGACAGTATTAAGATTCAAGAACTGCAGCTTCATCTTTTGCAAATTTGCACATTTGTCTGGAAGTTGGAACATGTTAAACTTAATATGTGGTCACACTGTCATCATGATTTTCATTTACTATGCATGAATGCAGTAGAGAAAAAGGTACTGATTTAATTGAAATGAAAGTGAAACAGTCAAACAGAGCTTTTGAATTTTTGCCATTGTTGCATGGTTTAGTTAGTTTCAATTTAGTTAGTATTTAGTTTTACCTTAGCCATACTATTGAAGTACTTGCAGACGGGATTTCTTTACAAAATTCTAACAGTACTTTCAAAACTTTGGTCCTACAGGGTATAACAGCATAGCTACAGCCCAAGTCATCTGCATCATGGAACATGAATTGTCATCCGCAAATGTTAGGGAGCAAGAAATTGAATCTGCCCCTACAGAAAAAATTGATCCAAAGTCTCCTCTTTGGAAATATGTAACTGTTGTGGGGAAGATCCAAGGAGGGGGTCATTAATATGGATTTGCAGTGAATGCCAAAAGGAATTCAAGGCATCCTACACCCGGGTGAAAGCACATTTGCTTGGGATAAAGAACACTGGTATTCGGGTATGCACCGGTCCACCTAGATCAGATAGAAAAGATGGAAAGGGTTTGAGCAAAGAAAAAATAGCAAAGTATAAGAAAGAACAGGATGAGGCAGATGCTAAGGCAAATGAATCAAATGCTGCCTTTCAGTTCAAACAACCAACAAGAATGGGGGCACATTCATCAAGGACTCCATTTCCCACTCATGAATTTGGTAGTCCTTCAAGTTCAGACTCAAAGCAGTCTAATTTGGGACTGCTTGAAAAGAGTTTTAATAATGATGTTCGAGGCATGGCGGATGAATCTATAGGCTGATGCATTTATGCAAATGACCTTTCTTTTAACCTTGTGTGATCTCCTTACTGGGCAGAAATGATTAGAGATGTTAATAAAGCCCCAACAGGATATGTTGGCCCTGGTTATGAGAAGATCCACACTACATTGTTGACAGGTGAGAAGTTACGTTTGGAGGGTGCATTGAACCCCATTCGTAATTCATGCCGCATATCAGGGGTGTCCATCATTTCTGATGGATGGAAAGATCAAAGGAATAGGCCTTTGATCAATGTAATTGCTCAAAGCCCTAAAGGGGCAATGTTTTTGAAGGCAATGGATTGTGAGGGGCAGCAAAAAGATGCTCAATTCATTGTTGACATCTTGATTGAAGCAATTAAATCTGTGGGGGCAGAAAACGTTGTCCAAGTCATAACAGACAATGCAACAATGTGTAGAGCAGCGGGCCTAATTGTTGAAGGCAAATACCAACACATCTTTTGGACCCCTTGTGTTGTTCATTCATTGAACCTGATGTTGAGTAAGATGGGAACTCAAATTGAGTGGATGCGAATTATTTTCGAAGAGGCAAAGGAAATACAAGCCTTCATCACAAACCACCACATGTCCCAAGGAATTTACAGGGAATTTGCCAAGTTGGAGCTTCTTAAGGGACCAAAAATTTAAAGATTAAAGTTTAAAGTTTTAAACTTGTAAAGTTTGTTTCATAAATGTTAGGAGCTTAGGTCATTAGGGCTCTAAATTTTAATTTATTGAAATCTTGTCACTTGCAGGTTGCAGACACTCGTTTTGCCTCTCACATCATAGTGTTGACGAGGCTTATGCAGGTGATAGAAGCCTTGCAGTCAATGGTATGCAGTTCTCTTTGGAGTCAATGGAGACAATCCCAAACTGAAAGAGCACAAGCAGTGAAGAGGTTGGTTGTTGATGATGAATGGTGGGACAAGGTGGAGTATCTCTTGGCATTTACTAAGCCAATTGTGGATTTGCTACGCATGTTTGACACAGATAGGCCCAATTTGGGAGAGGTTTATGAGGGCATTGACTCCATGATAGAGAAGATACGAGTGCTCATCAATGCCAAGGAGCATGACCCAGATGAAGTCTTTTACAGAGAAGTAAAAGACATATTGACCAAAAGGTGGAACAAGATGACCACTCCATTGCACCTTTTGGCCTATGCAGTGAATCCTAAATATTATTCTGCAGAGTTACTAAATGATCCCGAAAAAACTGCACCAAACAAAGATCCAGAAGTCTCCCAAGGGTTTAAGAAAGCTTTTTGAAAGCTATTTGTAGACCCTGATATTGCCTATCAGATTCGTGAAGAGTTTTCACATTTTGTGGGATCTAAGGGTTTGGGTGCAGGTAATGATTCTTTATCATCTTAAGAATCAAGTTCATTGTTATTTCATATTGGTTTCTTATTCATTTCATATTTTTTTAAGATCTAAGGGTTTGAAGTTTTAAATTTGGATGCAGATATTGAGACTATGCGGGACAAGACTAGACTAAGTCCAATTAATTGGTGTAACTTCCATGGTGGGGAAATTCCAAATATCCAAAAATTGGCCATCAAGATCTTGTCACAAGTTGCTAGTTCCTCATCAGCAGAGAGGAACTGGAGCACATATGGCTTCATCCATTCGTGAAGCGAAATAGATTGGGCTCCAAGAAGGCTGAGGAACTTGTTTATGTCCATTCTAACCTTCGCCTTTTGTCACATAAGAAGGATGAATACAAATCGGGGCCCAGCAAACTATGGGATCTAGAACCAGAGTTACCTGACTTGGATATGACATTGAATGCCATGGCTCATATGAATCCATTTGATGAGGGGGCACCATCAAGTGGACATGGTAGCAATGCTCCCGCTTCTACTTCTAGAGGTGGTGAAAGTGCTAGTGTTGATGTTGATCTTCGTCATATGGACGAGGACATTTTTGATGATATGTAAATGTAATTTATAATTATGTTTTGAACTTTTGAACAATGAACAATGAATATCATAATATGATAGTAGGTGGTTGCCACTTAATTCGTTTTGTAATTTCTATATTTGACTTATGTTGATGATGATGATTATGTAATATGTTAATATGATGATTATGTAATATGTTTCATAAATGTTAACATTTTAAATTTTAATTTTTAAATTTAATTTTTAGTTAGATTTTAAATATATATATATATACGTCGTTTCCCTGCCATATCGTATCCAGATTTTTTGAAAATGTGCCGTATCCGTGTCCCCCCCCATATCCGTATCCGTTTCAATGCAACTTAGGTATGGAGATGTGATTTCCCTTGCGGGATGTCCTAGAGAGTTCGTGATGTGGTGATCTTTGATGGTGACCCATGTACCTGAGGATGACGCATGTTGACAGTTGGTTGTTGCTCCAAGGAGATATTCCTATATATTCACAGGTGGTCATTGTTCATTGGAGGATCGAGATGTTGTGATACCATAGTTGATATTCTTGTTGCAGATGACAATGGTTGATTCCACAACCACAGCCAGTGACGATTTGTAGATAGCAGATTTTGCAAAGGAGTCAATAGGAGTTGGAGTAAACACATTCCTCGTAAAGAGGTAGTGTTAGATTTTTGAGTTACTCGAAAAGTATTTGGACCATGTTTGGGGGTGCTTCATAGGATTTGGTGTACATGGTGTATGTTCAGCCCCTGGATGGTCCAAGATGGAATATAGCATGAGAGATGGTTCGTGATGGATATGCACACTTGAGATAGCTTACTTAGTTAATCGTTGGCTTAGTGTTCTTCCATTGGGTGCTGGAGATCTCTTGCCTTGATGGTGGACACACTTCATGATGGCCATAGCGAGGATTTACTTAGTGGGAAAACACCCTATAGAGGATGTGGAGTATTGTGCATCATGGAGGAGGGCTTCAAGCCCTAGATAGCATGTGTCAGCTTCAAGCCCTAGATAGCATGTGTCAGCTTCAAGCCCTAGATGGAATTCTGCATGGTTGGATTTTGTAGCCTTGAGAGGAGGCTATGGTATGTACTCCATCATTGAGTTTATATATGAAGTTTCCAGCCATACGTATATTGTATCAATTTCAAATTTGAATTTCAGCTACATGTGTTTTTCATATTTTGCTATTTACATCTATTTATGATCTTGTTGATTGGACATAAGTAAAAGGGAAAATTGTTAAGTGATTTGACATCTAAGAAGAAGATAAAAAGGGGCTGATTTTATGGCTGTAATACTGCTGTTATTTCTGTTGTAAAAGTATATTTTCATATCTGAATATTGACTGATAAGTTGCCCTACAAGGGCTTAAAACTTATCTCATTGGTTAGTGTTTTTTCTCCTTAATTGCTGAGAAGTTTAGGGCTGTTTGAAAGTAAATTGTTGTACTTTTTCCACTGTTGTTTTGTACTATGATTTACAACAGTCTAGGGAAGAAAAATTATGGGGCTAAGATCCAAGGAGCCTTCCAGAAAGAAGGTGAAATTTTTGAATTGCATTGAAGTCTCATTCCGGTGAAATTTCCAACAATGAGTTAATTGATACATTGGTATGGCTCCTCATTTATCACTCGAGGCAAAGGAGGTTTCCCTTCATAAGGTGCCAACTCTTAAAATAACATTTATAAATATAAAATGGATGGCTTGGCTTATTACTATATTCAATATTGCACTTTATTAGAAAGTGGCTTAACAAATAGTTGATGACATAATTTAGATATTAAATGGATGATTGTTCTAGGCTTTTGATGAACCATGGGGTTCATTACACAACTTGCTAGCCAAGATGTCATAAGTAGTCGTATGCTAGGTCTTCTCTCCAACAATTGAACCTAGATATGGGAAGCCTCCACCCTTCTCTATCGATGCCTTGAGATCACTATGAGAGATACTAACAGAGGTATTAAAGCAAAGATCTACAAAGCCTACTTGAAAGCCATATGGGTTGAGCAAAAAGAGCTCCTAATGCCAAAGCTTCATCACTACTTCCGCATCTATATGCACTTCAGCAACAATCTCATCTATACTCTAGTATATATCATATGCTAGTTACCTTGTAGTCCAAGTGTCCCTTTAGCCTAGATTTGGGTGTGTTCCCATCAGCTACACATGGAGAGAAATCATCATCTTCAAAGGCAACCTCAAACCTTAGACTTAGCATGCAAGATCCTCAGTTAGAAGACCATTTCATCTCCAGATTCCCTATCTATTAAGAAATCTGCAATAATTATCACTAGTTGTTAAGAAACTCTTATGGTTACTTTGAGGATTTTCACACATTATAAAGAACTAGAGATGTATTGCCCTACTCCTTCATGAGATGCTTCCCCTTTGAGAGAAAACTCTTACAGAGAAATCTTGTTATATTGCTAATTCCAATCTCATCACCTCTTAGTTCCAGCACACCTCTTATTTCCAGCCTCTAGATGGATCTGGTCACAAGATGCACCATGAGGAATCAATCAAGCAATGCAGTCTCAGGGCACAGAAACAGTGGACGTCAAGAATCTCATCACCCACTTCTTCTAGGCATTGGATGTTAGAAGTGCTGATGGTTGATAGCTTTGTTGGTTTAGACTACTTTAGACTTAGAGCATCTTCTTTGATGCCCTTCAAACCATCGCCCATTTTATTCTTTTGGGAATCTTAAAGTTTGATTGTCTCTCTTTTGGCACTCATTAAGTACTAGCATTTATCCCTAAGATGCATTAGCACTCTCACTGTTCACTTACCTTTTTAATTTTATAACCCCATTGGCAAATGTTGCCCACTAATGGATATTAATATTTAACTTAAAATTAAATTAAATCTAAACTTTAAAAGTTTTAAATTTTTCAATATTACGGGGGTCTACATCAACCCATTGTTTACAGGAGTCAACATTTATCCCCATAATGGTAATGATCTGTTAAGGCAATCAACATCAATTCTGGTAACAGACTGTTGGGGGGCAATCCTGCCCCCAAAGATGGGGACGTTACATCTATTACTCTTTCTTTGGGTATGGCTCGAGATCCATATCGGTAGTATCCATACCATATCCAAAAGGGATACATATCTGGGCTGTCAGGGCGGAACACGGGATACAACATATGTGCCCCCTGTGCAGATGTGTCTAGAAGCTTAGACAAATATCAAACAAGAATGCCTCAAATAAATTTGATACATCTTCCAAGACAAATTTCCATTTACCACTATGAAAGAATAGCCCTAGTGCTTGTTAAAGTACAAAGCAGTAAACAACATAGTTCCTATTTAAAGAAAGATTAGCATGCGTATTTACCGAATTAGACCTTTCTTTCATGAAACCTGTTATAGTTTGGTTAAAAATAGAAGTTTGAAATTCGAGAACCCCACGACAGACTAAATTTAGTCTTCAAGAAAGTCAAATAAGCACTAAAAGCTACTGCCTATTCCATTATTTTATTAGAAAAAACAAACCTGTCTGATCTCTTCTAGAGTTATTGATCCACTCTTGTCTATATCAATAGCATCAAACTGATCTCGAAGACCTGCAAGCTCTTCTTGGGCTAGTGTAGATGCTAGTGCCTACAAAACCACATCCGAAAAAAAAAATCAATTCTGGATTCTTTTATATTTGAGAAAACACCAATAGCTATCAGTTATTAAATACAACAGAGACTTGTGAAAATTTGCAAATATAAATTGAAATGGTGTGAATTTATGTAAGTGATAGTTAATCTGAAAGCATCAAAACTAATGGTATCAATCGCATACCCGGAGTGCAAACTGCTTTAGGCGGCTATATTTAACAAAATCACGCATTTGGCACAGCACAGATATATCCAGTGGGATTTCCGAAGCATCTCCTCCTTCTCTCACCCATGGATGTGCTGCAAAAATTGGCAACTCAGAAATAGAAGCATGATTGCAGTAATTTGAAATGCAAATCAATAACACAGTCCTCAGTATAAGAAAAATAGAGCACCCAGAGCATAGAAAAAAACACTTTAACAGCAACTTTGACAAATGCATCAAGAATCCCTCTATCATATCATCGACGTCTATAGATCTAAACAGAAATTACACACAAAATATTTACTAATGAAATATAATTGTCTGATATGAGATGCAATAACACAAACACCTCACATAAAACTTACTGCTTGTTTTCCCTCCAAAGCTTTCTATTCCATCAACTGAGATGAGAATTCATTACATAAAGCAAAAACGGCTGATAGGTGCAGTTCATGACAACAATTCAATGAATAAAAACAGGGAAGAATAGTTGGCAGACAAACGTAATAGCCAATGAATGATTGGCTGTTAGGACCAAAGGGATTTTTGGGTGAAGTAATTGAAGAGAATGGACTTACTTAGCAGCAGATGATCACTATACTTGAGCATAGACTTGAACAGATCGTAACCAGTGGGTCATAATAATATGAAAAACACAACTACAGGAAAAGTATAAACATGATAAAAACTAACTGCAAAATGTCTCAACTTCTGAAGACTTACCACCTAGAAGCATCTACTAACAGAACCCTTTCAATACCCAAACCACACCAAGTACAAATTAGGACATGATTTATTGTTTACAGGAATATGCACCCTACAAAGGTTGGATCAAAATCTTGCTTATATATTAACATACCTGATGTCACTTGAGCAGGAACGTAACATCAAACATAGCTAACTCTACACTTCCACACAAAATCTAAGGTCAATGTACAAAACAAAACTCTAACCTATCTCTATACATAACACCTAATCTCATGGGTGAATCCTTATTAACTGTAAATGATACAAAATGCATACTTAAGCCGGTATTAGAAAATGGGACCATAAAACCTTTTAATGCAGTACTGTGCAAACTGGTAAGCGCAAATATATTTGTGTGATTTATGTAATAAGATAAAATAATTTTTTTGATGTCTGACAAGGGACCACAAATAGGTCAATGAGACTGCTATCTACATCAGTGAGATTACAAAGTGGGAAGACTAAAGCCACTCCTGGAAAATCAGGATATAAGCAAATCTATCCTATATAAAGAAGAATCCAAAACCTAAGTCATGACAGCATGGAGAAGAGAGGCAAAGCAATGATGCAGATACATGCAAGTATGCAGGAGAACCAAAGGACGAGAAGCTCAGCCCTCCTAGGAGGGTGCCTCGCCTAGGACGCAATCAACATATCCCCTCTCTCCTTACATCTGAGGCCGAAGAAAAGAAACGCTTGATAGATGACTAGTCGGATGATCTATAAGTACCAAGGGATAAGGTATGAGATATGTCTCATTGTCTGGACACACAAGTTTACAATTGTAAATTGGATGAAGCAACCTGACCACAGGTGCAGTGTGAGCTATACCAGGAGTTGAGGCGATACTGTAAGGATCTAGTTGGTCCAGCACTGATACCCTCCTAGGGTCTCAAAAATATGATATCTGATGTAGTAATACTATTTGCCTATCTCTTGATGCCTCTATCTGCTGGAAGCATCAGAAATAAATTTGTAATCAGAAAACTGGCTCTGGACAGGGCTGATAAGGGCAAACTAAGTCAGATTTGAATCCAAAACGCCCCCTTCATGAACAAGGCCAAGCATCTCTAGGCCGCAGCTAAAACTTTCCTCTAATCTTGTAATAGATGGGGCACCTGAAGATGAAGTGCTCCTCTATCTCAGTCTCATGAAGATAGTAGAGTAGGCAGATCTTGTCCCCTCGGATGATGTAGTGATCAGTTTCTACCCAAAGATGATGAGAACCAACCCGAAACTGTCGAAGGGAGAGGTCCAGAGAGCATGCATCCAATCTCTGAGCATGTTGGGGGGGCAAACAATACGGCAATCTTTTAGCTCCAAAAGGTGCTCTGCATAGTATGCCATCTTGGGACTTACCTTACCCAAAGGATCAACCCATATAACCTGAATAAACTATTTGATGATGTCCTCTCTGATGATGTTATTCAACACTTGCTTATTCAACAAGAGTTGACCAAGGCATCAAGAGAGCATTTGAACCAAGGAAAATTGTAAGGATCCATACTTGAAGAGTAAAAACCTAGGAAGATCATACTAATTCTTAATATGCCAACTATAAAAATATTGGCGATATTTTCTAAAAATATTCAAATTTCTAAAGATTTTATATTGTTTCTAGAAACGTTTGGCGATTTATAGAGTAAATAATTTTATCCTATATAATTTGGGTGAATCATTAAAAGTAAAAATCGAAATTGGCGAATCCTTTTTTTTTTAAACACATAGAAAATTAGCCAATGGGCGAAATTTAGCCCCTAAAATTTTTCTTAATATGAATGGGAGGGAGGTGTTACCCCCCATTTTGTCATGGGTGTCCACATGTGAATTTTATCACATGTTCAGCAGGGGTTACAAGTTGATAGATTGATGGATTTTTCACGCTAGTTCATGCTAGTAGCTATGGGATGATGATGTTGCACTTGTTTATGACACACAGATCACTCTCTTGTGGAGCACCCTAGTGCTTTTGGTTCTATTTAGCATCTATATCACTTGCACTGTCAATTCCCATGGAGCACTTGGCTTGATTTACACTTGGAAGTGGTTTATGGTTTATTTCATGGTTTCATGACATGGATGGCTTATCAAGGGTATCCCTTGGAGCACCCTTCTTCTTGGGCCCTTGGATGACTTATGTGGATGATATGGAGGCCTTTCTCTTGAAGCACTCTTGCTCAACTGATGTATATCATGATTGAGGATGTTTGTGGTTGGTTTTTCATAGAGCGCCTTCATCCTAACACTTCTATGATGGCATATAGCACATATTTCATTGGAGTATTCTTGGTTTTTAGCATGACGATGCTATCTCGACACTATTATCTATCATCATTGGTTGAATGCTCCAATTGATTCTCTCTTGGCACACCTGTGGAGGCATGCTTTGGGTTTGTAGGAGGGATCATCCCCTTCTTCATGGATCATTTAGCTATTGTGGACAAATTGGTCTTGGGATTGATGTTTTTGTTATGGATTGGTGATCTCCTTGTTTCATGGATCTAGCATTGCATGTGGAGTGATGAGATGGTTGATATGTGGACATCATGTAGTGGTTTAACCCTTGATAAAGTCAAAAGGGAGGTAGAACCCTACTTTGGAGGTGATTATTCATTCATCCATGCCTTATTTTGAGGAGCATTCACACATATGGAGTTTGTTACACAGTACACTCATTTATGCCTTATTTGATGTAGCGCTCACCTTTTGGAGCATCTACTACACATTTATGATGGGACGTCCACCATTTGAGGGTCTCTTGCATCCATCTTCATGCCCATTTGTTGGAGCATTCTCTTGGAGAGCCATAGATGTGGCCATTATATCATGTTTAACTTGGTTTTGGCATTAACTAATGGAATGCTTTCCCATGGAGGGAACGTTTTGAGTTCAAGAGCCTTTATTACACATCGTTTTATACTTTATGTGTTGAAAAACTAAGTTTATGTATGAATTTTTAAAAAATTTCAGCATATATCAGTCATACACATACTCATACATAAGTAAGGATCACTGAAGGTAGGACAATCATAGAGAGAACACAAGATTACCTTGGGAAACCCTCTTGGGGTAGAAAACCCAGCCAAAACATCTCTTTTGATTCCTCAACAAAGTACAGTACCAGTACAAGACTTTGGACTAACAACTTTAACTTGCTGAAACAATACCTCTGTTTCAGCACTTACAAACTAGACTAACAGCTGATAACATACTTACAGTAACAGTCCAAAATTGACGGTGATGACCTCTTGCTGTAGTAGACTTAAGGTAGACACTGTAGCAAACTTATCTCTATCCCTATAGCAGTCATTAACAGCAATAACAACCAGTTGCCTTACAATAGTACAAGTCTTCACCAAAATTGTGTGCCCAAGTGATAGGGGTCAGCCCCTTTTTATACTTGGGCTTGGTTGCCCTAAGCAGCCCCCTAAGCATGAGTTTGACACTTGGCATGAACCTTTTGACACTTGGTCCTAAAGTTAACACTTGGCATCAGCCTTTTGACACTTGGCACGAGCCTTTTTATGTACATAGTTTAATTACAACAACAAAAAATAGATTCCAAAGCTATATATTTCAACACTCCCTCTTAGCAAGGAAGATATTTTGTCCAGTACCACCTGTTACATCCACTTGTCTTTACTTGGCTATTGACTTGTTGATTCATCAAGAGAAGTTTTGTATCCATAGCTAGCAATCTGGAATCAGTAGCATCTCTGGTGGGAACACTGCTATCATTATAGGATTTATATTCCCTCAGTTCACCAAGAACTGTCTTACTAGTCAGAAGCTAGAGGAAGCTATCCAGTTCACTAAGAACTGTCAGTTCACCAAGAACTGTCAGTTCACCAAGAACTGTCAGTTCACCAAGAACTGTCTTACTCAATGCCAGTCCTTTTTCATACTGGATGAGTAGTCTTAGAGCCAATCCTTTTTCATACTGGATAATAATAGAATATCCCACATCCTACCTATAAATGATTTGCCTTGCTACTATCATCAGATTCCTATATGCAGTTCCTTACTCCCTCTTACGAGGGACCAATCCAAGCTTGTCTATGAAGTACTCAAAATTCACCCTTAACAGAGATTTGGTTAACACATTTACGACCTCTTCACTTGTAGCCACATAAAGAGGCTTCACTGCTCCTTTTTCTACCACATCACGGATAAAATGATACTTGATTCCAAACTTGTCTATGAAGTACACAAACTTCACCCTTGACAGAGATTCGGTTAACACATCTACGACCTCTTCACTTGTAGCCACATAAAGAGGCTTCACTGCTCCTTTTTCTACCACATCACGGATAAAATGTTACTTGATTCCAATATTCTTTGATTTGTCATGAAACACCGGGTTGACTGACAACTTTATGCAACTTTGATTGTCACAGTAGATACTAGTAGTATCTAACTCAAGATCAAATAATCCTGAAAGCAATTTTCGTATCCATACAGCTTCAATACATGCTAAACATGCTGCCATATATTCTGCCTCGGTCGTACTGAGCGCAACACCGGTTTGCTTACTGCTAAACCATGAGATCATTCTTGATCCAGGACTAAAACAACAGCCTGATGTACTATTACGATCTGCGACATTACCAGCCCAATATGAATTGGAGTATCCTTGCAGTTTAAACTCACAATCTACATCATACTTGATACCATATTCAATGGTACCTTTCAAGTATCTCATCACATGTTTTGCTGCGATCAAATGAACATGTATGGGTTCAACCATATATTGACTTAAAGTATTCACAACAAAACATATGTTTGTCCTTGTATTTGTCAAATACATCAACGATCAAATTATTTGTCTATATAAGGTGGCATCCACTATCTCTGAGGAAGTATCACATAATAACTTCGGATTTTTCGTCATAGGTGTAGTCATGGATTTACAATCCATCATTCCAAAGTTTTTTAGAATTTCCACAGCATATTTTCCTTGACTGAGACAAATCCCACCTGGATTTTTCCACACTTCCAGACCTAGCAAATAGTGCATCTAACCCAATTCTTTCATTTTGAATTCTGAAGCAAGCTTCTTCTTGCAATCAGTGATGAGCTTTTCATTTCCTATTAGAAACAGGTCATCCACATATAATAGTAAAATGACCTCGTCATCATCCTCAATCTTATAGTAAAGATTGGAGTCTGCTTTAATTTTAATAAAGCCCAAGCTCATCTATTTTAATTCTTCCATACCATGTCCTGGGTGCTTGCTTCAAGCCATACAAGGATTTCTTTAATTTGCAGACATGTGTATGTCTGCCATGTGTCTCAAATCCTTGTGGTTGTTCCACATACACTTCCTCTTTTATCACACCATTTAGAAAAGCAGTTTTTACATCCATCTGATGTAGTTTCCATCCCATCTTTGCAGCTATAGCCAACGTAGCTCTAATGGAAGGTTATCTTGCTACGGGAGCAAAGGTTTCTTCATAATCTACTCCCTCTTTCTGGGAGAACCCACGAGCCACAAACCTTGCTTTGTATTTCTCAATACAGCCATCGGCAGTGTTATGATGGTACCAGCACCAGCGCACCTGCAGAGGTGCCCCAGGGAGAGGGTGTCTTTTTTTCTGACCAGGAGGGGTGTTTAGCCAGCTTATTCGGAGGTAGGGGTTATGGACAGACCCTTTGGTTTCTCCTTTAAGGTTTCTTCATAATCTACTCCCTCTTTCTAGGAGAACCCACAAACCACAAACCTTGCTTTGTATTTCTCAATACGGTCATCTACAGTGTTACGATGGTACCAGCACCAGCGCACCTGCAGAGGTGCCCCAGGGAGAGGGTGTCTTTTTTTCTAACCAAGAGGGGTGTTTAGCCAGTTTATTCTGAGGTAGGGGTTATGGCCAGACCCTCTGGTTTTTCCTTTGGAAGTATTCTGGCTTAGTGGCATCGATGACTGCCTCATGAAAGGGTTTGAAACCCTGAGGTTGGTGTACAGGGTTTCCAGGGATGGATCACTGGGTCACATGACCTCGACCTAGTTTTATCACTCTAGCGACAAATTCTTCAGCACTGAGGCACATACTTTTCCTTCAGAGCACCTCCAGCACCCTCTTGGCCCTCCAACTCACCAGCGCCCTCTCTGGGTCCCTCTGTAGAAGATGACGACATCCTTTGAAAGCAGACTGTATGCTTGATAAGGGGGGGTGGCGTTGAGGGTTTTCATCACTGTAGGGGTTAGTTGGGGCATGACGACCCCCCCCTACGTAGCCTGACCTTCAGTTTAGTCCCATATGGCCTTATTCAACCATTTTGCTCATGTTTGGGTCAAATATGGGGAAAACACCCCAATTTCCCACTCTTATCATTATTTTATATTATTTTAGTTTTAATTTTAAGTTGACATTTCTAATTTCAAATTGACATTTTAAAAAGGCATGTCGACCTGGATTTTAATTATTTTTGTAAATGTGAGTGTGAAAAGTATAAATAACTTTTCCTCACTTCATTTTTAGACATCAACTTTTGGGATAAAATCATTATGTCTACTATTTTCCCTAACTAGGGCTCTTTGAAGGGATGCGCACTCTATGAGGAAGGTTATTTTGCAATTTTGAAGCATTTCTTGGAAGTTTTTCTATTGATCATGCTAAATGCTAAGGCGAGGCTAGAGTTGTTTGCTAAATACATGCACATAGAGGTATCCATACTTTTTGTTTTGTTGTCTCTCTGTCAAATTGTATGAAAGTGATACTTGTTAGGGTTGAATGGAAGCCATGGTTGCTTCATTTTGTCTTGATTAGTGTTTCATTTTTGTCTTTGGTCACCATTGCATTCAAGCTTGAGCTTTAGGTCTTCAAGTTTTGCACAAACTAGGTCTCTTCAACGAATCCTAAAGATTGTTGAGGTCAGCCCTAGTTGCCAAACTTGCCAAGTACCATCTCATGGAGGGTAGCTCCTCTCGAGGGTTGGTAGATAACTTTCTCTTGAAACCCTAAGTTGCTCCATCTACTTTCCTAAACTAATTTCTGAGTATGTATGTTTGTAAATATTATTGTTTAACTTAGTTTTTTATGTTTTTATGGTTTATTCGTGAGTTATTCGCATTTTTTAGTCTTATTAAAAAGCCCTAAATCTGAGTTTTTTGCATTAACCCTAGCCTACCAACCTGAAGACCCCTGCGACCTACCCCTCTAGACCTCCCTCTCCTTCGCTCTACCTACCATAGCATTCGGCCTCCCTCCTTACATCAACCTTCACCCTCGGCCTCCCTTTTACTGCCTTCGCTGGCCACTTTCCTATCTTTTCCCTTTTTCCTTACCTTCCTAGCTGCCCTTTCCTGACCTTCTACTCCTCCTTCCGAGCCCTATCCTTTAGAGAACACAGGTCTGCAATTAAAATTGCAGACCCTGTGTCTCTCCTCTTTATCTCCTTACCTACACACACATACCACAAAACAGAGATTAGAAGTCAATGTAAACTAGTTTGTAATCAGTATAATAATTCTAATAATCATAATGGCTAATATGCTGATTTAAATTTATATCTTGGAGGCACAGTAATCAAAGGCTAATTTTATGTTCTATAAATATTTAAAAGCTTGAAAGTGACTCTGTTTACATACAAAGATCTGAAAGTTACCTTGAGGTTATTGGTATTAGATCAGGTCTGGTTTTGTTAAATATTTAATGCTGATTACTGGTAGTTTGGTCATTATTGCATTTTCACTTATTTGCATTGGTGGATATTTACTGCTGCACTTTGTTTCACACACAGATCTGAGATTAGTTGTCTTCTTTGCATGATTGGTAATAATTGGATGATATTGGAATCTACCTTGATCAGACACCTTTGCAATATATGATAGGCTGGTTCATACTTGTATTAGTACTGATGTAATCTTAGGAGCTAAAGTAAAAATTGAACTTACCTTAATTTGATGCTTGATAATAGTAGGTTCTTCTACATTTTGGTTATGACATATGCTTATGATATAAATGAATTCACTGTTGAATTAGATGATCTTTGGTGGATGATTATAATATTTCTGGACTATACTTGGTTATACATTGCCTTAATACACGTTTATGAACCTTGCTTGTGGTGTTTCTTTTGGTTGTCTATTGATTAATGCCCTATTCAATTAATCAATGAGTTGGTCTTACATTGAACGATTTGATATAATTAATGACACTATTGATCGAATGTTTCAAATATGGGTGTTGGTTATTTAATTTGTTAACTTATCTTGATAATGACTCCATATAGGCATTGGTCTAACTACAACTACAAAATTGTATAGAGAATATAGTCTTGTTGGTTGTTCTAGTGTCTTACAGGGTTCTATAAGGATACTTCTCCTTGGAGGTTTTTCGCTTCCGAAGAAGTTAAAACGGCGACCGAGGTGACATTGGGTCACTGTTCTTATTTTTGCCTACTGGGAATTAGCCCTGCTAATTTGCTTGGTAACATGCAGCATGCTTGATTTTGTATAACCATTTAGATGTTACATCATTTTTCATGATTCATTAATATTCTTCAATCATGGCATCCTGCCACACCTTCTCAACAGCTTCTTCATAGCTGGAAGGTTCTACATCAATGATGTTAGACACAAGTGTAACATAGTTGGAATAAAATCGAGGTCTTTTTCTGTTAGTTTTCATTCATTCAAAACATAATAATTCAAATGCATAAACAAGATCACTAGAAGAAAGACAAAGCACAAAACAATAACACGGAGTTTATCCTGGGAAACCCAATTGGCAGAAAACCCAGCAACTTTCGTCTAGAGATGATAATCCCAAGATCAGAGTCCAATCATAAAAGAGAAAAGCTGGAAAATGTCTTCCAAAAGTAGAAACCCCAAAACCGTCTTCTTCTCCAACTTGTGCGAACTTCTCTCTCTCCCAAGTAATGCGAACTTGAGTGAATGAGTGAGTGTGATAATGAGGTGACATAACCTCTTATTTATACAAGTGTAAAACTGACTTTTACACTAGGTGAGCCGTCTTCTCTACTTGACTGGGCCGACTTCACTTGGGGGGAAAATAATAATTTAATTTTAATCTTTTACTTTGCTTCTTTTCTCCCCAAGGTTTACATTGATTCTTTCAAGGGTTTACATGGTCATTTACATCAAGTTCATCTCCCTTAGGAGGTACAATCAAATACAATAGAAATACAATAAATATAATCTTCTGAAGTTGCACAAAATCCAACACTCCCTCTCAATGAGGAAGGTATTCTTCGGTCTTCATCGGCATCGCGATCATCAAGGTTTCATCTTTGTACATCTATATTATCTCCATCATCTCTATACATACTGAAGGTTGTCAGCACAGTCTCAGTCCTTCGAGAAGTGTCTTCATGCATCATCTACACCAGTCCTTCAGTGTATCTAGGAGAATCACTCAATCTTGGATATCTGAGATTATCAGCTATACCATCTCTGCTATACCATTTGCCACCTGTCTATCTCATTCGCCGATGGGATTTCTCCCATACCTGGCTGAGATCCTAGACGAGCAAATGAGCACGACCATCTACTGATTGTCCGACTCATCTACCTATGGGATTTCTCCCATATCTGGTTGAGTACCATGACCGTAGAGGTACCTATGCAATCACACGACCAACTGTTGACTATCCTACTCATCTACCGATGGGATTTCTCCCATACCTAGCTGAGTAACTGGACTGCAGAGGCACATGTGTGAAACCCACAACTGTTGACTGTCCTACTCATCTACCTATGGGATATCTCCCATATCTGGGTGAGTAACTAGATTGCAGAAGGCACCTGGGCAAAGCAAGGCAAGCATCTCAATGTCATCTTTCCCTCTCAAGGAGGGACACGTTCTCTTCAACTCCAAGTCTTCCACGAAAGTATTCGAACTTCACCCTGGGAAGAGCCTTGGTGAGAACATCTGCAGTTTGGTCGTTTGTCGGCACGTACTGTAAATCGACCGCACCTTTCTGCACCATATCATGAATGAAGTAATATCGAATCTCGATATGCTTCAACCTATCGTGAAATACAGGATTCACTGACATCTGCACACAACTCTGGTTATCACAGTGAATCACGGTCGGCTCTGGAATCTGGCCGAACAATCCTGCCAGGAGTTTACGAAGCCAAACTACTTCTCGAGCTGCTATGCTAGTAGCCATGTACTCGGCCTCTGCAGTATTGAGTGCTACCGAGTTCTGCTTCCTGCTGCACCAGGAAATAATTGCAGAACCCAAACTGAAGCAACATCCGGAAGTACTCTTCCAATCTGCAACAAATCCGGCCCAATCTGAGTCTGTAAACCCCTGCAATCTCAGGTCACAATCTGAAGCATACTTCAATCCATATCCCACAGTGCCACGTAAATATCTAAGCACATGTTTTGCAACAATCTAGTGAATCTGCCTCGATTCGCACATGAACTGACTGAGGGCATTCACAGCAAAACATATATCTGGTATGGTATTGGTCAGATACATCAATGACCCAATCAACTGGCGATACATGGTGGGATCAATCAAATTAGAATCTGAAGTAGAATCTCTCAACTTCTTCCAATTTGCATCCATCGGAGTAGCCATGGACTTGCAGTCCAACATCCCGAATCTCTTCAATATATCAATGGTGTATTTTCCTTGTCCTAGGACAATCTCTTTCTTCCTCTGCCATACTTCTAATCCCAAGAAGTAGTGCATCAATCCAAGATCCTTCATTTCAAACTCAGAGGCGAGATTCTTCTTACACACCATACAATAAGTTTTTCATTTCCTGTGAGAAACAAGTCATCAACATATAATGCCAAAATCAGTGTCTCATCATCTACAACCTTGTAGTTAAGGTTGGGGTCTGCATCACTCTTGGTAAATCCCAAGCTCACCAGGAATCCGTCTATCCGTCCATACCAAGCACGAGGTGCTTGCTTGAGCCCATATAGTGCCTTTTTCAATCTGCATATATGAGACTCCTTTCCGTGGACAATAAACCCATATGGATGCTCGATGTAAACTTCTTCCTCAATAACACCATTGAGAAAGGATGTCTTCACATCCATCTGATGCAACTTCCACCCCATAGCTGAAGCAATAGCAATAATGGATCTGATGGAAGTATATCGAGCCACAGGAGCAAATGTCTCATCATAATCGACTCCCTCTTTCTGAGAGAATCCTCTGCCTACACACTCCCTCTTTCTGAGAGAATCCTCTGCCTACAAATCTGGCCTTGTATTTCTCAACACTACCATCTACTCCATGCTTGATCTTTTATAACCATTTAAAAGTCACTATTGACTTCTCCTCAGGTCTCAGCACAACCTCCCATACATCATTCTTCATGATGGATTGATATTCTTCCATCATGGCATCCTTCCAAACTTGATGTTTGGATGCTTCTTCGTAAGTGGTGGGTTCTGAATCAATAATGTTTCTCATTAGTGCTACATAACTAGAGAACCTCTGAGGTCTTTTTCTTTCTCTGGAAGCACCATGTGGAGCTTCATGCCCCTCTGCATCCTGCAATGTCTGATGTGCCCATTTAGGCCTTTTCCGACCTGCAACATCTCTAGGGATATCAACTAGATCTATGGGATCGATAGGTTCATCCTTTTCTGCTAGCTCCCTCTGAACTAGAGGGGGAGATGATCTCATCTCCTTTGGTTCTAGCATTTCTTCATCATCGATCTCCATATATGATCCTCTGCCTTTCCTGACAGCCATCTCTTCTTCAAAGGTCACATCCCCACTGACTTCAATTTGTCTTGATCCTGGGATGTAGATTCTATAAGCCTTTGAAGACTCACTGTATCCCACAAATGTTCCCTTCTTGCCTAAAGGTTCTAACTTTGATATTTTCTCCTTGGGCACATGTATGTAGACTAGACAGCCAAATATTCGGAGATGGCCCACTTTGGTTTCACTCCTGTGAAAGCTTCTTCCGGAGTCATGTTCTTCAATATCTTATGTGGACATCTATTTTGTACATATACAGCGGTTTTGGATGCTTCTGCCCATAAGAACATTTGAAGACTTTGGTCATGTATCATAGCTTTGGCTGCCTCCACAAGTGTTCTATTCTTTCTTTCCGCAACCCCATTTTGTTGAGAGTTGTAGGGAACTGTGAACTCCTACTTAATTCCTACTTCCTTGCAGAAATCATTAAATTCTGTAGAGGTATATTCTCCACCATTATCGAATCTCAAAATCTTGATCCTCTTCCCAGACAGATTTTCGACTTGTGCTTTAAATTCTTTGAACTTGCTGAGTACTTCTTCAGATTCCTTAGACTTGAGAAAGTATATCCAAGTCTTTCGTGAATAATCATCAATGAATGTTATATAGTAATGATATCCACCCAATGAAGCAACTGTCATGGGTTCGCACAAGTCAGAGTGTACTAGATCCAAAATCCCTTTGGATCTACTCTCACTATCTGGAAAAGATCTCTTGGCATTCTTGCCAAGTGCACATCCTCTACATGTCCCATCATGGTCTACCTGGAGCCCTGGTAAACCTGTCACTATATTCTTCAGTGCTGGGAGAGCTCGATAGTTCAGATGAGCTAATCTTTTGTGCCATAATTCGCCCATACTTGCAGCATCGTGTACTAGCGCTTGGACTAGTGGAGTGTTCAGTCGATACAAGCTCTCCTCTCTTATACCAATAACTTTGGTTGTGTTCATGCTTGAGTTCTTGTTCCAATCAAGAACTTTCCCTTCTGAGAAAGCTACTTTATATCCCTTGTCCACCAAGGCTGAGATGGAGACAAGGTTTCTTTTCATTCCAGGTACATAGAACACATCACTCAGGCGCAATGTATCATTTGATTCCAGATGAAGGGAGGTGGCTCTAGATCCCTTCACAGTGTAATTTGCATCATTTAATTTGCATCATTTCCAAGTACAACGCGAAGATGTGAATCTTTCTCAACTAATTCTGGAAGATTCTCTTTATAACCTGCCATGTGTCTAGATGCACCACTATCTATGAGCCAAGTGTCACTAGTGGTAGGAATAGTACCTGATAACGCTGATATGAATAGAAATTATGTGTAATCTTCATTATTTTGCTTCTTATGATGATGATCTTCTTCTACATCAGCGGTGGATGCTTCATGCTTCCTTTTGCTTGAACTTCGGCAGCTACTGGCATAATGTCCATATTTTCTGCACCTATAGCATTGAACTTGAGATATGTACCTCTTCTTCTTTTGATCTTGGCGAGGACTCGATCTCCTATCTTGGTGCTTGTGTTTGTGGAACTTCTTTCCTTTTCCCTTACCTTTCTTGGCATGGGATACAAATGCTTGATTCTCCTCAGGTTGAGTGCCATGGAGTCTTTGTCGTGTTGCAATCCTTGTCTCCTCCTGAGTGCAATCTGCCCAAAGCTTATCAAACTTTGGTAGTTTGGATCTACCATTTATGCGTTGGATAAAGGACTACCAAGATGGTGGAAGACCATTCAGTGTGGTGATGACAAGCTCCTTATCATCAATAGGATCTCCACTGGTGCTGAGCTTGTCCCTGAGTTCTGTGATCCTCATAAAATATGAGGCAATGGATTTTGACTTGGCTATTTTCATATTTGAGAGTTGATTCCTCAAGGTGATGGAGACATTGATGCTAGTGTGTTCAAATAGCTTCATAGTGGTCTTGAACATTTTCCTAGCATTCTTCATTCCTGAGATTTGTGGAAACAAGTGGTCTCTTACTGAATCCACAAGAATCCTTCTTGCTCTAGCATCATTCTTCCTCCATGGGGATTTATCCTCTTCGCCTTTTGGTTCAGGGACCTTCTCATTTACATATTGTAAGAGGTCATTTTCTTCTAGGAGTAGAAGAACCCTAGACTTCCAAGAGATAAAATTGGAATCTCCTTCCAAACGATCTTCAACCTTCATTCCAATCATCTTGTCTGCAAATCTAGTCAAGAAACCCTAGTAGGAGCTAGGTCAAAAATAAAAGTTGATAATTTGAAAAACTGAAACCACAGGTAGATGCACCTTGCCAAGGTGAGTTGAATTGAGGTAGGGATGATCCAAATTTGTGGAGAGAAGTAGGTCAAAACTGAAACCCTAATTATGTTGCAGCTACAAAGTTAGGTCAAAAATTGAAAATTCTCGGAATTGAATTATGTCTGCACCAAAAGATGCGCCTTCCCAAAAATGAAATTTTTAAGGCTCTTTTTCTCCAAAATAATGGGTGAAGAGTTCAAAAGATGAAACCCTAGTTCCGCCAATGGCTTCTTCTAGAACTGCTCTGATACCATGTTAGTTTTCATACATTCAAAGCATAATAATTCAAATGCATAAACAAGATCACTAGAAGAAAGACAAAGCACAAAACAATAACACAGAGTTTATCCTGGGAAACACAATTGGGAGAAAACCCAGCAACCTTCGTATAGAGATGATAATCCCGAGATCAGAGTACAACCATAAAAGAGAACAGATGGAAAATGTCTTCCAAAAGTAGAAACCCCAAAATCGTCTTCTTCTCCAGCTTGTGCGAACTTCTCTCTCTCCCAAGTAATGCGAACTTGAGTGAATGAGTGAGTGTGATAATGAGGTGACAAAACCTCTTATTTATTCAAGTGTAAAACTGACTTTTACCCTAGGTGAGCCGACTTCTCTACTTGACTAGGCCGACTTCACTTGGGGGGCAAATAATAATTTAATTTTAATCTTTTACTTTGCTTCTTTTCTCCCCAAGGTTTACATTGATTCTTTCAAGGGTTTACATGGTCATTTACATCAAGTTCATCTCCCTTAGGAGGTACAATCAAATACTATAGAAATACAATAGATAATATCTTTCGAAGTTGCACAAAATCCAACATTTTCTTTCTCTGAAGGTCTTATTTGGGGCACCATACTTTTCTGCATCTTGAATGAGCTCACACACCCAACTTGGTTTTCTCTGATATGTAATTACTTATGTGGGTGAATCAGCAAGTTTCCGAGGCTCCATCATATCATGATTCCCAGTTACATGCTCTTCTTTTTCTGTTTTTGATACTCTTGGAGTTGCAGGTTACTCATCATGTATCTCATTGAAATGAATTCTTTTTTATTTGTAGAAAGTTACATCTTCATCAAAAATAACATCTTGGCTGATCTCAATCTTTTTGTATCTAGGGACCTATGTTGCAAGAAACATGGGTCCCAACCCCGTTTCTAGCGTTTCGTCGTTTCGAAACGCGTACCGTACGGCCGGGAAACGCATTTCCGTATGGACAAAACTTGTTTTCGAGATGGAAACGCGTTTCGTCCATACGGAAACGCATTTCTGGTACGGATTCAGTCAACGGGTCGCGTTTCCGAAAAAAAATATCACCATGGTGCAATAGTATTTGGTAATATTAATGGTAATGTTAAATTCTTAAAGTGATATTCTCCTTATCTTTTGTTTCCCATCCTTTTACTTAAATTTTTAACCTTACCATTAATTGTTTCAGGATGTTTGAGAGTGGTTCCAACCTCATCTGACTTCATATGCAAATAGTAGAATTTTAGATCCCATTCAAAATTCAGTAGACTTAATAGTTTTCAGGATTTCAGGATTGCAAAGTTTCCGCTAGACTCTATCATGTATGAGGGCATGGAATTGGCATTTAATCAAGCGCATCAACCCCTATATGTCCCTTGATGTTGGTAGTGTTGATTGTTGAACTCCTCTGTCATGACCTTAATAAAAATGTACTCTTCACTCGAGAAAAATCACTTATTAAGCATGGGAAGCTTTCTCTACTTCAATTTAACGATTGGATTAGGAAGTTTCATCAAAATTGTAGGGTGTTGAGCCGTTAACTAATGTCCTTGGAGGATCAACTTTGAAATTCGAGTTAGAGGCAAGGGCTAGAGCCTAGAGGAGGGAGACATAGGGTGCTATTGATGAATAGGATCCCACTATAGGCAATGATTCGCCAACATGTATGATTTGTGATCTATATTTCACATTCATTTTTTTAAATGTTCTTGCTCATATATATATATATATATATCGCATTTCCCCGTTTCCAAAATTTTGGGGGGCCACATTTCCCCCGTTTCTACGTTTCCCTGTTTCGACGTTTCCCCGTTTTGTCCCCGTTTCCTTGTTTCGTGCAACTTAGCCAAGGACATATACTCTATATGCCTTCGATATCTAACTGTACCGAACAAAAATACCCTTCTTACCTGAAGGATCCAACTTTGTCCTTTTGTCCTTGGGAATATGTATATACACAAGACAACCAAATATCCTTAGATGATTGACATCTGGAACTTCACCTAAAAAACACTTCTTCTGGAATTTTATTTTGAAGTACTTTATGAGGACTTCTATTTTGTACATATACAACAGTCCTTGCTGCTTCTGTCCAAAGGTACATTGATAAGTCCTGATCATGAATCATGGCTTTAATTGCTTCCATTATTGATCGGTTCTTTCTTTCCACAACACCATTTTGCTGAGGATTGTAAGAAGTAGAAAGCTCCCTCTTGATCCCAGCTTCTTTGTAAAATGCCCTGAATTCACCCGATGTGAATTCTCCTCCATTATCGGATCTTAAAATCTTTATATTTTTCTCAAAAAGATTTTCAACAAGAGCTTTAAATTCTTTAAACTTACTAAACACTTCATCTTTATTCTGTAAGAAATAAATCCAAGTTTTGAGAGAAAATTCATCAATGAACGAAACATAGTAAACATACCCGTTGAGTGAAGTAGTTGGCATAGGTCCACATACATCTAAATGAATTAGCTCCATAACTCCTTTTGCTTTACTGTCACTACTTGGAAAAGGCTTCTTCGCATTCTTTCCTTGTGCACAACCTTTGCACACTCCATCATGGAACACTTGAATCTCTAGAAGGCCTTTCACCATCTTGTTGACAATTGGTAAGGCTTTATAGTGAATATGAGCAAACCTTCTATGCCAAAGTTCACATGGATTTATAGTAGTACTGTGGACTAAGGCTTAATCTGTCTTTCCTTTTAACTTGTACAATCCATCTTCATGAATACCAATCATAACAGCATCATCGATGTTCTTACCTCTCGGCCACATAAGAACTTGGCATAAGACTAGGTAGATATAAGACATTTTCCATTTTCAAATGTTTTCTTGAATCTAAGCTGTAAAAAGCATTCCCAATGCCCTTAATAGGATAGGAAGATTTATCACCCAATCGTACCTGATGAGGAGAATCTTTCGTGGCCAGACTTGAAAGAGAGTCTTTAAAACCATTCATGTGCCCAGAGGCACCACTATCAACCAGCCAGGTTTCATCACCATAATTTACTGAATTTGTAAGAGCTGCCACCAACACATACTCTTCATCTGAATCTTCTTCTTTTTCCCTCTTGAAGGAAGGTTCCTCATCTTCAGCAATATGAGCATGATGTCTCTTGTTTTTCTTCCTTTCTTTGACTTATTTTATGAGAGGACAATCTCTAGCAAGATGTCTCGGCTTTTCACAACAGCAACATTTGAGTTTAGAATAGTCTCTCTTACCTTTATCAAATTTTTGAAACTTCTTCTTTGGAGCATTATTTTCCTTCTTTCCTTTTCTAAACCGGGCTGCTAGAGCTTGGTCCTCATCGTCACTTACTTTGTCTTCTCTTGCTCCTAATCTTCCTTCTTCTTGGGCAAACTCTTCCCACAGCCTACTGAAAGGGTCCCATGACTTCGGAAGTCTATTGAGAGTAGTCATTACTATCTCAGCTTCTTCAATTGAGTCACTGATAGCCACAATTTGTTCATTCATCTGAGAAATTCTTGTAAAGAAAGCATGAATAGATTCAGAGTTCTCCATCTTTGCATTTTTGAGTTGAGTCCTCAAATTCATCTTTCTGTTGATGTTCCTTCCTTCATACAAGTGAGATAGAGCATCGAACATCTCCTTGGGAGTCTTCAAGGATGATATATGAGGAATAAGATGATCTTTTATAGAATCTGCAATTATTCTTTTTTCCCATCGCAAATTCTTCTTGTACTTGGCTTTAGCTTCTTCATCCTCAAGTTCTGCAACCTTTTCTTTAACATAATCTGAGAAGTCATTTTCTTCCAGCACAAGGGATATTCTATACTTCCATGCTCTGTAGTTATCAAGTCCCTCGAGTTTCTCATCAAGCTTAGTGCTTAACAACATCTTGGCTTTGATTCTGATTTCCTTCAAAACTTAAACACTGTAACCTCCTTCACAAATCTAATACCTCTATAACAATAAAATAATAAATTAATATTAATATTAATTTATTATAATTAAAGACTATCTAAAGTTAATAGTCATGCCCTTTTACGAAAAGGTGCATGACGGGCTTATATAAAGCCCAAACCTATGTAACTATTAATCATCTACCATATATTACATCTTTTACTTTACTACAAATCATTTATGGCTTTCTTACGTTACTTGTACTGGTTATTTACTTAGTAAGGGACTCTTGTTCCTTCAGTGGTATCAAAGCTTGTTGATTCTGGCTTGTGGCCAAATTGTCAAAGTTTCTTTTAGATTTAGGTTTTTAACCTTACATTAGGCTTTTAGCCATCCTTATTGAAGAAAAAAAAATTATTAAAAGAGAGAAAAAAAAAAAAAAAAAAAAGGAATAAAAGAGAAGTTAAAAAAAGAGAGAGAACAAGAAAGAAAACCGCATAAAAAAAGAGAAGAATAAAAAAAAAACACAACATAGGTTTTATTTAAGCAACCTTGGTTTTATAAAACCATCCCGTGGTTTTATAAAACTAGCCTTGGTTTTATAAAGAAACCATTATTTATAACAACTCATACCTTAATTAGGATGAGTTTAGTTATTATATGACTATAGTAATAATAATCCATTTTTATCATAGTTATTATATAACTATAGTAATAATAATACAAATTATTATTATCTCAAAGGCTTGAACGTAATCCAACAAAAAAAATAGTTTTTTGGAAGAAAAAAAAAACTATATATATATATATATATAGTTTATAAAACATTAATATAATAATATTATTAATTAATTAATTAATAATTATTATTATATTAAAAGAAAAATTATTATTTTATTAAAATAATAATTACTTTTGGAAAAAAAAAAAGTTGTTTAACCATAACAAAAAGAAGTTAATTGACCTAATAAAAAAGGGGTCAAGGAAAGTTCTTTCCAAGATAGACATATTGGGAATTATTACATCTTTTTAATCCACCATTGTTGAAGAAATCGAAGACCAATTAAAGACCATCTATAGTCCAGAACAAGCATCTAACGTCAAGGAAATCAGAGACCATGGAAGTCGGTTTGCGACTACACATAGAGAAATTAGAAGCCATGTTAAAGCACTATCAAAGAGACAATCAAGATTTACACGACAGGATTACAAAATTTGAAGCAGTAATTGCAATACGTAAGCTACAAGAAAAGTTCGATGAACAAAAAATATCCGACCAGGAAAGTCATATAGAAAAATTGTATGTGCAAACTGATGAATTAAGAGCCGAAAATGAACTCAATCAGAGGCTAGAAGATCAAAATATAAAGAATGAAATAATTAAATACAAAGCAGAAATAAAATGCTTGAACAAAATCCTTAATGACAAGGATGAAGATCTGAAGAAGATACAGCATAAATTAGGAGATCAAGAATCAAAGGTCGACCAATGTCGACAACAGATACAAGATATTCAAACACAAAACGACGACTCTAAAAAGGCACACAAATCGGAGATTGCAAAGAATAATAAAGCATTATCCAACAATACTGAAGAAATTTTCAGACTAAGAAATCATAACAAGATACTAGTCACAAAAATTAAGAAATTGAAAAATAGCTGAAAGATAGAACAATCTACGGAAGACATTGAAGGGAAACTTCTAAACAAGCAGGAAGAAAATAGTTGCATCAGAAGTCATAACGAGGATCTTAAAGAGCAACTTAAGAAGTCAGAAGAAATTAGGAAATCACAAGTAGAAGTGATTAAGAAGTTTCAAAAGGACAAGATACAGTTAGAGAACAAGTTGGAAAAAATACAAGATGAAACCTTAAAACCTCAAGGGACAAAAATACAACTTCCAACTCAGAGCAGTGATCAAAAGACGACTTTCGTAAAAGAAATTTACAGTGTGAAAACTCCCTATCGACACCCCAACAATAAAAACCAACACCCTAAAAAGGCGGAAATGTCAGAAGATAAAGGTACTAAGGTGATCAAAACTCCCGATGACATATCAGTACGGAATCCCGACAATCATCGACAAATCAACTTGGGATGGATTGATCCCTCCACATATCAGAAGTTATGCTCGACGCTTTAAAGTTCATATCGACATGTGTCGTCAACTATGACACCACAAAAAGCAATACATAAAATTATCAGGGTTTGAGGACAAAGCCTTTCTAAGAGAGAGGCAATGTAACAATAAAATAATAAATTAATATTAATATTAATTTATTATAATTAAAAACTATCTAAAGTCAATAGTCATGCCCTTTTACGAAAAGGTGCATGACGGGCTTATATAAAGCCCAAACCTATGTAACTATTAATCATCTACCATATATTAAATCTTTTACTTTATTACAAGTCATTTATGGCTTTCTTACGTTACTTGTACTGGTTATTTACTTAATAAGGGACTCTTGTTCCTTTAACCTCTCTGTAGAAATGGCTTCCTTCAGGGAAGCTCTGGTACCATGTTGAAAAACTAAGTTTATGTATGAATTTTTTATATTTTTCAACATATATCAGTCATACATAAGTAAGGATCATTGAAGGTAAGACAATCACAGAGAGAACACAATATTACCCTAGGAAACCCTCTTCGAGTAGAAAACCCAGCCAAAACTTCTCTTTTGATTCCTCAACAAAGTATAGTACCAGTACAAGACTTTCGACTAATAACTTTAACTTGCTGAAACAATACCTCTGTTTCAGCACTTACAAACTAGACTAACAGTTGATAACATACTTACAGTAACAGTCCAAAATTGACTGTGATGACATCTTATTGTAGAAGACTTAAGGTAGACATTGTAGCAACCTTATCTCTATCCCTGCAGTAGTCATTAACAGCAATAACAACCAGTTGATTGGCATCCTTAAGATAGCAGAAGTCTTCACCAAAATTGTGTGTCCAAGTGATAGGGGTCAGCCCCTTTTTATACTTGGGCTTGGCTTTCCTAAGCAGCCCCGTAAGCATGAGTTTGACACTTGGCATGAGCCTTTTGACACTTGGTCCTAAAGTTAACACTTGGCATCAACCTTTTGACACTTGGTCCTAAAGTTAACACTTGGCATCAGCCTTTTGACACTTGATCCTAAAGTTAACACTTGGCATCAGCCTTTTGACACTTGTCTTGAGCCTTTTTATGTATATAGTTTAATTACAATAACAAAAAAATAGCTTCCAAAGCTATATATTTCAACATTATGGAGCAACGTTCCACCTTTAGAGCTCGTTTCATGGAGAGCGTTCACCTTGGAGATGTCCCTTACTCATTTCATGACACTTTTTGAGGGAACGTTAACTTTGGAGGGGATCCACATATCATCCCATGCTTCATTTTGGGATAGCATTGTTAAGATTTAATATGCTAAGACAGAAAATAGCAGCATTACATTCCATTTCACAATAAAAGCATATATACAGGATCACTGAAGAAACAACAAGCACAGCATAAACACAAGAGACACAAATTTATCCTGAGAAACCCTCATGGGGTAGAAAACCCAGTAAAGCTTCCTCAATATAGATGACCATCAATATACAAAGATGCAAACAAAAGACAAGATCTCCTCCTCCACCATAGCAGACCTCTCCTCCACAAGTGCGCTACTCTCAAGTGAGTGAGTGTGTAAAATGAGGAATACACCTCCTCTATTTATACACTACTTCGACTTGTCTTTTACACAAAACATGTAGGCTCGTATTTAACCAATGGGTTAAATACCCCACTACAACTGACTGGGCCGACCCCTCTAGGGTGGTCTAATAACCCTTTGACCCACATAACACACATAGGGCCGACCCCCACTAGGGAAGTCTAATAACCCAAGTTACCACATTCCGACGGAGGAATAAACATCTCCGGATATACAATAAGAACTTCACGGAGGAATGAAACATCTCCGGAATAATAAAGTACAAATATAATATTCTTTGAAGTTACAATATCTCAACACTCCCCCTTAACGAGAAGGATATTATAACAGCATCTGCACGAGCAAGGAGTCATCAACATCATACATGATACTTCTATAAATCATTGGAAGCTTTCTCAACATCATCAGTAACTCAAGCAGTTACTGGAACATCTTCAATACTGGAACATCAACATCTTCAGTACTGAGTCTTTATCTTCTGCAGCACTCGAACAGCTACAACAACATCAACATCTTCAGTACTGAGTCTTTATCTTCTGCAGCACTCGAACAGCTACAAAAACATCAACATCTGGATCCTCACGATCATCAACATCATCATCATACGATCATCAGCATCGGGATCACACGATCAACATCGTCGTCTGGATCAACATGATCAACATCGTCACATCATCTCGATCTACAACATCTGGTTCATCACGATCTACAGCATCTGGATCATCTCGATCTACAGCATCTGGATCATCTCGATCTACAATATCTGGATCATCACGATCTACAGCATCTGGATCATCTCGATCTACAGCATTTGGATCATCTCGATCTACAATATCTGGATCATCTGTATTAGTATCCACACCAATACATCTATCATCAAAACATGTATTCTTACTAATACATATATCATCAAAAACGTGTATTCTCACTAATACATCTATCATCAAAAGCATGTATTCTCACTTAATACATCTATCATCAAAAGCATGTATTCTCACTACTACATCTATCATCAATATCATGTATTCTCGCTAATACATCTATCATCAAAAGCATGTATTCTCACTAATACATCTATCATCAATACATAGCAGCATATCGTGCAACACACACGATCATATTACAGGATGATCAATCCCGCTCTCTTTAGGACATAGGTCCATGGATGATACAATCCAGATCAAGTTCCAGGATGATCAATCCTTATCACTTTAAGACAAGTCTCATGTCTAGGGACAATGCAATCCCATCACGTACATTTTGAACCCAGTTCATGGACGATGCAGTCCTCACACGTACATTTTGAACCAAGGTCCAGGGACGATGCAGTCCTATCTTCAATTCTCGGAGACATCAGTCTACGGATCAATTCTGGGACCAAAGTCCGGGGAAGATACAATCCCCTACCTGTTCATTCAGGACTACATTCTCGGAGACCCAGTCTACGGCTCAATTCTCGGACCAAAGTCCGGGGAAGATACAATCCCCTACCTGTTCATTCAGGACTTCATTACTGGAGACATCATGTCTACGGCTCAATTCTGGGACCGAAGTCCGGGGAAGATACAATCCCCTACCTGTTCATTCAGGACTTCATTATCGGAGACCCAATCTACGGCTCAATTCTGGGACCGAAGTCCGGGGAAGATACAATCCCCTACCTATTCATTCAGGACTTTATTCTTGGAGACATCATGTCTACGGCTCTCTTTAGGACTGAAGTCCAGGGATGATCCAATCCTCACATGTCCACCAAGGACTTCATTCTCGAAGACATACGTCTACGGCTCTCTTTAGAACATGTGTTCAAGGATGATACAATCCCTCTTCTTTCTCGGAGACATCTGTCTACGGCTCACTTTAGGACTGAAATCCAAGGATGATTCAATCCTCACATGTCCACCAAGGACTTCATTCTCGAAGACATACATCTACGGCTCACTTTAGAACATGTGTTCAAGGGTGATGCAATCCCTCTTCTTTCTCGGAGACACCTGTCTACGGCTCACTTTAGAACATGTGTTCAAGGATGATGCAATCCCTTTGTCACCTTAGACCCTGTCTAACGATCATCCATCAACCTCTCTGTCGGCATCACCAATATAGGTATCCACATCATCGACCTCACTGTCGATGTAGGCAATCTCATCATAAGTGATCACATCACTCCCCCTTTCAAGGAGGGTTCTTCTGAACTATTTTAAGTTTGTCTCGGAAAACTTTACTTGAGGTAGAGGTTTGGTTAGGTACATCGGATCGGTAGAGGTTTGGTTAGTACATTGTCAACTTGTTACAAATTCGAACTTTAATTCTTTTCTGCACCATATCTTGTATATAGAAATGTCGGATCTCTATGTGCTTTGACTTATCATGGAATACTGGATTCTCTGCCATTTTGGTACAACTCTGTTTGTCACATAGGACCACAGTTGGGTCCATTTTTATGTCAAACAATTCTGAAGCCATACCGCTTCACAACTAGCAGAGCAAGCAGCCATATATTCCACTTGTGCTGAGAGCCACACTAGATTGCTTCCTGCTAAACCACGAGATCATGGCTGATCCCAGACAATAGCATCCTCTCGATGTGCTCGTCCTGTCTGATACAATTTCTGCCCAATCAACATCTGTGTAGCCATCTGAAGTCATGATCTCTAAGATAACATAGATCAAAGTCTATCGTATCCTTTAGGTACCTCATCACATGCTTTGCAACTAATAGGTGAACACATCTAGTTTCCACTAGATACTGACTCAAGGTGTTCACAGCAAAGCATATATCTGACCTAGTATTCGTTAGACACATCAATGACTCAATAATTTGTCTGTACAGAGTTATATCCACTAACTCTGATGAGTCATCTGCTAACAACTTCATGTTGGAATCCATGAGAGTGGCCATTCCAACACATCAAGTCCTTTTAATATTTCTCAGCATACTTTCCCTGATTGAGAAAGATTCCTTATGAGCCTTGTCATACTTCCAAACCTAGGAAGTAATGCATCAATCTGAGATCTTTCATTTTCATTTCTGTAGCCATCTGTTTCTCATTCCTTGTCAGAAAGAGATCATCGTCATACAATAATGGTATGATAGGTTCATCATCCACAACCTTAAGGTAAAGGTTAGGATCAGCTCTACTTCTGGTAAAGCCCAAGCTTTGTCAAGAAGCTGTCAATTGTCCATCATTCACACTCTGCATTGAGTGATCTTCTGCATATCTATCTATGCCATCTCTCGTCAGATGGGTCTACTGATATGAGCCTCAAAATCATTCGAACTCTGTGGTGAGTTCCTTCTTGCATCCATGTCATATGTGTATAGAAGCCATATTCAACCTTGTAGCAAAGGTTGAGATCCACATCACCCATGGTGATCATTAAGCTCATCAATTGATTATCGATCCTGGGAACCCATACAGAACCTGATTCACACTTCTTCTTTAATTACACCATTAAGAGAATGGTCTTATCTAGCCACTTGGAGCAAACATCTCATCATGATTCGCTTCCTCTTTCTAAGAGAATCTTCTAGCCACAAGCCTTCTATAGTGTGTTTGATTTGTAAATCTTTTTGTTGAACATCCATCGCTTGTTCAGTGTTCATCATTCATCATGATCTTTCCTACAAATCAAAATTAAGTACATGATTAGTAATACTTCATAATCATCAAATCATATTGACATGATAACCTATTATGCATACAGATATCATTTACATAGTTATGCAACTATTTTGACCAATACTTTGGCACAACACTTTCCCATATCCTGTATGCATACAGTGGCTATCTAGATGCCTTCCATCTCTACCAGAACATACTATCGAGAGTGTGCACAGCTCTCAGCATGTCAGCAAAGAGGTTTCATTCTAGACAAGCAACAATGGAATGTTTGTCCAACTTACCAATCATATGCATATTAGTAGTATACTGTTCAATGCTCTATGAATGTTTACACTCAGCATCATATATTCTAGGAATACAAATATGCATACAACCTATTACAGGCAATATCATTTACTATTTCAAATAACAACTCAAATACTTATCTTTTATGTTTGTGTGGTTGCCTCCCGCTTGATCTTCTGTATGTCTTTTGAACTTCTATTCATTCTGTACCACTGTGCATGCTCAAGTGTCATCCTCAGGATCTCATACACAAACATACATTCATTAGTATGTTATCAAAACATTATAGTTCTAAATAATCTTGAAAATGTATAGTCATGATTATAGATAATATTCAAGGTTTCAGGGAAGTCTTCTTTTACTCATGCATATTCTAGTTTGATCATAGTACTCTTCTGGTTAATTAAATCATCAAGACAAGAGACATAATATGCATAAACCCTTGATTACTAACTTTATGAATAAGCATAACCAATCATACCAAGTATACTTATATAAGAGATCCTAACACAAGGTAAGATTCTAACTTGACATAAGAAAACATACCTGGATTAGTATACCTGCTTAGTTATGTACAACATACCTAAACAATCTCTTCAATGATTTAGAGATCTTGAGCTAGAACCTGCATGTCTCATAGGTTAAGCATAATATAACAAAGCCATACATACCTCTTAAGTAGAACAAAGATTATGGATGAGTCTTTGTTTTCATGTTGTCATGGTCATGGAACTTGATTTGTCTTTTGTGATGTACCTGTATCTTGTTAGCAGACAACATCAACCTCACACAACACCATAATGCATTAGTACAATCATATAGCCCTAATCAATGAATGTCTTCGATCATTCACATGCATTCATACTGTTACTAGGGTGATAAGACAATTCTAACATTAATCAAGATTGTACTAATAATATAAAGACAAACACATCATCAACTTAATCAAGAATCAAATTTCAAGACATACCTGAACCTCCTTAAGTCATACCTGTCGAGACTTCTTGTAGTCTTCTTATGTAAGGCCTTAGCCTCAACTCCCCCGAAACTTGATCTGGAGCTTGATTAGGGTTTGCTAGAGAAACCCTAAAAATTCAATCTTTGACTTTCACACTTTTGAATGGATGGAAGGATGTGTCTTGCTAGCATACTTCAATTTTGAAATCTCCAAAATTTGACCCCTCAAAATTGCCTTCGAAACTTCTGGATCTTCTGGACAGGAACCCGAACTAGGGTTTGATGAAGCCCACCCTTCTGTCCAATCAAAAGGTTCGATCCAAGGCTCTAAACTCTTATTTTTCTGAGGAGCTTCCAGCCGTGGTTACAGACTTCAAAAAATTCCAACTTTTGTTGAAGCCCTAATTTTCCATCTTTCCGATCAAAATCCCGAACTGGGGTTTGATCAAGCCCTGTCTTCTACCCAACCAAAAAATTCGATCTTGGTCTCTAAATTTCGATTTTCCTGAGTAGCATTCAGCCATGGATTCCGATTCCAAAAATTCTAACTTTCTCCGAAACCCTAAATTCCGGAAGCCATGAATGAAGGTGCTCCAAAAATAATTCTGTTTTGACAGAAATATGTACCTGATTGTTTCTGCTGTAACTCCGAACGTTTCGCTCCACAGGGTCTGAAAACTTTTTATGTGGTAGCCTGACCTATCATCTTTCCATCCCGACAGGTCTGACCTCAATTGGATTTTCTGAGAGAGAGTTATGCCAAGTGTCGCAACGTGACCTGTTTATGGGATAAAACAGGAGAGCGAACTTGTACGGCATGCCACGTGTCACTGGTTCAACTTCGGCCTCTGAAAAAGTTTCCTGAGATAGTACAGTCTGTGTACTACCTGTCACTTTTTACGAAATTTCATTTGGAGCTTCCTAGCCCAAGTTATGCCAAGTGTTGCAACGTGACCTGTTTATGGGATAAAACAGGAGAGCGAACTTGTACGGCGTGCCACGTGTCACTGGTTCAACTTCGGCCTCTAAAAAAGTTTCCTGAGATATTACAGTCTGTGTACTACCTGTCACTTTTTACGAAATTTCATTTGGAGCTTCCTAGCCCAAGTTATGACCTTTTTTCCTAGGTCACCTGATTTTGACTGAGATCTGGAAGAGGCAGAAACCCTAACTTGTACTGATCATAACTTACAAAGTACAACAAATCTGAGGGTGCCCTTTGGACACAAGATACTTGGAGATGTTATCTACGACCTGTAAAGGTTTCAGATCCTGAACCTTCGCCAAAATGGATTTATGGCGAAAGTTGCACGATGACTGGTATTTGCTATATAAAACCCTAACCTTCAAATTGTCGTAAGTAAATCAAGTGTCATAAGTGCCATACATTGCCTTCCTTCAGGTTAGCTCTGATACCATGTTAAGATTTAATATGCTAAGACAGAAAATAGCAACATTACATTCCATTTCACAATAAAAGCATATACAGGATCACTTAAGAAACAACAAGCACAGCATAAACACAAGAGACACAAATTTATCCTGGGAAACCCTCATGGGGTAGAAAACCCAGTAAAGCTTCCTCAATATAGATGACCATCAATATACAAAGATGCAAACCAAAGACATGATCTCCTCCTCCACCATAGCAGACCTCTCCTCCACAAGTGCGCTACTCTCAAGTGAGTGAGTGTGTAAAATGAGGAATACACCTCCTCTATTTATACACTACTTCGATTTGTCTTTTACACAAAACATGTAGGCTCGTATTTAACCAATGGGTTAAATACCCCACTACAACTGACTGGGCCGACCCCTCTAGGGTGGTCTAATAACCCTTTGACCCACATAACACACATAGGGCCGACCCCCACTAGGGAAGTCTAATAACCCAAGTTACCACATTCCGACGGAGGAATAAACATCTCCGGATATACAATAAGATCTTCACGGAGGAATGAAACATCTCCGGAATAATAAAGTACAAATATAATATTCTTTGAAGTTACAATATCTCAACAAGCATTCCATTTTCAAGGAGTTCTACATAGATTTTGAGAAGGTTGTTTGGTCTTGGAGGAGATATAGGGTTCATTCATCACTTGGAAACCACTTTCTCTTGGAGCGCTCTATTTGAGGACCCTTTGGAGACTAGATGAGGGATTTCTACTTGTCATATCCCCTCTTTGATGAAGGTTTCCCTCTCATTCATCTTCGAAACTTGTACTTGCGGTTTTGACCACCATATTTCATGCATATTATTAGATTTGTTGGAGTATTTTGTATTTGTTTACTTCATCCTAGGCTATATCTAGGATTTTATAATTATTATATTTTAGAAGGAAAGGAGTCTAAAGTAGTATAAGGCTTTGCTCTCTCCTTCATTTGTCATGGTTGGATTTTGGGAGTTATCCCTCTTTTGGAGCTTAATGGATATATCTTTCTTGGTGCATATGTGAAGTGAAAGGGTCTTCTCCTATCAATGTGTGGCTTATGTTTGTACTTCTAAATGTTGTTGGTAATGTGTAGAATTGCTAGAACTTATTTCGGGCCATATGACAAGGGTATATCTACCTCATTGGAAGGGTTTTATGTGAAAAGTATTTCCTCTATCTCCCTTTGATGTCTTATGCATGATTATATTAACTTGCTCCTGTCATCTTTCTAGAGTTGTCGCTTGTAACACTTCATTGTATAAGTCACCCTAATTAACAATGTTTCGATGTGGCGCCATTTTGACCCTCCTAGTCTACCTTGTACATTCATTTTTCAGCATGTTAGGGTTTCTTGTGGCCTGCTTTAGTGGTCCTTCTTACTTTAACCATTCATGACTTTCCCTCTTGGATTGTTCCCTTGACTCCATTTTCCCTTGTTTAGATTGGCACTAGTCTCTTGATCCTCCCATCACTTCATTATACTACAAAAGGCAAAAAAATGTTTTGCTAAAGCTAATCTCCCATATCACCTTGTGCCTAATTGTCGAGCTTTAGTAGTCATATTTCATAGGGATACCCCCTTGAGTTAGAGGAGAGCCAACCTAAAGTAAGAGAGGGAGTTATTGAGGTCACAGTGGGTATCCCTTCTTAGTTTCCCTTGGGTTAGCATCATTCTTTGAGATTTTAATCACAAATGTTAGTTCGAGGGGTAATAGGAGGTAGTCAATTGAGATACCAACCGACTGAAGTAGGTCAGAGGCCTCAACAAACCAACAACAAGCTCAACCAAAGGTACTAGAGATGATTATGGCCTCTAAACAATAGTAGGTAAAATAAGGGTAGTAGTCCCCACCTGCTGAAGAGTCTAGGAATCATCTAACTCAGTGCAAGAAGGAAACCAATCTAAAAATGGTTTCAATCCCAAAAAGGGGGAGGCCACAAACTTTGCCTAAATAATGGCTCGGGGAAGCATGAGAACCTAAACTTTCTCGATCACAGCCCAATCCAACTCCAACAAACTGGGTCCCTAGATATCCAAGCCATTCAAAATTGTGTGTCTAATATGATTGTCCATGAGGTCATCTTGGATTGAATATCCTGAAAATGGTTTTGGAAACAATGATGCTCAAGGACAGCAAAGGAGCCAAATCCCTTGTTGATCTAGGGTTGAAGGGATTTCCTCAACCCAAATCTAAGCCATGAACACCGAAAACCCAAATAAGGGTAAGCTATTGTGATCTCGATCTCCACACCCCGGAAATAAAAATGATACTTTGAAGCAACGATCTTGGTCCCATTGAAAATCATAACCTTGGTTTTTCTCAAGTTGAGCAATAGTTGACGAATATCACAAAAGATGGACAGGTCATCAAGTTGTCTCTGCAACCCCTCTAGTGTAGAGGACAAGAGAACTTTGTCATCCACAAAGAGGAGGATCAAGATCAAAACTAGGTTAAGAAGGTACCTATGTCTTGTCTAAATATTACCTGGAGAAAAGACTCCAACTCGTCAATGTATATCCCAAACAATGTAGGTGAAAGAGGGTAACCCTGCTTCACCCCAATGGTGCTCCTAATGAAGTCTGAAACTCCGTGAATTGTGTGGTGTCTACCAAGGACAAACTCATAAAGGCTAATGATGGCTTATATAAGAATATCTGATATGGCAATGTCTCTAATAAGCCTCTAAAATAGGGCTTCCCTCTCTAATGTATATATATTTAAATAAGGTTGCTACTATATAATTAAGATAAATATGATGTTTAATTGAACATAAAATGAGTTATTGGACTAGAATGTGGCAATGTAGCATGTCACGACCAAACATTTTCTACATAATTTTATTTCCTATGCATGTCTCAGCATTTGAAACATTATTATGATTGCTAGTTCCATAAGCATGCTTTGAAACTTTTGCAATGGAGTTCCAAACCAATACCCCCACCAACACCCAGGTTAGAGTAGTTTGTTGGTTTTGGATCCAATCTAGACAACTTTTGAATCCCATTTGATTTCCAATTTCACTCAGTAGAAAAGTTCTTGGGATTCCAACTTGGACAAGTTCTTGGGAATCCCATTTGGTTTCCAAGTTGCTTCAAAAAGTATTTCCAAAAGGTAGCAAAAATAAGATAATTTTATCAAATTCCAATTTTACCTTTTGAAAATGCAAGAGTTATCTTGCATTTTCATGAACTTTTCTCTCTCATTGAGCACAAAAGAAGAATCTTGGAGTTCAATAGCAGTTTGATGGAGAGCCTTATTCCTATGCCACCTTGGGACCACATTGGTGACTAATGCAAGAAGGAAGCCATAGAACAAAAACAGCCTACCATGTTAGGGCTCAAGAGTATGATATATGGCAAGTTATGGTGTCAAATATAGGCAAAATCAAGATCAACTTACACATGCGAGGTCTAGAGCAACAATGCCCTAGCTTGGAGGTGGCTTGGGGCATGACAAATGACAAAGGAAAAAATCAATAAAAGAATGCCATAGCTTCGAGCATTGTTTTGGCCAAAGGAGATCACTTGATGAAGAATATCAACTTCAAGGAGCATCGTAGCTGCTTGGCCATGAATCTACTCCATGCAAGAGCGAAGTTTTGTGCAAATGGGCATTAAAAGCATGCTAAAGTGATTTTATGGAGCATCACACATTATCCAAGGGGTATTCCACATATTTGGAAGTGTGTTTCACCCTTGAGACATTTGGGGCAAGGAAACTTGGTTCAAAACATGTTCTACATATTTGGAGGAGAGTTTGTTGCATAAGGAACATGTTCTTTCTTTGGTGTGCTATGCCTTAAGAGTGTGTCAGTCCAAAGATTAATTCGTTAATTAATAAACTAAGTTAAGTGTTTTCATCCGTTTCATAACATTTCACCAAGACATTTTTCATTTCACTAGCCAATTCATCCATCCCCTTCACTTTCCCCTTTATGAATGATCTGTCATCAATGATAATCTCAAGTCTCATTACTATTCCCATGTATGAATGCCTCAAATAAAGCTAAAAGAGTCTTGAACTCTCAAGGATGATGTTGATAAATTAAATGTAAATGGAAATCGAAAGTTATGGGAGATACTACCCTTGCAAAAATCCAAGTTCCCTTGTCTCGGGTTATCAAAGCCAAATCTAAAGCAAAAGGGACCAAGACAATGAAAGGGCTATGAAGGGACATAAATGAAATATCAAAGAAAAAAAGTGAAAAAAGGGATCATAATACGAAGGCACAAGGTTGGATGACCCATAAAACACTTCCTTAGGCACACATGTGGATAGACCTATCACTCTTGAAAGTCAACGATAGACTTATCGCTCTTGTATTGCTATGATGGTTATTTCATAAAGACCCCCTTTCTTCCCTAGTACAGAATTCACTTCATGTACCTTCACTTGACCTAGGTAGCTAAGCTATGCAACTTAACTTTGGGGTGTCACATCTAATAAGGTCATTAATAGGGTCACACCAATGTTAGACTGGATGAGTAAAGGTTAAATAAGTCATTGAACTGTTAGAAAGGTATGAATGTAACTTTATTTCATGTATTATTTTCATGTTAGATAACATAGCCTAGGTTAAATGATGGGTTAACCTTTATACACTAGAGTGATTTATCTTACACACATGCTATGACACTTGATGTGGTATGTTTGATGGCTATTAGGCATATTCCTATGGAGCGGTACATTTGAGGAAGACTACATGCGATGTTTCCTAGCACATTTGAGGTGGACATCTGCCTTCTACATGTCAGAGACCTTTCCTATGGCACGTGGAGACTCGGAGAGGTTTCTAGTCACTTTTGGCCTCACTTTGGACCTTCTACATCACGTTTGGACCATATCCTTAGCACTTGGATGCTTTCTAGAGGACCATTGGTGTCTGGATTTCATGGAGTCATCCCACATCTAGCACTTATTGATGCGTTGTTTAGGCATATTGAGGAGGGTGTTCTAGGATTTTTCCCTTAGAATGGTCCCTCCCTCCACTTGGCATGCCTTTGGAGGCTAGCACTCACCCATTTGAGGAGTTAGTTGCATCAATGGACCATTTCTAGAGGTTGACGTCTCACTTTGAGGCCTCCTTGGACCACACGTGTCACACATTTGAAGGAGCACTCGAACTTATTGAGGTATATGGTTGTGTTTTGCACCATTTTGTTGGAGCGCCCTAACTTTTGGGGCATGATTGTTATGTTCATACTTGGGGCTTGACAATGTGTTTTGCACGCCAAAATGCCCTCCATATGATGAAGAATGGACCTCAGGAAAAAACGGTGGGTTGATCTTACTAGAACATAAAGTTGATTCATCTTAAACAATCATATACTATGTAGTCTAGGAAGGGAGTCCAGTTGATCATCATGCATTGTTAGATGGATTCCATGATTCTAGCTTTGATTATGATACCTTAAGCATGAAAGTTATTCATCTTTATCAGCAACGACCTTGTCAAAAATTCCTTTTGCATCTTTTGTACTAACTTCTAATTATCTTGAAGGATCACCTCTAAGATATATTTAAAGTCTTTTGATAAGGGAGCTACTAAATTTGACTTCATTGTAATGTCCTACAATGCTATCTTCTTCTTCTTATAGGAGAATACCAAAAACTTTTTCTACATGTTTAGGATGCGGTGTTTAGATGATTTCGCTCCTTAGCGTGTTTTCTTTCGCATCAGGTGTTGTCTACTTAGCATTCTTGTTGGGTCAGAGAATTTTTTTGGTTATGTGACATCATTTCTTCTCCCCACTCATTTCAGGTTTTTGGTTCTCTCATTTTTCGAAGTATCTAGTCAGCATGGAGGGTTGTTACATGTAATATTCCAATTGATCTTTTGTTGTCTTTGTAATTCTCTAATGCAATTTCTTGCTTGTCTGAGGTCTTGTAACTCAATACTATAATAAAATATGAATGCAAGTGTTGTTCTATGATCACCTAATCATGCATGCAAGTGCATGGGTTTGCCAAGAAACCCTAAATAACCCAAATACTCAGATATGCTATAAAATAGGGATAGAAATTATGCATGTACGTACCAATAGCTTGAGCAGTTGATGTAGATCAATATGAGCTAAGCGGCCTGCAAGCCATGCATGAAGAAATAGATGAGATATGAGTTGTTCTCTCTCCAATAATGCGCCCTTGGTATTAATGTGCCTTCTTCAGTCTTGATGTGGAGTGATAAGTGCTATACTGATGGGAAATAGCTCTTGAAGGTGTGCACTAGGGTTAGAATCCCCCTTTGATCAATATAGAAGCTGCATGTAGACCATGCATTAACTCTAAGGTATAAAGCGTGAGTCCTCCAGGAAAGTCGCCCATGCAAGGGAAGACACCCTTTTGATAATGCTTTTGCTAATAGCTTGATCCAAAAGCCGAAATAGAAGCATGTATTCAGTAACTAGGCTAATGATGATGCTCTCGGAAGGATGGAAGTTGCATGCAAACCAAAAGATGACTGTATACTGAGATCTGAAGATGCCTTACTTTGTCCAAGTCGCCCATGCAGAAAGGGTGAATCCTCCTGATCCAGAATGTGGCTAGATCCCTAAAGAATGCTGAAGAGTACTGTATGATGATAGAAGTAATGTTGGATCTGTAGGATCTAACCCTAATAGTAACTAGGGTAGATAGATTTCGCTTCTGAAATGCATTGGATGGTTGAGTTATGCGCCCTCAACCCTAATGTTGGCTCTCTGAGCTCTCGAAGTCAAATTCTCAAATCAATAATGTTAATCATTCACTTTATCTTTCTTTTATAACTTTGACATTGCCTGACCTAAATTTTGAATGAATAGGTCGGTTTTCTCTTCTAATTTCCAATTGACTTGCATGCATTGCTTTCTATGTGCATGAAAGCTTAATAAAGGTGTTTCAGTGCATGCATCATGAAATATGGCCCGCATGTAATGCATGTAGGTGGCCCCTAGTTTATGTGGCCCTCTTTTACCTACTGATGATTTAATAACCATGATTAAGATCTTCTTATGGTCTAAATGGTATCAATCTTCAGTCAATTCCATGAATGTCAGTACCTGCTCAAACCTATGGGAATTGGATAGGTTAGCGAGATGGTCCTTTGTGCTTAAGCAGAAAAGGACATTACATTACAGGCTTGGTTCATTTGCACTAGAAGGGTTGTCGAGTAGGGTGGGATCTAGCCAACCAACCCATTTGGAGTTGACATGTTCAAGGGATATGTGTTGCAAAGATGCCTCATTTTCAAGCTCAAGAATTGAGTAAAAAAGGCATTTTATTTTGGAGAGATTTGTGGGATTCTTCCTCTCGTAGCCAAAAGGAGTGGAGCCGAATTGATTGGGAGTATGGATTGATTTTCCCTAACCATCCTTCTATTATGGAGTTGAGTAGCCCTATTCCAGAGCCTGATCTATACAAAATGAGTATTGGGATGACGAGGCCTTTTAGAAGAGACTAGGGTTAGATTTTTGGTTATTTGCTTCCCGGTATGATCCCAACACTTGTATTCAATGCTTCATCAACATCATTTATTATCCCCAGTCCTCAATGCAAGATGGGCTTCCACTAACGCAAAGGGCAAATGGGTTCATCGGCTTCACAGTTTGTGGTCTATGCGGTTCTCTTATAAGCTATAGGTCGTTCCATGGTTGGTGAGTTATTAAAGGATTCCATGTACAACTAGATTGGCCAAAAGTAGGCTTTCAAATGGGCTTTGTCCAATTTGTCATCACTCAGAGACGGTGAAGCATGTTTTCTGGAAGTGTCTATATGCCAAATGATGCAGGCACTTTGTTGAGAATCAATATCCAACCTTTCCTCAAGATAGCTTGCATTGGCATGGTGTAGTGTTTGGCGATGGTTGTTTTCTTATTCATTTTTCTTTCTCCAAGCTAAGGAAGTGTTTGTGGATTTTAGCTTTATTTGTCTTTTTAAAAGTCAAGTATAAGTTTGTCTTCAATTGTGAACCCATGTCATTATTGGCCTTTTGTTCTCCCTAGTAAGATGAGATACGCCATCAGCTCCTAACTAAGGGCACTCTATTTATCAAGGTTGCATGTACTCTTGATCCCACAACTTATTCTGATTTTATTTTAGCTTTAGTTTCTTTACGGAGGAGGTTATGATGTCCATGGTATATACCCTTCCGCATCTTGCGTTATGTTTGTAAAATAAAAAAATTGTAATTATAAGACATTTTCAAATGAAAAAAGGAAGAGAATTGGAGGCAAAAAAGGTGACGGTGAAAAGAAAATTAGAGGCGTCATAGTCATGGCAAAGAAGGCCATGCCTAGAAAATCAGTTCCAAATATATATAGTAGACAAAAGTAATGCATACAACAATATACTTGTTGAATAGGAGTCCCACAAGAGGAGTGAAGAGGTCATCGCTGAGGAAGCATGGTCAAAGAAGAAAACAAACTTCTTATGATGATGCCACTATTCGAACATTGCTTTTTGTTGCATATTTTATCCACACAACCATATAGGCTTTTGGATCCCTTTACAAATAGATTGTTGTGAGCAGAGATGTAAGAATTGTTGCAAGTTCAATACATGTAGGTAGTACAAGGGGCAGGGGATGCAAAGTATGCTCTAGGAAAAGCACATTAGATGATAAGATAGAGAAGAACAAACTTCGAGAAGTAAAGGATGATGAACTTCCATAGTCCAATGATGGAAGAGCAAGTGGAAGGTAAGAAAAAGAATGCAAGCAATGTGCACAAGGGGGTTTTATTAATTTGGCGTCTATTAATTTCTTTGTTGGTTCAATTGTTGTTAAGTCCCAGGTTGATGAGAAAGAAGATAAGAATGAGTGAAGGAAAGCACTCATGAATCCTACAATAGAATTGGATTTGTCCAATGATCCGTAAATTGACGTGGATATTCCAATGGAAGAATTCATCACAACAAATCTTACAACTTAATTCACTATGTTAGCTTAATTCCACATAATTATAAATAAACTTGAACTGAAAGGAAACTAACTAGAGAAAAACAAACATTCACATGAATAACACAAGATATACCCTCGGAAAACCCAATATGGGGAAAAACTTAGCCAAAAGTGAGGACTATTGCTTGCTCTTTTCTTCTCTAATATGAAATGCAAATATAGAGAAAACGGTACTCACTATGGAATTCCCTTTGACACTATGCCTCCACGGCTACTACAAGATCTCCTACTTCCTCTATTTTGATCTAATATCCACTCTCCTACTATTGCTCAGCTATGGAACAATACAATAACATCATCAAAATGGAACCCCTTCTCCTCTTAATGGCCATATATTTAATATAGCTCAATAGTTTTATAGGGTTAGTTTTAGAATTTGTACATGCCTCAACTCTCAATTAGGGTTAGGGTTTAAAATGCTCTGGAGTATTCTTGAAAGTCCACAAGTGACTAGCTACACATGTGTGGGAAATGATAGCTGACGTGGAATCCACTTAGTACTATGGTGGTCAACTAGATAGGTTAACTTGAGAGAGGCATAACTTCCTCATGCACACTCTGATTGAGGCAATTCTTGCACCATTGGAAAGGACTCAGAGTGTAGAACAGTGTCAAGGGGCTAGAAGCTATAACTGCAAACTTCTGACCAAAAAAAACATAGTTTAAGCCCTCAAACAGGCCTTAGAAGATTCTGGAACCCAAATATGCAAAGTAAGACCTGCCCCTAAAATGGGCCCTACAAGCCAATTCATCCAATTTTTCGACCTAGAAAGCACCAAAATAGATGACAAATTATATATTGATCCATTTCGGATTATCCAAGGTAGAGCCAAGTCGATTTCCCTTGCACTTAGATGAAAAAAATTGTATAGAGCTGCAATTTGCAATTGTTGATCAACCACAACGAGGGCAATTTGCAAGTGTGGATATTTGTAAATGGATCATCCATAGGGGATTGCAATTTGCAGGTGTGGATCAATCACAAGGATAGTAATTTGCAAGTGTGTATTAGCCACAAGGGGCGCAATTCACAGGTGTGGATCAACCACAAGGAGTTGCAATTTGTGGATCAATCACAGAGGGCAATTTGTAGGTGTGGATGGACCACAAGAAGGGCAATTTGCAGGTGTGGATGAAAGACTCTAAAGGTTATTGTAGGCCCCATAGGCCACACATGTCACTTACACATCATGCAGTTAACATTACTTTTTATTTGGTGATAGCAACAAAAGGTGCTTTTTTAAGTGAATTTAAGAGACGGCCTGCAGACATCTTCGACACATTTGGTCCATAAAAGTTTGTATTCTGGGACAAAATTTCGGTTCCCATATGACCATTAAGGGAGGGTATTAGAGTTTGATTATTAAAATAGCCATAAGATAATTATATAATTAGTTGTACTTTAAGATAATAAAGTGACTTGAGTTAATAAAGTTACAAGCCATATTTAACTTAGCTTAAACCTTTAATTAGTTTCTAATTATGGTAATACGAACTCTCACTCACTCAATGTACCCACATAAAAGATGTGTTTTGGAATATAAACTTATTAATTCAAGTGGTTCTCTCTCTCATTGCCAATAAACTTGCTTTATGCAACTATTGCATGCATTTACCGGCACGTAGTTGTTTCAAAACAAATCAAAATAGTGCAATATCTTAGTTCACCTAGGTTGCTTTGAGCATGTTCTTCATTCATCTTCATAAGTTGAGTTGTTGATTGCTTGGCCATTGTTGGAGAGAAGACGCATCAGTGGGAGAGAATCTCATGAGAGCATTTTAACTCATAACACACTTTTCATCTATTTTGACACTTGGACAAGGAATGTGCATTTGTTCATAAAAATAGGTAATGTTGCATAAAAATAAGTAGAATGGGTGAGTTGGAACCTGTAAATGCATTAAAATATGTGGAGTAAGTGAGTTGGCACTTGTGGGCATGTGCCTACCTTCTTGCAGATGTAGTGTGTTACAGCTTGAACCAGCATGTGTGATTAAAGCCCCAAAGAACAGGCTATCCCAGCTACAACCTAGAGGTGTTACCCATTATCACCTCGATAACTACCTCCCTACACTTCTAGTTGGCTCTTCTCCAACTCGAGGGAAGCTTCCCTAGATAGGATTGCTAGGATATGGCAATGAGAGATCAAAGGTGATTTGAAGAGGTAGCACTAGCAACACTTAAGATCTTTGTGATAGTATAGGCGATGGAAGGGTTTCAAAGACTAGTGTTAATCCCGGGGTAATGGAGTCAAAGGAACAAAACCATTGAAAGGGGGAACAAGTTCAATAAACCTTAATATATTACAACATGAATCATGGAAACCGCTAGGAGCTTCCTTACGATGAAAACTCAAAAAATGATATTAGCGTGTGCCTCATAGAATGATTTATTACAAGTTGTTACTCTGATGATGATTGGGAACCATGCGATATCCATGCATAAAACAACACGGAATGGAAGAAAACTCTCTCACAATTCTTCCAAAGTGACAAAATTGTCCTTCTATGGCCCTAATAACGTGTTCTAAGCTCTAGCTAATCGACATACCTTAGCAACATTAAAGGATAAGAACTAGAAACTACTTACAAATGGAGAAGAGAACCATTGAACTCAAATTGTTACTCTGATGATGATTGGGAACCGTGCGATATCCATGCATAAAACAACACGGAATGGAAGAAAACTCTCTCACAATTCTTCCAAAGTGACAAAATTGTCCTTCTATGGCCCTAATAACGTGTTCTGAGCTCTAGCTAATCCACATACCTTAGCAACATTAAAGGATAAGAACTAGAAACTACTTACAAATGAAGAAGAGAACCATTGAACTCAAATTGCTCCATAAGATATAACAATAGGCTCCAAAATAAAAGAGGATCCCCAAATCCGACCATGACAAATGAGTGAGAGAGCCAACCCTTATATAGGTTGCAGCTTGTTACTAGCTAAGTTGTACTTGGTTGGATTATCAAGTGAGCAGGCAAAGTTGAACATGTTACATGTTCATTTTTCAGTGATTTGATGTCCATCAGGCCTTTATAAGGGCCCCTTTTTTTTAATTTTGTGTTCACATGTCTATGCCCTGCGTGGTTTGTAATAAAATGACTAGCATGGTATTTTTGTAAAGGACTTGGCTTCCTAGGACTTGTCGATCAAGTCGGATATTCCAAGGAGTTTTTTCACTTATTAATTATGTCTTACATTTTTGCATAACATAATTTTTGAGTTTTTCTCTTGCTCCTCCAAAGTTGGAATGCCTGTGAGATTTATGGGCCTTAGGGGGTTATTAAATTCCATGGGTCAATGTATATGAACATGCTAGGCATTAATTTTGAGTTGTATGGACATCAAAGAGCAGCAAAGAGACTCTGGGATACCGTTAGACTATACACTCATTTGGTATAGTGTTGAACACATCCCAGAGACTCCGATCCAGCCCACATGTCCAAGTGAGAAGCCACCTTGTCAAATTCTGGACATATTTCCAGTACCTTACGGTATATTGGAAATCCCCCATCCATAATAAAAAAACTCATTACCGCTAATAATAAAATTTACCAAGAACAATTGCACAACATTGTCATTTTGTTTCAAGCACTTTATTTGAATCCATTTATCAGAACTGGTCTTGTTATTTATTTTTCATAATGATGGATGTTTATATTTCAAAGACAATGATGATGTGGAACAATGAATGATGTTATCTTTATGTTGCATTGCTCTTGTGTAGAATTTTCTAACTCCTAGATTAGTTGTTTTCGTCTTTCACAGATTAAACACTTTAGATTTCTTTTTACTTTTTAGGGTCCACACCCCTTGGCTTCGCTAGGAGTAAGCCTAGACAAAGGAGTCAAGTTTCAAGTGACAGCACTTGACTCTGGCTTGCCCCCAAGGCCACACCAACGGCTTGAAGATTTTTGCCGCGTTTTCCCGGGTGTGATTCTAGGAAGCAACACAGCTCAATCTCACTTTACAATTAAAAATTATTATTTTCCTAGATCTATCCTTGGGTGGAGTGAAAATAACTAACTCCACTAAAACCCTAACCACTTTATAACTAATTCTTAACAAACTTTTAAGGTGGTCAAGCCACAAGCACATTATTAAAGATGCATAGAACCCTTTTGCTCAAGTACTCCTCGACTCCCCAACAAACTTTTTGAAATCCCATAGTAAGCCAAAGTGAGAGTGATTCTCCTCCAAAAGTCCCTTTGACCAAACCCAAGGCTAATGTAAGCTCAAATGGCCTTTGCTCCACCCAGCGTTCAACATATCACCACCATATGGTAGGTTCGTGGAAAAACTCGCTAGGATACCAAGTTCATGGATTAAGGGCAAGGTTTCCCTAACAAAATCTCCACATCGATCCTTAATTAAAGAATAAATTTCACAGCTACCAAACGCCTTGACTCAAAGGTAAGCTCATGCATTAGGAAAATGTCACATGGGGACGACCCCTTCCAAGAACACTTCAAGCTGAAAGTCTTTGTAACCCCAACCCGTTTTCAAGCTTAGAAGCTTCTCTTCATGGTTTAATGCCCAAGCCCCAATGTGCACATTTTATTCATAAAAATAACTTCAACTTGAAACACATGAGATACTTTTTCAAATTTTTACAACTCAGAAATTTAATTTTCAGTCAATAAATTCAAACTCATAAATTTATGATAGCCATTCACACATAAAATAACACGGGAATTTTTTACCAATAGGTCCAGGATAAAACCCCGAAGGGAAAACCTGTTTCTGAGAGAGAAAATTTTATTTTCTTCAGACAAATAAACAAAATACAACAGTTGTACTTATCTCAAGCATCCTCGGTATTTGTGCCCAGAATTTATGTTGTACGGACAACATTAAATACAGTACGACCACCTTGAAATTCATGCCAGAACTTGCCTCAAAAATCATGCCCAATCTCTGTTGTACGACCTGTCAAATTTCAGCCTCGAAATTTGTGTTGTACGACTGCATTAATTGGTGCACGGTACTATCTCGATTTATGTGTTGTACTGCTGCATTAAATGCTGTACAGTTGTCTCGAAATCAGTGTTGTACGGTACTGTACAGATACCTCGATTTCTGTGCAATACTGTGCTGTACGGATTGCCTTGGGAAACGTGCCCATCCTATCCTCCTCAATTTATGTGTTGGGTTTTTCTTCTTTCTCTCACTAGTTCGATTTCTCTCAAGCCCTCACTTCTTCTTCTTCTTGCTCTCTTTCTTCTCCAAAGACTCTCTCTTGGAAAATGTGAACAATGAATGAGAAATGCCTTGCCCAAGTCCTTTTTGTTCATGGTAACTCCATCTTTCAATCTAATGGTCCAAATTAGATTAGATAAGGGGTTCTCATTAAATGCTCAATTAAATAATTAATAAATGACATTTAGTGCACCTCATGTCATTTAATAAAGTATGAGCACCCCCTTTTTAATTAATCACTCACTTGACTTTTATTAAATATGAACTCAGGATAACCATGAATTTAACTTTTAATAAAGTGACTTTAAAGTTATAAAGTGCATCTCACTTTATTAATTAAATAAGACTAGGGGTCACCAATTAAAGTGTCCTTGTCCACCCCAAGGCATCACTAGGTGAACAAACACTTCCTAGGTAACTTTTCAACACTCCCTCTTACCGAGGAAGGTTTTCTTCACCACTCCCAACTTGTCTCTGAAATAGACATGCTTTCCTCTACCCAAAGACTTCGTGAGAATGTCAGCCACTTGCTCGTCAGTAGAAATGTACTGCAATTATACTGCTCCTCTCTGAACATAATCCCTGATGAAGTGATACATGATCTCAATGTGTTTAGACATGTCATAAAATACTGGATTCTCAGAGAGCCTGATGCACCTTTGATTATCACAATGTATCACTGTGGGTTTCATCTCCTGACCAAATAAATCAACCATCAACTTGCGAAGCCACAAGGCTTCACAACTGGCCTGACTGGCTACCATGTACTCAGCCTCTGCAGAACTCAATGCTACGGACTTTTGTTTCCGACTGAACCAAGACACAACTGTTGAGCCCAATCTGAAACAACAACCGGAAGTGCTCTTCCAGTAAGAAATGCTACCTGCCCAATCTGAATCTATAAAGCCAACCAATCCCACTCCATCAGATATCCTATAGTCCAAACCAAAATCTACTGTACCTGCAAGGTATTTCAACACATGTTTTGCAGCTATCCAGTGCACTCTCCTGGGCTCCACCATGAACTGACTGAAAGTGTTAACTACAAAACTCATATCTGGTCTGGTGTTGACCAAATACATCAACGAACCAATCAACTGACGATATAAAGTAGGATCCACCAACTCCCTCAAAAGCATGAAGCTTTGTCCAGTTGGTGGTCATAGGTGTGGACATGGGCCTGCAATCCTCCATCTGAAATCTCCTCAAAATATCTGCAACATACTTTTCCTGACTCAGGAAAACATGTCCATCCTCCTGCCATATCCCCATCCCCAAATAGTAATGCATCAGTCCAAGGTCAGTCATCTCAAACTCTGAAGCAAGATCTTTCTTACATGCTTCAACCAGGTGCTCTCCTCCTGTAATGAACAAGTCATCAACATATAGCAAAAGAATGAGTTGAACACCACCAACCACAATGTAGTATAGGTTAGGATTCACCTCACTCTTCTGAAACCCAATCGATAGCAAATGAGTATCAATCCTGGAATACCAAGCCCGAGGGGCTTGCTTCAGACCATACAAGGCCTTTTTCAACCTGCAAACATGTGAATCTCTCCCATGAATCTCAAAGCCCTGAGGTTGCTCTAGATATACCTCCTCCTGTAGAAAACCATTCAGAAAAGCGGTTTTCACATCCATCTGATGAATCCTCCAACCCATCTTTGCCACAATGGAGATCACTACTCTGATCAAAGAAAATCTAGCAACCGGTGCAAAGGTCTCATAGTAGTCAACTCCCTCTACCTGTGAGAACCCTCGTGCAACAAACCGAGCTTTGTACTTATGGATGTTGCCATCCGCAGCACGCTTGATTTTATAGAGCCACTTGGAAGTCACCACTGACTTCCCCTCTAGTCTCAGAACAACCTCCCACACCCCATTCTTCATGATGGATTTGTACTCTTCCATCATGGCATCTCTCCAAACCTGGTGTGGGATAGCCTCCTCAAATGTAGTAGGCTCGGAATTACACAAGCTAGTCACCATCGCCATATAACTGGAAAATCTCTCTGGTGCTTTGCTCTCCCTAACCTCCCTCTTAGGCAGTCCCACAGACTACTCAGCTTCCTTCACAAGATCCTTAAGCCAACTAGGCTTACGTTTCTTGGAAGTAGCTTCCTCTTGTAGGCGCTCCTCCATAACCTCCTCACCTGACAACTGTCTACCTGAAGGTACCTGTGGCCTGAGATCCTATACCTAGTGATCCTGAACCTATACCACTCGAATCACATGAAGGTGAAGCCTATGAACCTGTGACTCGTGAACCTGTCCCTGTACCAAAAGTCCCTGTAGACTGAGTCCCTGAAACTGATGAATCTGTAACTTGTGACCCAGTCACTCCTGAAACATGTGACCCTGTACTCTGACTCTGTGATCTTGTCACCTGTGGAGATACAACCTGTTACCAACTATTTTGTACAATAGTTGAACTTCTATTGAGCCGCCAGTTTTGAACATGATTCATGTTCTTTTCCAAAGTTCAGAGGTTCAGATGTTCCAGCCTTGGCCTATTTTGGCCATCTTTTTATTTTTTGTTTTGAAATGACCATGCCCCATGGGGTTTGTAATAAAGTGTGCTAGCATGGTGGCCTTGAGTGGCTCGGTTCCCTAGGACTTGACAACCAAACAAGGTATTCCAAAGAGCTTTTTCCCTTGTTGACTATGCTTTGCCTATAGCCGAGTAATAATCGATGAGTTTTTCTCCTACACCTCCAAAGCTGGAATGCCCGAATTTGGCGGTTAGGCCTTGGGGGTTATTAGAGTCCAACTATATATTATAAACATGCTAGACACTATTTTTGTGTTACGTGGTCATTTCCTAGGTCTGATAGGTGTCTTTGACACTTTCATAAAAAAAAATAGCGGACGTGCACAAATTTTTTTTTTTTTTTTTTTTATTAAAAAGTTTCAATTAATTAAACCATTTTTCCTATGGTTTAATTGAAAATTTTCAATTTGTAATAATTAAGTAGTTTGGGGGTGGATTTTGATAAATGGAGGTTCATTTTCTAAGCCAGAGTATCCATTTAACCCCTAAACCCACTTTTCCTAAGTTTCTGATGATTATTTTTCACTTAATTAAATATTTTTTCAAAATTAATAAATGAGGAATATTTAATTAAAAATAATCAGAAAATAATAAAATGAAGACAATCCAAAACTCTCCAGAAAAAGCCAAATTGAATAAAGTAAAGAGCTGGATGACATGGCACAGAGCAGAAAAGAATATTCCAAGTCTCACCAACCAACCTCAGATCAGTATCGGAGCACTGCAAGCTCATTCTCCTTGGGAATTGTGCCTTCTCTCCTAGCTCTCACGAATTGGTTAGTTGGCATCATTTTGTTGGATGGGAGATGATTACAATGCTAGAGGGTGGGCGCCTTGCCTAGGTGGAGGCCACCTCACCCTCTGTTCACCTACCAGAGCTCAGTTAGCTCTTAGATCAAGCCTTGGAGCTCTTAGATGATGGGTGAATGCGCCTTCCTTACCTAGCTCTCTCACCAATTCGAATTAGGTCTTTAGACCTCTGTCTTTTGTATAAATATTGGTCCTTGCTTCACCATTTGGGTGGAATTTTGGTGCAAGGAACCTCTAGTATTTTTTCATGTTGAATGCTTGATGCTATTTGGCATGCAAGCTGGAATAAAGTGAAGGCTTTGGAGGTCAAATAGTGTGCAAATCTCTCATGGCTTGTGTTTGAAATCGAGGTGAAATCTACCTAGTTCTTCAAATTTTCATGCATTTGTTTATGATCTTAGCTTAAGAAGGTTAAAATTCTAATCCAAAGAATAGATATTTGTAGTTTCAATTTATCTATTTGTGCAAGGTTATTCAAGATTTAGGAGTTGCATTTTGTAGCCGGTTATACTTGTGCATTCTTAGTTTTTCTTAGCTAAACATACTAAGATCTAATCACTTGTGTGAAGTTTGTTTATCTTGGCAGATCATCATAAGGCAAAGTGAGATTGGGAGTTCGGTTGCATCCCCTTCTTTGTCAAATTTTTGTGCTAATGAGTTTTGTCATACAGGAAATCTCAAGGAGTTCATTTGTTCAAGCTTGGGCTTAAGGTTCTCTTCTCACTCTTCACCATATAAAATCTTCAAATTCAAATTTTTTCGTTACAAATTGGTTACAAGTAGGGAGATTCACCATTAAAGCTCAAATTCATTTGAAAGTTTCTCTCTTGCATGAAGTAGTAGGCATTTGGTTAACAAAGTTAAATTTTTCTAAGTCTAATTCATTCATGCTCTTATACTAGATCTTTGTTTTAAAAGTTCATAATTTGAGATCTAGTTTCTAGGATGCACTAGGTTTCATTTTGAAAAGTTTCATATCATTCAAAGTGCATTTGTCTCATTTCAAAAGTAATCTAGATTTTCAAGCTCATATGCTTATCAAACTACTTCATTAAAGGCATCTAGATCTTGGTTTTAACATAAAAGCATTTATCTCTACCTCTATCTAAGTTTCGTTTTTTTATTAACTTCCAAACTAGCACTAATTTTTCCTTTTTTTTGTCACACTTGGCTGCCTCCTTTTGAGTGCAAAACAGTAATAAAACTTTTTTATACTTGACTGCCTCGTTTTTTGTGCCAAAACAGTCCTATTTTTCTAGTGTTGGCTGCCTCATTTTCCATGTCATTAAAGAACTTCCTTGGCTGCCATAAAGAGGACTGTTTTACCATTTTAATTAATCATTTTTTTGCAAGTTGTTGGCTGCCCACTTTTCAATTTTATGACTGTCATAAACATTTTGTACTTGGCTGCCTCGATTTTTGTGCCCAAAACAGTCCCAACTTTTGTGTTGGCTGCCTCGTTTTGCGTGCAATTGGAAAGTAACATTGGCTGCCATAAAGAGGACTGTTTTATCACTAAAAATCATTGCATTTTGAGTGTCTTACGAAAGAATTAAGTGGCTGTCCCAAAAAGTTTGCATCTTGTTCATTTGACTTTTTTAATTGCTAGATCTAGGTTTCATTCATTTTTTATAATTTCTTAACAAGTTTCATGTTTAAAGCTCTCACTCCATAGGAAAGCTAGAAGTGCAAACCAAAAGAAAAAAGCCTAAAGGCTAGAACAAGCAAGCAAAGGAGCAAAAAACCAAAATCCCTTGAAAAGCACACAAACTTCTTTCTCCCTCTTCTTTCATTCCCCCATTTTACTTTGTGCTTTCAAGAAGAAGAAAACATCAAAAGCATTCTAAAAGTTAATAAAAGAGCAAGTGGGATAAAGGCTCCCACACCCCACTTCCCCCATTTGGGGGAAGCTTGTATCGTCCCTTGTCCTTATTTGCATTAGCTTAGTTTTATTTTTGCAAGTAGCTTAGATTTCATTTCTAGATTAGCTTTCATCACTAGATCTTAGAAGCAAGTAGCTTAGTTTAATTTGTCTTTTTTCAAGTTCTAGTTTAATTTCAATTTGATATAATTTGTTAAAAAGTACATAAAATCTCTTGAATCTCACCGAAAGGTGGATCGAGAGTGCTCTCTGTAAAAGAGTTTACTTGCATTTTTGTTTTTGCTAACCCCCTTGCTTTCCTGAGTACGGTCTTAGACCTGAAAGAGACTCTTGGGTAGTGTAGTTTATTTCAAGCATTTTTTATTTTTCACAAGTCTCTTGAATCTCGCCATAAGGTGGATCAAGAGCACTCTCTATCAGAGAGCTCTCAATGTTTCTTGTTCATAACATTTAATAAAATTGGAACGAACGTTTGCTACACTGCGTATGTTCTGCCCACTTGTGGGATACTCAGAAACAGTGTGGACTTATTAATTTCTCACATTTAATCCCAATTCAAACCATAATAAAACATTCTCCAAAATAAACCAACGAAAATCCGGCGTTGAACGTCAAAACAATCGAAAGTGGGCAAATTCTGCCTAGGGACGCGGGAACCACTGGATCGAGACCTTAAGGGCACAGTCAGGCTACATCCTTGTTGGTGTAGTGTTGAACACCGCTCTAGAGACTCCGGCCAGCCCACATGTCCTTGTACGGAGCTACCTAGATCGTTTTTCTGGACATATCTCCAATATCGCAAGGTATATCTTGGAGATCCCCTTCCCATTTAATAATCAACTCATCCCAATATTTACAGTAAAAATTACCAAGAGCATTTGCAAAACAGTTCTCAACCACATCCAAGACATGTTTTCAGCATCCCAAGCATTACATTGACTCCATAAGGCACTGGTCCTTCATTTCAGTTTTCATTTGCTTTTTATCTATCTGGAGTATTGCTTAAATTATATCATGTTGTGGATGTCTCATTTATAAATTGTCAATTGGTTGTGTATCGTCATTCATTTTGCAAATACATACTTGGAAGTAATCTCTTATTGTAAATCATCACAAAAAACTCCTAAAAAAACACCCATCCTCATCATACATCCAAAAAACACTTTAAAACACAAGAGCCTTAGTAACTCTTTGTAAGGTCTACCCCCCTTGGCTTCGTTAGGAGTTTTCCTAAACAGAGTAGTCGGGATCAGGAGACAGCACCTGACTCTTTGCTTTCCCCCAAGGCCACACCTTTCCCCCTTGGGAAACAGCTTTCGAAAGATTTATGTTGCTAGTGTGCACATCGGTGGGCAACACAACCTGCTACTCCTCCACCTCTGAATCATAAGACTTCCTGAAGGCTTTCTCCTCCTCAAATCTGGCCTCCCTCCTCACTACAACTTTCCTCTGTGCAAAGGTATATGCGAAAAGCCTTCGAAGTCTCATCATATCCAACAAAAATGCCTTTCTCCGTTGTAGGCTCTAACTTTGTCCTCTTCTCAGAAGAGACATGAGAGTATGTAAGGCATCCAAATATACGGAAGTGACCTATCTCAGGTCTCTTTCCGATGAACATCTCCTCAGGAGTTTTACACCCCAATGCTCGGTGTGGACACTTGTTCTGAACATAAACAGCAGTGCTACAGGCCTCTACCCATAGAAAGAAAGGAAGACTCTGATCATGCAACATGGCTCTAGATGCTCCCAGTATGGCTCTATTCTTCCTTTCCGCAACTCCATTCTGTTGTGGAGAGTATGGAACTGTCAACTGGCTCTTGATGCCCTCCTATTTGCAAAACTCATCAAACTCCTTGGAGGTATACTCACCCCCATTGTCTAACCTGAGTGCCCGAATCCTCCTCCCTGTTTGGCTCTCCACAAGAGCTTTGAACTCTTGGAACCTACGCAAGACTTCCTGAGATTGTTTACTTCTCAGAAAGTAGATCTAGGTCTCCCTGGACTAGTCATCAATGAAACTGATATAGTACTCAAAACCTGTCACTGAAACTGAATACATAGGTCCACATAAATCTGAATGAATCAAATCCAGTATCCCACCTGCTCTAGTGTTACTGCTCGGAAAACCAGTCTTAGTGTACTTTCCCAAAGCACACCCTCTGCACACACCACCCTACTCTGTGCTGAACTGAGGCAAACCTGTAGACATCTCCCTCAACAACCTTAAGGCGGAATGATGAAGGTGGCCCATCCTCCTGTGCCACAACTCACATGTCTCAATGCTATTGCTAGTATGGGCTAATGCATGGTGAGGATGGAAGAGAAGCTTGTACTGTTTCCCACATCTCACTCCAATGGCGCATGAAGTGGATGGTCCTGCTACTCTGGGAAAGATATGAACTTTCCCATCTAGAACACGTTCTCCAAAGCCTCTATTCTCAATCGTGGAAACTGAAACAAAGTTCTTCTTTAGCCCGGGGACATAAAGAACATCCCTCAACGTCATGGACTGCATAAACTCCCTCTCAAAGGTGACAGTCCCTCGCCCATTTGCTCACAACTGTGTCATCGCCCAATACCACCTCAAGACTCAAGCCCATCTCAGTCATCTCTATGAACACATCACGAACACCTGTCATATGGCTCGAAGCCCCACTATCAATGTACCAAGTGGAAGTAGTAGTGGTAGCACTAAAAGAATGGTCAACCAATAACGAACACTAAATCTGATCCTCCATGTCACTCTCCATATCACTGTTGGTGAAAGATGTCCTCTTTGTACATCCAGCATATAGAGAGAACTCTCCTTCAAACCGTGAGGAAAAGTCATCCATCTCTGTTGTCGTTGTTGTCTGTTGCCCTTTCTTCTTCTTGTTCAAACACTGTCCAGCATAGTGTCCAAACTTCTGACATGCGAAACACTTGATTTTACTCAAGTCTTTCTTCTGCTCACCTGTATGTTGTTTGGCCCCACCCTTGGGACCCTTCTTGAACTTCTTATTTTTGCCCTTTGCTGCCAATGCCACATTTTCCTCATCATCTCTGTGATGTGACAAACTGCTCTATAAGTATCCTCTACGTGTCTCCTCCTGTATAAGATCATCCCAAAGACGATCAAATGTAGGCATGTTCTCTCGACCAATAATAGTCTGCACAAACACACCCCACTGCTGAGTCGCGCCATTTAAGGCTGTGCACACCATCTCAGTGCCCTGTATAACCTCTTCTACAGCTGCAAGCTCATCCCTCACCTGTGTAATCTTGGTGAGGTAGAAAGCCATGCCTTCCCCTTTGCTCATGTGTACATTCTTCAACTTCTCCCTTAAGACCATTTTCCTATTCTCATTCGAAATCTGGTAAAGGTTGGTCAAACAAGTCCACGTCTGAAAAGCATGTGTCTTTGCTGATATGTGGGGGATTACATGATCCTTCACGGCATCAAGTATAATCCTCCTTGCTTTTACATCTCTCTTCATGAAAGTTGCCTTATCTGTAGCATCGGTAGGTACTGTCACAGGATTTGTTGTTGTACTGTTCACTATATCCCATAGCTCATTCTCTTCATGTATCAACATAATTCTAGTCTTCCATGGGCTAAAATTAATAGCCCCATCCAATCTGCCTTCTCCTCTAAGCCCAGACACCATGGCTACAACATGTACTACTCAAGCAACCTGTTCAAGAACTTTTTCTGAAATCTGGGAATTTTTCTCAAAACCATAACTTCCTTCAAATCTGAAATTTTTCTCAAAACCCCTGTTTTCTTCAAATCTGAAAAATTTTCCACAAACCCATGTTTTTCTGAATGTTTTAAATTCTGATTTTTTAATCCGCTCTAATACCATGAAAGTTTTTGTAACCCCAACCCGGTTTCAAGCTTAGAAGCTTCTCTGCATGGTTTAATGCCCAAACCCCAATGTGCACATTTTATTCATAACAATGACTTCAACTTGAAACACATGAGATACTTTTTCAAATTTTTACAACTCAGAAATTTAATTGTCAGTCAATAAATTCAAACTCATAAATTTATGACAGTCATTCACACATAAAATAACACAGGAATTTTTGACCAATAGGTCCAGGATAAAACCCCGAAGGGAAACCTGTTTCTAAGAGAGAATTTTATTTTCTTCAGACAAATAAACAAAATACAACAGTTGTACTTATCTCAAGCATCCTCGGTATTTGTGCCCAGAATTTTTGTTGTATGGACAGCATTAAATACAGTACGGCTACCTCGAAATTCGTGCTAGAACTTGCCTCAAAAATCGTGCCCAATCTCTATTGTACAACCTGTCAAATTTCAGCCTCGAAATTTGTGTTGTACGGATGCATTAATTGTTGTACTGTACTGTCTCGATTTATGTGTTGTACGGCTGTCTCGAAATCAGTGTTGTACGGTACTGTACGGATACCCCGATTTATGTGCAATACCGTGCTGTATGGATTGCCTTGGGAAACGTGCCCAACCTATCCTCCTCGATTTATGTGCTGGGTTTTTCTTCTTTCTCTCACTGGTTCGATTTCTCTCAAATCCTCACTTCTTCTTCTTGCTCTCTCTCTTCTCCAAAGACTCTCTCTTGGAAAATGTGAACAATGAATGAGAAATGCCTTGCCCAAATCCTTTTTGTTCATGGTAACTTCCTCTTTCAATCTAATGGTCCAGATTAGATTAGATGAGGGGTTCTCATTACTCAATTAAATAATTAATAAAAGACATTTAGTGCACCTCATGTCATTTAATAAAGTATGAGCACCCCCTTTTTAATTAATCACTCACTTGACTTTTATTAAATATGAATTTAGGATAACCATGAATTTTAATTTTAATAAAGTGGCTTTAAAAGTTTAAAGTTATGAAGTGCATCTCACTTTATTAATTAAATAAGACTAGGGGTCACCAATTAAAGTGTCATTGTCCACCTCAAGGCATCACTAGGTGAACAAACACTTCCTAGGTAACTTTTCAACACAAGAATCGTGCCACCATTCTTCCAAAGTTACATTTTCTCCTCAAACTGGGTCTTACATTTTGACTGGCACCAGCCGGCTTCTCCTTAAGTGCTTGAAATATGATTGGCAATCCACCACAACCGAAGTCTTATATCATTTTCTGAGAAGATTGTTTCGTGAAGACTGGTTAGGGTCAATACAGGATCTCTTCCACGATTGATGCGACTCATTTTCACTATAGCATCACAAGGAACCTCTGGCTTTTCACAAGGGCAGTGGGTGATTTCCATTGAATTCATATAAAACATTGACTTTTGGCTTCATTAGAAATAAATCCCAACAAATTTTCTTGCATATAGAAGTGATGTCCAACATCAATGGAATACCCCAGGGCAGAACGTTTCACAAGCAGGGACTAAATGACGGCCCTTCACTATGCTAGCCACTCCTTCCACATAGTGAGTCCATTATCTGATAGAATCCAACTCCTCATTTCTGTTTATGCGGCAGGCTCAATTACATAAACAGCTCCATCGGTCAATCCTACAGCAACCTGATTAGGTTCATGTGGATGTGCAGCTGCCAGCGATTACAAGTGGATAGGTATTGCTACTGCCCATGCTTGGTATAAATGCTTAAGGGGCAATACTTGAGAATCAACTACACCAATAGAACCATCAAAGAAACTGCCATAGACTATTATGCTGTCACACGAATATATGGCACTTGAAATACGTGCAGGCATTGGATCCCGAGGTGCCCAATGGCACATGCATTCCAATTCAAAAGTATAATAATAGCAATTTGGCTTTCCTGCACAACTAGCAATTGAATTTGATTAATATTAGGAAACTGAACTGTAGTATCTGCAAATGGTGATGGCAATCTTTCTGCTTGTGAATGTATGGATTTCAATTTAGACTTCTCCCATCCATTTATGTTCCAGACACACAGCTGTGCATCAGCTCCATAGAATACCAAAACATTTAAAGCTTTTGAAAATGCCAAGCCAGTTATTCTCTTTCGGTGACCCAAAAGTTTCATGTTTACAATTCTGAGTTTAGTATTGAATATTTGAATTGTTGAATCCTCCAAAAGAACTGAAAACTCTCTGGTACAGAGAGATCCCCTGAAGACTGAAGCACTGGATCCATTTGAGGCAGAGGAGAATCAATTGCTTTTGATGTCAGCAACACTAGACCTGAATCTGCCAGAAAATACATATTTATTTCTCTCCTAAACTGCACCCAGAATTCATTCTTCCTATGCTGCTTGGTGAAATAACAGGCTCAGCATTACCCCTGAATCCTCCAAGTGATTACCCAGGCAAATAGGAGGGTAACAGAGTGCACCACTTGTGGACCCATTCTCCATTTGTGGACCTAGTATAGGTTTAGGGTTTTACCTTACTTGTAACTCACTCCTCCTCTTACTTATAAAGGAAGGAGGAGCACATCACTTCATCAATATTAACAAGATAGATGAGGAAGCATAGAGAGAATATAACCTCGCGTGATCCTTCAATTGGATTGATGTAGCCTTTGGAGAATGAAGTGAAGCTAGGTTTTGCTAGTGATTAGCATGTGGTGCCCTAGGGCCTAGCTACAGTTTGTTATGCTTGTGAGAAGCTTTGTTTGGAATACGCTGTAAGGGTTTTGGATGTCCAGCTTGGGATGAGCTGATTTGTTGTACTGTTATCATCTTTTGCATGAAACAGAAAAAGATATGTTTGCTGTCCCAAATTATGTTGCAGAGCTGATTTATATAGATCTGATTTTAGGTGAATTTGCTGCTGATTTAAATAGCAACCAGGCTGATGCTGACCTTATTTAGCATGCATAATTTGCATTTTCAGATCTGACTTTGTTGCTGGTTTAGTGACTGATTGCTAACATAATTTTCAGATCTGCTTTTAGGGTTAGATCTTGCCCTAAAGGCTGCTGAAATGATCTTACGGTTATGTATTTTCTGTGTCTACACTCGGTATTGCCTTTGATGTTTTTTTGAAGGTTGGGAAGTTTGAATAGGGTTTCTGGAGAAGCCAAAATCAACTTGGGGCTGAAACAATTTTTGGTGTAGATCTGTGGCATTTTGTGAGGGGAAACTTTTCATTGGCACACAAAATTTCAACACAACCGACCAATCATAAGCATAGCAACTAGTAGGGATTATTGATAAGCAAAAGCAAAGTTTTCAGCAGAAAACAGCCTTTGATAGACGAGGTGTTTTAGAGATCCAGCCCCTCAGTTTTTTTAAATGAGGCGATAGGACACTCATTGAAATTTGATGCAACTCTATCAATAAATTTTACCTGTTGGAATTTCATTTGTTTATTTGAGGCATAGCTAAAATTCTGAATGCTTCCATTTTAATCTATGCTCTTACAGTTCCAAAAAGGATCAAATGTTCCAAGAGCCTGGCTTTGTTATTGCATATCAGACCTACAGTGTTCATAGAAAATAAATATAATAATAATACCAATACAAAAGATAACCATATGTTATTTATTTACAATATGTATCATACAATATTTTCTAGATGGGCATTGTCAAATATAAAATTTTGATCCTGCACCTGACGGAGCTTAACTGGTACTGATGATCCTGGGGTACCGATGTATCAGCAATTTTTTCAACATAATAAAAAATACTTTACAAATAAAATAGAAAGGGAAAAAAGAGGAGAAAAACTTTTGCTTTGAACTCTTGTTTCCCTTGAATGTTTCTCCGTATGAACACAGCTTTTTATCAGCAACATCCCCTTTCGCCGGTACTCAACGTGAGATGGGTTTTGTCAGATCCAGAGGTGCGGTGGATTCGTCCACTTCACAGTGTTTGGTCGGTGCGGGTTTCCTAAAACTGTGAGTGTTTGCTTGGTTGGTGATCTATCAGGGGCTTCCGTCCAAGGCCCAGTTGGCTAAGTCTGGCCTCTCGGCTGGTCTGTGCCCTGTGTGCCAAAGACTCGACGCAGTGAAACACATCTTTTGAGACTATAGATTTGCCAAAGACTGTTGGAGATTTGTGGAGGAGCAGCACTCCGAGCTGTTCTTAAACAAACTTTATTGGAGAACAGCTCTACTTGGAGATGGTTGTTCCGTGGTACAGGATTCACTCTCTAGTTTGTGGCATTGCTTGCGGATAGCTGCTTTGTTCATGATATGGAAACCCAGGTGCAAGTATGTTTTTGATCAAGAAAGTAGTTGTGTTTCAGCTTTTATTGCGCTTTGGAAAGATGAGGTAGGCCATCAGTTACTAGCCAAGGGAAAACGGTTAATCAAGGACGCCAAAAAGTTGGATACTATTGTAGATTCTGATTTTATTTCTGCTCTAATAAGCTTCAAGAAGTGGTTAGGATAGGCATTGTATATACCCTTCCACTGCTTCCTTTTTTATTGTAAATTAGTTTATGTGAATATAAGTATTTTCAAAAAAAAAAATGTATCGTCTTAAAAACAAAATTGTCACACATGAGACTGTAGAAGGGCCAATGGAAAAAACAATTTTATTTAGATTTGTGTACAATAGGGAAAGAGGTTGTACATAGTGCTTGAGCTGCAGTAAGCCTAGTACGGGGATCCTTTACCAACAATTTCTTGACAAAATCCTTTGCACTATTGCTAATTTTTTCCCATGGCTTTTCACGGAATTCAGGTTTCTTCCTTAGAACCTGTCCATCAAGGAAAAAGAAACCTGCTATTAGATAAAGCAAACTTGTAAAGTCATAAAATAATATAATAATATGAACAAGAACTCCTTGAACTGGGCCAGAGAAAAATAGCAACAAAATCAGTACATGGAACAAGGTTACAGAAGCAATAATGGCATACAATGAGGTCAATGCACCTGTGACTATCAGAATTACTGCAAACCAGCTTGCCAAATTTTGGAAAAACACTACCATGATAGGAAAACACATACACGTAGGAAATTAGGAATATAACAGTGCTTAGCATTTTGATTTGGTACGCACATTCCACGTGGGAAATGAATGGACAGAGGAGGGCAGAATATGTATTTCACTTAGATGAGTACAGTTCAAAGTTTCAAACAACATTAGCTACTCATCAGATGCAATCTGACATGCTTACCATGTATGTAGATGCCAGCAGCTTCCTTTATGAACATTATATATTCTTTGCAATGGCATAAACAAGTATGAATGAAAAGCTACCTGTTCACTTGCACTACAAGGAGCTAGGAACTTCATAGCAAGCATCCCTACATAATACAGAAGCTCCTAACCCACTATCCCTTAATACTCTTTCAAAGTCAAGAACAGAACATCCTTTACTAACAATTTGCAGGCATGCTGACGGAAAATGTCACCAATGAAAAAATACAAAACAAAGTCAAAAGATTATCCTATAATAAAACATATATAAACAAGAGTTGAACCTCCTTAAATATCCCGTCCTCTGTCTTGTCCCAAAATGGACGCCTCCCACAAAGTAAAATGTATGTTATGACGCCAATACTCCAGACATCAGATTCAGGCCCAGATTTTCGTTTTAGAACTTCCGGTGCAACATAATATGCACTACCTACAATGTCCTGAAATTTCTTTCCTGAAGAGCATGATATAATTCAATCAATATGTATTTATTAAGTTGACAATTTAACCAAAATCCTTAATGTGAAAGACAAAAACAGAGAAATAAATTGACTCCAGTGAATAGTTCGTAAAGCTAGGTACATATTCCATCATTCAGCCTTACTATTACCTGGTTTTATGAAGTCTGACAGTCCAAAATCTGTTGCCTTCAGAGGTGAATCATCTTTCGTAGACTTGAAAAGAAAATTCTGATTAAAATGTGACAAGTCAGAAATCCATTGCTTCATCAAAGAAATAATATAAAGAGAGAAAAAAGTATGTGCTCAAGCCTCAAACTATAAGGTAGTGACAACAAAATAATGCAATGTTAAGCACCTCAGGTTTCATGTCCCGATGGACAACACCATGCAAATGACAACGAGCAGCAACTTTCAGCATTTGCCGTACCACTTTTGCTGCATCCTTTTCACTATACCGGCTCTCCTTCCTGAACCCATCCAATTGCATGATTATATAGCCGTTAAATAAAATCAAGAAACTGCACTATAGGATTAAATAAACAGAAAATATAAAGCTGCTAGCAGAAGAGGGGAAAGAAATGACAGAGCCTAAAAAACAGAGCACTGAGATCCCTTTTAAGTATACAGAAATGCATCTCAGACAACAGTGTAGTCTTGAAGTATGACATCAGATGAATTGCTATCCTTTCATGGACTTTCAACAATAGAGGAAATTACAACACATAAAATGAGTTGTATTAATCATTCCAAAACAAAGTTGTCCGCGTTGATCAACAAGTTCAACCTTTTTCCATAAGTCAGCAAGTTAAAAAGCCCACATGCTTAGAAGTTTATAAACCATGTTACAAGTGAAAACAAAGGCAAAGCTAAGAAATCTTACTTTGCCAATATCCGATCTAGGAGTTCCCCTCCCTCACATAACCTGTCCACAAATATGTATTCAAGTTAGACTTGTAAAAAACTGTGACCATGCGAAAGTTTGAACTTTGAAGTTATGACTTTTCAGATGGGAATGAGATCAAGTAAAACATGAAACACCAAAAACTGAGAAATATAAAAGGCCCACATTTGGGAATTATATGAATCCACAGATCCTAGTGTTGAGGAAAGTACAGAAATCCTACTAGTGCTTCTTTACTGAAAATTTTAAGCAATAAAATAATATTCAAATTTTCAAACCATGCTTGAAATTTCACGCAATGGATTTCTGGAACTTATCTAACTCAATGTACTATGATCAAACTAGACAAATTTTGAGAAAGAAATAATCATATCCTCACGAACCTTTCACCTTGACATAATTTTTAAAAAGATTGCATTAATACAAAGTTACAAACTTTAAAGTACAGATAAATCTTAGTAAAAAAAAATGATAAAGAGGCCTAGCCATTTCAGACATTAGTTTAATGGGTCATGGAAGTCAAAAGTGACATCAGATCAAAGAACATGAAAGTCAAGCCCCTGGGGTGTAGACCAGTTGACAATAGGGTGCACTGTTAAGGCATTCCGTGTGAATCCCGGGTTTAAACCTATGCTGTTGGGAGCGGGGAGCGGGAGCGGAGCAAAAAGTGAAATTTTCAAAAGCTCCCATTTTGGGAGCGTTTCTTATATAGTATATATTTTAATGGATTTATATCTAAAAAATATGTAGGGTGTTGAATTAGCTATAGAAAACATGTAGGATGTTGAATTAGCTATAGAAAACATGTATTAAACCATATAACATCAATCATCTAGTAGTTATAACTTATAACATTGTCATCAAATGATCAACCGTAACAACTTTTATAGGAGCTTGACAAAGAAGGGAGGTACTATAACACTGTCATCAAATGATCAACCTAGTATAGGAGCTTTTAGTATAGGACAGGTAGGGAGTGTCTCGGGAGCATGCTCCCAAAACTGGTAGCGTTTTGGGAGAGAGATTCTGAAGGGAGCGAGCTTCGAGAGCAAGAGCGAGGGGGTGGGGAGCGCTCCCCCGCAGCAGAGGTTGAAACCTCATTAGCCCTGTGTGTCGCACGTGGGGCAGCATTGGTACACCTAGGGGTATAGTGGTAACAGCCCGAAATCGATCCCATGTCACATGAGTATGAGTCTGGCCCCAGTTGCCGATTCCCCTAGTTACCCAAAAACAAATGTGAAAGTCAACTCTTCAGTTAACAGACTGTCAGTTTCAGGTTTTGGCCTTAAGCCTATCAGCTACTCAGTGGCATGCCTTTTGCCACATAATTTATGAAATCTGCTCCTGTATCTCTACCTGTATTTTATTGATTTATTAAGAGATGTAAGCATATTCCAAAAAACCTATAGATGTGAAAGTCATATGACATGTCTGCTTCAATGTACTTGCCCGTCAGTCTGATCTTATGTATGAATTGCTCTTATATAAGTAAATTAAAGGAGAACTAAGGATTCAGGAAGATTGAAAAACAGTGTCCAGTGTGAGAACAGGAGCAAGTAAGCTTGAATGCACGGAAATATTTACCAGATCCACCCTATCCCCATTTGATCATACAAATATGTATTCACTATTCAGTACTGATACAGCTTGGATATGGCCCTGATGCTTATCAGTACAACTACAGCTCATATATAGTTCAGATATGACCCGGATACAAATCCATTAAAAAACCTCAAAACAAAAAAAGGACACAAAACCCTTATAATAAAGGCACCAGCCTTTTAAATAAAATTAGGAGTAAATACATTAAATCTACGAAAGGTAATAAATATCCTTAATAACATTTGTTTATGCTATAGTTGAAGATAGTATCTACACAATCTTGGATAGTCATTAGTTTAAAAACATCAAGAGGACACCATCTCAGTCAATGGTTAACCAGTGCAATACTTTTCTTAATATAAATATAAAGATGTTTATAGGCTTAAACGCTTCCTAGGGTCATGAGAAGCTTGTCATTATATAGTTTCAGTTAACTGTAAAAGTATTCAGTGTAAAGCAGCAACCTTAGCAATTCCATATGTATTGCCTCTTCAAAAGCCTTGTTACCCCCCATTTTGCATAGGTTTCCACTTGTGATTTTTATCACAATCCTCAGCTGAAGGCGACATGGTTATGGAGATTTGATGCCTTGGGCTCTTGATGGTAGAGATTTGCTTCATGAAAGATGATGCTCTAGCTGATTTGCTTGATGAATCTTATGGTGCTAGTAGATATGACATAGTTTTCTCCATGGTGAATGGATGCTTTTGTGTTCTCATACTGGATATTGGCAATTTGGCATGCTTGTTTATCATCTAACATTTGTGCATTCATGGAAATGTGATCCCATCAACTTAGGGTCTCTCAAAGTTGTGAGAAGTGTTAGATGAAACGTTGTCAATGGTTGGTTATGGAAGTATAAGCCTATAAGGCCTCCCAGCTTTAGCGTAATGGTATACTTCACACATGTATTTATGGTTCATGACACATGGTTCACCTATGGATGGAGCACCCTATCACTTAGGGGTTACCTTGTATTTATACATGGCATAGGTCTTCATTTTTTGTAGAGTGCTCTTGCTCATTGGCTATCATTGGAGTGTTTTGGCATGTCCATGCACCTTGCATCCTTGCTGTTTTGGGGTCAATTTTGCAGTTTTCATGGTCTGACTTGGGGTCCCTATATCTCTGAGGCCCTAGTTCATCTAGAGGTGTATGATATATGGATGGAAAGCTTGTTTCCTGAACTATCTCATGATGGCGAAATTTGACTTTGTTTCCCCAGGGCATTGGAGCATTTGGGCATTCTTTCTGAGCAGTGAATTCTAGCTTATGAGCTGCTTTCTGCAGTTTTGCTGACCGGTCTTCAGGAGGGTCATTCTCAAACACCCTAGTTCAGAATGATGAGTGTGATATATGGATGTAAAGCTGTTTTCATGAGCTTTCCAGTGGTATAAAACAGTGTTCCACAGGGACGCGTCCGGCAGGGTTGGGGACACGTCCCCCATGCTCCCCACGTCCTGGAGACAGGGGGACTCCTGGCGAAACGTTTCCCCCCCCTTCCCCCCCCCCCTCGAGAGTTTTTTTTTTCCATTACTTTTAACTTTTACAATCCCTACTTAGTACTACATCGAAAATAAATCAATGTATTTAGTATTTACATTGCACACTCATGAATATACATCAAGTGAATTATTTTTTTGGTATTTTTATTTTATTTTTATAATTTTGGAGATGTCCCCTCATCCCCCATGAATTTCCCCAAAATTTGGGGGTATCTCCACATGTCCCCAATGTGCGTTTCCCCACTCCCACGTCCCAGAAACTTGGGGTAACATTGGTATAAAATGCTCCCCCTAATTCCCAAGGGCGTTGGAGTTATGGCTGTTTCTTTCTAGGCATCCAATTCTAGTTTTTTGAGCCATTTCAGCAAATTCTTGGCCTATTCTTATGGTATTTGGAGAATCTTCTATAAGAACACCCTTGCTCCTTGGTTCATGGATCTATCTTACATGCACTGATGGGAATGTTGTGGAGGTTGAGGATTTGGTTGTTATGTGGACAACAATTGGTTGAGGGAGTGGTTGGACCCTTGACATGGTCAATAAAGATTGCGTCCACTTATGGTGAGTTAGTTGAGTTAGTTGGAGGCTAAGACTTAGTCCATATTTTGGTCTCTCATCGAGGCACCCTCCTTCTTGGGCCTTATGCATCTTGGTATTGTTCATGTGGATTTGACCACCTCATTCCATGGATATTTTTAGAGTTGGTTAGGATTTGTTGTAGGATTGTTTGAATTGTTTACTCCTACCTAGGATAGATCTAGGGTTTTGGTAGATCTATTACTTTTCCATTGTAAAGGAAGTTGAGCTCATCTTCTATATAAGAGAGCCTCTTCATCATTTGCAATCATGATTAGATTGGAGGAGAAAACCCACTAGACTTAATGAAATAACTCTTGGTTCTTATGGATGGTAGATCTATTACTTTTCCAATGTAAAGAAAGTTGAGCTCATCTTCTATATAAGAGAGCCTCTTCATCATTTGTAATCATGATTAGATTGGAGGAGAAACCCCACTAGATTTAATGAAATAACTCTTGGTTCTCATGGATGGTTAATGCCAATGCTCCATTGAAGGCTTCTCATATTTTTTATGCTTGGTCGGTTGATGGATTTATAAATTTTTAATGGCATTGAGGTAATTAAAGTATAGGTTCTCTATCTTTTATGTGGTTTTTATCAGTTGGAAGTGTAGTTTAGGTGCACCTTTTTCTGCTCTAGATCATTTGTCTCCGATGCCTTCCATGATAGTTTTCCTCCTTAATGTTCATTTGAAATTTCTGGTCTAGAACTTTCCTTTTGTTTAATCTTGAAATTGACCGAGCTATTAGAGAGCAGCTAGTCTGTGCACTACAACCCTATCCCTTTCTAACCATTCCTAGAAACCCTCATGAGATCCTTGGTTGACCCCATTAACCCATTTGATAAGAAGCTAGTCTCCAATCCCTTATTAACCTTTATCTGTTACTTTCATAAACACACATTGTTTTGCTAGTGTTACTCTTTAAATTCACCTTGTGCTTCATTGTTGAACTCTAGCAATCCTACCCTAAGGACTCCTCCCTTGAGCTAGAAAAGAGCTAGCCTAAAGAGCAGATGAGGACTAGGTGTGGCCACGTGGCAACAATAGCCCCCCTCTTGGTTATCCATAAGCTATCATTGACTTTAGGGCTTTGATCTTAAGATGTTAGTTTGTGTGATAACAAGCCTTACTAATGGAATTTGTCCTTTTTACCACAAAATATAAAAGAGCTTGATGGTACTTTAAAGTTTAAACAAAGAGCGATAACTAGCCTTCAGAAAAACACTCCGTAGGCAAAAGAAAAATCATAGTCATGGTATTTGCCAACCTGGAAAGTATCCATGACTTTTTAATCGATGCAAAGCAAGCCTAGGCCTGTATATGAAAGGGACGGCAGCTTTTCAAATATGACTAGGAATAAACATGTTAAATCTCCAAAAGGCAGTAAATAAATTTAATAGCAGTTATTTATGTTATAGTTGTAGGCCATGTGCATGCAATCTTGGATATGTTTCAGCATTCATGGCATTCATTTTGCATGTATATCTATGACATGTAGTTTTATATATTCTGTTTCCAAACATGTATCCAAACATTATTAAAAAAAAATCATATCCCAATCCAAATCCATATCTGTAACCTTGTAAATTAGATATTATACAAAGAACATTGTAAATTACTAAATAGAGACCAAACTTCCGGCACCTAAAATGGAGATAAGATAAGATAATGTATTACTGACCAACAAATGACCAAAAAGATAGGTCAATGAGACTAGGAAATACAAACAGAATATAGTTGTAGGAGTGCCCTAGGCTACTTTGGAAGCATAAAATAAAATAAAAATACAACTAACAGTTTATCAAAAAAAAAAAAAAAAAGAGTGCAAGAGATTGCTAGATGTCAGTCAGACAAGATGAGGAGGTAGCAAATGAGTAGGAAGAAGTATCTGCAACAGCATCAATCACTGAGAAGGGCCTACTGATTGTTTGAACTTTGATGATATCATCTATCCTCTGGAGAGTGTCTAGTGCTGAGAGGACCTGGCTGTGTGATCCTAGGAGACGCACAGGACTCGAGAACCATGAACAGATTTTTGTTAAACTATGCTATGGAGAAATATCCAAGAGACAAGAGAGCGAATGAACAAGAGGTGTATTATTGATAATGTTCATTAAGTTACATAAAGTGGTGTTGTATATATATCTAGCAAGTTCCATTATTCTAGTTAGGAACCGCACACCTAATTTACCCAACTTCATTAATACGTTAACATAAGTGTTATTTATTATGTCTGACTTATATTAACTTTATGGAATTATTACTATATTACATAAATTAACATTACATAAACATTATAATATAACACCCCCTCTTAATGTTTTGTCATTTTCCACAACTCCGAATATCTCTCGAAATTTTTCTAGGGTGGCAAGTGCAGGGGAGGTCCATATGGACCTCAATGGACAAACTGTCTAGACTTATTCATGAGACCTAGGAAGGGTCACTAATAATCTAGCAGAGTTATATGCCCTATACATGGGATTGGAATTGATATATGTGTTGATTTTTGTACCTAGGAAAGTGTTCCCCTAGGTGACTTTTGCCTTAGTCACTTAAAAGGGGGAAATAAAGTGACCCTTGCATTAAATGATTTGTGATGAGCTTTTAATTTGACTTTAGGGATTAAAGTCACTTTTTGATAAATTTAAGTGAGGTGAGTGAAATTTATTTTTATGAGAATTAAATGAGCTTTTATTCTCATCCACTCATCTGATCTAATCGCAGCCATTGCATTAGATGACCATTCACTCACCCTAGGGTTTTCTCAAAAAGACAAGGGAAGGCATTTTGGCTTTCACTTTTTTTGGAGAAGAGAGTGAAGAGAGCAAGAGAGAGGGCACGAATTTCGAGGCATGTTCAGTGGGCATTTATTGAGCAGCATGGATTTCGAGGAGCACGATTCCCAAGGCAGATAGCAGGAGCAGTGGCACAGGTTTCGAGAACCCGTACAGCAGCATTTATTGCTGTACCATACAGCACAGTTTTCGAGGTGATTAGCTGGGTACAAATCCTGAGGTTGTGGGCACAAAAATCGAGGACTGTACAGCATCATTAATTGCTGTGTATCCTTACAGCAGATTGGGCACACATCCCGAGGCATTTTTGGGCACTGTTTTTAAGGATCATACAGCACAGTATCGAGGCAAGTACTGCACAGATTTCAAGGCAGCTACAGCACAGATTTCGAGGCAGCCTTCTGGGTGAAAAATTTGTTGGTTGAGATAAGTGGTTTTGACTGTAAATTTTTGTACTGAAATTTTCTGAAGAAATAAATAATTTTCTCTCTCTGACAGGTTTTCCCTTAGGAATTTTTTCTTGGGCTATTGGCCAAAAATTCTGAGTCTGAAATTTTTTTATGGTGTGCATGAATATTTAATTTTCTGTCTGTAATATTGAGTTTCAGTTGTGTTTTATAAGTCTGAAAATTACTTGTCATTTCCAGCCAATAACAAAAACTGGGTTGGACATTAAACAATGGCAAGTTGACTTGAGAACCGGGTTGGGTTGAAATCTCAGAAAACTTTCATGGTATCAAAGCTTGGTGGGCAGAAAACTAAAGTTATTTCAGACAGTCAGTGAATTCTTTTGTCTGTGGGCAGCACCTTGTTGAGTTGGCAGTGAGATGGCTACAGGACTTAGGTTGAAGGATAGGCTAGATGGGACAGGGAATTTTGTGCCATGGAAGACTAGGATTATGCAGATTTTGGAGGAAAATGAACTTTGGGATGAAGTGGTAAAGAACACTACAGCCAACCCAATTCAAATTCCAGCTTCCATAGATGCAGCAGCATTATCATATTTCAACAAGAAGGATTGTAAGGCTAGGAGAATTATTCTTGATGCAATTAAAGACCACATCATTCCACACATTTCAGGTAAAGATCATGCATATAAAATGTGGGATGCTTTGACTAGTTTATACCAGAGCACTAATGAGAATCGGAAGATGGTTCTAAGAGAGAAGCTGAAGGGTATAAAGATGAATGGTGAAGAGGGAGTGACATCTTACCTTACCAGAATATCTCAGGTTAGAGATGAGCTAGCAGCAGTTGGGGAGGTAGTTACAGCTACTGAGCTTGTGCGGACAGCAGTGAATGGGGCTTCCAAGCCTTGGGGTGCTTTTGTGCAGGCTATAGTTGGCAGGGAGAACTTACCTTCCTGGGATAGACTGTGGGATGATTTTGTACAGGAGGAGACCAAGAGAGGTCTTGTGCAAGGCAGCTCTTCACAGGGTAGGGAGGATGAGGAGAATGTGGCATTGACTGCAAAGGGCAAGAAGAAGAAGAAAGGCCCCAAGTAGGGTGGGGCCAAGCAGCAGCAGCAGGGTGGGCAGAAGAAAGATTTAAGCAAAGTCAAGTGCTTTGCTTGTCAAGGATTTGGGCACTATGCTTCTCAGTGTCCAAAGAAGAAGAAGCAGACAGCAGCCTCAGCGGAGATTGATGATTTTGGAGAGAGATTTCAGAGAGAGTTTTCTCTTTGTGCTGGATATGTTGAGAGAGAGAGAGCCTCTATTATTACCAGCAGTGATTTGGATACTGAGATGGAGTATTCTTTGTTGACTGGCCATCAGATGAGTGCTTCCACCACCAGCACTTGGTATATTGATAGCAGAGCTTCAAGTCAAATGACAGGTGCTCGAGAGATGTTCTCCGAGCTTTCACAGACAGGTGAATATGTGGAGGTTGTACTAGGAGATGACACCATTGTCAGAGCAGTTGGTCGTGGGACCATTACTTTTCAGAGGGAGTCCATGAGCCCTATGATTTTGAGGGATCTGTTGTTTGTCCCTGGGCTGAAAAAGAACTTGGTATCAGTTTCCACTATTGAGGATAGGGGTCTTGGAGTTTGTTTCGTGGATGGACATGTGCGTATATGCCCCAAGACTGCAGGATCATCTACCTATTTGGACATTGGGGTTAGATGCGGAAAACTATACAAGCTCTTATTTCAACCCCAACATGCTTTGGCACACAGCAACAGCATTGAGCTATGCGAGCTATGGCATCGGAGGATGGCCCATTTGCATCATCCAGCTTTGAGATTGTTGAGGAGTATGGTTACAGGTTTACCAGAGTTCAGCACAGACCATAGTGATGTATGCAGGGGGTGTGCTTTGGGAAAGTACACCAAGACTGCTTTTCCGAGTAGTGACAGCAGGTCAGCATGGTTACTTGACTTGATTCACTCATATTTATGTGGTCCTATGTCATATGTTTCCTTGACAGGATTTGAGTATTATGTGTCTTTCATCAATGACTATTCCAGGAAAACCTGGATGTACTTCTTGAGGAGCAAGAAGTCAGTTGATATCTTGCGGACCTTCCAAGAGTTCAAAGCTCTTGTGGAGAATCAGACAGGGAGGAGGATTCGGGTTCTGAGGTCAGACAATGGGGGTGAGTATACCTCTAATGATTTCGATGAGTTTTGCAGACAGGAGGGCATACAAAGACAGTTGACAGTTCCATATACTCCTAAGTAGAAAGGAGTGGCTGAAAGGAAGAACAGGGTTATTGTGGGAGCAACGAGAGCTATGCTTCATGATCAGAGTCTTCCTTTCTTCCTTTGGGCAGAGGCTTGTAGTACAGTTGTTTACCTTCAGAACAGGAGTCCCCACCGTGCCTTGGGGAGGAAGACTCTTGAGGAGATGTTCACAAGCAAGAAGCCTGAGGTTGGTCATTTTCGTATATTTGGCTGTTTGACTTACTCTCATGTCCCTTCTGAGAAGAGGACAAAGTTTGAGCCCACTGCAGAGAAGGGCATCTTTGTGGGCTATGATGAGACTTCAAAGGCTTTCCGCATTTATCTTCCTGCACTCAGGAAAGTTGTTGTGAGGCGGGAAGTGAGGTTTGAGGAGAGAGCCTTCAGGAAGTCTAGAGAGTTGGAGTATGAGGAGTCATGGGCTGCCACACCTCAGGTGACACAGGTATATTTAGTTCAGAGTACTGGATCACAGGTTTCCGGAGTGACTGGTCCACAGGTTACAGGCACAGGTTCTACAGGTACAGTGGTTCAGCTAGCAGGTATTTCGGGGACAGGTTTTGGATCTCAGGTTACAAGTTCACCAGTTACAGGTTCTGGATCTCAGGTTACAAGTTCACCAGTTACAGGTTCTGGATCTTTGGGTTCACCTGCTATTGGCTCACAGGTTGTTGGGCCATCTACTTCTGGCAGTTCTTCAAATGAGGATAGACCAGTTTGGGAGCCACCTTCAGGGAAAAGGAAGCCTAAATGGCCTCGCGATACCTTGAAGGAAGCAGAGTCATTCGGTAGGCCCCAGGAGCCAGTTAGGACAGTTGTGATGCCTGACAGATTGGGTATGGCACTAGTTGCTAGTCTTCATGAGTCGGAGCCTTCTACTTTTGAGGAGGCCTCTCAGCATCAGGTTTGGAGAGATGCCATGATGGAAGAGTACCATTCCATCATGAAGAATGATGTATGGGAGATTGTACCGAGACCAGAGGGGAAGTCAGTGGTGACTTCCAAGTGGCTTTACAAGGTAAAGCATGCTACAGATTGCAGTGTGGAGAAGTTCAAGGCTCGTTTTGTGGCACAGGGGTTTTCACAGATAGAGGGAGTAGATTATGATGAGACCTTTGCGTCGGTTGCTAGATATTCTTCCATTAGAGCAGTGATTTCCATGGCAGCAAAGATGGGTTGGAAGATCCACCAGATGGATGTGAAGACCGCATTTCTCAATGGTATTCTGCAAGAGGAGGTTTATTTAGAGCAGCCTCAGGGCTTTGAGATTCATGGGAGGGATTCTCATGTGTGCAGGCTGAAGAAGGCCTTGTATGGTCTGAAGCAAGCTCCCCGAGCTTGGTACTCCAGGATTGATGCATATTTGATGTCGATGCGTTTTCAGAAGAGTGAGGCTAATCCCAATCTCTTCAATGTGGTTCATGGGGATCCACTCATTCTTCTGTTGTACGTTCATGATTTGTTTATCACTGGGAAGGAGCGTCTCATTGTAGCTTGCAAGAGAGATCTTGCTTCAGAGTATGAGATGACAGATATCGAGTTGATGCACTATTATTTGGGGATGGAGGTTTGGCAAGAGCCTGGTCATATTTTCCTGGGACAAGGAAAGTATGCTACTGATATTTTGAGGAGATTTCAGATGGATGATTGCAGGCCTATGTCCACGCCTATGATTAGCAACTGGAAGTAGCTTCATGCTTCTAAGGGAGAGTTGGTAGATCCTACTTTATATCATCAGCTCATTGGTTCATTGATGTATCTGGTCAACACCAAGCTAGACTTATGTTTTGCGGTGAACATTCTCAGTCAATTCATGGTGGAGCCTAGGAGAGTGCACTGGACAGCCGCGAAACATGTATTGAGATACCTTGCAGGGACAGTGGATTTTGGTTTGGACTACAGGAGTTCGGGTGGAGTTAGTTTGGTTGGCTTCATGGATTCAGATTGGGCAGGCAGTGTGATGGATCAGAGGAGCAATTCCAGGTGTTGTTTCAGTTTGGGCTCGGCAGCAGTGTTGTGGTTCAGTCGGAAGGAAAAGTCCGTTGCTTTGAGTTCTGCTGAGGCTGAGTACATGGCAACCAGTTAGGCTAGTTGCGAGGCACTGTGGCTTCGCAAGTTATTTGTAGATTTATTTGGTCAGGAGCTGAAGCCCACAGTGATTTACTATGACAATCAGAGTTGCATCTAGCCATCTGAGAATCCCGTTTTTCACTACAGGTCTAAGCACATAGAGAACAGATACCACTTCATCCAAGATTATGTTCAGAGAGGAGCTGTGGAGTTACAGTACATTTCCACTGATGAGCAGGTTGCAGACATTCTGACAAAATCCTTGGGGCGGGGCAAGTTTGTCTTCTTCAAGGACAAGTTGGGAGTGGTGCAAAACACCTTCCTCGGTAAGAGGGAGTGTTGATTTTTGTACCTAGGAAAGTGTTCCCCTAAGTGACTTTTGCCTTAGTCACTTAAAAGGGGGAAATAAAGTGACCCTTGCATTGAATGACTTGTGATGAGCTTTTAATTTGACTTTAGGGATTAAAGTCACTTTTTGATAAATTTAAGTGAGGTGAGTGAAATTAATTTTTATGAGAATTAAATGAGCTTTTATTCTCATCCACTCATCTGATCTAATCTCAGCCATTGGATTAGATGACCATTCACTCACCCTAGGGTTTTCTCAAAAAGGCAAGGGAAGGCATTTTGGCTTTCACTTTTTTTGGAGAAGAGAGTGAAGAGAGCAAGAGAGACGGCACGAATTTCGAGGCAGGTTCAGTGGGCATTTATTGAGCAGCACGGATTTCAAGGTGAAGACAATTTTAGTACATAACGATTCCCAAGGCAGAGAGCAAGCGCAGTGGTACAGATTTCGAGAACCCGTACAACAACATTTATTGATGTACCGTACAACACAGTTTTCGAGGAGATTTGTTGGGCACAAATCCCAAGGTTGCGGGCACAAAAATCAAGGACCGTACAACAGCATTAATTGTTGTGTATCCGTACAGCAGATTGGACACACATCTCGAGGCATTTCTGGGCACTGTTTTCGAGGGTCATACAGCACAAATATTGAGGCAAGTATTGCATAGATTTCGAGGCATCTATAGCACAGAAATCGAGGCAAGTACTGCACAGATTTCGAGGCATCTACAGCATAGAAATCGAGGCAGCCTTCTAGGTGAAAAACTTGCTGGTTGAGATAAGTGGTTTTGACTGTAAATTTTTGTACTGAAATTTTCTGAAGAAATAAATAATTCTCTCTCTCTGTGACAGGTTTTCCCTTAGGGGTTTTTTCCTAGGCTGTTGGCCAAAAATTCGAAGTCTTAAATTTTTTTATGGTGTGCATGAATATTTAATTTTCTGTCTGTAATATTGAGTTTCGGCTGTGTTTTATAAGTCTGAAAATTACATGTCATTTCCAGCCAATAACAAAAACTGGGTTGGGCATTAAACAATGGCAAGTTGACTTGAAAACCGGGTTGGGTTGAAATCTCAGAAAACTTTCAATATGGACTTCCATAACAAAATATCCTCATTATAGGTGACTACCTCCTTGACATAAAACAAATCAAGAAGCAACACATCAAAGAGCGCTCTGTCATATTCCTGATATATGACCGGATCTTATGGCGACTTAAAAAGATAGAAGAAACTTCGCTTCTCCATGTCTGAAAAGAACACAATTCCATTGTCGATCACTTCGCCAATGAAGCTACAAAGTTGGGCAAGGGTGTTGTTCAAAATGGAAACCACTGTGAACGAAGGTGGCTCCCCTAAAGTGTGATTAATGGAAGCCATGAAGCCCCTTAGTGTAACCATCAAACTAATGTACATGTACCAACTTGAAGAGTGGCAACATGGGTAACATCTGGCGGATAGGCCCATGTGGGAGTCATTGGTCCATTTTAATGCCCCTGCGAGAGCTTAGGCATCCACTCGTGCCTCTAGCCTCCCTCCTCGAGTTATTCTCCCTTCCCGCATTCGAGTTTTTATGGTGTTCTTCTGTGGTTTTTGCAGCAATGGTGGGATCAATCTAGAGGTTGTTTTCAGTATTGGAGATGGATTGGACGGTGGACCTACAGGTGGACTTGAGTGTCAAAGGAGGTAGTCATGATTCGGCACAACAATTCTAGGTGGTGAATTTGGGTAAGAATTTTGAGTCTTGTTCCTTTGTCTCTCCTCTACATCGAAGAAATGTGCCCCTTTCTTCTCAAGTGGTGGATCTCTGTTGGTTTCTCCTTCGGGATTGTTATTCAGTGGCGGGTCTAAGCATTTTTGGGGGGTTCTCAAGTGGGAGGAACTCCCTACATTGCCACAAAGGACTTTGTTTTGGAATATTGGATTTTTGGAAATGGACGGCAATTTGAATTGGGGTTCTAGTGCAGACAGCATGCACGAAGTTAGGGAGATCAAGCACCTAATGAGGCACATGAACTCCCAACTAGTGGGTTTGAAAGGCTCGTTGGGAATCCTAAATGCTCACATTGCCTATTAGGATGTAAAGCAAGATAGCCTTGATAGGACTGTTAAAGAACAAGGGGAGAAACTAAATAACCTGGTTAGTGGCACTGAAACACAATTCAACATCATTCTTGGGCTCTCAAATGCTGCTCAATCTCAGTGGACTCTAGATGGGTGGAGGAGGATTCAGTTCATAAGCTGACAATTGCTATTATGGAGATATCAAGTTCCAATGAAATGGCTCAAGACAACTAGCAAACAAAAGAAGGCCACAATGACCATGTGTTCTCTTCAAATTGGTCAATGTTCTTATGAGTTTTACTTGCCCTCTATTGTTAGGCTAGTTTGTTAGGATATATAAAAGCAGACTTTAAAGGATTCTAGTTTTTGCAATGTTTTTTATGTGTGATGAACAATGCCTATGTGAGGATAATCCTCAACTCCTTGAGCAGTTTTGGATTAATGAGGCTTGTATAGTTTTGCGGTAAATTTTAAGTTTTTAATATAAAAATCTTATCCGTTTTGGTTAAAAAACATCTCTCGAAATTTTTCAAATTAATCTGTGTTAAGTGCTTTGGTGAATATATCTGCCACTTGATCTTGGGGTCTGCAATAAATAAGGTCAATCTCTTTGTTATGTACTTGTTCTCTGATATTTTGATGTTGAATTTCGACATGTTTTGTTTTCGAATGATAAATTGGATTCTTTGTCATCTTGATGGCGCTCTGATTGTCACAGTGTGAGGTTGTTGCCTGCATTTGTGGAAGCTTTAAGTCACATAGAATTCTACATAACCACTCTGCTTCACATGTTGCTCCAACAATTGCTTTGTATTCTACCTATGTTGTTGAAAGAGCTATCAAAGGTGGTTTTTTACTCGCCCATAAAATTATGCCACTACCAAAAATAAAAGTATAACCTGCTATTGATTTCCTTTCATTTGTATCACCTGCCCAATCTGCATCTGGAAAACCTTTCAAAGTGAAGTTATCAATCTTATGGAGTACAATACCAAATTGCAAGGTACCTTTGATATATCTAAGTACACTTTTTGCTACATTCTAATGTGTCTTCTTGGGAGAGTTTAAAAATCTTGATAACATACCAACTACAAAAGTTATGCCTGGTCTAGTTGTGGTAACATAGATCAATCCTCCTACAAGTCGAGGATAGAGCAATTCATTAACCACCTCAAATTTATCATCTTTTGAAAGCTTCAAGTTTACCTCCATTGGTGTTTTGTTGGGATTGCACTCTTCCATTCTAAACTTGTTCAACAATTCTGAAGCATATTTTGCCAGTGCAATGAAAATCATGTTTGGTTGCTGCCAAACTTCAATACCCAAGCGGTAATGTAATAATCTCAAGTCAGTCATATCAAATGATTTGAAAATACTATATTTTTGTCCCTGAATCAAGTCATTACTACTACTTGTTAGAATTTATTCATCTAGGTATACCACCATAATGATAATTTCTTCACCTTTTCATTTGATATACAAATTTAGATGAGAATCACTTCCCTTGAAACCTCTTGATTTAAGATACGTATTAATCTTTTCATGCCATGTTCAAGGGGCTTGTTTTAATCCATTCAAAGCTTTCACCAACTTACATACCAATTTTTCTTCACCTTCAATTGCAAATCATTCAGGATGCTCCATATACACATCTTGCAAATCTCCATTTAAGAATGCACTTTTAACATCCATCTAGTGTACCTACCATCCAATATGTGCTACAAGTGCTAACAACATTCTTGTTGTGATTAATTTTGCAGTGGGTGCAAAAGTTTCATCATATTTTATACCTCCCTGTTGTGCATATCCTTTTGGAACTAACCTGGCTTTTATTAATCAATAGATCCATCTAACTTAAACTTAGTTACATATACCCATTTGCAACCTATTTATTTATTATTTGGATGTAATTCAACTAATTTCCAAAGTGTTGTTTTTCATTAAAGCATCATACTCTAGCATTGCATCTTTCCATTTTTGTTTTTCATTTGCTTAATTGAAAGAAACCAGATCATAAGAATGTACAACTTCACTCATCAAAGCAAGATTTACCTGTTGTGGGGTTTTGACCTTATTTTCCTCTCACCTTGCTCCATCTTGTTAAATTTTTTGTAACTAGGTAGTTGTTCCCCTAGTGACTTTGTGCCTATGTCACTTAAAGGGGGAAAATACATGACCCTTGCATTAAATGACTTGAGATGAGCATTTATTTCACTTTAGAGATTAAAGTGACCTTTTGGTGTATTTAATTAATAGTTGAGGGAACTTAATTTTTAATGGAGAGAAAGTGCACTTATTCTCATCCATTGATTTAAACCAATGTGGGCCCTTGGATTAGATGACCCCTCAACTACCTCATTAAACCAAACAAAAAGGCAAGGCAAACGTATGAGGCACATTCAGTTGTTTCAGTTGTTTCATGAGAGCATTGGAGCAAGTCAACTTTTTAGGAAAGAGAGGAGAAAATTCCAAAGGGCACGATTTCCAAGAGTAGGACCGTGCAGCACCAGCACGATTTTCAAGGCAGTGACTGGCATGCACTTCGAGGAGGTACAGCATTTAATGCTGTTAATTACCAGCACAAAAATTGAGGTACAGCAGTTCATTAATCAGCACGTAGTCCAAGGATTTTCTGGGCATGCAGTTTGAGGAGTGCAGCACGAATTTCAAGGAGATTCCTGCTATAGCTGAGCATTAAATTTCTGTGGAGACCATACAGTGAGATACTGTTCTTGACTCGAATTTACAGGCTGTTTTGGGCACAGTTTTCAAGATAATTAACAATCAGACCTGCACAGGAAAAGAGGAGGCTGTACAAGTTGTTTCTGTCAGTGGGCACGAGTTTCAATGCCATTTATTGTCTGGTTGTGAGATAAGTTTACTACTGCTATTTATTTAATTGCTATACATTTTTCTCTTCAAGAAGAAAGATAATAAATCATCTCTCTCAAACAGGTTTTCCCCTTTGGGGGTTTTTCCTGGGCAGTTTGCCAAAAATCTAACTTTCTGTAAATTCATGGTGTGAATCTCTTGAACTTTCTGCCTTTAAATTTGTGATGTTCATCTAGTGTTTCCAGTACTTTATTTGTTTATGAGATTACAACTCACTTGCAGCAAACATGTTCTTTGGGTTGGGCATTAAACAATGTGAAAGTTGACTTGAAACCGGGATTGGGATTGAACAGTAAAAACTTTCATGGTATCAGAGCGTGGGGGGCAGAGACATAGACCTTGAATTTCAGACTGTCAAAAGGATTTTCTTTTGTTCAGTGAGCAGATTTTTGGACTTTGACATTTCAGTGAGATGGCCACAAGGTTGAGGTTGGAGGATAGGCTGGACAGGGCAGCCAACTTCATTCCTTGGAAAGCAAAGATAGTCTTAATACTGTAGGGGAATGAGTTGTGGGATGGTGTGGCGAACAACACTCAAGCAAATCCAGTTCAAATTCTCATAGCCAAAAAATGCAGCAGCATTGGCAACCTTTAATAAAAGGACATCAAGGCAAAGAGGATAATTCTTGATGCAGTGAAGGATCATGTAATCCCATAGTTGACCTCTAAGACCCGAGCTTATCTAATGTGGGATGCCTTAACCAACTTGTACCAAAGTTCCAATGAAAACGGGAAAATGGTACTAAGGGAGAAACTGAAGAGTATAAAGATGGCCAAGGCTGAGGGTGTGACATCCTACCTTACTAGGACTACTTAGGTTAGAGATGAGCTTGCAGCAGTTGCACAGGTGGTACCTGGTAGTGAGCTAGTGCAGATAACCTTGAATGGCATGACCAAGCCATGGGCTGTATTTGTGGAGGCTATTGTTGCTAGAGAGAACATGCCTTCTTGGGATCGTCTTTGGGATGCTTTTGTGCAGAGGAGCTCTTCAAATGGTAAGGAAGATGAGGACAATGTGGCTTTTTCAGCCAAGGGGAAGAAGAAGTCCAAGAAGGGCCCCAAGCAGGGTGGGGCTAAGCAACAAGGTGGACAGAAGAAAGATTTGAGCAAAGTCAAGTGCTTTCCTTGTCAGGGGTTTGGGGCCTGGGCACTATGTTGGACAGTGCCCAAACAAGAAGAAGAACAAGAAGCAGCAACAGACAACAGCTTCAGCTGAGATCAATGAGTACGCAGCTAGATTTGAGAGAGTTTTCACTCTCTGCTGGTTATCCAGAGAGAGCATCTATCACCAGCACAGATGTGGAGGATGAGAGAGAGTATTCCCTATTGACTGACCATTCTTTGGGTGCATCTACCATCAGTGGCACTTGGTACACTGACAGTGGAGCTTAAAGCCATATGACAGGTGCCGGGGAGATGTTTTCAGAGTTTACACAGACTGGATTAGATGTGGAGATAGTGTTGGGAGATGACACAGTTGTTAGAGCAGTTGGACATGGGACCATTACCTTTCAGAGGGATTCCATGAGTCCCATGACATTCTGGGATGTCTTGTATGTCCCTGGGCTGAAGAATAACTTGGTGTCAATTTTCATGATAGAGGATAGAGGTCTTCGGGTGTACTTCCTTGATGGACATGTGCATGTTTTCCCCAAGGCATCGGGACAATTTGCTTCTTTTTCCATTGGTGTTGAATGCAAGAAGCTGTACAAGCTCTTATCCCAACCTTTATATTGTAATGTTCCCTTTTTAACATATAGTGGAATTGACCGAGGATTTGATACCATTCAAACCAAAAGAAGATCTTAATCATGGTTATTAGATCATCAGTAGATAAAAGAGGGCCACGGGAACTAGGGGCCACCTGCATGCACTACATGCGGGCCATATTTCATGATGCATGCACAGAAATACCTTTATTAAGCCTCCATGCACACAGAAAGCAATGCATGCAAGTCAACTGAGAATTAGAAGAGAAAAGCGACCTAGGCATGCAAAGATTAGATCATGCACTGTCAAAGTTATAAAAGAAGGATAAAGTGAATGAATAGGGTTGCTTATATGATTATTGATTTGAGAAGTCGATTTGGAGAGCTCAATGAGCCATTTAGGGCTGAGGGCACACCACTCAACCATTTAGTGTATTTCGACAACGAAATCTATCTGCCCTAGTCACTATCCAGGTTGGATCATCCAGATTCAGCATTACTACTATCATTAGGTACCATTATTCAGTATTCAGCAGGATTCGAGCTACAGATTGGAGTGAAGGAACACGCCTTCCTTGCATGGGCAAATTGCACAAGAGAGATATCTCTGTATCTCATTCTACAGAGGTCTTTTCATCTGCATGCTAGCTTCATTCTTCCGAGAGCACCACTATTACTCTAATTCCTGAAGAAGGGTTTCCCTTACGAATCCAGCAGCTAGTTATCATCATTACCCCCTTTCAGAGGACGACTTCTACTGCATGGGCGACTTTTCCTAGAGGAGGCAGCTCGTATTAGGTCTCAGACTCCATGCATGATCTGCATGCTTGCTCCATATTGATTAGAGGGGCCATTTAACCCTAGCACCAGCTTCCGGCAACATCCCAGTATCAGTGGATCAGTTATTATCCGCTTCTCTATCTTTGGAGGGCGCCTTTACCACAAGGGCGCATTCTTGGAGAGAGATCATCTCCCAATTTGATCGAGTGTTGGCATATTTCCTGCATGCTTATATCTTATTGATCTGCATCTACTACTTGAGCTATTGGTACGTACATGCATCTTTTCTATCCCTATTTTATAACATTTATGATTATTTGGGTTAATTAGGGGTTGGCAAACCCATGCATGCTCATGCAAGCATAGTTTAGTACATGCATTCATATTCACTTCAAATATTGAGCCATAAAGACTACTAGCAAGCAACAGAACTCCATAAACAAGACAAGAATATCAGTTGGAATATTACATAATGGTTTGGCAAACAGCAGTAGCAACGATTTATGTGAGTTGTGGCACAAGAGGATGGCTCATCTGCATCATTCAGCTTTGCGGTGTTTAGAGATATGGCGACTGGGTTGATGTAATGTCCTCTTCTGCTTAAGCACAGAGGATCATCCCGCTAACCTATCTGATTCCCATATGTTCGAGCAGGCACTGACATTCAAGGGATTAACTGAGGATTGATGTCATTTACACCATAAGAAGATCTTAAGCATGGTTATTATATCATCAATAGATAAATGGGGGCCACCTGCATGCATGACATGTGAGCTATATTTCATGTTGCATGCACTGAAACTCCTTCAATGAGCCTCCATGCACTTCGGAAGCACCGCATGTAAGTCAACTAGAAATTAAAAGATAAAGCGACCCAATCATGCAAAAGTTAGGTCAGGCAAGTGAATGTTATAAAAGAAAGGTAAAGCGAGTGAGTAAGACCTGCTTATATGATTATTGATTTGAGAAGTCGACTTGGAGAGCTCAGTGAGCTATTTTGGGGGTTGAGTACACACACTCAACTATTCAGTGTATTTCGGCAGCGAAATCTATCTGCCCTAGTAACTATCAGGTTGGATCATCCAGATTCAACATTGCTTTCATCATCAGATATTGTTCTTCAACTTCTTGCAGGGTTCTAGTTACATATCAGGCTGAGGGGATTCACCCTCCTTGCATGAGCGAATTGCACGAGTAGAGATTGGTTTGTATCTCAGTCTACAGGGTTCCTTTCTTCTGCATGCTGGCTCCAATCTTCCGAGAGCAGCACTATTACCCTATACCTGGAAGAGGGGTTCTTTATTTGGCCTCCCCATCAAGTTATCAGCATCTCTAAGATTCCAAAGACGTCCTCCTTGCATGGGCGACTTTCTTAGAGGAGGGGTTCACGTTTTAGGCTTAGGAGTCACAGGATGATCTGCATGCAGTCTCTATTATGTTCAGAGGGGGATTATAACCCCAGTACACCACCTCCGGATTCATCTTCTGTCAGTATACGATCGATCCTTCATTATTACCATTGAAGAGGGCGCATTATTGGAGGAGAAGCACTCATTATCTCGTTCATCCACAGGCACAAGTCTTGCATGCTGGTCTTATATTGACGTACATCAACTCCCCTATCTGATGGTACATACATGCATAAGTTCTATCCCTATTTTATAACATTTCTAATTATTTGGGTTAATGCATCTGCATGCAAGCGCATGCATGCTTAGATCAATACATGCATTCATACTTCCTTCATATACTGAGTCATACAGACTACTAGCAAGCAACAGAACTTCATAAAAAGAAAAAAATATCAGTTTGGGATATTACAGTTACCTGAGTTCAGCACAGAGCATAGTGATGTATGCAGGGGGTGTGCTTTGGGAAAGTACACCAAGACTACTTTTCCTAGCAATGACAGCAGATCAGCAAGAGTACTTGACTTAATACATTATGCTCTATATGGTTCTATGTCTTCCATTTCATTGACTGGTTTTGAGTACTATGTTTCATTCATTGATGACTACTCCAGGAATGATGACCATAGTTGTCATTGATGACAACACATTAATGACAAAGTGTTGATGACTTGACAAAAGAGCATGGCAAGCACTAATGACATGGCAAGCATGAGAATTGGAGGTCATAGGGTGATGAGGTGTGCTTACAGGCTGAATGATGATATGGACAGAATGAGGATGATCTGGTTGTAATAATGTGTTAGTGATGTGTTTGACAATTATGATTGATTGGTGACAGAAATGTGTATGTAAATACAAGTTGGGCTTTGTACCATTTTTCTTAGTTGGATCTAAAAAAAAGACCAAGCTGTGTCTTGGAATTGGAGTTGGTGCTTCTGATTCAGTTGTAGTTGATAATGCCTAACAATTGTAGCTAGTTGAACAAAATATAAAAAGATTACAAAGCTTATATCTTGTGTCTTTAATGGGGTGAATTGTTTGCGATGAATGACATGTTTAATGATTAGCTTTGTATAGCTTAGTATGAATGATGATCTCTCCCTAAATGTTAAAGTGAAAATGTAAATGATATATGTTAGGGTAAGAAGAAGTTGATAATTGGAATTAATTACTCGCCCACTGATTCACCCCCCCTCTCAGTGAGTCATTGTGTCCAACAATTGGTATCAAAGCCTGGCCTTCATCACTAGCCTAGCAAGCTTGAAGGGATCCGTGGACACAAATGGAAGGACCAGCAAAGCTTATTCACAATGAAGTTCCAGTTTTTGAGAACTTAGATTATTTTGGTTGGAGAAGCAAAATGAAAGATTATTTGAAGTAATTCGATGTTTGGGAAATTGTGGTTAACCCACCTGTCCATCCCAGCAAGAAGACAAAGACAGCAGCCGAGAAAGACAATAGTATTGCTTTGAAGTTTCTATTAGATGAACTCCCAAGCCCTATCAAAGAAAGTGTAAAAGAATACACCTCTGCCAAAGATCTCTGGTTCAAGCTGGAAGAATAATATCAAAGGAGGAGTCAAGACAATGAAAAGGAAACCGAAGTCAAGACTTCTGAACATGAGAAACAAGGAGAAAAGGAGGTACAAGCTTCAAATGAAAGTAAAGGTAAGGACTCTTCTGTTAGCAAAAATTCTGAATGTGATAATGTTGAATTTCTACTTACAGAAGATGAAAAGGAAGATTTGTTGAAAGTAAGGAAGATTTCTACTTATAGAGTCCTCACCGAGCCTTGGGGTGTAAGACCTTTGAGGAGATGTTCACAGGTAAGAGGCCTGAGGTTGGCCATTTCAAAAATTTTGGTTGCCTTACTTATTCTCATTTCCCTTCAAAGAAGATGACAAAGTTGGACCCCAATGCAAAGAAGGGTATCTTTGTGCGTTATGATAAGACTTCAAAGGGCTACCACATTTATCTTCCCTTGCAGAGGAAAGTTGTAGTGAGAAGGGAGGTGAGATTTGAGGAGGAGCGGGCCTTTAGGAAGTCTCGTGAGTCAAAGCAAGGGGAGCAGCAAGCTTACACACATCAGGTGATTGCACAGAGTCCAGCTTCACAAAGTGTAGGGTCATCAATACCAGGGGTGACAGGTCCACCGGTTTCAAGTGTTACAGGTTCAAAGAAATAGGTCATAGGTTCACCTTATACAGGTTCAGGTTCTCAAGTCACAAGTTCACCAGTTCCACCTTCCAGTTCATTTGAGTCACCAGCTTCTAGTTCAAAGGTCCATGGGTCACCATCTACAGGAGGTACTATGCATGAGTCTCAGTGTTCAGAGGATGATACACCAATATGAGAGAGGGGGGGGCAGTCTTCAGGGAAGAGGATGCCCAAGTGGCTTAGAGACAGCGTAAAGGAAGCAAAGTCAGTTGGAGAGCCCAAGAGACGTGTTCGAGAGATAAAGATGCCTAAAAGGTATGGTATGGCTTTGGTGGTAGTTTGCATGATTCAAAGCCTTCCACTATTGAGGAGGCCTCCCTACATCATGTGTGGAGAGATGCCATGATGGAAGAGTACCATTCCATCATGAAGAATGATGTTTGGGAGATTGTACTGAGACCTGAGGGGAAGTCAGTGGTGACTTCTCGATGGCTTTACAAGATCAAACATGTTGCGGATGGTAGTGTGGAGAAATACAAAGCTTGGTTTGTGGCACGGAGGTTCTCACAAATGGAGGGAGTTGATTCGATCAGGACAATGATCTCCATTGCGCCAGAGATGGGTTGGAAGATCCACCAGATGGATGTGAAGACCGCACTTCTCAATGGGATTTTACAGGAGGTGTATCTTGAGCAACCTTAGGGCTTTGAGATCCATGGGAGAGTCCCATGTTTGCAAGCTGAAGAAGGCCATGTTTGCAAGATAATTACATAATGCAAGTTGCCAAGTAGTAGTATCCAAAAAAACCTTGGGAATACAAGATATCCAAAATTTCAAAATCAGCCTTTATTTTAGAGGCTACAATGCCACATATATCAAAATGTGAACAGTCAACATAGAACTAAAACATGAGATAAGTCGATTTAAACAGTGTTGTAGCTGACTATCTTCAAATTGGCTTTCTCAAGTAACCCTCGCTTGCTCAAATCATTGTGTGAGATGAGGGAAGCAAAATCCTCCTTTTATAAAAAAATGACTTTTAGAGGCCTATAGAGGTTTCCTAAACCATCATTAACCCATTAAGAAACAACTTAACCCATTGATTAAGCTAACGGGTTATTTTTTGGATGGAAAAGCGAGAATTTGAGGAAACGCGCCATATGGATGCGGGTACGGCACGGAAACACGTTTCCAACCATACCACCCATGTTTTCTCCACATGAAACGTGGTGGCACGGTCGGAAACACATTTCCGAGTTTCCTGCCTGGTACGGCAGTGGTACGAGGCCTAGTACCAAGTTTCCTACAACTTAGGCTATGGTGTTTTGGCAACTGATATTTGTCTTTGAATACCATTCTGATGGCAAAAATAACGAAAGGCATTGGATTCATACTCAGCTCCTCTATCACTTCTCAACACCTTAATTCGTTGACCACTTTCATTTTCAACCATGGCCTCGAATTGCTTAAAGATTGCAAAAACATCATATTTGAACTTCAAAAAATATACCCATATCTTTCTCAAAAAATCATCAATAAAGGTTACAAAGTACTTATCACCTCCAAGAGATTGAGTTCTCATTGTACCAAAACATCACTGTGAATTATATCCAATACCTGAGTTGTTGCTCTAATTTTGTTGTTGTCAAACTTGAAACGATATTTCTTCCCTGCCAGGCATGCTTCATAGACACCTTTTATCTTCCTCAATATTAGGCAATCCATTCACCAAATTATGCTTTTGAAGCAACTTCAAATATAAATAATTAAGATGACCATATCTTTCATGCCATAATTGATTCTTTGAAGTAGAACTTGTTAAAAAAGCTTGTTGTTGCTTGGGAATGCCATCAAACCTGTACATATCATTATACTACAATCCTCTGGCCATGACGATATTGTTACAATCTTTAATCAAACATTGTTTCTAATAAAAAACAATAGTATAATTTTCGTCGGTAGTTTTACAAACAGAAAGCAAGTTGGTCTTTAAACCTAGAACTTACAAGACATTCTGAACATTTTTTACGCAATCTCCTAAAATTCTCACAGGTACTTCACCTCTTCCTTGTGCCTCGTGAACTCTGTCATCACCAAGAATAATGATCTCATTATGACAAGGAGCATGTTCAGGAAAAAACTCCTTGCTTACGAGTCATATGTTTGGTGGCCCCCGAATCAATATAACAAACACATTGAGAGGCATAGATGTCATTATGAGAAGCCATAAACAAATAAACAGTGGCAAGTTCATTATGTGGAACCATTGTACGACTCCACAAAATGACTGTGATGTCTTCCCCCTCTATTATATCCTCTACCTCTATTTTGGTCAGCCTTGTGTCTTTACTTAAGAAAAAACTCTTCTTCATTATGATTATTCTTACTATAATAATTGCAATGCTTAGAACTTTGAGAAGTACCTGTCGGATTCGAAGAATTCTACCTCCAATTGGGATGCCAACTTTACCGTCCTCCTCAACAACCTGTGTCATGGCGTCTTCCTCTGTGTCTTCCTGTAAAAGCTCTATCTGGTTCTACAAGCTCATTTTTCTTGAGTCGCTACTCTTATTGGAGTTGTATCCCTACAGTTTCTTCAAATGTAGGAACTTCATTTCAAAAAGACACACAAAATGACGTTACAAGATTTTGATACACATCAGGTAGGCTATTAAACAAAATGGTGATGAACTCTTTATCTTTAATATCTGTGTCAATTGTTGATAATTCATTCTTTAGTTCCTACAACTTTTGGACATGATCTAAAATTGAATTTGATGCTCCCATCTTCAAACTGGTTAATTTATTTCGCAACAATAGAATTCAAAGTTCATTGGAAGTTTCATATAAATACTTTAACTTTGTCCAAACATCAAAAGCAATACTAAGACCAGAAATGTGGGGGAGAATATCATCTTCTAAAGCAAATGTCAGCAGAAGTAATGCATTTTTATTTTTCTGCTTATAGTAATTAGTCATGGGATTAGATTTTGGAGTTGTCCCAGTAACTAGTTCCTGAAAATCATGATAAGATAAAATCTCTTCCATCTTTTGTTTCCAGGCAGGATAACTTTTTCTATATAATTTATGAGACTCAAGCATTATAAAATTATTAATATTGGTCATTTTTCTTATAACTCCCAAAACAATTATGCTTATAACTCCAAAAAGTCCAAAACCCTTATCACTCCATATGAAGAAAAAAAATTATAGCTCCTTTAAAATCAGATTTGTATAAGGCCCTGAAATTTAATTTCTCATTTGTACCTCTTCTATCGGAATTAATTTGTCAGTTGTACCTCCTGTGCTATGTTTGATGTGACATCCATACTCTTCACAATGTCCATACATTTATGTCGTCCGTACTCCCATGTTGTGTTTGATGTGACATCTGTATTATCGTATGCGTCGTTGTCCATACAGTAATTATTATGAGTCGTAGAGTTCGATCACTCAGTTGTATGGAATCGCCAACTTTACAAAAATAATTCACTCACCATACAAAAATAACTCATCCACCATACACTGCACATAATTTATTATTCTGTACAAATTGTTTGGATGCACCATACGAATTTCATGTGCCATACAAATTTTCCTAGTCAACCGTATAAGTCGTCATACATAATTAATGCAAATTTAATTGAGCGGTCATACTTGACCGCAATCCACGTTCGTAAAGAATCGTCCGTACTACCTGGTTGCACGTGCAGAGAACTTGATCTTCAATGAATTGTGGACACACGTGCAAAGAACTTGATCTTCATGAATTCCGGACACACATGCAGAGAACTTGGTCTTCATGAATTTTGGACACACATACAGAGAACATGGTCTTCAATGAATTGCCTTCTTCAAATTGCCCTCGAACTTGGACTTGTCTCTTTCTCTAGATGTGCCAAACTTCTCCCTTAACACCGTCTTTGAGATTTCCCTATGCCACAATCACTGTGACTTCGATACCATGTTAAACTATGATATGGAGAAATATGCAAGAGACAAGAGAGAGAATGAACGAGAGATGTATTATCAATAATGTTCATTAAGTTACATAAAGTGGTGTTGTATATATCTCTAGCAAGTTTCGTTATTCTAGTTAGGAATTGTTACCAACTGAGTTGCACACAGTTGGACTTCCAGAGAGCCATCAAAGTTTGCACAAGTACTTGTCAATTTCAGTGTTCAGAAGTCCAAATTAGGCCTTTTCAGAGCCCCCCTTTTTTATTTTTTTATCAAATGTTCATGCCCCACGGGGTTTGTAATAAAGTGTACTAGCATGGTGGTTTTGTAAAAAAGTTGGCTTCCTAAGACTTGACAACCAATATGGGTATTCCAAGGAGTTTTTTCCCTTGTTAATTATGCTTTGCGTATTAGCCAAGTATAGTTTTTGAGTTTTTCTCCACATCCAAAGCTGAAATGCTCGTCTTGGGGTTCAAACCTTAGGAGGTTATTAAAGTTCACGTGTCAATGTATATAAACATGCTAGACACTATAATAAAGTCATATGGACATGCGCTAGGTCCCCAGGTGTGTTTTTTTAATGTTTTGAGAAAATAAATTTTTCCAGTAAAATTAGGCCATTTTTTGATGGTTTAATTAGGAAAATTCAAATTGTAATAAATAATTAGTTTGTGGGAAAAATTTGACAATGGGATGCTCGTTTTCTAAAGCCAGAGCACCCTTTTAAGCCATAAACCCACTTTTCCTAAGTTTTGAATGAATATTATCCACTCAATTTAATATTTGCCCGAAAATGGCCAAAAAGACATTTAATTCACCAAAAAAGACAAAATAAATGAAAAGGGCAAATTCCTAAATCAATGGGAATTGTCCGGAGTTGATCAAAAGTTGAACTAAAGTGATTGGCAATCAAATCCTAATCACTTCAAGCTCTGAATGGGTGATTTCAATCTATTCCAGAGAAGATCTAGTTCACTCCTCATCAGAGAATGCACCCTCCTATTGAAGAAAATTGACATAAATATGAAATTGCTCATTCTCACATTCTTTCGAACACTTTGAAAATCTAGGGTTTTAACTTAGAAATTTTCGAAGTAAAACCACCACTTCAAATGTACTCCAGATACTGAAAATATGCAAGCACATTGAACACTTGAGATTTTGGTCAAACTTGACCAAGTAAAACCCCTCACTTGGGGAAAACCCTAGAAGAGTATAGAAATTGAATACATAGAATTTCACTTTCAACCCTCACAGGCAAAATTTCACAAATAGCAAAATAATTCATAATTTTCAGCCAACCTCGAAAACTGTGCCAACCTCGAAATTCGTGTCAAACTACTGATGTACGGACTGTTGTACCTGCTATACGAATATTGTATGATCTACCTCAAATTTTGTTCCTACACGTGCCTTCTTTTACTGTTGTATGGTCTGCATTAAATGCCTGCCAACTACCTTGGGATTCGAGCCAACTTCCTTGGGATTCAAGCCCACACGTGTGGCTGCAATAAATGTTGTTGTACGACCTGTCTTGAATTATGTGATGCTCCTTGGGATGCATGATGCTCCTCTTTCTTGGAAATTGTGCCCTTCTTGCTTGGGTGCTCTTTATCTTCAATTTTTCTCTTCCTCTCTCTCTGATGGTGAGTGTTCTCATTTGTCCCTTTCACTTCATTTTATACTTTGCTTTTCACTAACAAACCCTTACTACCAAAGAAACTACCTAATCAATGGCTAGGATTAGATTAGGAGATCTATGGTTCACAATAGATGCACTTTTCTCAATAAAATAATTAATAAATACATCACTTAAGCGACCCACTTTTATAAAGTACAAAAATGTCTTTATTTACATAAAAGTCACTTTATTACATAATTCACAAGGAACAAAACTTTCCGGTCCCCCTCATCACACACACCAAAAATATGAGGGAGGACCTCCAGAGTTATCTTTTTCAACACTCCCTCATAACGAGGGAGGTCCTTCCAACACCATCCAAATCTCTAACACTGACTCCTGACGCAACTCCCTCCAGCTCTGGAATGTCTCTCGGAGAGAAGTGCCCACCTCTGAAATAAAACTCTGACTCTTGAGATTCTACCTGAACCTCATCAACCTGCTCATCACCATCACCTCTCTGGCTGAGTCTTCTGCCAGTGCTTTGGAGAGATTCACTCTCCTCATCAGAAGAAATGTAACTGACATGCCGATCAAATGCATCTCCTACCCCATACTCTGACTATGATAGCTATCCACATGTCTCTGAACGTACAGCATGTCCTCTCAATATGTATAACATGTCCTTGCGATCACTAAGCAAAATTGTGGTCCTGACAGGATCATCTCTCCGATAAATGAAGATATGACCGTCCCTGACCAACAACCCATAACCATCATCCTCAAAAGTTGACACCAAGAGTTTACTAACTCTCATCCCAGCTACAAAGAGAACTCCATGTATCTTCGGGACCTCTCCAAGGTCTAGTTGAAACCTGACTGTTCCAACCCCTCGAATAGCTATCTATGGAGTGTCAATATCCATCTGAATGTAGTTCATGGTCCCAACTCTGTGATAATATGGAATGCATCATACACTCCAGTCATATGTTTGGTTGACCCACTGTCAACAATCCAGATATGCTCAAAAACTGAGCTCCCTAAACTAGAGTCAATAGAGGCTAGAGAAAATCCATGCTCAAACTGACCTGCAAACTCATCTATTGCAGTTGTTGTTGAATCTTTCTCTGTCTTCCCTTTCTTCTTCTTAGGACATTTTGTGGCATAGTGTCCCAACTGACCACACTAGAAACATCTGATCTGACTCAAATCTTTCTTCTTCTTGTTCTTCGATTTGACTGCAAGTGCCACATCCTACTCAACATCCTCACTAATCTGACCAACCTGAGACCCTTCCTGGATTTCCTCCTGGGTAAAGTCATCCCATAACCTGGACCAACTGGGAAGCTTCTCTCTGCCCACAATACATTTCACAAAGACCTCCCACTTCTTGGTGAAGCCCTTTAGGGCTATCCTCACCAATTCAGAATAAGAGATAGTCTCTCCTACTGTTGTCAACTCGTCCTTGACTTATGTAATACGAGTCAAGTAGGAGGCTACACCCTCATCTTTATTCACTTTTATACAGTGTATCTTGTCTTTTAGGGCCATCTTACAATTCTCGTTCTTTGCTTCGAACAACTGATTCAATGTGTCCCACATCTCTTTAGCTATTTTCTTTTCTGCTAAATGTGGAATGAAATGATCTTTAACCCCATCCAATATAACTCTCTGGGCTCTGGCTTCAAGAGCTTCATGCTCCTCAAGCTCATCTCTATTTGTTGGCTTAGTCATGATACTGTTAGCAAATCTCCAAACTCTCAATTCTTTTAACACTGCATTGATTATTACTTTCCATGGGATATAGTTGGATACTCCATCCAACCTATGCTCATACCTGATACTCATCATGGAAATTACCTACAACTAAAAAACAACTTGAAGGATAACCACAACACTCTTATGCACTTGCTTGCTTCATATTTCAGTATGGCTTTGATACCATGAAGAAAATTGACATAAATATGAAATTGCTCATTTACACATTCTGTCAAACACTTTGAAAATCTACGGTTTTAACTTAAAAATTTTAAAAGTAAAACCACCACTTCAAATGTACTCCAAATACTGAAAATATGCAAGCACATTGAACACTTGATTTTGGTCAAACTTGACCGGGCAAAACCCCTCACTTGGGGAAAACCCTAGAAAAAAATTTCTTAAAGAAGAGCACATAAATTCAATACATAGAATTTCACTTTCAACCCTCACAGGCAGAATTTCATAAACAGCAAATTAATTCATAATTTTCATCCAACCTCGAAATTCGTGTCAAACTGCTGCTGTACGGACTGTTGTACCTATTGTACGGTCTGACATGAATTTCGTGCCTTCACGTGCCATCTCTTACTGTTGTACAGTATGCATTAAATGCCTGCCAACTACCTTGGGATTCGAGCCCACACGTGTGGCTGCAATAAATGTTGTTGTACGGCCTATCTTGAATTATGTGCCGCTCCTTGGGATGCGTGTTGCTCCTCTTTCTTGGAAATTGTGCCCTTCTTGCTTGGGTGCTCTTCTTCTTCTTCATTTTTTCTCTTCCTGTCTCTGATGGTGAGTGTTCTCATTTGTCCCTTTCACTTCATTTTATACTTTGAGTTTCACTAACTAACCCTAACTACCAAAGAAACTACCTAATCAATGGCTAGGATCAGATTAGGAGATCCATGGTTCACAGTAGATGCACTTTTCTCAATAAAATAATTAATAAATACATCACTTAAGTGACCCACGTTTATGAAGTACAAAAATGTCTTTATTTACATAAAAGTCACTTTATTATATAAATACACAAGGAACAAAACTTTTTGACCCCCCTCATCACACTCACACCAAAAATACGAGGGAGGACCTCCAGAATTATCTTTTTCAGCACCTCTTTCATGGGCAACTTTCATATTTGGCAATTGGTGGTTTGTTGTGATAATACCAAGGTAGGGGGCGCCTACCTCATTGAGAGGTGGCGCATACCCATTTATTTGGCTACCAATCAATCCATCCATCAAGGATTCGAACTTATGGTTAACTTCCTCATCAAATAGTGCGCCCCTCTTGCATGTAATTTGCTATATAAACAATTGCTTTCCTTCTCTTTTCACTAGTTGGTGTTGAGAGGCAAAGCTCTACTACTTTGTACTTCATTGATATTATTTGAGAATAAAGAGACTTTGGAGGTCGAATCCTTGTGTTGCTTTGGTGTGTGGATGCATGATCAATGTGCTTGAACGAAGGTGACTTGTAGTGAGCTGCTCATATACTTCCTTCTTCGATCTTGGTTTACTGTAAGGACAATTGTTGGTTTTGTAACCTGGATTAGTCAAGTTTGTTTACTTTTCTAATCTTGTTGTTTTATATGCTAAGAGATCTAGTTTTAAAATATATCATTTGCTTATGAGTATTTTGGCTTTGATTTCTTATATATTTGGGTTCCAGATCTAATGCTTTGTGTATAAGTTGATGTAAGTTGCAGGTACCCTTTTGGTTGAAAGAGAAGAAAACTTGTTTGTCTTTCTTTTCTTTATCTAACTTCTTTCTTTTCAAATCTAGTCCCTTGGCAATGCTTTGTGTATAAGTTGATGTAAGTTGCAGGTACCCTTTTGGTTGAAAGAGAAGAAAACTTGTTTGTCTTTCTTTTCTTTATCTAACTTCTTTCTTTTCAGATCTAGTCCCTTGGCAATCCAAAAATTCATCTCTATGTCTCGGTGTCTCGCTTGAAAGAGCTTCCTTTCCCCTTCTCCTCATTTTAAAGCTATTTCGGTTTTGGTTACCTTTTTTGGTTTGAAGCATTTCTAGATCTACATTCTAAAATATAAATCATAAGTAGTTTAATTGGCCTTAAATCATGCTAACAATCTAGATCAAGCTTTCAAGTTCTTTTTTTGAAGTTCTAGATCTAAGTAATGTAGTCTTTTCAATACAAGTTAATAGTTTTGCATATCAAAAGATTTGTGTTGTTTAGTCTTATTCATAGAGCTCATTTAATATTTGGCAAATAAGTGTCGTGCCTTGGTTGGCTTGACTTTTCCAAAAGAAAGCAAAGATCCTAAGGAAAGTAGCTTTCTAGCTCACTTTCCTTAGTCATTTTACCCTCTTTTTTGCATTTTTTAACTTGGAAATTTTTTGTGAATTTTTTAGGCCTTTTTCCCAAACACTCTTAAAGTGTTTTGGGGCATATTTAATCATTGTTTGATTGCTGTTTTGTAGACTTTAGCGATCAGGTAGAGAAGCATGCTGGCCATTTTTCCAAGATTTGTAGCATCCAAAATCTCCCAAAAGCTTCCCTCAAATTGTTATAACTTTTTCAAACCTTTGTACGCTATCTGGACCCTCAATCTATAAAGGACCAGCAGCACTCCCTGAAGCAGAGTCACTTTTGTAACAAAAATTAAAGAGAAGCAAGCATGCCTTCAAGTGCCTACACCCCATCCCCCCAAGGGGAATCTACGTTTTTTGTGGGTTGGTGCATTTTTGTCATTTTTGTCATTTTTATCTTAGATTAGTTTTCTTATGCTATCATTTAATAAAGACAATCACATGCACACAATCCGTCCCAAGAGGGCTGTACAGATTATATCTACTTATTCATTCTTTTGTCAATTTCTACAATTTTCAACAAAACTTAAAATTTGTGCCCTTGCTTTCCCGAAGTACTACACCAATCTTTGGTGTGTGGAAAAGAGATTCTTGGGCTTTAGTTTAGTTAAGCAACTCACCTTTCACATTTAATAAAATTTACCAAGGCTTGAAAGATCCAAGTATGCTATTGACCGCTGCAGCTTAGTCTAAACAGTTTGGTCAATCAGAAAGGAACTTTGAGTGGCTAGTTTTAATAGGGCAATCCTACAATGATTCAATCTCTAGAACTCGGGAGGTCGAGTGAAGCTTACTTTAGAGTCAGCAGTCTACTTTAAGAAGGTTATGGCTCGCTTGGTTGGACCCTCGGTATAGTTGTCACTACACTCAGTTCGAAGGAGCAATTCAGAGTTGGGCCAAACAAACAATCAACCCACTTTTAATCACTCACCTCTAATAATTTAAAACTGACAAACAAAGACATCAGCAGCAACCCCGACACAAGCAACAATCCACATATTATGGCACTGGTCTATCATACGAACTTTCTTTGTTAAATCAATCCATTATCATGTCGTGAATACTATTTTTCATACAATGTTGCTTATCTAATTTATATGCAGATGTGCTTTAATTTTCAGTGATTTTATATCCATCATTTAGTATTTTTATTTCATCATTTAAAAACTCCTAGAAATTGGTTTTATTCATTTTTGTAGTGTAAAAACCTCAGATTCTTTTTCATAGGGACCACCCCCCTTGGCTTCGCTAGGAGTAGCCTAGACGGAGGAGTCAAGTAATCAGGTGACAGCACTTGACTCTCACTTGCCCCCAAGGACACACTGAGAGGCTTGAAGGTTTCCTGATGCATTTCCCCCCATGTGTGTATTACGCGGCAACTGAAACCACACACCTAATTTACCTAACTTCATTAATACATTAACATATGTTTTATTTATTACATGACTTATTCTACTTTATGACATTATTACTTTATTGCATAAATTAACATTTTAATATCTAACAATTTTATCCAAACATTTGATGCCGAAGTAAAAAATCTTGTGATATGGATCTGGCCAGATTGGGCTGTGATCCAATCTATGTTGAGGACAGGTACACATAACCCCTGTGGGGAAGACTCAACCAGTGCCAAGGTGAGATGTAGCAGAAAATAGTACGAATAATCATAATACAGAAAATAACTTTGTATAGTGTATTACTACCATAGCTAGGACTATTTAGAGAGTGTCAAACAAGCATCTACTCCAATCAAATCATATTGTTAAAATATATTTCCTTATTACCGTTTAAGAGGAACTATAATCTTCTCAAAACAGTTTGTAATTGTAACCACTGTAAAAATGACAGCAAATAGTTGACTTGTGAGAGGCAAAACTTGGGTTGCAATTGATTCAAAGTACATATGAGTCTAATACAGTAATTCCATTTCAGTAGAAGAAAGAGTGCCTTCTGAAGCATGCCTTCATACTCAATAAAGCATAAGCCTCAATGCTCAAACTACAAACTCGATTGGAGAAGACAACAACTACCAAGGGGCAAATTTTCAACTACTCAAAGTAAAATGTTTTTTAAGGCACAGTGGGGAAGAAAACTGCAAATTGGCATTTTTAAAATGTTGATAAGATAAGATAAATTTATTAATCTCCAACAAATTACCACAAAAGTAGGTCAATGGGATTGTTGAGTACAATAGCGCTGATGCATAGTGGGAGCGCAGAAAACAGCTCCTAAATAAAGCTACATGCAAAAAGTAAAATAAAAAATAAAGTGAGGTAATGCTCTAAGCTAAGACAAAAAAACTGAGCACTGATAGTGGAAAACAAATTTGGGGGAAATGGACCCAGAATCTAGAATACAAATAATTCAGGTGTATCAAGATCCAGTAGTACTCGCTCCTCTAACATTCGAAGCCGAATTGAGTAAACTCAAGATAGAATGTTGTTTGGACAAGGAGCTGGAGGATAATCTGGACTATGTACAATGTTGCTCCCTAGACGAGGCCACCCACCACTAAGGCTTGGGTGGCATTGTCTGACTGCTAGAGTGGGATACGACCACGTCTCTAGGGTCTCTAAGAAGTAGGAATAGTCCCTCAAGCCCACATTGATCTAAATAAGATCAGATAAGATTATTAATGTCCAATGAATGACCACAGAAAAGGCCAATGGGACTACTATGTACAACAGTGCATAGTACAAAGCGGGAGGACCAAAGTTGCTCCTAGAAAAACATATGCGATCAAATTTAGTCTAATCTATGCTAGATAAGATCTAAAATCTAAAACTAAGCAGCAAAAAGTGAAGTGGAACCACAGATAAAGCCATTGAGAACCAAAACAAACAGAACTCTTAATCTCTGTGGAGGAGGATGTCTCACCAAAGAGAGTCAAATCAAGACCTCCTGAAGTAGCATACTGAGGATGAGGATGGAGGCGAGGGGCAGGTTCCCCCTCCCAAGACAAAAATCCCAATACCTTTATATTTTCCAATTTCTATCTTAGACTGGCACCCATTATTTATTTTTCTGTGTGTGGGTTGAAGAAGAGCATTCTACAAAGGCACCCGAAGTCTGGAATATTTGGAGGATTTGCCAAAAGCCACCACCAAATGGAGCTACCACAAGTGAGGCACTGCAAGGGAGAGTGTTACGACTCCATCACCCAAAGGAGCAAGGCACCAGGTCACTATAATTCCTTTCCTCTGTTTGCTAGTTTATGATTTATCTCTTCCAACTGTCAAAATCGCTATTCCTATTTTCATTGTTGTTTTTGCACTAGGACTCTGTAGTGAGTCTTTAGATTGAGATAGGAAATTACCCTAGGCACAATCCATTTGAAATCTGAATTCAGTCTTAATAATATTACCTAGGGGATGTAGGCACTAGTCATAGAAATACATTTTATCCTCAATCTGAGAATTAATCACCTCTTCCTAGTGAGTTTTTAGCCTGTTGTCCATATATTTCAGATCTATAATACTTAGGGCAGCAAGATGTTGCTACAGCTGGGATCATTCAACGCTTATACATCCCAAGTGACCAAGACATCATCCCTTTCACATCAAATCAAATCTTAGATTTAATAGCTAGGGGTTCTATCAATCACATCATACATTTTCCCCTTAGCTATTTCCCCCGGGGTACCACATTTATCCGCTTGTAATTTGAAGTGCACCCTGTCTCGTACAAATCAGTCTTGTTGCTTCTAAGGAACACTAGCTTAGGCTGGTAATTACATGGAACACTTGAACGGGGACACCTTCCATAGTGAGTTTGGGTCAACCTTTTAGTGGATCCATGAGACCTAAAGAGAGGGGACCTATCTGTGTGACATTTTGGGGTAGTGTCCTGAGGATCCACCGGGTTAGCAATCAATTCCTCCTTGCAATCTTAAAGCTACTAAGTAGTGTGATAACATTTTTGGCGCCACTGCAGGGGAAAAAGGAGTTCCTTAGTATTTTAATGACTAATCATTTCAATGAAGTAATCCATATCTTCATCTAGCGAACCCACATAAGGACTCCACTCAGGAATTATAAGTCAAAGAGTCACAACGAGCTCAAATGTATTCCTCTCTTGTTCTCAACCCTTAAATCAGTTAAGCCAAGCAGTCCAAAATTTGAGAGAGGCTAGAGAATTAAGAGAGGTCAATGATGAGTGGAGATCATCATCACAATATGAGGATGACTTGGAATTATATTATGGGTATTGTTACAGCCCAGATCATCCGCAGCATGCTTGCCAGGATATACTAGAGTGAGGGGTCTTTTTTCCATTGTAAAAGGCCAAGTCTGGGCTTTTTTATGTAAAAGTGGTGGTCTAGTGGGGCTCAAGACCCATGGTCTGGTCATGGCAGGTCCTCTTGGTTTTCATTCCAGGAAGTGTTGGTTTAGTGGCATTGCTGACTGCCCCTTGATGGGCAGAAGCCCCCCGTCATGTTATGCCATTTGTGCCTTAGGTTGGTGTCCAGTGCTTTTTGGGATGGGCCCATTAGGACACGTGGCCTAGGGGCTCCTAGCCACACTTATGTTTTGCTCTGTATGAGTTGATTGCACATGTAAGGATTGTCATACCCTGTTTAGCACACCTCCTTTATGCCCACTTGACCTTCTCCATTGTATGACCGCTCCTCTTGGTACATATGTGCACACTTCATCATGAAGTCTTCTTCTTCAAGAGAACTTTCCCTTGCTAAAGGGGAGGGCATTGACGGATCCTCTACATTGTTGGGGTTAGTTAGGGCATGACATCCTCCCTCGGCTCATCACTTCATTTCGATGAAGCCAATTACACTATTTTATCATTATTTCTAGCCTTGTGTGGTTTAGTCCCAATCTTGTGGGTGACAAACCCTAACTTTTAGTTATTTTTACTTTTAGTAAGGTAGGCTCTAAAGTTAGATAAGTCTAGAAAGCCTCCTATAAATAAAGGCTCCTAGCATCATTTGTAAACAAGACAAGGGTTCTAATTATGTACTTTTTTCTCTTTATCTTAGTCTATTGGAGCATTCAAGTGAGGCACACCTCTCTTTTTGGCAAGTTTCTCTTGTGATGAAGGTTGAATGGTGGATTTTCTAGGGTTTTGCTATCTTGCAAGGTTGATCCTAAGAATAGTTGTAATAACTCGTGGCTAAGGAAGGACCTAAGAAGTATCTCTTGCTCTCTTTCTTGGTTGATGTTGGTAAGATCTCTCTATTTTCTTGTTTGACGTTTGCTTTTGCACCTTAAGCAAGGTAAATTAGGGTTTTATTGGCATCTTGTCAACTTTGTTTGAGGGGGGCCTTCCTCTTGAAGGAGCTCTCCACTGTGCGCCTTAGAGTTCATCATTTGCCCTAATTAAGGTTTTGGCTACTTCGACCTTGTATCGAGTTATTAGCCTTTGCCCTAGTTAGTAAATCTTGAATAGTCAAATTGAGTAAGGACATTCACCTCGATCTCTTATTGCCCTTGGGTTGAAGGACTAAGGTCATAACCCCTTCTCTTCACTCTTTTTTATCAAAATTCTCTTGTACATTTATTACAAAAGTCCAAAAAAATATAATATCAAAAAAACCCTAAAAATTAGAAAAAATTATATCTCAAAAAATATTTGCAATTTGGAAATTCTATATGGATAGAAAAATGTGCCATGGTTGAATTAATGGTGGTTCTTTGAGGACGTTCTGATCCTATTGTTGATTTGTGTGATATCTCGGTATTTGTGTCGGTTGGGATTTTGTATTGCAGGTATATCAAGAACTTTTGCCAAGTTTGAAGGCCAAAAAAATGGGTTTTCGGGTCTATATTGACCCCCAGGGGGTTGGAGGTTCATTGGAGAGCGTGTTAAGAGGGACCACACTCTATTTGAGGGTTGCTATAGAGCTTGGATTAGATCTGATATCCTATTTTCAGAACAATTTTGAGGCCTCTTCTTCACCCTATTATTCATCCCCCTTACCCTACTACATAAGATACACTTTACATGGTAAGGTTGGTATTGTCTTGATTGAGGATTGTTATAAAGCTTGTATCAGATCTGATATCCTATTTTCAAGAACTGTTTTGAGGTCTCTTCTTCACCCTATTACTCATCCCCCTTATGCTACTACACAAGGTAAACTTCACATGGCAAGGTTGGTATTGTCTTCATTGATTTTTATCTAGTTTTCTCAGATATATTCACTATTGCAATCCTATAACCACAATAGCAATTTGATGTTATATTTCTTAGGATTCGTGATAAAGCTCTTTAACTCTTCCCTCTCTTTCAGTGATATTTATACTTCATTGTTTTGACTCCACGAGGCACCAATCTTCACCGAGAGTTTTTCTTGGGAAACATGTTTGTGTTTTGTCTAGGGAATCACAAATATCATTCACCAAGTTCTAGGGACTCCCACTCGATCTTAGGAGTTGACTTAAAGTGTTTAAGAAGCTAGGTTGTGGTGACAGTGGGATCTAGCTTCTTTCTGCTTGCCACTCATCACACTGATCCGTGACCTTGGTCTGGGTGCTATTTTGAGCGATAACAAGTATGAACCTAAATATCTAGAACATGATGATACCCATGATTTCCCTCATCACTTGTACGTAGAACCTTCTAAAGTAGTTTTCTAAGCTTCCTTGAGCAAGCTGGTGAGTAAACATGAACCTATGAATCAAACGCAACCAAGGCATTGTGGTAGAGGTAGGTCGTTAAATAATCCTCTTCACTTCTCAAAAAAATAGTTGGATATCCAAATAAAGTCCCAGATAGAGCATATAGAAAGTTACCTACCTTTAGTGGGGATAATGAGGAATTTGTTGTTGTGCATCTTGATCGGTTATGGGATTTCATCAAGGAATTGGATATAGGGCATGAGGGCGTTTGTATGAAATTACTTGTTGCTACTTTAGATGGGAAAGCCCATGACTGGTACATAAATCTAAGCACCGAAAGTATCACAAGGTATGATGATCTTTTTGAATCAGAGTTCTTAGATAGATGGGAGAAAATATTCAACCATCCTAGGAAGGACAATCATGTGATCATTATGTGGTTGAAAATCAATGTGATGAGGATGATCGGGAGGTTAGTGATAAAATTATTGATCTTTCCCCTTGTCGATGTAAGCTCTTCCCAAGCAATTGTTCAAGTCTTCGCGAGTCAACTGATTAGTGAACCTTCAATAAACAAGGGAGCTATAGAGTATCTCAAAAATAATTCTTTCAAACGCCAAGCAGAAATTGAAAGAGATCTGCAAAGGATCATTCTAAACATTGTATCTTCACTTCTTGAAGAAGGTACAAATGATGACTTGGGTATCACTGACGGTTGGGAAAACCATGATGAGGAAACTTTAGATGAAAAGCCTAACCCATCCTCAAATGAGCTTAATGAAAAATCCAATGAAAAATAATTGCATGATGATGGTATGATTGAAGATCAACCTGAGTAGGATGATTTGGTCAAATGCATGGATGAAAGCAATCATATCGAGGCCCATCTTTTGAACCATCATCTTAATCTAGACCCTATGTGCAAAATCAAAGATTCTGATGATTACCAATCGTTAGGCCTTTCATCTTATGACAATTTAGGGTCAACCATTTTGAATATGGGACAACATTTATCTCATCACTCCACCTCCTCGCACCCATCATCTAAGTCTCACATTTCTCATTCATCTTTGAATCACACTCCTTTGATGAAATCTTTCAATTATGAAATCAACAATTGCCAAGATACATTTGATCATTGTGTAGTGGTGGATCAACATAATCAAAATAATAAATAGTCAAATTCCATGGAACATTCCCTAGATCTAGATCAATGTTGGAGTAATAATTGTCAGGAATCTTTAGAAAACCCCAAGTATGATTTATCTAATTAGGATTTTTGGGATGACGGAGTGAACGAAAGCAAACAATTGAAACCTCATTCCTCTGAATTTAAATTTTACCTCACCCCTAATCTTGAACCAATTTATGAGATTAATTACATCAATGATCTTCCATCACAAAGCGTTTTCTCTCATGAAATTTTAAGGTTAATAATTTTAAACCATATGGGGGAAGATGCATTTTCTTACTCCTCCCTCCCTTCCCCATTCTTAGAATCCATCATCGCGTTGAGTCACACTTCTTTGATAAAATATTTAAGTGGAAATACCAACACATGCCAGCAAACCTCTTCTGAAATGTCACACGTTTTGAGTTCACCATCTCTCACATATCATGATTTGGTAAATGATAATTTTCAATTTGACAATCCTGTGGCCATTTGGATAGAGCTAGCTTGCAAAGGTTATTGTCAACCTTGTCATGAATTCATGTCTAGGCATCATACTTCTCCTCGAAATCAAAATCGAGGAATGATGGAAACCCTATTATTTCATCATTGGCTTATTAATTTGTCCCTGACTTGGTTTATCATTAAACATAGGGGAAGAAGGATTGATCCATTCAATGAATGGCTCCACTGGATTTTTTATTTTACCTAACATTTACTTTGACTTGGTTAGTTTAGAATAGGTAGGATAAATAAGTTCACCTTTGAACACTAGAATAGTTTTATTGCACAACTTTGAGCACCTTCCTTCCTGCTACATATATTTAATTTCATTTCTGCATATAGTTAGAAAATTTTGAGCACTTTAGTTCATTTTCAATCATTTATTATATTTTATTTTCCAAGTACTTATGATTGGTGTGTGAGAAGGGTATAGTTTTGCTATTGCAGGTGTTTTCGTTGCTGATTATCGCTACGGACCAGAGATTTTGCGGTTCTCAAGCACTCTCCCTCATATCACTTGTCCCCCATGGAGACAGATGTTATACCACATTATGCATGGGGTGTTAGACCCTCATTTTTGCTGAGCAGATCAAGGTTGAGATTACTTTCGCACGAGCAGAGCAGATTATCAGACCAGGGCTATTTATTGATTGATGAGATGTTATGTATCAATTGCCATTATGTTGCCTTGAGATGGTTCCATGCCTTTATATTTGTAGTACCAGATGCACACTTAGAGGATTTTGTTATGGATTATATGGTCTTTACTGGTAAATGGTTTTCCTATTAGGCTCTTTAATTTATCGTTTTTCCTAAGTTTATGATTAAAAAAGCCTAAGTCCAACATTAATAGCTTAATAATGGACATTTCATATGGGTTCATGGCATGATTTTGATTGGTATAAGGCATTAGAGAACCAGGGAATCCATCCAAGGAAACTCACATGGCATTTGAAAAATAATGCATGGAGATCCAATTAATTGGAAATAATTAATCAATTTTCCCAAGTTTTGCTTTAAAAGTTTCCTATGTCTAAAAATCATGGCAATAGGAACTCTTAAGTGGAAAATAATCACTTGTGTCCTCGTGAAATGTACTTCTAATGAAAAGGTGATCATCTCCTAGCACCCAACATCAAGTCTTAACCAGTTTTCAACTTGTCTTCACCAAGGGGGGGGTCACTTCTCTCCCTCTCCATGAGGGCGCACTTGGTAAATATCTCAGCAAATTGGCACTCAAAAGACTTCCAAATCAGTAAGATGATTGCCTGGGTGACCACATGACATCCCAACTTAGCATTCAAGCAATTATTTTGTAATTTTTTATCTGTAACTTGGGCTCAATGAAGCAATTCACCCCCCTCATGAAAATAGTCATTTCTAACAATATAAAAAATTAAAATTTGGTGAATTATCTCAGCCATTGATTTGGCTTCTCTAGGATTTAATCTCAGTCTTCAATCCTTATGATTAGGGATTTAGCTTCTCTCTTGTTCTATAAAAGAGAGAAGCAAACTCATTGTAAGGACTTTAGGGAGAGTTTTCTACTACAGCTAATAGAGAAATCGGTTTTCCTTCAAACCTTGATGTTCGTTGTGATCTTGTGTGGGGATTTTGTTTCTTGTTTCCCTTCTTGCATCTACTTGTGTTGGTGATCAGATCTATAATACTTAGGGCAGCAAGCTATTGCTACAGTTGGGATCATTTAACGCTTATACCAGCAAGCTAATATACCCACTTCATTCAGATTTCCACCCCTTAAACATCCTAATTCTTAAAAAATCCGAGTATAATCAAGTTTCATAGATCTCAACCTGTACTCATTACTTTCACATCAAACCAAATCTTAGGTCACATTTAATAGCTATGGGTTCTATCAATTCACGTCATCCATTTTCCCCTTGGCCATTCACCCTAGGGTGCCACATTTATCCCCTTTGTAATTTGAAGGGCACCGTGTCCCATACAAATCAGTCTTGTTGCTTATGGGGAACACTAGCATGGGTTCGTAATTACTTGGAACACTTGACCAAGGATACCTCCCGTGGTTAGTCTAGGTCAGCCTTTTGGTGTGCTACCAACTTATTTGTACCATAGTGGGATTATCTGAAGAGCCGCCATATGACAAACATGATAAGTGTTTGTGTTCCAGTGTATCAGATGATCCATCCTTTGTGCCTAGCCAGTTTTGGCTATTCAATTTGTTGTTTGTCTTGAAATGACCATGCCCCACAAGGTTTTTGTAATAAAAGTGTGCTAGTAGGGTTTGAGTGACTCGATCACCCATGACTGGTTTATCAACTAAGTTATTCTAGGGAGTTTTTTACCCTGACCAATTATACTTTGCCTTCGGCCGAGATATAATTGACAAGCTTTTCTCCCGCTTCCTCCAAAGCTAGAATGCCCGATTTTGAAATTCTGGCCATTGGGGGTTATTAGAGTCCAATTGATGAATATGAACCTACTAGACACTATGGGTCGAGTCAGTGGTCATTTCCTACGTCTGTACTGGTTTTTAAACATTGTCTGAAAAAAATTTACCGGACGCGTTGGACAGTTAATTATTTTATTTTTTACTAATTAATTTTCCATAGTTTAAATGGAAAAATTCAATTTGTAATATGTTAGTCGTCCAGGGGTGTTTTTCAGTGATTGGAGGCTTAATTCCTAGGCCAAAAATCATACTTAGACCCCAGACACCTTTATCCTAAGTTTCGGATCGTCATTTAGCCACTTAATTAATAATTCCTCAAAAAATCAATAAAGATGATTATTAATTAATTAAATTGAAAAAATTAATAAATTGGAGATAATCCAATTCTCTCCAAAATAATCCAAATTGGATTATTTCGGTGGCTAAATGACAAGAAACCAGGCATTAATAAAGATTCCAATCATCATTCAGTCAACTATCCAATCAGCATCAGTGATTAACTCCAAGTGAATTCGCCCACCTGCATGCAAAATTCGATTTGGTGATGTGGAGGAGTTATTAAATGGTTTTGAGTTAAGTTTGAGTTGCATTGAATGGGAGTGGGGGCGCCTTTCCTAGGTGTAGGCCACCTCCCACTCTCAACCACCAAGATCTCAATCAAATTCGAGTTAACTCCAAGCCCATCTACCTCATGCCCATGCATTCCTCATCTAAGCTCACGTCAATTTAGGGTTGGAGCTCGAGTTGCTATGTGGCATCTCTTTATTTGATTGGTGATAACTTCCAATGGAGGGATGGGGGGCGCCTTGCCAAGGTGGAGGCCACCTCCCCATCTCCTTTATTACAAATCGAATTGTATGTTGGAGTTAGCACTCCAAGCCTTGCGTTTTGGAGATCTTGATTGGAATTCGATTTTTGGTCATGTGCCATTGGCTCCCTTTTGATGCCAATTCGAATTAGGGTAGGGTAGCTTCTTTTTTTGTTATATAAGGAAGGCATTGCCTCCTCATTTCTCATGGAGATTTGTGCATAGAAACTCTGAAGAAATTTGTAATCTTGTTTAAGAATTTGAATAAAGTTGAAGACTTTGGAGGTCCATGTGGGAGCTTTTTGCGTGCCATGCTTCATCTTGTTTAAGGTGATACCATTCTTAGTTATTTACTTTTGATTCTTAAGCATATGATCTTGTGATTAGAAGGCTAACAATCTAGCACGATATTGTTTGATCTTTGCTTTTCTCTTAAGTGTGTGGCTTTCAGGTATTCTCCCAAGTGCAAGAGATCTTGCTTGGTTTACACATTCATTCCACAAGCTACCAAAGGAGTCTTTTACTTCAAGAAATCGAGAAACGAAGGGCGTGTTTGCCTCATCCATCAAACTACAAATACTCAATCTCTCTTTCTGGTTACTTGGTTACATTGTTGAGTAGTGGATCTTCTCTTTCCCACACTCTTTCTCTGTGTTCTCATATGTAAGTTTTGCCTTGAGAAAGTAGCTTGGGATTTGATCCCAAGTGCCACATAATTTTGTGGCTACTTCTCTATCCCCACTAACATCCTTGCGTGCATCCAGCTAGCTGGAAGGTTTTCGAGACTAGTGTTCTAGTGATCATCTTGTTCGAAGGTTGATCCCACCTCATTGTTTGTTTTTTGGTTTTCTAGCTTGCTTTGGCCTCCTTTCCCTCTCGTTTTTGCCTCCTTCCATCCCTTTAGCTTCGTTTTGAGCCTCCTTGCTAGCTTTCGTCCATTTCTCTTTGGCCCTTAGCCTTTCTTCCCTTTGCCCTAGCTCTCTTACCTTTCGTTTTGCCTCCTTTTGTTAGCTTCGTCTCCCTTCTTCTAGCTCCTTCAACCTTCTTCCTCCTTTCGTTTTTCCCTTAGCCATCTCCTCTTCTCCATTTGTCCATCCTTCTCCTAGCCTCCTCTTCCTCCTTTCGTCCTTCCTTGAAGTACTACAAAAAACACGTAAAAAACAACAAAAGTTTTGGGTTAAGAGTTAGTTGCATTTCTTTAAAAGCTAGTAGTTAGATTTTGTTTATCATATTTCTCATTTGCATTGTTAGATCTTAGTTAGTAGTTGCATCTAGTCTCATTTTTAGTTTCCTTTTCAAAGTTTGCATCTCATTTAGAGGCTTAACTTAGTTGCATTTTGCATCTAGATCTCTTCTCATTCTAGGCATTTCCATTTTTAGATCTCATCTTTAAAAGTTAAAACTTGCATTGATAAAAGAGTGAGCATATAGATTAGTGGTTAGTTTGCATCTAGTTTCATTTTTGCAAACCTAGATCTAGTTAGTTTCAAGTTTGTTTTGATTTTGCACTAATGCTAATGGGTGCATGAGTGTTGGGCTTTTGTTTGTTGTAGGTGTTGAGAAGAGAACAAGTCATTGAAAAGTGAAGCAGGAAGAAGTTTGAACCAAAACCATTTGGAGATTACCCAAAGAAGAAGAAGATTTGAACCAAGAAGACAAAACTATAATCATTCTCCTTTGTACAAACCCAAAAAGGGGTTTTAGTTTCATTTCTTAGTTGCTTTTCATTTCAAGGGCTTTGCTTTCTCACTTTGTAATTGATTAATAAAATAAGGCTAAGTGGGATAAAGCCTCCCATATTTGGTTTTTCTTCCCGATTTGGGGAAAAGTGTTTTGTGTTTCTTAGCTTAGATTTGCTTCAAGTACTTAGAATAGTTTCATTTTTGCAAGTAGATACTAATTGCTAGATTAGTTCATATTTTCATTACTTAGCATCTTAACTTGTTAGATCTCATTTTCTTTTATTCATTGAGCTATCATTTGGTTTCTTGTTTACAAACTGCTTGTCTTTTAAAATAAAGAACCAAAAACTCTTGAACTTGCCATAACACAAGTCAAGAGCACTCTCTATTGGAGAGCATAAGCACTCAATTTTCCTTACATTCAACATATAGATTAGTTAAAGTCTCTTGAACTTCTGTCATAAGACGAAGTCAAGAGCACTCTCTGTCGGAGAGTTTAACTGTGTGCTCTAAGTTTAAAACATTTCAACTTCACATTTCCCCTTTAAAATTTACTTCGTTGCTTTCCATCACTTAGTATGATCTGCCGACCCTAAAATGTTGGACTCGTACTCAGAACAGTGATTGGATTTGTTAATCTTACAAGTGATAACCATAATAAAATCTTTACCCCATAACCAACGAACCGGCGTTGTTTTGAGAAATATTCAGGTAGTGGGGAAATTCCTAACTGGTGACGCTGGAGAAAGAATACCGTTGTCATAGAGTTCTAGTGTTGGTTAAGTCCCTTGGACACCTAGCCGAGAATACTGGACGGTCCGTCAAGTCACCAAGGGGAGCCACTGAAGGTATACTTTTCCGGTTGGTCTTCATCCTTGCTTATTAGCCCTAATAATCAAGATCACTAAAATTTACCTTAAAATTTACAAACAACACTTGCAAAACGATCTCACGAACACACTGAACTCTTGTATCAAGCATCCAAGCACTCTACTTTTTTTACTCCATTGCCCAACAGATAAGGCACTGGCTATTTATTTATTTCAATTATCTATCTAAAGTGCATACTTTGAATTTATTGTATTGTCTAAATTTTGGATGCTTCGCTTATCAATCAGTTGTGTTTCGTTTAAATAATCTTGCAAGTATATCTTTGTGTTGCTTAATTTCCAATTATTGTAAAGTTGTGATCTCTCATCATAAAACTCCTAAACAACACTCATCCGCATCACCACATACACAAACACTTAAAAACACAGAGCCATAGAAACTCTTTGTTAGGGACAACCCCCCTTGGCTTCGTTAGGAGTTTGCCTAAATGGAGGAGCTGGGATTCAAGTGACAGTACCTGGCTCATTGCTTGCCCCCAAGGCCACACCTTCCCCACTTGTAGTGAGGGAACAACTTTCGAAAGATTTCTGCTACTGGTGTGCATCTCAGCGGACAACATGGTGGATCCGGGAAACCTACAAAGAGGGACCCCGCCTGCATGATGCTCGGGGCAATGTCCCAAGGTTCCACCGAGTTAGCGGCCAATTCCTCCTTGCAATCTTAAGGCTGCTAAATCGTGTGATAACAACCCCCTCAAAATGGCAAAACATCAAAAAACATATTTCAGCCATAACTCAATCGTACAATGTCCAATGGCAATGAAACTTTAACAGCAACAAGCTAGAAGTTATCTCTACGTGTCCACAAATTTCTGTGGAAAATTCATCCTTTGGTCTTCCAAAATGCCAAAAGTGGCCCAAAACACAAACCGGGTTGTAGAGCATTAAGAAAGAGAATCCCATAATTAATTCGAGGCCTCTTGGCCTTACGACAAGAAGATGAATTGAGTAGAGGAGGCAACAAGGAGACAAGCCAAGGACAACAAAGGGGAGAGTTGAGGACAATGATTGAAGCCAAAGCTAAGAAGCCAAAAAGGGAAGCAACCTAAGGGCATTGACCTCTTGGCTACAGTTTCCTAGACCTTCATAAAAACAACATAATGGGAACAAAGGTGAAGGTGAGAGAGATAAGATAAGATAATACCATTTTAATTAATGTCCAACAAACGACCACAAATAGTCAATGGGATTGCTAAGTACAAAAGTATGAATACACTATGGGAGCACAATGGCCACTCCTATAAATGTCAAAAGCGGATCTAATCTAAGATTTAAACTTTATAAAGTGGGGAAGAAAGTACTACTTGAAAACCATATAGATACAATCACCACTAAGGGTCCAATGTCAAAACTCCCCACAGGGACGCCTCGAAGGAAGCTAAGATAAGATAAGATAATTATATTAATGTCCGACAAATGACCACAAAAGTAGGTCAATGGGACTGGTGAGTACTGTTACATGGTACCAGTACCAATGCACCTTCAGATGTTTTCCCAAGGAGAGGGATCGTATTTTTCTTCAGGGCCATGATGGGGTGTTATCAGTACTTTCTGAGAGGTGGTTATGGCCTGACCTTTTGGTCTTTTTAGGAGTATTATGGCTTAGTGACATTGCCGGTTGCCTCATTCTAGGGCTTGTGGCCCTAAGGTTGTTGTCTAGGGCTTCTAGGGGTGGATCACTAGGTCACATGACCCCCTTCTTGTTTTCTACACAAGTGACAGTGTTCCAGCTCTAAGGCTCTTGCCTCCCCTTCTGGTCACCTTATGCACCCATCTTGGCCCCTTTCCAGCAAAGCGCCCTCTCTCCTTAGTGCAGTTTCCTTGATGACATCATCCTTGGTTACCAGGCCCACAAGCTTATAAAGGGGGGACGTTCAGGGATTTTCAGCATTATTGGGGTTAGATGGGGCATGACAATCCCCCCTGCTCACTGCACCTTTCAGAGTGAAGCTTTCTGCTCAATTTTAGTCATTTTTAGCATTTTTTAGACACTTATGGGGATAACACCCCAGGTAGCCATCTTTTAGCCATCTTTAGACTATTTTATATTATTTCATGTTATATTCAATGTTGCACGACTCGGACTCGGCAAGGACTCGGCTGGCATATGACTCATGGACTCGGGAAAAACGCGGGAAAGACTTGAGACAGACTCGGCAAGACTTGGCAAATAGTAAAAAAATAAAAATATTGTACATTTTGGGCACATAAAAGAGATTAAAAGCATTTTCAATCCATATAAGCTATAAAACTACAATTTATGCAATAATTCATAACATTGTCTCATAAACTCATAAACAATGACTATACAACATAACACAATCAATTTTAAATAAATAAAATTAAAAAATATATATATAAAATATATAACACAAATTAAAAATATATATATATATAAAACACAAATTATAAAACAAAATATAACAAAATAAAAAATAAAATATATATATATATATAAAACACAAATTATAAAACAAAATAAAAAATAAAAAATATATAACAAAAAATTAATAAATAAAAATTTAAAACATATAACATAAATAAAAATAACACAAATTAAATAAAATCAAAATAAAAAATATATAATAAAAAAATTTATAAAAAAAAAATCTAAATAAACAAAACTATCTAACACAAACTATATAATAAAAAATATAAACAAAAAAAACTACATGTATAATATATATTATATATAAAATATATAACAAAAAATATTTAATTAAAAATTATATAACAAAAATATATAATTAAAAATTATATAATAAAAATATATAAATAAATAAATAAACTATATAAGATAAAGTTGAAACTATAAATTAAAAAAACTATATAATAGAAACCGTATAACATAAACAGCAGCCCCGCGGTCGAACAACAGCCCGGTCGTCGAACATGAACTGAACCCAACGCCGCACGGAACCCGACACCACGTCGAAGACCAGAACCGACAAGCATGAACTGAGACCGGAACTGGACCCGACAAGCATGAACTGAGACCGAAACTAAACGCGACGAACTGAACTTCACAAACAGAACCTTCGCACGAGCCTGAGACCGAGTTCCACAATTCCGTCGAGTTCCCCGAGTGTCTGCCAGTTCCAGTGAGTGGGGCGAGTCCACGAGTCCTCTGTTGAATCTCTGTCGGTTACACGGTGTGGGAGCTCGCTCGGGGAGACTCGCGAGTCCCTGGCGAGTGGTGCTTCACTAGTTATATTTTTACATTGACATTTATTTGGCTTGTCAACCTGGTTATTTTGTAAAGGTGAGTTGAGAATCATATAAATACAACTCCTCACCTCATTTGTAAATCATAACACATGGGATAAAACTCTATTATGTTTCTCTTTTACCCTAAATAGCTCTCTTGGAAGTGATGCGCAACTCTTGAAGTAGGCTCTTCTTGCTCTTGTGAATGAAATTGGATGCTTGTCTTTGGTTTTGCTCATGCTTGGTGGATGCTAGGAATTGTTGGAAGAACACAAGCTCAAGTAAGTTTAGTTTTTTAGCTTTGCATGGTGAAGGTAGGTGAAGTCTTGCTTCTTTAATGATTAAATGGTGGCCTTAGGGCTGCATTTTTTCTAAATAGGGCCTTTTTGGATTCCTTCTATCTTCTTTGCATGGTGGAAAATGCTCCCTAGAGGAGGTTTTCCCAAGTTTAGCCTTGGATCTCCAATTTTTCCCTAGATTAGGCCCCTATAACGAACCCTAGAGGTTGTTATAGGAAGCCCTAGTTTACTAGAGGAGTAATTACTCCAAGAGGGAGGTTGGTCACCTCTCCTCTAGGATTAGGGTTAAGGGCCTCATCCATAAAAACCCTATTTATCACTCTTTACCAAATATATCTTGCATATACATGTGTAAATTTTGCATTTCATGCTAGATTAGGTCATTTAGTTAGGTCTGAAATTTATTTGTTGTTTATATTAAGTTTTATTTTTGTTTATTATTACAAAACCCTAAAAATATAAAACCCTAAAAACTAAAAATAGTCCCTAAAACTAAAACCCTAGCAGTCCTAGGGTTGCTCCCTTCTCCTCACGGCCCTCTCTTTTCTTCCTAAGTTGCCCTCAACCTGCTCCTAAGAAGCTCGACCTCCCTTTATCCACCTTTCCCTACCTCCTTTCATCCTTGACCTCCCTCCTTTTCCCTCCTCCTACCTTCGGCCTTCTCCCTACACCCTCGGTTGTCCTCCTTCTATCCCCTTACACCCTCGGCCTCCCCAAAAATCCCTTGGCCTTCCTAAAAGAGGGCTCGGTCCTCCTCTCCCAGGCCTGCTCTAGACTTGGCCTTGCTTAGGGAATCTCCCCTCCCTTTCTGGCAACCCTTACAAGGTTGTTGCAGCTCCCTTGGTGCCTTTTTACAGCCCTCTTTAACCCTTTTTGAGGTCTGCTCCTGTAGCTTCCTGTCACCATTTCTTTTGCAGCCTTAAAACCTGAAATAAAGAGAACACAAAACAATATCAAGGGTTAGTCAAAGGTGGTCTTAATTACTGTTGAATGTGCTAGCATAAAGGTCTGAGATTTTACATTAATTGCATTCTTACAGGACTGATTTTGACATTGTTTAACATGCCATAAATGACATATCAAACTTTGATGATTAGCCTATATTGCTAGAAGTTAGTGCTTCAAGCTAAAGTTGGTTGGTATACATTGAATGTAATTGATCACTTTTTTTCAACACTTCATTATGCTTGGTAATTGCTTTACTGTTGCAACCATTGTCATAAATGAACTATTCACTGTTGTAGATTGTCACCATAACTATTGGTTGCTATTGAAGTGATAATACTCATATGTTTTACTTTCTTGTTGATGCTAAATGACTCCATAAATTAATAAATGATCTTTAGACTGCTCACTGTCTACCTTACAGCAGTATACATACTTAGTTGAAATGGTTACTTGTCTACAAAAAATGTGGTATGAATGATTGCCTAATATTGGCATTGATACATCTGTTTGACATCTACAAACATCATAATTTACATAGTATGTCTTCTTCATTCTCAAGTTGATTTATTAAAGGCATTGGTCACTAATATCATTGTGTAGAAAATATAGTTGTTTTGTCCTAAGTGTCTTGAAGAATAGCAAAAAGGGCTCTCCCCTTAGAGGTTACAACACTCCTAAGAAGTTGGAGGTGTGGCTGAGGTGACAGTGGTCACACTCTCCCTACATTTTCCTATTGGACACTAGCCCTGCTAGTTTGTATGGTAATAAGTACAATGATGACTTTACAAAGCAGGAGCACCAAAAGGTCTCCTATAAAAGCAAGATGAGAAAAATAAAGAAAAGCAAAATAAGGTAGAGCATGGAATCTGCGCTGCAACATGGAAAACCCTCTACCTCAACCCCGAGAAGCCGAGCGGGAATGGACATGTACATGAGGAAGAGATCCAAGAATGAGAGAACCCAAAAGTGATGTCATAGAACATGCCCATCTCTCCTAACATCGGAGGCCGAATTAAGCAAACTCAAAATAGAATGGTGTCCAGAGGATGAACCGATGGATGGTCTGGACCACCCACTGCACTATTGTACGAAGCTTGTTGCTAAGGCTTGGGAGATCTCATCTGCCTTTGAGAAGGGATCTAGTCTAGTCATGCCACTAAGATCTCGAGGTAGGGGGCAAATTCCCATTGGTCCACACTGATATGGAGGCTGATGCTGGGTTGATATCAATTTGTCTTAGTGTCCCTCCCTGAGGGTCGCACCATGAAAAGGAAGTGATCAACTAGGTAGGATCTGGTATGGTCAAAGGCTGAAGAAAATGGGCCTAAAGCTCAAAATCCTCTTTCATGTATAAGGCCAGGCATCTCTGATCAGGGTATCTGAAGAAGCTGGTGAAGGTTTGGGTCCTCCTGAATAGGAAATAGGACTGCCCACGGATTTCATAGTAGATGGGGCAATGGAAGATGAAGTGCTCCTCAGTCTCTATCTCTTGAAGGTGACATAATTAGCAAATCCTGTCAGCTCGTGTAGTTTGGCGATCTGTATCGACCCGCAGTCTATGTGAACCAACTCGGAACTGTCCCAAGGGAATACGGAGAGAGTGCGACCAGTGGCGAGAAGTGTATGGGGGTTGGATAATGAGCCCATCCCTCAACTCCATGAAGTGCTCTGCATAGAAGGCCATATTTGGAGGTAACCCAACAAAACTGCCCACGAATCTCAGAGTAGATGGGGCAATGGAAGATGAAGTGCTCCTCAGTCTCCATCTCCCGAAGGTGCAATAGCTTGCAAATCATGTCAGCCCATACAATCTGTCTCGACCCCCAGTCTATGTGAACCAACTCGGAACTGTCCCAAGGGAATATGGAGAGAGTGCGGCTAGTGGAGAGAAATGTATGGGAGTTGGATAATGAGCCCGTCCCTCATCTCCATAAAGTGCTCCAGGCCATCTTAGGATGTAACTCACCCTAGGGTTTGGTCCAAGTGACCTACACAAACTGCCTGTAGATGTCATCCTGAATGATCTTGTTCAACTCCTGCCAAGTAGGTAAGAGGTGCCCAGATGCATTCAAGGAGTATCTAAAAGGAGGAAGATTGTCCATCAATATATCAACAAAATCCAAAAGAGCTAAAACCGCTGCAAACCACTAGGAGGGATAAATAAAGCAATGGTCTCCAATGATCTATAGGCCAAGTACTTGTATCAGTTGCAACCCTTTTCCAAGTCAACGGAACTTTGGAGACAGTGAAGGAGTGAAACAAGGAGGAAAACAGTGTCAAGTCGAAAGAGTTGGGCCCCAAACTCTACTAGAATGATGTAGTGGGGTAATGTATGTTTGCATCTAATGATGAGTCTCAGGATAAGGGTCTGTACTCTCTTGACTGAAGCCCAATTAGACTCGAAAAGAATAGGACCCCAAACCTATGAGTCATAAAGTACTGTGGGTCGAACAAGAGTATCCATGAGAGAAATTTTGGACGGGATGTCTTGAAAATGGTGCCGAAAGCACTGTCTCTTAAGTATAGCCAAGGAACCGTACCCTTTGTTGATACTGGGTTGAAAAGCAGGTCTCAAACTGTAGCGAGGCCCTGAAAATTGTGCACCCAAATATGTGTAGGTGTTGGTAATCTCCTCCTCTGAAAAAGAAATGGTGGTCCATGAAAACCTTCTTCAACCCATTGAAGATCACAACCTTGGTTTTACCAAGGTTGACCGTGAACTGTTGAAGATTACAGAAGCGTGCAAGTGTCAAGTTGTATGTGTAAGTCCTCTACGGATGAGGCCAGGAGGACCACATTGTCAAGGAACAGTAAGATAGATATCAGGAGTTGATGGAGGCGGCACCCATCGCCATCTTGGACATGGTCATGTAAAAAGGACTCTAGCTCGTCAATGTATATAACAAAAAGGCTGGGGGACAAGGGGCACACTTGTTTGACCCCAATGGTACTCCCAATGAAATCAGACATCCCATGCACAGTACGGAGATGACCAAGGATCAACTCATAAAGACGCGTGATGGCGATAAGTAGTGTCTCAGAGATGCCAATGCCTCTAAGACTTTGGAATAAGGCCTCGCTGGGGACAGAGTTGAATGCTTTTAGAAAGTCTACAAATCAGCAAAACACTTTCGAAGAGCGGTGTTGCGTCTCCTCGATGATGGCCCAGACGGTGACGATGTGGTTAGCGGTCTGGTGTACCGTCAAAAACCTGCCTGCCCCCTAGCTCTGAGGAGTCTCCTCTCAAGCTCCTGAGAAAGCATCAAATAAAGAGTTGTAGCATATAGCTTAGAGAATGTGTGACCCACCATGATTGTTTTGTACTTATTTTGATCTGCACTGAGCCCCAATTTATGGATCAGGTGAATGATGTGATATGACCATATGCGTGGGAAACCTATACGAACAACATGGTTAAACAGGTTGGCAAGTTAGCTCTCCAGGGCATGAAGACCGTGTTTAAAGAACTTTGCCAAAAGCCCTTCCTCATCCATAGCTTCGTTGGTGTTCATTACCCAAACTACCTCTCGGATGGCCTGGTCAAAGAACAAGTGGCAAGAAGGAGGTGGACACAAGGATCAGAGGCTATAGGGGGACATCATAAAGAGAAGAGGTGTGAGTGAACATGAAAACAGGATCAAGATCCTGTGGAAGAGAGAGTGGCGAGGAAAGATGGTACACAAAAAGTTTTGGGGGAATGGATAAGGGAGGCCCGTAAGTCACGCTACTTCTGTGAAGTGAAGAGGCATTTCTTATGGTGGAGGAGGAGATGATAAGAGGTTTTTAAGTTGAGATAAGAACTGTAGTTATGTGAGAAGGCATGTTGAAGTTGGCTATGGAGAACTTTGCAATTTGTGTCATACCACAGGTTCATGGGGCATGAGCCAGTTTTTGGAGAATGGGAAGTGTAACGAGTGACATGGGAGTAGGATGAAGGGAAGCTTCCCAAATGGTAGTTGAGAGACACTCCTATTTGGCGGATGTAGATTCACGAGATGAAAACTATGAGTTAGAGGGTAAAATCTGACGGAGATGGGAAGAAAAGGTATCAAGGTCTCCCTTGTTAAAGAGGATGGTGATAAGGAGTGGGGCCCATGGTGTTGCACGAAATTGCAAGTAGTCAGCGCTCCCCGGTGTATCGTGACAAGGGACTAATGGCCTCTCGTGGATCCTTGAAATATGGCACTGGTGAGTTTACCAATCACCTGCGGGTTTTGGTGTAACGGCAGACGTACTACCAACAATTGGTATCAAAGCTAGAGGTCAGAGTTCGATACACACTCGGCTCGTGCTGAGGGGGAGATTGTTGCACGAAATTGCAAGTAGTCAGAGCTCCCCGGTGTATCGTGACAAGGGACTAATCGCCTCTCGTGGATCCTTGAAATCTGGTGGTGGTGAGTTTACCAATCACCTGCGGGTTTTGGTGTAATGGCAGTCGTACTACCAACACATGGATGGAGGAGTCGGGGGATGACTACGGTCAATTTGGAGGGAGAACGAGAGGAAGGCATGGTCCGGTAAGGGAATGGAAGTAACTAATAAATGGCACACGAAGGGAAGTAGATCATGGCTGGATAAGCCATAGTCAACTATGCTCACCCCTCCGTTGTGCGGGAAACAAGATGTCAAAAGATCCAAGAGCATCATAGAACATGCTCGGTGAAGACCAAAGGGATCCATTCTCGTTCCAACAGCCTACCAAGATGCACCCCCTGTCGCCTCTCTCGTCTTGCTTGTCATTTGGAAAACCTCGATCAAGATTCCCAACGTGGAGGGAAGGAGTCCCTAATGACAGGCATGAGGTTCTTGATGACCGCCCATTTACTTGCTTGTGAGATCTTCATCTATATAGATCTTGCATGGAAGAGAGAGAAGCTTCCACCTAGCTCTAAGGGCTTGAATCCAATCACTTATGCACCTAAACCTGATGAAGAGAGTGGAGTCGAATCCAACTCAAGCCCTGTCTAATGTCACACCATGCAAGTCAAGGTTATCACAGAGAAACATGGAACCGATCTCCATAGGGTCTGGGGATGGATGATGTAGAGGTAGCCCTCTCACTTTCAAGTTGAGCTCCTTTGCCCGCCGCTCCTCAATGAGCTTGGACTGGGCCACCTCTTTCACTACTGCAAGTGGGGGAGGACCATTGTCCCTCTCAGAATCTACCTGTGCCCATGATTTGATGTGTGTTTCAGTCTCATGTTTAAAGGTTGCTTGTTGATGTATTATCACATCCTGTTTGCTTTTAATATCCAAAAGTTCGGCATGGAGGGTGTCGTTAGGGGGATGAAAAGCTTCTTGAGTTCTATTTCCGTTCAACAGTTCTTTGAAGGATAAATTTTTTGTTTCAACCATGGAGAATCTGCTTGAGAGGGTGGGAATCTCTTTCTACATTTGTTCTAGCCTCTTAGCAAAATTATGGAACTAGGTAGCGAATAAGACCGGATATGTTTGAAGAAATACACATTTGTTCTAGCCTCTTAGCAAAATTATGGAACTAGGTAGCGAATAAGACCGGATATGTTTGAAGAAATACCCTGTTGTCTAAGAAAATGTCGTCGATACCCTGTTGTCTAAGAAAATGTCGTCGATACCCTGTTGTCTAAGAAAATGTCTTCGATACCCTGTTGTTTGAGAAAATGTTGTCAATACCCTGTTGTTCTGCTGAGGAATCCAACTATAATTGTACCTCCTATTGTATTTTTGATATTGTCTTGGTGCCTGACGGTGAGGATGTTCCCATTGAAGGTCCATCAACTATAATGGTGTGGATGTCCATAATTGCAGTTGTAGGGATAGAGAGATCAAGTGGGAGGGGGGTCGAATGGGTGAGATAATTGGGAGGATCGGAGAGGAAGAGGGAGAGGGGGATAAATCGAAGGGGGCAGATGACAAGAGGGTAAAAGAATGAGGGGATGAAGGACGAAGATAAGGGAGAAAGGGGAGGAGAAAGAGGGGATGAGGACGTCGGTGAGGGGAAGGGGAAAATGGGAGAGATGGGAGACATCGAAAAGGAGGGCGAAGGGGAAGACGAGGAAGAGTGAGAAGCTGCAAGGGAGGGGAAACCCAGAAAGGATGAAGGGGAACACAAGGGAGATGACAAGAGGGTAAAAGAATGAGGGGATGAAGGGCGAAGATAAGGGAGAAAGGGGAGGAGAAAGAGGGGATAAGGATGTTTGTGAGAGTAAGGGGAAAATGGGAGAGATGGGAGACAGCGAAAGGAGGGCGAAGGGGAAGACGAAGAAGAGTGAGAAGCTGCGAGGGAGGGGAAACCCAGAAAGGATGAAGGGGAAGACGGGTCCATGCCGCAGGGCATGAAGCATGACCACGAGGGAGACAGCGACATTTACAGGGCCATGTGTCTTACGGGTCACGCAGGTAGAGAGCGCAAGATAGGAGCTCACCTGAGCTACATGAGCCACGAGAGAGACTGCGACCACAAATAGTCAGGGCCACGATTCTAAGGTTCTGAGCCACTCAGGCAGGGCGTAGAAAAGGAGCACACGCGAGCTGAGAGAGCCACGCAACATGGGGGAGAAGGGCGCGGGCTGAGGGAGGCCACGCAAATAGGGCGCAAGACAAGAGCTCACTAGGGAAGGAACCCTGCTTTGCAGGTCAAGTGGTCAACCACCTCTATATATGTATCCTTCCTAGCATATCAGGCTAAAGAAAAGAAACTCCTAAAAGAAGACCATTCAAAGGAGCTGGAAGAAGAACTGGTCCGCTAAATGTCTTGTTGTCTCAAAGGAGATGCTTATTGTTGTTGTCTGGAAAATGAGGGTTGCCTACTAGAAAGATAACCTTTATCCGAGGATCTGAATCATCAGCTCTCAATGGGTCTCGCTGAAGGGGGGAAAGAGGTGTAGAAATTTTCCCATCACAATGGTTTTAAATTTTTAATGCAAAACAGAAAATTTCACCTCTTTCCTAGAGATTTCTTGGATCTTAAACATGTGAATTTTCAACTTTAGGGTTGTTATGAAATTTAAACAAAACAGCAACAACAACGGACAATATTTCAACACTTAACAACCCCAATCCATTGGGCAATTCAAGAGAAAAGATAGCAATGTGTTTCAATAAGTTTCAACCCTCTAAGGCAATCTTATCATATGCATATAACAGATCTGAAAACACTTATGACAGCTGTAAATCTGCCTTTATATTCTTCAACTATAATGTAAATCACTTAACACATCCACCCTTAACTTCTTCAAATCAGCAAGACATATAGTGCTTGAAACTAACAGGACATGTTTCTCAAGAGGACCATGTATGTATCTCACATGTTTGGCACGTCCTAAAACAGGACACGTGCCAAACACAGGTAGCACATGTGCCCTAGACATGCCCTGATGTGTGCACGAAAAAGAGCCAAGACCTCTAAAAAGTGATTTTTTTTTTACATTTTCTCCCTTTTAGCTATAGGGAAAGAGCTCTCACAGTCTCTCATTGTGCAGATGAAGGGTAAAATCAATATTTGAAAGGATTCCAAGTGCTTTGAAGGTGGATAGCAAACCCGATTTGTCACTTCTCTAACAGCAGTGCTTTTCTTGCTTCATTCCACATAAATCATGGCTCAAATATTAAGGGCACCTGGTAAAGGTCAAAAGAACAGGAGGAATGTCACTATTGGTTTTCCCCCCCTCCTTCAAGTTCATCTATCTCTGCTAGTGCTTCATTTGCTGCAAGTGGAGCTGCAGCCGCAACTTCCAGTGCTGCAAATAACCCTATTGTAGCAAGACAGAAAGCTCAAGAAAAGAGATATCCAATGTGGAAATATGTAACAAGAAAACAAGGGCCCATGGAAAAGCTTGTTGGGGGAGGAAATGTTCTTTGGACATGTAATTACTACCATAATGAGTTCAAGAGCACCTACTACCGAGTTAAAAACCAATTGTTGGGCCTTCCTTGCGGATTTGAAGCATAAAAAGGCAGTGAATGCTACCCAATGAAAATAAATGGAAAGAGAAGATGACTTGGGGAAGGTGACAGCAGCAAGTAGAAAAAAATAATGAGGATCCTCTTTTGTTCTTGAGGAAGTCATCTAGCAGAGTGAAATTCAGCCAGCAAGAAAGAGACCAGCTCCAAGCAGCGGTCCAATGGGCAAGATCTTTCAACAAGAGAAGCAAGAGGAGGTTGATCTTACAATTAAGTTATTTTTCTATCTCAACTTCATTTCATTTACTGTTGCACAGTCTCCTTTGTTTATTGAGAGGTGTCGAGCTCTAGTTGAATGGACTCCAACTAACTATGTGCCTCCCAATTCAAAGAAAGCTTAGAACCAAATTCTTCGTTAAGGCAAAGAAGAAGGTGGATAAAATCCTAGCACCTATTTAATCATCATGGCCCTCATCCCGTGTAAGTATTGTTTCTGATGGATGGACAGATGCAACATGCCAATGAATCATCAATTTCATGTTGTCTTCCCTGAATGGACCAGAATTTTCAAAAGCAGTGGATGCTCATGGAAATACATGGATGCACAATATATGGGTGAGTTGTTCATTAAAGTTACTGAATTATGTAGGTGTCAATTCTTGTGTGCAAGTTATCACAAATAATGGACATGTTTGCAAGGTCGTTGGCACAATTTTGAAAACTACATATCCACAGATATTTTGGAAACCTTGCATTGTTCAATCTTTGAACTTATCACTGAAATGTATTGCTTCGGGTGTGCCATGGATGGAAAGTCTTATTGACGATACACGCTATATCCACAATTTTATACAAAATCAACCCAATTCCCTCACAAACTATAAAGAATACACACATCTATCATGGTTGAAGATTGCAGATACTTGGTTTGCCTCTTCATTCATCATGCTTAAAGAGGGTAAGGGAGGTCAAGGCCGCTCTTGGGCCCATGGTTATTTTAGAGCTATGATCTTTTTGGAGAAAGAAGAATCAAACTACTTCAAAAAAGGTCAAGGATACAATGTTAGATCATGGTTGGTGGGAGTGGGTAGATCCTACCATTAACATCATAAACCCTAACATTTTTTGTTGCAGTTTGTAAACACGAACCAACCCATATTAGGACATGTTTATGACGAGTGGAATTCCATGATTGAGTCCGAGAAGACCATTATTGTATAGAATTAGTTCCCTGAGTATGGTCTTCAACAAAGATCTTATTCACCGCCATACAGGATATTCTTATCAGCAAGTGGGATAAGAATTGCACACATTTGCATTGCTTGGCTCACTCATTGAATCCCAAGTACTATATTAATGATTGGCCCAATGGTGGGCTTTCATGCAAATTCCTTCCTCACATGGATAGAGAGATTTCACGGGGGAGGAAGGAAGCATTTAGAAGTATATGTCAACAGAAAGCATCCCTTGATGAGGTGGAGGAAGGCTTTGTAGAGTTTTGCACTGGTAGGGAGAGATTTGAAGGCTATGATGTGCTCAGAGACGAGGGGGCTAAGAAGCCATGTCCTTGGTGGGAAACTTATGCGGCAGCATGCCCTATTCTATAGAAATTAGCCATGAGGCTCCTCACTCGGCTTAAATCATCCTCTTATTGTGAGACAAATTGGAGCACATATGGGAATTTGTATAGTTTGAAGAAGAGCAAGTTTAAATAGTTCACGGCAAAGACAATAGTGTAAGTGCATTGCAACCTCCTCCTTATTTACAAGCAAAGGGAGGAATGGTTGAAGGGAAAGAAAAAAGATGTTGGATGTGTTTCCTAATGATATGGGTTTGGACAATAGTGTTGAGTTGGCATTAGCCAACTTAGATCTTAATGAACTAGTCCTAGAGCTAGTCAAGTTTTATGATTGTGATCCTCTTGAGAAGTTGTCCTCCACACCAGCAAATGCAGATCTTGGATTGGATATAGTGGAGAAGGAGGAGGAGAAGGGGGCTGGAGGAGACAGCAATGGCACTAGTGGTGATTTTGAAGATTCTAATAGGGAAGAGGATTACTGACAATGACAACAAGCTATGATATTCTTCCATCTGTGGTTCTAGTATCTACCCTACTTTGTGTTTGCCATTGGCATTCTCGCCTATAGTATCAGTGATTCAATGTCGATGTAATACATTTTGATTTTGATGACATCTAATGACCTTGGGAGAAAACTGCAATTTTTGGTTCTAACTTCTAAGTTATGAACCTCGATCTTACGAGGCATGTATCGATTCTTGAATATTCTAATTTCTTGTGTGTTTGATCATCATTGATGTAGTAACCAGTATAGACCCATCTAACTCTGGTCTACAAAGCGCTGAGAGGAATCAAATCTGCAAACATTTCACCGCTAAACTACAACACACATCCCTCTCACCACTATGCAATATGCATGCATTCTTTTTTCTTTTTTTATGGAACAAAAACTTGCCCCACCGGGGCTCCACTATGCTACATCACACTTATGCATGCATTCTTATTTTTTATTTTTTATTTATTTTTTATTTTTATATTTTTAATTTTAATTTTAATATTTTTATTTTTTTTTTAATGGGACAGACGGACACTTATCCTCCACCCGGGCTGTAGAAATGCGCCTTCTCGGCGCAACTAGTTGTATCAATATTTTGTAAATGTTCTAGTTTCTAAAAAAATGGATCTTTCTGTCTATATTTCATGTTTCTATTTGTAATCTATAATCAAGATCAAGACACACACACACACATGCAAGGTTAACATTCATGTTCAAACTTCAGCATAGTTTTCTTTTAAAAAACACATATTCACACATGCTCATATCTCTTTCTTTCATGCATGTCTTACATTTATAGTGTGCTAATTGAGTTGCATGACCTTTCACTGTCAACTTGATTCAAGCTCATAGTTGAGTATTCAGGCTGCATGACTCTTCATTGCAGGCTCGTCTCACTCACTCATTCAGCGAGATGCTCGAGTTGCATGACTTTTCATGTTTAACTTGAGTAATCTCGAGGGCTATAGAGTATAAACTAGGGTGACCATTCCCGCCTCTTCCCGACTTAGCCTAGCAGGAGGTTTGAGATGTCGATTGCCTTAAGTCCATTTTCGCAATCAATATTCTTCAATAACGTTTTAATTGCAATTAAATTACAGTGTACAAGACTCAAGTAATACAAAATCAAAATCAATTCATGGTTAAATAGAAAACAGAGTTAACTATTTATTTCCACAAAATTCATGCACAACCTTGCTAGTGAATCACCTTGGCCATAGGATCAGTGATTACAAATCATATTGGTATCAGGGCCAAGTTTGAGCATATTGGTGAAGATCCTTCGTATCAGAAGCCTAATTTCAATAACACGTGGAGAAGAACCTGTCAGTGTCAAAGATTTTGCAGGACTCAAAAACCTTTAGATGGGGAGGTGTAATCCAAAAAATGATCTAGGTATTGGATCTACTTTCACTCTGAACAATGGCTTGAGTTCAACATGCATAAGTCACCAAATTTGTAGAAACAGGAGGGCCATGGAGACTTATAGAAATCTCCAAGACAGCAAACAGCATGCTGCGGAAGACTTCAAAAGAAAGCCTGCTGCAGAAATAGTAATTTGGACACAATGTGGTCATATGATGTCGAATGTGAATGAAACTTGGACTGTGGTGAGCTGACATATATGCCCAGGTGTCCAACAAAAATCAGAAAAGGACTTGTTCTTTTACCCCCTCAAAATGGCAAAGCACCTAAAAACATATTTTGGCCATAACTCAATCATACGGTGTCCTATGACAGTGAAATTTTAACAGCAAGCTGGAAGCTATCTCCACATGTCCACAAAATTTTAGTGGAAAATTCAATCGTTTGGTCTTCCAAAACACCGAAACATAGTCCAGGCTGTAGGATGTTAAGAAAGAGACCATAACTGATTCAAGCCCACTTGGCCTTCCCATGGGAAGATGAACAGCGCAGAGGAGGCAACAAGGAGACAGGAAAGAATGAAGAAGGGGAGAGCTAAGGACGACAGCAAAAGCCAGTGTTAAGAAGCTGATAGGGAAGCAACCTGAGGGCAACAGCCTCTTGGCTGCAGGTTCTTCAGCCTTCATAAGTAGAAGGTAAAGGGAACAGAAGTGAAGCCAAGACAGAGGACATGGACTGCAGAAGGTTCACTGCAGAGAAACCATGTCCAGCAGATGGGTTGATGAAGAGATGCAGAAGGAACCCTGCCAGAAGGCCTCAGCAGAAGAAACTTTGCTGAAGCTCTGTTGTGGAGGCAGGCCATATAAGCAAAGACGAAGCTCGTGAACTCTTTAAAGGAGAGAGATGTTTTCAGCAGCAGATTGAGGACTCTTCCGAAGGAGAGAAGAAGACCCTCAACACCAAATTAGTCCACATCCACAGCAAGAGTGTCCACGAGCAGATCGGGCATGCAACGATCTCATTGAGAATATGACACACAGCAGAATCCATTGGTTGTCAGTTCAGAGGAATGTGGAGATAGCAGCAAAATCACAGGATTTTTCTACAGACCGAATGGGTTGAAGGCAGAACACAGCTTGTCCATGGTCATTAAGACAGTGCCAGAGTGATAGCAGAGGTCCCAAGAATGCAGAAGGGGAGTAAGAACACTCTATAAGAGGGTATCCCCTTGCATGTAATCCTCTATTAATGAAGAGCTGAAGAAGCATTAATTTGCTGGTTTTCTAGATTGGTTTCCAAGGTAATCCCTGTGTTAATAGTAAATATTGTGTATGTGATTGATTTCTTCAGCACTATTTTTATATGGCAATTAAATTACAGTCTAAAAGTAATACACAATCAGAATTAATGCACAGCAAAATAGCAAACAGAATTCCGCAAAATAATATAAGGTCCCTGTTGGTGAATTTTGCTTTGGTCATAGGCTTAGCAATTATGGATCAGTCATAGATAGTCGAAGTCAAAAGAAGAACAAATAACATAGATGAACCATGCGGTCATGAGTTCCAATTTTGGTCACCACAATGTGATGCTTCCTTGTTCTGTAAGATCTTTCCATATTTCACATATAATTGATAATTCCCAAATATTTTGGATATTTTCTTAATAATTCATAATTAATCGTTCTTTGGATTATATTCTGCTGTACTCTCAACTTTTGAAGCTATTTGGAGCATTATATATTACACCATATCTTGCTTAAGAGTTCACACCAATGCATAGGTTTGGCATGCTGGGTCATCACTACTAGGGGCAGCAGTATATTTATGATATCTGTGATGAGGTTGTCAGCACATTAAAATGGTGAACAATGTAATTTTACACCATATCTTGCGTAAGAGTTCACCCCAATGCGTAGGTTTGGCATGCTGGGTCATCACCACTAGGGGCAGCAGTATATTTATGATTTCTGTGATGGGGTTGTTAGCATATTAAAATGGTGAACATGTAATTTTTCATATTCCATACAAATCTAGATAGGACTCAAGAGGAATCTGACGCAGTCAAATTAATTTGTGTTCATGGTTGGCAGCTCACACAATGCTTTAATCTTGGCCCTTGTTAAACCAAACACCATTTCTGTCTTAACAGGTACACCTGGATCAACAAGCTGAAATTTCTGCTTAACGTCAATTCTTGATGTAATTCCTGGTCTAATATCAAGTATAACAAGACAAGTTTGTTCACCTATTTCAGCTGAGGAGAATTTAAATGACGGCTTCAATCACATCATTTAACTGTCCCTTGACTAGATGGAAGGAATAGGTGATCCCTGATCAATTTACAATCCATATCTTTCTTTCCTTTTTTTGAAAAATACCTCTTATATTCACATAAACATATTTACAAACAAAGTGTGAAAGGGTATATACAATGCCTATCATAACCTCTTCCTCAAGCTAACTAAGGCAGAAATAAAGTCAGAATATACATCAGGAGCCAAAATTCTGGCATCCTTGTTCACAACAATCCATACCTTAGTACATTAACAATAATCATGAAAACAAATTGCATAAATAAATAGAAGATACTTACTCCATTACAATGTAAACAAAATCATCATCCTCAAATGCATTGTAAAACTGAACCACATTCTCATGCCCGGTCAAGGCTTGCAGGATCTTCACCTCTCTCTTAACATCTTCCACGGCAATGGGAAGAACCATCTGCAGTGACATTAAATGAAAACCAGTCATTACCTTAAAAGACAGACTGGCCTTCCATGCTCGACACCTGTCCTTAATAATTAGCGAAGAAACAGTGTATTACAACAAGCTATTGGCAGTGGACAAGCACCAACACAGACACAAATGTGATGGGTATTCAAGCTGCATTTATGCATCTGGATGCAATTCTGATGAGCTCAGCATGGACTCAGCAATTTCATAAGAATAGTTTATTTTGGTGCATATGGGTTATTATAAGGAAAATGGATTAGATGTTACACTAAATGATTCAACTTTAACCTTGACGCCGTGACGACTTATTAATTAATTCAACTTTTATCTTAGATACTAACCTCAGATAATTAGATTTATTCCTTAACAAACCTTACATATTGAGGTCAACTCTAACCTAACCTATTGCATAGAGTTGATGTACCATTTTAATCTACAAAAGAATAGGATTTTGATACTTTTCATAGCCAAATACAAAATCATAGGCTTCCTGAAAGGTTGCTAGCTTCGTTACGGAATTCCTTACACTTGAATAAATTATTACTCACCTTCTGACTGCTGCCGAATAGAAAAAGATTTCAAGCTCTTAAACAAGGTATTAGCATTATCCATACATGTGAGGGCTCTATTTTATTGTGTAAATCTCTTATAAATTAGAGGAAATCAAGGAATTATGAGACAAACAAAACTGTCATAGATTTTATGATTTGCGACCGAAAAGGCTTAAAAGATTTTGATGAAGTAATCATGAAGAGTTCTCATGCAGAATGCGATCTAAAGATAGCCTGATACACTTGAGATGGATGATAAGCTGTTAGAAGGAAGATGGAACATGCTCGAAGAAAGATAGCCTGGTACACCTGCAATGGATGATAAGCAGTAAGAAGATAGAACATTAAGCCTGAAAAACAAAGTTAACTGAAAACACTCAAATAAAATAAAGACCATTTTCCTACACCCTCAAATGAAAGTGTGGGATATTTGGACTTTTAGGAGGAGAAAGATTCAGAAATAAATGCAATGAACTAGTCAATAGAAATAGAGGGGGGAGTTGAAAAAATGCAATAACAAAAACAAAAGGAACAAGACAAGAATTTTCCCAGAGAATACTAGTTTGAGGATAATGCCAAAAGGCAAGATAAATAATAAAAGAAAAAAAAATCAAATACATGCCACTCCCAAAACCTGATAACAGAAGCTGTAAGGAAAAATTAACAGGAACTTCGGAATGAGCTGCAACATAGAAAAGAGTGACAGGAAAATGGGATAATAAAGAAGCAGTGGTTAAGATCTGCAGTGCAATTATATGGAAACAAAAAATGGAAGAAATATAATAACCAACCTACAAACAGGAGAAGAAAATTCATTTAAGCAGGACGTTGCCTAGATAAAATGGCTAGCCATTGGAATAACCAATGATCTAAATCGGTTACATGAAGAATTTAGAAAATAGAAAGGTTCCTCTAGCACAACTCTTGATAAAAATAATTATGTGCATCAGGTAAGGTGTTCCAGCACAAGTCTCAAAATGGAAGCTATAATTATAATTCTTCAAATTTAAGCAAATCATGTAAATTCTATCTCCACAAAATTGCTCTGCAAACTTGTAGATAAAAAGTTAAGTAAAAGGAAATGATGGCCATAGGTGAGTCAATGTCCAACTCCGAACAGTCTATAAGTTTATAACTGATTATCGTAGAACATTAAGCAGATAAGGCCACTGGCTTTGATTGAAAAGGATGATATTTTATATTATTACTTTATAGATTTAAGAAAAGCTTTGGCTAGAAGTATTAGACTACTTCACAGCAGGATTAAAGATGTACAGACTCCAGAGAATTGATTAAGCTAAATGATGCACTTCAACAAATACAAGAGGATGTAAAGGCAAGAAACAAAACAAAAGAATTCCCATAAGTCTTACATAGAGACAGATGAGTTAAACATGGCTACTCTTTGCTACCAAGCTTAGTTTGTTTGTACATGGATAAACTGCAACATTGAATCAAGTATATTGACTATGACCTGGGTGTCACATCATAGATGCCAATCTTTGTGAGCAGGCCTGGAGCATTTGTTAGGAAATAGAATGTTCAGATTGAAGTTGTGTAGTAAAGGGACACATCCCTGGCCCCAGGGAACATGAACCAAGTACAGAGATGTATCCCATGTTCCTCATGCCCAGTCTGGGGATGCCTGTTCCCCACTAAGGTGCAGAACAGCATCCCCAGAACAACCAAGGAACTCAAACTGCATTCCTTGGCAGAATTCAAGGGAGTTTAGAGTGGACATCAACATAAAAAAATTCAAAATAGGAAAATAGAAATGCAGAGGAAAAAACATAAATACTTACAAATAAAATAATAATAATTGAATGAATTTATAAAAACACAATGAAAAAATGGTCAAGACCCTCAAAAACACCCTAAGGCAACTATGTCCAACCCCTAAAAACACTTAAAACAAACCCCAATTTCATCCTGGTTTTAACTAGTTTGCAGTAATAATTATAACACCCATTTGGGGTTTGGACAGCACCAAGGGTTTCTTTTTTCTTCGAGAAAATATTTCTTATGTTACATAAAAAAAAGTAGTTAATAGTGGCTTGCCCGGTCGGTGAAACCAGGATGATTCTAAATCCCACACCAAGGTTCAAGTCTCTCAAATGACACATTTGTTTTTGTGCTCATGCTTGTGCCTGTACTTGCAAAATTACTGGGCACCAAGTGCAAATCTTGGCAAATTTTCCGGATTGAACATTCTAAGCTTGCTACAAAAACAATATGTGCAAGGAAAACAGAATACGTGCAAGACAGAATAAGAATAAGCAATCAAGCTTTTCTCGGAGCCACCAAGGCAGTGATCAAATCAGAATATGCAGCACAATCAACTTTTCTTCACATATCTAATCAATAAAAAGCCTTTGGCTAGCAATTGAAGACATACTTCTTCCCACCAAGATTCAAGAAAGGGAAAGATAGAGCTAACACTTTTTTCAGAAATATACAAAGAATAAAAAGCACAGAAACTCTAATACAATTCCATAAGACGGAGAAGCCAGATAACACCGATTGTTTTTGTTGCCACAAAAACTAGCACCCTAAAGCAAGGTCTCCTAACAGGTTCTAGCCAAGTACAACTATGAGAACTTTACAACTGTCACCTAAACAAAGTTTCCCTTCACTTTTAGCGAGGAAAGATAATCATACACTAAGGAGGGGGCTCCCTAAAGTAACTCAAAGAACATGTGAATATCCCACCAAATAGATTTCATTAATCAAGTAAAGCATCCATGGTATTCTTGCATGTAGAAGCAAGTATGAAGATTATGAAATCAGATTTAACCATGAAGTAATAAGCTATAAACCAGATCTGACTTTATCCTTGATTTGCTTATCACTTCTTAAAAATGTATTTGAACGGACAGGAGATTATAAGCAAAGCATTAAGCAAATTAAGTCTTAGATTGTTAAGTAAAGTATTGAAGTGAAATTCATGTAATACAACCCAAAGACAGTTGTTAAATTGTTGTTATGTATTTGCAGTGAACTTGAACAGCAAGAAATAAACTTAAACCATATGTGAGAAAATTAAAATTTGATTACCATAAGTTGAGCTTAGTAAAAATGGATTGCACACATAAAATCTGAAAGTGAAAAAATATAACATAAACTGTTGAAATTGTACCTAGGAAGTGTTCTCCTAGTCATTTTATGCCTAAGTAATTAATGAGGGAAAAGGGGACATGACCCTTGTATTAATTGCTTGAGATGAGAAATTAATTCACTTTATTGTTATAAAGAGACTTTTGGTGTATTTAAGTGGTAAATGAATAAATTTAATTTATGGAGAGAATTATGAGCATTTATTCTCATCCATTGATCTAAACCAATGTGGGCCCTTGGATTAGATGACTCTTCAGTTACCCTTGAGAGGCAAACCAAGAGACAAGATTTTTGAATTAAATAAGCCTTCCCTCACTCATTTTACATACATCCCAAGAGAGTTGGAGAAGTGGAGATTATTCCAAGAGAGTTGGAGAGCAAGGTCAAGTTGGAGTTTGAGAGAGTGAAGGTAGCTGTCTGGGATACCAGCTCGCTTCCCAAGACAAAAATCCGTACAGCAGTTTTGGGCATGTTTTTCGAGAAGAAAACAGTGGCACGAATTTCGAGAAATCTGTACATTCGGTACAGTTTCTGTCTGTGGTCACAAAATTCGAGGAAGTTTCACTGCTGTTTGTTGTGCACGAATTTCCAGGCAGAAAATTGAGTTTGGCACTGAAATCGAGGAGCTGTCCGTACAGCTATGTGTTGCTTGAGAAGGGCACGATTTCCCAGAAATAAATACTCAGAATTTGAGGCAGCTTCAGCACTCGTTTCAAGGCATCCTGTTAGTCTACTGGTTGAGATAAGTTGTGTCACTTAAGAGCAAGTCCCACCAGTGACACTTGCTCTTAAGTGAGCCGCTGAGCTCTACAGGTCCACAGGAGCTCTATTAGCCAATTAACCGCCCTTCCTATGTCTCCGGACTCCAGGGAGGTTAACATGGACGTAGCGGGGCACCGAAAAAAGAGGGTGTTCCGTGAACCACACGAAAAAAACTAAAAAAAACTTACATATAAATATTAAATTTATATTAAAAATTAAAATTAAATATATAACTTATATATACATATAAATTATATATTTAGTACTTAATACATAGGACAAATAATTATTATACAATACTTATAAATAATAATTATGCACTACTTACAAATAATAACTTAATAATAATTTAAATGAAACATTGATAATATATAATACCTAACACTTTCACAAATAATTATTATTCAAATCTCCTATAATGTGACCCTTCCCCTCCCATTCCTTTTGTCGCAAGTCACTCCCGTGCCCTAACCTAAGCCGACCAATAAAAGGAATAACGAAAGGACAAATTAAAAAACAACTCAAGGAAAGACGGCCCAATTTTACTGGAAACCTGACCCCACGAGAATGGTAAGCCCGTCGATTTCACAAAGGCCGCCAATGTCACGTTTTCACCATAAACCCGATCGCATGAGAATGCGAAGCCCGTCGATATCACGAAACATGTCGATTCCCATTTGCTAGGCGAGCCCATTTGTCAGGATAACCAGAATGAAATAGTATATGAAGCCTGCCAATGGCATGACTTCAAGAATCCGGATGGCACGGTTTCACGAAGCCCACCAATGGCACGGTTTCACCAGAATAGTGAACACATGAGAATTAACCAAAACCCCATTTGCCAATCGAGCCCATTTTTCACTAGAACCAAAACGAAATAGTATTTGCCTGCCCAGCCTGAATCCCTGCAAATACGTATCATTCGCGATGGATACCTTTCCGAGGGGATCCTGGGCGAATCTAGGCAAATCCGGATCCGAATCCATTTCCGATACGGGGATCCGCGGATCCGGATCTGAATACGTTTCCAATACGGGGATCCGCGGATCCAGGCGCCAAGGCGTGCGGATCCAGTAACACAAATGAAAACCCTTTGTAATATACCAAAACTCTGTATATTGATGTTGTGTAGGGTTTGTTGCAATGGTAGTAGTTTATTCAAGTATTTGATGAACAGTTTAGCCAATAAAAGGTTTTGCATGGACAAGAATATTATTGCATGACCCCAAGAACCCAGATATTCAAATCTACAATGTAAATAAACTCACAAGTAAAGCATGGACATACCATTGAGATGTACTGAAGTAGTGGAACATCATAAAGAAGACATGCATGTCATGCACAAGATCTGGTGCAAGAGATAAGAAGCAACTAAATAGAGAATTCACCCAACTGGTGCATGCATAGCCACACGTGTAAATCTGGTCTCAGTCTGATAGAAAAGGCTCCAAGATGCTAGCATAAATCTCCAGAAGAAGCCATGAGATCAATGGTGATTGACCCAATGAGATATATGGCCCACATAGCACGCCCTCAGTGAAATGGTTAAGGATAATGTGCCCTCAGTGATTTGGTGAGATGGAATGCGCCCTTTGGAATCCAAGAAGACAATACGCCCTCTATAGAAACAATACTCAACGGATCTGTGATGTAAGAAAGAAAGACGCCTCCAGTGATGGCCAAACAATGTGCCCTCTAAATGTATCCAATCAATCCACCCTCAACAAGATCTATTGGTTGCACCCTTATAACTTCTTTAGCTGCTTGGATGCCCTCGAATCCTTGCAAAGAATGATGAAGATCTTGTAGTATTGAAGATCATATGACAGATCTGGATGACCTATCCTCAGAATTGACTAGGACAGATAGATTTCACCGTCGAAATCAATGTTGGCTAAGCAATTCGCCCTCAACTCTCAAACAGCTCCCAGAGCTCTCAAACCAATTCTCAACACTGAATAATTATTAATAACAATATGCATGCCCAGAGAATTCGACTTGCTTCTTTCATTAGTTTGACCTATGCATGCCGCATGCAACTTAACTTTTGCATGCATGCAATTTTAATGACGCGTGATGCATGCATTTCGAATTAAGTGGTCATTTTTATCCGCTAATGAGTTATTATCACTGCTCATGATGTGCTTTTATCTCGTGTGGCATCAGTCATTAGTAAATTCCCTTTTATCGGTGCCTACTCGAACCTATGGGAATTAAATAGGTTAGAGGGTCGGTTCTTGTTGGCTTAGGCAGAAGAGGACACTATAGTCCTCTCAGCTCGAAATTGCTTGTCCTCAAGCAATTGTAAGCTCGAATGTTGAAGTACATGTTCCCCTTCCCATGTGGCATCTTTAATGAGCAATTTCTTTCATCTAACGAGGTACTCCCGAATGACTATGTTCCTCAATCTCCTTTCCCTTACCTGTAAGATCTTCTCTGGAATGAATACTATGGAGGTAGCTCGAATGATGTGATAATCTGCTGACCCGCGGCCTTCTTCAAGCAAGACACATGGAACACATTATGAATCTTGCTCCCCTCCAGTAACTCAAGCTCGTAAGCCACCTCTCCCACTCGCCTGGTGATCCTTTATGGGCCATAGAAGCAAGGCTTCAATTTGTTTGCTCCTTTCTTCTTGAGGGAAGACTGCATGTAAGGTTGTAGCCTCAAATACACCAAATCCTCTACTTCGAAGCTACATTCAACCTTGTGTCGATCTGCATACAACTTTTGTTGATTCTGAGTTGTTTGTAAGTCTTTGAGAACCTTATGAATATACTGGCTATCCTGAATCCAATCCTTGGCTTTAAGTGCCCTGTTGTCTCTAAATACCAAGTCTACAAAAGTCAAAGCATCATAGCCATAAAGTGCCCTGAAAGGAGTCATCCCGATAGACATGTGGTAGGTAGTGTTGTAGCAATATTCCCCTAGATGTAACCATTTGATCCAAGTCCTTTGTTGCCCTGCTACATAATTTCTCAAATACCCCTCAATCAATTTGTTCATTATTTTTGTTTGCTCGTCAGTCTGAGGGTGGTAACCAATGCTACGAGCCAATTCAGTCCCAACCAACTTGAAAAGCTCTTACCAAAAGTCACCTGTAAACCTGCCATCCCTGTCACTAACAATGGTCTTAGGTAACCCGTGCAATCTAAATACCTCCCTGAAAAATAACTCTTTTATTTGTGTTGTTGTATACTCTGAAGGGATGGCAAAGAAATGGTAGTTCATTTTTGTTAAAAGCTAAGTTGTTTGTTTACTTTGCTTAAGTACTTTCATTTTTTATATAAATTGTCAAAAGGAACCCAAAATCTCTTGAATCGCACTCAACAGTGGATCAAGAGTGCTCTCTATCGGAGAGTTTACTTGCTTTTGCTTTAAGATTTCACTAACCCCCATGCTCTCCCGAGTACGGTCTTTGACCTGAAAGAGATTCTTCGGTAGTTTAGATTTTACATTCAAGTACTTTAATTTTGTGCATCATAAATCTCTTGAATCTCTCCATAAGGCGGATCAAGAGTGCTCTTTATCGGAGACTTTTCTATTTGGTTCTCTTGTTTCAAACACATTTCCCCAAAATTGGAATTTATTATTTCTATACTGCGTATGCTCTACCCTACCCTTGGATACATAGAAACAGTATAGACTATTTAATTTTTCACATTTAATCCAATTTTAACCATAATAAAATTTATACCCCCATAACCAACGAAAATCCGGCGTTGATCACAATACTCGAAAGTCGGCAAATTCTGCCTGGGACGCTAGATAATGTACCTTGACCTTGGGGGCACCGTTAGGCTACATCCTTGTTTGGTGTAGTGTTGAACACGCTTTCAGGGCTTGGGCAGCCAACATGCTTCCGTACGGAACCACTTAGTGTATTTTCCGGACATATCTCTTGTACCTCACGTATATCTTGGAGATTTTCTTTAGCCATAATAATCAAGATCACCTTTAAATTTACAATAAAATTTACCAAGAACAATTGCAAAACAGTTCTCAAGCACACTTGAACTCTTGTATCAAGCAACCCAAGCACTCAAGACATTTGACTCCATAAGGCACTGGTCCTTGACATCATTTATTTGCTTATTATCTATCTAAAGCATTTGTCTTGTTTTCCAAATTCGTATATTATATTGTGGATGTCTTGTGTTTAATTTTCAAGTGGTTGTGCATCTTAATCTTTTGCAAGTGTATCTTTGGATTATATAAATTATTATTGTGAATCAAAAAACTCCTAAACAACACCCATCTGCATCATACCATCCAAAAACATTTAAAACACAAGAGCCTTAGAAACTCTTTGTAGGGTCTACCCCCCTTGGCTTCGTTAGGAGTTAGCCTAAACGGAGGAGCTGGGATCAGGTGACAGCACCTGGCTCTTTGCTTGCCCCCAAGGCCACACCTTTCCCACTTGGGAAACAGCATTTTGAAAGATTTTTGCTGTTGGTGTGCATCTCGGCGGACAACAAGGTGATCTTGTTCAGCTCCTGCCCGGTAGGTAAATGTGGCTAGGCATGTCCAAGGAATACCGAAATGGAGGAAGTTGGTCCATCACAACGCCAACAGATGCCAAAAGATCCATGACCCATCTATACCAAGGTCTAGTACGATTGGAAGGCCTAGCCAAGGCAATGTACTGCAATGAGAGATAGGCCAAGTACAGGTACCAATTGCACCCTCGTGTTGAGTCAGCGAAGCTTCGAAGGAGATGTAAGATTAAGACAAGACATAACACTACCTCAAGCCAAAGGGGCTGGGCACCGAACTCTACAAGTATGATGGGCTAAGGAACTATCTGCTTACATCTAATGATGCGGCGAAGGAGGAGGATCTACACTATGTACTAAACCCCAATCAGTGTCTAGTAGACAAGACCCCCAAATCTCTGAACCATAGAGGACTGTGGGTCGAATGAGAGTGTCCGTGAGAGACATCTTGGACGAGATGTCTTTAATATGGTGTCTGAAGCACTGTCTCTCGAGAAGGGCTAAGGATCCATATCCTTTGTTGACTCAAAGCTTAAGGGCATGCCATAAGCTGAAACAAGGACTTGTGGACTATACCCCCCAAATTGGTATAGGTGCTAGTGATCTCGATCTCTTCTCCTCAAAAAAAGAAATAAAGATCTGTGAGGAGTTTCTTCAACCCGTTGAAGATCATGACCTTGGTTTTACCCAAGTTAACCATCAATTGACAAAGATTACAAAAGAGGGACAAGGCATCTAGTTGTCACTACAACCCCCCTGGTAAGGAGGCCATGAGGACCACATCGTCGGCAAAGACCAAGATCGATATCAAGACCGAATGGAGAAGGCACCCATCTTCGTCCTATATGTGCTCATGTAGAAAGGACTCTAGCTTGTCAATGTATATCCCAAATAAAGTAGGGGATAGGGGACAACCATATTTGACCCCAATGGTGCTCCTGATAAAGTTTGATATCCTGTGGGGGGTGTGAAGGCAACCAAGGACTGATTCATATAATCTCATAATGGCGGTCAGAAGGGTCTAAGAAATGCTAATGTCTCTGAGCCTCTAGAGCAATGCTACTCTTGGGACGGAATCAAATGCTTTTTAAAAGGCTACAAAACAACAGTAAACTTTCGAACAACTATGGCGTGCCTCCTCAACGATGGCCCAGAGCGTGAGAATGTGATCAATGGTCTAGTATGTCGGTATGAATCTCGCCTATCCTCTAGCTCCGAGGTGTCTCCTCTCAAGCTCCTTGGAAAACATATGTGGAGAATTATAGCATAGAGATTGGAGAAAGTGTGGCCAACCATGATCGTTTTGTAGTTATTAGGATCTGCACTAGGGCTCGATTAGTGGATCAAGTGAATAATATGGTGCGACCAAGGTTCTAGGAAGCCTGTGCGAACCACGTGGTTAAGCAAATCAACTTAGTAATAGTCTAGTGCATCGAGGCCATGCTTGAAGAGCTTAGCCTGGGACCTCTCCTCATTTATGGCTTTGTTGGAGCTCATGACCCATACAGCCTCTCGAATGTCATGCAAAGTGAATATGATGCATGAAGAGGGGGTTGAGGTAACTTGGATGAGGGGTTGTCCCAAGATATCATAAAGGAAGGAGGTATGGGAGAACAAAGAATTTGGATCAAGATCAGATGGGAGATGGGAGTAGCAGGGGAAGAGAGTACGTCGGAATTTTTTTGGGGGAGTGGATAAGGGAGGTACTCAGCTCTCGTCTCCGATGGGAGATGAAGAGGCATTACTTGTGGCGAAGGAGTCGACAGTAGGAGGCTTTAAGGTCAGGGTATGAGGGGTGGCCATGAGTGAAGGCATGTTGAAGTTAGGTGTGGAGACATTTGCAGTCTTCATCGTACCACTAGTACATGGGGTGGGATTCAAGTTATGGGGAATGGGAGGGAAGTTTTAAGGGAGGCCTCCCAAATGATTGATGAAAGACAAGCGTACTTGCCAGAGGAAGATGTAAGGGATGCAATGTGAGGCTCGGAAGGGAGCATCTGGTAAAGAGTGGAAGTGAAGGTGTAGGAGTCACCCTCGGCAAAGAGGATAGTGGTCGGGGGTGGGTCCGGAGGGGGAGGGGCAGGGATAGGGGTGCCAATCTGAAAGGAGTAGGAGAGGAGAGCATGATCGGCCAAGGGGATGGGAGTGACTAAAAAGTAGTGCATAAAAGGGAGTAGGTATTGGCTGGAAAGGGATGTAATCGGGATGTAATCCACTACACTCGCACCCCCACCATGAGGTTGGCAAGTAAAGAAGTGAGGAAGGTCGTTAAGGATCAAAAGCTCATGAGAATCTCCAAGTCGTAGGAGGTGTCTGCCATATCCTGTAAGATGTCCCAAAGCATCATCAAATGATCGATGAAGCCCCATTGAAGCTGGATCAATCTCCTGAACATAAAACAAGTCCTCAGAGCGATCGCGTAGAGCAGTCTAAAGAGATTTGGTGTGGGCGTTGAAATTGCCCAAAAGGATGACCTCCTCCACTATTGAATATTGGGTAATGCCACAATACAAATCTAAGAAAGGGTCACCATCAGAGTCGCCGTGAATAATGAAATGAGACGAGGCTGGGGGGAAATAACAAACCGCTAAGTATAGATCTTTGAGGAGAGGGGGGAATCTGTTGAGTCGGACCCACATGAATTTCATGAACTCATCTACTACTACCAAAGAGACCTTGCCCCAGAGGGAGTCTCTCATCAGACATGCTACACCACCACCTGAACCTCAAACTGCACTCGAAGATCCAGTTTCTTGTTGACAAGCGGAGAACTAGTGATAACCTACAATGTCCGAAAGTGGCTTGACGGGGCTCTCGTGGATCTTGGCAATAAAAACAAGATCAGATGAACTGAGGGCATCATATAACATGCCCGGCGAATACCAAAAAGAACCATTACCATTCCAGCATCCCACTGAAATCCCCACACCCTGTCTCCTCCTCTGACGGACTAATCAATTAGAGAAACCAGACCGGGAATATCCAGGGGGCGGGGTATCCCGAATAATGGCCCGGAGATCTCAGATGACCTCCCACAAAAACCAAAAAAAATCCCAAATAGAGATAAGAGAGTCATCAGAAAAACAGTTATTAACCACCTCAAAACCTCCTGGAAGAGATACCCCGAATTTGTCCTTGAACCCTGGCAACTTTGATGTTTGAACAAAACACAATCCATCTACTGCTAGAATATACAAATAAGAAGCCAATGGGCAACCATGTCTACCAGATCAGTGCAGAGTAATCCTATCGAAAAAGGAGCCATTTTCTAAAACAAAAGTTTAAGCATGCAAGTATTAACCATATCCTTGCAGTGAGCACCAGACCCAGGGCGGTACAACATTTCAGTGATGAAGCTCCAATCTGCTCTTAAGCTTTGTCAAAATCAATTTTCAGAAAGAATTTTGTTGAATCTGCCTAGCCCACTCTATAGCCTCCCATATAGAAATCACCATATCCAAAACTAACCTCCCCTGAACAAAACCAGTTTTGCTCCTGTCTAACTATGCAAGCAGCTTTTTTTCCTGAAACCGCGTTGCAACTGCTTTGGCGAAGATTTTATAAGAAACATTAAGCAACAATATAGGGTGCCACCCACTAATAGAATCCTTGGCTTCGTAATTAATTTGATCAACCCCTAGTTCAAAAACACTGATAACAGAATTAGTTTCTTGCAGGTTGTGGCAGTTGTTTAACTCTCCATAAGCGGTATCAACAGAAACAACGAAAGTGGTTTTGCAAGGGGAAGATTTTAATAGCAACAAGAAAGATATTTTTCCTGAACAAAAGGTATTAACAGGAGGTTTTGACAGAAAATTTTCCCAAAACGGTTTTTATTTTGAAAATCATATTTATCTAAAGAATGAGATTTATTGTCCATTTGCCAACATGTCAGAGACTATAAATCCTAACACTCCCTCGTGGAATGAGAGGGTAAGAGGAGGCAAGGAGTCAAGGGAGGCAGCAAAAGTCAGGGAGTAAGGAAGGAATGATGATTTATTGTCCATTTGCCATCATGTCAGAGACAATAAATCCTAACACTCCCTTGTGGAATGAGAGGATAAGAGGAGGCAAGGGATCAAGGCAGGCCGCAAAAGTCACGGAGTAAGGAAGGACTGGTGATTTATTACCTCCCACTGCTCATCCATCCCATGAGCTAACAATTGGAGACTTATGCTCTAATACAACCCCTGCCCATGATATTACTGATGAAGAGATTTTAGTTTACTGCAAGATCCTCCAACTTGCTGTGGCTCATCCCAATTTTTCAGTCCCCCTCAGAATCAGATGATAAAAATGCACCAAGAATATCATTGGCAGCCATAATAGGTATAACCCAACCACAAACATTGAAGTTGAAAGTTTGAAACTTGAAAGGGCATATCAAAAAGGACAAGGTTATGGTTCTTATAGATATGGGAATTACACAATTTTATCCATATTAATCTCGCAAGCATACTAAACCTTTTTGTATACCCGGTACCCGATATGAAGGTGATGGCTGTAGATGGTAAAAAATCGAAAATATAGGTAAATGCCACAAGGTTAAGTTGCAAATACAAGATTATAACTTAGAATCTGAATTCTACACGTGCCCCTAGGAGGAGTAGATGTAAGCTTAGGGTGTCCAGTGGTTACAAGATTAGGTACTTACTCTGCTAACCACCAAGAACACTATCAAATTCAAGTGGCAAGGGGAAAGGTACAAGTTGTATGGGTTCCAACCTCCCCACACTCATATTGTCATCTCATCAAATGGAGAAGCTAATCTGGAAGAGAGCACCAACATATATGGTACAATGCGGCAAAATGGAGATACTAGCATCGGCATCAGTTGATTACACACAGGCAGCGATACAGGAATTGATTCTGAAGCACAAAAAGGCATTCCAAGATTTGCCCATGGAGCTGCCACCAAAAAGGAAGATTGAACATATATTGAAGTAAAACCAGGTTCAAACCCTGTCAATGTTAAGCCATACAGGTATCCTCATCACCATAAAACAAAAAATGAAAGATTAACCCAAGACCTATTGGGCTGTGGTGTTATTACCAAAAGCAGAAGCCCATACACAGCCCCAGTAGTGCTAGTTCGAAAAAATGATGGATCCTTTAGATTATATACAGATATAGAGGACTGAACAAGTTAACAATTTAAGAACAAATTTCCTACTCCTTTCATAGATAAAATGTTGGATGAACTTCATGGAGCCAAGAACTTCTCAAAGCTAGACTTGAGATCAGGATATTATCAAATCAAGGTAAGATTGGAAGGTGTGGCAAAAAACGCTTTCCGAACTCATGAAGGACACTACGAATTCAAGGTGATGCTGTTTGGGTTAACTAACACTCCAACCACTTTTCAAGCAGCAATGAGTGTATTGTTCCGGCCCTATCAAGGGAAGTTTGTACTAGTCCTTTTTTATGACATTCTCATCTATAGTAAAACATGGAAGGAACATCCCTTCCCAAGCACTCGGGATAAGTACTCTCTTTTTGAATAAAATCAGTTCTGTGCAAAAATGTCAAAATGCACATTTAGTAAAGAAGAAGTAGATTATCTCAATCATGTGATATCAAAGGAAGGGGTCAAGGTAGATCCAAGTAAAATCAGGGCTATCACAGAATGGCCCAAGCCAAATAAGTTGAATAACATATCCAAGCTAAGGGGATGTTTAAGATTGACAGGTTAGTGGATACTAAGGACGATTCATCTAAAATTATGCTCATGTGACTATTCCACAGCAAATCTCTTGAAGAAAATTTTAGTTCAATGAAATAATTTAGCAAAAAAAAGTTTTGAAGCATTGAAGAAAATTATGCCCTAAACACCAATACTAGCAACTCTAGATTTCACAAAGCCTTTTGTAATTGAATGTAATGCTTCAAGGTTTGAGATAGGGGCAATGTTGATGTAAGAAGGCTACCCAATAGGATTTGAGAGTTGAAAACTCAATAAGAGAGAATTCTTAAGGTCTACATACAATAATAAGATGCTTGACATTATACATGCATCAGCAAAATGGCGACAATATCTTCTAGGAAGAAAATTCTTGATACATACAAATCACAATAGTCTTCAGTACCTTCTACAATAGAAAACATTGTCAACGGAAAAACAAAAAAGGATAGAAAAAATTGCCACCTTCAATATGGAAATACTACATAAAAAGGGAAAGAACAATATAGTTGTCAATGCTCTTTCACGAAAAGATGAGGAGGTAATGTCATATGCAGCCTCGATATGGTTGGATGAAATCTAAGGCGAGTATGCCAAGGACCCAGATACATGTATCATAATCAATAATCCAGGTCAAAATCCAAAATTTGAATTGAAGAATGACATACTTCGGCATAAAAAGAGAATTTATCTAAACCCAACATCAAAATTTAAGTCCAAGGTTCTCAAGGAATCCCAAAACTCACCAGCTGCAGGGCATGTAGGTTTTTTTAAAACTTGTTAATGCACGACAATCATATTTTTGGAAGGGAATGAATAGGGACATTCAAAAATATGCAGCAGAGTGTGACAAATGCCAAAGGAACAAAAGTGAAAATGTTATGAAGTTAGGGTTACTCCATGCCCTACACATCCCAAACTAAAAGAGGGAAGAAATTTCCATGGACTTCACAGAAAGGTTACCCATGTCAGAAGGGAAAGACAAAATTCTTGTGGTGGTTGATCGACTAACCAAGTATGGACATTCCATGGGTGTGAAGAAAACAGATTCAGCATCACAACTCGCTAAAGTATTCTGCAAAAATATCTACAAATTACACAGCTTCCCAAAGATCATTGTCAATGATAGGGACATCAACTTTAAAGGTAATTCTTGGAAGGAGATTTGCAAACAAATTGGCACATCCATTAACATGAGTTCCGCTTTATCACTCCCAAACAAACGGTCAAATATAAGTTGTCAAATAAATGCTTGGAAGCCTACCTTCGTTGTTTCGTAACCGATAAGCAAAATAAGTGGTTCCGATGGATCCACCTTGCAAAATGGGCTATAATGCTCAAAGCATCTCAAAAATGGGAGGGCAACGCTATACCCAAAATAATAGGCTAGGTTAATAATAAAGAAAAGAATAAGAAGAATTAATAATTAATAAAAAGGAATATCATTTCACAAGGGTACCAAGGCACCTCCTTAGCTTACACATTTATTTGGTCTTTTACCTTGTAAGATGGATCTTATCAAACATTCATATTTTATATTATAATTCTTATTTTTGTTAAATTTTGGTAAGGGTTAGGGTTTGATGCAAAAAAAATAGAAATCAATGTACTTTAATGCAAAAAATACATTTAATAAACTAGTACTGAAATGAAATAGTGCAGCAGTAACTTCAACAAAAGATAATTTTCTTTCAACTTTAACACTACCAATTGGTCACCATGTTAAAGTAATCTTCAGTAACATGAAATCAACAATAGCAAAGTAACTAACTTGTTTAATTAACAATAAAAGAATCAAGCGAAGGTTCTTACCTGGAGTGTAGGACCCTTCCTATTTTATACTCATACTTTTTTTTTACTTTCAGAAAAGGACTCTCTCAGAGGCCAGTCAATCACTGGAAACCAAATGACCGTGCTAGAGGGTTAGTACAAACCAAAGAGAGGGAGATGATTGGGGTTGAAGTACGGTCAAAAAGGAATGGTCAATGATAGTCAAAAAACACAATGACAGTCTCAATCAAAACTTTGCACAAAAGATCAAATACCAATAAGTCTCATCACATAAAATTATCCATAACAAATTCTCAGTACATAGCAATGTTGCACGACTCGGACTCGGCAAAGACTCGGCTGGCATATGACTCGTAGACTCGGGAAACACTTGGGACAGACTCGGCAAGACTCGGAAAATAGGAAAAAAAATAAAATTGTTGTACATTTTTGGCACAAAAAAGAGTTTAAAAGCATTTACAATCCATATAAGCTATAAAACTACAATTTATGCAATAATTCATAACATTGTCTCATAAACTATGATTATACGACATAACAAAATCAATTTTTGCATGCAAAAATTTAAATAGTGATCATAAACCATACAGTGACCATAAACCATATACCGTAAATCATAACCATAAACATAAACCATACTGATTTAAAAATCAGATTGGTGCAAGTTCAAAATACAGTCTCATAACAAAAATAGGAAACTTTTTTATTCTAAGTCTAATACGTGTTTATAATTATTATATATAAAAAAAGATAAATAAAAAACTATATAGTAAAAAATATAAATATAAATAAATTTTAAAAAAAATATAACTAAACAAAATATTGCAAAATAAAAATAAGTCTAATACAAATGTGTTTATAATTATTATATATAAAAAAAAGATAAATAAAAATAAATTTTAAAAAAATTATAACTAAACAAAATATTGCAAAATAAAAATAAAAAATACATAAATTAGTTAAAATAAAAAAATACATAAATAAAAAATCTATATAACAAAAAGTTAAAAACTTAAAAGTTAAAACTATGTAATAAGAAATAAAAATAAAAATAAAATTTTAAATAAATAAAAAATACAAAAATTAATTATTAATTAAAATTCATAAAAAATATTATATGGTAAAAAATTAAAATATAAATAAAATATCTAATAAAAAACAACGTATAAGTATATACTATATATTATATATAAAATATAAAAAATTAAAAATAAATTTTAAACATAAAAAATCTATTAAAAAAAATTAAAATTGCAAATCCGTGTATGCAAAATTGCAAATCCGTGTATGCAAAATTGCAAATTGTTATTTATATTAAAAATAACAATTTGCAATTTTGCATACACAGATTTGCAATTTTGCATACACGGATTTGCAATTTTCCATACTGTATTAATACAATACTGTATTACAGTATTAATACAGTATTGTATTAATACGGTATTATAAATTTGAAAACTTAAAAAAAAAACCGAAAACCTCCTCGCGTCAACCTCCACGAACATGACCCGACCTCGCTTCTCCACGAACACGACCCGACCTCGCTTCTCCACGAACACGACCCGACCTCCTCGCGTCGACCTCCACGACCACGCTTCTCCACTACCACTACTCACTACTAACTAGCTCCTCCACTACTCACGAGCAGGATTGGTGAATCGGTGATGAAGGGAGTGACAGTCGGTTTTCCCTCCAAACTGATAGAACGCGGGCCCAAACAAAAAACAGGCGCGAAAAAATGTCGTGGGTGTAGGCCAAGTCTACCGAGTTTATCCCTGAGTCCGGATGAGTTCGCAATTTTAGGCAAGTACCCAGGAATGGCGAGTATGCCGGCGAGTTTGTGGCGGTTATGCGGCTGCGGAGACCACTCGTCCAGACTCGCGAGTATTGGACGAGTCGTGCTTTACTGGTACATAGTATAAATCACAGACACAAACTCAAAGTAAAGAACTGGCCCTAATAAGGTCTCAGCATATCAAATCAAGTCCCAGTGAGATAAATCTGACTCTAATAAAGTCTAGCTACCAGAATTATATGCTCAGCAGACTGAGTGAATCCCTCAGGCCTCACGGCCTCCACAAAAGTGCAACAAGCGGAGAGATCAGACCCTAGGCAGATCACGAACAGGTAAAAAAGACCAGAAATGCCTCACGACCTCCACCAATGGTCTCAAAGCATGTAGATCGGATCCTAGGTAGACCTCAAATAGCAGATTTGAACCTCATTCATACATACAACAACATATCGGTCTCGTTAACAGGTAGATCAAATCTCAAGTAGAGCAACAAGGTAGATCGGAACCCCAAGCAAGCTTTACACAACAAATCGGACTTCCAATCAAGCAGATTTGGTCACAGTCAAGACACAAATAGCAGATCGGACTCAACCCAAAGCCCTAGCAGGCAGCTCGAATCTCTAGATAAGCAGATTGGGTTCTTTGGTAGCAAATCGAACTCAGGTTAAACTTCAGAAAGGTAGATTGGACTCCCAAAAAATGCAAATGAGCAAAAAGAGAGCTAAAGGCAAGGTTAACAAGGTCACAGCTGGAACAGCCTTCTTCAATCAAGTTACTAGTCATCAAATTGGATCAAGATTTAATCACAAATCAAACCCTGGATGCATATCAACCATTACTAATGTCAAAAACCAGATCTTAACTTGTTCAGCAGTGGGCAACCTTCAAACTCGAGTGAACAGCTGTGATATCCTTGACGTCAAGCATATGAAGGAGTAAAGCTGAGATAATGATGATTAATTGCCAAAGAGAAGTCTTCAATATATAGGATTGGGTTCTTCTAGATTGATTATTAAATTAATCTTTTAGTTGAGTTAGGGTTCCATAGATTTAGGAGGGTTCCACTTAGTTAGGATATAAAACAATATAAATGACTTAGGTGGGTACCAAGCACATTATGGTAAAAACAATAAAGTCACATTTAATAACTTAAAGTATAAGTAGGGTGACATTAGGTGGCTACTAGGATCAACTAATTTGTTAGGTGAGGGTACAAGGACCAACACATGACCCAACATAAGATAAGTGTGGGTTCATGACCCATAACCCCTAGAACCAAGGGTAAACCACAAAGTGGTCAAGCAACCATAGTGCCCATAGAACCCAAAACATCAAAGGTGGTATAAATTAAAAAACAACTCAAGGTGGGTAAATGACCCTACTAACCACAAGTCAAAGACAAGGTACCACAATACCAATAATTAACAAAGTGTAAGGACCAAAAGTAAATCAACCAAGGTGGGGACAACGAGTCATCTCTCTCTCGAATGTACAAATGTTCCATACAACCTGAAAGTCCATCATGACTGTATAAGGAAGGGTCCACACTGGACGATGTGATCATGTGGTCCTCTAGACTGCTCCTTAGGTCAATTGCTAGTGGCTCCATCAAGGGGTGGCCAGTCCCTTGAGAAGATCATCTAGCTCAACCATCTCGAAGACCTAGAAGAAGAGGACATCACACATCATCATCTTGTGTCCATTGACCAAGATCCACCTGGTTAACTGACCAGGTATGTCGTTGCAGGAACTACTTGGTCCTCGTGACCAAGAATCTACCTAATTCCGGACCTGGAGGTTTCTGCCTCAACCTCCAGGACCTGCTTGGCCCTCGTGACCAAGAAACTGTCTAGTCCTAGACAAGAATACCCTAGAGACAAGTAGGGGCCCTAGCCACATGTTAGGTACTTTTTCCATGGCATCAACCTGCTTGCTCCCCAACCAAGAACCCCATAAGACAACTGGGGGCCCTAGAGTACCTTCTAGGGTCTTACTCTTTACTCTGCCTGGTTAACTTGACCAAGAACACTAGTTAACTAACCAGGGTACCATCCTCTATGAAAATGGGTCTCGCAGCTGCACTAACTTTAACATTTTTTTCTCATTGTCTAAGTGAATTTGTGAGTTTCATGCTCTAGGATCCTTGCTCGTAGTGCAAAAGGAGAGCCCCATGTAAAGGAAATATCTTTCAATCTTGGTCAAGAGGCCCTAATGATGTACAGGCACAAGGTAGAGGAAAATCGAAGGATGAATTACATTCTAGATGACTCTGTGCATATCGGTTCAAAGTTGACTAAAGGTATGAATTTGACGTCTCTCTTTTCTCCTTTTGTATGTGGACCATATGTTTCCTCAGTTCATCGGAAGCCCTAGGATTTGCTTAGATCCTCATCCATGGGCAAGGGAAAGTTAGTATCTTGATCTCTAAACATCCTCATTCCATCTCCAAACCTTCTTGGCGACAACCCTTCGATGCCTAAGGGAAGCTCTAATCTTAAAGAGGCGGTTCCCTTAGGTCCATTGGTTGAACCCTCATCAAAATCCCAGGATGTATCTCCCCCTAGTGCAACTGTTTTGTGAATAGGCAAAGGTTGTAGCAAATGAAGACCAACTTGTCTAGCCACTCATGCTCCAAGCTATTATGCTCCTTGGTGTGGATGTGATCAAATACCAAAGTAACAGGAATCGCGAGTCAAACCGGATTAATCGCGAGTTTGACTCAACTCGGCAGCAGAACAATCCGATTCGGATCGAGGCGACTTAAAATCGGGCTGACCGACTTCAAACTGTTTGACCACAAAAAAATGGTGAGTTTTACTTAGCTCTGCAAGTTTAACGCGCGAGTCAACGCCCGGGTTCCTATGAATTGTGATTTTTTCCCCTTTTTTAATCATAAATCGTGATTTTTGCCCTGGAGGCTGTGTTGACCTCAGTTTTTGTTACCTCCCGGAAAGACACCTCACGAACTTATTACTGGGGTTGCACCATCCTATGGGCGCGAGTGTTCGGATGCACGTGTTTTGTTCATATTCCTGCGCAAAAAAAAAACAAGGCAACCACTTGTGTCTTTTTTGGGATATGCTTAGTCTGTTTTTTTCGTGAAAGAAAATTCAATGTATCCAGGAATGTTCTCTTTAATGAGACCACACTTATCTTTTCCTTCACCTACTTCATCGGCTTCGGGGGAGAATGGTAATGGATATGTATTGCGGCCTTCTCCTGTTCATAGACTCGAACCTCATTCTTCTGCAGTTTATATTACAGTTTTTAGGCTCACTCTTCAGGCCAGCAACTTTGCCCAGCATTTTCTTCCGATTGTCAGCCTGTTCGAGTTTGTCCTCGTTGTTTGTCCTTGGGTTTGGACGTAGTTTTTGCCCCGGGTTTGGACGCATGTTTTGCATCCATACTCCGTAAACATTTTTTTTAAATAAATAAATTTTACATTTAATTTGCCTTCCTTGTCTCGGCAAGCAATTAATCTTAATTAAATATCTTTAGTAATTAGTTCAATGTAAAATCATTAGTAATTAATTCAAATTTTTATATTATAAGTAAAAAAATTATATTATAAATTATTATATTTTTAAATTTATTATAATTATAATTAAGATGGTTAGTAAAGGGTATAGTTTCACTTTTCAGTGTGATTGGTAATTAATTTTTTAAGTGCTTTCTAATAAGATTTAACTTTAATCCAATACATAAAACAAATATTAAATAAATAAAATTAATATGTTTTATATAAACCCAACAATTTAAATTAATATTAAATTTATATAAATTCAATAAATATATTAATATTAATAACATAAAGTTAATTTAAATGCATTTAAAAATTAATATCTATCAACTATATTTGTTTAATATGGTTATTTTGGATATCTTGTAGTATATGGATATGGCTATTTTGAATATCTATGAAAAATGATTTTTTATAATTCAAAATATGTGTATATATTTAATTTTTTGTATTGCCAATTTTTTCCCGATCCGATTCAAACTCTTCACTCTTTTGCCTCGCCAATTTATTGTCGATCCCGAGTCTGGTAACTTTGTCAAATACTAACCAATTACACTCACAATATGAAGCACTGCAAGGCTGACTCAAAAGCTCTAATGGAGAATTCTTGTAGCTCTAATGTGTCAAAACCACAATTTACCCACCAATGGATTGTTACAAGAAAAACAAAGATTAAAATTTTCCAAGGTAAAACTTGATTTTAAAAAACTACAAAATTATGTTTAAACAATTTACAAGTGAAAATTTACCCGACATTTTCTTGTCCCTAAGTCAATTCCTTGAACTAAATCCCAAGATTTCAGTTGAATCCTTGTGCAAATTCCACCACATATGATCTTGTCTACTCAATGAAATCCATAGCGCCTCTCATCACCTCAAGATCTTTTTGAATTTTAGACTTATCATTATAGAATATGTTGGGATTGAGATACACCCCTATTGCTTGCAATGGTGAATGTAGCTGCTTGTTCCACTTAGAATAAATAATTGTCCAGAAGGGAGACCATAGTTAGTTTCATCCCCCTTATACACAATCCTCATGGCCACTTTGACCTTATCCATACCCCTCATAAATGTATCTCGTTGGTGGTTTTTCTCCATCCATGATGCTCAACAGTTTCACAAGAGGCTTGATCATGGTAAAAATCTCAATTGCAGACTCCTATAATCATCTCTAAACACTAACTCGAAACAACTGTTGCATCAATTTTGTGTGGTCTTTCCAATCTAACCATTTTAACTGACAAACATCCATCTCAATGCCATGTACTCAATCAAAAGACTTTGGAGTGAAAGAAAGTCTGCTGCAAATCATGTGATAGCTAGGCGAATGAGTTTTCCCTCTGTGAATTTTGAACTCTCTCATAAGGTTCAACAACCAAGCATGGTTATATATGTACTTGGTAATGTTTTTGCATTCATTAACAACATCTTCCACCCAACCCATCTTACCTATGTCCTCCAAAATCAGATCTATACAATGGGCAACACATGGGGTCCAAAAATTGGGAGGATATTTCTCAAATAGCAGTGTTCTAGCCAATGTTATCAAAATCGACACCATCCCAATTTATATATGTACTTGGTAATGTTTTTGCATTCATTAACAACATCTTCCACCCAACCCATCTTACCTATGTCCTCCAAAATCAGATCTATACAATGGGCAACACATGGGGTCCAAAAATTGGGAGGATATTTCTCAAATAGCAGTGTTCTAGCCAATGTTATCAAAATCGACACCATCCCAATGTCAAGCCAAACCGGAATCAACCTGTGAACTAGTTTATGAATCGATATGCTAAAAACACATAAAATATGTAAGATTAAATATATAGGTCAAACCAGACCAGAATCAACCTGTGAAGTATTTTATGAATAGATATGCTAAAAATACATAAAAATATGTAAGATTTAATATATATCTAAACCATTAGACACCAAACATGTGAAGTTTGCTTGTTTTAGGGTTGGAAGGGAGGGGGAGGGGTTTTCTTTTGGTTGTTCCTTTATTTCTCATTTTTCCAACCCCCATAAACCATCGATGATGATCTTGCTAGCCTGATTTGGCTATGATCCAATTTGAACAAGTTGTGAACCGGCATGAACCAACCAGTACAGTACTCCGATTAGGTAGGTTCAACCATCAATTCAGGTGCTGAAGGTCTGGACCGGTCTAGACCAGCCAGTGCTGATCCAAACCAACTAACTCTTTCTCCCTAACTGCATCCAGGGCCAGCTATTTAAATAGCACCTAGCATGGGCTGAAAAAAAGGGTAGTTTATAAGGAGGTTAAATGTGAGCAGAGAAAATTTTGGGGGCAAAATCTAGCCCATGGGCTATTTTTCAATATTTTTTTCAAAAAGATTCGCCAATTTTCATTTTTTTCTAAAATGATTCTCCAAAATTCCATAGGATAAAAACATTTTACTCTAAACATCACCAAAAATGTCTAGAAACTATATAAATCTTTCGAAATTTGAATATTTTACAAAAGTAGCACCAAACATTTTATGGTTGGAAATTTATAAATTATTAAGATTCACCAAGGTTTCTACACTTTCAGAAAATTATGAATCCTTAAAATTTACCCTGAATGGGAGGTTGTCATGGTAACAAAACCTCCTCATTGCAATATCTGCTCCCTTCCTCTTCTTTTCATTAAAACTCTCCAAGGACAATTGAGCTTCTGGGGTTGTGACAGGGAAACAAAAGGAGAGATGATGGTTGGACTTGCAACATTTGATGAGCAACTACTAAAAGTTGGCAATTCAGATCTTCTACCACCTGCTGCAATTTCCAACCATATCCTAGATTTCTTTGCTTTGGTTGCTTTGATGTTTTCCGAAGAAACTACAATTTCGGTTGAAACTTCTTCAAGGAAATGATCACAAACTACAACATCTTTGCATCGATTTGTGCTAGGTGGTGATTCAGCCTGTTTATGCCCCCATTCATAGGGCGGTTACTGTATTTGTACTTGATCTTCTTGTCATAATTTGGTTAAAGTTGGATATCATGTTCCTATGCTTGATCAAGCTGCCTTTTGGACTTGAGAGACATGGACAGTGAAGATTCAAGAGAAAGAAGATAGAACAAGAAGAATAGCGCTGTAGGTAGATGACAATAAATTCTGAAATCAGAAATGAAACGAAAAATCAGAAAACAATTAGGCTGAAAATCAAAATACCTTCTTCAAAATCAGAATACAATGGACATTGGAAACTAAACAGCAAAGATCCAACAAGCAGATTGCTTATTTTTCCACTTTGAGGCTTGTATTCAGGCTCCAGATGAGAGGTACACTGTAAATGGTCTCTGAACAAACATTCTCCAACTGCAAATGATATCCAAAATCATCCTCTACACGATCTCCTTCAGCAGGGCAGTGGGATTTCTATTTTTTTCCTTCCTTCAATCTTGAAGCATGAAATTGAAGGCATTTTAGCCTCTAGGAGATATCAAGGCATGAGATTGAAGGTAATAGGTATACCGTATTATAGCAAACCCTGCTAAAACAAGTTTCATTTTTCAGTCACACTCTAGCTGGAACTCCAAATTGCTCAAGATGAAATGAGAATGAGAGTGAAGTGAGGAGTTATATGCCTTTATGGTTGCATAGAGCAGTGTTTTAAAAATTGGTCAAACCGGAACTAGCCAATTCGACTGGTTCACCCCTTGGGGACCCTGAACTGATTCAACCAATTTCCCTGAACCGATTCAACCGGTTCGGCTGGTTCAAACCCTCAAATTTTATCGAAAAAATAAATTATTAAATTGTGATATTTTATATATTTTTTAGTGAACTGGTTCATAAACTGATTCGTCGGCCAATTCCAATCCAAGTCTGGTCTGACCCTCAACCAATTCCAAGTTTGACTCTAACTTCTAAAACACTAGTATAGAGTTGTCCCCACTCTTTCTTTTCCCTCCAATATGCATGTTTCAGCCTGTTCTCCAAGTATTTTGCATGTGGGGTTTGTGTTTGCCTGCTAAGGATCAAATTCATAAATTCTAGGCAAGTTCTGGGGAGTTTTATCAGAGTCTGGATTCCATGTGAGTTTTCCCACAAGTTTGCAGTGAGTGCTCGTTTTGGGAGAGACTCACAAGTCCCTGCCGAGTCTCACAATGGCGGTATTATGTTTCAAATATGTATCACACTCAATGACAATTTCCTATATTCACGTTTGCATGCTATATACATGAGAAACTTTGCATGTTTGGCGTCTAATAGTTTGGAATCTTTGGATTACTATGGTATACATGAATATACAAGTTTTTTATTAAATTTTGCATATTTTAATTACTTTTTAGTTGACTGGTTATTCAACCCAGTTTTTCAGCCAGTCCCAGTCTGACGCTTGGCCAGTTTCAGTTCCGATAACTTTGCTTGCTGCTTCTATGCATTAGTTTATAGTCCCCTGATATATATGGAAATTGTTCTCTGGCGATCTTAGAGTACATATTTACATAGTTTACCTTAAAATTTACATTCTTTGTCCAGGATTGTAGAAGGTGTCATTAGATTTTTCATCGGTGTCTACTGTGTAGAGGTGAAATAACAAACAGGGTGGTTGGCTGGTTTCAATTTGCAACTGCTAAGCAGTGATTACTAGAGTGATTCTTGTGGAGTCAAGTTACTTCCAAAATTACAAATAGAGGAGAGACACAGTTGGAAATTCATGGAAATGAGACTTCAATTACTTAGTGAACCTGCCCTACAATCTCATCCCTTGCAATTTATACCTGTAAGGAGTTGTAATAAGAACATTCTTCATTGGTGACCAATAGAGTCACCAATGAATGTTCATGTAATACTAGTAATTTAAGTTGCAAGTGACTCCATGGTGTCAAATCCAACATAACATTGAGAGATCCAAATCCAACCTCCGTGGACAGACATAACTTCTGTGAGAGAACAGGATCTAAATCACACATCTTAATATAAAGGAACAAGTATCATTCCCTTGAAAATCAACATTCTTTTCATGTACTACCAATAATTTGTGAACATTTTCCACAGGAATCTCATAGATCAAATGAATATAATCTACCAGTTTAGTGTATTTGGTTTTCAGCACTTGGTGGGGACTAGCAACTCATCGCACAATATAGTTTTTCTAATTCATAAATGGATGCTCACAACTTGGGAACTGGAACCTTAATTTCAGAGAGCTCGAAGTAAGGATTTGACAAAACAAGATGTGCTTAAACTGTTTTGTGGCATACACACCAGCCAATGCATGCCCATGGAAGCACATCCTTTCTGTACCCAAAACTGTAAAGGCACTGACATGGACAACAGATGTCCCTGGCTAAAAAACGAAGGCATCTATCATGAAGGGAGCTCAAGGTTAATGTGTATCATGTGTAAGGGTCTGTCCACAAATGATCCCCATGGACATAGAGCCAAGTGGTCAGCGCGGACCTCCCAAACCATGAGCCATGGTGAGAATGTGGGTGCGTGTGCCTAATAGGTATGGAATCATTCGTTTGATCCCTCAGCTTTGACAGCGCAAAATTAAATCTCCAACACCCCATATTAATACCGCATCTGTCGCTGTCTGGGCGGACATCCCTGCCCTGGCCCCTGATAACCTGAGGGCATAACCCCAAATCAACCGGATAGCCATCTTGACCATGCTTCGCTCTTTATTTTGACATATATTCAGTCCCCAGCACATTCCAATCACACCCAAAAGGTTTGGAACCCTATGATATAACAATCAAGTAAATGAATTTTATACTTTTGATGTCCAGGGGTAGCTAAATTTGGCATCAATCCATTTACGGACAAAGATAAGCAACAGTTTAATGCCGACCTAAGAGACAAAATACAATCAGAGCCCGGCCGCCCAACCACCCCCAAACCCCACCCCAAAACACCCGAAAAAGACGGGAAGAAGATACCTTTTTCTTTTCAATTCTCTTAACTGCAACTCTGTCGCTTGAAGCCCTGTCCGTGGCGACATAAGTGTAGCCAAATTGGCCATGCCCAAGCAATTTCCCAATCTGATATTTGCTCTCAAAATCCCTCTCGTAACCGAAGTTGGTCCGCTTCCCCATTGGAACAATCCCGCCATTACTGTTGGCCTTCTCCTTCTTCTGTGCTGCTGGCTTATGCTGCTGCTGATGATGATGATTATTTTGATGATGATTCTCCTTCTGGTTGCTGCTCGACCCGCTGACTTTCCTCTGATTAGAGGATAGACACAGTCCCATTCTCTCTCTCTCTTCTCTCAACCGGAAACACGAATTGTTTGTTAACGACACGATTAGTTCTGCAAAATAATGGAGAGAATTGGGTGGATCGATCTCCTCCCTTAGTATTACAACTGCATGTTTATGTTTAACTGGTAAACTGTTAAAATTGTTGTTAAAAGGAAGGTCACAGGAAAGCAGAACAGGAAGAAAGCAACAGCTTAGACCAAACGACTATGACTAAAATTAGGATCGAATCGATGAAATGAGTATCCACGCCTACCCGCTACGCGGGGAGGGGGAGAGTACCCAAAACTGCAGGATGTGGACACGTGAATCGCTTAGCTTCTTCCAGGGACTTGGTCGGTCAATGCCCTTTCATAAGGGGGGCTAATGCCGGTGCCCTGCTCTTAAGCCTGTGTACATTAGACACGTGGAACTAAGACTGCCGGCTTACTGCTGGAACACGAACATTACTGCCTTACGCTGTTAATAAGCACCGGCCCCGGCACCCGACTCCGACACCGAATCACGTTTGTGTTGTGAGATGAGATGTGTGTCTATTTTTGCTGTTGACCCACCACCGTGATAGAAATACAAATCACGTGGTGTCAAGTTAGTTATGTTTTGGTCCCTTCAAAATCAAATGCAGCTACACAAATGAAATTGGGAAATAGAATGACTTCTTTCTATGCTTTCTGTTCAACACAAGGCATAGAATCATTGTTGTGTGTTTGTGAATATTAAAATAGAATAAAATAAGATTTTTGTACATGATTTAGAAACAAATGTAAATACATGCATTACCAATTACCAATAAAACATGATTGTAATTTTTAAATATAAATATATTAAATTAATTAATTTTTGTAAGGAGCAGTTTATTTATTTTATATTTGGATTTTATTGTGAGTTTTGGTTGGAATTTGGTAAAAATATTTTTGGTAAAATCCAAATTTGGAAGTCTTTAAATTGTGTTTTTGAATCTATAAATAGATTTAGCACCTCCATGACACTCAAATTATGCAATTTCCATAACTAATATATGTGATTCTAAGATTTTTTTTTAAATAATGACTTCGAACAAAATATGCTCAAAAAATGTTGAGATAATAAAATAATATGGATTTAAATTGTATTTTTCAATTCATAAATAAATTTAACACTTTCAAATACATCATAACACCTAAATTATATAATTTCCATAACTAATATATATAATTATAAGATTATTTATGAAATTTTTATATGCCTCACCATGCCTAACGATGTGTCATTGCTTTATTCATGTTCATTATAATGTGAATAGCATAATTATTTGTTATATTAAATTTGTGGACTAACGAAAGTGTAGGCATTGTTATGTAATAACTTGGTACAATATGATGATGATGAATATCACTCACTCAAGACTAAGTTTTATTTATAACATTTTAATATGATTTTAGCTTAATAGCATATAAGAATATTATATTTAATTTTTATAAACAATAAATATAACCATTTTTATTATTACATGTATATACCTTTTAGTCAAACAATGCTGACTCTATATTAATCTTTCAACCTATATGAAATTTTCATTTATATAGTTTTATAATATTGGTTAAAATTGATAGAATAAACTTATCTTTTATCTTTTTTTCTCAGGCTAATATGATTGATTTGCCAACATGATTTTGAAGAAGAATTATTCTCAATTTATTATTATATATAATATTTAAAATTAATTAATAAATATAAATTTTATTTAATTAATTAAAATAGATAAATTAAGGAAATATCATTTGAATCTTCACTACACGTGAATGTTATTATCATGCTACCTCATTAATAAATGTAATATATTTGTTTTTTTCTAAAAAAAACTTTGTGGAAAACATTTTGAGTATTTTCTCATAATCCATGGACGGTAAATAGGGAAAATTATCAGCTTTGGTTATAAAGCTTAATCTCAAGGGGATCAAGTGTGTTGAACTCGTGACCTCTCCAACTTGGAGGAAAGATCTCATGTTTGACTTATGACCACTCAAGTAAACCCTTGGGGCTAATAGATGCAATATATCATTCACTAATTGCACAATATTTTGCCAAATAATAATTTTTTTTAACCAAAAAAAAAAAAAAAAAGATTTTATAAAAGAGAAGTTGCGGCCTAACTGTTCAGCCATAAGAGTTACATAAAGAGGGGCAATAATTATGTCTGCCCAATTTCAAAAATACCAACTTCTCTGGTTTTAATCCACCTAGCCTTGTTTGTGTAATCTACTTCAACTAGCTTACTAGTATAAAGCCTTATAAAACTATTACACCAAAATTGACACTTGCAACACATAAATTATATAAAAACATGGTAATTAGAGGAACCAGGGGTCTTGGAGCCTAGTGGGGGGCTACAAATTGGTTGATGTTGGACTGCAAATGCTGAAGCAAAGCCATGTTCTTGTTAACTGAGGGTTCTTCACGATTAGGGCCTTGAAATGTCTTCAGAGATCCCACTGATGAATTCGCCCAGTGCTCCACTCGTCTCACTCTAGGAAGCAGTTCCCTCTTTAGCTTGCGAACATCCTCCTGAAGTTCTATGATCTGCTCACCCTATTCGCGGCCTCTCCCTCGAAGGCAACGGACCTCTGCTTCTAGCATGGCGACATTGGATTTCATACGATCTAGTTGGGCACTAGAGACCTCAAAGCACTGCATTGCCATCCTGATTTCTTCCTTCATTCACTACTCAACATCATTTTCCATCTTTATATACTACTTAGGAGAAATCTCACCATTTCCTCTAATTCTACAATACGCCTCTTGTGTTGTGGAAGAGAGACCATGGAGAGGGAGCTAGATCCATCATGACCACTCTAGATCTGACCAATTCAGGACCACGAACCCAGATTTCTACTGCCATATGGTTTTTGCTTCCAAACCAGACGAAATTCACTCGTAGATGCTCCTGCTTCACTTTCCCTTAGGTCCTATTAAATAAGGATGTAAAACACGCCAACCTCCTTCGACACCATTTTTTATAAGTTCTTGCATGCTTCAAAGGAGGGATGAAGGGACTTGTACTTCAATCCCTACGGATCATTAACTTACTACTTGCTCGAGTTGTCCTGAAGTATGACAATGTTGCTCTTCCACCTTGTGTCATGATGCTTGAGCCGACTCACACTTGTCATATCAGATTACGTGGGGTGTATCGCAAATACTTATGACACACCATTAAGGGATATGGGTCGGATGGATGGCCCCTGTATTTTGCAAAGTCCTTGACCTAAGGAGAAAGCAAGGTTGGCTTGTGTGTCTTCCACCTTGTTATGTTTCCTCTTTACGTGGTAAGCTTGCATAGATTCAAAATTCTTGCATCTGAGCATAACTCTGACATTAGCATGTTTAGGTAAGGATCTTTCAAGGGGGTTTACTGATCAAGATGAGAATTATCAGTTCAGAGTCCCCGATGATGGTGAGCTTCTTGCATCCTTTTTCCACTGCGAGCTCAACTCCCTTCCATGAAGCTACTACTTTCACTTGGTTGTTGGGGGCAATGCCAAGACCCCATGCATACTTCAGTTCTTGAGGTTCTTCAGGGTCTATAGTTCAGAGTCCCCGATGATGGTGAGCTTCTTGCATCCTTTTTCCACAGCGAGCTCAACTCCCTTCCATGAAACTACTTCTTTCGCTTGGTTGTTTGGGGCAATGCCAAGACCCCATACATACTGCAATTCTCGAGGTTCTTCGGGGTCTAATAGCACCTCCACCCCCCACTCGCACCTACCACCCTTGCCAAATAATAAAGTTGATATGGTAAATGCAAGGATCATTAACAATACTCAAATGTTCTAGTCTCAAAGAGTGCAAATGAAGTTTGTCTTGGATAGTGCTTATGAAGTTGGTGTTGTCATTGAGCGTGCATTGAGCTTGATCAAAATCAATTCACTCTTGATGTGGCACTATATTTTCATATTGATTATGTAGTCACAAGCAGGTTTAAACTAAATGATTATCCCCTTTATTAAAGCTTAAGATGCACTAACAATTTGTTTAATGCCAATAACCATAGGTATTGTTTATGTTTGACATTTTTGGGGCTAATATTTAACCACCACATGTCAAATACAGTGGTCGGCTACCCAAAAACGCTGACCATACTAACCCAATCGCAGGAAAGCGCAAACAATATCCGTGCATCTATCAGCATCATTTGGATCCCTGTCAACCAACTTTGTCACTTTAAACTAAAAATGCCTTCACGAGGAACAAGCCCTAGCTTTGTCACTAGGGTTTCCTCTTAAGTTCTCGAGGAACAGTGTCAACAGCGACAGGAATCGAGCAGGAACAGGAACCGAGCAGTCTGTCAGCAACCAAACGGCCTTTTGTCAACAACGATAGGAATCGAGCAGGAACGAGAACCGAGCAGTCTATCAGCAACCAAACGACCTTTTGTCAACAGCAACAGGAACCGAGCTGGAACAGGAATATTGACAAAAAACGAAACCGAGCAGGAACAGGAATAGTGACAAAAAACGGAACCAAGCAGGAACAGGAATATTGGGTGCAGGAACAGTGTCAACAGCGACAGGAACCAAGCAAGAACTGGAACCGAGCAATCTGTCAGCAACAGCAACCGAGCAGTCAAAAACAACAGGAACATGTGTCTCTCCCCTTACAGATAGGTGGGGTAAGGCAAGCAGAGATTTTCCACTTTGTGAACTGCATCGATACCCACATTTGAGTCAGGTATTTAGTCATGTCCCATAGTTTGTGTCTTTTTCCTGTGGCAATGAAAACACATTCGGCAGCAAACATAAAAAATGAGCAAGGAATACCCGCCTCTTGAAACAAATCATTTAGGCCAAGTAAAAATTGCAGCTTCAAGCAAAACAGGGAAATGGGTTTGGGTTAATGCCAAACAGTTTCAGGGTATTTTAAAACGTAGAGCAGCTCGTTTAAAATGGGAGCAGACAAGGAAGAAAAAGTCTCAACGAGAAAACACCTTGGCTCTGCATAAGAAACAACCGCCTCTTTTTCAAAAAGATGGAGATAACAGAGCCAAAGGCAGCAAGGATTATACCTTATACAGCCCCACATCTACACCTCTTACCTGGTCATATGATCTATATGTACCGGAGTTACTAAATGCTAAGAGGAGATTGGAGGATTTGGAGGTCAAAGAATAGGAGAGAGACCTTAGAATCCAAATATTAACAGCAGAAAATTAGGGTTTAGCAGAAAGCAACGAGGTTTTAAAAGATCAAGTGTCTCTGTTGCAAGAAACTCTTCCTGTAGGAAAGGTGGAATGGCAAAGGATGAAAGATGCTTGGCAAAACATGAAGGATGAGGCAGGGGAAATCAGTGGTGGGCGAACTCTAAAACATCAAATGAGGAGGGGAAAGCAGTTAAACAAACAAACAACCAGGGAGTGAAAGGAAGGGAAGAAGAGAAAGGAGGTTCCACGAAAAAAATGTGGGCACAAGTTGTTAGAAAAATTGCCAATAACTTAGGAGAGGCAAACATCCAGGTGAGCACCATACATGATAGGGAAATCAGAGAAAGACAAGTTAGAGCAGCAAACATAATTATTAAAGGTGTGAGAGATTATGGTGAAAATGAAGGTACGCTTGATCTTGCAAGAGACTTTTTGAGAGACAAGATGATTTGGCAAGGCCGAATTTTCCAAGCGTGGAGGGTGGGCAAGCCCAGCGACGAGAGAGATAGACCCATAAAAGTCACCATCTCAAATACACATGATAAGCAAATCTAGCTAAGCAAGAAGCAACTCTTGAGAGGTTCTCACTTTTTTCTAGAAGAAGATTTAACTACTAGGCAGCAAGAGGAAAGAAGGGAAGAGATGTCAAAGGTTAGAGAAGCAAGAGATGAGGGAAAAAGAGCATGGTTGTACAAAGGCAAAGCGGTTATTTCCTTTTTTGGCCCTCCAAAAACAAAACAACAATGCGGTAATCAAGAAAGGTCAGCAAATTCTTTAGCAGAAAAATATGAAACAAAGACAGTATGGGAAAATAGGGGTGAGGACTCGACTTTGAGTCTTGTATGTCAAAACAAATAGCAGTCAAGCTCTACTCAGGTTTCCTTAAGTTTAGTTTGTTGGAACTGTAGAGGCTATCCTTGGAGGCAGGGACCTGGGTTAGGGCCTATTGCGGAAGATAGAGACATAATGTTTCTAGTGGAAACGCATGAATGGGAAGGATGTAAGACACCTTTGTTTGAAGGGTACCTGAAGATGGCAGTGTGGAACAAGGCAGCAAAGAATGGCAAGGGACACGGGGGTATCATGGTCTTAGTAAGAGAAAAAAAAGGACGTCTCATTCAGTTAGAAAAGAAGACTCAAATAGACAATTCATTTGGTTTAAAATATCAGAAAATGGAAATATCATTAGAATTGCAGCATGTTATTTTGCCTCGCAAGTTTAAAAAACTTACAAAAGCAGGGGGATTAACCACAAAGATCCATTTGCAACCTTAAAAAATGACATTGCAGCATATTCCCAACTAAGTGAAGTCCTTCTGGTGGGGGACTTCAATGCTAGGACGACAAATGAGCAAGCTAGTATCCTCTGTTGTAAAGAAGACTGCAATCCTATTTGGCTCACAGAAGAAAGTAATCATCAGTGGACAAGATTTTTAGAGGACAACAAAAGCTGTAATCTTTCTGGGGAGCAACTGCTTACTCTATGTGGAACTTTTGACTTGGTCATCTGCAATGGTTTGGATAGATGGACGAATTCGGGAAATTTCACATGTAACACTTACAATGGTGCAAGTGTAGTGGATTATGCAATTTGCTCACATGGCATGTGTGAGAGAATGGAGGAAGTTCGGATTGGGGATTAGATCTGGGATCTGAAATCTTATCACAAACCAATATATCTAAGATTCTCTTGGACTGAAAAGCAACAGGATGAAATAAAAACTCAATGCATTAAGCAACCACCCTCAAAGGGCAAGATTCTTTTGACCCAACTAAACTGTAATACCTTCAAGATAACATTAGAGAGGCTTTTCAAAGAGGAGAAAATTCCATCTGAGGGCCTTCATAGCCACGAGCTAACAGATCTAATCCAAAGAGCACTTTCAGAATGCAAAAGAGCAAGAAATAAGAAATCTGAAACAAATTGCTTCCTGATTAATGCTTGGTTTGACGAGGAATGCAAAAAAGCAAGGAGAACTTTGAAAGAGTCAAATCAGAAAGAAACAAGCTTAAAAGTTTACAAGCAGATTTTAAGAAAGAAAAAAGATGATTTCATGATTTCACGTAGGGAAGAGCTAATCTTCCTTGGGAAAAACAACCCCAAGTTATTTTGGAAGGAACTGCAAACCAAAAAGAAGCAAACTGAAAACATTATCACAGCCTATCAGTGGCTTGAATATGCAAAACAACTTTATGAGCAAGATCCTAAGGCTGACCCCCCCCACCTTGGTCAACACCTCTACTAAGCTTTTCACTGTGCAAGAGGTCGAGGTGGGTCTTAAGAAGTTGGGTGTTGGGAAGGCAAAGGACTTAGTTGAACTCCAAGCAGAGTATCTAAAGTGGGATTCGAAAACTCTTGCGCCTCACATCACGAGGATTTACAACAACATCATTCAGTAGGGCTTCCCTATAGATTGGAAAACTAGCCTAGCAATACCTCTTTTCAAGACTGGCGATACCAATAATCCCTCCTGAATTACAGGACCATAATGATAAATCCCCTATTTGCAAAGCTATTCGAAAGTATGCTATAAAAAAGAATTAGCAAGTGGGCGGAAGAAAGAGGTAAGCATGCTAAAGGACAAGCAGGTTTCAGACCCAAACACTCCATGGTTGATCACGGTATAAGGTTAAGACACATCATTGAGAAAGTGTGGGAGAATAAAGAGGAAGCCTTTTGTTGCTTTGTCGATTTCAAAAAAGCTTTTGACACGGTCCCTAGGGATAAGCTCTGGCATAGAATGGAAGAACTTAGGGTTCCTATGCACCTTAGAGCAGCTGTCCATAGATTATATGAGGAGGTTAAAGTCAAAATCAGAACATCAGCTGGGATCTCTGAAAGTTTCAGGAGCGATATTGGGGTCAAGCAGGGGTGCCCATTGTCCCCTACCCTGTTTGGGTTATATATTGACAAACTTGAAGAGTGGTTAAACCTACAGGACAGGGAAGGTGCTCTTTTGGGCGAGTTTGTGATAAGGCTTCTTTTGTATGCAGATGAACTTATTTTGATTGCTAAATCTGCTCTTGGCTTGCAAGAGCACTTACTTTCCCTTGAGCACTTCTGTAGAGAAGTGGAGATGCAAGTTAACACTAGCAAGACAAAAGTGGTAGTTTTCTCTAGCAAGAGAAAACATAACCAACACAAGTTCTACTTTGAAGGCAACACTCTTGAAGAAGTGGTAGATTACAAATATCTTGGGATTGAATTCAACAAAAATTTAAGCTGGGAAGGTTGCAGAAAGAAAAGAACTATGGGAGGTTGGAAAGCATTTTACGCCTTTCAAAATAGGTGCAAAGAAGCAGAGCTATGGGATTGGAAGACTACGCAAACTCTTTCTGGGCTATTGGTGATCCCAGTTGTTCTATACGGGTGTGAAGTGTGGGCCAACAATACCTATGACTTACAGTGGCAACAAATTGAGAAGATTAAAAAACGCTTGATTACCAACAAGTTCAAAATTAAAAGCTCAGTCCCCTATGATATCATACTTAGTGAAGTGGGGGCAGCCCCCGTTGAAGCAATTGCTATGGTGCGGCTCATAAGATATCTAAAAAATATTGAGCAAATGGAAGACGACAGATGGCCTAAGGTGGCCTTCAATGACACATTATGCAAAAGAAAGAAGACTTGGATGCGGCAAAACAATAAATAGCTTAGTAAATGGGATATTTACTTGAACACATGCCCTACAAACAACAAAGAGATAAAGGCCTTTGTTATCGACAAGTTACACAAGCATGTTTGGGGCACAAGGTTAGGGAGAAAGAAAAAGTACTATATTGAAGAGTTCAATCCCACCTACAACCATCATAAAAAAGATTATATAGGGGCTAATATATCATGGAGGGCCAATATGCTTATTGCTCAATTACGAACCAATTCCCACTAATTACGGTGTGAGACAAGACACTGGAAAAGACCAAAGGAAGCTTGGGAAGAGCGAGTGTGTACTTTTTGCACCTCAGGAAAAGTGGAAACAGAAAAAACATTTCATTTTAGAGTGTGAGGCCTTCAAGGACAGCAGAGACAACTATGTGAATATCTTGGCAGCTAGCTCTTGGGATAATTTATTCAGTGAAGGGACCGTGGTGAAACTGGGGTAGCTCATCATCAAGCTAAACAGGAAAAGGGTGGAAATGCAAAAGTCAGTGGGCAAAACAGTTTGTCCCATAGGATATCTTTAGCCTCGCGGACGTTAAAAAATTTTCTTTCTTTCTTTCTTTCCTTTCTTATTTCTTCAGAAAGCTTTCAAAAGTGCATTTTACCAAGAATAGTATAATAATTAGTACCATTGTATAGTTATGGATGATTTAGAAGCAAGTCCAGGGTTGCTCTAAAAAACTGACAAGACTTACAAAAAAACTGGAGGTGAGTGAAGTGGGGATATCTCCTGAGAATTAATTGTTATTCAAGCACTTGTAACATAGATCGCATTACCATCTCCATTGCTTGAAATCAATAAGTAGGAGTTTAGGCCATGAGAAAAATGTTAAGTATCAATGATAGGTTAAAAGAAAACAACATTGGTAGGTCCCCGATAGAGGTGCGTATCACCCGAATAAAAATGTTCTCATACAAATGAATATTGATCAATTTTTTCAAGTCCTTGAAGCTCTTTGGAATAGACCCATCCTTAAAGTTCCTGTAGAGTTTCCTATCATTCAATCAAGATATCAACAATTGCTAAAACAAATAATACATTTCAAAGGATAAGATATTGAGATACTTACAAGTTTTGAAGATAGGATACCTAAGATATATGGGTGATAATGTCCCGCTAAAGTTTTTATATTGCAAATCTCTACACATTACACAACAATTGTTGTTCGTCAAAGAGAATAGATAAGGATAGGAAATGTTGTGTACTTTATTTAATTCATTCAAACATACAACCTAACGACATGCAAGGAGGCATTACACATGACATATAACCAAGTGCAAGGATCCTCCATGTCCAAATTGACCTAGCTTGCTAGAAAATTACTTGAATCTTCCAAACTGCTCCTCATTGAAATTAACATAAAATCCTAACAACTTTCCACCATTGTCATGGTTATTACTTTTTTTTACAATTAAAAGATCACACTCTATGATTGGTTTACGTTAACTATTGTATTTTCTCTCAACATCACTAACAATCAAATCATTTAAAAAATAGAAGTATTGTGAGAGTACCACTTGATCACTTGATTGATATTAATTGAAGATCTAAAATGAAAAGCGTTAGTTCTACATAACTTAATAAGAATATTTACTAAAGTGTTACAAATAATGCATTTTTATTGAAATTGAATTTGAACAATTCCAATTCATCTATACTCTAATTGAGCTTGAAATTAATTGAAATTGAATTTGGACAATTCCAATGCATCTCTTACTCTGATTAAGCTTGGATAAAGCTCATACCAATGTCTCATTCATCTCTTCTTCACATGAGTCACTGTTATTCTTACTCGCTCACATAATTATATTACTCCCACTATTCATGGCTTTGCGTTCTTTAAATTTTAGAACATATAAGCGAGCTTCCAATTTACTATTCCGCAAAGATAGCTATGTACGATGATTCATACATATCCCCACATTTAAAAACTTCCGTTGTGTCATTATTGCACTATGTTGAGGTAGGTTATTTTGGAAAGTTAGTGACGGTAGCCAAGTATGGTTCCCAATACACAAGTACAAGTTAAATAATTTGTCACTACAAAAAAACAATTAAAATATGTATGTAAGTTACTATTTTTGGGGCACCTTCTTTTTTCGAGAATTAAATCGATTGGTTGATCAGATATCAAATCAAAGGAAGGCCTCTGATTACCTGTGGGTACTATCTCATATCACATAGCTCACGGGGATACAATTCATGAGCATACAAGCTTAATGGATTTCTTTACATGCACTTTTATTTTGATCGAATGGGATGAATGCGATGAATGTACCGCCAGGAGGACAATGATCCACTATTTTTAGTAGTGTATTAGATATGATCTTTTAGTCACACTATATTGTGGAAATAGTTTAGTAGTAATGTATTTTTCTAGGTGTAGTCTAAATATTCTATGTTTTTAATTTTTTTCGAGTATATTTTTCGTCTAAATATATAAAAATTTGGATTTTACAAACAAACAAAAAATTAACGGATTCTGACCATCATAAAGTCAAAACGTAGAATAAATAGACTACTCCTATTTTTTAAGTCTGGCATACTTTGGAAATTGCTTATAATAGAGCTTAAAGTTAGTCATTTTGACGTAGGACAAAATTATCCACTTTGTAATTGTGCCAAGAGCACATGAGGAATGTGTTTTTATTCCTTTTTGGCAATGAAAATGTGACTTTTTTCTTGGAAAAAAAATGTTACTATTTTGGTGGAGGCAACTAATGGTAGTATAATCCTAGTCCCTTATAACATGACTAAATTTGAGTACCACCTATATGAATCATTAATTAGTTGATTCGATTCGTTAGTTTGTAATATATTTATTTGTTTGATTAGGCATTAGTTGTCATCATTTTGTCATATATTTACTACTTTAATTAGTTATTGATTCCTCGCTTTGTAAGACATTTATTAGTTTAATAAGTCATTAATTGTTGTTAGTTAATTAGGTCTAGTCCAAGTGGTTTCAAGATGGAGTGTTATTCTCCCTACCTAGGTTCTATTCTCATAAGTGACATGTTGAGCTCATAATGAGTATATATTGTTGTAATGGCTTCAAGTTATGTTGTTGATTGGCTTTGTACCCTAAAAAAATGTGGTTAATTGTTGTCTTATTGTAGTATATTTATTAGTTTAGTTAGTCATTGATTGTTGATAATTTTTATTAATATATTTAATCCCATTATAAAGAACTGAGCAAGTAGTATAATCCTATCCCTTTATAACACAACTAAAATAATAACACTATATGTAATTACTATTATATATTTTATTATAATTTTAGTTGTTTCATATTTATTATATGTATTACTAATTTCTTAGTTGCATAGTTATTATTACGTCAATAGGGGTTTTTTTATCTTCAAAAAATGCTTAGCAAATGACGGTTAAACCCATCTTTAACTATCTATCTCACTCCATCTAAGTTGTCAATTTATCAAACCCTCGATACAACATGGGTCTTCATGCAACTTGCTCTTACCGTCTATTTGAATTGGCTTCATTTCCTTAATTAGTTGAGTGACGACAGCTAGTGTGGTGATGCTTAACAATGGTGGCGGGTTGACATTTGGTTCAAGCTTTGAACTTGGTTTTAAGGGAGATATGCTCTAAGAGCTTGTAGTGCCTCCCCAAATGGCCACGATACCACTTACCATCTCATGTAATCCATTTCTGCAAACTAAGTTGGTATTTTTCTGCTTCTCTCCATGTGTTAATGTTGATTTCTTCAATGGTTTATAGCCCTCTGAGTTTTGGTGTAGTTGATTTTGTCTATGATATTTGCAAGGGTGTTCGATCTGTGTTTTTTTCATTAATATTTTTTTTGCAAACTCATTATTCTTGCCACATTACCAAAGTCATCTTCAAATCCTTTGCAATGATATATACGAGAATGACAACAGTATTGGAATTCGAAGTGTTAGGAAATAATATAACACGCGATGAGCAAGCACATACATAGTGAAGAAGATTTTTACCTTGGAAAGCCAAACCAAGAAAACTAGCAACAATAGATCTATTACCCTTGACAACTCCAACCAAGGCACAACCAATCTGTTAGAGAAAATAACCCTCTACCTAGCCCCTTTGGGCCATCCTAAGCACCATAGAGCTAAACCCTTAGCCCACAGGGACCTAATACTGAAATACATGGCCTAAATGGTGCCCTCACTAACATACATGGCCTAAATGCCTCCCTCCTTAGTTCAGCTTGGCTTAGTTCAGTTCATTTCAATTCAAATCAGTTCAATGTGAGTTAGTGCATCAACCGATTCACTTACAAGGCTCTGGTTAGCCTCAGGTGCACTAGATGAGACTTTGGAGTGTCTAGATCACATGCATGCGCCTATACTTAATAACGCGAGCTTGCATGTAGTTAGAGTGTCTCCTAGTTCACTTAGGGTAATGATGGAGTAGTTAACTCACCCTAGGGAGTGTGCATGCTATCATGGGGATACATTCACTCTGGTTAAACCTAGTTAGGGTTCCTAAATACCTAATTTGAATTTATGTCTAGGGTGCCTATTTATATTGTTTTACTTCATTCATTGAAGATTAATATAATACATCATTCCTTCTTATTATATGCTCTAGCCTTTTTGTGTGGTGATGAATGCTAATACATTTGTTACATGAATTGTTGGTTATTTATCTCTTTTCACATTGTATTTCTCTAGTATTTGTGCCTAGATCTATGTATTCTCAAGTTTTACATGGTATCAGAGTTGTAGGGGTGCTAAACTAGTTAGTGTTCTAGTGATTTTTTGTCGGTGATCAAGCTATTGCAGGTTGAAGAAACGTTTTTGCAGCCATGGATTTCCTATCTCCCTAACAGATTCTAACCCCCTTCAACTATTACAAATGGAAATTAAGAGTAGATATGCTCTTGAGGATGACGAGGCTCTACCAAATCACAATGGATACAGAGGTGGAACCAAATTCAGCAATTGAAAAGTCTAAATACTTGAATAGAATGGATGAAGCATTCAGTCTATTTTGTTATTCTATTTCTCCAGATCTACTCTACCACATTGAATCCAAGAAAAATCCAAATGAAGTTTGGACTACGCTATCCATGCTCCTTGGAACACAAGATGAAATGAGGGGCCATCAATTGGATGTGGAACTCATGAACTTGAGGCCAAGTGATTTTTACTCTATTCAAGAGCTTTTCACCAAGTTCAAATAAATTCTCTTGCAGCTCAAGATGTGTAAGATCAAGAAAGATGGCTCACAAATGGTACTCTCTATTCTCTCTAAATTGGGTCCTGATTATAGTATCTTTGTTTTTGCTTTCCATTCTACTAATTTGGCTCTTGGAGCCTCCTACAAAATGCATGCTTTGGATGTTTTTGTTGCCTCCCTCCAAGAGCAAGATAAGCTATCAAAAATGGACCTCCAAATACCTTAAAGGTGCATGCACTTGCAGCAAATGAGGGGAAGAAGGGTGCAAGCAAGCAAAAACCCCCACACAAGGGAAAAAAGGAGCAAAAACTAAGGATTTCTCATGAATATTTCAACTTCGATGATGGCAATATCAAAGAGGAGCAATCATGGTGTCCTTGCTACAATAAAGAGCCACATAAAGAAGAAGATTGCAGGTGTTTGTCCTAAAATATGCACTTGACTGCTAAAGCACAAAGCTTAGGCATCTCGGGGTTTGGGAATAGATGGATTTGGATTTTTGTGCTTGGAGTTGTGAAGAGTCAAGAGATCCAATGTAAACAAAGAAAGCTGAGGACAACTGATAACATCAGATCCTGAGAAAAACTTCGGATAAATAGACAGGAAGCAGAGATTAAATCAACGATGACTCAGGTCCAAAACCAATTAATAATGTATGGAACAAACAACTCGATGATATGTCAAGATAAAGAACAATGTCCAGGAAAACATCCCAAATAGAGGTTGCTGAACATTCGGTCCACGGTAATGAGCTGTCATAAGGAAATCATCAATATGAAAGAATGCATTAACAGTGACATTTTTAACAAAACCAGAGAATGTTCAAGCTCAATGATAGTATAAAACTGAATCATGAATGACAAAATCTCGTAATCAAATACAAGTATCCAAAGAGATTACAAAATATAGTCGTCAGACTTCCCATACTCTGACTTTCAACCCTTTCCACAACACTCTCAGCCTCTTGGTTGGCCCCCTCTTACATTGCAAATTGATAGAATTTTTAGAGATTACACAACATGAAGTGTTTGCAAACTTTTTGGAGTGAAATCTGGAAAATAATTGATTTTGAATTGGTTGCAAGGAATCTAGAATGGTGGATTTAGATGCCTTTGAAATCTGAATCAAATTCTCCTTCAAATATGGAGCTTGTACCCAAATCTAAACCTGTCATTTGACTGATCAATTCATGCCTTCAAGGTTGGAATATGGATCTCTAATATGTGGCCAACTATGCTCTGCCTCCCAAGAATAGCTCTAACAAAATTGATGTGAAAATTTTCCAATAAAATATGTAATACCTTGTTTCCATAAAAAGAAAATACTTGGAATTGAATTGCTTAGCTGATAAAGATCTTGGGGTGCCTTTAGAAAAGATAGATGACAGTTGTAAAAGGTCAAGAGAATGTGGATAAGCATCTTTAATATTCTGATAAGCCAACAAATTAAATTTGTTGAAATAATATTGGCAGCTGCACACAGTTTCTCTTAATACGCTTGAGCCTTTTCATTTGATCCGATAAAGAATCATATGAGGATCTTGATGTTTGTTTTGACCATTATTAAAAATATTCTGCCACCTGTACATACACTTGAATCTGAAAAGAATTGCATAATTCCCATCTTGGAATCTGGGATTTGAAATAAGATCATTCAAGTGAACATGTATTCAATATATAGTTGATGTCGATCCTTTACCAACAAAATTTTGAATCGCTGGAGTTGTTGTGTTCGGTTTAGATTTGTGCTTTGGTAGATATTTCGATGAAAACAAAAGCTTGGATAAGCATCCTTATTTTTGACATTTTGCATTATAGTATTCTTTTGTCAATAAGTACATAGAATACTTGGTTATCTTCATTTGATCTTAGCAGAAGCACTTGGAATCCATTTGGAATCGGCTTCCAACTATAAATTTAGTTGTATTTTCATCCTTTGAGTGAGCTTTGAAGTTTGGTGCATTTGGGATTACAGGATACTTTAGACGTAATTATGAAAAATGAGTCTCAAATTTCCCTCCATATCTATGAATCCGTGATACTTGTGTAAAAACAGAGAGAGGGTTTTGTAGATAAGTCCGTTCTTGACAAAAACCTCATGTGGTTTTTACAAATTCCTCTCCAGTTGTTCAAAAAGTATGTCCAAAAATAATGACTAAGACAAGAAATTATTTAATTTTTAAATAAGGAGAAATTGGTTGTAAATATCCATTCAAATCTTCCAAACCATGACACCAATTACAAAAATGAGAGGGGTTTTTGTGAATGAGCCCGTTCCCGACAAAAACCTCTTTTTGTTTTCAGACATTCACTTCCATATCCTGGGAATTGGTGCCTAACTGAAGTGTCTCAAAACAAGAAAAATATTTCTTGAAAAATACTCTGTTTTGATATACTTTGCCTTAGGCACTTGAATATTTGATTCTTTGGAATTTGAATGGACTTCACCAAGATGAAGATTTTTTATGAGGAGAACTAACCAGGCTGACTGGAACACTCACGACTTTGGTGAAAATGCTAGTGGACATTTCGGCAGCGAAAACCAGGGTCTCTCTTTACATGTGTGCTATCGGAATGTAAAATTTTGATGGAGCAGATCTTGGTACCGACATCTGGATTTGGCTAGGGATGGAGTCCTCCCTGCAAGGCTCCAAGAACATGAATACCAAGTTCCTTCTCCTGAACTGTCTCTGAAATCTACAGCCTTCCATAGAATTCTACTTACCATTCACTACAAATCATGGCTGCCCAATCCTGCTCATTAAGCTCTGAAATGACCATGCTTTGCAAATCAAGATTGCCTTGCAAATGAGAATGAGAAGCACTAGTACTCTATATGCATTGGGCTGGAGTCTTATTCAATTAAACCATCGGAACTACTGCACACCATAACAAGCTGAAAAAATAAAACTGGCTAGAAACAGAATTACACTGAAAACTAATCCATGCACTCCAAACTAAAACCAATGCTCAGACACCGAACTTATTTATATACATATTTTTACACTAATAAGTTGAAGTACTTAATCATATAATATGAAATTTCCAGCACAACCACTCAAACAACTTATTGATTGATTATATTCTTGATCTGGATTGAAAAACTGAAATAATCCAATGCATAGAAAAGTGCAATTTATGAAAGGCAGAACCAACATTCTTTAAGCATGAACTGTCTGATATCTATTTTGCTCGTAGATTCCAAATAATCAACGACAGGGTCATGAAATACATAAAAATTTACCTCGGAATTGATAGCTTTCTCTTGATCTAAAATATGTAACTGTTGGTCAAGAGTTTCCATTGAGTATTGCTCTCCACTTTCCTGCTCATGGGTGTCACATATAGTGTCATAGCTGAGGGGTTCCATAGGTGTTGATTGAGAAAACTGATCTTCTTCATCATAATACTCATCATACTTAGGTTGATCCTTACGAATTTCTAAATTTTGAAAATCAGAGATATTCATTACATAATGCTCCTCTAGCTCCTTTCCATCTCCTTCATTATTGTCATACACAGGTCCGCTATTGCCGAAGAATTTTGTACATGCTAATTCAAAAGTTTGCTCTTCCAATTCATTTGGATATTCAAAATAAATGGTCTGATAAAAAACATCATGGAGAGTATTTTCTTGACTCTTCGAACTTTCCAAAAGACTCTGTGTACTTTCATCATTAAAGAGTTGATCTTCAAAAATTTCTGAAATTTGAACTCCATAAACCTTCACTTCATGAGTTTCTTGGAAGGATGACAGTGCATGAGTAGCTTGATCGGTTTTTAAAGATGAAGATTTATGTTCTATAATGATATCATCGATGATAGGACCTTCAGACAGATTCAGAACAATTGTGGTATAATAGTCATATTTACTATAAACATTTGGGTTAGATGCATCTGGAGTATTGTTATCATCAATTTTAATATCATAATTTTGAAAATTTTCCTGTTGTAAAACATAATTAGAAGAAGATACAACTGATAACAAGTCTTCTTTCTCTTTAATAGTATAACCATCTTCTTCATCTACACTACTAGAGGAATCTGCTACTAAACACTTAATATATAATGCACATCCCTCGCAACAATGGTTGAAAAGACACTCAGCTGGATAAATTCTTTTGCAATATGAATAAAAAGCAGCATGAAAATATTTTAATGAAGAGATGCTAGAGACAGGAAGAGACCTGTACCACTGTCTGGCATCCCCTTCCAAGGAGTACACGAACATTTTCATCAATACATCCTCATGATGTATATTCAGTTGGTCCATATATTGATGAAAATTAATTACATGAAGTGTCGGATTGTCCTCTTCCTTCTCTCTGAACCGTGGAAGGAAATATCCCCACTCGTCCATGATAGGTATTGCATTTGGAAAGCCTGGAACATCTGGGAAATTGAGTGGAGCAAACCTCTGTGCCAAAATAGCAGCAAAAGCCTTTGACATTCGAAAATTGTGAAGTCACCTATGGATTCTTCAAACATGGAGTCGCCTGGTGAACAAATCTGTAGTCAAACAGGTGTCCACTTCTTTTTCACCATCAAGAAGAGGATCTACTCAATATCAAAACCTCGAGGAAGATGATTTCGTTCCTCCGTTCCCCGACAACAGCGCCAGAAGATGTTTTTCCTAAAATCTGCACTTGACTGCTAAAGCACAAAGCTTAGGCATCTCAGGGTTTGGGAATAGATGGATTTGGATTTTTGTGCTTGGAGTTGTGAAGAGTCAAGAGATCCAATGTAAACAAAGAAAGCTCGGGACAATTGATAACATCAGATCCCGAGAACAACTTCAAATAACTAGACAGGAAGCAGAGATTAAATCAGCGATGACTCAGGTCCAAAACCAATTAATAACATATGGAACAAACAACTCGATGATATGTTAGGATAAATAACAATGTCCAAGAAAACATCCCAAACAGAGGTTGTTAGACATTCGGTCCACAGTAATGAGTTGTCATAAGGAAAACACCAATATGAAAGAATGCATTAACAATGATAGTTTTATAAAAACCGGAGAATGTCCAAGCTCAATGATAGTATAAACCTGTATCATGAATGAAAAAATCTCGTAATCAAATACAAGTATCCAAAGAGATTACAAAATATAGTCGTCAAACTTCCTAAACTCTGACTTTCGACCCTTTCCACAACAATCTCAGCCTCTCGGCTGGCCCCCTCTTACATTGCAAATTGATAGAATTTATAGAGATTACACAACATGAACTATTTGCAATTTCGTAGGAATGAAATCTGGAAAAGAATTGATTTCGAATTGGTTGCAAGGAATCTAGAATGGTGGAGTTAGATGCCTTTGAAATCTGAATCAAATTCTCCTTCAAATCTGGAGCTTGTACCCAAATCTAAACCTGTCATTTGACTGATCAATTCATGCCTTCAAGGTTGGAATATGGATCTCTAATCTGCAGCCAACTATGCTCTGCCTCCCAGGAATAGCTCTAACAAAATTGATGTGAAAAATTTCCAATAAAATATGTAATACCATGTTTCCATAAAAATAAAATACTTGGAATCGAATTGCTTAGCTGATAAAGATCTTGTGATGCCTTTAGAAAAGATAGATGACAGTTGTAAAAGGTCAAGAGACTTTGGATAAGCATCTTTAATATTCTGATAAGCTGACAACTTATATTTGTTGAAATAATATTAACAGCCGCACATAGTTTATCTTAATACGCTTGAGCCTTTTGATTTGATTCAATAGAGAATCGGATGAGGATCTTGAAGTTTGTTTTGACCATTATTAAAAATATTCTGCCACCTGTACATACACCTGAATCTGAAAAGAATTGCATAATTCCCATATTGGAATCTGGGATTTGAAATAAGATCATTAAAGTGAACCTGTATTTGATATATAGTTGATGTCGATCCTTTACCAACAAAAATTTGAATGGTTGGAGTTGTTGTGTTCGATTTAGCTTTGTGCTTTGGTAGATATTTCGATGAAAACACAAGCTTGGATAAACATCCTTAATTTTTACATTTGGCATTATAGTATTATCTTGTCAATAAGGACATAGATTACTTGGTTATCTTCATTTGATCTCAGCATAATCACTTGGAAATCCATTTGGAATCAGCTTCCAACTATAAATTTAGCTGTATTTTCATCCTTTGAGCGAGCTCTGAAGTTGGTGCATTTGGGATTATAGGCTACTTTAGATGTAATTCTGAAAAATGAGTCTCAAATTTCCCTCCATATCTCTGAATCCATGATACCTGTGTAAAAACGAAGAGAATATTTTGTAGATAAGTCCGTTCTTGACAAAAACCTCTAGTGGTTTTTACAAATTCCTCTCCAGTTGTTCAAAAAGTATGTCCAAAGATAATGACTAAAGCATGAAATTATTTAATTTTTAAATATGGAGAAATAGGCTCTAAAGATCCATTCGAATCTTCCAAACCATGAAACCTGTTACAAAACTGAGAGACGTTTTTGTGAATGAGCCCGTTCCCGACAAAAATCTCTTTTGGTTTTCAAACATTCACTTCCATATCCTCGGAATCAGTGCCTAACTTAAGTGTCTCAAAACAAGAAAATACAAGAAAGTATGCCTGAAAAATACTATGTTTTGATATACTTTGCCTTAGGCACTTGAATATTTTATGCTTGGAATTTGAATGGAATTCACCAAGTTGAAGATTTTTTATGAGTAGAACTAACCAGGTTGACTGGAACACTCATGACTTTGGTGAAAATACTAGTGGTCATTCCAGCAGCGAAAACCAGGGTCTCTCTTTACATTTGCGCTGCCGGAATGTAAAATTTTGATCGAGCAGATCTTGGTACCAACAACAAGTACACATTTTTTTTGAATAAAAGGAAGACAAGGAGAACAATATGAAAGTTGTTACACTAAAGAAAGCCAGTTGTGTTGGTTGTGGAGCATGATCTCCCAGATTCAGAGATATTATTATTTAGCTGCGTTTGTACTCCAGCTTTATATGATATGCAAAGGGACTGTAGACTCACCCTAGCGGGGGGGGGGGGGGGGGGGTGTTGGCAGGGCGAAGCCCCCGAAGGAAATTTTTGGGGTTGTTTTACGGGCCCATGGTTTTGGGTAACCCGTGGTATTTTCCCATTGTATTTCCCCTTTATAAGAAAGACATTGTAATACGGCTAGGGTTGATGTATTAGGTATTATGCATTGTAAAGGTCTCAGAGATTGTGGAATAGAGACTGTGAGACAATGAAAATGAAGTGCAACGGATGTGTTGCAGGTTGTATCCCTTCATTTGCTGGATGGTATAATAATAAGGACTGACAATTTCAGTGTGGACGTAGCCCATCTTGGGTGAACCACGATATATTGGTGTCTCTCTTGTAATGTGTGCGTGTAATTTATATTTGCATCTTGTTTATTTTTATTGCTCTGCGATCCTGTTTTTCTAACAATTGGTATCAGAGCCAAAGGTTTATTTGGCAAATAAACCCGCAGGAAACTAGGGTTTTTGGTTCGAGTGGGAGCAATGACAGAAGAAGGAAAGTTTAAGGACGAGAAATTTAATGGCCAAAACTACCAGTTATGGAAGATGCAAATGGAGGACTATCTATACCAGAAGGATTTAATCCTACCGTTGGGAGGAAGAGTAAAGAATATGGCGACTATGAAGGATGAAGAATGGGAGGTTCTTGACAGAAAGGCACTGGGAACAATACGGCTGTCCCTGGCTTTGTCGGTGGCTTTCAATATCTCAAAAGAAAAGACAACGAAGGGTTTGATGAGCGCATTGGGTAAGTTGTATGAAAAACCCTCGGCCTCCAACAAGGTATTTCTAATTAAGCGTTTATTTAATATGAAGATGTCTGAAGGTGGATCTGTTGCTGATCATTTAAATGAATTTAATACGGTTACAAATCAACTAAGTTCTATAAGTGTGCACTTTGATGATGAGGTTAGGGATCTTCTAATCTTGTGTTCATTGCCAGAAAGCTGGAATAGCTTGGTCATGGTTGTAAGTAACTTTGTCTCTGGTTCAAACACCTTGAAATTTGATGATGTTATTGGTGTTATTCTTAGCGAGAAAATGCGAAGAAAAAGCACCGGTGAGACATCAGGTAATGCGTTGACCATGGAGAGCAGGGGAAGATAAAGGTAGAAAGGAAAGAGCCAAGGTAATCGTGGCAAGTCTAAAACAGGCATATCAAAGTCCATACTGGGAAAGATAGAGTGCTGGAACTGTGGAAAGAAAGGACATCTGAAGAAAGACTGTAGATCTCTAAAGAAGAAAGGAGATGGACAATAGGAAACTACCCAGGAAGCAAATGTAGCAGGTGATGTGTTACAAGATACTTTGATTCTTGTATTAGATAATATTAGTGATTATAAGGTAGTAGATTTAGGGGCTTCATGTCATGCTACACCCCATAGGAAATATTTACATGATTATGTTCCAGGCGATTTTGGACATGTCTTATTGGGTGATGATGAGCCATGTAAAATTGTTGGAATGGGTAAGGTATGGATAAAATTTAAGAATGGAATTGAATGGTTGTTGGAAGATGTAAGGCATATTCCTGCTATGAAAAGAAATATGATCTCAACAGGGTAGTTGGGAGATGGCTGCTGTCTATCTACGTTTGGAGAAACGTGGTGGAAGATCACTAAAGGATCAATGGTGATAGAAAAAGGAGACAGGATAGATACGTTGTATTTATGTCCTCATAATACTGACCATTCTATCTCTTTAGCTTCCACAGGAACAAATACAACATTGTGGCATCATAGGCTTGGCCACATGAGTGAGAAGAGGATGCAGATTCTCCACTCAGGGAAGTTGCTGCCAGATTTGAAGCAGGTAAGTTTGGAATTTGGTGAGAATTGTGTTTATGGAAAACAGAAGAGAGTCCGATTTCTGGGGGTTGGGAAACAGAAGAAGAATGAAAATTTAGAGCTTGTGCATACAAATGTATGGGGACCGGCTCAAGTACAATCTCTTAGTGGCTCTCATTATTATGTTACATTTATTGATGATGCAACTAGAAAAACTTGGGTTTATTGCATTAGACATGAATCTGATGTGTTTACTACTTTTAAGAAGTGGAAATATTTGGTTGAGAATGAGACAGGAAAAAGGTTGAAGTGTCTCAGATTTGATAATGGAGGTGAGTACTGCGGCAAGGAGTTTGATCGTTATTGTTCATACCATGGGATTCGTAGAGAGAAGACAGTCCTAGGAACACCATAAGAAAATGGTGTGTCCGAAAGGATGAATAGAATGATCATGGAGCGTCGAAGGTGTATGAGATTGCATGCAGGGTCACCCTTACAGTTTTGGCCAGATACTGTAAATACTGTTGTTTATTTAATAAACAGAGGGCCTTCAAGTGCCTTGGATGATGGTATTCGAGAGGAGGTATGGACAGGTAAAAAGGTAAACTGCTCATTTATGAAAACTTTTGGTTGTGGAGCATTTGTCCATATTGATAAAGAAATTAGAACAAAGCTTGAAACTAAATCCAAGAAATGTACCTTTATTGGATATGGAGTTGATGATTTTGGTTATTGCTTATTGGATTATGAAAATCAAAAAATCATTAGGAGTAGAGATGTGATATTCAATGAAAGGTCATGTATAAAGATCAGTTGCAGGGAAAGAAACAAGAAAAGGAAAACAGAGAGTACACCGTACTTGATGAAATTGAAGAAAATGAAGTTCCAAAGGTGCCAGAAAATCAGGAACAACAACAAATACCTGAAACTCGTGCAAGTGTAAGAAGATCTACCAGGTTAAGTAGACTCCCTGAACGATACTCTCCTTCAATGTATTATTTATTGATGACTGATGCTGGTGAACCAGAATGTTATGAAGAAGCAATGCAGGTGGAAACTAGAAAGAAGTGGGAGCAAGGCATGGATGAGGAGATGGAATCGTTGGTAGGAAACTAGACTTGGGATTTGGTTCAGTTGCCTGTTGGTAAAAGATCATTACAGAACAAATGGATTTATAGGTTGAAGGAAGAAGAAGGAGGTAAGAAGCGGTACAAGGCCAGCCTTGTTGTAAAGGGATTTGCATAGAAGAAAGGTATAGATTTTGATGAAATATTTTCTCCTGTTGTTGAGATGACTTTAATTAGGACTATCTTAAGTCTAGTGGCGGTAGACGATTTGAATCTTGAACAGTTAGATGTAAAAACAACCTTTCTCCATGGGGATTTGGAGGAAGAGATATATATGCAGCATCCACAAGGGTATGAGGTCAAAGGGAAGGAGAATTTGGTGTGCAGGTTGAAAAAGAGCTTGTATGGCTTGAAGCAAGCTCCAAGGCAGTGGTATTTAAAATTTGATAGGTTTATGACAGAACAAGGTTATAGTAGATGTCATTCTGACCACTGTGTTTATTTCAAGAGGCTAGATAATGGAACATATATTATCTTGTTATTGTATGTGGATGACATGCTTGTTGCAGGGTCTAACATGCAGGAAATAAATGTGCTCAAAAGGAAGTTAGCTAATTCATTTGCGATGAAGGATTTGGGTGCTGCAAAGCAAATCCTTGGTATGAGAATAATAAGAGACAGGAAAAATCGCAAATTGACATTGTCTTAGAGTGAGTACATACAAAAGGTGTTTGAGAGGTTCAGAATGCAGAATGCAAAACCAGTTAGTACACCTTTGTCCATCCATTTCAAACTAAGTAAGGAAATGTGTCCCAAGAGACAGGAAGAGATAGATTACATGTCCAAGATTCCCTATTCATCGGCAGTTGGCAGCTTGATGTATGCCATGGTGTGCACAAGACCAGATATTTGCACATACAGTGGGATTTGTGAGTAGATATATGAACAATCCAGGTAAAGAACATTGGAAGGAAGTACAGTGGATTCTCAGGTATTTGAGAGGTACTACCACTCAAGCATTATGTTTTGGAGGTTCAGACACTGTTCTACAGGGATATGTTGATGCAGATATGGCAGGTGATAAGGATAGCAGGAGGAGCACCATAAGGTATGTGTTTACTATAGGTGGAACAATAGTAAGTTGGATTTCAAAACCACAAAAGGTTGTTTCACTTTCAAGAATGAAAGCATAGTATGTTGTTGTTACAGAGGCTAGTAAAGAGATGATTTGGTTGCAGAGGTTTATGGAGGAATTGGGTAAGAAGCAGAAGGATAGTAGGTTGTATAGTGACAACCAGAGTGCCATTCATCTTGCAAAGAACTCAACATTCCATTCCAGGACGAAACATATACAGCTCAAGTACCATTTCATACACTCTGCTATGGAAGATGAACTGTTGAAGCTGGAAAAGATACATACTAGCAAGAATCCTGTAGACATGTTCACAAAGGTAGTGACCAGGGAGAAACTAAGTTCCTGCTCAATTTTAGTTGGCCTTCTAGTGTGAAGGTGAAGATGAGAAATTTGCCAAGTCCAAGGTCCAGCAAGAGCAGCAGCGGTGGAGTTGTTGTGACCAGTCTCGAAGTGGTAGATTGTTGGTTGTGGAGCCTGATCTCCCAGATTCAGAGATATTCAACCATGTGTGTACCCAAATTTTATATGATATGCAAAAGGACTGGGGTTCTTTTATGAGCCCATGGTTTTGGGTAACCCGTGGTATTTTCCCATTGTATTTCCCCTTTATAAGAAAGACATTGTAATACATCTAGGGTTGATGTATTAGGTATTATGCATTGTAAAGTTCTCTGAGATCGTGGAAGAGAGACTGTGATACAGTGAAGAGGAAGTGCAACGGATGTGTTGCAAGTTGTATCCCTTCATTTGTTGGATGGTATAATAATAAGGGCTGACAATTTCAGTGTGGACGTAGCCCATCTTGAGTGAACCATGATATACTGGTGTCTCTCTTGTAATGTGTCTGTGTAATTTATATTTGCATCTTGTTTATTGCTATTGCTCTGGGATCCTGTTTTTCTAACAAGCTGTATGTATGTACTTTCAACAATTTATACTCCATGCATCCTAGATTCAAAATATTTTGGAGAACTTTTCCCAAATCAAGTTCTAATTGAAGAAGTCATTGGAGAACTTGTCCCAAATCAAGTTTTCATTTAAGAAGACCTCCAATATGTCTCTTTAGACTCCAGAGCTACAAATTTTTCTCTTCTTAATCACCAATTTCTACACAAGACTTTTTGAGTAGATTAATTTTTTACATTCTCTTTTTTGGGGGGGGAGGGGTTCCCATGTGGTTTTCCCTCTTACCCAATTTATAGAGAATTTTTGTGTGCATGGGTACCTAATAAGGCCGAAAATTTTTGGGACCCATTTTTCATTTATTTTTTCCACCTAGTTAGGATTATGGGGGGTGTTAGAGAAAATAACCCTCAACCTAACCCCTTTGGGCCATCCTAAGCACCATAGAGATTAACCCTTAGCTCCCAGGGACCCAATACTGACATGCATGGCCTAACTAGTTCCCTCACTAAAATAGATGGCCTAAATGGCGCCCTCCTTCAGTTCAACTCAGCGTAGTTCAGTTCAATTCAATTCAATTCAATTCAGTTCAGTGTGAGTTAATGCATCAACCGGTTCTTTTCCAAGGATATATTAGCCTAATGTGCACTAGATGAGTCTTTAGCGTGTCTGGATCACATGCATATGCCTATACTCAATCACTTGAGCTTGCATGTAGTTGGAACTACAGTTAGAGTGTCGCCTATTTCACTTAGGGTAGCGATGGGGTAGTTAACTCACCCCAGGGAGTCTACATGCTATCATGGTGATATATTCACTCATGTTAAGCCTAATTAGGGTTCCTAAAGACCTATTCAAATTTAGGTCTAGGGTGCCTATTTATACTATTTACTTCATTCAATGAAGATTAATGAAAAACATCATTCCTTCTTATTATCCATTCTATCCTTTTTATGTGATGATTAATGCTAATACATTTGTTACGTGAATTGTTGGTTATTGATCCCTTTTCACATTATATATCTCTAGTATTTGTGCCTAGATATGTATATTCTCAAGTTTTACACAATCGGGCCATCATCGGCGACTCTCAGACACTACAATGGAGCTACTCAATCCCTTAAGTAGGATTCCTCACATGCAATACCATGTAAAAATACCATGGGACACCCAAAACCGTGGACCCATAAACCACCAACAGTAAACCCATCTTTGACTCTTTTACCGAGTCAAGTTTAACCTAATATTCCCCCCTTTAAACTTGACTTGGGGTAATCACCAACCCCCCTCAAAGCTTTAATCGGGTATCAAGGCATACAACATGCCCCACTCATTAATCTACCTAAATCTACCTCTAGAATTTTCATAGGCGACTCGCCAAGCCAAGGTACGCATGCCTAATCACGCCTTACAGTTGTAAACACATTTACATTGTGTTCAAATTCCAACTCCATAAAAGCTTATAATACAACGAATCGATCATTTCTTCATCCTCCCCTTCTGTGTCCTTCCTCCAATGCTCTGCTTGCAATATTTCTCATGCATTTCCTGTTGCCATACAATCTTTCTAGGTCATAACATTTCCAAGACCATTTTTAGGCGCACGACATCAAGGGCTCTCTCCAACAACCTACCAATGGTTTCTTCCCATGCCTTTCTTGGGGAGACTGGACTTTGAAAAAAATGAATTTTTGTCATGCACAAATGCCAACATTTCTTACCACTTCTTCACATGGATATCATTGTTTTCCATCAGGTTTACATAGTAGTCGTTGTCTAGTTTCTTTATTGTTCCCTAGTCATTTCACAAACACTACACTGCCTTCGGCTTGGTGATCGCTTCTGGGAACTTGCACGTTATGAGAGCTATGTGTTCCCAAGGTCCAATGTCATATCTACATCTAAGTGAAGGAAGTGCACCATTTTCACGTAGTGTGTGCTCCCCGTTATATGAGCCCCCAGCAATGCAACAACCCCATGTGTGTCAATTCCCAAGGCTTTGAAGTGAGACAACACAATGGAGATGCTTTCATTGTGATTGAGCAATTAGTTCTCCACCACATTTTCTCTCCACTTTCATCCATCTCTTGTAAAGAGAATAATTATATATGTGCAGGAGACGACCCCGGGGCACTCCCTCTCAACAATTTCTTTGATGGTAACAAAATCCATGAAGTTGTAAAGGCCAAAACTTCAATTTGTCTCCTTTTACATGGCCTTGGAAAAATATTGTGCAAAACTAAAGGATTTATGCATGTGCTTGGCTTGAATTCTAGCAATTTCTCTCAAAGCTTCTTTGTGGTTGCGTCCTCCTTGGCCTTGTCATTCTCCTCCTTCTACTTCTATGTATCGAAGGTATTGAACTCGTCCATCATTTTCTTGCATTTGGAAGAGACATCAAAAGTCCGCTAGTGTTCCCTATTGATCCTTTCATTTACTAGGCACACAAATTCATTCATCAATCTATGTCTGTAGGTCCAAATATCTAAATCCTCGCGTAGTTTTTTTAGGGATTTCCTTGTTTATAAAAGTAGAGCCACTCTAAACTTGCAACTTCACCAACGCATTTCATTTATGAGGTAAAATCCACAACTACCTTCGTCGATTCACCACCGGCTACACATCAACTTCTTTTCTGCTTCATGATGGCCACCTTGTTCTTGCAATGGAAGGGGCTCTTGGTCGGATTTCCACCGCCACCCATGTCCTCTAAGTTTCAATGGTTCCATTTCACCTTGTAAAAATCCTATAAGCTATCAATTACCTTAGTGCTCCACTCATTCCTATGTGGGTCCTCCATCTCTTCATCAACATAGGCTGCAAATATGAGCATTCCCATCACCATCTCTAGCCTTAGAGCCCTAACCACTCCCATTAAATATTTTAGGTTAACTTGGATTTGATACCAGTTGTTAGGAAATAATAGAACACATGATTAGAAAGCACACACACAATGAAGAATATTTTTACCCCGAAAACCCAAACTGGAAAAACCAACAATGATAGATTTATTACCCTTGACCAATCCAGCCAAGGCATGGCCAATTTGACCATCACCAATCACTCTTAGGCACTTTACAATGGAGCCACTCTATCCCTTAAGTAGTCTTCCTCACATGCAATACCATGGGAAAATACCATGGGACACCCAAGACCATCAACCCATAAACCACCAATGGTAAACCCATCTTTACCTCTTTTACCGAGTCAAGTTTAGTCTAACACGAAGCCAAATGCTTACCCTTACAATGCATGAATTTCTTCACCAACATTGTCATATTTTGATTTGATTTTGGTTTGGAATGCTAAAGAGAAACACCACTAGCTTTGATGGCCACAATGGCACTTCTCAAGCTGCTTACCAAATGTTACATGAAAGAGACTTTCCTAAAAGAGCCTATTTGTTTAGAGTCTATTATTAATGTTATTGAGGTACTGTTTGACTGGTGGGAAGGTACTCATGTGTTTTCAATCCTTAGATTTAGTTTGACCTATATATATAATCAATATTACATGGAATTCATTTGATTAGTGGTAGGCATGTTATTTGGTGAGGAATTCTCTGCTAAATGGAGATTGGAAATTGTTGGTGGCATGTAATCCCTACAACTGTTCTTTATTTTTATATAGTTTGTGATTCTATCTTGTGTAGATGAGATATAGTCATAGTTTATATCTCAAGATTAAAAAATGTTGTTCTTTAAAATGTTTAGCAAACTATTTATGCATGGAAAATTTAATACCTTCCAAATTAAACTATCAATCCACTTTAAACAACCTTAATGTAATTCAATTAATTCATTAAATTGTGTCATCTTGAATGTCATTTGAACACAAAATGCTTTAAATATTATATCACAGCAAGTGAAATAGCTGCAAAGCAGCTAGTGCCTGCTTAAAAAATTGATACATTTTTGAAAAGTTTAAACAATAAAAAATATAACAAAATGAAATAAAAAAATAATACAAAATAGTATACTTTAGGATTAAGATTAAAATATTTTGATTTTTTAACTATTAAGAATTGGAGTCTCTAATCTTTCTTTGGCAAGACCACAATTTTTCGTTGTTTATAAGCATAAATGGATTCAACTTTGTCAAAAATCTATGTTTTATGTGGATTGTGCAATCTCAACATTTTATATCTGCCATCCCAACAATTCCAACCAGATTTTGGGAAAAGGAATCACCAAAATCACAATTTGGAATACTCAGATCGTAAATTTGGGTAGTTTTAAAATTGGGCAATTAGTCTAGATTAGGAAATCCCAATTGCTAAAACTACAAAAATGTGATAATAGCAATTTCCAGCAATAATTTTTACTGGTTTTTATCCCAAAATCAAAGGAAAAACAGGCGTTTGAAAAAAATCCAAATTATCTAATCTTTAGAATACTCTAAATATATAACAAATATTTAATTTTCATAAAATAAAAATATTTTGTATATAAAATCAAAATATTATCACAAACCAAAAAGTATTATAAATTACTATATTAAATTGTTTATTATTTCAAAAGTTGACGTTGAAGTCGAAGCAACGGTAGGTATGTGAAACACCTGGTGTATAAACTATAGGTCAAACACGTGATGTACAAATTTAAATTATTAATGTTTTAAAGCAATGTGGTCTAGTCTTCATGCGGCTTGTATGCTATTACGGCCATGTATGTCTTTTTCACTTTTCATTTCTCTCCACGAGAGATAAATTAAAACTACTAGATAAACTTTAGATTTTATAATTAAATGGTTTAAAAAATATTTTTTTATATAATTTAATTAAATAAAAAATTTATAACCAATATAATTTGATTTGTCTTGGAATTTTGCATGATATCAAAAATTTCAAAATCATCATAATAAAAATTATATTTTTAAAACTTTAATATCTAAAATCTATTTTTTTTAATTTATTAATTATTAATTTTTAAATAATAAATATTACATAAAAAACCTTGTTTTTTAAATATGCATAGTTATATTATTATTATTATTTAAAAATCTTGTTTTTATATTTGCATAATTCCATCAATTTTTTATTGTTATTATTCTTTTAAAGTGTGTGGTAAATATACTTTTTAAGTGATGTGTAGGTGGTACCGTCCGACTAAAGTTGTTAGTGAATTAAGATTGTAGTTGTTGGAACTTGGAATCGTCCAATCGTCTGGAGCTAGTGGTTAACATTGGGAGGTTGGAAGTGTATTATTAATTATCTCTTGGTTGTCTTGGTATAACTACTTGTAATTGTGATATGATGCAGGCTATTACCACTACACCTTTATTATTATTCATTGACTTTACATTGACAGACCTTGTCAGTGAATTATTTATCCGGTTTTTAATAATGCTACAAATTTCATTCAATTATATAGTGCAGCTATCGTCATGGCTTGAATTGTCATTCAATAATATATTAATGTAACAGTAGTACAAAAGACAAGTGGCATTTTAACAATTTTTTTAAAATATTTAAAATATTTAATTAATTTTGTTTTCTGACAATTTCACATCCCACCAGGGATAAGTTGTCAATTCATGAGTTTCAGTCAATAATAAAACAAGAATTTTAATTTCAAATATTAAAAAAAATAATTTTTAATTTTAAAATATTAACTTTAATATAAAATTATTTGAAAACATTTGAAAACAATTTAGTTTCTTTTTGTTATTAATACAAAAATAACAACCAACCGATCTATAATCCTTGCCGAGACTAATAAAAAAAAATTGTGCAAAGGTTTACAAAATTCTCAATTGATCTTGGCAAATGCATACAATTTTTGCAAGTTTTCTTTAAATAAAGGGCTCCACTTAAAGATATTGATGAAAAATAAACATCTACATGAGCAATACGTGTATATGTGTGTGTACACCTTGCTAGAATAATGACATTGTTGTGGCAATACAATTCTCGTCATTGCTCCATGATGAAGATAATTAGGTCTTCCTTAAAATATTAACACAAATCAATTAAGATTCTTTTAAAATAATTTTTACAAAGTTTTGTTTCAAATAAATTTTGCACAATTAAAATTATTTAAATCTCATTTCAAATAATGTTTACATCTTTGATAATTATGATCTTGAGAGACATGGATAAATTGTTTATATCATTGATAATTATGTTCTTCAGAGACATGGATAAATATAATTTATGTAGTTTTATGCTAGATTTACATATTAATATTAGATGCATAAACAGGTCATAAAGATATTGTAGCTTTATAAGTGGACAACTTGGGATTAGTATTATTTTCCTCTGGATTCATGTTCACATAAACCATATCTATTTGAATAGATTATGAAGTAGTCAATAATGCTGCATCCAAAATGAAAAGGCAATATTAAGGTTTTGGATGATCAAGTCAAATTCACTTTTCAAGGTTTATATATATAAATATAATTAATTATTTAAAATTAATAAAAAAACATTGAATATTAAACTTGATTGGATAATATTACATAAAACTTTAATATTGATTTTTTATTGAACTTTGCTATAATATATATATATATATATATAAGTTAGATTGATTTAATTAAACAAAAAATATATAGAGTTTTAGATCATTAACCAGTCACTTGGGAAACTTCACCATTTACAAAACATGAGATCATCATTTGGGATACTTAAGAGTGTTGAAAATGTTTTTAAGAATCTTGTCCAAAATTCTCCAAAACGTAGGACTGCCAACATAAATGTAATATCTGACTAAACTGGGAAGTAAAAGTATGATGACAATATTCTAGAAATAGACATTCATACTAAGAAGACTAATAGGAGTTATGATCATCACCATAAATTGATATTAGATGCACCTCTTGAGTTGAAGTTGATGGTTGATCCTTAGTGACTACTGCTTTCTTTGCAAACTCAAATCCCACGGTTTCCTTTGCTATAAGGTTGATCTTGGCATTCATTCTTCTATTTTGTTCCTAGAACTCATCAAGTTGAAGGAGGATTTCCTTATGCTCCTCGACATTGTCCATGAGAGCCTTCCATGACAGAGATTTCATCTATCAATATAGCAAGACTACCTTGAAGTATTTTGCATATATGGTTGTGGAAGTCCCTACATTGGGGAACCACTGAGCCATTTCCTGCTAAATTGCTTCCTCACTTACCGCATCCTACTCTTGTTTAACCCATTCCTCTACACTCTCAATTTCTTTTTGGATTCAAGCAGCGGTATATCTTATGTACTGAGATGCAGAGGTCACCACCTTTTGCATGACCCTCTACTTGTCAGTAAACCCTTGTTCTTGGTGTCTCCTACTTACCCTAGCGTTATGGCTATTCCCAACCATCTTGCATATATTATTTTCCACAAATAAATAAATAAATCTTTATATTCATAACTTTATATTCATAAAAGAGAATATACATAGAGCCGTCTGAGGATTGATCAGAACTTGTGGCGTACATATCTGTCTATTGGCCTTCTTCCTTATCTAATCCATACTTTAATTAGTATAGTGGACTCTTTTAAGCTTTATCCATGTCATGGAAAAAACAAAAAAATAGATACAATCTTTTACAAAACTCTTACACTTATAGTGGATATACATACTAGTGCTCAAAACTTATTACAGAAAGTAAACTAAGACATAAAATCCATAGCCTCCCACTGAAAGTGATTGAAGAATTCATAGAAGGCAAAGGATCCTTTGTATAACAAGAAAGCTTGTTTAGAGAGAGAGTCCTCCTACGCGTTCAAATTCCAGTAAATACGAGAGAAATAAAGCCACTCAAATGACTCCATTGAAGACTGGATTTCTTGCAATAGGTGTTTCAAGTGAACAATATCAAATTTGTTTCTTTTGCGGTCCCAATCGATGGCAACCTTTGAATCTCCCATTACTTGCAAAAGTTTTACATCCTGCTTGGATGCAGAAAAGAGGAGAGTCCAAAGGGCCAAGAACTCCACCTTCATGTTTGATCCATTCCCTAGATCATATTTGAGGCTGAAGTCGTGGGATTGGTTAATGGCCAAAACCACTCCAATGCCACATTTAGGAGGGAACCCTTGACTAAATCCATCAAAAAATCCCCAAGGGATGTCGAAATCCAACTGGGGCTTCATTAGGACCCTTGGAGATTTAACTCTAGACTCTACTTTATACTATGTGGAACACTTTTCAACCAAACTAGTCATCACCTCCACGAGAATGAATTTATCCTGAAAGATACTCACATTCCAAGCCCACCAGAGTGCATGCATCAAATGTCAAGGAAGCGACTTGATACCCGACACATAGATATACAAAAACCAGTCTAGGATGCAATCTGCCAACCCTGGCTTAAACCATTTTGATTTAGGTCTAAATTTTCATGCAATAATCAACCAAAATTCCTTTAAATACCCACACTACATGAAAAGGTGATCAATTGTTTATGCACTGACTTTGCACAATGGACACCTGCTCAGATCTATCCAACCTCGTTTGAGTCCATTTTCCTAGGTGGGAAGCTTATTTTTCAGAGCAAGTCGTAGGACAATCTTTAACTTCAGAGGGCCATGAATCTTCCATACCTGATCCCACCACTAGTCCTTTTCACCTTGAAACTAGTTTTTTCCATAATAAAGTATCTTAATTTTACTTTATAAGAACCAATTAAAAGATTTTTTGATCATGCCAAGGAACTTAGCTCTTCATCAAACATATACACCCTTTGGCTATGCCAATACAAGGAATCAATATAATGAATTCTTTTAAGCAACAAAGTACTATTAAAAATCCAAGAGTGATCAAGGAAGAGACTATTAACAAAAAAATGCCCTAGCCTATTTTGATGGATTCTCCTCAGGGAAACCTCAAATAGGTGGTGATGGTGGGATATTACATATCTTGGAGACTCGTTCTATTAGTTTAAAAGTAGGGATTGGTGAAGGTTCTAACAATCTAGCAATCTTGTGGATTTAAGGCTAATGCTTACATTGGCACTTGAATATGGGTAATCTTCTTTGTAGGTATTTGGTGATTCTATGTTGGTAATCAAATGGATAAAGAGGGAATATATGATGATGAAATTCCATTTATAGGTTCTTTTGGATGAGACAATTAACATGGTAGAGTTTTCAATAACTTAGCTTTCAATTACATTTTCCAATACTGGAACCATGAGGTAGATGTTTTATCTAAGGAAGCTCTTCACCTTCGTTAGTGGACTAGTTTATTTAAAGTCAAAGGATGGTTTGAGCTCTGAATTTTCAACATGCTTCTTTTCTATATCTATTAAGCTAAGTATCATGGCTACTTTTTGTGGTATAAATTTATTCCCACGGGTAAGAAGAGGTTCTCTTAGGTTAGACTAGGATGTACTAGCTCTAATCTAAGACAATTAAGTAACAAATGCAACCTTGAATCCTGAACTAAAACTCATATATCAATATTAAGCATATTTGATAGTGACTGAAGGATGTAACTCACCTTCAAATCGGACGTTTGTCCCGCTTCCAGCTTTGATCATGAAGCTCCCAAGTTGAACCTGTCAAGATCAAACAAGAGACAAACACGCAATCTCCCAAATACGTTGAAATACAAGTTAGATTCAAATCTTACTAGATAAACTTCATGCCAATGATTCAAGCACAATACACATGAAATGGGAAACAAGACAAGTTATTATTAATGGAAACTTGAAGACGCTCACATAGAGTTGCTTGATGTCCAAGTATCAGCTCCAGCTCCAAAGCTTCCTCCCTCTAGCTATCTCTGCAAATCTCTCAAGATCATAAGTTGGATGCCCCAAGTAGTCCTCCCTTTGGCTCATGGATGGTCTCTCCTTTATAGCACTTGAGGGGTTAACCATAAGGAGAGGAAGGTGGATCTCATGAGGGTTTAGTGGATTAGCCAAGCTAAACAGAGAAAGGGGGTTGAGATCGAATCAGACATGTCAATCCCAAGGAAATCTCTCGGAAGGTAGAGATCCTAGATCAAAGCCAAAGGCTATATTGGGATTTTTGAGCCCTAGAGACTGAGCATAGCGCGAAAATCTTAATATTTTCGCGCCTAGAGGTTATGCATAGCGCGAAAATGTTGGTTTTTCGTGCCTCATGAGATATGTAGGGCACGAAAATCAAGGCAAACATGGTCAACTAGGGTGACATGTGGCTTATTAGGTTGTTTCTCAAGAAACAAGAAGTGGATTTGTCTCCTAGGTGTCCAGATGAGACCAAGGAGGGTACTAACAACATTAGGGAGAAATGTTGCTAGGTCACATGGTACAAATATGCGACACTAAAGCTCGAAGTGTAACTTTGAGGTATAACAGATGCGCCCTAAAGTGTGAGGTCTGAAGAGACTGATGGCCGAAAGACTTTAATAATAAATTGCGCGGAGATAGCATTGACAGAGTCAGAGAGGAGATGCAAGGAAACAAGATGTTAAATACCACCGAGGCAGGCATACCCATGCTCTGAACAATTGAATCAAAGCATGGCTGTCGACCAATACATTGCAGATCCATGAGAACTGAGATGATATAGACTGCGGACAAATCATGTCTACTATGAACAATCGTAGATCCATGAGACAACAAGAACACAACCACGACCAATACAAAAGTGGATCTGTGTGACAATACAATACTGAGGTCATCAATATGATGATTATGTGGAGACCCACTCAATAATCGCCATCGCAAACAATATCAGGAACGTCCAGGGTCTTCTACCCGATCCCAAAACGATACGAATCTAACCATGTGATTACAATGTCCTGAAGTCAAACATGGCAGAAACTACTTGATTACCAGCCAATGATGTAAGTTGTTAACAAGTACGAGGGAAATCACCAATGATGACAATGATCCCCAAGGTATCTCTAGTACATCTCGACAAAATGTGAATATATGAGTTTACATTGAACATTCATGAGATCATTCAATCAGAGGTCAATGATGAAAACGTATTGTCGAATGCGAGGAAACCTACCATTAAGGCATGCAGGTACCAAGGTACTAAATGTTGATTCCTAAGCCTAACTCCTGGATAGTGATTTGGCGTCGACATGAATAGACTTGTTGAAGGTGGGCCATAATGAACCCCACATCATCGACACGAAATCGATATGAGAGAGAGATGTGAAGCAATGGATTAAAATGATATGTACTGACAAAATGGAAGGTTTGACATAATGGATGACTCAAAGCAACATTGACCCTTTGAACATATAACGGCATGAAGCAGAGCTTGTCAGGAGGGATTGAATTAGCAAACAACAAACACAAGGTGAATAGACTCAATACCAAGGAGACGATGCATGACTGTGATTATAACTTATTAGAAAGGACCGAATACCCAAAAGAAGACAAGGTGTGGATACATACCATGTTCAAAGGTGACGACTCACAAGTTGCCAAAAAGGTAAACTTGACTCATTCCCCATTTTCCCCCATCATAATTAACAAGTACCTCTTTTTTGTTTTACGAGCTTGAAGAGGATAACATATGTTCGGTATAGCTCATCTGACGGATGAGTCCAATCTCACATGTTTTCCGAACCTAAGAAAGGAGGGGTTCATCCCAATGTGGGCCCTTCGATGTTAAGGTTTAACGAGTCCAACGAAGGTAAACTCGACAGTTTTTCATATTTAGAGAGTCTAAAAAACTTAAAGAAGACTCCAAAATGTACTTTTTCGTAAAGTTAGTCCCTCGGACTTGAAAAAGTGTAAAACAATTTCCGAGAGAACTCTCCCAGTCAAAAGTTGACTAAGGTATTCCTTTCTCATATGTAGTCTAGACGGGCCGAAAAAGGGGTAACCTATCACCGAATAGACATCCTTTCAAATACTTTTACAAGTGTGAAAGAGACAAATGCACTTGGAGATCTTTTCATAACGAGGGAGTCCGAAAAGACCTTAAAGAGAACTCCTATGGTCCTTTTCGTGAGTTAATCATCTTAGTCCAAAAAAGGAATAAAATAATACTAAGATGATACTTTCCTCATTGTTTTAGGAGCACGAGTAAAGTTGACTAAGCTCAACACCATTTTTCTTGGTTTTTAGAAGCACGACTCAGGTGTGAAAAGCGCTTGGAATCTTTTTCAGATTTTGGTCCAGAGCACGAAAAAGATAAAGAAAGCTCAAGTGAAGGTAAAAAAAGTGTCATACCAATGTGAACAACATATGAGATCCTGTCAAAATCGGTTAAAAAACTTTGGAAATAAGGCATTAGTAATTAAGATATATGAAGAATTTGACCTAAAAGGGTTTTTAAAATAAAATAATAAGCAAAAATAGCCACTTAATATGTATAAAGAGAGGGTAAAAGAAGAAGTTACCCATTTTAACTTGGTTATTTTTACCCAAAGAGGAAGTTTCACCTTGTGGAGGGAAAATTTTCAAGTGACGATATCCGGAGATCCAGGGCACCATTTCAACCCCGTCTGAACCAGGTAGATTCCCTTGAGCTCATCTTTCATTTCATGTCTTTATTTATTTGTTTCATGGCATTTTTTCCTGAGTTAGGAGGGTTTGTAGGGCAAAATATCGCCCTCAGATATTTTCGCATCCTCTCTATGTCGAGAGGTGCATAAATCACTACATTTTTGCATTTGGGCCCCAAGGGAGGGCACAAAAATATCCAGTTTTCGCATTCAGGGAAACCACCCAGGAGTGAAAATCCGCAAAAATGAAAAAATGAAAATTTGTTTTCTCTCATTGAGCATGAAATCAGACTTTCACCTTCTGACAATTGCTTCTCTTGACATTTTGCAGGAGTTTGCAACTTGTTTGAGCGAAGATGTTTGACTGGAAAGAGAGAGAGCATGAAGATGTTGATAGAGATTACTTAAATGACAATGCCACGCTCGTGGCACTAAGAGAATGTGGTTTACTGAAATTCTTCAAAACAAGGGGCATCTATAAGCAGGGAAAGCTATTAAGCTACATCATTCAAATGCGAGACAGTGACAACCAAGATTTCCGCGTTGGAGAGCACGTTCTCGAGTTAGAGCTCGAGGATATTTATTTCTTGATTGGTCTCTCCAAAAGAGGGGCACAGGTTAGTTTTTCCGGGCATCGGACCATGGAAGAGACCACGGAGGCCTACATTGCTCGTTACTACAGACAAGGGTCCCACAAGAAGAGCGGGAATGTGCCCATTGTGGATGTGATCAACCTTCCTTTGAGAACCATCCTATACACTATAGCGCGTGTGGCGAGAAGTGTGGGTGCTCACCATGCTACCGAAGCACAAATGACCTATGCGATTGAGTGTATTGAACCAAAGCTGTTCAACTGGTGTGAAGGGGTCCTAGTAAACATCAAGGACCAAGTCACCAAGTGCAGGAATGGGGATGTTAGCCAGTTTGGATATGGAAGCATCCTTGTGACGTTCTTCCTAGAGATGTTAAATTTTGAGCATTAATTCACAATACTCTTGGATCTTTACTGAGAGAATAACATATGTTGAGATATTGTAACTTCAAAGAATATTATATTTGTAGTTTATTATTTCGGAGATGTTTCATTCCTCCGTGAAGATCTTATTGTATATCCGGAGATGTTTATTCCTCCGTCGGAATGTGGTAACTTGGGTTATTAGACCCACCATGTGGGGGTCGGCCCAGTCAGTTATAATGGGGTATTTAACCTAATGGTTAAATACGAGCCTACATGTACTTGTGTAAAATACATATCAGAGTAGTGTATAAATAGAGGAGGTGTGTTCCTCATTATACACACTCACTCACTTGAGGATAGCGCACTTGTGGAGGAGAGGTCTGCTATTGTGGAGGAGGAGATCATGTCTCAGGGTTTCATCTTTGTATATTTCTGGTCATCTATATTGAGGAAGCTTTGCTGGGTTTTCTACCCCATGAGGGTTTCCCAGGATAAATCTCTGTCTCTTGTGTTTATGCTGTGCTTGTTGTTTCTTCAGTGATCCTGTATATGCTATTATTGTGAAATGGAATGTAATGCTGCTATTTTCTGTCTTAGCATATTGAATTTTAACAACATATACAGTATATCAATGCATAATAATCACAATAAGCATGACAAGCATCACAAGAATCAAAAGCATGAGAGACAAGAGACACAGAGTTTCCATGGGGAAAACCCTAAGGTGAAAAACCCCACAACTTCCTCAGAGATAGAGAGAGTAATGGCTCAACCAAAGTACAACCAAAATACACTTGAGATAGTCTCCTAGTAGCAGATGATCCTCCTCCTCACTAGTGCGCCACTTTCTGAGTGAGAGAGATATAACTTTCCGAATGATCCAAATAGAGATCTCCTGATCTCTATTTATACTTAACCTGTTTTCCCAGTTACACTATGGGGCCGACTTGTCTATCTAGATACATCCATAATATAATATATATTTCAGGGCCGACCTCACACATGGTGGTCTAATAACCCATCAACAAGTACACACACTTGCGACACTTGTCAATCGACATGACGACACTTCCTTATAAAGGAATAACACATCTCTTATAAGGGTACAATAAATATATATAAAATACATAGATGAAATACATTCCGAAGTTACATATACATCAACACTCCCTCTTAACTAGGAAGGTATTTCTCGACACAGTTCTGCTCGACAAGTCTTCTTCTCGGGATCATCGTCATCGATGCATCGTCATCATCATCGTCACTGCTGCTACTATCTCAACCAATATTTGACTCTACTCGTCATAGGAAGTTCTACAGAGCCAGTCCTATTTCATACTGGATGTAGGCCCACCACCTGCAGGTCTTCATCATCTATGCGAACGGTTTGATAGAGGTGGCCTCTGAAGACTAATTTTATGTGCGGATGCAATACTGGAAAGAGTATCCAAGGAACATTTATGTGCCTAAGCACGACCGACAAGATCTTCCAGGACTGATTACATGCATCTCCTCCACAATACCTTTAAAGAGCATCCCAGGAACATTTATGTGCCGCAGCACGACCGACAAGATCTCTAAAGAGCATCCCAGGACTTATTACGAGCACACAGCTCAACCTCTCGGATCTCCAGGACTGATTACATGTGGATAGACAAAACCTTTAAAGAGCATCCCAGGAACATTTATGTGCCGCAACACGACCAACAAGATCTCTAAAGAGCATCCCAGGACTAATTACGAGCACACAGCTCAACCTCTCGGATCTCCAGGACTGATTACATGTCTCCGTAGTAATACCTCATTCCAGGACTGATTACGAGCACACAGCTCAACCTATCGGATATCTGAGGACTGATTACATACTACATAGCAATACCGGAAAGAGTACCCCAGGAACATTTATGTGCCGCAGCATGATCGGCAAGATCTCCCAAGACTGATTACATGCTATTTGCACAACCTGCCACATATCATCTCTGACCTCCAAGTATCAACCTGATACTCATGATCTAATGGATCATCATCGCACGAGGCATCATCCTGATGCCCATGATCATACTGATCATCATCACTGTACCATCCTGGTACATATCATCTGGAGCAACATCCTGAAGCTCATCATCATGATCATCCTGATAATAAAATGCATCCACCTGATGCATACCAAGTATCTACCTAATACATATCATCATACATGATCCACCTGATCATACAGTGTATCCACCTGATACAAATACATGATCCACCTGATCATACCTGATACATATCAACATACATGATCTACCTGATCATACAATGTATCCACCTGATACATATACAGATACATGGTCCAAGCATCCAACATGATGCATACATACATAAATGATCCAACTGATCATATCCGGCATCAACACGATGCGTACATATATACAAATATAAATGATCCAACTGATCATATCCAGCATCAACACGATGTGTACATACATACAAATATAAATGATTCAACTGATCATATCCAGCGTCCAACATGATGCATATACAGAGTAGTAACTGGAGCATTGTCCTGATACTCATCATCCAGCGCTTACATCCACAGCCATGTGAAGGATCCTCCTTCCAACATGCTTGGAATGGCTTCAACAAATGTGACCATCACTTCTTCCTCAAAGTGTCGTCGATCTGAAGAACACTAAGCCTCTCCCTGAAGTACTCAAAGTTCATCCTGGCTAGTGGCTTCGTCAACACATCTGCAATCTGCTTGTCTGTCACAACATACAGGAGCTTCACGGCTCCTCTCTGCACCATATCCCTGATATAGTGATATTTGATCTCTATGTGTTTCAACCTGTCATGAAACATTGGGTTCTTTGACAGCTTCACACAACTCTGGTTATCACAGAGTATACCAGTAGCATCCAATGGGAGATCAAATAACTCAGACAGTAGCTTCCGTAGCCATACTGCCTCACAACTAGCTGAATAGGCTGCAACATACTCTGCCTCAGCTGTACTCAGTGCTACGCAGGACCTCTTCCTGCTAAACCAAGAGATCACACCTAATCCCATACTGAAGCAACACCCAGATGTGCTCTTCCTATCTGTAGTACTGCCAGCCCAATCTGAATCAACATAACCCTACAGGTTAAACTTTTGATTTGCTTCATACTTGAGCCCATAATCCACTGTACCCTTCAGGTACCTCAGAACATGCTTTACAGCAACTAGGTGAACACTCCTCGGATCCGTCAGGAACTGTCTCAATGTGTTCACAGCAAAACAAATATCTGGTCTCGTGTTCGTCAGGTACATCAAGGACCCAATCATCTGACGATACATAGAGACATCAATCGGCTCAGATGAAGCATCACATAGAAGCTTTAGATTCGATGCCATGGGTGTGGCCATGGCCTTGCAATCCATCATCCCAAATATCTTCAGGATATCTACTGTGTACTTCCCTTGACCAAGGAAGATCCCACCTGAATTCTGCCACACCTCCATACCTAGGAAATAATGCATCATTCCCAAATCTTTCATATCGAACTCAACAGCGAGCTTCTTCTTAGTATCTGCAATCAGTCTGTCATCTCCTATTACAAATAAGTCATCCACATACAGGAGTAGAATCACAGGATTCCCTTCCTCAACCTTGTAGTAGAGGTTGGAATCCGCTTTACTCTTGGTAAAGCCCAAACTAGATAGGAAACTGTCCATCCTACCATACCAGGTTCTGGGAGCTTGTTTCAAGCCATACAAAGCTTTCTTCAATCTGCACACATGTGACTCCCTGTCAGGTCTTGGGACTGTATTCCAAACATCTTCTTCATGATCGACAGATCATGGCATTCCATTTCTTCATCCCAGATCCTGGGAACTTCAATATCTTCAATAGATATCTTTGTTGCTGGAACAAATGTTGTAGTCCTTCTTTTGTAGGTGAAGATATATGGTCTTTCCTACAAAACAAGATAAATTGCATAATTAGAAACATCTCATAATTTTCAGAACAAATTCTTTACACATAAAGAAATATGTCATGCAGTTATCTTAGCCAATGCTTCAATACAACATTTATCCATGTTCCACAACTTTCTAGATGCCTTCCAGTCTCTACCAGAACATTGTTAAGAGTTTGCACTGCTCCCAACATGTCAAAAAAGAGGTTTCATTCTAGATAAGTAGCACTGGAATGTTGTACAGTGCCATAGTCCACTTACCCATCACATGCATATTAGTAGTATCCTATTCATTAATGCAATCATTCTAATATGCACAATACTTCTCATAGGCATAATATTATTTAAACAAAAATAGGCAAGAAATGATAATTGAAATACTTATCTTTGTTTGTTTGTTGGGTGGACTCCCTTTGATTCTTTGCTTCTTGGCAGGAGTTGCTGAAGTAGCTTCTTCTACACCTTTCTGTTGTGGAATGTAGGAAGATGGTCAACTCCCTCTGGAAATCTGCATCTATGCTTCATGGATTACCTGTCCTTGAACTTATATTCATCCTTGTTGCCATCAATCTTCTTGAAACCTGGAAAGTATATTCTGTAAGCCTTCGAGCTTTCACTGTAACCCACAAAGATACCCTTCTTTCCTGAAGGATCTAGTTTAGTCCTCTTTTCCTTTGGGGCATGAGTGTATACTGGACAACCAAATATTCTGAGATGGCTGACTTCAGGTTTCTTACCATAAAGGACCTCTTCTGGTATCTTGATGTCCAATATCTTGTGGGGTGTTATGTTCTGCACATATACAGTTGTTCTAGCTGCTTCTGCCCATAGATGCATAGGTAGATCCTGGTCATGCAGCATTGCCCTTGCTGCTTCCATGATTGTTCTGTTCTTCCTTTCTGCAATTCCATTCTGTTGAGGATTATAAGGAGCAGTCAACTCCCTCTTAATCCCTGAATCACTACAAAGCTTCTTGAAGTCACCTAAGGTGAATTCTCCACCATTGTCGGATCTGAATGTTTTGATCTTCTTGTCAGTTTGATTCTCCATCAAGGTTTTGAATTCCTTGAACTTATCAAACACCTCATCTTTGTTCTTCAAGAAGTATACCCAAGTCTTCCTGGAGAAGTCATCAATAAATGAGACATAGTAAACATACCCACTTAGAGAACTGGATCACATAGGACCACATACATCTGAGTGGATGATTTCCAGGATATCTTTTGCCTTGCTTTCACTGCTTGGGAAAGCCTTCTTAATATTCTTACCTTTTGCACATCCTTTGGAAACACCTTCATGTTTGGTCTTGATTTCAGGAAGACCCTCTACAGCCTTGCTTGCAATTGGAAGTGCCCTATAGTGCATATGAGCAAGTCTTCCATGCCAAAGTTCACTTGGCTCCATGGATTCATGCACCATGGCATGTTCAGGTTGTCCTTTTAATTTATACAAACCTCCCTCTTGCTCTCCAATCACTATTGCATCATCTATGGTCTTTTCCTTTGGCCACATTAGGACTTGGCCATCCACAAATGCAACCCTCATACCTTTTGCATCCAATGCAGAGATGGAGAGTAATTTCTTCTTGAGCCCAGGTACATAAAGGACTTCTTTCATCTTTAAAGATTTTACAGAATCTAGGTTGTAGGAGGCTTCACCACTTCCTTTGATTGGGTATTGATAATCATCCCCAAGTTTCACCTTATGGGGTGATTCATGTTCAGATAGATTCACAAAAGATTCCTTAAACCCAGTCATGTGTTTGGAAGCCCCACTGTCAATTAACCAATCATTACAACCATGGGAGATAGTACCTATGAGAGTAGAGATTAGAACATACTCTTCTTCACTTGATGAGTCATCATTACTATCATCACTTTCTGCCCTAGCCTTCTTCTTTGGAGGTTCATCATCTTCGGCAGCATGAGCATGGTACCTTCTTTTGTTACCCTTCTTCTTCTTGCTGGAGTTGTTGTTGTTGTGTTCATCCCTTTTTTTCTTGGGACATTCTGAAGCAAAGTGACCCTTCTCATTACAAGTGAAACACCTTAGATCTTTCTTGTCTTTGTGAAAATGATGGGAAGATTTCTTCTTGTGATGGGATGGCTCCCTCTTGAACTTGCCCTTCTTAGTGTGAGCTGTGAGAGCTTGATCTTCATTTCCCATCTTCTCTTCTCTTGCCACAAGCCTTGCTTCTTCTTGAGAACATTCCTCCCATAATCTGCTGAAGGAGATTAACTTCTTTCTGGAACAGATCCCTTGGATAAAAGAGTCCTATGACCTAGGTAGGCCATTCAAAGTAGTCATAACAATTTCACCATTCTCCACCATTTCATCTACAGCTTCAAGTTGTTCCTTGATCTGAGAGACCTTGGAGAAATAAGGTTGAATGGTTTCTCCATTCGACATCTTGACCCCTTTCAATTGATTCCGCAGGGTCATCTTCCGATTTATGTTCTTTCCTTCAAATAGCTTGGTCAAAGAGTCAAACATAGCCTTGGGTGTCTTTAGAGAAGACACATGGGGTATGAGATGGTCTTTGATAGAATCAACAATGATACTATTTGCCTTGACCAAGTTCTTCTTATGCAATACCTTAGCCTCTTCATCCTCTGGGATAGGGATGTCTTCTTTTATATATGAGTCCAACTCATTCTCTTCCAGGATTAACCCAATCTTATACTTCCAAGCTCGGAAGTTACAGCCCCTTCAAGCTTATCCTCAATCTTGGTGTGGTGAGACATCTTAAAGAGTACTTCAAATGGAAATAGAAAAGATTTAGGTCTTACCACTTGAAATGCTGAAAACTGGATCTAGTCCCGGATTAGGGTTTGTCAGAAAAACCCTAAAAATTCAAAATGTGAATTTCAAATTTCTAAAAGGATAGAAAGATGCGCCTTGATGAGATGATCAGCCTGGTGTATTCAGAATTTGAGATCAACAAAGCTTTACCCTTCAGATTTGCCTTTTTGTCCTCCCGGGTTTACTCGGGAGAGCATTGAATTAGGGTTTGAGTTTCCCGGAGATCTACCTAGCCAAAAATATCGATCCAAAGCTCTAAACTTCGATTTTTGCAAGGAGCTTCCAGCTATGTCTTCAGATTTCAGAAATTCCTATTTTTGTGGAAACCCTAATTTTTAGGGCCAAATCTGAAAATGCTCAGAATTGAATTTTGATTGGACAGATAGATTCTCCTTGATGAGTAGAGTCAATCTACTATACTGCGTTTCCAAAAACTGTGGAGAGAAACCCAATAAACAAGAAACTCAAGTTTCCGTCACTGCAAAATGTCTTCTTCTCAGGTTAGCTCTGATACCATGTTATATTTTGAGCATTAATTCACAATACTCTTGGATCTTTACTGAGAGAATAACATATACAATATATCAATGCATAATAATCACAATAAGCATGACAAGCATCACAAGAATCAAAAGCATGAGAGACAAGAGACACAGAGTTTCCATGGGGAAAACCCTAAGGTGAAAAACCCCACAACTTCCTCAGAGATAGAGAGAGCAATGGCTCAACCAAAGTACAACCAAAATACACTTGAGATAGTCTCCTAGTAGAAGATGATCCTCCTCCTCACTAGTGCGCCACTTTCTGAGTGAGAGAGATATAACTTTCCGAATGATGCAAATAGAGATCTCCTGATCTCTATTTATACTTAACCTGTTTGCCCAGTTACACTATGGGGCTGACTTGTCTATCTAGATACATCCACAATATAATATATATTTCAGGGCCGATCCCACACATGGTGGTATAATAACCTATCGGCAAGTACACATACTTACGACACTTGTCAATCCACATGACGACACTTCCTTATAGAGGAATAACACATCTCTTATAAGGGTAAAATAAATATATATAAAATACATAGATGAAATACATTCCGAAGTTACATATACATCAACAGGAGAGGGTGCCTTTGTTGCGTCCTCAAGTGAGTATGCCTATCCGTCCTGCACCTGAGTCTTGGATGGCGAGGTGGAGTGATTATGCCGAGCGGCTCGGTGGGCGACAAGTCCTAGCTTTCGACAAGGACTTCTTCTCGTGGCTTGTGCAACAGATCGTTATGATTGAGGACTACCCCTATGATGGGGTGGAATTCCGGGAAGACATCGACCTAGCACTACTAGACGACGTTGATTGGGATGACTCAGGTATATGGCCTTCACAGACATGATTTTATTATTTTTTGTAATATATAATTTTTGTTGTTTTTTAATGTGCGAAAAGACTTGACATATTTATATGTAATGCTGCAGATTGTGGACCGGGGAGGCCAGCAGGATATTCACCACTGCACCGAGGTGGGGTCCAGCCTCAGGATGATGATGAGGATGAGGAGGAGGCAGGGGGTTCCGCGATGTAGACCGGAACCTACAGGGATTTACTATGGGTGTCCTTCCTATGAGGCTGCCTGAGGTACCATATCATCTTCAGAGGCATACCATCAGTGTACCGGAGCAGATTGGTAAATTGCTTCACCGTGTGGAGAGAGAAGTCATGTGCTATCATGATCATCGCAAGCTCCATGACTAGGATATAGGCAGTAGCATTTTTAGCGATATGTATGCGATATGTAGGCTTGAGAGCCAGTTTTTTGCATGGGACATGAGCCCAATTTTGTCTTTTTGACACATTATATTATATGTACTCAGAAAAACTATTGTATGCGGTATTTATACATATGGACCTATTTCTGTGTTTTTTTATTTACAGTGACTTGTGTATTCGTTATGATGTGTTTTATGTATGAGCTAGATGCCAATCCAATACATAGTTAGCCAATGAATCAACTACTATATTGAATTCCCTTGGTATATGTTGATATTGAATGAAATCAAATGATCGCTCCAAGAGGCGTACTCTTTTGAATAATCGAAGTAACGTAGGGTCGCTAATAGTGTAGACACAATTCAAATGAGATACCGTGAGTTGGGAATCCAGGTAGATCGAAAAGGTGCGGATCCCAAGGGAAGTGGCTTCAGTTAGAAGTTCGATGACTGCATGGTACTCCGCAATGTTGTTGGTTGCGGGGCCCAAGCAGATTCCAACCGAGGATATCAACTCGCTGGCAGGGGAATAGAGTACCCATGCTACGGAAGCAAGGTTCCGGGTATGTCAGCTAACGCCATTTGCGAACCCATAGTAAGCTGACATCTGCGCATAGAAGCACAAGTCGGGGTAAATATAGGTATATGAAATAGAATCCATACACACACAAACAAATAAACTTAAAAAACAAGCTAAGTACATCATGTACAAGGTGTCTTACGCAGGATAATCCTACATGTAGAATCTCTTGAGGTACATCCCGTTATGGGGCCGTGCTAAGGGTGTGCCATCACAATCGACGGGCTCGTAAGCTCCTTTCTCCAATACTCGTTTCACACTATAGGGACCATACCACATAGATTCCAATTTTCCCTTCCCTAACTTATCCTGCATCTGGTCGTAGGTAAGGACTAAGTCCCCTTCAATGAAGATCCAAGGTTGGACTAATTTATCATATTGGGCTTTGACGCACTTTTTCTGAGCTTCATTAGCCAATGCAGCGTTGCGGCGGGTTTCATCTAGCTTAGCTAGATATAGGAACCGTTCTTCCTCAGAGGTCGTATTGGGTAGTAGTTCGATAGCTAGCTTCAGTGATGGAATTTCACATTCAATTGGTAAGATAGCCTCCAGGCCATACACCAGTTGAAATGGTGTAAACCCGGTTGCATTCTTTACTGAGGTTCGATAGGCCCAAAGAGCAGAAAAAAGAGCTAAGTGCCAATTTGACTTCTTAGTACCTACAGTGCGTTGGATCATGTGCTTCAAGACCTTATTTATGGCCTCTACTTGACCATTCGCCTGTGGGTAATACGGGGTTGAGTTTTCATGACGAAAACCCTACTTGGTGCTTAGTTCATCAATCATGCGGTTCCTAAAATGGGAACCATGATTGGTCACGATAGCCTGTATAACTCCGAACCTAGCAATGATATGGTTGAATATGAAAAGTGCGGTTGTTTTTCCATCTTCTGCGTAAGTAGGCATTGCTTCATCCCATTTAGTGAAATAATCCATGGCTACTATAACATAGCCATGCACCTCGGCTGAAGTAGGCATACAAAGCATAAAATCAATACCCCATTTTGAAAAGGGGCCGACGACAATAACATGATGGAGTGGAGCAGGGTGCGAGTGCTTCTTGCTATGGAAGAATTGCCATGGAGGACATTTCTTGATAGTCTCGATATAGTCCTTGAAGATCGAGGACCAGAAGTATCCTACACGTAATATTTTCTGGGCTGTAGCCATCCCAAAAAGATGACCACCACATGCTCCAGAGTGGCAGTCATTAAGAACGTGTTCAACCTTGTCTAGAGTTAGACAACATCGGAGGATGGAGTTAACACCATGGCAATAAAGAGTATCACTAACTATCAAGTAATAATTAACATGATGTCGAATACAACGGCGTTCATCTCGCTTGAGGTTCGACCGAAAACATTGGGTTTGGAGATACAATACGATATCTCCATACCAAGGATCAAATGTGCCAATGAGAAACAACGATTCATTGGGCAGAGAATCGATGAGCTCAACTTGGTCAGTGGCACGGGGCAATGCACACATGAGCTCAACAAAAACTAAGGACTTCTTGGCCTTTGCCTTGGAAAATTCCAAGTTAAATTCTTGGAGAACCACAATCCAGTGAGAGTATTTGCCCCCTAGCACTTCGCGTGTTAGGATATAATACATGGGGTTGAAGTTCGCAATTTTCTTGAGCAGTATGTAATGACGGAATCTCTGGACAACAAATACTGTGGCCAGAGCCAACTTCTCCACATGTGAATAGCGGGTTTCAGAGTCTAAAAGACTCTTACTGAGGTAATAAATCACATGTTCGTTACTGTTGTCATCTTCTTGCACCAGAACCATGCCAATGGTGGTGAGGGAAGCAACAAGATATATAATAAAGTCACGTGTATAGTGGGGGGGTTGAATGATGGGAGCATTAGTGAGGGCCTTCTTTAAATTTTCAAATGACTGTTGGGCTTCATCGTCCCAAAAGAATGGGACATATTCCTTTAGAAGCCTCATGTATCCCTTCGTGATCTTGACAAAGTTGCAGACAAAGCGGCGTGAAAAGTTTGCATGCCGTTGCAAACTCTAGAGTTCTGGAATGTTAGAGGGTGAAGGAAGGGCTAAAATAGCTTCTACCTTCGCGGGGTCGAGGCATATGCCATCCTTGGAAATGATGAATCCCAATAATCCACCGGTTTCTACACAGAACACGCATGTATGTGGATTCAAATGTATGTTATAGTGGCGAAATCGTGAGAAAATAACACTCAGATGGCCTGGGTGATCCTCTCGTGTATCAGAATGAGCAGGTAAGTCGTCCAGATATGGCTCTACAACATATTTGATATCATGAAATGCGTATGACATTGCTCATTGAAAGGTGGCCCTGACGTTCTTGAGACCAAAGGGTAACTTGCGGTATGCGAAGGTCCCCCATGGGAAAATAAAGGCAGTCTTATGTTGGTAAGAAGGGAGTATCTCTATCTGATTGTAGCTAGAGAAGCCATCCATGAATGAGAAGATGACACTCCTGACATAGTTATCGATAATCTGGTCTATAAAAGGCGTTGGATAATTATCCTTTTGACAAGCCGTGTTTAGATCTAAGTAATTGACACAGACCCTGATCGTGCCCTGTTTCTTTGCAATAAGGACGACGTTGGACACCCAATCTGTCAATGGGACAGGATAGATGAACCCAGCACGAAGAAGTTTTTCAACTTCCGCTTTTATGTCATTCGTTTTCCGGGGATGCACGGGCCAGAGTTTCTACTGGACTAGTCAGGCACTAGGATAGACTTGAATTTCATGTACCACAATGGACGGGTCTATCCCTGGAATTTCTTCATATTTCCAAGCGAAAACGTCGTGAAACTCTTTAAATAGGGCAGTATAAAATTCTATCTACATAGGAGTGCATGTTTTGTCGATATGGATATGTTCCACGACACCAGGTTTCACAGATATGTCAATGGAGATTGTCGGGACTAGCCCAAGTAAGTCATTTTTGAGAAGAACAATTTTGAGCTGCAGCGCAGCTCAGATGAAGGCATTTTTGGTAAGTCAGTTTTGGAAGCTGCGAAGTTGAGCGCAGCGCAGTATCGGCAGGATGGGAACCGTGTAGCTGAGGTCTGGTTCCGTGAAGTGCCAACAGGGCACCTATTTTGGGTAAAGAATGAAGAGAAGGTCGAGCTGCTAAAGTGACCTGCTCTTGTCGAAGCACTCCATGATTCCCCAGCATGCGAGTAAGGAGTGGTGCGGAAGGAAAGCGACCGATCACACGAGCAAAGGAAGCATGACATGAACCGGTCGCACAAAGACGTTAGAGAAGGAACGACAGGGTGAAAGTGACAGTCGACATGCGGTCGACAGGGCAGGCTAAGAGCGACGTGACCACGCGCAGAGGATGGCCACGATGGAGAAGTCGCTATTAAATCCTAGCAGTCTTGGTTAGCGAAGTAACCATGACGATTTTTGGGTAACCTTAGGGTTATTGAGCCTATGCATTATAAAGACGTGACCTAAGGGCACGATCTATAAAAGGGCACATTTTGTATGGGAAAGGGTTAGTCTCTGATAGTTGAATAATCTTCAAAGGTTGAATCTTTTATGTATGAATTTTTAATCTTTGTTGTTGAACATTGATCTCTGTTGAGAGAAGATTGTAAAGGCTCTGCAAGTTATATGTGCAGAGACCTACAAAGAGAGAAGAGAGTCTGCAGCTAAGTGCGCAGACTGGAACTGTTGTACCCTTCCCAAAGATAATACAACAACAGTTCCTATGGATGTATCTCCCATCCTTGGGGTGAACCACATTAAATTCTGTGTTATGCGATTGATTGTATGCTTTTATTTCTGTGTATTTGCTTATGTGAATGGTTGAGATTCAATTTAGGAATGCATGAATTGTTGCTTTTATATGTATTCGCCACAAAGATAGAGATGGGAATAATATGTTAAGTGACCACATGGATGAATGGATGAATGAATGCATAAGTATTTCACAGTTAGATGAATGCATGAGTTAATCGGATGAACACTTAGCACAGCACTGGAAGTGCGCAGTCACATTGTTATTGTTAGAGTGTAGAAGGTTGCAAGGATTTGTCTATTATGCTTGTTGAATGCATCTATCTACACTAAGTAAGATCTGTTGAGAACTCATAACTACTGAAGGAAGCGCAGTCACTTGTGACGCTGTCCTACCGTCGAGAAATACCCCGTATCGCGTAGCCCATGGGTGTGCGAGAGTCTAAGTGTTGGCTGCGAAGAGGTGAAACTTCGCGCAGTCCAGAGTTCGCAGCGCGAGTCCTGCAACGCGCTGCTCGTCGATTTGGTTAAACACTCATCACTTGGTTGTGGGTACCTAATTCCACAACCTCCCCATTACTTCGCCTCGGGTGAGACCTCAGTCTACTTGCAGATTGTTACCGAAAGGGCCGATGAAAAGGGGTTTTGTTGGTTCCTTGAACCGTGCAGAACCTGGGTCTTTATAGAAGTCTCAAGAACAGTTATACAAGCCAACAAATGGTGGTTGTTGCCGCGCTTGAACTGGTGATGAGTACCGGCACTGAAAATTGGCATCCAAACAAGAAATAAATCTGGGCCTGGTGTGACAAGACAAAAAGAGATTTTGCCAGAAAGGAGAATAGACATTCGCATCTCTCCGACGTCGACTGGTTAAATAAATACCTGTGGAAGGACGTTCACGAAATGTTCTAGGCATCCTTTGGAAATGAGTTGCATGAGTGGTTATCATGAATCGCAGATCGAAAGAATTGTTTTCAACCCAAAGGAGTACCGACCGAGTGGACTCCATAGCTCATTCAGAGGCTTAAAGAAATAGATAGCCCACTCTCGCGAGCAGTCGATTTTTGGGTTGACAACATACTAGAAGGCTTCGTGACAAAGTTCGTTGTGGATATGCTGAAGTCCTACAGCGCAGCAGAAGCATAATTTTTCAAGGGTTTCAGAGGTAAGTACTTGAACAATCTGAGTTTATATATTAAAATACTTTTAGCTAAGAAAGGCGTTTTAAGAATGCAGTAAAATTCCTAGAAGATTTTGAATCTGTAATGGTCAATAGCATATATAATGATTCTAATGAAGATACACATAACTTGAGAAGTGGGAAAAGATATACTGTATACTACTAAGAAGACTTCCAGTGAACATGGACTCCGTGTAGATATTGACTTACAAGTTGAGCTTGATAGCCAGACCGCACCTCCATCATCCACCTATCAGCCTATTGCTCCGCAGAATCCACCGATTGTGAACACCGTGCCTCCCATTTCACAGAACCCACCAGTTCAGAACCCTCCAGTTGTTAATATTCCTAATCCTCAGAGTGTCAATACTAGTAATACCGCGGGAGTGAGTACTCAGACCATCCCGAATCAGACTATTCCGATTCAGAACATTCCGCGCAGTACCATCCCTAACACCACTCAGAACACTACGCAGAACCCTGTACCACCTAGGAGAAGGATGATCGACGATATCAAGCTGCCGATATTTAAAGGAACGAGTCTAGAGGAACTTTAGCAACATTGGTTTCTATGTGAAGCCGTATGGAGTGTCAAGCAAGTTCAAGATGATGTTGTGAAGCAAGAGTAGCTCGTCACTACATTTAGAGATAGAGCCTTGAACTGGTTCATGAAGTATTCTCAGGGACATCAGAGAACCTTCGTGGATATTAAGGCTGCACTATTGAGAGAGTTCAAGAAACCAAAGTCAGAATCCCAATGTATAACAGAATTAAAGGAAATTAAGCAAAAACCTAATGAGACAGTCTGGGAATTCAACCAGAAGTTTAAGAGATTGTTACACCAGGTCAGTTTTTTCATAGTGCTGCAACAACACCAGGAGTGGTTTATAGCCGCACTGTTGCCCCATATCAGACTGTCGCTGATGCAGTAGAAGCCTTGGAGATTGAGATGAAATTAGAAGCCTCACCTATAAGAGAGAGTAAAACTGGAATGTCTCAGATCCAGACCCAGCTAGCTACCTTGACGTTACAGTTGCAGGACATGAAGAAGGAGAAAGAACAAAGACAAGAAGTCTGGTGTACAGGATATAGAGGGGAAGGACACACCAGAGAGCACTGTCCCTTATTTTCAGAATACCTTAATAGTGGAGTACCAAATCCACTGAAGCAAAACCAAGCGCCATGGTGTGAGATCTGTAGAACTAGAGGACACCGGCCAGAAGACTGTTACTTAATTCAGAACTATGTGCGAACTCCTAAGAATTTATATTGCACATTTTGTAAATCCGTTGGACACGATGATTCCCACTGTAGAGTGTATGACCTCATGATGGAAAGAAAGAAATATATGGAGCATATGCATGGTGGAGTATACAGAGTCCAAGAAGAAAATCCGTAGAAACAAGTGAACGTGCAGTATGACTAAGGAGCATACAGAGGCCGTGGAGGATTCCGCGGAAGAGGAAGAAATACTGGCCCGGAACAAGGAAGAGGAAGTGGCCAGATGATCTGTTATAACTATGGCCAGCGAGGTCACTTATCTAGATATTGTACCAATCCATGTACTACTTGCAATTACTGTAAATCTTTTGATCATGTTATTGAGGACTGCCTAGTGTTAGCAGCATAAATGCAGAAGAGAAAGTAAGATGTACCTAACCCGAACATTCAGTTGATCGCAGTAGAGAAAAGGACTGTAGATCCAAGTATTAACGTTGTGACGCGAAGTGGCGCAACAACAGAGAGATATAGGAAAGCAAAAGCTTTAACTTCTAGAGATTTTGAAACTAAGCAGACCCCTGTTGAAGTGGTTTGGATCAGAAAAGCTACTAGGAAAACACCTACCTTCAACCTGGAGAAAAATAAAGAAGCCTTTGAAGAATCGCGAGACATATTTAAAGAACCAACACCTATGTCACCAAGAATCTCGTTGCGAAGTGAAATACCGCATATGGAGGATATGCCAGCCGCGTATGACAAAACATGCCCCGCAGCAGAGACAAGCACCTTTGTTGCGCAGTTCCTACAGATCTGCATGAAATTATTGAAGAGCACAGATGTTGTAGTGGAATTACAAAAATTGTTAAACCAGTATGGACCACGCAATGAGAAGGATACTGTCGAGAGCACAGTTCATCACATTAAAGGCTATAAAAGAACAGGAAGAGAAATGAGGCTCAGAGCGCAGATAGGAGATTATGAGATGGATGAGATCATCCTTGATCTGGGATTAGAGGTAAATGTCTTGACTAAGCAGACATGGTAGCAGATGGGGGGACCAAAGTTTCTATGGTCACTTATACAGTTAAGATTGGCCAACCAACAGAAAGTCATACCTTTTGAGAGATTAGACAATATTATTGTTGACATCGATGGAGTGCGAAGTTATGCAGACTTCGAGATTGAAATTATGGATGATAGTCAGCCTTATCCAGCACTGTTGGGTATAGACTGGGTGATGGATAACCTCGCCATCATAAATCTGAAGAACAAGAAGATGATATTCGAAGGACAGGATATTAGGGTCATCCCTCCATTGAACCCTTCGTAAGGAGAAAGATACAGTGAGCCGATCCAGGAAGAATCTATAGCACAAGATCTTGATCGCATTTACAAAATGACTGCGAATCAAGATGACTACATTAATCCTATGGTGGATGGAACACTTAGTTGGAGATGTGACAGTTCTTGTGTATCAGACTCTGACGCAGGACTGGAAAATTGGCAAAGCTGTATGCATGAAGTATATGCAAGAAGATGCGCACAGATCACAAAGGCACTACGTTGTATTGGAATCAAGGTAAGTCCAATCCCCACCTATGATGGTTTGACTAATGTTTATACATTTATTCAAGAATATACTGTATCAGTTGCAGCTGAACACTGCATACCGACATTAGACTTAGCACTACGCGAGACACCTGCCAGATGGTGGGCTGCGCATAAGCAGACTTTGACAACATGGGATCAGTGCAGACAAATGATGCAAATCAGATTCGTTGAGAAAGTTGCACTAACATTTTCAAAGTATAATGGACAAACAGATCCGAGGGATCACATTGAAATTTGTTCACAAGCATGGATAAAGAGACCACAGATAGAATGGGTTCATCTATTTGTGCACACACTGGAAGAACATATTCCAAAGAATTGGTATCTAGACACAGAGTTGCGCAGAGGAACTACAGATTGGTCTCTCTTAACTGCGAACTTCCAGAGAACTTTTAGCTTTGAAGATGAAAGCCCAAGCATAAATGAAGCTCTGCGAGTTATCAAAGAAAGGATATTCAGAGCCGAATTCCCAAGTATAAACGAGGCATTGGAGGAAAACAAAGAGAGGGTGTTTGAAGATGTAAAGGTACCTATGAACCTATAGCCAGAATGGGGAAGGCAGATAGAACATGCCTTTGAATGCTATAACCTCGCTGAAAATGAAGAAGAACAAGAAGAAAGCGATGAGGGGGATCCGCTCAACATCAACATACCTGAGTCAGAGGGAGCGTGCGATGTAAAGGGACCTCCACTGGAAATTCCAGATATGAGTGGACCTGTTAAGACAAGAAAAGTGAACATTAGCACAAGAAAAGAGCCGAAGTTCGCATCCATTGGAGATTACTGGGATGATGCGACGGTCGCACAGATTGCCGACCTTCTTCGTGAGTATCAAGATTGATTTCCAACGAAGTTTTCCGAAATGAAAGGAATTTTGGGTGACTTGGGGGTTATGAAAATACCTCTCAAGCCAGGCGCGAATCCCATAAAGTAAAGGCCTTATAGACTAAACCCTAGATATAAAGAAAGAATCAAGGCAAAAATTGATAAGATGCTTGATGCAGGGATCATCGAGCCTGTTGAATAGTCAGAGTGGATAAGCTCGATGGTTATCCAAGATAAAAATCCTAAAGGTGAAATCAAGATCTGCGTAGATCTAAGGAAGATGAATGATGCTTCACTACATGACCCATTTCCTACTCCTGTTACAGATGAAGTTTTAGACAATGTGGGAGGAAATGAGGCCTACTCATTCACTGATGGATTCTCAGGATATCATTAGATCAGGATTGATCCGATAGATAGGCATAAGACAACATTTGCTACTGAATGGGGATCATATCAGTATATTGTTATGCCCTTTGGCTTGAAGAATGCACCTGCCATATTTTCGAGAGTTGTTGTGGTTGCATTCAAGGACTTTATCCATAAGTTCTTAGAGGTTTACTTTGATGATTGGACTGTCTTTGGTTTGCTGAAGAACCATTTTGAAAACCTGAGAATGATGTTAGCTAAGTGCAGACAACATCAAATTTCATTGAACTTAAAGAAATGTATTTTCTGTGTGCCCTATGGAATTCTGTTGGGACACATTGTCTGTAGACAAGGTTTGATGGTTGATCCTGCGAAGATCGCAGTGATCGTGAATTTACCGGCACCAAACTCAGTGAAACAACTTCGCACCACACTGGGACATACAGGTTATTACAGAAAATTTATCAAGGGTTATGCGCAGATAACCGCACCGATGGAGAAGCTACTAAAGAAAGAAGCACAGTTCATATGGAACGCTAAATTTGAGCAAGGCCTGGACACACTAAAAGAAAAGATGGTAACTATGTCGATCCTAGTTTTTCCAGTTTGGGATAAGCCATTCCATGTACATGTTGATGCTTCATCTATAGCATTGGGCATTGTGCTCGCTCAACCAGGCGAAGGGGGTATTGATCACCCCATTGCATTCTCGAGTAGGAAGCTATCTTAAGCAAAAAAGAACTACACTACCACTGAAAGAGAGGGCTTATATATGGTATACACACTACAGAAATTCAGGCACTATTTGTTGGGTGCGCACTTCTCCATGTACACTGACCATTGAGCTCTGAAATACCTGGTCAATAAGCTAGTGTTAGGGGGGAGAATCCGGAGATGGTTGTTGCTCTTCCAAGAGTGTGATTTTAAAATTGTGGTTAAACCAGGAAAATTGAACTTAGGACCTGACCATCTCTCAAGGATTGAGTTAGGCGAAGAACCAACCAATCTTGAAGATAATTTGCCTGACGTGCAGTTATTTGCTATTCAAATCACAAACGACTACTATAAAGACATTGTAGAATTTTTGACTACAGGATTGGCACCCATAGAGTTCATTACGCAGCAAAAGAAGCAGCTGGTAGTTAGAGCAACATACTTCGCTATAATCGCAGGTCAATTATATAAGTTGGGACCATATGAAGTACTGCGCAGATGTGTGTTAGAGCATGAAAAGCCATTTTTATTAGTTGATGCACATTCAGGTGTATCGAGAGGTTACTACGCAGGAAGAGCCATTGCGCAGAAGATATTGCGAGGAGGGCTATAATGGCCTACTATTCACAAAGATTCAAAGGAACATTGCCAGAGCTGCGATGTCTGTCAGAGGACAGGAAGACCGTCACGAAGAGATGAAATGCCATTAAATCTGCAACTGACACTTCAGGAATTCGAGAAATGGGCTATTGATTTAGTGGGATCCATTAACCCACAGGGAAAAAGGACTGGTGCGAGATACATTATCACTGCAACTGATTATCTCACCAGATGGGCAGAAGCTAAACCAGTGAAGGACTGTAGCGCAGTTACTGCTATGCAGTTCATCTTCAAGAACATCCTTACTAGATTTGGAGGCCCAAATATTTTGATGAGTGATCAAGGGACTCACTTTTTTAACAGAACTATTGAATCCCTTAATGAAGAATTCCACATTTATCATCAGAGGAGTACACCGTACCATCCTCAGGCCAATGGAACTATTGAAGCTTTCAACAAGGTACTGGAGAATGTGCTCACAAAAGTATGCAATGTTAATAGGGATGATTGGGATTTGCACATTCCAGCTGTGTTGTGGGCGTACAAGACTACTTGCAAGAAATTGACTGGCCATACACCTTTCAAAATGGCCTATGGACAAGAAGCTATGATGCCTATGGAGTATATTGTACCCATCTTGAGAATAGCTGCATTTACAGGCATGGAAGATCAAGAAACAATAGAAGAAAGGCTTCTACACTTGGTTGAAGTGGAGGAAGATCGCTTCATCGGAGGCTTCCACCAACAAGTGCAGAAAGACATGGAAAAAGCATGGCATGATCGCCATATCAAAAACAAGTCCTTTCAGGTAGGTGATCTAGTCCTCCTGTATGATAGCAAGTTTATGAGATTTCCTGGAAAATTTAAGATGCATTGGCTTGGCCCATATACTGTTATGCATGTTATTAACGGTGGTGTAGTTCAGTTAGCCACGTTAGCCGGAGATACCTTACCAGGTTTGGTGAATGGAAGTAGGATAAAACCCTATCGGGATAGCCCTACTTCGCAGAACCCTTAGTAGTATGAAGCCGTGAAGTGAAAAAAAAAGAAAAACATAAAAAGAAAAGGAAAGAAGAACTGCGCAGTTCGAAGCTCAAAAGGTCGCTGCGCAGATCCAATGAAGCAGAAAAGATGCAAAGTTCAAAACCAAGAAGCACGACACCGCGAAGTAATTGCGCTAGAGTAGTGATGACCCACCACGCAATTCGACGCAATGCTCCAAGAAACTAGCCGTTGCAATGTCGATCGGAAAACTAACCGTTATACAGTGATTTTGCAAATGACCGCTTGAGCATTTAATGCAAAAATAGTCATTTTGAAGCAGTAAATGAAGGAAAGGACCTAAATCTTCAGTGGATTTGGCCAACGGATATGCCATTGAATGATTTTCTAACCGTTGTTGGGCGCGGCTAAGGATCAACTGTGCCTATAAGTATCGTTGTATTTGGACTCATAGGCGTTATCGAAACTCTAAAATTTTCCTGCGAGCCATAGCTTGAAATTGTTTACAGTGAGCGCTAAGTGATACTGTCAGTCTGTTAAGAGATTATCCAGTGAATGTCTGAAATTTCCTCTATTGAGAAAGAATTCACAGTCAAGACTGTGAGGGTGTTTAAACACGGAGGAATTGAAGGGTTGATGAGAACCCCCGCTAAGAAGGTTGTTACTGGTCAAGGACAGGGTTCATGACGATCGCCACGACATTCCACAGCTATGCAAGACAAGGGTAAAGAGGAAGCGGTGGAGAAGACAAAACCAAAGAAGATGAGCTCCATGCTGCTAGAAGTGCCGCTCAGTGACAAGGAAATCCCACTCACTTTGACACCTTAGTATATCTCTCCGCGTGCACAAGATGCACCGGCCATTAAGCTGTCGAGGAACGTGAAGTATGAGATGCTGCTTCCACATATATCCAAGCATGTGAAACTAGAGAAAAATATGTTGGGAAAAATCATAGAATGTAAGTTCGAGGACCACAACTTACTTCAAATGAAAAATAGGCCGATCGAGCCGCGGTACTAACAATTTTAGCCAGATTAGTATATGTGCTGGAAGAAGGATGTGAAGGGAAATTCTGTGTTGGTCGCGCAGAATTCGATATCTGGAGTAGTAGAATCAGGATTGCTGAACCTGTTGAGGCTCCTGCACTTCGATCGGAGCCCAGAACTGAACGTGGTGGTGCGCACACTCATCTCGTGCACACACCAAGGCTATCTGTGGTTGGATAAGAATGTCGAATTGAACATCGACCTGATCCACTGCATCACATGATTAAGCAAGCGAGGTGAGGACCCTAAGCAATTCTTTCAAGGAAAGAGTCGGGACGAGGAGGTTGATGCGCAGATGAAGTCAACACACAACGTCCCGAAAGGAAAAAGATGATTCATCAAGGACGATATCGTTGATAATGCTACGCGGTTCGTAACACAACTACTAGCAGGAAAATTTTTGCGAAAGGAAAGACCTACTGAAGTTCTAGCCGGAGCAGTGCTCTTTGGGGCGAAGGCCGCGACAGCCGGAAGATTTAATTGGTGCCAATACTTGTTGAATGAATTTCTAGAAGATGTGCGCAACACGCAGATACATGGCAACAAATTCCACTATAGCTAGTTGATGGTCTTGATTGCGTTTGTGGGATGGAAGGACCCAAAATTCTATGTTGACCTCAACACCGTCAACAAGGACTGTAGAGGAGCCATATATGCGAGCCTTTGGGCTAATTTGATGACAGAGAGACATCACGTGTCCAATGAAGTATTCCACACATATTATGAGCAGCTGCGTGATGTCATTATTCGTGCACCACACATAGCGAAGCATGTAACATCTAAATATATTTGCACTATAAATTTTTACGCTGACATGCATTCCATCCACATTTCAGAAGAACCCAGAATGGGTCCAAGGGATTTATCACATGGGTGAAGTAGATATAGACCTCATCATGATGGAGGATTGATGAGTGGAAGGTCGAAGGACCTATGATCATTGATAGTGACTTCGAAGAAAGTAATCCCATTCCAACACCAATTGTTGAAGAGTCACCATTAGGAAAAAGGAAGGAGCCAGGAAGCTCCGCACCGAAGAAAATCCAGAAAAAGAAGCAGAAAGCTATAAAGGGCCAGTCAGAAGCAAAGCTCCATGATGACGATTATGAGATGATCGCATCCATAGTCACTGCGCACCTAGAAGATGCGCTGAACCTAAAATATAGTAAGGATGAGGCGATCCAGGCAAGTTTACAGAAGAATCTCACCACATCGCAAGGCATAACAGAGAAGTTCTAGCAAGTCCAACGCAGCTTTCCCTTGCCGTGAGACTCAGAATCTAAAGGAAGGTCAGGGGACACTTCATAGCCAAAGAAAACACCTCTAGCCCCGACCTTGCCACCGAAGTCACGCATAGTCCAACTTGACCCCCTAAGCGTAAGGTTACCGCGCGAACAGTTAGCTTCAGATGCGAAGGACATAGAGCATGTGGACATTGACATCGCGATGCTGCCAATGGAGGGTCTACACAATCTGCATCTGCAGGTTGTGGAGGAGATCCATGAGAGAAATGTAGTTGTTCTGAACCAACACCATGAGTTATATGCAAATTATAAGCAGCTGCAGGAAGCAAGATTAAAGAAGACCATGGCACTTCAAGATGAGCAGGACCGACGAAGGAGAATAGAGCATATTGTCACTTCGGTCTGTGCGGAGATACCAGAATGCAAAGAGAAGCCAGAGCTCACGGATAATATCCTTAAGATCGGCTTAGTGGTCAACGATCTTAAGGCTAAGATGAAAGACATGGAGACTAATTACCAGGCGAAGATCGCTACATTGGAAGCACTGAATCAAGCGAAGAAACCACCTTATCAGCAACAACTTAGAGCAGCGGAAGTGAAAGCTGCCACAGAAAGTACAGCCAGTGAAGTGGCTAAGTGCCAAACGTTTCTAGACGAGGCGATAAGAACGTTTACCGCACTGGAAGAGGATCCCAAGCTGCAGGAGGTCCAAAACACTTTGAAGGAAAAGAAGGCCGCATTAGATGCCCTGGACGCAGAGGTGAAGGCCCTGCAGCCAAGGGATAGACTCCGCAAATATCCGGAAGTCAGAGAACTAAAAAAAGAACTTCAAGTTTTGAGAGACAGGGAGGCTGAAGCCAAAGATAAATTGCAGTCCTTGCAGGAGGAATCCCACGAGCTATCGCAGAAGATTGAAGAAAAAATGACAGAGCTTCGCGACGCACATGATTCAGTCAAAGAACAAACTGAGGATGACATAACACCGGAAGTGTTAGAGACCATCAAAACTATTGAACAAGATGCCAAGGATACAGTTGCTAAGCTGAATAAAAAATTCATTGCTAAGTTAGCTCCATAGGAGGAAGAGCAGTTAGGAGAAGTAGAAGTTGAAAGTGGCTCGGGGATGAGCCACATGTAAGTGTTACGGGCCTGTTGGGCCTAGCCCAAGTAAGGCATTTTTGAGAAGAACAGTTTTGGAGCTGCATCGCAGCTCAGATGAAGGCATTTTTGATAAGTCAATTTTGGAAGCTGCGAAGTTGAGCACAGCGCAGTATCGATAGGATGGGAACCCCGTAGCTGAGGTCTGGTTCCGCGAAGTGCCAGCAGGGCACCTATTTTGGGTAAAGAATGAAGGGAAGGTCGAGTTGTGAAAGCAACATGTTCTTGTCGAAGCACTCCATGATTCCCCAGCAGGCGGGTAAGGAGTGGTGCAGAAGGAAAGCGACCGGTCACACGGGCAGAGGAAGCACGACATGAACAAGCCGCACAAAGCCATTAGAGAAGGAATGACAGGGTGAAAGCGACAATTGGCATGTGGTCGACAAGGCAAGCTGAAAGCGACGTGACCACACGCAGAGGATGGCCACGACAGAGAAGTATCTATCAGAGCTTAGTAGTCTTGGTTAGAGAAGTAACCATGATGGTTTTTGGGTAACCTTAGGGTTTTTGAGCCTATGCATTGTAAAGAAGTGACCTAAGGGAACGATCTATAAAAGGGCACATTTTGTATGGGAAAGGCTTAAAATATGATAGTTGAATAATCTTCATAGAATATCTGTAAGGTTGAATCTTCTGTGTATGAATTGTTAATCTTTGTTGTTGAACATTCATCTCTGTTGAGAGAAGATTGTAAAGGCTCTACAAGCTGTGTGCACAGAGACCTACAGAGAGAGAAGAGAGTTTGCAGCTGAGTGCATAGACTGGAATTGTTGTAACCTTCCCACAGATAATACAACAACAGTTCCTATGGATGTAGCTCCCATCCTGGGGGTGAACCACGTTAAATTCTGTGTTATGCGATTGATTGTATGCTTTTATTTCTGTGTATTTACTTATGTGAATGGTTGAGATTCAGTTTAGGAATGCATGAATTGTTGCTTTTATATGTATTTTCCACAAAGATAGAGATGGGAATAATATGTTAAGTGACCACATGGATGAATGGGTGATTGAATGCATAAGTATTTCGTAGTTAGATGAATGCATGAATTAATCGGATGAACACTTAGGGCAACACCAAAAGTGTGCAGTGATTCGTTGGTTTTCATAGTGTATAAGTTTGCAAGAGTTGTAAGCTACTTTGTTGTTGGATGCGTCTTTTACACTAAGTAAGATCTATTGAGTTGCATAAGTCTATAAGAGGAAGCACAGTATTCGTTGCATTTTCCTGTTGTCAAGTAAACATTTGGCATCGTGCAGTCCTTCGATGCGCAATAACCTAAGTATTAGTCGTGGAGAGGTGGAACTTCGCGTAGTCTGAAGTCTGCAGCGTGAGTCCCGTAGCGCGTTGCTTGCCAATCTGTTTAAACACTCATCACCTGGTTGTGGAAACTTGATTCTGCAACCCCCCCATTACTACTCCTCGGGTGAGACCTCAGTATGTTCGCAGATTGTTGCCGAAAGGGCCGGTGAAAAGGGGTTTTGTTGGTTCCTCAAACCGCGCAGAACTTGGGTCTTTATAGAAAACCTCGAGAACAGTTATACAAGCCAACAAGGATGGTCTCCATGATTTTCTTTAAGTTCCCTTCAGAGAATATGTCATATGTATGTACGGGAAGCTTAGTGTTGACATTATCTAGCGAAATAGTGGATTCAGAATCGGAATCTATCGCTCGAATCGTGGGTAAAGATGACATATGGTGGTGATCTTCCCAAGGGGGTTCATCCAGACTCATGATCTCCATAATAGATTCGTCGGTAGAAAAAATCTGTGTAAGGGAGTCACTGTAAGGTAAAGATGAAAGGATTCGAGATGATGAACCTGCCACTTAGTGGTGGTCAATTGTGTTGATCCAGTCGGGAGCTGACTGAATCGCCTGATAGGTTGCTAAATTTTGGTTCAAAGGAATAGCGGTGCCAAGGGTTTCGAACTCAGAAGGACTCGGTATTACCCATGAGTCAGTAGATTCGTAAGGCAGAGAAGTGCTTGTCGAAATCATGTTAATTGAAAAGTCCGGGGGTGGAACTCCCAGAAATACCTCTATGACGGAGGAGTCCTTCAAAAGACCAACACCAATGTCTTAAGTGAGGCTGGGAATTTGCTAGCAATGGGATATTGTTGGTGGAATTCTGATGTATGTCTAGAGTGCAAAAATCTAATTGGTCTATTGTGACGATCTTCCCTTGATGTGGGAATTGCACTAAGTGAAAAACGGAGGATGCTACGACGGTCATGGCATAAAAACAATTGCGACCGAGTAAGATATTGTAGTCTAATGGAGCATCTATGATTTCCACGTGGATAGACACGGTTTTCCCCCATAGATCTATGGCAAGTGATGGGATGAGTCCATACGGTTGGAACCACGTCCGTCATGCTTTTAAAGTAGTAGGAGATTGGGCCACTTTCATAGAACCAATGGCTCTCCAACAGGTCAAAGACATAATCGAGGTGGAAGCACCTTCGTCCAAAATGGTACGATGGATGTTGTTTCCACGGATCCGAGTATGAATCTGGAAGGCTAACTGGTGGGAAAGCCTAGGTTTGAAGTATTCCAGGTTAAACAAAATTGTGTTGGAAGAATCTGGATCAACAACGCGCAATGCTGATAAGAAAGTTCTACGTTGTACAGGACATTGTTGGAGAACTTCAAGGGTCGACATATCACAAGGCTCTTGAGATAAGTCTTAGACGATGTTGTAATTCTGGGCTGCTCACGCGATGGGATTGAATGCCGCCTTCCGAATGGGGGCGTTGGGCGGGGCGCAACACGTTTTCAACAATAGGTCTCTCAATGTGGAGATGGCCATTCAGGGGAGGTGTCGAGGGAGAGTCTTCCGAGGGAGAGTTGCCTTGGGCAGTTGTAGTTTTGTCCGAACCTGGGGGAGGATCATATGTCTTTGTGCATGTAGATATGTGAAACGTCTCATTAGTCATCATGAGGACTTCACGATTCAAGGACAGATATGCTCGGGAAGGGTTGTTTTGGTTGTCCCCTTGCGGGGGTTCCTACGTGACCATCTGTAATTGTTCGTGGGGGAAAGGGTCTGTTAACACTACCGGACGGGAGGATCCTTTTATGAATTTGTTGACTTTGTCCTTGTAAGGACAGTCTTTGGTGTAATGGTCTTCCTGGAATATAAGGCAGGGAAACTTTTCCTTCCTTCTTGGTTTGTTGTCATCGTTGGTATGTTGAGGCTTGGGGTTTTCTTGCTGAGTAGAAGGTTTCTTAGGTTTTCCTCTGTTGTTCTTCTTTTTTCCTCCGGATTGGTGTGACGAGGATTGAACGACATTCACCTCGGAGGAATGAGCAGGAGAAGTAGATGTATTAGGTGTAGCTTGAGTTTGAGATGGAGCAATAGTATTTTGTTGCCCACTTGATTTGGTTGCAGGCTGAGCCTTCACGCAACCAACTATTCCATCGATAGGAGGTTCAGTAGCGAGCTTCGATGGATCAATGGTGGTGCGGGAGGTGTGAGGAATGAGCTCGTATAATGTTCTGGGTTGGGTATAAACCAAATTTATATACTGTGCATGAGAAATGGATTATTCCTCCGTAACAGGTCCGCCTATAGCAATATACTTGGAAATGGGGGGTAGAAATGAACTGGTGAACCAATCAGCCAATAATTGGTCTGGAATTGGTGCTTTGATTAGTCTTTGGTGTCGCCACCACTCATGAATGTGGTCAGATATATGTGTGGCAGTGGATTGGCACAACGAAGTTAACAAGTCTGTTCCAGTCTCGTATCGGATGGGGAGCTGGAAGCGTGTCAAGAACTGCATGGCCAGGGTATTGAAATATCGAAAGGATTTTTGGGGCAGCTCGATATACCATTTTGCTGCCGTGCCGGTCAGTGTGCGTTGGAAGAGCCGTAACTGAATGGAACCATCCATCAATGAGTTTGATGAATACTAGAGATGGAAGGTCATAACGTGGTTCTTCGGGTCTTCCTCGGGCTTGGCATCGAACTTTGGGATGTCTGATGGTAGTTTGGCCAGGATGGGTGGCCAGTGTGGTTCATGCCAGATATGATCGTTGACGAGTCTAGACAAATCAGGAAAATATAACGTTGCCAAGAATGGAAGTTGTCGATTAGGCTATAGGAATGAGTAATATTGATGGGGTACAGAGATACCTATGGGACCATGCACAACATAGTGCTGCATATTGTACCCAAACATGTTACCCACGGGATACTGTTGAAATTTTTGTGTGTTGGCGACCATCATAGGACTAACAAATTGATTCAGAATCGATTTAGAGACCGGTTGTTGAGTGTATTGCTGGATGGGGATGAATGGTGGAGGTCCCTAGGATTGTTGTGTCCCAAGGATGTTTCTAGATCCTTGGTTGGGTGGATTACCCATACCTGAGGTAGGGGGTGCCTGAAAAAATGGAACCCATGGAATGTTTGTTCCGCCCTGATTGAAAGACGGGGCTTGAAGAGGTGGGTTCCATGAAGTGTTTGAGGTGGTGGGATAAGGAATTACGGAATTCAAGTTGGGGGGAATGAAAGCTTGATGTTGATTAGGTTGCCCCCTAGCTTGATTCGGGTTTTCGAATAAGGAGTACCCCCCACTTGGCAGGATTTGAGGTCCCAAGAAGGAATTGGGCCTGATGAGGGAATTTGGAAGTTAGTTCCAGTTGGGGTACTAACATAAGGTTGTCCACTGCTAGGTTGAATATATGTTCCCCATGGAGCAGATGATGTTGATGGAGGAGGTTGTTGAATGGTGCCTGTTGGGCCACTAACAAATGGTAATCCTCCAAGAGATGTGGTATGGGGGCCCCACTGAGCCGATGAAGCGGATGGTTGCAGTTGTTGAGTAGCCTCGCTTGGGGGAGAAATAAGTAGTTGTCCTCCAACAGATGGGATCGGTCGTACCCACGATGTAGATGGTCCAGCTGGAGAAGGTTGGTTACTAGGACCAATGGTTCCAACAAATGGTTGTCCTCTGAAAATGGTATATATCATGGCTGAAGAATGACCTCTAGTCACGTTGGGTGTTCTAACAGTAGAGGTAGGCGTTATTCCACTAATGACATTAGAAGAGTGAGGTGGTGCGGATTGGCCAATTGCACTAAAGGTGCCGACTTGTGAAGAGGATCTTGCGCTGGTTCTGGATTGCGGCGGTGATGGTGAAAAGATTAGGTTCATCCTCATAAGGGTTTCGTCCCATGAAGGTAAGCCGAACATGTTGTGCGACAATAAGTGTGGGGAAAAAAGTCGAGGACTTCCAGGTGCCATGTTCATAGGAATTGAAATGGTGTGAAAATCGTTGAGGGCTTGGCCCAGAGTTGTATCCCATAAAGTGGAGGCTGGATAAAAAATGTTGGCTATCCTGTTGGGGTCCAGAAAGAGTTCTGTAGTCCAGTCTGAGGGTCCGAACCGACTTATGAATGATTCACGATAAGTCGTGTCACTAGATGGAGGTCGGGAAGCTCGGGAATCAGGAGGATCTATCACTTGAGAAGTGGGTGCAAGGGGATATTGTGAAGCCGATGTCAACATTCTAGTTGTTTCACATCTAAAGCGTTCCGATGTTAGGGGTGAGTTGGCTATACTAACCATACTGGCTTGGATTGATGCCATAATCGCAGGTCCTGAAGGGATATTAGGAAAAGATAAGATGAATGGTACCTTCCTAGAAGAGCTAGTTTCATAACTATGGGTAATTAATGATGTAGTGATGACAAGTGGAGTTTCCGGCTATCCAGTAGGATATACAAAGTTAGAAGATAGATGAAACTATCTAGGAGGTGCGGGTTCAGGTTCTACAATGGTTCAATGTACCCTTCAGGGACATCAAATAATGTTTCTGTTTCTGGTACAGTTCTAGTATCCAGGAGGATAGGGCCTTCCGTCCTAACATCAGGTGAAGTACTGACCTCAGAAGCTAACATAGTGTCCACTGTGATGTGAGTCTATGGCACAACGGTGGATTGTGGTACTGCATGGATGTCAGGTACACTGCTAGTTTCAGTTATTGTGCTAGGCTCCGAGACAATGCTATGGTTCAGGGATACAAAAGCAACTGTAGGTGTCGTACTAGTAGATGGTGGAACAGTGCCTCGACCAACTCCTCGGCCGATAGGGGGGTAGGGATACGTGAATCAAGCGAACGGGAAGTCCGGGGTGGTGGTTCGGGGCTTCTACCCTGTTGTCTCCGTGATTTCCTTTGATCATCCATGTGATAGGATTAGAAGTTCTGGGGAGAGTCTTGTGAAAAAAAGAACTCAAAAACCCTAAAGAAACCAAGTGTGCAAAATGGGAGCTGGGAGAAGACAAGGCTCGCAGGCCAAAAAGCAAGCTCAAAAAAACTGTGCTGGGACCGGTGTCGTAGTAAGCGAGCTGAAGCAAAAGTGGCTAGAATTCCAACAAGCAGCACTACAAAAGAAAAAGACTCTCTACAAAGATGAAATAGCAAGCAAACTTCCTAACTAAGAGCTGGAGACCTTGACAAATCGTATCCTTCGCAAGGTGATGAAATCCAAGTCGAACAATATGAAATGAGAGATCAAAATGGAAGGATATCCCTCTACCAAAAGGGATCCCGTGTAAAAGAGCCCTAGAAGAAAAGTTACTAAGCTACGTCGTTCATGAAAAGTCCGAGAAGGATACTGGAGCTTCTGCCTTTGAGCCCTTGTACCACCTATACGAAAAATACAAGGAAGACAATAGATAGATATCCTTAGGTGCTAAGTGGAGTGCGGCATTCCACAAAGTTCGTTCAGAGCCTGTCCTCGCTGCTTGCTCCCATGTAGCAGGGGCCCTTCTCGACAAACTGGTCAATGACCGTGTCAACAAATACAAGAGGATTTTGGCACCCTATTGGACAACAATTATGTTTCAGATGAACAATGACAAGGGGGAATTATTTGGATTCCTATCCCCAATGTCCTACCTAACTACCAAATTCTTTTTATCCTCAAGCGAGGTTAAATTGTGTTGAGTTAGGGAGATGAATTTTAATGGTTGTTGTATTACTCAATCGGGTAGCAGAAGTGCAACTTGGTGGTGTGATGACTGACTCAAACCATGCAAATGAGTATTAATCGAATAAACCTTTCCTTTCGATGAACACTAGCTAAGTTAAGGATAGAATTCTTCGATCAATGCAAGCACGAACTTTTTCAAAAAATGAAAAAACCACTCAAACATTTTATGTGAATATGCCAAACTAATGTTACTTCTTTCAAGATGAATATGATCTATCATTGAATCTACTTCTAATGAGTGTAAATATGTGACAAATAACAATGAAGATATGCTTCCCAAATGCAAAATATGACTTTGATCTTTTCAACAAGAAGAGGAAGAATGTCTCAAAAAGGTCTTTCAATATCAAATTTTGTGAAAAAGATAGAAAGATACTATTTCAAAACAATATATAATCTCTCAATAATGTAATCAAGGATTTAAATTCATAAGCATAAAAGGACCTTGAATATGAAGAAATGACCAATCTTTTGCAAACTATGAGAAGGAGGCAAATAAACTAGTTACGATGTCACAAAACTCATAAAATCCAATCTCACAAGTGGATGAAACAAACCAAACACACTTGCAACTTTGCTGAGAGATATCAAGATGAATGTGCAGATGAGATACAGAAAATGATGAGTATGTAGGTGCTACTGAAACAGTTACCTAGTTCTCTAGTTGTTCAAAATGTCTACTAAAGGATCTTGAAAATTAAGCAAAGATTCAAAAGAGTTCACAAGAAACTAAAATGCAAGCGATATATTGCAACCACAGGTCACAGAGGTCTAACAAATGTTAGCAAATAAATATGCAGTAGAGAACCAAAAATGAAGTGAAATCAACCAAAAAACCAAGAAAAACCACTTGCTCAGGGAATTTTCGCGGGTCGGCTTGCAACCCAGGCACGAAAATTCTAGATTTTCGTGTTCTATAGAGTGTATAGGGTGTGGAAATTTGAGAATTTTCGCTCTGGTAAGAGTGTGCAGGGCGCAAAAATAAATAGAGGGAAAGTGAGGGAGAGTTTTTAAGAATTTTTTTGGATTTTTCTAGGGTTTGCCAACCTAGGGGACTAAATGTTTAGGTCAGACTGAATGACATAGATCTACTGCAGAGAAAAGGGATGTGAATGAGGGTAAAAAGACCCAATTTCATAATCAAATTGAGTGAAAGTAAAAGCAAAATTCACAATCAAAGAAAATGGATTCAAACCAGTGGAGTCGCGAGTTTTTGTGGTAGAACTTTCTTCCTATGGGTAAGAAGAGGTTCTCTCAGGTTAGACTAGGATGTACTAACTCTAATCTAATACAATTAAGTAACAAATGAAACCTTGAATCCTGAACTAAAACTCATATATCAAGATTAAGCATATTTGATAGTGACTGAAGGATGTAACTCACCTTCAAATCGGATGTTTGTCCCGCTTCTAGCTTTGATCATGAAGCTCCCAAGTTGAACCTCTCAAGATCAAACAAGAGACAAACACGCAGTCTCCCAAATACCTTGAAATACAAGTTAGATTCAAATCTTACTGGATACACTTCATGCCAATGATTCAAGCATAATACACATGAAATGGGAAACAAGACAAGTTATTATTAATGGAAACTTGAAGAGGCTTACATAGAGTTGCTTGATGTCCAAGTATCAGCTCCAGCTCCAAAGCTTCCTCACTCTAGCTATCTCTGCAAATATCTCAAGATCATAAGTTGGATGCCCCAAGTTGTCTTCCCTTTGGCTCATGGATGGTCTCTCCTTTATAGCACTTGAGGAGTGACCATAAGGAGAGGAAGGTGGATCTCATGAGGGTTTAGTGGATCAACCAAGCTAAACAGAGAGAGAGGGTTGATATCGAATCATACATGTCAATCCCAAGGAAATATCTCGAAAGGTAGAGATCCTGGATCCAAGCCAAAGGCTGTATTAGGATTTTCGTTCCCCAGAGGTTATGCAGAGCGTGAAAATGTTGGTTTTTCGTGCCTCATGAGATATGCAGGGCGCAAAAATCAAGGCAAACATGGTCAGCTAGGGTGACACATGGCTTATTAGGTTGTTTCTCGACAAACAAGAAGTGGATTTGTCTCCTAGGTGTCCAATTGAGACCAAGGAGGGTACTAACAACATTAGGGAGAAATGTCGCTAGGTTACATGGTACAAAGATGTGACACTAAAGCTCGAAGTGTAACTTTGAAGTATAACACTTTTTGGCACAATCTTAAATACTTTCATTCTTCTTTTTTCTAATATGGTATATTAAAGTCCTTTTGGTACTTGTAGGGTTGTTATATACACATACAAGATAAATGGTGGTTAGTTGCTTGTATCCTACAAGCAAGTCTATTTTGGGCTATGAGAAGAAATTTGATATGATGTATGGCACTTTGTTGTCTTTTATTTTGGGCATATCAAGTCAATTTTGTTTACTTGAATGTTTTTAAAGCATCTATTCATGTAATTTTAATATTAAAAGAATAAGATTATGATTTTTACCAAAAATAAATAAATAAATAATAAATTACAAGCAAACATATATAATTAATAGAATTTATAGACTTTTTGGAATCAGGGTTGGATTGATGCCCAAATACTTGGTCTTAGCGAGGAACATGCAACTGTTTGGGGAACCTATTTAAACACTATTTGCACCTCTCATATTAGAATCTTGGACTGTGAAGATGAGCTAATATGGGTCCTTGCCCCTCACAGAATTTATACACCTCAATTGGGATATCTCACACTTAATGTTGATTTACAAAACAAAAATATTCAGTGGTGGTGAAAAAGGCATATGGAAAGCTAAAACTCCACAAAAGGCACATATCTTCATGTGGTGCCTGATTGCAAACAAGGTTCCTACTTGGGACAAAATGGTGAAAATACATATTGAAGTTTTGGGTTGGTGTCCTCTGTGCAAAGCACAAGAGGAAACAATCACTGATCTTTTCATAAATTGCCCCATTTTCCTCATTAATCTAGAAAGAATGTAGCCGATTGTTGGGAATGGAGTGTACCTGGGCTAGTGGAAATATGGAGGAGGCTTCGAAACCTTGGTTATCAAATCAATCCTTCTCAAAAATTAAATCTCTGCCTCTTATTGTCAACTAGGGGGTGTGGATTGCTAGAAATCGTTATATTTTCCAGGATAAATCCTCTACCCCGGATCACATTGCTCTTCAGTGTCTTGACATCCTATCGCACTTCCCAAAGGGAGAAAGATACACCAGCTATCCGAGTTATTCAAACAAAATCGGTGAACAAAGATATTCCTTGGGCCTTTTTCGATGGTGCTTCTCAAAACAATCTATGTGGGGGGAGGCATCTTATATTTCTATGACTCCCATTTCTTCAAAATTCAAATGGGGTTGGGGATTGGATCAAATAATTTTGCAGAAATCATGGCTTTGAAACTTTTCTTATGTTTTGAAAAATAAAAGGGTTGCACCAGTATTCAACTATTTGGAGACTCAATGAATGCTAAAAACGGGACAAACAAATCTAAAAATGCCACGATATTTTCTTACTTTATTTGATTGAGGAAGTCCATTGCCTTGTAGAAATATTTGATACATTTTCATGCCATCATGTCTACAGGGAAAGGAATGCTGAAGCTGACAAGCCATCAAAGGAGGGGATTCAATTAACTTTTGGTCAGTGGTAGATAACAGAGGCACAAAATGGAAACTTTTTCCAATACTACCATAGACCTTTCATTGAAGACTTGGGACGCTTACATAATGGAAATGGACATGCTTCTTAATTCTGGCAAATCAACATTATGTTTTTGCTTTTTTAAGCTCTTCAGAGCTGATGTTTTTTGGAAAACTATGCACACAAAATATATGTCAAAATGATGCAAAGGATAGATTCAGAGGACATATTATATCTGCATATTTTTATTTATAGTACAAACCTATGGGTTTGTAATCTCTAAATATATGGTACACATATATATGCAAAATGTAATTTTGTTTATCTCAAATAAAATTACGTTTTTTTTTTTCTTGGAAAAAAAGTAGTAAAATTTATAAATATCATGTTTATATAATATCATTGAATAGGCATGTTTATTGAAACATAAATAAACCATAAAATTTAAATTCTTATCATGGAATATATATATATATATATAAAATTTGAGTTTTTATTTTTTATTTTCACCATAGCCATGAAACTTTTTTCTAACAATAAGAAATTTTAATTTTGGAAAATGGTCGATAGTAGAATTCGTGAATAGTAAACAATTATTTCTCAAATATTAATATTTTACATATAAACATAATTAAAATTTAAAACAATGATCAAAATAAATAAAATAAAATATGAGTGGTAGGTGCAGGGCATGGTGCTTATTGACCCAAGCAACTTCTTATACATGGGGTTTAGGAAAAACAACAAACAATCAAGCTCTAGCCTAATGCATAGTTTAAGGATTGCTAAACAATTAAAAACAAATATTCTTTTAGTATTTGGAGATTCTTCATTCATAATTAGATATATGGTTTTCCATTCCCTTTCTCACAATCATGTGTTAAGGAGAATTTTATCACAAATATTTGGCGACCTTCAAGCCTGATTCATAGGTCGATAGAATGGATAACAATGCTTGTAACAACCCCTATGGTGTATTGGAGGAAAATGGGTGTAGGGTTTACTATTCTATACCCTAAGTTCAACACCCATTTAATTTTAATGAGCTATATTAAAGACCGGGACAAGTGGCTTAGTAATTGCATGCACAACAAGGTAATGACAGTCTTGTCTTCTCATCTTCCCATCATTTCACACACCCTAGGGTTAATGAAGCGTGGGGTGATGGGATTAGCCAAGTTGCGTGGTTTTATTCCTCTCGTGTCCTTTCCTGGTGCCAATTTTCCATATCATTTGCAGCGCAAGGAAAGAATAATTGGGTTTTTCATTATGGTCATGATGGTGAGAAAATGGGCATACTTCCCCACAGGTGACCTAGATGCTTAAGAGAAGGAACCTGACTTATATAGGCTAAGGGAACCTCAATTGACTCAACCTGAGAACGGAAGGTAACCTGGTAATTATTTGATGCACTGTAGCAAACTTGTTCACGAGAAATTTTGTTTACTTTTGTATATCGGTCTATGGTCTTGCTTTAACTATTTCAAGACCTGTGCTTGCCATAAGTCTTGTTACCATGAATAATGGGCCATGTTTGCAATCGTTTCACTTTGTAGTAGAAGGGGTATCATGGGTTAGAAAGAACGTGAGTGGAATAGCCTCACAAAACCATCTCGATCGTTGTGTGCATGCAAAGATCTAAAGAGCCATTAAATGACGTCAAAGAAATAATGAAGATTACCAAGAATCCATCGCTGAGGTTCTAAGAAAATAAGAGGCTTGGAGGAAGGATTGGGAAATTAAAAATGCAAGAGAAATAAAGGAAAACCACAAATAACATATCTTAATGAAGGTTTATATAGAAAGGAACGAGATTAAAAGTCTCATGTTGGAGGTTGATCATGAAAGTCATAAATAAAAATTGGGGGAGGAGGCTACATCGGTTAAGGAGCTTATAGAAAGAGTTCCTCAACTAGAATTGGAATAGAGATCCAAATTTAAAGAGCTTAGAAATGTGGTCTCCCACGATGCATTAGTCGAGTCACCAAGCGTCATTGGGAAATGGAAGAAGACATGGTTTAACAAGCTCCTGAGGCAAAGAAACGACAATATATCTCTAGCCCAGCGTCAACAATGATGTTTTGTAAATTTATTCTTTTGTTAGGATAGTTTGTACAACTATATACCAACCACAATATGAATTCTCATAAGGATTTTGTTAGTTCAAGAAAGCATAGGAATAGCTTTTGGACATTGTCCTCCTTTTGGGACTATTTTGAACAAACTTTCAACGCTTCTAGTTTTGTATCTATTGGTTGTATGATTAAGTTGTGGCTCACCTACTTTTTTTTTGATACAATCAGTGACTTTTTTTAATATATATAATGAATTATTAAAAAATAAATATTAATAATTTACATATAAAAATATTTGTTAATATAAATAAAGTGAATTAGGAAAAGTTATAAATAATCAAAATGCATAATGAAACTATTTTCTAACAATAAGAAATTTCAATTTTGGAGTGGTTGATTATCAACTTCATGAAAAGTAAATAATTTTTTTGTTAAATATTGTAATATAAAACATAATTAAAACAATTATTGATATAAATAAAGTGTAGGGGAGGCAGGTGCGAGGAGGATTCTTTTTTATCTCGAAGGAAATTTAGTGTCAACCTTTGCTTGTGGTATAGGGAATGCTACAAATAATCAAGCCTAGAGATACATCTTATATTTGGGATTGGATAAAGCTTTCTCATTGGGAATCCAATCGTTAGTGGTAATAGGGGATTATGTTCTAATTATCTCTCAAACTGGGCGTTGGCAAGAAATTGTGGATCAAATTGCTGGAAGACTTCACAAACGCATCATCAATATTCTTCTTCGCATTTTGAATACTCACTTCTATGATTTTTGTTGGAAAAATAATTCATTAGCAAACCAGTTATCAAATGACACAACCCTTCTACCTCGTGGGGGCATTAAAAAAATGGGGGCCAAATCCCAACATGTTGGATCCTGTAAGGTCTCAACTATACGATATGGTTCACATACCTATTAACGAACAAGTCATGTCCTTCAAAAATGACCAAAAACAACGGTAGGATCCATGCTTAATGTGAAAATGAAATCATTTGCTCATGTGAAAGACCCATGAAAAATGGATTTATGAAGCTTCTAGAGGTTTTAGGGCTCACAAATTTGGGATTAATACTAGGACGTGTGGTGGTACCTTCAATCATCTCTGCCATGTGGTTGTTATGTATTACATTTAGCCATACCATTGTTACCATCATTTTGCTGTGAGTAGTGTTGAGGGGAGGCTTTGGTGCATGCAACGACATGGGGATGGTGTTGAAAATTGCTAGGAATTTTGATGCCTTCCCCTGTGCACTGGGGGATTGGTTTCCTGTTGATATTAGTGCTTATTGTGAGGAGGATCTTTCTCAGGCCATCATTTGTAGATACCGCTTAGATTTATCTATCCCTTTTCACTGGGAGGTCTTGGAATCAGGAACGTTGGAGGGAATAAGTGTCTTCCTTTGCGCCCTATGGGAGTGTATAACTGGTACATATTTTGCAGGGTGAATTGAGGATACTCATCAGGGAATTTGCAAAAGTTCGAGTGTAGATTTAACTTCTACCGTCAATTGGAGAATTTGGGTCATTGGTTCTTCATAGGAGGTGTGTATCTAGTTGGTGATAAAGCCTTCAATGGACATAGATAATAAATTACAAGAGTTATATGAAGGCATGTGAGATACCCGAGCGGACATTAAAGATATCCACAACCAAATGAGGTGGATGAATATGCAATTGGAAGGGCTAATTGATGTAGTTCACTAATCAACTTCTCATACACCTATTATGGAATCCCTCTTGGAAGAGTTGACCACGTTTCTTAGCATCTCTCAACTTTTACCTCCTGTCTAGACAATTGTCTTGACAAAGTGGAAGGGAATGTTCGAACTTGTGAAGCCCAAATGAATGAAGTACCGATCACCGTGGAAAAATATGAGGACGTTGAGCAAACAGTGCATCATATTTTGACACTAGTGTCATGTTTAGATGATGCAGAGGATAAAATTTGTGTTCAAAAAGCTCAGGTTGACACCATTCAAGTTACCCTGGACATGCATTATGAACTTCTTGCAACACAACAGTCCCACACCTTTGACTATTTTGGTAGCAAGGGAACTGAGGGATCCTCCGTTCATAAACCTATTGCAGTGGTTACTATTTCAAGCTCAGGAAAACAAGAAGACAATGAAGAAGATCCCGAAGAACATCTTGAAGAAAATGACCAAGACCAGGTCATGAACAATGCTCATAGTTCCACCTAGATTTTGTTGTTAATGGTTTTTTTTTGTTTATTAGTATTTAGGCCAATTTGTCAGAATCTATAGTAATGTAACCGTATGTGGATATAGTGAAATACCTACAAAAATTTGGATGACATGGGGTAAATAGTTGTTGCAAAAAATTTACAAGTTCTCCTTTCTGGATTGATATTTTGTAATTTTTTGTTGTTGATTCACTTCAGCATTTTATAAATATCAACTATCCGTTTTTTTTTTAAATATGTATAAATAAAGTGATTTTTTAAAATAAATTTTTTAATTTTGAAGAATGAATGATTATCGAATTCATAAATAGTAACTTATTTTTTATTAATATTAATGTTTATTTTGTAAGTTGTTGGAGAACCTTCTATTACTGATAAAATTACATAAAATACAAAAGGATTCCGTGACTGACATGCCTCAAGGGAAACTAGGTCAACCACTGAAAGAGTTTTAGTTGGGCTCTAAAACCATGAGCCAAAATTTCACAAAATCGAACCAAAGAGGGGAATCATGCCCTTCATGGGGAATCCAGAGATTTCCCCTCTTTTTAAATTGCATTAACTAGAGAAATTTTAACATACAAAAACCAACTATAAACGTTTTGACAGTACTGACGCTATTGTTCATTATCAAAACTGAGAAAAGATAGAAAAGACATAACCTAATTAACCATGATAAATTTCTTATGTTCCTTCATGAGGATGGTTGCACACTTGCAAGGGAGTATTCGCCGCTTCTGCCAAGAGATCCAGCTTGGTGTGAATGTTGTTACTGTCATCACGAATGGTTGATACCACCAAACAAATGCTTTCTTGGGTTTGGTACCTTTCCATGAGGAGCCTACCAAGGAGGATTTTCAGAATCCAATAAGGATTCAAACCAAGAATATTTCCCTCCAAATTGGTATCCTTCTCCTTATTCGGGTTCAGATGGATATTGGCAGAGAGGCTTACCTCTTCCTGGGAATTTTCATAACGAATGTGCCAGGGTGTTTCCTTGTTGTACCACCATTCCAACTAGTGTTTCTGCCCTCCTCCTCCTGATTGACTGCTAACACGTTGACATAACATAGCCTAGTCCTGAGCACTGAAATCAAAGCTATTTCAAGGCCAAGTAGAGGACGTTGGTGGAGGAATGAATAATAATTAGTCAGTCCCAAAGTTACCGATGAGCTCTCCCTTGTATGAAACTGTCACATAAATCGCATCGAGAGCACAATTAGGGAGCCCACGATTGAGCTAGGTGTTGATGTATATGTAACTTCGGAATGTATTTCACATATATGTATATTGTATTCCTATAGAGATGGTATTATTCCTCTATAAGGAAGTGTGGTCATTTATATTGTAAGTGTCGTAACTTATACTTGATGGGTTATTAGACCACCTTATTTGGGGTCGGCCCTGTATAAGTCATGTGGGTCAAAGGGTTATTAGACCACCCTATTGGGGGTCGGCCATGTGGGTCAAAGGGTTATTAGACCACCCTATTGGGGGTCGGCCCACTCAGCATTATGTTATGTGGTTAAGTTCGAGCCGACATGAGTTAGGTAAAAAGGCAAGTCAAGTCAAGTATAAATAGAGTGCGGGAGGCACTCTATTTGCTCACTCACTTCTCACACATGCTCTCAAGGAGGAGAGGTGCTCTTATGGAGGAGGAGGATTGCTGCTAGGCTATGGCTATCTCTCTTGGTTGGTTGTATCATTGCTCTATCTATCTCTGAGGAAGTTATTGGGGTTTTTCACCTTTATGGTTTTCCCCAAGTAAATCTTTGTGTCTCTTGTGTGCTTGCATTATTGTCTCCATGAATGATATGCTGTAGATATGTTGTACATGTTGTTCTCTCAGTTAAGATCCTAGATCATATTGAAGTAAATTCTGAAAATTTAACATGGTATCAGAGCTAGCCTGAAAGAAGGCATGATATGGCATGTATGACACTTGTTGCACTTACGATGCTAGGGCTTGATATAGCAAAAACCAGTCATCGTAGCACTTTCGCTATAAATCCGTTTTGGCGAAGTTTTCGGATCTGAAATTGTTACAGGCCGAAGCTAAGATCTCCAGGTATCTTGTGTCCAAAGGAAAACCTCTAATTCGTTGTACTTTGTGATTTATGATCTGTACAATATAGGGTTTCTGCCTCTTCCAGATCTGAGTCAAAATCAGGTGACCTTGGGAAAAAGGTCATATCTTGGGCTAGGAAGCTCCAAATGAAATTTCGTAAAAAGTTACAGGTATTGCACAGGCTGTACTATCTCAGAAAACTTTTTCAGAGGCCGAAGTTGAACCAGTGACACGTGGCACGCCGTACAAGTTCGATCTCTTGTATTATCCCATAAACAGGTCACGTTGCGACATTTGGCATAACTCTCTCTCAGAGAGTCCAATTGAGGTCATACCTGTCAGGATGGAAAGGTAACAGGCCGAGCTATCTCAGAAAACTTTTTCAGAGGCCGAAGTTAAAACAGTGACACGTGGCACGCCGTACAAGTTCGCTCTCCTGTTTTATCCCAAAACAGGTCACGTTGCGACATTTGGCATAACTCTCTCTCAGAGAATCCAATTGAGGTCAGACCTGTCAGGATGGAAAGATAACAGGTCAGGCTATCTCAGGAAACTTTTTCAGACCCTGTGGATCAAAAATTTCGGAGTTACACCAGAAACAATCAGGTACATATTTCTGTCAAAACAGAATTATTTTTTGGTACCTTCATTCATGGCTTTCGGAATTTAGGGCTTTGGAGAAAGTTGGAATTTTTGTAATCGGAGATCACGGCTGGATGCTACTCATCAAAATAGAAATTTAGAGACCAAGATCAGAATTTTTGGTTGGGCAGAAGGCCGGGCTTGATTAGACCCTAGTTCTGGACTTTGATCAGAAAAGTGGAAAATTAGGGCTTCTGTAAAAATGGGAATTTTTGAAATCTGTGACCACGACTGGAAGCTCCTCAGAAAAATAGAAGCTTAGAGCTTTGGATCAAACATTTTGATGGGGCAAAAGAGTGGGCTTCATCAAACCCCAGTTCAGGGTCATGTACAGTGATTCCGGAAGTTTCAAAGGCAAAATTGAGGAGTGGAACTTTGCAGTTTTCAAATTCTGAATATACCAGTTTGATCAGCTCATCAAGGCGCATATTCCTATCCTTTCGGAAGTTTGAAATTCAAAGTTTGAAATTTTGGGGTTTCTCTGACAAACCCATATCCATCTCCAGGTCCAGTTCTTGCAAATCAAGTGGATTGGGTTAATCCTAGAAGAAGATGGATTGATCATCTGCATGAGTGAAGAAGTTCATGTTTCAGAGGGAGATGAGGCTAAGGTCTTTCATAAGAAGATTACAAGCAATCTCGACAGGTATGTCTCATCGAGGTATGTTTCGATATTTGTCCATGATTAAGTTTTTGGTATGTTTGTCTTCATGTTATTACGGTTAGTACAATTTTGATTTTAGATTTGTCGTATCACCTTAACAAAATTATGAATGCATGATAGAAGATATTCATTGGTTAGGGTGTTGACACTTATGATTGTACTAATGCATTATGGTGTTGTATGAGATTTATGTTGTCTACTAACATGAAAGGTACACCAAGAAAGACAAATCATGTTCTGGTCCAAGAACATATGATCATGATAACATGAGGACAAAGATTCATCCATTATCATGGATCTCATAGAAGATCCATTTACGAGGTATGTATAACTTGGTTTTATAATGGCTAACCTATGAGATATACAGGTTACTAGCACAAGTCATTGAAGAAGAACAAGAAGACATCATGTGAGTATGTTAAGACATAACTAGCTAGCATGCTAATCCAGGTATGTTTTTCCTATATCAAGCTAAAATCCTACCTTGTGTTAGGATCTTATACTGTTGTTGATAATGATTATTCATGAAGTCATAGGTTTGAATAATCATGGTTGTATGCATATTATGTTTCTTACCATAATTGATGATATGACTAAACAGAAGAATCATGAAGGTATAGGTTTGAATAATCACAGGTTTTATGCATTTTATATCTCTTATCTTGATTGATGATTCAACTAACCTGAAGAGTCATAGGCTTGAGTAATTACAGGTTTAGACATGTTATGTTTCTTATGATTTGACTAACCATAAGAATCCTTGAATGCTCATGCTTATTATTTCTGTTTGAAATGATCATGACTATACATGCTTGAGATTATTGTGTTTTAATAGTATACTAATGAATGTATGATTTTATATGAGATCACAAGGATAACACATTCATGATACTAATAAGCATGCATAGGGACCAAGGATGAATATGAGTTCAAGAACAGGTAATTCAGGAAGCAAAGATCAAGAGGGAGCACACTCCAGTTGCTCCTGCCAGAAAGCAAAGGAGCACACTCTAGTTGTTCCTGCAAGAAAGCAAAGGAGCACACTTCAGTAGTTTCTGCAAGGATGCAGATATTCAGAGGGAGTTGATCATCTCTCTACATTTCACAACAGAAAGGTGAAGCTACCTCAGATTAGGACTCCAGCAGCTCCTGCAAGGAAGCAAAGACTCAGAGGGAGTCCACCCAACGAACAAACAAAGATAAGTATTTGAATTGTCATTTCTTAAATAATATTGTCCAATAATGTATATACTAATGTTCCTAGAATTAGGTTGTGTATTATGCATATTAGAATAATTGCATTGATGAACAGTATACTACTAATATGCATGGGTAAGTAGCCTATGGCACTGTACAACATTCCATTGCTACTTATCTAGAATGAAACCTCTTTGCTGACATGTTGGGAGTTGTGCACACTCTTAACAATGTTCTGGTAGAGATTGGAAGGCATCTAGAAAGTTACGGGATATGGATAAATGTTGTATTGAAGCATTGGCTAAAGATAATTGCATGACTGTATGGCATATTTCTTTATGTGTAAGAATTTGTTCTGAAAACTATAAGATGTTTTCTAATCATGCAATTTAACTTGTTGTGTAGGAAAGATCATATGCCATCTCCTACAAAAGAAGAACTACAACATTTGTTCCAGCAACAAAGATATCTATTGAAGATATTGAAGATATTGAAGTTCCCAGGATCTGGGATGAAGAAATGAAATGCCATGATCCGTCGATCATGAAGAATGATGTTTGGGATGTAATCCCAAAGACATGAAGGGAAGTTTGCTATGACTTCCAAATGGAACTATCAGATCAAGCATGTTGCAGATGGTAGCATTGAGAAATATAAAAGTGATGAAATAGAAGATACACCAGATGGATTCAAGACAGCTTCCTTGAATGGTGTAGTTGAAGAAGAAGTGTATGTAGAGCAGCCACTTGGTTCTGAGACACATGATAGGAAATCATATATGTGCAGAACTTGGTATGGTGAAGATAGATTGATTGACGACACGCAGCGGAAGCTTACTACCGAGTTCGAGATGAAGAACTTGGGGATGATGCACTATTTGTTTTTATCATGGAGGTGTGGCAGAGTACATATGGAATCTTCCTTGGACAAGGGAAGTATGTAGTAGAGATCCTGAAGAGGTTCGGGATGATGGACTGCAAGGATATGGCCACACCTATGGCATCGAATATGAAGCTTCTATGTGATGCTTCATCTGAGCTGGTTGATGTCTCTTTGTATCGTCAGATGATTGGGTCCTTGATGTACCTAACGAACACGAGACCAGACATTTGCTTTGCTGTGAACACATTGAGCCAGTTCCTGACGGATCCGAGGAGTGTTCACCTGGTTGCTGTAAAGCATGTTCTGAGGTACCTGAAGGGTACAGTGGATTATGGGCTCAGGTATGAGGAGAATCAAAAGTTTAACCTGCAGGGTTATGTTGATTCAGATTGGGCTGGCAGTGCTGCAGATAGGAAGAGCACATCTGGGTGCTGCTTCAGTATGGGATCAGGTGTGATCTCTTGGTTTAGCAGGAAGCAGTCCTGCGTAGCACTGAGTACAGCTGAGGCAGAGTATGTTGCAGCCTGTTCAGCTAGTTGTGAGGAAGTATGGCTACGGAAGCTACTGTCTGAGTTATTTGATCTCCCGTTGGAGGCTACTGGTATCTTCTGTGATAACCAGAGTTGTGTGAAGCTGTCCGAGAATCCAGTGTTTCATGACAGGTCGAAACACATAGAGATCAAATATCACTATATCAGGGATATGGTGCAGAGAGGAGCCGTGAAGCTCCTATATGTTGCGACAGACGAGCAGATCGCAGATGTGCTGACGAAGCCACTAGCCAGGGTGAAGTTCGAGTATTTCAGAGAGAGAGGCTTGGCGTTCTTCAGATCGAGGACACTTCAAGGAAGAAGTGATGGACACATTTGTTGAAGCCATTCCAAGCATGTTGGAAGGAGGATCCTTCACATGGCTGTGGATGTAAGCGTTGGATGATGAGCATCAGGATGATGTTCTGGTTTCTGCTTGGATATGATCAGGTGGATCATTTATGTATGGATGCATCATGTTGGATGTTGGATATGATCAGTTGGATCATGTGTATGAATTTTGTATATGCATCATGTTGGATGCTTGGACCATGTATCTGTATATGTATCAGGTGGATACATTGTATGATCAGGTGGATCATGTATGGTGATATGTATCATGTATCAGGTGGATACATTGTATGATCAGGAGGATCATGTATGATGATATGTATCAGGTAGATACATGGTATGCATCAGGTGGATGCATTGATGTATCAGGTGGATACATTGTATGATCAGGTGGATCATGTATGGTGATATGTATCATGTATTTGTATCAGGTGGATACATTGATGATCAGGAGGATCATGTATGATGATATGTATCAGGTAGATACTTGGTATGCATCAGGTAGATGCATTGATGATCAGGAGGATCATGTATGATGATATGTATCATGTATTTGTATCAGGTGGATACATTGATGATCAGGAGGATCATGTATGATGATATGTATCAGGTAGATACTTGGTATGCATCAGGTAGATGCATTGATGATCAGGAGGATCATGTATGATGATATGTATCATGTATTTGTATCAGGTGGATACATTGATGATCAGGAGGATCATGTATGATACTTGGTATGCATCAGGTAGATGCATTGATGATCAGGTGGATCATGCAGCAGGATGTTGCAGTGATGATCAGGATGATCATAGATGACGAGCTTCAGGATGTTGCTCCAGATGACATGCAACAGGACGTTGCAGTGATGATGATCAGGATGATCATGGATGGTGAGCTTCAGGATGTTGCTCCAGATGACATGCAGCAGGACGTTGCAGTGATGATGATCAGGACGATCATGAGTACATCAGGATGATGTATGGTGAGTATCAGGTTGATACTCTGTGGCCGTGGATCAGGTTGTGCAAATGAGCATGTAATTCGGTGCCCTGGGAGATTTGCAGATGGTCTTTCGAGGTTTTGCCTATGGCATGTAATTCGGTGCCCTGGGACATCTGGCAAATGCTCTTTCGAGGTTTTGCTCTGGGAGGACATGTAATTCGGTGCCCTGGGAGATCTGCAGATAGTCTTTCGAGGTTTTGCCTATGGCATGTAATTCGGTTCCCTGGGATATCTGGCAGATGCTCTTTCGAGGTTTTGTCCTATGGCATGTAATTCGGTTCCCTGGGAGATCTGCAGATAGTCTTTCGAGGTTTTGCCTATGGCATGTAATTCGGTTCCCTGGGATATCTGGCAGATGCTCTTGCGAGGTTTTGCCATGACCACATGTAATTCGTTGCCCTGGGAGATCCTATAGGTAGAGCTGTGTGCTCGTAACAGCCTGGGATGCTCTTGCGAGGTTTTGTGGTGAGGTCACATGTAATTCGGTGCCCTGGGAGATCCTATAGGTAGAGCTGTGTGCTCGTAACAGCCTGGGATGCTCTTTCGAGGTTTTGTGACGCACGTAAAAGTCCTGAGGATTCCACAGTATGGCCAGTGATGATGAAGACCTGCAGGTGGTGGGCCTACATCCAGTATGAAAAAGGACTGGCTCTGTAGAACTTCCTATGATGAGTAGATTCAGAGATTGATTGAGATAGCAGCAGCAGTGACGATGATGATGACTCGATGACGATTATCCAGTGACGATGATCCAGAGAAGATGACTTGTGCTAGAAGAACTGTGCTGAGAAATACCTTCCTAGTTAAGAGGGAGTGTTGATGTATATGTAACTTCGGAATGTATTTCACATATATGTATATTGTATTCCTATAGAGATGGTATTATTCCTCTATAAGGAAGTGTGGTCATTTATATTGTAAGTGTCGTAACTTATACTTGATGGGTTATTAGACCACCTTATTTGGGGTCGGCCCTGTATAAGTCATGTGGGTCAAAGGGTTATTAGACCACCCTATTGGGGGTCGGCCATGTGGGTCAAAGGGTTATTAGACCACCCTATTGGGGGTCGGCCCACTCAGCATTATGTTATGTGGTTAAGTTCGAGCCGACATGAGTTAGGTAAAAAGGCAAGTCAAGTCAAGTATAAATAGAGTGCGGGAGGCACTCTATTTTCTCACTCACTTCTCACACATGCTCTCAAGGAGGAGAGGTGCTCTTATGGAGGAGGAGGATTGCTGCTAGGCTATGGCTATCTCTCTTGGTTGGTTGTATCATTGCTCTATCTATCTCTGAGGAAGTTATTGGGGTTTTTCACCTTTATGGTTTTCCCCAAGTAAATCTTTGTGTCTCTTGTGTGCTTGCATTATTGTCTCCATGAATGATATGCTGTAGATATGCTGTACATGTTGTTCTCTCAGTTAAGATCCTAGATCATATTGAAGTAAATTCTGAAAATTTAACACTAGGATCCTAAGTACCCTGCATAACAAAGTTGTAGAACGATTTCACCACCAATCATGAATTCGCTAAGCATGTGATTACATAGACCCGGAGCCATTAACCATTCATCGTAGTATTGCATTAACACTCCATCATTCGGGCCTCTTCCAGACTTTCTGCCTCATGCCCTTCATATTCTCCTACCTTTCCACCTTGCTTGTATGTATGGCCACCTCACGGCCACCTACCCTCTCCATGAGCTATATGGAAGGAATAAGACTTGGCTCCCTTCTCACCCATCTGGGTATTCAAATATCAATGCTTTAATTAATGGATAATAATATTTTAAATTTATAAATATTATGTTTATACAACACCCATTAACCCACATGTATATTGAAATATAAATCAAATAAAAAATTTAATATCATAATATGTAGAATAAAATTTTAGTTTAATAAGATGAGATTGCACCATTTGCCAATTATAAATATAAATAAAATGGAAAATTTAATATCATAGTATGTATAATAAAATTTGAGTTTTGTAAAACTAGATTTCACCATAACTTTGTAATAATTCTTTATAGAATTATGCAAAATAGATAGTTCTTTACATATTTCATAGTTGCTTAAAATGTGTTGAGCTACCCTAACCAATTTAATTTTGATGTAAGCTTGACACAAATCAACATGTCAAACCCTATATAAAAAACATGCAATAATATCCAAAAAATAATGTATTTTTTCATGATAAGAAGAATTCTTTCTAGAACTAAATCAAGTATAGAGAAAATGTAGGGTGAATTTCTTCATTATTTTCTAACATTTAACATTTCTTGTGAAGTTACATATTCAAAATCAAAACCGTACTACATTATATGTGGGAAAAATCAAAGCTTTTGTGTTCAATATTAACCTTAATTTTCACCTAAAAATAATAATAATTACAAAATTCTTTATTTTCCCATTTTCATGTTTAAGTTGTCAACATAACACCAAAATTGGCATAAAACATACCCAAAGCTTTCACAAGGATTACATAAATTTATTCAAATCATCATTTATCGACTCTAATTTCAAACCCATGCATGCATAACTTAGGTATAAGAAACCATGATTCCTTGCATCTATTTGCCTTAAGCATATAAGAGGATCTAACATAAATTACCAAACAATAAGTTTTCCAAAAGAAAAAAATTAAACTGGACAAAAGATTTATCCCATGTTGTATTTAAATCTATTTTGAGCTTGGTTTTCCGATTTAGTTCGTAAAGTCCTACACTGTTACAAAAAGAAAACAAAAAGCAAATAGGTTTTTTTTTCAATGGAACACATCATGGGAAATCCTCGGGTACTTCCCCTCATTTCGAGGATGGTACTCAAGGTAAACCACTGGCCCTGATTATGGGGCCTAACCCGATTGGGACATCAAGTGAGGCCTTGCATAGCCACCCGAGGATTTGACCCCGAGACCTTTTGTTTGTGATTACAACACTCAACCACTTAAGCTAACCCACCGGGCTAAAAAATAAAATAAAAAAATAATTGCATTTTATTTTTTTATCAAATCAAAGAGACAATTGCATATTTTTTTTTTTTGATTTGTTAAAATTAATCTATACTTATATCAACATGCCTTTACATCTTTTGGAGCAATTGCTAATAATATTTATTTCTAGTTTAGTAGTTTAATATTTATTATATATATTACTATAGTTTCATATTCCATTTATTTTTATACTTATTATTATTTAATATAAATTTATATGATTTGAATAATCTAAAAGATGCCATGAATTATATAATTGTGTCAATGTACAGTGTTAATGTTAATCTAATATTAGTAAAACAAATATATCGAATTATATATTTAATGATAAATAAAAATGTTGTATATGGAAGGAAGAAACTTGCATTAAATAATATTATTATGTCCCTACATAGCGAGGGACATAAAACGAACGTGCTAGTGGTCCGTTATGGGGGGCCATACATGCTCAATCTTTTGCTTTTTTTTTCTTCATAATATTCGCTATGTTTGGGTTTTTTGGATATTAAATTGAATTTTAAAATTTGAAATTATCTGGGCGTGCATTGGCCACGAATCCGGTGTAATTAACTTCGGGTTTTGGAGCTCTGGTATCGGTGGCATGGTGACGAGGGCTATTTTTTTGTGCAAGTTGTTAAGGATTAAATGCGATGCGTTGGTGTTAGTTTTTACTTGAACAACATATAGCATATAAACAATTACTGAAATATAAACAAGCACATCATAAAACACAATGGACACAGATATTCTCTTGGGGAAACCACAAAGGGAGAAAACCTTGGCAAAGCCTTCCTCAATATAAAAATCACAAAGTACAAAAGTTCCCCAAGACAAATCAGCTACTCCTCCACTTGTGCGCACCTCTCTCTCTTCACTAATGCGAACTTGCTTGAGTGAATGAGTGATTAGAAGTGAGAGAGGTGTCCTTTATTTATATTCTTCCATTGGGGTGACAAATTCCCCAACAGGGCCGACTTCTCTACTTGACTGGTCAATTACATGATATAATAATCTTTTAGGGGCTTTTCTAGGCCGACACATGTCCTAGGGTTTACATTGATTCTTTCAATGACCTTTACATTATTAATTACATGACCATCATCTCCCGGAGGAGGAATACAATAATATAAATAGAATATCTTCCGCAGTTACATTATTTTAACACTCCCTCTTAATTAGGAAGGTATTCTGCGGGTAACAATATCTGCACAACTGACTTGTGAACTTCTATATGTCGTAGGAAGGCTTTGGATCATCATTTGTTTGGGGCATCATCTGCGGAGTAGAAACATCATCAATATCTGCTGGAATATGATCATTATCATCAGCAATCATCCTCTTGCTGGAACATCATCTACTGGAACAACAACTTCGTCAACTGGAACTTCTTTTGCTGGAACATCTTCATCAACAATATCATCAGTTGGAACATCTTCTGCTGTCAGCAACCTCATCAGTTGGAACATCCTCATCAGCAGCACCATCAACTGGAACAACATCATCATCAGCTGGAACACCATCTGCTGGAACATCCTCATCAGCAACACCATCAGCTGGAACATCTGCAATAAACACCAGTAACTAAATACTGATACTATCAGTCAGCCAGTACTGATGTTCCCTCACCCTTGGAGAGGCATCAGCTCGTGAGAGCTGGAACCATCAGTCAGCCAGTACTGATCTTCCCTCACAATTGGAGAGGCATCCATCCCTATGGACATGCATCAACTCATGAGAGATGGAACCATCAGTCAGCCAATACTGATCTTCCCTCACCCTTGGAGAGGCATCCATCCCTATGGATAGGCATCAGCTCGTGAGAGCTAGAACCATTAATCAGCCAGTACTGATCTTCCCTCACCCTTGGAGAGGCATCCATCCCTATGGACAGGCATAAGCTCATGAGAGATAGAACCATTAGTCAGCTAGTACTAATCTTCCCTCACCCTTGGAGAGGCATCCATCCCTATGGACAAACATCATCTCGTGAGAGCTGGAACCATCAGTCAGCCAATACTGATCTTCCCTCACCCTTGGAGAGGCATCCATACCTATGGACAGGCATCTATCCTTTTAGATAGGATCTCTATCAATCTCTCTTTCTAGAGAGGTCCCTCTAAATCACACCAAGCTTGTCTCGAAAGTACTCAAACTTCACACAAGCCAGAGGCTTAGTTAGCACATCAGCAACTTGCTCCTCTGTAGGAACATACTCGAGCTTCATAGCTCCCCTTTGCACCATATCTCGGATATAGTGGAACTTAATCTCAATGTGCTTTGATCTATCATGAAACACAGGATTTTCTGTCAACTTGATGCAACTCTGGTTGTCACAGAGTATCTCCGTAGCATCAATCTCTGCATCGAACAATCCTGTCAACATCTTGTGAAGCCACACTGCTTCACCACAAGCTGAACAAGCTGCTACATATTCAACTTCCGCTATACTGAGTGCAACACAGGGTTTCTTTCTACTGAGCCATGAGATCACACCTGATCCCAAACTAAAGCAACATCCTGAAGTGCTCTTTCTGTCTTCAACACTTCCATCCCAATCTGAGTTTGTGTACCCATTTAGTCTGAACTCACTATCTGAGGCATATTTGAGTCCATAATCCAATGTACCCTTCAGATATCTCATCACATGTTTTGGTGCAATCAGGTGAACATTCTTGAGTTCCACCATATACTGACTCAATGTGTTTACCGCAAAACATATATTTGGACGAGTATTGGTCAAATACATCAATGACCCAATAATCTGTCTATACATGGTGACATCCACTTCCTCTTAAGAAGCATCACTCAGAAGCTTCAGATTTGTCACCATCGGAGTAGTCATGCCCTTGCAATCTAGCATCCCAAATCTCTTTAGGATCTCTACTGTGTATTTTCCTTGACTCAGGAAAAATCTCGTCTGGAAACTGCCATACCTCAAGACCTAGAAAGTAATGCATATTGCCAAGGTATTTCATCTCAAATTCTGCTACAAGCCTCTTCTTACATTCAACAATGGGTTTGTCTTCTCCAGTCAGAAATAAGTCATCCACATACAGTAATAGTATCATGGGTTCATCATTCATAATCTTGTAATAAAGATTAGAGTCCGCTTTACTCTTGGTAAATCCCAAGCTCATCAGGAAGCTGTCAATTATTCCATACCATGCTCTGGGAGCTTGCTTCAACTCATACAGTTCTTTCTTCAACCTGCATACATGTGACTTATTATCTTCTACTTCAAATCCTTTTGGTTGCTCGATATATACTTCGTCTTCTATGTTTCCATTCAGGAAAGCAGTCTTCACATCCATCTGATGTATCTTCCATTTCATCTTGGCTGCCAAGGAAATAATGGTTCTAATCGAAGTATATCTGGCTATTGGGGCAAAAGTCTCCTCATAATCAATTCCTTCCTTTTGCGAGAATCCTTGGGCTACAAATCTTGCCTTGTACTTTTCAATGCTTCCATCTGCTGAATGTTTTGTTTTAAAGATCCATTTTAATGAAACAACCGATTTGTCCTTCGGTCTTGGTACCACATCCCAAACATCATTCTTGATAATGGACTGATACTCTTCATTCATGGCATCCAACCATTCCTTCTTCTTTACTGCTTCTTCAAAACAAGCTGGTTCTTCTTCGACAAGATTGCACATCAAGGCTACATAGCTGGAGTATGGCCTTGGTCTCTTTCTCTCTCTACTGGATCCTTCTGGGGCACCATAATTTCCTGCATATTGGATTAATTCACGTGCCCAGGCTGGTCTTCTCTTTCGAGAGATCTCCACTTGAGGTATCTCCTCAAGTCTCTAAGGTTCTTCCATGTCATGATGCTCTGGAGTAGGATCTCCTTCAATATTTAGAATTGGTTATTTGGTTGATTCTGCAACTCTGGGAGCTTCCTGCTCCTCTTCATCCTCATGAGTCTTCTTGGACTTGTTGAAAGCTGTATCTTCATCAAATGTGACATCTCGACTAATCTCGATCTGACGGAATCCAGGGATGTATATGCGGTAAGCCTTAGATTGCTCACTATAACCCACAAATATTCCCTTCTTACTTGAAGGATCTAGTTTCGATCTTTTCTCCTTTTGAATGTGGATGAACACTAGACATCCAAATATCTTCAGGTGACTGACTTCATGCTTCTTCTCGGTGAACATCTCTTTTGGGGTCTTGTTGCCAAGAGCACTATGGGAGATCCTGTTCTGTACATAGACTGTGGTTCTGGCAGCTTCTGCCCATAGATGCATGGGTAAGTCTTGGTCATGGATCATAGCCTTCACTGCTTCTATGATCGTTCTATTATTCCTTTCGGCTACACCATTATGTTGTGGATTATAAGGAACAGTGAGCTCCCTCTTAATCCCCGCTTGCTTACATAAATCTTTGAAATCCCCTGAGGTATATTCCCCTCCATTGTCTGACCTCATGATTTTAATTTTCTTTTCAGAGAGATTCTCTACGAGTGCCTTGAACTCTTTAAACTTTTCAAAGACTTCATTCTTATTTTTCAGAAAGTAAATCTAGGTTTTGCGATAGTAATCATCAATGAAAGATGTATAATATTCATACCCGCTTAGAGAGGTGGTGGACATTGGTCCACAAATGTCTGAATGAATGATATCCATAATACCTTTTGCTTTGCTGTCGCTACTTGGAAATGGGTTCTTTGTACTCTTCCCTTGAGCACCCCCTTTGCATACTCCTTCATGATCCACCTGGATCTTTGGTAATCCAGTCACCACCTTGCTTCCAATTTGTAAAGCCTTATAGTGTACATGAGCTATTATCCAATGCCATAGCTCATAGGGGTTCATGGTACTAGCCATCATTGCTGTATCTGCATGACCCTTCAGTTTGTACAGTCCTCCTTCTTCTACTCCAATGACTATTGCATCATCAATAGTCTTCCCTTTAGGCCACATGAGAACTTCACCATCTACAAATGCAACTCGAAAACCTTTCTTATCTAATGCTGAAGTAGATAGAAGGTTCTTCTTCAACCCAGGTACATAAAGTACATCTTTCATGTTCATGGAATTCCAAGAGTCCATCTTGTAAGAGGCTTCTCCCATACCTTTGATGGGATATTGGTAGTCATCTCCGAGTTTTACCTTGTGTGGAGATTCCTTCTGGATGAGGTGGGACAAGGATTCTTTGTATCATGTCATGTGCTTTGAAGCTCCACTATCAACTAGCCAAGTATCACTTCCATGAGATACTGAACCAGTGAGTGCTGAGATAAGAACATATTCTTCACTGGAGTCTTCATTATCTCTGGTCTTGTCATCATCATCACTATCTTACGCTGCATGAGCATGAAACCTCTTCTTCTACTTCTTATGGTGTCCATATTTGTTTGGACAATTCCTTTCAATGTGTCCAGTCTTGTGGCATGAGTAACATTCAATTGAAGAGAAATCCTTTTTGGTTCTTCTCTTCTTCTGGGGTCTTCTTGGAGATTCCTCTTGGGGACGAGGGTTGTTCTTCCTCTTCTTCCCACCTTTAGCATGAGTAGCTAAAGATTGATCTTCATCATCATTTAATTTCTCCTCTCTTACGACTATTCTTTCTTCTTCTTGGACACATTCTTCCCATAGGTTTCTGAACTTGATTAGTTTCTTTCTGGCACAAATGCCACGAACAAATGGTTCCCAATCTCGAGGGAGACCATTTAGGGTAGTCATCACAACTTCTGCATCCTTTATCATATCCCCAATGGCTTCTAGTTGTTCTTTAATCTGGGATACTTTGGAAAAGTATGAGTGCATGGAATCAGACTTCATACTCTTCACACCCTTGAGTTGATTTTTCAAGGTCATCTTTCTGTTGACGTTCTTTCCTTCAAACAGGCTGGGCAAGGCATCAAACATATCTTTTGGTGTCTTCTTGGAAGAGACATGGGGGATCAAGTGATCCTTGATGGAATCAACAATGATCCTCTTTGCTTTGATCATATTCTTCTTATGCCTTGCCTTATCTTCATCTCCCTCTGGTTCTGTAAGTCAGTCCTTCACATAGTCTTCTAGTTTATGCTCCTCAAGGATGAGCATGACTCTATACTTCCAAGATTTGAAGTTCTCAGGTCCTTTAAGATTTTCATCAAGCTTGGTATTGCTTGTCATTTTGCTATAATGAGAACCTCAAATGGAAATAGAAAAGTTTGTAGATATTACTTTGATGATTTGCTGGATCTAGGGTGTTAGCACTCAAATTGTGCTGAATGATATGTCAGCTTTTGGCGTGGGTGGAAAGACCTGATGAACATCAAGACCTGATTGGATAGTCGGCTCTCGGACTACCTCCCCTGAGACCGAGGAGTCAGAGGTCAGCATGGTAGGGAACGGATGAAACAGTCAGGGAGGAGCCGGCGGTTTTTAGAGGTCATAAGGTAAACAAACATGCTAAACGCGCCGGAAATAAGCAAAGTAGGCAATGATGGTTGAGATTGAATACCCCGAAGATCGACGATCCCGATCCTACTGTGCGAACAAAGATGCAGGCAATATAACATAATGAGTGGGTGGTCATCGGCGGGCAAGTGAGGAAATCAATCAACGACGGAGATCGGCGTATGGGAAGATCTACGGCGCACAATCACCGTGCTGATCCAACGAGCGTGAAACATGTCATGTTTCAAATCGCCGTGGTCAAGTTATGTATCGCGCAACTATCAACGACATAGATTCGCCGAGGGAAAATCAAAGGCCTGAGATCATCGCACTGATTTTTCTCGCCGGTAATTTAACCGCATTTCAAATCGCCGCGGTAGGCAGGGACGTTCCATCCAATAGTCAGACTTGGAACTATGTGTGACAAAATGGGAAGCCACAGAAGTAGAAAAAGGGGCTGCAGTCTTAATCCAATCACCGGTTCCCACATGAGAAAGAGGCATCTCCTCCAGAGATTACTAATGGCCACATGGGATAAGCCACCTCAGCTCCATCAAGGGTCTTTTATGTATGATCTAAAATGCACGGTCGTACGTGCGTTACGTCAGTCCTATCCTCAGTAATCATGATAAATCATTTGGAAGGTCTAAGTCAAAGAATCATGGGAGCATAATTCGCATGGAGACACCATCACTATTGGTCGTTATAAGCCTGACTCTCCGGGCCTGTAGCTTACGTCGAATCCCGAAGGGTGGTGAGTTCATCTGTCTAGTTATTTTTGCGTGCAATATCACAAACATGGAGAGAGAGCAAGGGGCCGAGATAGTAGTTGCACCAGAACATGTGTTGTCCGAGATAATGGAGGATTATACTCTCCCACCTCTTATGTTTTCCGACCAAGCAGAAGACAGTTCTTCCAGAGAACCGGAAGAGCTCGAGGCACTACAGGAGTGTTGGAATTTTCTGCAACAGAAAGGAGGAAAATCCCACGAGGAAGAGGAGCCGAAAATCCCCTCTGTTGAAGATATAATCCAAGACTGGATCCTCTCTACCGAAGAGATGCCCCCTGTTTCCCCACCCAAGGAAACCCGAACGAATTTTCCTTCCGACGCTGATGATTTCCTCGATTGGTATGATCAAGTGAGAGCCCAGAAATAGGGTGGTGGTACTCTTACGTCTTTTGCATCCCACTATCCGGCAAGTTAGTTCTCTTGGCTATACAAGTATACTCCTGGTTTCCAAGTTTTGAAGATACTTAGATGGCTTGCAAACCCATTTTTGGAAAGACAACATAAAATGGTGCAGGGGAAACAGAAAAGCATCCAACGTGTATGTATCCAGGAATTGAAGAGCTCATTAAAGCAATCTGGCTGGCGGTAGCTACATCTTTGTATTTTTGTACTTTTGTTTAAAATAGTTGCACTATGTAGAGAAGTGGCTATGTAATTGTAAATGGCAGTTAAAATCTGTCGCATAGATATTTGTTTAAGGATAGTGATAGCAAACGATGTGTGTTTTGGCTGTTAGATAGGTGTCAATTGGTTGTAACTAATTTCTGTTGAGAAGGAGCCGATTCTAGAGCTCAAGGCCACCTATATATACAGTTGTAATCAGAGACACAAGGGTTGAAAAATATTATGAGGAAGTATTTGTGTTTTGATGATCAGTTTGTAATACATTTTCTTGGAGCTATTTAATAGAATTTGCAGAGCTTGATGCCTGCGTTTTTGATAAGGATTCCTGTGTAATCGGTCTGGTAGTCTGTACCTTTCTTTTCCCATGTGCAAATGTGTTTCTATCTTTTGTTATTCCATTCTGTGATATTTCCTTCATGCTTGGATCAGAGTAACAGTTAAGTAGAATTCATAGAGATTATGCTATGCTTAGCTTATTCCAAGTGTTTCACCAAATATATTATGCTAAAGTTGATGTAGGATTCATCCTTGTTAGATGCCTTACATTGATGGACTGTCTCTTCTCTCTTCTGTTCCACAAATTAAAGCTCTTTGACTATCAGCTGCTTGCTACCTTGCCCTTGTGAATGCGTTTGCTAAATCTTTGTGAATAATGTTTGCAGAACCAGTTAAATGTGACTCCATCGCCCCAAATGAAATCCATGTGTTTTCAACCAAGTAACTCTTAAATCGTTATTTGTCCCACAAACATAAATCTGATCTTCTGTGCATTATCGTAATTGAATATCTTTAATGTTGAATGCTGGTGTATGTTTTCGCTGATTGACACCTTTGAAAATTTCCAGTATTCTGTGTGTTTATAGAGAGAGCCCTCTCTGTTTATGTTTGATCAGAAGCGTAAACCAAAGATTGGTTAGTGGTTACCCGAGATTACCCTCTTTCAGCCTTGGGGGTTAGTTTTGGTGTTAACAAATTGGCACCGTTGCCGGGGAACGTGAGCTGTTCATCGAGCCTGGGAAGAACGACATACCTGTCCAAAATTTCAAATAATAAGCGTAATCCCTGTGGGCAAACAGAGATCTCCGCATTTTTCAAGAAGGTTGAAGAATTTTGCCTTGGCAACTCCACCTATTAAGACCAGACAATTAAGCAAGACTCCACTGGAGAAAGATCAGTACGCCGAAATATACTATTGAAGAATTTCTAAAGTCATCCTGGCCTCAAGAAAGATCCATACGAGAGGTAATCCTTTACCTGAAATCTTGATAGGAATAGATGACCCTGAAAGTCTACTTAGACGAAAAACCGTGAAAGATCGGGCTAGCGCCCCTAGCATTGAGACTATTTCTTTTTCAGAAAGTACATCTGTTTTTCAAGAATTGAATCTAGAGGTCGATATAAACAAACCTTTGTCAAGAACTAAATCTGAATCGTACCTGAACCTGGGTGAAGAAACTATGAATAATCTTGACTCATATCTTTTAGACCCTGTGTGGCTAGATTTTAAAAGCCTTGCTAAAGCTAAAAGCAGCAAACCCAGTTCCCAGATTCCCGAAGCCCATATTGCAATCCCAGCCTGTAATCCTACTCAGAATTCCCCCCCACAAGCTCAGAATCTACCTAGACCCATGGCCACTAGATATGCGCCTTTGGTCCTTCCTGCTGTCCTGAATGACCTCCCTCAGAATTATGCCCAGAGAATTGTCTCTTATAATGGAGAGGGAGACTGGTCAGCTAAACAGCATGTTGATAGATTTGAATATTTTTTAGATCTGGAGGAAGTGGACCACGATGATGCTAAAATGAGATTATTCACCCAAAGCTTATATGGAGAACCCAAGAAATGGTTTAGGCTGCTACCTAATGCCTCTATAGCAGATTTTGCAGCTTTTAAAGTATTGTTTCTAGAAAGATGGGAAACGATGGGGAGTCCTGTTATAGTCTTATCCCAGTATAATCACTTAAAGAAAGGTGGTTTTGAATCAGTCCACGAGTTCTCTGCCTGATTCATGAAGGCCTATAATTCTATTCCTGACGATCTAAAACCTTCAGTGGGTGCTGCAAAGCTCCACTATGCCGATGCTTTCGATGGAGACTTTTCCTGTACGTTAAGAGAAAGGAAATCTGCTACCCTGCCTGCTATGCTGAAAGATGCCGTAGAGGTGGAAGCCAACATGATGGCCTCGGGAAAAATGAAGGAGAAAACGGAAGCAGAAAAAAAGAAGTAAGAAAATCAAGCCCTTGCCTCTTCCTCCTCTAGTGATGCTATGTTTGACACCATGATGAAGACCTTGGAAAAGCTGATGGAGAGGTTAGCCGTAGAGAACAAACCTCCTACTAGGGAACCACCTGAAAATCAGATAAGGAACCCAAATTTTAGAAGGACACCCCCTCCAAGAAATCCAAGAAACCAAGAAGATCACTAAATGAGGCCTCCTTTCCTGGAGAATCTGGTAGATGACGAAGGAGCTGAAGAGCCCGCTACCGACCAAATCCATCTCTTTGATACTCTGGAGCCTGAAATACATTTGACCCAAAGGGAGCATGATTTTTTCAACATGACGAATACTGGTAAGGTTGCTGAATTTGATTCTGAACAGTACCAAATGGGTTACATGAATGCCGTGGATGACATTCAAAGGAAGATGAAGTTGAGAAACAGAGAGATACCGATAACTGAAGAAAAATCTGCTCAGATTCAACCCCGTAATACTCCATAGAGCATGGATAAGCACAAAGAAAAGCAGTCGGAGGTCATTATACAAAAAGATGCGGAAGATAAGGGACAAAATTCCAAAGAAAGTGGACAACCCGAGGTCATAGAAGTGGGAAAGCCATTTGCAACATTCAGCTTGAAAGCAGAACTGTCTAAGGTAAAGATCTCTATCCCCTTAAAGGAGCTGCTAAGAAACAATGAATATAGGGAAGAGATAAATAACCTAGTAAAGGGGCAGGTAGAAAGTTCACATGACATCTTGGAAGTGACAGATGATGCCCCTACTATAATCTTTGGGTCCAAGCTGGAAGAGCCAGACGATGAAGAAGTCCCCCCTTTCTATTTGACTTTAAATATCCATGGTAAGTTACTACATAATGCCCTCATAGATTCTGGTGCTTCACAAAATTTGATGCCCAAATCAGTGGTGGACCAGTTGGGATTAGAAGTCACTCGACCCTATAAGGACCTATATTCTTTTGATTCCAGAAAAGTACCATGTTTGGGTCTAATAAAGGATGTGGTAGTAACGCTTGCCCAGATTCTAGCAAAGAGCATCATGATGGACATAGTAGTAGCTGACTTGCCGGTTAAGTTTGGGATGCTGCTGTCTAGATCTTGGGTTAAAAAGTTGAAAGGGACCATGCAGATGGATTTGTCATACGCTACTATACCCCTTTTTGGAAGTAATAGAAAGTTGTACAGGGAAAAGAAAATGGCTTATGTGGTTAGCAGTGACGACAAACCTGAAAATCATCCTATATTTGCCGTAGATACAAACATAGGCTCTTCCATCCTTTTCAATGACGGCCCACATACTGATCCTGTGCCACCATTTTTCCATGAAGTGAAGGAAGACAAGGAGTTCGCAGCCAGGTATGAAGCTTCAGAAAAGATGAAAAACCAGGAAGGCTTGTGGAAGATGTATTTTTACGGGTCACTAAGCAAGAATGGGGCAGGTGCAGGGGTTTGGATCGTACCTCCTGACCAAGAATCCAGAGCTTTGTCATACAAGCTTACTTTTGAATGCACTAACAACATGGCTGAATATGAAGCTTTGCTCCTAGGATTAAGAGCTTTGAAGGATTTAGGGGCTAAGAGAATACATGTTTTTGGAGATTCAGAGTTGGTGGTCAATCAGGTAAATGATAGTTATCAAGCAAAACATCCCAGAATGAGAGCATACGGAAATGAATTCTGGGATATGTTTGGCAACTTTTTTACTGAACATAAGATATGGGTAATCCCAAGAGTTGAAAACCAAATAGCAGACTCCTTGGCCACTATGGCGGGTGGTTTCAGAACCCCCATCTTTTCCCAAGAAAAATATGAGGTCGAAGTGATAAACAAACCTTCCATCCCAGACAATTCTAAGTATTGGCAAGTGTTTGACGCCGATCTGCAAATTAAAAGATTTCTAGAACTGTCTCATGAGTTCGCTAATGTCCAGATTGATACAGAAAATGAAAACGTAGAAGGACTGGTAGACCATGCACTATCAGAAGATGAGGAAAAGAGAAACGTGGATTGGCAGGATAGGTTGGGAGGTAAAGACATTGTCCAATCAAAAAGAAACTATATTCCTAAAGGACTAATACCTCTGGAAAAGCTCTTTGATCAAAATGATGTGGCAAAGAATCCAAAATTTGAACCTCCCAAAGACAATGTAGAAGATCAGAATCTTGGTACCCATAAGGAGCCCTGGATGGTGAAGTTGTATAAGAAGTTGAACGCTAGGAGGAAGGTGCAGTATGTCGATTTGATGAAAAAATATGCAGCTACCTTTGCTTGGAACTACGAAGAGCTGAAAGAATATGACACCTCAATAATCCAACATTCTATCCCAATCCGGCCTGGGGAAAAGCCTTTTAAATAGAAGTTAAGGAGGATGAATCCAAAACTGGTACCTGTAATAGAAAAGGAGATTAGAAGGTTGTTCAATGCAAAGATCATTGTCACTTTGAGATTCTCTCAGTGGGTAGCTAACCTAGTTCCCGTGAGAAAAAAGAATGGAGAGATTAGAATCTGTATAGACTTCAGGAATTTGAACCGAGCTTCCTTAAAGAATAATTACCCTTTGCCAAAAATGGAACACATGCTGCAGAAAGGATTTCTACAATGGATGGTTTTTCTGGGTACAATCAGATCAAAGTTAGCCCAGAGAATCAGGAAAAGACTGCTTTTACCACCCCGTGGGGCACTTTCATGTATGCTAAGATGCCATTTGGATTGATGAATGCTGGAGCTACCTTTTAGAGAGCGATGGACATTGCCTTCGCTGAAGAGAAAGATAAGTTTTTGGTAGTATACATGGACGACATAACAGTATATTCAAGGTATGATGATGAGCATCTAAAGCATCTATAACAGGTCTTTAAGAAATGCATAAAATATGGTATCTCCCTCAACCCAAAGAAATCTCACTTCGCTTTAGAAGAAGCTAAACTCCCAGGACATATTATTTCTAAAGAAGGTATTAGGATTGACCCTGAGAGGGTTAGTGCGATCCAGAAAGTTGGAGAACCCAGAAGCAAAAATGAAGTGCAGTCTTTCATTGGGCAAGTAGGTTTTCTGAGAAGGTTTATACCTAGTTTTGCTGAGATTATGATGAATATCACTAATATGTTGAGAAAGGAAAACCACATAAGGTGGACTAAAGAAACTAGAGAGTCTTTCAAAAGTATAAAAAATGATGTCACTGAGGCGCCTGTCTTAGCCAGTTTTGATTTCTCTAAGGATTTTTTGATTTTTTCTTATGCTTCTGAGCATACAATAGTAGGAGTGTTGTTGCAGAAGAATGGTCAGAACGCAGAACAACCAATTGCATTTTTCAGCAGAGTATTAAGGGATGAGGAATTAAAATACGATATCATGGAGAAACAAGCTTATGCTTTAATCAAGTCATTAAAATATTTTAGAGTTTATATTCTCCATTCACACATCATTGCTCATGTCTCAGACAACACCGTAAAAGGCATCCTCACCCAGGCTGATCCAGAAGGGAGAAGAGCAAAGTGGATATCTGTGCTGTTGGAATACGACCTAGAGATAAAGCCTACTAAGCTGATAAAAGGGAAAGGATTAGCGAAGTTGATGACCAAAGATAATTATGACTCTTTGCAATTAAATTTTTTGGACTCTTTATGTCAGCTAGACGTAGGACCACAGATAAAGCCAGAGTTTTCTGCGTCCCCTGGTACTCTGATAGTGTTTATGTGTTGCAAAATATGCAGGCTGCAGCAGGATTAAGTAAGAGTAGGGCCAGAGCTGTAAAGTTAAAGGCCGCAAAATACTGTATCATGAATCAATTCTTGTACTGGAAAGATCCTGGGGGGGTACTGCTCAATTTCCTGTTGGAGGAAGAAGCCACTCATACCAAGAGAGAATTTCATGAGGGAGATTGTGGTGGTCATCATTCTTGGAAAGTCACAGTGAACAAGATCTTGAGGGTTGGTCTCTATTGGCCCACCATGTTCATAGATGTGTATAAAGAGACAGTAACCTGTCACCAATGTCAGATCTTCGAGGGAAAAAGGAAAGCTGTATCGCTACCTCTTTACCAGTCATAGTAGAAGCTCCTTTTCAACAATGGGGACTGGATTTCATCAGGGAGATAAACCCTAACTCGTCTGGGAAGCACAGGTGGATATTGACAGCCACGGACTATTTCACTAAGTGGATAGAAGCTATACCTACCAGGAAGGCAACAAAAAACGTTATTATGGACTTTCTGGAGGATAATATCCTATCTAGGTTTGGTTGCCCCAAAAGGATCGTGACTGATAATGCACCTGCATTTTGTTCTAAGAAGATGGTTAATTTCTGCCACAAATATCATATCAGTCTAAACCACTCTACAGCTTATTACCCCCAAGGAAACGGTCTGGCAGAATCCTCCAATAAAAGCTTAGTAAAGATCATAAAGAGATTATTGGAAGAAAATAAGAGGGAATGGCACACTAAATTGAAGTATGCCCTGTGGGATGATAGAATAAGCACTAAAAGGGCCATTGGAATGTCCCCATTCCAGTTGGTGTATGGAGCCGAAGTGGTTGGTGTTGGGGTTACCAGTTATGAGGTTACTGCAAGGTTTAGAAGAAGAACCGAATCATATGCAAAAGAAAGTGAACCAGATAATTGAGTTTGTTAAATTTTCTGAATTTACTTCAATCTGATCTAGGATCTTAACTGAGAGAACAACATGTACAACATATCTACAGCATATCAATCATGGAGACAATAATGCAAGCACACAAGAGACACAAAGATTTACTTGGGGAAAACCATAAAGGTGAAAAACCCCAACCAAGAGAGATAGCCATAACCTAGCAGCAGATCCTCCTCCTCCATAAGTGCGCCACTCCTCCTTGAGTGCATGTGTGAGAAGTGAGTGAGTAAATAGAGTGCCTCCCACACTCTATTTATACTTGACTTGACTTGCCTTTTTACCTAACTCATGTAGGCTCGAACTTAACCACATAACATAATGCTGACTGGGCCGACCCCCAATAGGGTGGTCTAATAACCCTTTGACCCACATGGCCGACCCCCAATAGGGTGGTCTAATAACCCTTCGACCCACATGACTTATACAGGGCCGACTCCAACAAGGTGGTCTAATAACCCATCAAGTATAAGTTACGACATTTACAATATAAATGACGACACTTACTTATAGAGGAATAATACCATCTCTATAGGAATACAATATACATATATGTGAAATACATTCCGAAGTTACATATACATCAACACTCCCTCTTAACTAGGAAGGTATTTCTCAGCACATTTCTTCTAGCACAAGTCATCTTCTCTGGATCATCATCACTGGATAATCGTCATCGAGTCATCATCATCGTCACTGTTGCTGCTATCTCAATCAATCTCTGAATCTACTCGTCATAGGAAGTTCTACAGAGTCAGTCCTTTTTCATACTGGATGTAGGCCCACCACCTGCAGGTCTTCGTCATCACTGGCCATACTGTGGAATCCTCAGGACTTATTACGTGCGTCACAAAACCTCGAAAGAGCATCCCAGGATGTTACGGGTACACAACTCTGACCTGTAGGATATCCCAGGGTGCTATTACATGTGACCCCACCACAAAACCTCGAAAGAGCATCTCAGGATGTTACGGGTACACAACTCCAACCTGAAATCTCCCAGGGCACAAATTACATGTGGTCCACCACAAAACCTCGCAAGAGCATCTCAGGATGTTACGGGTACACAACTCCGACCTGAAATCTCCCAGGGCGTTATTACATGTGGTCATGGCAAAACCTCGAAAGAGCATCTCAGGATGTTACGGGTACACAACTCCGACCTGAAATCTCCCAGGGTGCTATTACATGCCATAGGACAAAACCTCGCAAGAGCATCTGCCAGATATCCCAGGGCGCTATTACATGCCATAGGCAAAACCTCAAAAGACTATTTGCAGATCTCCCAGGGCACCGAATTACATGTCCTCCTAGAGCAAAACCTCGAAAGAGCATTTGCCAGATGTCCCAGGGCACCGATATTACATGCCATAGGCAAAACCTCGAAAGACCATCTGCAAATCTCCCAGGGCACCGGATTACATGCTCATCTGCACAACCTGATCCACGGCCATAGAGTATCAACCTGATACTCACCATACATCATCCTGATGTATCCATCATCATCCTGATCATCATCACTGCAACGTCCTGCTGCATGTCATCTGGAGCAACATCCCGAAGCTCGTCATCTATGATCATCCTGATCATCATTGCAACATCCTACTGCATGTCATCTGGAGCAACATCCTGAAGCTCGTCATCTATGATCATCCTGATCATCACTGCAACATCCTGCTGCATGTCGTCTGGAGCAACATCCTGAAGCTCATCATCTATGATCATCCTGATCATCAATGCATCTACCTAATGCATACCAAGTATCTACCTGATACATATCATCATACATGATCCTCCTGATCATCAATGCATATACCTGATGCATACCAAGTATCTACCTGATACATATCATCATACATGATCCTCCTGATCATCAATGTATCCACCTGATACAAATACAAATACATGATACATATCACCATACATGATCCACCTGATCATACAATGTATCCACCTGATACATATACAGATACATGATACATATCACCATACATGATCCACCTGATCATACAATGTATCCACCTGATACATATACAGATACATGGTCCAAGCATCCAACATGATGCATATACAAAATACATACACATGATCCAACTGATCATATCCAGCATCCAACATGATGCGTGCATACATACATAAAAATGATCCAACAGATCATATCTAGCAGAAGCCAGAACATCAACCTGATGCTCATCATCCAGCGCTTACATCCACATCCATGTGAAGGATCCTCCTTCCAACATGCTTGGAATGGCTTCAGCAAGTGTGTCCATCACTTCTTCTTCGAAGTGTCCTCGATCTGAAGAACGCCAAGCCTCTCACTGAAGTACTCGAACTTCACCCTGGCTAGTGGCTTCGTCAACACCTCTACAATCTGCTCATCTGTTGCAACATATAAGAGCTTCACAGCTCCTCTCTGCACCATATCCCTGATATAGTGATATTTGATCTCTATGTGTTTCGACCTGTCATGAAACACTGGGTTCTTGGACAGCTTCACACAACTCTGGTTATTACAGAAGATACCAGTAGCCTCAAATAACTCAGACAGTAGCTTCCGTAGCCATACTGCCTCACAACTAGCTGAGCAGGCTGCAACATACTCTGCCTCAGCTGTACTCAGTGCTACGCAGGACTGCTTCCTACTAAACCAAGAGATCACACCTGATCCCATACTGAAGCAACACCCATATGTGCTCTTCCTATCTGCAGCACTGCCAGCCCAATCTGAATCAACATAACCCTGCAGGTTAAACTTTTGATTCGCCTCATATCTGAGCCCATAATCCACTGTACCCTTCAGGTACCTCAGAACATGCTTTACAGCAACCAGGTGAACACTCCTCGGATCCGTCAGGAACTGGCTCAATGTGTTCACAGCAAAGCAAATATCTGGTCTCGTGTTCGTCAGGTACATCAAGGACCCAATCATCTGACGATACATAGAGACATCAACCGACTTAGATGAAGCATTGCATAGAAGCTTCATATTCGATGCCATAGGTGTGGCCATGGCCTTGCAATCCATCATCCCAAACCTCTTCGGGATCTCTACTGCATACTTCCCTTGTCCAAGGAAGATTCCATCTGCACTCTGCCACACCTCCATGCCAAAAAACAAATAGTGCATCATCCCCAAGTTCTTCATCTCGAACTCGGTAGTAAGCTTCCGCTGCGTGTCGGCAATCAATCTATCTTCACCATACCAAGTTCTGCACATATATGATTTCCTATCATGTGTCTCAGAACCAAGTGGCTGCTCCACATACACTTCTTCTTCAACTACACCATTCAAGGGAGCTATCTTGAATCCATCTGGTGTATCTTCTATTTCATCACTTTTATATTTCTCAATGCTGCCATCTGCAACATGCTTGATCTGATAGTTCCATTTGGAAGTCATAGCAAACTTCCCTTCATGTCTTGGGATTACATCCCAAACATCATTCTTCATGATCGACGGATCATGGCATTTCATTTCTTCATCCCAGATCCTGCGAACTTCAATATCTTCAATAGATATCTTTGTTGCTGGAACAAATGTTGTAGACCTTTTGTAGGTGAAGATATACGGTCTTTCCTACAAAATAGGTTAAATTGCATGATTAGAAACATCTCATAATTTTTAGAACAAATTCTTATACATAAAGAAATATGTCATACAGTCATGCAATTAGCTTAGCCAATGATTCAATACAACATTTATCCATATTCCGTAACTTTCTAGATGCCTTCCAATCTCTACTAGAACATTGTTAAGAGTGTGCACAACTCCCAACATGTCAGCAAAGAGGTTTCATTCTAGATAAGTAGCAATGGAATGTTGTACAGTGCCATAGGCCACTTACCCATGCATATTAGGAGTATACTGTTCATCAATGCAATTATTCTAATATGCATAATACACAACCTAATTCTAGGAACATCAGTATATACATTATTGAACAGTATTATTTAAGAAATGACAATTCAAATACTTATCTTTGTTTGTTCGTTGGGTGGACTCCCTCTGAGTCTTCGCTTCCTTGCAGGAGCTGCTGGAGTCCTAATCTGAAGTAGCTTCTTCTACACCTTTCTGTTGTGGGATGTAAAGAGATGGTCAACTCCCTCTGAATATCTGCATCCTTGCATAAACCACTGGAGTGTACTCCCTCTTGATCTTTGCTTCCTGGATTACCTGTTCTTGAATCTCATATTCATCCTTGGTCCCTATGCATGCTTATTAGTATCATGAATGTGTTATCCTTGTGATCTCATATAAAATCATACATTCATTAGTATACTATTAAAACACAATAATCTCAAGCATGTATAGTCATGATCATTTCAAACAGAAATAATAAGCATTAGCATTCAAGGATTCTTATGGTTAGTCAAATCATAAGAAACATAACATGTCTAAACCTGTAATTACTCAAACCTATGACTCTTCAGGTTAGTTGAATCATCAATCAAGATAAGAGATATAAAATGCATAAAACCTGTGATTATTCAAACCTATACCATCATGATTCTTCTGGTTAGTCATATCATCAATTATGGTAAGAAACATAAAATGCATACAATCATGATTATTCAAACCTATGACTTCAGGAATAATCATTATCAACAACAGTATAAGATCCTAACACAAGGTAGGATTCTATCTTGATATAGGAAAAACATACCTGGATTAGCATGCTAGCTATTTATGTCTAACATACTCACATGATGTCTTCTTGTTCTTCTTCAATGACTTGTGCTAGTAACCTGTATATCTCATAAGTTAACTATTACAAAACCAAGTTATACACACCTCATAAATGGATCTTCTATGAGATCCATGACAATGGATGAGTCTTTATTCTCATGTCATCATGATCATATGTTCTTGAACTGGAACATGATTTGTCTTCCTTGGTGTACCTTTCATGTTAGTAGACAACATAAACTTCATACAACACCATAATGCATTAGTACAATCATAAGTGTCAACACCTTAACCAATGAATATCTTCTATCATGCATTCATAATTTTGTTAAGGTGATACGACAAATCTAAAATCAAAATTGTACTAACCGTAATAACATGAAGACAAACATACCATAAACTTAATCATGGACAAATATCGAAACATACCTCGATGAGTCATACCTGTCGAGATCGCTTGTAATCTTCTTATATAAGGCCTTAGCCTCATCTCCCTCTGAAACAGGAACTTCTTCACTCATGCAGATGATCAATCCATCTTCTTCTAGGATTAACCCAATCCACTTGATTTGCAAGAACTGGACCTTGAGCTGGATATGGGTTGTCAGAGAAACCCCAAAAATTCAAACTTTGAATTTCAAACTTTTGAAAGGATAGAAATATGTGCCTTGATGAGCTGATCAAGTTGGTATATTCAGAATTTGAAAATTGCAAAGTTTCACTCCTCAATTTTTCTTTTGAAACTTCTGGATTCACTGGACGTGACCCTAAACTGGGGTTTGATGAAGCCCACTCTTCTTCCCAATCAAAATGTTTGATCCAAGGCTCTAAGCTTCTATTTTTCTAAGGAGCTTCCAGCCGTGGTCACAGATTTCAAAAATTCCCATTTTTACAGAAGCCCTAATTTTCCACTTTTCTGATCAAAGTCCCGAACTAGGGTCTAATCAAGCCTGGCCTTCTTCCCAACAAAAAAATTCTGATCTTGGTCTCTAAATTTCTATTTTGATGAGTAGCATCCAGCCGTGGTCTCCGATTACAAAAATTCCAACTTTCTCCAAAGCCCTAAATTCCGGAAGCCATGAATGAAGGTACTCAAAAATAATTCTGTTTTGACAGAAATATGTACCTGATTGTTTCTGGTGTAACTCTAAACTTTTTGATCCACAGGGTCTGAAAAAGTTTCTTGAGATAGCCTGACCTATTATCTTTCCATCCTGACAGGTCTGACCTCAATTGGATTCTCTGAGAGAGAGTTATGCCAAATGTCGCAACGTGACCTGTTTTGGGATAAAACAGGAGAGCGAACTTGTACGACGTTCCACGTGTCACTGTTTTAACTTCGGCCTCTGAAAAAGTTTCCTGAGATAGTACCGTCTGTGTACTACCTGTCACTTTTCACGAAATTTCATTTGGAGCTTCATAGCCCAAGTTATGACCTTTTTCCCAAGGTCACCTGATTTTAACTCAGATCTGGAAGAGGCAGAAACCCTATATTGCACAGATCATAAATCACAAAGTACAACGAATTAGAGGTTGTCCTTTGGACAAAAGGTACCTGGAGATCTTAGCTTCGTCCTGTAACAATTTCAGATCCGAAAAATTTTCCAAAACGGATTTATAGCGAAAGTGCTACGATGACTGGTTTCTGCTATATCAAGCCCTAGCATCGTAAGTGCAACAAGTGTCATACATGCCATATCATGCCTTCTTTCAGGCTAGCTCTGACACCATGTTAAATTTTCTGAATTTACTTCAATCTGATATAGGATCTTAACTGAGAGAACAACATGTACAACATATCTACAGCATATCAATCATGGAGACAATAATGCAAGCACACAAGAGACACAAAGATTTACTTGGGGAAAACCATAAAGGTGAAAAACCCCAATAACTTCCTCAGAGATAGATAGAGAAATGATACAACCAACCAAGAGAGATAGCCATAACCTAGCAGCAGATCCTCCTCCTCCATAAGTGTGCCACTCCTCCTTGAGTGCATGTGTGAGAAGTGAGTGAGTAAATAGAGTGCCTCCCACACTCTATTTATACTTGACTTGACTTGCCTTTTTACCTAACTCATGTAGGCTCGAACTTAACCACATAACATAATGCTGACTGGGCCGACCCCCAATAGGGTGGTCTAATAACCCTTTGACCCACATGGCCGACCCCCAATAGGGTGGTCTAATAACCCTTCGACCCACATGACTTATACAGGGCCGACTCCAACAAGGTGGTCTAATAACCCATCAAGTATAAGTTACGACATTTACAATATAAATGACGACACTTCCTTATAGAGGAATAATACCATCTCTATAGGAATACAATATACATATATGTGAAATACATTCCGAGGTTACATATACATCAACAGAGTTAAATGAATTAAGAACTAAAGCCTATGATAGAGTGCAAGGACATCAAGAAAAGATAAAGGAGGCATTCGATAAGAAGACCAAGGAAGATCAATTTCAGGTGAATGACCTGGTTCTGAAATGGGATTTCCCGAGAGAAGACAAACATGGAAAATTTGACAACATGTGGATGGGTCCATACATTATTGCCACATCCAGAGGAATAAATTCTTTCATACTAAAGGAGCAAGATGGATCTGCTTGGTTAGGGGGTCCAGTTAATGGAAGATTCTTGAAACATTACTTGTCCTGAGCAATGGTAGGTAACCCATGTACTATAGCCTGTATGTATATATTTTCCTTATGTTTTTAATTGTTTTGAGATTTTGATGACGGAGCCAAAGGAATATGAAGCCCAGAGTAGATACCCTAAGAACCGGAAGGCAGCCATGGTCTCTGTTGTTTTGGTTATATTCAGTCAAGGGTGTAGTAAGGCATGACTTATGATTTCAGTTTTAAAGAGAGTTTCTCCCCCAGGATTAGAAATGCCCAATGGATCAGACACTTAGTCTACGGGCGTTCTTTGCTACCTTGCTGGGAGGATAGCATCCCTGTTGGAGCCAGTTGTTAGCACTCAAATAGTGCTGAATGATATGGCAACTTTTGGCATGGGTGGAAAGACCTCATGAACATCAAGACCCGAGTGGATAGTCGGCTCTTGGACTACCTCCCCTGAGACTGAGGAGTCGGAGGTCAGCATGGTAGGGAACAGTTCAAGGGATGAAATAGTCAGGGAGGAGCCGACGATTTTTAGAGGTCATAAGGTAAAAAAACATGCTAAACGCACTGGAAATAAGCAAAGTAGGCAATGATGGTTGAGATTGAATACCCCGAAGATTGACGGTCCCGAGCCCACTGCGCGAACACAGATGCAGATAATATAACATAATGAGTGGGTGGTAATTGGCGAGCAAGTGAGGAAATCAATCGGCGGCGGAGATCGGCGTATGGGAAGATCTACGGCGCACAATCCCCGCGCTAATCTAACAAGCGCGAAACATGTCATGTTTCAAATCGTCGCGGTCGAGTTATGTATCGCGCAACTATCAATGGCATAGATTCGCCAAGGGAAAATCAAAGGCCCGAGATCATTGTGCTGATTTTTTTCGCCGGTAATTTAACCGCATCTCAAATCACCATGGTAGGAAGGGACGTTCTATCCAATAGTCAGACTTGGAACTATGTGTGACAAAATGGGAAGCCACAGAAGTAGAAAAAGGGGCTGTAGTCTTAATCCAATCATCGGTTCCCACACGAGAAAGAGGCATCTCCTCCAGAGATTAATAATGGCCACATGGGATAAGCCACCTCATCGCCATCAAGGGTCTTTTATGTATGATCTGAAATGCACGGTCGTACATGCATTACGTTAGTCCTATCCTCAGTAATCATGATAAATCATTTGGAAGGTCTAAGTCAAAGAATCATGGGAGCATAATTCGCATGGAGACGCCGTCACTATTGGTCGTTATAAGCTTGACTCTTCGGGCCTGTAGCTTACGTCGAATACCGAAGGGTGGTGAGTTCATCTGTCTAGTTATTTTTGCGTGCAAGATCACAAACATGGAGAGAGAGCAAGGGGACGAGATAGTAGTTGCACCAGAACATGTGCTATCCGAGATAATGGAGGATTATACTCTCCCACCTCTTATGTTTTCCGACCAAGCAGAAGACAGTTCTGCCAGAGAACCGGAAGAGCCCAGGGAACTACAGGTGTGTTGGAATTTGCTGCAACAGAAAGGAGGAAAAGACCACGAGGAAGAGGAGCCGAAAATCCCCTCTGATGAAGATATAATCCAAGACTGGATCCTCTCTACCGAAGAGATGCCCCCTGTTTCCCCACCCAAGGAAACCCGAACGAATGTTCCTTCCGACGCTGATGATTTCCTTGATTGGTATGATCAAGTGAGAGCCCAGAAATAGGGTGGCGGTACTCTTACGTCTTTTGCATCCCACTATCCGGCAAGTTAGTTCTCTTGGCTATACAAGTATACTCCTGGTTTCCAAGTTTTGAAGATACTTAGATGGCTTGCAAACCCATTTTTGGAAAGACAGCGTAAAATGGTGTAGGGGAAACATAAAAGCATCCAGCGTGTATGTATCCAGGAATTGAAGAGCTCATGAAAGCAATCCGGCTGGCGGTAGCTACATCTTTGTATTTTTGTACTTTTGTTTAAAATAGTTGGACTATGTAGAGAAGCGACTATGTAATTGTAAATGGCAGTTAAAATCTGTCCTGTAGATATTTGTTTAAGGATAGCGACAACAAACGATGTCTGTTTTGGCTGTTAGATAGGTGTCGATTGGTTGTAACTAATTTCTGTTGAGAAGGAGCCGAGTCTAGAGCTCAAGGCCACCTATATATACAGTTGTAATCAGAGACACAAGGGTTGAAAAATCTTATGAGAAAGTATTTGTGTTTTGATGATTAGTTTGTAATACATTTTCTTGTATTACAAATTTGTTTCTATCTTTTGTTATTCCATTCTATGATATTTCCTTCATGCTTGGATCAGGGTAACAGTTAAGTAGAATTCATAGAGATTATGCTCTGCTTAGCTTATTCCAAGTATTTCACCAAATATATTCTGCTAAAGTTGATGTAGGATTCATCCTTGTTAGATGCCTTACATTGATGGACTGTCTCTTCTCTCTTCTGTTCCACAAATTAAAGCTCTTTGACTACTAGTTGCTTGCTACCTTGCCCTTGTGAATGCGTTTGCTAAATCTTTGTGAATAATGTTTGTAGAACCAGTTAAATGTGACTCCATCGCCCCAAATGAAATCCATGTGTTTTCAACCAAGTAACTCTTAAATCGTTATTTGTCCCACAAATAGAAATTTGATCTTCTGTGCGTTATCGTAGTTGAATATCTTTAATGTTGAATGCTGGTGTATGTTTTCGTTGATTGACACCTTTGAAGATTTCTAGTATTCTGTGTGTTTATAGAGAGAGCCCTCTCTGTTTATGTTTGATCAGAAGCGTAAACCAAAGATTGGTTAGTGGTTACCCGAGATTACCCTCTTTCAGCCTTGGGGATCAGTTTTGGTGTTAACATAGGGTTTGACAAAGAAACCCTAAAAATCCAAACTTGGAATTTCAAACTTATGACAGGCCAGGGAGATGTACTTGAATGAGGCGAGCAAGCTGGTGTGCTCAGATTTTGGAAACTCCAAAAATTTACCCCTCAAAAGTGACCTGCGAAATTTTGATTTGGAATTTCTGGTTTTTTGGTCCAAAACCCGAACTAGGGTTTGATTGATCCCGGGGTTCTGCCCAACCAAAAAGTTCGAAATTGGTCTCAAAATTTCAATTTTTCTGAGGGGATCAATCCTGTGATGAGAGAACTCCAAAATTACGCTTCTGACAAAAGCCCTAATTTCCCGTGGCTACACAATGTAATCTTTCAGGCCAACTCTGATTCCATGCTAGTTTTTACTTGAACAACATATAGCATATAAACAATTACTGAAAGATAAACAAGCACAACATAAAACACAATGAACACAGATGTTCTCTCGGGGAAACCACAGAGGGAGAAAACCCCGGCAAAGCCTTCCTCAATATAGAAATCACAAAGTACAAAAGTTCCCCAAGACAAATAAACTACTCCTCCACTTGTGCGCACCTCTCTCTCTTCACTAATGCGAACTTGCTTGAGTGAATGAGTGATTAGAAGTGAGAGAGGTGTCCTTTATTTATATTCTTCCATTGGGGTTACAAATTACCCAACATGGTCGACTTCTCTACTTGACTGGTCAATTACATGATATAATAATATTTTAGGGGCTTTTCTAGGACGACACATGTCCTAGGGTTTACATTGATTCTTTCAATGACCTTTACATTATTAATTACATGACCATCATCTCTCGGAGGAGGAAGACAATAATATAAATAGAATATCTTCTGCAGATACATTATTTTAACAATTGGTTCTTCTGCGGGTTCCATGGTTTAATTGCTATGGTCGTCCGTCGATGGCGATAATTTAATGTTGGAGGAGGGTAATGTGTGGGATGATATGTGGGTTTTGTCTAGATTTTTCTGTGGTTTAATTTCTATCCTCGTTGCCCTATTGTATGGTGTTGGAGGTGAGCGTTCTGGATTGTTGACGTGTGTGTTTAGAAGAGCTGGGTGGTCTCTAGTGGCTATCTATTGTTGTCTTTAACATGTGGCGGAGGTGAGTTTGTTTTTTATCGTGGTTGCTAGCCTTTTTTGTTTCGTGTCTCTGTGTGTCTGGTGGCTATTGATGGGTGTTCCACACGTCTGGAAAAGGTAAGGTTGAAATGTTTACCTTTTTTGCTTTGTTTGAAATGTATCGGTCCTTTTGTACATTGCAAAGTTTATAGTTTTTTTGTTGTTGAAATGAGATTTTAAGACTATGGTTATTTGAGTGTGCATTGGCGGTGCTTTATCTGGCCAAGAGAAATAACAATTAAAGTTATAAAACCCTGGTTTTATGGGTGTCAGTCAGAATCAAAGCTTCAGTCGACATGGTTTTCATGTGTTTGTAATTCCTATTGCATTTATCGATATTATGTGGTTTAGTCATTTGTAGTAATATTGTTTTCTTCGTTTTGTTTTACTTTGTGTTTGCGCATTTGGTAGAGTTATGGGTGTTATTTATGTGCTTCTTGGGTTAGTTGATGGAATGCTTCTTATTTTATAGCCTTCAATGTCATGGGATTAAAACCCCGAGGCTAGCGACACTAGATCCATGGCCACTATAGGTCTAGATAATTCCAGTTTTAAAAATTCAATTTATAACCTTGTGCACAATCTTGTTGCGCGATGGCAGGGGCATGTAGGAAGGATGACCAGTGGTGGCTTGTATGGACTGTTCTTTGGCTAGGGTCATCCGTGGAGGTTTAGGGGGTTTAACGCAAATGTGTTAAACCTCCCACACATTACATCCATCGATAATCTACTTTTGAGTGATAAATGTTATTGCATTTACTTTTAGGCATAGCAAATAGCTGGGTAAGTCCTTGTGCACCATCTCATTGTGTGATGGCAGGGGCATGTAGGAAGAACGACCATCAGTGGCTTGTCTGGACTATCCTATCACTATAAGAAAAAAGGTCATTGGTGAGGGTCCAAAAATGTCACCATAAGCTCATTTGGTGATGGTCAAGAGGGGTCCCGTCACCAAAACTTGAGCGTCGCCAAAGGCACCGTCACCTTAAGTGGTGGTATGTGGTGACATTCAAAGCCCTCCACCAATAATTATGATTATTCCAGGTTGTGACCGTCACCAATCACTATGAAGTGTTGGTGACGGACCTGCTTTTACCCTCATGATTTTATGCATATATGGTGACGGTCAATGACCGATCATTGGTGAGGGTTGAGACATGTCATCATAATCTCATCGGTGATGGTGAAAAATGAGGACGCCACCAAAATGTGAATGTCACCAATGGATGTGTCCCCAAAAGTAGAGGTGGTATGGTGACATTCAATGTTCGACACCAATAAGGATTATTAGTGACAAATAGTGACCCTCACCAATTTCAATGTTCGACACTAATAAGGATTATTAGTGACAAATAGTGACCCTCACCAATTTATATGAAGTTTTTGTGATGGACCTAAGGGCCTCCTCCATCACCAAAACACTGAACGTCGCCAATGACATATGATGAGGGCCTTACAATGACCCTCACTATTGAGGATATTTACATTAACATATCAATGGTGACAACCACTATGAGATTGTCACCGCTTTTCATTTTGAAAATCTTTTAATGACGTGACATAACAGATCATCGCCATTGCTTATAAAATTGTAAAAAAAATAATTATAATGGTCCTTAAAGGATAATGGTTCAACGTCACCATTGCTTTCCACAATGGTGACAAACAATTAATTAGAAGAGAAGTCATTGTTGATAGAGCACCTTCCTTGCTGTTCTGGGCGTCTTTTCAATTCAGCCTACATAGATTTGAAGGAATATTTTTATGTTGTGTTGACTGTACCTTACAAAGGCATATTTCTGAGTTTATTGGTTGTAGTTTACAGGGGCAATTTTTTGAGTTGTTGGTTGTACTTGGCATGGGAAAATTTCTGTTTTTGTTGGTTGTACTTTACAATGATAAGAATTGTTACCTTGCATGGATTAGTTTCAGCTGGCCTATAAACTTGCTTGCAAAAGATAATGCAGTAGGCTTAAAAATATTTAAACACTAAACTATGGTAATTAATTTTTTTTTCTAACTACGATTGCATCATGCCTATTAAAATTCCTGGATCATAATTCTATTGGCCATCATTATTTACGATTTGAGCAAATCCTAGGGACATAAAAATTTACTATCTAAACTTAGTTTCACATGTTCCTTCAAAAGAGAATTTTGGAGAATGGATTCAATATGTTGGAACTCATTCCAGTATATTGATTAAAAAACATGCCTGTACCTGCTATATAATTTCATGTTGCCTAACCTGCCAATATTGAAGAAAAATGTTGGGTGTGGATGATTTAAGTGGCCTGCCATGATGCCAGAATGGAAATTAAGTAGTGTGTAAGGTGCCAGAAATGAAGCAAAAGCAATGTGCCATTGGGCAGAGCTGATTCAAGTTTTTTCCATGTTTGAAACCGCATATAGGGCAGAGAATAGACATGTTTGACACTACATAATTGATACAAGGTAGAAGAATAGTCATGATTGATATCGCAGAATCGATACAGGGCAGCATTGGGTGAAGCACGCAGTTGCTCGATGGACTATGAATATCACGAGCAGACTGGTCTTGGAAGCTCCAGGTTACCAGGTCAAAGGAGAGATCTTTGATCTTCTTAATTTATCTATTCAAGTCTAATAAATATTTAAATCCAAAAATCGATGTAGCAAGAGGTAGGAATTTTTTTTTTTGGTTTGCTGATCGCTGTAGTAGGAAGAATGTGAGAATGACATTCCCAGCTCAGAGGAGTCATAAGAAGTATGTCAGATTGCTCTCTAAACTATACATGGCAGCACACGGTTAAGGGATCAGTCTCCAATAGGTTTTGTTTTGGAAAATTAGAGTTAATAATTTATGTCAGAGATTGGGAAGAGCTATCTATCAATGGCATATCTCAGTTAAGGGATCAATCTCCCCTTCCATTTGTAATCTGATTCATTTTCCTCTTTTTAATAAAAGCTAATTAGCCGTCATTGTTAAAAGAAAAATACTTGAGAATTTTCTCTTTATAATTGTCATGTTCTAGAATCCAAGCATTAGTTTCAGCAGGTATAGAAACATGCTTGAATAAACAATAAAGGAGCATAGCATGTGAATTATCGGTGTTATCTCAACTTACATTCATTTTTTAATTCTCATATATAACATAAATGTAGAGCACCTATAAAAGTGAAAAATTCCTAAGATTCATATTGGCGTGAAATTACACATTTTTTTTGGAAATGCTTCAAGAAACTTTCTCTGATGGGTTACATAGGGTATACTTTCTTTGCTTACCTACCCAATATGAGGTGTGGCTATACCCATCAAAATTTCTTGGGACTAGTACCTGGCCTCATCCCTTATAAACTCATGTTAGTCAAGTGGAGTAGGTCACAAGCAGAATGTAACCCTAGTAGATGGTGATGACCAATGGCCTCCTGGAATAGATTGAACATTTGGTTATTATTATTATAACATTTTACTAATTTAAAAAATAAAAAATATCACATTGTTATAAGTAAAGTAAATAGAACTGATTCACTAACCTATTTACACAATAACTAAAATAGATATCTAAGCTTTTTTTAAGCATATGGAAACAAGATAGCAAAAGATGATATAAACTGCTATAACAACAGTTTAATAACGTATATCTATAGGCTTGGCCTAAGCCTGTAAGATGAGTTGTTTTTTACACTTACAGATGCACAAATGGAAATCAGACATATGGGCCTTCTTTGAAATCATGTCACCCAGCTCATCCTCCTGTTTGTTCCTCCAAGTTCGTTCTAATGTTAACTGAGGAGCGGATTTATTGCAGACTAGTCACAGAACAAAGGAAGCATAGTTTATGCTTCCATTGTGATGAAATGTTAATGAAGGTCAATGGAAACTAAACAAGCACTATAAATCAACTCAAACAACTTTTTTGAACTCCAGCGAAAAGCATGAACCATACCTTAGTCATTATTTCTGCCAGCTGCTTGACAGTGACCTCATTATTAGGATTGCCAACATTGAAAACGTGACTGTTTTCCCTGGAAGGAATTTCCTAAAAAATGGAATAGGTAAGTACTATAAATATATAAGCACCATACAAGATCAATAGAAATACACCAAGGATTGTTGTTACTTACAATCATCAAGAGAACAAGCTAGCTAGCATATTGTGCCCCATATGTTTAAAGTCTGTTTATACAATTCCAAGCATGCAAAACCAACACAGAACAACACTAATTTTTTTCTTAAAGAAATCTATTATGGAATAACTCCAAGTTAATGATTTAAAAATAAAAAACAAATTCAAAACACAACCAAAAATACACCACTATAAAATGATATAATTCCATACCCAAGTTAACACATCTAGAAAGTCAATATGAAGCAATTACAACCACATAGCAGTCCACTTACTTTCCAAGAGCATAATCAAACATAAAGGACGAGCTATAAATAATCCACTGGATAGTCCAAGAACATCTTAATTCAGTCCAAGACAAACGATCAAAACTAGCATTTATCAAGAACATCATTCATTCAATGTAAATCCAAACCATTAGTGACCCAAAATGCAAAGTCTACAAATGTATATACCATGTAAAGGTGAATATAATAGAATCGATATGTTTTATTGTTTAATATTCAACCATATTCCTTCACAATTTGAACGGACATAATCCACGCTCACGTCAACATCGACATCGACTATATCTTCTTCATTTACACATTTTGCTTCTTGAAAGTCTATAACCCCTGACAAATTTGCATACTCGGGTTCATATGATGTACTATTTCTCAATCCTTTTGGAGGACATGTTAACACTACATACCAGTCAGTCTCAACTGGATCTTGTACATAGAATACCTATTTAGCTTGCGATGCCAGAATAAATGTATCATCTTGCCAATGATTTTGACTTAAGCATTTCTTCATATTCACCATTGTAAAACCCAAATCATCAGTTTTAATCCCTCTCTTATTGTATACATCGACCCAATTACATTTGAACAATGTGTACTCCATACAAAAATAGTCCAATGTAATTATTTCTTCTATTACTCCATAAAATGTTGTTTTCTGAAGTACAAGGTTTGGATCTTTGGAACTTGACCTCATCATTGTTTCGGCTTCCAAACACACACCACTATTTTGGGTGGTTCTCTCATTATCCATTCATTTTGTATGGTATCTATACCCATTGGTTAGGTATCCCTTGTACTTATTCACAAATTTCCTTGGGCCCCACGCTAGCCATTTAAGTGTATCAGACACATTTCCGTCTCCTTCCACCTACATATTTTTAGTTTTTTTAATGTAGTTAGAACACATACATCCAACCTATGATAAAATATTTAAATTTGTACATGACAATATTCAACATGTAATGATGTTTAAGTACTTAAAATATAAATAGTATAAAGTCACTTATTTTTTTAGGAAACTAGAAAATTGTTGGGTGTGGAGTCTCTGCAATAGAGCTTCATCTTTTTTGGTTTGGGTAAATGAGTTGAGAATCTCCATTTTGTGCATCCTAATTTGACAATTATGGACAGTAAAAATGGTTGTTAATGTGTTTTGATAAAATATGAATAAGAATAATTTGAAATGTCAAATACATTATTCTATCCATGGATTTGTGTTTTGTTAAACCACAAACAAACAAAATTTTGAAGGTCAAACATGTTACTTTATCCATGGATCAACTTGAAACTTCATTTGTGTGAAATAGAACCCACCTATGGGCTTGTTCCCAACTAATGTTATCCATTTCTGATGGAATTGAAGCAAATAATGGCTTTCCATCAAGAATTACTTCTTCAACTTCGTCATCCCACACTTCATTTCGACCATGTGTGGTTCCAATAGCTTCCATACCTTTCAAGTATCCTCCACAAAACTTTATTGATTCCTCCACATTGTAGCTTTCAGCGATGCATCCTTCAGCCCTATTCCTGTTCTTAACATAACTCTTGTATACTTTCATACACCTACAAAAAGGGCATATTTTTTAAGTAATGTCAAAAGCTTTGAGTAAATTATTCTTCTTGTGGTTCCTGATAGCAAGTAAAGTTTCATGTACCTCTAAAAGAGGTACATCCATCTATATGAAACTGGCCCACAATATCGAATCTCACGTACCAAATGCACATTCAAATGCATCATTATATCGAAAAATGAAGGAGGGAAGTACTTTTCAAGAGAGCACATTGTCTCCATGATATCATTTTCCAACTAGTTGTCAAGGCTCTCTATTGAAACCGATTTTGGACAAATTTGCCTATAAAAGTAACAAAGCTTACAAAGCGTCTTTTGAACAACAATTGGTAGCACATGGCGTAGAGCTACTGGGAGAAGTTGTTGCATTAGAACATGGCAATCATGTGCTTTCATTCCATGGAACTTAAGCTCTTCCATAGATATATGATTTTTTGGATTAGAGCTATAACCATCTGGCACTTTTAATGTGAAAAGAACGTGACATAGGGTCTCTTTCTCTTTCTTTGAAAGAGTATGCATTGTAGGTGGAAGGAATATTTTTTTTTCCTTTAACTTCTGGCCACAGTGATTTTCTCAAACCCATTTTTTGCAAGTCATCTCGTGATTTCTTTCCATCTTTGGACTTCCCTTTTATATCCAAAAGAGTTCCAAAAATGCTTTCACACACATTCTTCTCCACATGCATTACATCTAAATTGTGACGTTGTAGGTGTGTCTGCATTCCAACACATTCAGAATATTGGAAAATCATTTAATATGGAAGAAATCATAAACAATGAATTCAATGAAGACATCTAAGCACAATGACATCATATAAGCATGCAATGTATAATAATTAGGAATGGTTGATGTCTCTACATACCTCCCAAAATGGCATATTGAATAGGATTGATTGTTTCTTCCATACCACAACATTAGTTTTTTCACCTTTTTCCTTATTTCTTTTCCTTTTCTTTGATTCACTCTTCCCCCAAACTGTTTCGTTTCCCTTTGTTTCCTTAAAAATATCTGACACTCTTACAACTGGAGGGGCATAACGAAGCTCCTCCTTCCCATTAAATGGTCCCTTCTGTGAGTGAAACTTATGATTTTGAGGAAGAAATATCCTATGTCCCATGTACACACATTTCTTGCTACAATTGAGGTACTTTGATTCTGTGTTCTTTCCACATATGGGGCATGCATTATAGCCTTTTGTTGTGCAACCAACCATATTCCCATAAGCCGGAAAATCATGAATCACCCACATAAGAATCGCCTTCATGTTAAAGCATGTGTTATTGTAAGCATCATATGTCCATATTCCTTGGTCCCATAATTCCTTTAGTTCATCTACCAAGGGTTCCAAATACACATCAATTTCATTACCTGGTTGCTTGGGACCAGGTATTAACAATGTTAACATACAAAAATTCCTTTTTGTCCACAACCATGGTGGGAGGTTGTATGTAACCAACACTACAGGACAAACACTGTATGTACAGCTCAAGTCTCCAAATGGATTAAATCCATCTGCTTCCATTGCAAGTCATACATTGCAGGGTTCTCCTGAAAAACCAGGCCATTTTTCATCAATAGTTTTCCAGGTTGGGCTATCAATAGGGTGGCGCATATGACCATCATTGCTTGCATTCTCATGATGCCACCTCATTTTTTGTGACATGTCCGTAGAGCTAGAACAACAAAGAAAATCTTTCATTTATACATAATATTATCATATAATAACACTATGAAAAATGGTAAAGATAATACAAGAAGGTGAAAACTTGATACAATTATGGTGTTGAAAATCATACCTATACATTCTTCTTAGCCTCGGTGCTATGGGGAAATATCTTAACACCTTTGCAGGAACACCTTGACGCACTTTTTGAGATTGAGCATCCACCTTCCATCGATATTTTCCACATGTTGGGCATTCGTCTTTACTTTCATTACTTCCTCGATATAAAATGCAATCATTGGGACATGCATGTATCATATCATAGTTTAATCCCAATGATTTTATCAACTTTTTTGCAGCATATGCAGAATCTGGAAGTGTGTTATCTTTAGGAAGTGTATTTTTATGCAATTTTAACATTTGGCCAAAACTTCTATCAGACCATCCACTATTCACTTTGAGATTGTAATATTCCATGGTTGTTGATAGTTTTGTGAAATCAACACAACCAGGGTACAATGGCCTCTTTGAATCTTCGATTAACTTCCTATATTCATTAACTTCATTTAGTACATTTGTTGATGCCAACCCCACATTATCACAACCTTCATTTAGGTTTTGATCAAGACATGGATAAGCATCATTCACCATATGAAGCGCTTGATCACCAACAATGGTTGTATCATCATCCTTTTTGAGGGGATCATTACCCTTCTGAAACGATGTTCCAGGCTCATCAACCTGATTATCGTAATCGCATTCTACATGTCCATAACCCTATTAATAAGAAAATTAAAATTCATGTCAGTGATTTTATGGTTTTTATGAAAATTAGAATGAATAGAAATTGGTCAAATAGGGGCCTTTACCAATGCAAATTAGCTTACCAGTTGAGATGATATATGCTCTATAACTTCATGTGGCTCATTTTTAGAGCGTTGCCTAGCCTCATCAATAATGGATGGAATCTAAAGGTGAGAGGAAAACATAATTAAGCACATATAAATATAATTTATATCTTTATTGTAATAAAAGTAAGTTTGAAACTAGATCAATTCAGTTTTTTCAAGATACCTGACTTTGAATGCTCTCTCCATGAAAATACCAAATTTTATATTGTTCTATTATTCCATCACAAATCAAGTGCTCGCGTATTTTATCAAATGTTTGTACTTCGACTATGCCACATTTATTACATGGACATTTTATGGACATCTTATTCCTTGAATGCGCCTTGGCAAACTTTAAGAATTCCTCAACCCCATCTCTATATTCTTGTAGTGTCCTACACATAACCAATTTTCATTAAGTCACATAAATTTAATTGAGAACAAGTTAGCACTGATACATTCTTTTGGTATATCACGATGAATAACCAAAGATAGAAACTATACCTATTTTTCAAGTTCATCCAGTTTCTTTTGTCCATTTGATAATATGCTCCAAGCTCCTTTGAAATTATGTCTACAATGAACTAAAAAAGTTAGTTGATACTAAACCTCATATATATTGAAAACACACAACTAGTCACTAACAACTTGCAGTCAAACAACTGCATAAACCCACATTTCCTATTAAGAGGTATTCTGATATAAAAAACTCCCTAAACTGTTCAAATATTAGACTTAGATCTTCTGGAAATAATCTCTGTGGCTTAATGCATTATTGTAATTGTCTCTTTAGATGTCAATTTGTAGAACCATTGAAATTCGAACCAATATGGCATATAACTTCTAAGAAAGTATAACCCATAAAGATTCTACCCAGACTCAAAATTAATTCATTCCAGGCAGCCCTTCAATGCAGAGTGTTCAACATCACTCCTCTTCATACTGAGCGTAATTCCAATGTAGTCAACACTCAACCTTAGATCTTAATTCAACCTTAAAATTAAAATGTATCCCAACAGAGAGTAACACAATTAACTAATTCATTTCCTGGCTAGCTGGTATATTCACCAGAGTTCATCAATCACATAGACATATATGAAATCAACACACAACATCATGGCAAATAATCCTTTTCCATTTATTACTTGGAAATTTGCAGGCTAACAAACTCTGACCTATCCTCTGTTTTTCTTGCCTTGATTCTTACATTGTATAGCTAACCCTCCTAACCATCATTTTTCAAGCCTCTCTCTCTAACCTCTAATGCTCGTAGGCATACAAGATATACTTGGAAACATAACTTGTAGCTAAATAACAAACCTCATACATTTATGGAACTAACTCCTAAAGTTCTTGTAAAGTTATTGTAATTGTAATTGTCACTATTATGTTAAAATAAATTGATTTTCATCCTTAAGACAGTTTAATAACGTATATCTACAGGCTTGGCCTAAGCTTGTAAGTTTAGTTGTTGTTTATACTTACATATGCCTAAATGGAAATCAGACACATGGGTCTTATTTGGAATTGTGTCACCTAGCCCATCCTCTTGTTGGTTCCTCCGAGTTCATTCTGATGTTACTCGAGGAGCGGATTTATTGCATACTGGTCGCAGAACAAATGAATCACTTTTTCTACCTAGATTAGAGGATATGTTGATTCTTTGAATCTTGACAGATCCTCCCTGAGCCTAAAGGCAAGAGGTCTACTTATCATATTAGTTCTCTCCTCCATTTCGATATATTAGTGCTCCATTCTTGTTACTCTTTTTGAATTTTTTAACTTGCAAGAGAAATGGAAAAATATCATTTCACAATTCTTGTGGCCTATATAACAAATCCTTACATACGCTGCTGCATACAACAGAAGTCCATGACACAATCAAACCAAGTCACCAGCAACTGCGGCCTCATCAATCAGGACACAGAGCAACCCCAGCAGATGACGGTAAGGCAAATCAGACCTCAACAATCCCTCCTTAGGCCATGGCTCAACAGATCAGGCCTCAAACAAACTCACATTCAAAGTTTTAATTTTTTGACAGACCATGAGGTCTTGACTCTTGTCCTTAAAACAATGAGGGGTTCAATGTAAAAATCTTGTAAATGTTCAATAGTTTGCAAGGTTAAACTAGAAGTTTCCAAGTGTGATGAGGTGTCAATGATGCATCATCCTTTAGGATAGAATAACCCTAGGAGATGACGGTAAGGCAGATCGGACCTCAACAGTCCCTCTTCAGGCCACGGCTCAGCAGATCAGGCCTCAAACAAACTCACATTCAAAGTTTTAAATTTTTGACAGACCATGAGGTCTTGACTATTGTCCTTAAAACAAGGAGGGGTTCAATGTAATTTTTTTGTAAATGTTCAATAGTTTGCAAGGTTAAACTAGAAGTTTCCAAGTGTGATGAGGTGTCAATGATGCATCATCCTTTAGGATAGAGCCGAACTCCTATTTAGGGAGGCAGTTATAGAAATATAGAAAGGTGTTAGGGTTAAACTGTTAAATTGATTCTTCATATATATGATTGTAAGCCTACGGGCCACGGCAGAGGTAGAGAAGAGGTGAGGCAGAGGCAGAGAGGATAGGAAAATAGAGAGGAGAGGACCAGGGTAGAATACTCCCATATTGTGTAATCAGGTCACGAAATTCTGAGTAATTGAATTTGATTAATGAAAGCATTTTTATATGCATATGGAATTGTTATAAGTCATTTACTTTGGAATTTGTATGTAATTCCTGTAGTGAAATATGAGTACATATGCTTTGCTAATTGGATGACTTCCTGACAGTAAGCAACTACAGGAATATGCGATTTATGCAAAGGATTTGGAATTGGAAGACCCTTCTGAAAACTGACTCGATGTGATTGTTTATGACTCGAGTGTCCTTATGTTATGAGATCCCAGGTTATGCAAATTGGAAGGAAGTTAAGCGATTGAAGTTGGAACATCAAGTTACTTTAATTAGATTGTTTAAAGTACATTCTGCATTAGACCCTAACCCTAACCAAAATTTAACAGAATAAATAAATGTGTTGGGTGAGAATCTACTGTCGTTGAAGGTAAAATATTGGAGATTTTAGCATTTGTTTAACATTTTTATACAAAGATTGAGTTACAAAATTGATAGCCAGGTTCCATATTTCAGGGTTAGGGTTTGAGTATTTGGAAGTGTGTTGAAGGGTAGTAGTTATTTTTTTCCACTTGTTCATGATAAACTAAGTTTCTCAAATGTTGAAACAAACACTGAAGAAATGAACGCTGGCCTGGAGGAAAAATCGTGGCAAATTGTCATCGTGCACAAATTTGAATACCCAGGTATACTCTGTTTGGGAATCGAACTCCATTTTAGATTCCATTTGTGTACGAGCAGCAGTAGATCATGGCCCAATTGTAATCATGTTATTAAAGGGAAAATGCCATTTCTGAACAAAGAAATTGAATTTATACTCAAGGTAAGAGTTCAAGAATTTGGGGAAGTGTTTTTTGTTGAAATTGCAGGTGGTTCCTACATCAAAAATAAAAAGAAGAGCTGCATGGATAGTGTTGGAACCTGATTTCCGCAGTTCGTCTCACTCCCTTTCCTTCCAATCGACACCTATGTCTATCTCTCCATGCGCGGTTCAACCCAACAACATTTCATTGTGATTTTTTGTCTATCTCTCCATGCGCGTGGTTTAAGCCAGAGCAAATCATTCCCACCATAATTTCATCCGCACCAAAATTCAAAAATTGAATTTTTTAGTCTTTGAAAATGGTATCTTTTGAATCTTTGAAAATTGTATAAAATTGAATCTTTTCAATCTTTAAAAATGGTATAAAATTGAACCTTTTGAATCTTAGAAAATGCAGGCATCGTTTCTGGACATAATTTAATTTACAATATACAAAGTGACAAAGTGTTACCATTATTGCAGTTTATTATTTAAATATTTTTGAATGATTATTATTGTTTGTTTATTATTGATCTCCCCATGGATTTAATAAGCTACTAATTTAAAATGGTTTATTTAACCAAATAATTAAAAAATTTGCCCCGGATGGGGTGTCTCTTAGCCACGTGGAGGACAGGACAAGTGCCACCCGCGAGAATGTTTCCCGTGGCAATCACAAGAGTGACCAACCTCCCCAACCCCTAGCCTAAGCGCAACTATATCTCCTCTAGTTTGATGAGATGGGGATGTTATTCCATAATTATCTCCCGACTGCAACTTATTGACACAGATGCTAGTAAATGATCATTCGTCATCGCATGCACCATCAGTGGTTGAGCAATCGCAATGTGCAATTAGAAATGTTCATGGTTTTAATGGAAGCCATTATGATGGATAGAGTTGATGGGAAATGGAGTCGATGGGTTCTGTCGGTTATGGATCAAATCACCATTTTAAAGTTTTTATCAATCAATTTGGGCTTGGTTGAAACCGTGTTTGCAAATTCTCGGTTTGGTTGAAACCGTGTTTTCAAAGCTTGTCCAAGCTCTTGGAAGAGATTGCGAGTACTCTCACTTTTGTTTCTAGTATTAAAATGCAGATGCACTCTCCGTTCATGACAACCCTGCGATGGGTGGGCCACACCCTCCCGTGAATGTGTCTTCGGCTATAATGCCAAACAACATTATAATATAGGTGGTTCTTTCAAAGCTATATTAATGCAAAACAACATGCTTACATTCCAACTTCATCCCTAGATATGAGGGTAGTTATAGCAATAGTAAGCAAATTATAGGATCACATGTATACGGAAAATGCACAACTACACAACATGTATCATGGGAAGCCCTCATGGGGGAGAAAACCCAATTACAACCTTTCACTGTGATAGAATCTGCAAAATCAAGAGTCATGCATGACTTCACAATGTCTCATCTTGCCATAAACACTAGGTGAAGGCATACCTGGTGGGAGCCCATGCGTTACACATCAAAGAATACACGAGTATAACTGCTCTTCTACAGAAGGATAGTGAGCTAGAGAATAACGAACCCCAATCATACGCACAAGAGGAAGACCAAGTTGATAGAACATTATGAGAACATGACTCTCTCATATATATTATAGAGGTCTAGGGGTAAGCCTCCAATAAGTATATGATCCCACACAAGACCGACTTAACCAACAAGTTAAGTTAGGGGTCACACATCATGACCAATACTCCAACATTAGGTGAGGGTCTCGCAACCACATAAGGACTTCTCTATACCTATGACACATGGAACACCCATCAAGGAAACCAACTCAATCCACCATCATTAAGTACTGCTACCACCATCAAGGGATAAAATAGGTGAGGGCCAACTATTTGCTGAGGGATCCATCCCCTGGCTCAGTGGTGTTGGAAAATGCTACCGTCTCTCTAACTAGTCCTCTCACTTTTGTTTCTAGTATTAAAATGCAGATGCACTCTCCGTTTCATGACAACCCTGCGATGGGTGGGCCACACCCTCCTGTGAATGTGTATTCGGCTATAATGACAAACAACATTATAATATAGGTGGTTCTTTCAAAGCTATATTAATGCAAAACAACATGCTTACGTTCCAACTTCATCCATAGATATGATGGTAGCTATAGCAATAGTAAGCAAATTATAGGATCACATGTATATAGAAAATGCACAACTGCACAACATGTATCATGGGAAGCCCTCATGGGGGAGAAAACCCAATTACAACCTTTCACTCTGATAGAATCCGCAAAATCAAGAGTCATGCATGAATTCACAATGTCTCAGCTTGCTATAAACCCTAGGAGAAGGCATACTTGGTGGGAGACCATGCATTACACATCAAAGAATACCCGAGTATAACTGTTCTACTACAGAAGGATAGTGAGCTAGAGAATAACGAACCCCAATCATACGCACAAGAGGAAGACCAAGTTGATAGAACATGATGAGAACATGACTCTCTCATATATATTATAGAGGTCTAGGGGTAAGCCTAAAATAAGTATATAATCCCACACAAGACTGAAGGCATACCCTGGGTGAAGGCATACCTGGTGGGAGACCATGTGTTACACATCAAAGAATACCCGAGCTATAGCAACAATAAGCAAAACAAAGCTATATAGGTGGTTCTTTCAAAGCTAAATTATTGCAAAACAACATGCTTACGTTCCAACTTCATCCCTAGATATGAGGGTAGCTATAGCAACAATAAGCAAATTATAGGATCACATGTATATAGAAAATGCACAACTACAAAACATGTATCATGGGAAGCCCTCATGGGGGAGAAAACCCAATTACAACCTTTCACTCTGATAGAATCTGCAAAATCAAGAGTCATGCATGACTTCACAATGTCTCAGCTTGCCATAAACCCTATGCGAAAGCATACTTGGTGGGAGACCATGCGTTACACATCAAAGAATACCCGAGTATAACTGCTCTACTACATAAGGATAGTGAGCTAGAGAATAACGAACCCCAATCTTATGCACAAGAGGAAGACCAAGTTGATAGAACATGATGAGAACATGACTCTCTCATATATATTATAAAGGTCTAGGGGTAAGCCTCCAATAAGTATATGATCCCACACAAGACCAAAGGCATACCCTAGGCGAAGGAATACCTGATGGGAGACCATGTGTTACACATCAAAGAATACCCGAGTTAGTATTAAAATGCAGATGCACTCTCCGTTTCAAAATGCACAACTAAGGGTAGCTATAGCAACAATAAACAAAACAAAGCTATATTATATTAGTATTATAATATAGGTGGTTCTTTCAAAGCTATATTAATACAAAACAACATGCTTACGTTCCAACTTCATCCCTAGATATGAGGGTAGCTATAGCAATAATAAGCAAATTATAGGATCACATGTATATAGAAAATGCACAACTACACAACATGTATCATGGGAAGCCCTCATGGGGGAGAAAACCCAATTACAACCTTTCACTGTAATAGAATCCACAAAATCAAGAGTCATGCATGAATTCACGATGTCTTAGCTTGCCATAAACCCTAGGCGAAGGCATACCTAGTGGGAGACCATGCGTTACACATCAAAGAATATACGAGTATAACTGCTCTACTACAGAAGGATAGTGAGCTAGAGAATAACGAACCCCAATCTTACGCACAAGAGGAAGACCAAGTTGATAGAACATGATGAGAACATGACTCTCTCATATATATTATAGAGGTCTAGGGGTAAGCCTCCAATAAGTATATGATCCCACACAAGACCGACTTAACCAACAAGTTAAGTTAGGGGTCACACATCATGACCAATACTCCAACGTTAGGTGAGGGGCTTGCAACCACATAAGGACTTCTCTATACCTATGACACATGGAACACTCATCAAGGAAACCAACTCAATCCACCATCATTAAGTACTGCTACCACCATCAAGGGATAAAATAGGTGAGGGCCAACTATTTGCTGAGGGATCCATCCCCTAGCTCAGTGGCATTGGAAAATGCTACTGTCTCTCTGACTAGTCCTCTCACTAGCGTTTGAAAATGCACAGCTACACAACATGTATCATGGGAAGCCCTCATGGGTGTGTCACAAGACAATGCATGGCTACTACCCATTAATGTGTCCTCATCGACAAGGAGTGGGAATCGTTAGGGGCTCTAACCACTATATCGACATCAACAGGGAGTGGGACTGATCATCACATAACAACACAACTGCTATAATGTCCACCCACTCTTCCAGTGCAGGAAGAGATGCACCATTCTACCAGTCCATGGAGAATATTGTATCACCGATCCTGCAAACATAAAAAACAATGAGTTTGAGGAATGCATCCATCTCATGGTTCATTTGATTCAAGGCATCTATGTGGTTACAATAGTCTAATAGTAGGTGAAAACACCAAGGTTAAAATGCATGTTTTTTTTTGGTATTTGTAAAGGTGCTAATTCCTCAACGTATAATCATATTAATGGATAGGGTATTTTTAGAATAGTGATAATTGCAATCCACGAGAAGAACCTTGGATCACACATTTTGGTTTGATCTTATCTTAGGCATCACTCATGATGTTTGATCAAGGAAGCAAATCACTAACATGGATGAGGGTGAGAATTTACTCAAGAGACCTTTCGCATTACTAACCGAGAATTTCCACATATTTAGAGGAACTTTTTCATATTTGAAGGCATACCTCACCATTGAGGTTCATATATATGTTTTTAAATGTCTTTGCTTAGATGGTATACTAGGTATTGGCACCTCTTTTATGGTGTGAGAATGTGTTGTAGGCAATGAAGTTTAAGTAGGTCCATTTCAACTTTATTTGATTGTTGCATTAGTTTTTGTAGGAGAAGGGTTAACATTAATAGAAAACCAATGCATTACACTCACCATTACTTTTTTTTCACACCATTAGTTTGATTGAGAAACTATATTGTTTGACTAATGATTTTTCTCTTGTACATGTGAAGATGCTAACTTTATGTTTTTTCAAATCCATATGCTTTCCTTCTAGTTGTGCGTTTTTTAGTGGATTGTGTATCTTCTATAATCATGACCACCTCTTAAAATTTATAAGGATCCATACTTAAAAATGTATAAGTCTTGGAAAATCCAACCAATTCTTAAATTCTAACTATAAAATATTATGTGATACTTTTCTAGTTTTTGTTCTAATTTCTAATTATTTTATGTACTTTATATAATAATTTGGCGAAAATAGCAACATATGTAAATGGAAATAGGAACATCTATTGTAAAGAAAAGAATGTTTGGATTTATATTTCCCTCCATTTTTTTTAGTGTTTAGATTTCCCTCCAAATTTTTATTCATTTTGTAATATAAATAGGAACAAAGCTCATCTCTATTCAATAATATTTTAATTGAAAACATTTTTTGCTTGGCGTTGGAGTTAGAAAGCTATGAAGACTAGAGGAAATGATAAGCAATCTCTCTTACAATAGGCAATCTTAACTCGTGGAAACAAAAAGAGGTACCATTGCCTTGTACTATTGTTTGTACTATATTGCTCATACTATTGTTTTGCCTTTATTGTCCCTTTGTACTATATTGCTCATACTATTGTTTTGTCCTTATTGTCCCTTTCCGTCCAGATGAATTATGATGAGTATTTCAAAATTTAATAGTATTTTAAAATCCATATTTGCAAATGACATTTACTGTGGATAATTGGCCTTTTGCAAAGACATTTTTTGTTATATTGTCACTTGTTTTTGTCCATTCATGAACTATATATTCAAATACATTACATCATCAAATTGTGGATTTTAAATAAGTAGGCCAACATGCAGCATTTTCTCCCAAGTCAATTTTGAAAACACATCATGTGGTGCCACCCGTTTCCACCCTTGTTGATGCAGGAGATGGGCAGACCTTCTCTGTTCCCTAATCTCGTAGTATTAGAATAGGGTTACCAGAATTTTCCAGATGCATCGTTACTGGAAATCCACTTACTCACAAATCCAAACAAGAAATGCAGATTTGATCTTTCCAAAAGTTACAGAGGTCTTCTAAACACGTGAGTCGGTCTCTCCAACATCTAGTTAGCAAAAATCGTAGAATTTCTTCAAGGAAAATTATTGGAATCTAAACCGGGAGTAAATGGTGAGATTTACAGATTCTAAATCAGTTAAGCAAATTCATATCAAAATTCTCAGAACCCCACCTCACATCTGCTCAGTATTTAGAGCTGTGCAGCATAATTTCCAAACACTCTTCATGAATTCGTAGTCCACAAGAAGATGTTTTGTGGTTTCAGCATTTTGCATACACAGACAACATCTACTGGGACCAATCCAACCTTTTTTATAAATATTTTCCCATGTCTTAGACGCCCCTGTTGGCAATATGGAAGTTATGTCCTTAGAATCGCAAACCTTGGAGTTACTCTTGGTTTCTGATGAGCGTAACTTTGTGATCAAACAATAGAGGTTACCAGGTCCCGGTATTTGATCTTGTGGGAAAGACAGTTGCTCTGTTTTTTTGTGGCAAGTTTTTCTCCAACGTCATTGCAGATCTTATAAAGATGGAGATCTTAATAAGAAGAATCCAGAAGATTAAAGAAGATCATGGCCAATTTTTGGGAGAAAGGAAGCCCATAGAAAGCCCAAGCATGCAGTTTTGAAGGAAATGAAGCCTACAGGCTTGAAGTTAATTTATGAATTAATTGACTAGTTAATTAATTAATTAGTTCATTAAAACAGAGAAGCCAACAAACCTGAAAGATGTCCATTGAGATTTTAACTGGTTAAATAATCAAAATCTGCAAAAGACAGAAATATGAATTAAAAGGTTTAATAATAGAAGGTTCGATGAAGCATGTGAAGATGATTAATTAAATAGCAGAGAAATGAAAGGACATGTTTGTTTGGAAGAGATGTGGCTTTTAGATTTGAAGAGGCATGAAATAGATATTTAATAAAGAATCTAAATAGAAGAAGAGAGTGTGCCTTCGAGTCATAAGTTGCAGTAGCATCCTGAGCAGTCCAAGATGTAGTAGCATCCTGAACCAATTAATAACATTAGATTTCATATATTTTGCATTTAAAACTTTTGACCACAGAGTATCCCCAAAAATACCCCTCTATATTTTAGTATACATTGTTAGACATTTTATTATGAATGAGTTAAAGATATTTGTATAATTTTCATAAATACTATTTAATTTTTAGGATTGTGTTAGTTGGCTTGTTTCAACGATGTGTTAACAAAAATGTTTTTTTTTGTTATGCAGTTTATTTGCAGATGTCCATATCAAAGTAAGACATTATTTTTTGTTTGTTTGGGATTTCAATAACTTCAATATTTTTTTAACAATTATTGTCCTTTCTTTTATACTTTAAAAATTGTCTAACTTTCTTTGAGCAAGAGTTGCAATCCATATTTGTAGGGAGCTAACATGATTAAATTAAGACGTTGCAATGCATCACATTTAACAAAGTCAGGCCGCATTACCCAAAGAAATGACAATGTTATATGTGGCACAACTTTAGGTAAATATTTTAAACATGATGGTAACTTATTATTTATTTTTTAATAAATAAACAATTATATTAAAAAAATTCATAATATACTTGACCGTAGGCTCTAAGATGGGAAACAAATTCCAACAAAATATAGCATCGGGATCCACTGTCCCTTTACAAAGTGAATCTACTTGCTATAGTTTAGAAAACAATTCTAATGCACATATTCTTGAGAAAGATGTGAAAGAACCACTGGAAGGTATAATCATTTCTAAACATTTTTTTTCCTATACAAGTATTTCAAGATTTCATATTAACAATTTCATATTGTCATTGTCTGAAGAGGGGTATTGGTTTGTTTTTCCAGAAAATTCTCAACAGGAACCACCACAACAAAATCATGTTTTGGAGGAGGAACCACCACAACAAGAGCATGTTTTGGATCAGGAACCACCACAACAAGAGCATGGTTTAGAAGATGCAAATGCATCTACCCAAGCTAGTATTGCAATAAATGTGAAAAGAAGGAGTAGAGGACCAACAAAATGTCTCTTTGGAACCACTATAGAGGGCATTACATTGCCTGAATTTCAATTTAATGAGAGGGGCCAGCCTATTGGTCCACATTCAGAGAAATTATCCTCATTTTTAGGTGTTCTTGCAAGGGAAATTCTAGGCATCAAGCACATGGAATGGAAAAAAGTGTCTGAAGTGCAAAAGAAAGACATGTGGAGTGCAATCAATGTGAGCATCAACTTATAACTTTATTGATGCATATTGAGCATGTGTGTGATAGGTTTAGTTTCAAATAACGCTTGTATCTAATAATGGATTTTTTTATTATCTATTGTAGCATACCTATCAAATAGATCCGTCAGCAGAGCAATGGTGTCATAAAGCAATATCTCAACGCTTGAGAACCTATAGATATAGTTTGTATAAGAAATACTATTTGAAATACGAAACAGATGCAAAGAGGATTGCAAACCTTCCTATTGGAGTAAATGAAACTGTTTGGATTGAATTTGTTAGATTACAATCTGACCCTAAATTCAAGGTAAAAATGAAAGACAGATTTGAATGTTATCATCATTGATTTTCAATTCTCTCATACAATCAACTATAATCTTAGCATCTATTTTTTTATTGAGTTGCAGGAGAGGTCAAAAACAAATAAGGAAAATAGGGCATTAGAACAAGAGACCCACACTTCTGGCCGTAGAGGTTACTTTAGGGTTGAAGATGACCTCGTAAGTTGTAACAAATTCTATTATTTGTTCACAATTAACAACTTTAAATATAATTAACTAGATTGTTGTATTTGTTGATACTAGAATCAATCTCGTGGTCCAAGTGATAAGCCTATAACTAGGGCTGATGTGTGGATGAAATGCCATAAAAAGAAGGATGGCACTCCAATGTCATCATTCATTGCGGAGAAAATAGTAAGTTTCGAACCTATTCTTGTATCATTTATGCTTTTTTTAGAGTTAATGATGTTTCTTATATGATTTTGTTGAAATGTTGACATTGCTAGAATCAAATTGAATCGGCACAAAATGAGTCAGTGTCTCCTGCATATGCTACAAAGCAAGATGCCCTTGCTATAATTTTGGGGCTTGAGAGGAGGGGTCATGTATGTGGGGTTGGATTTGGAGTCACTCCAACTGTATTATTTGGAAAAGAGCGTTCCTATAAGAAGGAATTTCATAATACTAAAGAGAAATTAAGAGAAAAGACAAGGAACTCAGAAGATTGAAAAAAGCTATTGAAGAATTAATGGAATGGAAAGCTGCCATGGAGGTGGGGAAAGAAAGTGGCAGAGTTGTTCCAAAATCCAACAATGTAAGGATTGCATGTGTAGACTTTAATTTTTTATGTAGGACATCTTTGAAATTGGGGATTTCAAAATCATAATGCTAACATGAACATGATCGTATTGTTGTAGGGTGTGTAATATATGAATTATTGTTTTTGCATCCTAACCCTTTATCTTCCGATTTCATGATATCTAACACAAACTATTATATTGGCAGAGTAATATTGTCATGTCAGATGTTGAATCAAATCGAGGACCTCTGCCACTGTCACCTCTTAATCCAGTCACCCCAATCCATGTAGTTTTTTAAACCAACTCTTATTTTTTCCATTTTTATTTTCCATTCTTTGAAAATCGCTCAAAAGTATTTATTTTTTAGGAGAGTCTCCAAAGTCTAATACATTTCATACTCCAAAGTCGATGGTGAGTTTTGAGACTATTTAATATTTAGTGCAATGTTATAATCGTTATTTCACTATATCTTACAAGTATTTATTTACTAATAGGCTTCTCTGAGTCCTAATCATGCTTTGCCAAAACAAACTCCATTGACTTCGGGAGAACATAATCGTGAACCAATTGGAAAATCAATACAACAGGTAAGTTCTAAGCCTGTTTATTTCTATGTTTAATATTACATTCTTATTCCGAGGAATCTCATAGGAATTTGTTTATTGGCAGGTTCAACCACAATTACCATCTTCAGATGCGGGATTGAATGGAAAAAAAATGTTTACTAACATATTTTAATGGTCAATTGAAGGTTGCAAAGGGTTACATAAAAAGAATTGAACCAAACTTTGTCATGCCTAATGGGGAAAAATTAGGTGATCGATATTATCTTGTGTGCCCACAATCAATTCTGGTTGATCCTGATTATGAAATCAAGCTTAAGCATAGAAGTAATCAATGAAAGTATTTAGCGGATGCAATTAACACTTTTATACCTTGGAAAAGCAATGACATTGAATTGATCAAAGATTGAGAAGAATGTCAATGAAATTTTTTATTCCTACTAGAACAAGTTCATACTCTGTTGTCTAATGTCTTACTATACTCCAGTTGTAGTTTTTGTGTGTAGCAATTGTAATGGGATAATTTTCTGTGTTCAAGGGAATAGAGATAATGAGACAAAGTGGACATGTGGTATTGTTTGCAAGGAACCTGTCAATGTACTCCAAGTGAAAGGTAGACCCATAGACAATTAGTTGTTGTAGCTTTTCATCTATTTGGTCATCCCCAAGACACATAACCCACCTGCAACAACACCCAAATAGATCTATGGGCATTCTCCTTAGCCCTCTTGCGGCATATTAAGCATGTGGATATACACAAGTATTGACAATAGGCTGCTTGAGTTCAAGCTTGCTCAAGGACAATCTACATTAGAATGAACTCAGAGCAAACAACATGAGGATGGGCTAGGTGACAGGATTCCAAATAAGACCCATGTGTCCGATTTCCATTTGTGCATATGTAATTATAAACAACAACTCAACTTACAGGCTTAGGCCAAGCCTGTAGATATACGTTATTAAACTGTCTCAATGATGAAAATAAATTTTAACATAATAATGACAATTACAATTACAAGAATTTTAGGAGAGATTAGAGAGATATATGTCATGCCTTTACACGAATTTTAACTTAAGTTATGTTTCCAAGTATGTATTGCATGCCTTCGAGCATTAGAGGTTAGAGAGAGATCTTTCAAGATTCAAAGAATCGACAGATCCTATAATCTAGGGCAGTGACTGCAACTATAACCTTTTCAGCATTATTTCAGGTTTATGGAAAAAATGGATCTGTAAGAGGTTGCAGTCCTGATTACCTTGCAATCAATGCTAATAGTTTCATGTCCAGCACATACTCCTAGTGAACATGACCCTTCTATAGCTAGTTGTAACAAAACAAGTATAGTTCAGTTGGTGCATTTACATGAAATAAAAGGTCGAATTTTTTCCTAAAATCACGATAAAATATCAGATTATGGGATTTAGTAAGTCTAAAATGTGCCTCATTCCTCCATTCCTTGGTCTACAAGTCTAAAATGTGTAGATCATTTATCTTATTAGACCCATTTGTTCCCCCAAACACTATCATATTGTGGTCTGAGAGAATGGCACTATGGATGTCTCTTGTACCTAGCTCTTGCCTAGTTGATCCTAATAGGATACAGTACACCATCGTTCTCAAATCAAGTGTCAAAAAATCATTGGAATGAAATCCTCCACAACACCCCTATAATCCCCACAACTAGATGGTCATCTTGTTAAACCCATAATAGTATCTAAAAATTATAAATAAATTTAAAACCCAAATATGAAAACATCAAAATTGCATTCACACATTTGTAATTTTTATCCCAACGAATACACCTTCAAAACCAAGCAAAAAAAATTGAAAACTTATCATGAAGATACCCACATCCCACATACGAAATCCTATATGCATCAAAATATCTCTTGGGCTTATCCATTTACATATAAATGTTGGTCTAAAAACACTAAACAATACAGTCATCAGATCCCATGGGAAAGCAACTAAAAACAATCATGATATCCACAAACATGTATAGATTCTGCTTAAAACGTGATTCGATGAACTAAATCAACGAAACACAATGTAACTTACTGATTTTTTATATTGTTACCTGTGTTTAAACCAAGCCATATCCATTGCAATACAAATGTAGCGATGAACCTTATCACGCCTTAGAAAAAATGTGAAATGAAACCAAATGAGGGTTCCCAAAACCCATAAAATCTAAGATCAATGAAAGTTACAGATCTTTGGGTGGCGGTGGATATCAGTGCATTAGAATTGAATGGCCACTGATGTCTACTTGGACACTTATCAGAAGAGTCCCCTGAGCTTATATTTATTGAATACATCATCAGTGCAAAGCCAATGAAAACACGAAAAAATAATTATTTAAATAATGGAAAAAATCCAAAATTTTATTTCTAATGTCGAACATTGGGTGTGCCTTAAGAGAAATATTGAACAAACATATAATTGTGTCCCTACAATCGCTATATTTCCCATAGGGACATAATAATATCAGAGATAAAGCCATGGAATACAATAGGGTATGGAACCATGGTGTGGATACATCCCTAAACACCAAAGAGAACTAGACTAACATGAAACGTAGTCAAAATACACAAACAAAATTCTTAGATGTGAAAACACCTCCAGAGATGGCTATAGGATAGTCCACATGATAATGAATATGGCTATGCCTTAAATACATTGTACAATCGCCCAGGTGGCAAGAGGAAGATGCAACACATTGATCAAAAGGATAATCATACTAATTGTCTGCTGATCATATCAAAATTTGAAGTCAATAGGGGATGGAATCTTCCCCATGTTGTTGTTTAGTTCCAAACTTGGGAGTTTGGAATCCAAGTTCCCAAAAGAAGGATTTGAATGCCTAGTCTCTTCAATACATAGTTTTCTTATCCAATTTGGTTCATTGTAATAGTTTGTTGGTTCACTCGTGAGGTGGACACAAGATTAAATCATGGGTTCCCTTCTCATGTTGGTATTCCCTACTTGTATTCCATTACTTTCAAAGGCGTAAGGATAAGTACAAGACCTAGACCAGTAACCTAAATAGAAGGAAGTCCACTCTGTTGTGCATCCATGTTACTTAAGAACTTTAGGAGTTAGGAGTTAGTTCCATACATGTAGGAGTTAGTTCCATGTTACTTGCAATGAGATAATTTTCTATGTTCAAGGGAATATAAATAATGAGACAAAGTGGACATGTGGTTCTGTTTGCAAGTCAATGTACTCCAAGTGAAAGGTAGGCCCACAGAAAATTAGTTGCTGTAGCTTTTCATCTATTTGGTCATCCCCAAGACACATAACACACCTGCAACAACACCCAAATAGATCTATGGGAATTCTCCTTAGCCCTCTTGCGGGCATATTAAGCATGTGGATATACAAAAGTATTGACAATAGGCTGCTTGAGTTCAAGCTTGCTCAAGGACAACCTAGATCAGAATGAACTCAGAGCAACCAACAGGAGGATGGGCTAGGTGACACGATTCCAAATAAGACCCATGTGTCCGATTTCCATTTGTGCATATGTAATTATAAACAACAACTCAACTTATAGGCTTAGGCCAAGCCTATAGATATACGTAAACTAACTGGTAGGAGGCTACAACCCCCTATTTAGTCAGCTACAACTGACAGGGAGCACCTACTCCCCTTTGCAGGCACCAACCTGCCCTAGCACCACCCTGCCACCCTTGTTAATTCTGCATTTACTTCTTGGACTGCTGCTCTCTTTGGTTTGTTCTCGATCTTCAATGTATAAACCGCAGTCAAAGTTCTTCATGAAACAATGTGTCTCCTCATAGACTTCACACCTCTTTCATTAAAACTCTTAATGTGCAAAAATATTATTAACTGACAAGTAGATCAGTTAAACTAGTTTTAGTTATAACCATACTTAGTCTTTTCTCTATTTGTTTAAACTTTGCTAACAAAGTTTTACACTAGAGCTTAAAGCTTTATACTACACCTTTTAGCCTTCGGCTGTTTACCAAATATGTTAGCATACTGCTAAAAATTCTGATAGCCTTCGACTGTTTACCAAATATATTAGCGTACTGCTAAAACTTCTGATAGGCTATTGTTTAAACACATCGAATGCTTTTGGAGCTCCGCTATCTTTTTGGCAGTCCACCAAAACTTCGCTCACGGATCTGGCTGCGAAGTAACACTTTCCATAAGCGATACTTACTGCCTCGTCTACAACACATCACTGCCACTTCTGCAACATCTCAACGCTGTCATATCATCATCCACGTCAAACAGAGATGCCACGTGTAGCAAAAGATAGGGGGCCACGTAGGCGTCCGGAGCTCCAGGATGGTGTTCTTCTCATGGAGAACCAAACACCCAGAGCTCCCACACTATCTTTGCACTACGCGTAAATGAAAATTAGTGAAGCCTTTTGTTATAAACACATAAAATACTCATCTACACAACCAATGTGGTTTAAACCTCAACGCTAAACGTGATCTCCACTGTCGATCATCTTGATCGGATGGTCCATGATCCTTTACCCTCATAAATATTCCCAGGCACATTTCCTTGTTGTTTCTTGCTTCAGGGTATGTTCCTTTGGCTTCGATCAGACATTTAACCATGACATGCTTCTGCCAAATTATTTCTACAGGTTTCTGCATCTCCTGTAACCATGACAAGTTTGTTTATCTGATTAGCCAAATCCATAGAAGTAGTTTACATCAGTATCAAAATCCTTCTCTTGGAATGGAAGACCATCGATTCTAGTTAGATTTCCATCATCATAGTGCTCTGTCATTTCTGCCTATTCATTTCCCTCTCTTCATAATGCATTGGACAAGTATACAGGTAGACATTCTATTTCCCTCTCTCTTTATCATGCTTCTCTTTCATTGTCTCTGCCATAACCATCTACTATGTTGCTGCCACTGTCATCTGCTCTTTTCACATTGCTTGTCATCATTCCTGCTTGTTGCTCTGTCTTCATCCAGTTGCCATCAATGACAACCTACACTTCCATATTGCCAACAATAGCTCCCTCTCGCAAAATCCGTGTCTGATACAAATAACTATCTTCACAGAGATAGATTAAAAAGGGCAGTGACTGCAACTATAACCTTTTCAGCATTATTTCAGGTTTATGGAAAAAATGGGTCTGTAAGAGGTTGCAGGACTGATTACCTTGCAATCAATGCTAATACTTTCATGTCCAGCACATACTCCTAGTGAACATGGCCCTTCTATAACTACTTGTAACAAAACAAGTATAGTTCAGTTGGTTCATTTTACATGAAATAAAAGGTCGAAGTTTTTCCCAAAATCACTTTAAAATATCAAATTATGGGATTTAGTAATTTTCCAAGGAAAATTATATACACTTCTTTTGAACAAGTTCAAATTCACATAAACAAAAAAAGACATTTTTGGGAAAATCATTAGATTTGAAATATCATACTTTAGAGTCTAGATAAACAAAATGCATATTTCCACTATTGTGCATTGAATAAACCTGAAATCCTGACAAACCAATTACATTTTTTTAACATCCTCAGGTATATTTTCAAGTAACAACACAATGGAGATCCAAGAGAAAACCTACCCTTTGGGGAACCGATAAAATACACCACAAGATGATATTCCATAGTAGGGTGTTATTCAACCTAGACTGTACTAGGGTGGGTGAATTTAATTTCAAGAGATTGGGCGAAAATTTGCAAGATGTTAAGGTTTCAAGATTTGTACTCTAGACCAAGTTAAGGTTTCAAAATCCAAAACATCAACTTCTCCTAAGTAATGGTATCCAGAATATCCACCTTATACCATAAGCATGTTTTCAATAGCAATTGTAGTGTGGCTATCTCTGGGAGCAATAAGATCCCATTCACATCAAGGGAAATCCATTTCATTAGCTTCAGGTCCAGAATATGAACATCAATCAAGTAATTTCCTCCCCCTCTCTCGTGGGGATGGTGGAGTTCCTCGAATGCAAGCCTGCATCCATTCCTTGGTCTACAAGTCTAAAATTCGCATATCATTTATCTTATTAGACCCGTTTGTTCCCCCAAACACTATCATATTGTGGTCTAAGAGAGCCCCCAAACACTATCATATTGTGGTCTAAGAGAATGGCACTATGGATGTCTCTTGTACCTAGCTCTTGCCTAGTTGATACTAATAGGATACGGTACACCATCCTATGCGGGCATTTGAAGCCCCTTGCATTTAAGGTCTCTTAAAGACCTTAGGTACACCTTGAGTTCATTGTTGGAGGATGGACTCAAAGGTATATGGTGGTCGCTAAGAAACAAGTCCTAGGATCAGATTGCTAACATTAATAGAAGGAAAATAGGCAGGATGAAGTTGTAAATGACTTCCTCTAGCCTTGGATATGATTGACATAAATATCTTCACCTGTCATTGGTATCTTATTGTATGAATTAGTTTTTTGTATCAATCATCGAGAAGACACCTTTTAAATGTCCTGAGAAGAACATTTTTCTCAGAACGAAGGAAAAGGAAAGAATAACCTACAACTGATGAAAGTAAGCAGTCTATAGAGTTATGCGAACATGAGGATGATCTCTATAGGAACTCTACAAACCTAAGAGCAGAAATGAAGAATTGTGTGAAGCATTTTTTTTGGCACAATAATTTGTGAATGCATTTGAGAACTGTTCAAAGGCAAGTTTGAAGGCTTTGAAGCTAATTGGGAATGTTCTAGTAATTCCATATATAGTGAAGAATTAGCTGCATGTGGATATACAAAAGTATTGACAATAGGATGCTTGAGTTCAAGCTTGCTCAAGGAAAATCTACATCAGAATGAAATCGGAGCAACCAATAGAAGGATGGGTTAGGTGACACGATTCCAAATAAGACCCATGTGTCCGATTTCCATTTGTGCATTTGTAATTATAAACAACAACTCAACTTACAGGCTTAGGCCAAGCCTGTAGATATACGTTATTAAACTGTCTTAAGTATGAAAATAAATTTTAACATAATAATGACAATTACAATTACAAGAACTTTAGGAGTGAGCTACAAGTTATGTTTCCAAGTATATCTTGCATGCCTGCAAGCATTAGAGGTGAGAGAGAGAGAGGCTGGAAAAATGATGGTTAGGAGGCTGGAATATTTATGGGTTCTACTTTCTTATAAGGAGAATATAAAACACATATATGTGTGAACAATCAGGAAGCATGTTGGATTTGCACAAATCTGTTAATAAACAAAATAAGCATAATAAACAAATCTTTATGGGTTCTACTTTCTTACACTTGTTTGTTCCCCCAGACACTTTCATATTGTGGTCTAAGAGAATGGCACTATGGATGTCTCTTGTACCTAGCTCTTGCCTAGTTGATCCTAATAGGATACAATACACCATTGTTCTCAAATCAAGTGTCAAAAAATCATTGAAATGAAATCCTCCACAACACCCCTATAATCCCCACAACTAGATGGTCATCTTGTTAAGCCCATAATAATATCTAAAAATGATAAAGAAATTTAAAACCCAAATATGAAAACATCAAAATTGCATTCACACATTTGTAAGTTTTATCCCAACGAATACACCTTCAAAACCAAACCTTAAAAATTGAAAACTTATCATGAATATACCCACATCCCACATACAAAATCCTATATGCATCAAAATATCTCTTGGGCTTATCCATTTACATATAAATGTTGGTCTAAAAACACTAAACAAGACAGTCATCGGATCCCATGGGAAAGCAACTAAAAACAATCATGATATCCATAAACATGTATAGATTCTGCTTAAAACATGATTCGATGACCTAAATCAACGAAACACAATGTAACTTATTGATTTTTTCTATTGTTACCTATGTTTAAACCAAGCCATATTGTTACACCTAAAATCTACCCATCATCCTGATTTAGTGTGTACATCCCTGAAGTCACTTGGACTGATTGATCATTTGGGAGGATTGGTGCTCAGTTTGCACAACCTTTTGAGAGGTCGTCGTAGGTTGCACACTAGCAACATGCGACGTCGCAGGTTGCTCTTTAGCAAGGTGCGACGAGGTCTGTTAATGGGCAAAAATAGCCATTTCGAGATCCTTCTCGAAACTTGCCTATGTGGGGGCTTATCCCTAATCTCTTGGAGAGCTGGTACTCGACCCCTAACCTATTGGGAAGATCCCCTATCTCTCTGCTACCATCTCTCATCCTATCCTATCCATAACCTCATCCATTTAGTCCTATATATGTGAGGCTCACTCCCATACCAAAGGGAGGAAGACTATGGTATCTACATGCTAGTGAAATCTCTCTTGGACACTTTCACTCACCTCTTGGAGACTCTCATGCTTCCTTGGAAGGGCTTGGCAATTGGCTTGTGTGGAGAAGGGCTGCTACGTTAAGTCATTGGTTGTAGTTCTATATCTCTATCATGTACTACTCTATTTGCAATAATACAAATGCTTTCCACCAATATTATCTCTTATGTATGATGATGTTGTGTTGTTTACCTGCTTAACTGTTTACATAGATCTCTTATTGTATAGATGCTCTTTACTCATTTCTCTTTTCTGTGTCTTGATAGGTCTTGTAGCTTGGATCTGACGACCGTGGGACGTGGAGCAACATAGCGGGAGAAAGGATAGTGAATCAAAGAGGTAAGACATCTAGTACTTGATCCTTAAGTAGATCTAGGAAACACATTTGTAGTCTGTTTTATTTGTTCTAGACTCACATTGAGCTAGGGAGATCCGGCTTTCCTCCGGTCGAGAGGATTGTCCGTCAACAAATCTGGCGACTCCATTGGGGACTATTCTTGTTTAGTGATCGTTAATCTGAGTCATTTTCAGTTGATTACTTGACACAAGCCTTGTTGTCATTTCTTTTTCCATTTTCCTTCTTAGGATTGATTCCATTGTCAGATCTTCATGTTGAAGATCCTGATCTTCTTCCTTTGAGTCCATACAACTCAGTTCCAAGTCTGTCATGGTTTATTATTGAGAGATATGATTCATTTTTGAATCCAGAACTTGCTTGTTGCACCCGGAGCAGTGAAAACAGAGCGAAACTGTGTTTTTCTGAGTCTCTGTCCTTTGTCTGTTGCTTACCTGTCGCAACCTTTGCATTGGTACACTGCGACATCGTTGCACCTCCCGTGAAGGCAGACTGCGACGTCGCACTGTGGGTGAAGCCAGAGTGCATCGATATGCCAAAAGTTGGCATACAGGCATCCATCCTCTCATCTGACAGTTTGAGCCTTGGTCTAATGTGTGAACTCCCTCTGCACTGTACCTTCCAGGTAGAGACCCTTTCGTCCAGCAGTGTTTTGTTTGGCTTGTTTGTATCGGTTTTTGGTTCTTTTGAGTTTTGGATTCATGTTTGGCCCCTTGAGTAAAAACTAGTGTTTTGCTCGCATTTTTAAGCGAAATGGGTGGCCATGAATCGTGCATTCATCAGTCGTTTTGACCCATCTCATGTTTTGAGATCATTTTTGGTTTGGTGTGATTGACTTGTTTTAAAGACTTGAAAAGTTTGGGGATATCCATGTCTTTTTGAGCCTCTCTTTCTTAGGTTACGCATCTTGTTTCCTTTACATGCTGAGCTATCTAATGATTATTGGAAAAGATTGATTCTTTGTCTCCATTTTAGTTCAAAGAAAAGCTTGATTTTGTCACTCTTTTGCTATATTCATAAATTTGGAAAACATAAATATTCTTCTTGCTTTAATTTGATCATTTGAAATTCTTGGTCTCACACTCATAAGAAGAAGAAAGATTCATTTCAGATTTGTATGCATTTGAGTTAGATAAGATTGTTAAATGCTTTCCTTTGTCTTGCATTTGATTGGAAACGTTAGTGGAATCCTTCTTTCGTAGCTTAGATGTGTCTTTTTCAAGTGTAAAAAGATAGGAAATGAGTTATAATTATTGCATTTGGTAGATTTTGAGCCTCTCTTGAGTGCCTTTGAGTTGTTTGGGTGCTTGCCATTTTTCTTTGGGTATTTCTGAAAGATTAGAGTGTTGTAGATATCTTCTCACCTCCTGTATATAAATATGAAAAGCGTTTAGTTATCAAATTCCATTTTTGGTACATGCATTTGAAAATTGAAAGTGCTTCATTATCTTGTCTTATACATTGTTAAGATTAGCTGCATCTTTCATTTTCTTTATGCTTTTTGGCTGATTATTGCAGAAAGTTAGAATTATTGCACTCTAGGAAGGAATTCTTCTTTTCGCTACTACTTAAGTACTTTTGGTTTGAAAGAAAGAAAAATCTCTCCCTACCTTAAGTAGTTTTCATTGAAAAGGAAAGGAAAATGTGCATTATCATGTAGTTGAGGATTGCATTATGTTTACATTTATGTGCTCACCTCATGCATCCACCTAACCGTACAAGATAAAATTAACGCTAGCTTAGGTTAAAATCATTTAGCAACTTGTGTGTAAGTTAGAGACGTGTTTCGGTGTCGTTAAGCGTGGCAGCTGTCATTATTTTCCAGCACTGTAGTCCGGGGGTATTGTAGTCTTCCACGTACATCGGTATATCGAGCTCCTTCACGTACCCACCAAGTACCATAATCCGTACTTGGCATATATCGAAGGGTGTATCACGTACTCGACATGTATATCGGAAGGTCTCATGCCAACAGCTGTGCATTAGACAGCACCACTACGGATTTGAGCTCCCATGTACCTTGCGTATATCGGGAGACACCATTAGGATTCCTGAAACCAACTGAGTTAACCATTTGGCCGTCTTGGCAAAGCAATACACTGAGAACAACACTCAGGGAGATTAGCACACACGTATTTTCCAGGTAATTGGGTATGCAGGCAAGGGTACGGTCCCAATCCTCCTTGTTGCGTCATATTGTTGGACCCTGCAGTATATAGCAGTTTGCAATGCCTTGATAATCCCGTGAGGTTCCAGAATTTGAATCCACTCCTATTCACACTGTTTGCTTATTGCTTTTAGACTTGAGTAGTGCTTGACTTGTGTGGTACTTTAGAGACTCTTAGGAGGTTTAGATATGGAAGATTCTTCCGGGACTACCAACCAAGGCACCCTTTCCAAGGTATGCCATTTATTATTCCCCCTTGTGGAACTGTTGGTCCTCCCTTTATGGATACGTTGAGTCTTCCTGGATTAACGATAGGATTACCAGTATGGTTATTCTCCAATCCAGTTACGCCAAGTGCACCAATCGTGTCGGACCTAGGTCCTTCACCACATGAGCATCAATCTCATGATGACCCTTCTCCTTCTCCGTCGAAATTTGAATCGGCTTCCATCTCTTCCTCTTCTCCTACTGAAAAATCTAATGTTAGTAAGAAGGCTGGTGTGAAGAAGAAGAAAGGGAAGATTAAAAAGAAGAAAGATAAGAAAGAGACCACGCGTCAACCATCTACCTCTGATGGCACTCATTCTATGAGAACACCTCGTAAACCAAAGTTCCCTTGCAAACTTTGCAAGGGTGATCACCTTCTCAAGAATTGTCCCGGTCTTTCCCATGTGTCAGAAGTGTGGTCTAAAAAACCAAAACCGCTTGTATCGTCAACCTCTGACCATCATGTTAATGACACTCCCTCGACCAGTGACCCATTGGTGAAGGGTCGGAAGAGTAAAGTCCTGTACCTCTCCTTGATATGCAAGGGTATGCACCGTACTTTCCTTTGTCCAAGCATGGATGAAGCTTCACGGTGGTTGGAAGATATTACTAGTTCTCAACAGGTGCTTCCAACAAGCGATAGTAAGTTGTCCCTCGATCCCCCGCTGGTTGACCAAGTGATCAATTCAGTTTCATTTGTAATTGATACCACTCTTCCTTCCGAGAGTGAAGTGATTGAGTCGCTGTCATCTCCACTCGATCCCTCTCTTTCATTGGAGAAAGTCCAGACTGAAGTAGTCACCATGACACAATCTTCGTCTTATTCTTATCTTCCAAGTGATAGTGAATTGGAAACAACAGATGTTTTCCTAGTCAGTTCAGAATGTCCTAGACAAGGGGAGACCCTGTCAATTCCTACAGGACCCCCTCCAAGTACTGAGGTCATTTCCTTTGATTGGAATGGTCTAACAGAATCTCGTCTTCCTTCGAGTATTCCTTTTCAAATATTTGTAGGAGTTTCCGATAAAGAAATATTTCGTACGATAGTTGATGAGGGAGCTTCTGTTAGTATTCTATCCTCAACTGCTTGGCAAGCTATGGGTTCTCCTTAGATTGTGCCAGTAATGGACCATATTTTGGCTTTTAATAGAAGGCCTACCGGACCTTTAGGGATTCTCCCGCAGTTACCTACCACATTGAGAGGTAAAACTGTTTATGTTGATGTCATGGTTGTCCAAGGTCCTTTAGATTTCAATATGCTCCTTGGATGTGATTATGTCTATGCTATGAAAGCCGTTGTGTCCACACTCTTTTGAGTGATGTATTTTCCCCATCATGGGAATATTGTGACTATTGATCAGCTTTCCTACGTGACACCCACTCATCATATGAATCCTAGTCATCAGACTTCCCTAAATGTTCCACATGTTTTAGTGGTTTCTTCCCCCTAAGGATGGGGGGTACGAGCATAGTTTATGTTCTGTTTCAAGCTCGTTAAAAAATGAAACCAACCTTCAAGCAAAGTTTACCTTTGGTTTCAAGCTTGCATAAAAATGAAACCAATCCACTGGAGCATAGTTTTATTCTATTTCAAGCTCGTTAAAAAATGAGATAGACCCCTCTAAGCATAGTTTACCTTTGGTTTCAAGCTTGCACAAAAATGAAACCAATCCACTCAAGCATAGTTTTATTCCATTTCAAGCTAGTTAAAAAAATAAGATGGGCCCCCCTCGAGCATAGTTTTATTCCATTCCAAGCTCGTTAAAAAATAAGATGGGCCTCCTGGATCATAGTTTTATTCTATTTCAAGCTCATTAAAAAATGAGATAGACCCCTCTAAGCATGGTTTACCTTTGGTTTCAAGCTTGCATACAAATGAAACCATCCACCCGAGCATAGTTTTATTCCCTTTCAAGCTCGTTAAAAATAAGATGGGCCCCCTTGAGCATAGTTTTATTCCATTTCAAGCTCGCTAAAAAATAAGATGGGCCTCCTGGATCATAGTTTTATTCTATTTCAAGCTCATTAAAAAATGAGATAGACCCCTCTAAGCATGGTTTACCTTTGGTTTCAAGCTTGCATACAAATGAAACCATCCACCCGAGCATAGTTTTATTCCATTTCAAGCTCGTTAAAAATAAGATGGGCCCCTTTGAGCATAGTTTTATTCCATTTCAAGCTCGTTAAAAAATAAGATGGGCCCCCTCAAGCATAGTTATTGTTTATTTCAAGCTTGTGTAAAAATGAAATAGATCTCCCTCCCATCGGTTTGAGTCTCTCGCTAGAGTTAGAATTTGAACCTTCATTTCATTTGATTATCGTTTCCCCCCTCTTGGTGAACATTTTCATATTAGTAGCCAGGTTGGTAGTTGGGTTAGCAAGCAACATTTTCAGATGAAATGAATCTTGGGAGGCATGTCACATGTCGTACCATCAACAATCATGTTGAAGGAACACTACCATGTTAAGCTGCTAGCAATCATGCTAGGGGCATTTTCCAACCTCTGGGTATCATGTTGGGAAGGAACTCGTCAATGGGCCTTAACCTATGAGCATAGTTCCCTTTCTATGTCAAGCTCTTTAAAAAATGAAACAAGTCTTTTGAGCAGAGTTCTATTCCTGTGTCAAGCTCATTAAAAAATGAAACATATCCTTTCCCTTTGAGTCGAGTCTCCTCATAGACTTAGTACCTGAACCTTCTTTTCACCCACTTATGCCTTAGGTGAATGAAATGAAGCTTGGGGGCATGTCTTCAACCTCTGAAAGTCACGTTGAAGTCAATTCGATCACCTCTCCACACCACATTGGAGCTACGTCACTTACTTATAGCAATCATGCTGGGGGCACTCACCAACCTCTGGATTCCATGTTGGGTAAAAGTTCACCATTGGGAACATTTTAGAGCATACTTTCCTTTTCTAGGTTTCGAGCTCATTAAACCATGAAAATTATTTCGAGCATAGTTCATTTTATGTTACAAGCTCGTTAAAAAATGAAGCAGACATCATGAGCATTCTTCCAACCTATCTTCGAGCTCATTAAAAACAGTAAGATAGTATTTGAGCTTATTTTTTCACTTTTTTTCGTGCTCTAGTTGAAACATGAAAAGTGGTTTGAGCTTAGTTTTTACTTTTTAGTGCTCTGGTTCAAACATGAAAAAGATTCCGAGTGCTTTTGATACCATTATCGTGCTCGTTAAAAATTTGAGTAAAAAGGTGTGTCTAACGAGTATAGGTTTATCACTTTATCTGGCCTCGCTAGACTATTTACGGAAAAGGAACTGTGCCGAGTTTACTTTTTCCTTTGTCGTATTCGGTCATCAACCATGGAAAAGTTGTTCATGGAGTCCTTTTTAAGCTCTTTTTCAGACTCCCCAAATAGGAAAAGATTGCTAAGCGAACTTGATGCTTTCACGCTTGTAAAAGCATTTGATTGATCGTCTTTCTGGTGATAGTTTACCCCTTTTTCGGACTAGGAAGCACTATTTACGAAAAAGGAATACTAAAACCAACTATGGCTGGAAGAGTCCTCTCCCGCATTGTTTTATCCTTTTTCGGGCGATGAGGATAACTTTACGAAAAAGGACCATTGGAGTCTCCTTTAGTTCTTTTCAGACTCTTTAAACATGAAATGACGTCGAGTTTTCCTTCTCTAGACTTGTTAAATTTTAAACATTGAAGGGCCCATTATGGGACGAACCCCTCCTTTCCTAGGTTCGTGAAACATTTAGGATTGGACTCATCTATGAGATGAGCTATACCGAGCATCTGATTACCCTCATCAAGCTCGTTAAAAAACAAGTGAGGCACTCATCATTCATGATGGGGAAAAAGGAAAGTGTTTTGTGTTACATACCTTAGTGGGGCAGTATATAGTCGTTCTTGAACATGGCACTCGTTTGCATTGCATACAGTACTTGGGTCATTTGTTTGTCTATCAGTCCCTGCTTACTTTTCGAGTCTTGTTACTCCTCTGAGTCATTCAGAGAAAGCTTCCATCATCAGTTGCATTAGAAGTTTGCGTCATTCTCATGTCAATACTGCCAAGTCATGCCATGCCCATGTTCAAGAACACATTCATCACTCATCATTTTGTAGTCAGTACACACGTCGTCATGCCGTTATTACTTTGTGTCAGTCTCACATGTTATTGTACCATCCGATCCAATCTACACATCTTTTGTCGTGTTTCGCGTCGATTGATGGGGGATTCATTATTGTCCTCCTTCGACAGATTCATCCTTGTCGACTTCAACACATCATCCGAGGATTGAATCTAGAAACCAACCAAGTACCTTGGCCCTGCATGCCTCAATGGCAGGTTACCTCGCTTTCATCATGAGTTTACATCATTGACTCTTGATTGAAAGATTTCATCTTGCGTTTGAATTCAACTCATTTATTCACGCTTGATGATATGTACTGTGATACCTTGGGAATCATTGACATTAATGATGATCTCCCTCGCACTTGTTAACGGTTTACATCAATGACCGGTAATCAAGTGGTTTCTACCATGTTCAACGTCAAGACATTTGTAATCACATGGATAGATTCGTATCATTGCGGGTTCAGCTTAAAGACCTTGGGGAGTCATGTTTTTACCCAGGTTGCAATGGAGTTTGTATTGAGTCATATTACATGGATCCACTTTTGTATTGGTCGTGGCTATGTTATCATCTCATCATGGATCTACGCTTGTGTCTAGTAGCCATGATTATGTCCAGTCGGTCATTACTACCATGGATCTGCAATGTATCAGTTGGAAGCCATGTTGTACTACATTTGAGATTGTTAGTTCAGAGTTAGTTGTACTGCAGCAGCATCCTTCATCCGACAAGCCTTTTGCCAATTTTTCTGTCAAAGCACTTCACCCTTACATCCTTAACAAATTCATGCTTTGGGGGGCATTCTGTTACACCTAAAATCTACCCATCATCCTGATTTAGTGTGTACATCCCTGAAGTCACTTGGACTGATTGATCATTTGGGAGGATTGGTGCTCAGTTTGCACAACCTTTTGAGAGGTCGTCACAAGTTGCACACTAGCAACATGCGACCTCGCAGGTTGCTCTTTAGCAAGGTGCGACGAGGTCTGTTAAAGGGAAAAAATAGCCATTTCGAGATCCTTCTCGAAACTTGCCTATGTGGGGGCTTATCCCTGATCTCTTGGAGAGCTGGTACTCGACCCCTAACCTATTGGGAAGATACCTTATCTCTCTCCTACCATCTCTCATCCTATCCTATCCATAACCTCATCCACTTAGTCCTATATACGTGAGGCTCACTCCCATACCAAAGGGAGGAAGACTATGGTATCTACACGCTGGTGAAATCTCTCTTGGACACTTTCACTCACCTCTTGGAGACTCTCATGCTTCCTTGGAAGGGCTTGGCAATTGGCTTGTGTGGAGAAGGGCTGCTACGTTAAGTCATTGGTTGTAGTTCTATATCTCTATCATGTACTCCTCTATTTGCAGTAATACAAATGCTTTCCACCAATATTGTCTCTTATGTATGATAATGTTGTGTTGTTTACCTGCTTAACTGTTTACATAGATCTCTTATTGTATAGATGATCTTTACTCGTTTCTCTTTTCTGTGTCTTGACAGGTCTTGCAGCTTGGATCTGACGACCGTGGGACGTGGAGCAACATAGCGGGAGAAAGGATAGCGAATCAAAGAGGTAAGGCATCTAGTACTTGATCCTTAAGTAGATCTAGGAAACACATTTGTAGTCTGTTTTATTTGTTCTAGACTCACATTGAGCTAGAGAGATCCGACTCGCCTTCGGTCGAGTGGATTGTCCGTCAACAAATATTCATGGCAATACAGATGCAGTGATGAACCCTATCACGCCTTAGAAAAAATGTGAAATGAAACCAAATGAGGGTTCCCCAAACCCATAAAATATAAGATCAATGAAAGTTACGGATCTCTGGGTGGTGGTGGATATCAGTACATTAGAAATGAATGGCCACTGATGTCTACTTTGACACCTATCAGAAGAGTCCCCTGAGTTTATATTTATTGAATAAATCATCAGTGCAAAGCCAATGAAAACACAAAAAAATAATTATTTAAATAATGGAAAAAAACCAAAATTTTATTTCTAATGTCGAACATTGGGTGTGCCTTAAGAGAAATATTGAACAGACATATAATTGTGTCCCTGCAATCACTATATTTCCCATAGGGACATAATAATATCAGAGATAAAGCCATGGAATACAATAGGGTATGGAAACATGGTATGGATACATCCCTAAACACCAAAGAGAACCAGACTAACATGAAATGTAGTCAAAATGCACAAACAATATTCCTAGATGTGAAAACACCTCTAGAGATGGCTACATGATAGTCCACATGACAATGAATATGGCTATGCCTTAAATACATTGTACAATCGCCCAGGAGGCAAGAGGAAGATGCAACACATTGATCAAAAGGATAATCATACTAATTTTCTGCCAATCATATCGAAATTTGAAGCCAATAGGGGTTGGAACCTTCCCCATGTTTTTGTTTAGTTCCAAACTTGGGAGGTTGGAATCCAAGTTCCCAAAAGAAGTATTTGAATGCCTAGTCTCTTCAATACATAGTTTTCTTATCAACTTTGGTTCACTGTAATAGTTTGTTGGTTCACTAGTGAGGTGGACGCAATGTTAAACCATGGCTTCCCTTCTCATGTTGGTATTCCCTACTTGTATGCCATTACTTTCAAAGGCGTAAGGATAAGTACAAGACCTAGACCAGGAACCTAAATAGAAGGAAGTTCACATTGCTTGTCATCATTCCTGCTTGTTGCTCTGTCTTCATCCAGTTGCCATCAATGACAACCTACACTGCCATATTGCCAACAATAGCTCCCTCTCGCAAAAGCCATGTCTTATACAAATAACTATCTTCACAGAGATAGATTAAAAAGGGAAGTGACTGCAACTATAACCTTTTTAGCATTATTTCAGGTTTATGGAAAAAATGGATCTGTAAGAGGTTGCAAGACTGATTACCTTGCAATCAATGCTAATAGTTTCATGTGAACATGGCCCTTCTATAACTACTTGTAACAAAACAAGTATAGTTCAGTTGGATCATTTACATGAAATAAAAGGTCGAAGTTTTTCCTAAAATCACTATAAAATAGCATATTATGGGATTTAGTAAGTTTCCAAGGAAAAAATTATACACTTCTTTTGAACAAGTTCAAATTCACATAAACGAAAAAAGACATATTTGGGAAAATCATTAGATTTGAAATATCATACTTTAGAGTCTAGATAAACAAAATGAATATTTCCACTATTGTGCATTGAATAAACCTGAAATCCTGATAAAAAAATTACAATTTTTTAACATCCTCTGGTATATTATCAAGTAACAACACAATGGAGATCCAAGAGAAAACCTACCCTTTGGGTAACAATTCAAGCACCAAGCATCTTCCCTAGAAGGAAGTTTGTTGCATGTCCCTATGCAACTTATTCCTCCCGTAGTAAATTCTGATGTAGCTTGGCCCAACTGTAAGATTGGTAACTTACTCCATTTCTTTCCCGAAAGCCTAAATGACGATCCACTTCCATCCATGAAGAGTTCTCTGCAAAATCATACCACTGCCCAACAACACTGTACTCATTTTTGCTGCACCAGAGAAAAAGAAAATGGAACCTTAACCCAAGCCATCGAGTACCATTTCTTCGTAGAGAATTCACATACAGACTTGTTCTTGAAAAGGAAACCTGGAAAAAGGTGTATCCCATGGGGTCCCGTTGTTTGAGTATTGGAGGAAGCAAATTCCAATGGGTCTCTGAGGCCTTCAAAGAGGCCAAAGTCTCACAAGATCTAAGTTCTTCAAAACTCTATAACGCTGATCTCTGATTCATTCTAAATTGTTTCACCCTCATAGGACCCCTGAGGAACTCACTGTGATTAGAAAAGGCTACTTCAGGATCTGGATGCTCTCCTCTGACGTGATGTTCAGAATGGAATTTCAACTTATAAAAGAATTTCATCCATATTTCCCACTTAATTTGATTCTGAATAAAAGATGAAAAGGCTCGTAGCTGAATATCTCCTACTAGAGGGTTGGGATTCCATTCCAATTCATGTTCTAGACAGAATTTAAACTGATAAAGTTCACATAACAAATCCTTTTCCCTTGTAGATGAGTCATTATAAATATCCACAAAGTCATCAACATTTCCTATCATGAAATTTTTGTTATTATTCAATCTCATCATCTGAAGGCCTACCCATTGTTCATGCAGGTACATTGAATAAACTCTAGCAGGACTTCTACAAGAAATGGCTTGCTCAGCAAATTGAAACATTTGCATCTTTTCTTCTTCTTTAATCATAAATTGTTGTTGTAAAGACTGTATCTTGGACTTCCACTTTTGTTCTTGAACCAAGTAAGCAGAAAACCAAGTTTCCTGCATACGTTGTACTTCAAATTTATATCGTTGTTGATAAATAAGGCCCAAGTCATATAACTCATCATTTCTTCCAGTCCATTTAACAGTATTTACTTCAGCTGATGCTAAATCTAGGGTATTAGTCCAGACATCATCAAGAATTTTATTAAAAAATTCATAGAGAACTTTTGTGACTTTTTCTTTATCTTCAGAACTTTTAGAGGTACTAGGAAGAATGTTTTCTGTAGCTGCTGTAGCTAATAATTCCAAACTTGTATTATCCTCAGCCAGTGGTACTGATTCCTTTAGTACTGATTTATCTCTAAGCAATTTATTTTGTTTCCTCATCCTTTTGTTTTGCAAACTCCATCGATGATCCTGACTTCTCAAAATTTTCAGTCTTTTCTTAAGAACATCATTCTTTCTCTGTAATTGTCTACTCCTCTGTTTTAGCTTTTCATTTTCAATTTTAACTTTTGATTAGGCCGCTTTTGGGCAGCTGAAGCCATTTTAGACAGGCTCTTCCACAAAAAGTATGGAATGTTCATCAATTCTTCTCCTTTAATGTGAAGGAGAAGCTGAATATGATAAAGAAAGACAAGGCTATATCGTCCTTCACAAGTCAAATATTTCTGCAAAAAGAAAATGACATTACCCCATTCAGTAGTGAAACAGTTGCATTCAACTCCCTTCGTCCAATGAATACTAGAATTAGCCACTTTCACAAACTGTTTCCAAGAGTCAGGGTTTTTCAAACGACCAACTTTAAACCATCTTTCGCCTATTTGTGGTAAGCTTGCAGCAAGAGCAATGGATGTTTCTGAAACTAGAAGCAGAAACCCCTGAATGTTAGAACAAACTCCATCGAAATTGAGAGCAAATTCCTTGGTCACATCTTCGTTGTGCTCTCTGAATTTACTAAAAAACGCATACAATCCAATTTGTTGAAAAATCCTCTTACTAGAGGGATCTTCATCCAACAATTCAATGGAATATGGCTCCTCCCTACGTGCAGTAGCCATGCCAACTGAAACTTTCTCTGTTAAAAGGAAGTTAGGTGATCAAACTGGTGTCCTTTAACCCAAATTGGTATTTACAAGCTTGACTTATGCATAACAAAGAAATCCAACTTTCAAATCGGGTATACATATAATTGTTCAGACATGGGACAAAATGATAGAGCTAATTACAACAATTGATGGGGTCAAATCAACATATACCCATTCGTCCAAAAAACAATGAGTTAACGGTCATTTCATTTATGGAAATTAGTTGAACAAAAAGACTTGGTATGACATGTCACGATATATAATAAGCCATGAAATGACCTTGAAAAGCTAATTGAAATGTATACGAATAATTCTTATATGCTAGAATTTATACACATTATTAGGAAAAATATATTGAATTTAACCCTACCGAAACAATACTTGTCTGGAATTAAGAGAAGACTTTGAATAGCATACCACATAGGCAGGGGATAAAACCGAGATCCAATCCTTCCAATCATGCAAATACAGATCCTCCATGGATTTTAAAGATATAACTTTGTTGGAAGAAATCATTATATCTGCAACTTGAAAAGAAAAATTCCAAATAGAATTGAAAGTTTGCTTGTACTGGGAGGGATGAATCCAAGATAGTATCAAGGTTCTGTTCATTTTCAGGATTCCCTTACCCATACACGAGACATTCCATTTTACCAACAATCTGTTCATCTTCAGGATTTTACTGAAGTATTTAAAAAACACAGAAACTGGAGATTTTACAAGCTTGAGCCAAGCCTGTAATTGTCTGCTAAAACATGCTGAACTGCAAATTCTTCAACCAAACCATTCGTGATGCAATCCAAACCATGTGCATTAAGGTGTTGGAGTAGAACATGGACGAGTAGACATCCCTCCATTAATGCCAATGGCTTTCAAAGCTTGGAAGTACAATCTAACAGGATATATGAATCAATTTTGTTGATGTCGAATACCCAAAAGATCAGATTGCTTATGGATCCATTTTGGAATGGTATTTATAAATTGCTAGTGGTTTCTTATGGAAAACCACTAGAGATTGCTTATAGACCTTATGAATGGGTATTGTGACTAGTATGACCTTGGAAACATATTAATTACAAAGAATCCATAACAATACTAGCTGTCTTAAACCATTATATTCTTTTGTCGAAAAATATAGCAACGCTCACATAGTGTTGCCAAAAACCAATTATAATGATAATTGGTGACAAACATTTACTACACTCACCAAAAGTAAAATAAACATGTATTAGTGAGGGCTACTAAAATATTGTCCCCAGAAGTGTCACCAAAGAGAGAATCAATAATGGGCCTTTAACAACCCTCACTAAAAATGTCACTGGAAAGGGATTTGGTGATGAACCTTAAAGGACAATCTCCAAAAAGCACCTATAACGATGATGTTTTAAGGACCGTCATCATATGTGACATTCGTGACAACCCTTAAAGGTTCATCACATGTAGGATCCTCACCAATGACCTTTTTTCTTGTAGTGTATGGCTACGGTCATATGTGGTGTTTTAGTGGGTTCAATTCAAATGTGTTAAGCCCACCACCCATTACATCCATTGGTAATATGCTTTTGAGCAATGAATGTTATTGCATTTAGTTTTAGGCATAGAAAGCAACTTTCTATGTCTAAAATCTATCATTCTAGTGTCTCATGCAATTGTTTGATATTGTTGTTGCTGCCTGGTAAAGACAATATGTGCTTGTTTATGTGGCTTGCACCTTTAGACATAAAAGGAGAAAATTGAACTTGTTTGAAATCCTTGTTTTCTCTGTGGAGGTCCTTGTTGTCTTCAGTGTGTTAATTCTATTGTTGCTTGTGTGACTGGATCGATGGATGTTTCTAATTGGATTCTTTACAAACACAATAAAATATGCTTCATTTGGAGATTCATACTTTTCCCTCTCCACTTACTGTTTCCAAGTATATCTTGATGCATATGCACAAAATAGAAAGTTTCCAGCAAGGATGATACATGGAGTCCTTTACATGCAATCCATGAAAATTGGTCTCGTTTGAAGTTTGCTATTTTTATTTGGATATGGTGTCAGTGTTCGTTGCACAATCCAATGCATTCACATCCAAATCCTCAAATGCGTTCAATTGTATGAGTTTTACTGCCTACTAGCTTTATAAAATTTATATTCTCCAATTGTGAATTGCGATATTTGGAATTTGAATGGGTGCATACAGATCCTTTATCTGGGAGCTTATGATAAACAACAATCGGAAAGTGTTGTGGTTCTATGTGCTCATGTCTACTGATGTTTTGGGTAACGTCATTGGCCTCACGTTTTAGAGCCAAGGCATGAACGCCGAAATGACAGGAGGCCTGTGCGATTAGCATTAAGATTTGATGCCTCAAATCCTTTGAGTTTGAATGCAATTGTCCATGTTTGCACATTGTCAGGATTTATCTTGGTTCAATCCGTAGCTTCATTAGAGTCATGCACTTGTTGTTGGTCATTGTCCATGGGTAGCAAGATAAAAGAAATGAATTCATTGAAGGTTTTAAAACTATAATATACTAGAGCTAGCTATGGTTTATACCCATGTCGAATGCAATTTTTGGTTATGTATGCACACACAGTTTTAGTTACGTGTCAAATGTAGACAAAGACATGATCCTTAAATAGAAATAATATCAATTTTAAGATGCTTATGGTTTGAGTATTTTTCTGTAGATTCTAGCCGACGGTTGTGAATTGGTTTTGACCTTATCTGCATTTTCATCTTCTATGAATAGGAATTGTGGCATTCGAACACTTTTGTTGGGTTTCTGTAAACATTAATTTGTTGCATAGATTTTCATGTTTGCTTTGGCATTATTGTTGAGCTTGTATGGTGGCTTTTATAGAGACTTGTCATAATGATGACTGTAGTCTGTAGATTCACAGTCACTTTTACCAAGTGATTGGTATTTGACCCACCGCCCAAAAAACAAACAGACTGTTCTTTAGCTAGGGTCATCCGTGGTGGTTTAGGGGGTTCAAATGTGTTAAGCTCGCCACCCATTACATCCATATGTAATATGATTTTGAGTGATAAATGTCGTTGCATTTAGTTTTAGGCATAGAAAACAACTTTGTAATTCTAAACTCTATGTTGTCATTGCTTCCTAGTAAAGACAATTTGTGCTTGTGTTTATGTGGCTTGCACCTTCGGACATAAAAAGGAGAAAAATGAACTTGTCTAAAACCCTGTTTTATCTACAGAGATCCTTTCTAGACTATCTGTGATTGTTTTTGCGGCTTGCACCTTCAGACATAAAAGGAGAAAATTGAACGTGTTTGAAACCCCCGTTTTCTCTGTGGAGGTCATTGTTATCTTCAATGTGTTAATGCTATTGTTGCTTGTGTGAATAGATCAATAGTTGTTCCTAATTATATTCTTTACAAACACAATAAAACATGCTTCATTTGCGGATTCATAGTTTTCCCTCTCTGTTTACAATTTCCAAGTATATCTTGATGCATATGCACAAAATAGAAAACTTCTAGCAAGGATGATGTGTGGATTCATTTTCGTGCAATCCGTGAAAACTTGGTCTCTTCTTAAGTTTACTATTTTTATTTTGCTATGGTGTCAGTGTTTTTGCACGGCTCGATGCATTCATATTGAGATCCTCAAATGCGTTCAATTGTATGTGTTTTCCATCCTACTGGCTTTATGCAATTTCCATTCTCCAATTCAGAACTACGATATTTGGCATTTGAAAGGGTGCATACAGATCCTTTATATGGGATCCCACGATAAACAACGTCTAGAAAGTATTGTGGCTCTATGTGACAATTTCTACTGATGTTTTAGGTGACGTCGTTGGCCTTGGGTTTTAGATCCTAGGCATGGATGCCGAAATGCCTAGCATTAAGCTCTGATGCCTCGCATCCTTTGAGTTTGGATGCAATTCTCCATGTTTGCAAATTGTTAGGATTTATCTTCGTTCAATCCATATCTTCACTAGAGACTTCTGCACTTCTTGTTGGTCATCGTCCATGGGCTGCAAGATAAAAGAAATGAATTCATTGTAGAATTTAAAACTGGAATCTAGTAAAGCTAGTTATTGTTTATACCCATGTCGAATGCAATTGTTGGTTATGTACGTGCACACAGTTTTAGTTACATGTCAAATGTAGACAAGGTCATGATCCTTAAATATAAATATTATCAATTTCACGGTGCTTGTGGTCTGAGTATTTGTCTGCATATTTTAGATGATGGTTGCGAATTGGTTTTGACCTTGTATGCATTTTCATATTCTATGAATAGGAATTATGGCATTCCAATGCTCTTGTTGGGTTGTATACATTAATTTGTTGCATAGATTTTTTTTCCCCTTCGGCATTATTGTTTGGAATTTTGTTGAGCTTGCATGGTGGATTTTATGGAGACTTGTCATAATGATGAATGTAGTCTGTAGATTCACAGTCACTTTTACCAATTGACCGATATTTGACGCATCACCCAAAAAAAGGGCCTAGATTTAGAGGTGGCCAGACTAGAGTTTTTAGATGCCGTTAATTGCTTGTTAGACATTGATATAGAAGTACACAATATCTGCTTTAGCTAAGAATAGGTCGTTGTTGAATCAGTGTTGTGATTGCTTTACATTGACAATGCCAAAATGATGTTCAATATTTACTTGGTATTAAAGTATTGTCCCGATGCCGATATTGGACGCGTGTCTATTGTTAAAGATCTTTGTTATTTATATCTTTGTTATTTATAGCTTGATTGCAAGTATACCAAATTATAGCTTAGGTAAAACAATAATATATCAATAATAAGTACAAAAAGAGAACAAGATAAAAGAGTAAATCAGATATAGAAGAAGGTAGTCTTCTATTATCTTCAGAATATCTCCCTCAAGCTTACAAGAGAGCAATGCAACAACCCCAATACTAGCAATACTTATGTTGAATAAGTAAAGATCAAGATGATTGATGTGACTCCCTTGACTCTATTATATACTAAGATATGAGGAAGAATTACTCTCACATATTACATGTGGGATAATATAATTCTACATAATAACATCTCTTTATATAATAATGAATATCAAGAGTATACTTTACCATAATGAATATGGGATATATTGTATTACTCTTTTACATAAGATTGTGGATATCTTTCGACATAATACAAAGACATTATTGCCTTCCAAGGAATATAAAATATTCCAACATTCTTTAGGGCCGATATTGGACCAGTGTCTATTGTTAAATATCTTTGTTATTTATAGTTTGATTGCAAGTATATCAAATTATAGCTTAGGCCATAGCTGTTAGTGAGATATTAAGTGAAGAAGCATAGTCTTGTTTTGGTAGGTGTAGTTTTTTCCACCCTTTCTATCCAAGCCAAAGCACTGCTTGGTGATTAGGCATAGCAAAACGAATTTCCTTTCTTCTCTTTTTTTAGAATTTTAGATCTACCACAAACCTATAAGAGTATAATTCTCGATAAAAGTTGGTCTCAAAACTTTGTTGGGTGCTTTTCATGATGTTTCAAGCAAAGACAATTCATCGACATAGTTGCCTATCCTACTTAGGAAAACTTTGTAACTCTTTCTCTATAAATGAATTGATCTAGGTCATGGGCTATTCATGAAGCTAGCTGTAACATACACAATATTATAATATTAAGTAATAATAATCATAAATAATGATGATGATGATGATGATGATGATGATAACAAAATAATAATAATAATAATAATAAATATTTATTAATTGTTAAAGAGGTCATTGCAAATCTTATCTTATTCAATATACTTTCTTATCCACTATGGATTATATTTATTTGTACTATACTTTTGGATAGTTCACGTGTGCCGAGTTGGTTCACAACGTTGGTATCAAAGCCCTTTTCTCAGGCTTTAGCTGATTCTGGTCCTTGGCCATCACTTCTCAGAGCTTCTTTGTACCTTGGCTTTTGGCCGAAATATTTAGAGTTTCTCTGGATTCAATTGTTGACCGTAACCCAACCTTTGGCCATTTTTTCATGTAGAGCTTTTCTGTTGCAAAAAAAATAACCTCTATGAATTTGCTGATGTCACTCTACTTTCTCTACTACCTCACCTTCACTCCCACGCCTCACATTCCCACCCTCCCTCCTACGCATTCCCCACCCTCCCTTCTACACATTCCTCCCTTTGGATCCCAACACATCTACAATAATGCCTCCCCCTCTTCAATGCACCTACTCGCCTTCCCACACTATTGTCTTCCTTGCATGCCTTGCTATCCACCCATGCCACGCCTCCCCCTCTTCAACGTAACTACTTCTCTTCCCACACTTCCACGTTCCTTTAAACGTTGCACACTCCCCTACGCTCTACACCTCTATGCGCTCCTGTTCTTTCTCATCTTCCCCACTTGTACCGTACCTCTCCATTAATTTCTTCCACACCACCCCACTGCCCTCCTCCTACGCCTCACTACACCTCATAAGCTCCTCCCCATCCCATGCAGTCTCCTGTTGCACTCCCATAGTCCTGCGCACTCACCTTGCTATACATCCCGCGCACATCAATCCCTATCCACTCCAACTCTCATTCCCCAAACCCTACTCCTATAGACCTACTTCGTCCTGGTATCACCCAACACACTCCTTGTGCATCACCCCTTCACCACGTGCTGCACGCTCCGTCCAAGCTCTCCCGCCTGCACACATCCCATGCAACTCTACTTGCCCTCCCATTGAATAGATTTGAGCCACAACACTATTCGCTATCACAACTCTCAACACCATTCTCTATCACCACTCTCCCTCTACGTAACTCCTCCCCCGTGCTGCTCTCACCTCTCCCCCAATCCGCCTACTCTCTTCTCTCCACAAACAAATGTCCCACCGATTAACTCTTCCATCGCTGGCCATTCTTCCATCGCACTCCGTGCCTAGCCATCATACACCTTCCACATCCCAATACACACCCTACCCATCCACAATCACCTAGGGTTTAAACCCTAATTCACCCAATTTAAAAAAAATATTATTATTTTAAATAATAATAATAATAGTAATAATTTTTTTTTTTAAACCCTACCTTAAACCATTTCATTTTTTTTAATAATATTATTATTATTAATGATAACATGTTATTGTCAATTATCACTAGTTCATTTGGTTAAGGTGTGGGTTTCATCAGCATGGGGACTCAGGTTCAATTTCCTTTAGGGGTAAGCTATTTGGGATGAGATACTCAAAAATCCAACCAGTTGATGGTTGGTGTGGCCAGGGCGGGTGTGATCTCTAGGTAATTTTGACGGCTTAGATGCCCCTGGGTCATGGTTTCTTAGACCAAAGGCTACTCCCGAAAAGTTAGGGAGATTCTAGCAAAAACAATTATTATTATTATCCAAAAAAATTACAACAACATTATTATCATAATACTATTTTTTAAATAGTCAATTATTTCTAGCTCACTTGGTCAAGGGATGAGTATTCGTCAAGGGCGACCCAGGTTCATATCCCATTCAGGTGAGTTAGTTGGGAGCTGGCGACACCCAAAAATCCAAGATAGTTGAACGCTGGTGTGGCCCATGCCGGGTGCGATCCCCTAGTGATTTTGACGGCTTATATGCACCTCGGTTGTAGTTTCTCAACCAATGGCAGACATGCATTGGCCCCGAGTGACAGGAATTTCTTACAAACAAAAAAAATAATATTTTTTAAATAATAATTATATAAAAGGGCATACAAAATTAAAGAATAGAAGTCAAAGTCATGAACCATGTAATCTATATTACAAATAAAAAATTAGAAGATGAATTAGTTCGTTATCGAAAAGACAATAGAAAATTACAATTGCGATTGAATTACAAAAAATTCAAATGGATCTCAAAGAAAAGTCTATTTCTAACCAAAAAAATCTAATTGAAGAGTTGTTCGCACAAATTAAGGGATTAAAGCTTGAAAAACAACACAATTGGAAATTACAAAATCAAGATATCAAGAGGAAATTTGATAAGAGTATAATAGAAAGAGAAATAACGCATTTGAACAAACTCCTTATCAACAAAGATAAAGTAATTATGCAATCCCAAAAGAAATTAGAATGCCAAGATTCAGAGTTGCACCAACTTGAACAACAAATTAAAGATCTACAACAACAAAACAATGACCTTAAAAATGTTCACAAATTAGAGATTGCAAAGATCAATAAAATGATATCGAACAATAATGATGAGATCTCTCGGTTGAGAAATCATAATAAAATTCTAGTCACAAAAATCAAGAAGTTAATGAATATTTGGAATTCGGAACAAGCTAATGAAAATATCGAAGGAAAATTTTTAGAAAAGGAAGAAGAGAATTGTCAACTTAGAAATCATAATCAAGATCTAATGGAACAGATTAATGTTACAACGTAATTTTCCACCTTGTGAGCATCAACACTCTTTGGCCTGTAGGATCCATTTTACTGACTCAGATCCACTTTATATCTTTCAGACACATTTTTTTCCTCTTTTTTCCCCTGTACGCTAGCTGCATCACTGCAGTGGGCGTACCCACGAGTTGCATCACTATAGCCCACTGGTAGCATGTAAAATGGTAAAAATCACTAGTTTGTTACTCTTTACTTCCAAAAAGTGGTCATAAGGTGACCTTTGGACCTCCATTTGCCCCGAAACGCCTCGATGTGTCATTTCACTTACTTTTGAGAGGACTATATATTGAGCACATATGGCTTATGGACGGGAGGAAGAGGAAGAAGAGCAAGATAATTTTAACGGAGTTTTTCCCTATCTTGAGTCTACACTCATTGATCCTTGTAGTTATGAACCCTTTATGTTCACCTTCCAAACTCCTATCATAGTTTGAGTTTTCCATTCCATGGAGGATTGAAGTGGTGGAAGCACAAGTGGATTGACCCAAATCTTGGTTCAGATTGGTTGCCGGCAAGAGGTCGTATCACATTGTACTTCTTGTTGTTTATTAATAGAAATACTCATATTCTCGTCAATTAATGTTGTGAATGTTGTTTATACTACATTGGGTTGCACTTTTACTTATAATATCATGGACCATTGCTATTGATGATGTTAGTGTCATTTATATATTATATGTGCTTGTTGTATATTGGTTGTCAAGACTAATTTGGAGATTCAAGTGCACAGATTGAAAGCTCCAACGGGGATCTACATCAAACGTTTGGATCGAGGTTGGTTATATTCTTCATTATCTTAGCACTGTCATTTATATAGCATAGTACTGAGAATTGAGTTAATTTTTGGGAGTCAACTGTCTGTTGTGGTCTACCCCAAGCGATAGGAAGTTTTCTCCAACACATAATGTTGATGTATATGTAACTTCAGAATGTATTTCACCTATGTATTTCATCTATGTATATTGTACTCCTATAGAGATGTTATTATTCCTCTATACGGAAGTGTCGTCATTTGTATTGACAAGTGTCGCAAGTGTTGTAACTTGCCGATGGGTTATTAGACCACCATGTGTGGGGTTGGCCTTGATTAAGTTAACCATGGGTTATTAGACTGAGTTAGACAAGTCGGCCCTGTTGGTTTATTTGGCAGGACAGGTCTGTATAAATAGAGATTGGGAGATCTCTATTTGATCATCTCATTACTCACTTTTCCATCACTCGGAAAGTGGAACACATGTGAGGAGGAGGATCAACTGCTAGGAGAAGACTATCTCTTGTACTTTGGTTGTATCATTGCTCTTTCTATCTTTGAGGAAGTTGTGGGTTTTTTCACCTTTATGGTTTTCCCCAGTGAAACTCTATGTGTCTATTGGCTCATGTGATTGCTTGGTGTGATTGATATGCATTGTTATACTTGATATGTTGTACATTTTATTCTCTCAGTAAAGATCCTAGAGTATATTGAATTAATTCTCAAAAATTAACATGGTATCAGAGCTAACCTGAGAAGAAGACATTGTGCAGTGGCGGAAACTAGGGTTTTTTGTTTATTGGGTTTCTCTCCACATATTTTGGAAAAGAAGCAAGTTAGAATGACTCTACTCATCAAGGAGAATCTATCTGTCCAGTCAGAATTCAATTTTGAGCACTTTCAGTTTTGGCCCTAAAAATTAGGGTTTCCACAAAAATAGGAATTTCTGAAATATGAAGACATAGCTGGAAGTTCCTTGGAAAAATCGAAGCTTAGAGCTTTGGATCGAGATTTTTGGTTGGGTAAAGCTCCAGGAAACTCAAACCCTAATTCAGGGTCTTCCCTAGTGAATCCAGGAAGACTAAAAGGCATTTCTGAAGGGTAAAACTTTGCATATCTCAAAATCTGAATATACCAGGATGATCAGCTCATCAAGGTGCATCTTTCTATCCTTTCAGAAGTTTGAAATTCAAAGGTTGAATTTTTAGGGTTTCTCTGACAAACCCTAATCTGGGACCAGATCCAGTTTTCAGTAAATCAAGTGGTAAGACCTAAATCTTTTCTATTTCCATTTGAAGTACTCTTTAAGATGTCTCACCACACCAAGATTGAGGATAAGCTTGAAGGGGATGATAACTTCTGAGCATGGAAGTATAGGATTGGGTTAATCCTGGAAGAAAATGAGTTGGACACTTATATAAGTGAAGAGGTCCCTGTCCCAGAGGGAGAAGAGGCTAAGGCTCTTCACAAGAAGAACTTGGTCAAGGAAAAGAGAATCATTGCCGATTCTATCAAGGACCATCTCATCCCACATGTGTCATCTCTGAAGACACCCAAGGAGATGTTTGATTCCTTGACCAACTATTTGAAGGGAAGAACATAAATCAGAAGATGACCCTGCGGAACCAATTGAAAGGGGTAAAGCTTCAGAATGGAGAGACCATTCAATATTATTTTTCTAAGGTCTCTCAGATCAAGGAACAACTTGAAGCTGTGGATGAAATTGTGGACAATGGTGAAGTAGTCATGACCACACTAAATGGCCTACCTAGATCATGGGATTCCTTTATCCAAGGAATCTGTGCAAGAAAGAAGTTGGTCTGCTTCAGTAGACTGTGGGAGGAATGTTCACAAGAAGAAGCAAGGCTTGTGTCCTGAGAAGAAAAGATGGGGAATGAAGATCAAGCTCTTGCAGCCCACACCAAAAGAAGCAAGCCCATGAAGGAGCACTCTCATTACAAGAGATCCAATCACAACCATCAAAAGAATAAGAAGGATATGAGATGCTTCACATGTAAAGAGAAGGGACACTTTGTTGCGGATTGTCCCAAGAACAAAAGGGATAACAACAACAACAACTCCTTCAAGAAGAAGAAGAAGAACAAAAGAAGATATCATGCTCATGTTGTTGAGGATGATGAACCTCCCAGGAAGAAGGCTAGAGCAGAAAGTGATGACTCATCTAGTGAAGATGAATATGTTCTAATCTCAACCCTCACAGGTACTATTTCTCATGGTTGTAATGATTGGCTGATTGACAGTGGAGATTCTAAACACATGACTGGGTTTAAAGAATCTTTTGTAAATCTATCTGAACATGAATCACCCCATAAGGTGAAACTTGGGGATGATTATCAATATCCTATCAAAGAAAGTGGGGAAGCCTCCTACAACCTAGACTCTGGAAAGTCTTTGAAGATGAAAGATGTGTTATTTGTACTTGGGCTCAAGAAGAACTTACTCTCCATCTCTGCATTGGATGGAAAAGGCATGAGAGTTGCATTTGTAGATGGCCAAGTCCTAATGTGGCCAAAGGGTAAAACTATTGATGATGCAGTGGTGATTGGAGAGCAAGAGGGAGGATTGTACAAATTGAAGGGACAACCTAAACATGCCATTTTACACGAATCCATGGAGCCAAGTGAACTTTGGCATAGAAGGCTTGCACATGTGCATTACAGAGCAATACCAATTGCAAGTAAAGCTGTAGAAGGTCTTCCTGAAATCAAGTCAAAGCATGAAGGTGTTTGCAAAGGATGTGCAAAAGGAAAGAACATTAAGAAGGCATTTCCAAGCAGTGAAAGCAAATCAAAAAATTTCTAGATTCGTCATTACCAATATGGCATCCCGTTCAAACTTGTTATTGTTATAAAGAAAACAATGGACCCCCGATATCAATGTCTAGATTTGTCATTACCAATATGGTATCCCATTCAAACTTGTTATTTTTTATAAAGAAAACAATTGACCCCTGATAGATGGACCACTTCATATTCCATAATATAATGTTGAACCCATCCTAAAGGTACCAAACATGCCTTTGTATCACATGGCACATAAAAGAAATGCAAGGGTTTTTGAAAACTATAATGTTATGGGAAACTTGGCCCAATCCCCATTGCCATGTCTACCTTAGAAATCCTACAAAATTGCTCGTCGCAGAATAAATTTTTACTGGCTACTTTGGGTGTGGTTGATCCTTCTAATGTTGGCTTGATTTCTTTTGACCTATATAGAACAAAACCACATATCGCTTCCTCAGATGCATTTCATGTTCATGCTACCATCAATAATTGTATCATCCATTGTTGCATCATTGACAAAGGGGCATCCACTTGCACCATGTGTATCCATATTATAAAATGTTCCCATTGAAATCGTTGTCAAGACTATTTTGATTGACATTGAAGTTCTTGATGCTTAGTTGAAATACAAATCCTCTTGGGTTGTAATTACATGTATGCTATGAAATTCATCATCTCTACCATTTTTCATCTTGTGATGTTCCCCCATAACAAAAAAATTGTGATATTGGATCAACTCACTTATAATGACAAAAAAAGATTGCTAATATTGATAATGTTTTACCAGCAATCAAGGAAACCTCTATATGCCTTCATTCACTGAAGTGGGTCCAAGAATATTCTAATGCCTCTCTTTGATTGGTAGTTTTCATGGGCCACCACCCGACATCCCTTAATAGGGAATGTATCAGATGTGCATCATCACATCAAAAACCTCATCATCTCAACCAAATAGTCAACCTTCTTCTTCTCAACATGCCAACAATGGGAAAGATCACCTATAATCCAAATCTATTTCCTATTTCCACCCCATGGGAATTGTAGGGAGCCATGTGATGGAAAATCTAAACCTCCCATGACTTATTTTAGGTCTCTTAGTCTGGTACCACACACCACCCAAACTAACACCTAGCCCCCAAATTGGTTTTAAAACCTGTTCAACCAATTGGTACATCCAATGCCCCAACTCACATGGTAAATAAGAGCCTAATAATCTTTCCCAACCTAACCCAAGCATGAAAAGGATGGGGGAACTGCCCCTTTGGACCTTGCTTATATAACCATTCAACTAATTGCACCAAAGAAGTCCCCAATACCTTGTGATATATGTGATATTCTCAGCCACACCACCCATCAATGTCTAGAGCTTGGTTTCTTACAAATCCATATCCACATAGGATTGGATAATAGTGATAAATCCGTCCTTGTGGTTCAAATTACCCTTACTAATGCTACCAAACAACATATCAAATACATTATGCACCAATCATCCTTCTGCATTATGTGGTATCTACGACCATTATTCACATAATTGTTTTGAAGTTTCAACATTTTGAACAACCTTGGAAAAGATAAACCTACAATCAATTGAACCACAAGTAATGGTGATAAAAGAGGTGCCTCCCCCCGACAACCCAAACAAGGGTATAATATCCATCTATTACATTTACACATTGATTGGATCATTATCGTTGGAGCCGCCATTGGATTCATGCGACATCCCTACTAGATGTACCTCACCTAAATCGTCATCTTATTCATACCCATTGACATCTGTTTGAGTTGTTTGTTTTGCAAGTAGTTTGAGTTGTGCAATGAGGTGTTAAAAATTTGGCTTTGTTCACCATGAATAAATTGTGGTAAAGGTGTAGTGGGAGATTGAAATTCAGTTTCAACAGGGATATCTAATGATAGAGTTGCAGTCGATCATCAGCGAGTGATAATCGGGGAAAGGGTGGGAGGAGGTTTATTATGATCACATTTATCCATTAAGAGCTTGATTGCCCTCCTTCTAGCGCCATTTTTTGACGTTACAAATGTGTACTGTCGTCAACAAGGAGGACTTGACTCGATCCGGGGGTATTTAAGCAACCCCAAGTCTTTGAAATGGTCAAACCTCATGGGGTTTTATGGATCCTTCAGCTGATATTATTTCTAACTCAATAACTGGACTAAAGGAAGTACAAGGGCGTATGGATATTATATACACTCATTTAACAATTAGAAATGATATATACACAGGAAATAAGTTGAATCTTGACTTGATACAAATATACACCTCAACATAGGGATCCCATGTAACTTGATTTACTCTGCAGAGTGGTTTTCAAACAAAAATATGCTATAAAGGCTGTAACAAACAAGCTAAATATTAAATAATATTAAATTCTATGAACATTAAAATTTCATCTAATCACACACATACTTCAGATGTACTAAAAATATAATATCCATTAATACATATTCACTGCATCAAATCTTCACAATATAGTAATTCAAGCCAAATTGATCTGAGTTATGATCACTGTTTAAATTTACACCTAAAAGTAAAGAATCAAATCTAAAGTACCTATTACTTTCTAATATTGATCAAGATATTAATTAAAGAGATGGAATCAATTATTTATGATATAAGAAAATAATACTATGTTATTTCTCACACACAGAAAATTCTAGCATATGAATATATAACAAAGATGATATTAATTAAAGAGATGGAATCAATTATTTATGATATAAGAAAATAATACTATGTTATTTCTCACACACAGAAAATTCTAGCATATGAATATATAACAAAGATGAAACAATTACCGATAGATATCAAATAACTAATTGAGACTTTCCCTTATAACAAAATTAATTGATCTATAATTCCAAACGAGCAACACACTGCAAATGAATACATGATCATTAGTTTAATTAGAGAAAATATGCTAACTAATTAAAAATACAACCATATATTCAAAATGCTTAATGAATCATCAAGCATGATACCGAGATCAAATCAAGCTAACAAGTAGATAAATGCAGCGAGACTAACAATTATGAAATGTGAAATAAACAATAATAACTACTGACTATCGATGAAAATCAAATAATGAGACACTTGTATAGTTTGAGTGACAAATCTAAATAGAGACAAGATTGTTTACCACAAACCCCACAAATATAACGACATTAATAATAAAATCAAAGCATGAAAAACATATAGAAAATTTCATAAATATTAATCACGATGATTTTATAAACATAAAGAGTCATTAAGTCTGCAATAATCATTTAGCATTCCCCAACAGAAGCTCCCTCTCCATAATTTCAAACCCATTATTTATAATAAAGGTTCACATCTAATACTAGGTAGGAGAATCGAATATCCAAAATTTTGAAATGTTAAAGATTGTCTTATCCCCTACTTATCTCAAATGATTAACAAACTATAGCAGCTTTACAAAAGGGAACAACGATATGTTCAAGGAAAATAGACCAAAGAGTAATTCCTGATCTTACAGGCGTAAAATTTAGCAATATCCCCATATACAGAATCGTTTGTTTCCAACTAGAACCATTTGATTGAAAGCAGCTCCATCGTAACTTCCACAGTGTTTCATTTTGAGATAAACAAGGGATAAAATATTAAAACAAGAATGAAATATAAAATATTGAAATGAAGTAGTTGCAGAATCTTCGATTCTGCAGCTACTTCTCATAAAAACAAACATGTAGGGATAAACTAATAAATCAAATGAAATAAAAATAAAAATAAATAAAATAAGCTACATTTAACCAACAGTAAAGCATGATGCAAAACAATATATAAAACAAACTAAAGCGTAAACTCATGACCTCAATTATTTTGATTTTGTAGACTCAAAAGGGCCAGGATTAACGAAAATATTGACACCCGAAATATCAATAATCGTGCCACTGGTAGAAACCTTGACTTTCTTCCTTAATTCACTGATCTCATCTTGATGTTGTTCATTTAGTATCCTTTTTCGTCCCTTAAGTTGATTAATATCATCCTGAAGATAATCAATATGCTATGCCATTGAATAAATCTTTTTCAGCGAACTGCCATTGAATAAATCTATGCCTGATAATAACCAATCAAATTTTGGAAATTAACATCGCATCCTGATTTCATGTTCTTGTTATCTTATGTTGGACATGGTTGCTTGGCTGACCCATCAACTTTCCCTTTAAGATTCTGAATAGTCACGGGGATACCTGGAGAAGTCGATTGTGATTTTAGGAAAGGATGAATATTATTAATGAAGTCATAATGGGAAGATTTATTATCCTTATGTTCATCATGCTCAGTAACTTCCTTAGGTTTACATACATCCTCATCATGGATATCGATCCCCAGAATAGAGTCTTGTTTTAGATTTGTGTAGCGGGACAAGAGCCGAGCTTGTTGTTTGACAGTAGCGATTTACGTATCATTGTGAAGTGCTCTATGAGCTTCTTCACTCCGTTTTAGTGAAAATTTTCGCTTACCAGATGACTGAAGATGAGTCTGTTTATCCTCCTTAACTGTTATGCAGAGGAGACACTAGCACTTGTTTAACTAGGGTGTTCTGACGACTCACTCTATCATTCATGTCACTAATAGGATGGAAAACCCCTTGTATTTTACCAATAATTAGAGTTGTTGAGGGGGTTTCCTCATTCAGAGTATAAGAGTCTCTTTCAGGATTTAAAACAAGGGAAGGACCAACAGTGCTAGAATGAGTGAGTTCAGTGATGTCACGAGTTTGGGAAATTGACTACGCATGAGCTAAGTCATGGTTCCGAGGGACTATGACAATACAATTATCCATCTCATCTACTACATTAGTATTTTCATTCGAATTTTCATTCAAATCCTCATTGAAACCCCCGTTGTCTGAGTTTTCTTGCACTGGAATTGAAGGTAGGTGGGGATTAGTATGATGAATAACCTGTTCAGGGGAACCAATCACTATGCTGGGAAAATCATCGAAATGATTCCTTTTGCAAAAATCATTCCAAGAATACCCTAATTGCATGAGCTGGAACTCAACTAAGATTCTTATGAGACCAAAGTTGCACAAAACACTTCCAGAATTCTTGAAGGTATTCTGATATCGCGAAGACATAGACGTCAAGATTTAAAAAAAAAATGAAGAAAATTGAGGGTATCACCAATTAATGCCATACAAATCCTAATATGGTATCTCAATACAGTGAAATACCGGCCCTCACAAGTTATAAATTGAAAAATAGGAGTTAACATGTTTTTCCATTCATCCTTAAAGAGATTCAAGGGCATACCTTGGTGAATTTTCGTGCCTGAACAGTTTGGCTAGCAACGTATTCCAGGGTACCTTATTTAGTGGAGTATGCTTGAACCATCTCTCAGCAAGTAAAGGAAGTTCAGTGGCCTAAGAAATAAACTATTCATTCAATACCAATTGGACATCACCTATAACAACCCTCTCACCGTCAAAAGACTTAGCAAACTCTTTGGTCGTTGTCTTGTTGTACCCGTGAAACTTTGTCAGAAATTCCATCCACTCAACTTTAGAAAAGATCTCACACAATCGCTTGTTGCACCGAGTGAAACGAGGTGCTCTACAGCCCAGTATGTTACACACGAATATGAGGGAGATGTTGTAACGTTACACCAGTAAAAAAAAGTAAAAAGTAATCGTTGGGTCATAAAATAAAATATTATGAAAAGTAATTAAAAAATCGATGTTCGTTTATAAAATAAAAACTTAAAACTTAAACCCAGGTTTATCAATGAAGAGATATCAAATTTCTTGAGTTTAAATTTAAAAAAAGAAATACACCTCAAGAAATTGGATCCCTCTCGGTGTTTGATAGATACCGGTTTAAGATGGATCTATGCGGGTCTTATTCCATTGTTTCAGCACTTATTGGTTCAAGCCTCTTAATCAGGCCCATGATGTCGCACTAGTGTGATCTGAGTGCTTCACTAATGGGGCGTGATAGAAAAGGCCGTATAAATAAGGCCAGCCTTATTCAATAGACATACTTTCATCTAGTGTCCGAGCCCTCTAGCATCCATCCATAACATCAATTGTCATATGCGCTATCCATCCTCCATGGCTGCATCCATGATACTCCTCCGGTAGCTGTGGACGAAACGTTTTGTTTAAAATTTTAACCTTCAGCAATGAATATCCTAAAAAATATTATCCTTCAAAAAATGCTTCTACATCTCTCACTCAAATTGAACCATGAGAGAAATATAAGAGATGTTCATTTCACTTTGAATGGGAGTTGGAGAATTAACCAATACTCTTTGAGTCGGAATCTATATAAATTATTGAAATTATGGGATAAATCACTGCATACAGTGATGTTATTTAAAATTATTAAAAAATACAGACATACCAAAAAACATAGTGCAAGCATTACCTCTCATAATGCAAATAAGTGTCTGTCTCCAAGACCCTGATGGATGTATGCTGGTCTTATTCCATTGTTTCAACACTTATTGGTTCAAGCCTCTTAATCAGGCCCATGATGTCGCAGTAGTGTGATCTGAGTAGCTTCACGAATGGGGCATGAAAGAAAAGCCCGGATAAATAAGCCGAGCCTTATTCAACATACAAACTTTCATTTAAAGCGAGTCTGTCTAGTGTCCGAGCCCTCTAGCATCCATCCATAACATCAATTGGCATATGCGCTATCCATCCTCCATCCTTCATGGTTGCATCCATGATACTCCTCCGGTAGCTGTGGAGAGTGTTGGAATTTGGTTTTCATTCCACTCGTCAGATTATTTTTTTTGACGTTTTGGGTTTTTATTACCCCTCATCCTGAAACATTTTGTTTAAAATTTTACCCTTCAACAATGAAGTATCCTAAAAAATATTGACCTTCAAAAAATGCAAGACTCTACAAATTATAGCTCTATATGCCTTTTTTTTTGTATATTATGTTTGAGTATCGTTTATTCTACAAATTGCATAGACTATTTTTATTCCAAATGTTGAACACAGATTTCATGTCTCTCAACCCCTTATTTAGTTCTTGCCTTCATTTAAATTCTACATCTTTCACTCAAATTGAACCATGAGAGAAATATAAGAACTGCATACACTGATGTTATTTAAAATTATTAAAAAATACAGGCATACCCAAAAACATAGTGCAAGCATTACCTCTCATAATGCAAATAAGTGTTTGTCTCCAAGACCCTGCAACTCCCAATTTCCAACTCCCAAAGTTGTTGTAGCATGCTAATACAATCAATGAGCATTGAGCAATGAAATTTGTAGATTCTAGATGCTCATTGCACTAATAAAAAAATTAAAAAACAATAGGGAAATCATTGGGTTAAACGGGTTTTTATGTTTTTAGGAAAAATCAATGCAACTTGCAAATGGAAATGCATGGAAATAATTTTAATTTAATAAATGTTTCTATTTATTTAGTGAATGTATGCTTTGGAAATTGGAATTTAGAAAGTATAGTTTAACAAATCAATGCAATTTGCAAATGGAAAGGCATGGAAATAATTTTAATTTAATAGATGTTTCTATTTATTTAGTGATTATAAACTTTGGAAGTTGGAATTTAGAAAGTATAGTTTTATATAACATAAATATATTAATAAATTAGTAATATAATGACATTTTAGGAATTTTGCTGTCCTTCAAAAATAGTTTCTATTTATTTAGTGACTATATATTTTGGAAGTTGGAATTTAGAAAGTATAGTTTTATATAATATAAATATATTAATACTATCAGTAAATTAGTAATATAATAACTATCTAGAATTAGGAATTTTGTTGTTCTTAAAAAATAATAGTATAATATAATGATTGTTTAGAAATTTTATTGCCCTTCACAACTATGTTTTAGAAATTTTATCACCCTTCACAAAAGAGTTAACCAAAATTTCAAATTATATTTGACGGCAAAAATACCCTATGACAAACAAAATGCCCGTTAAATGCCATCACTGGCTATGGATTGGGGGTTCCGTTGACGAAAAACTTCCTGTCTAATCCACTGAATTCTTAGTGGCGAGTCGGCGATGGCGTCTATCCAATGATCACGTCATACGCGCTGACCTGATGCTTGGCTTGATGGCTCGTACGCCTGCAGAGAACCCTATCACTATCAGCTGGAAGATCCGACTTAATTGAGGACATAGATGGATTTGGGCGAATTTGGATTTAAATTTAAATTTGAAAAATCCGGGAAAACCAGCTCATTATTGTCTCTTCGTTTCCCCAGAAGATGTCGTCTTCCCCATTATGAAATTGCCTTCTTTACTAATATCACAAATTTGATTTGATTTGGATGCACTGGTGACTGCCCCAATCATCTGCGTCACTCTCCACTTTGCAGTAACTACGTTTGCAGGATGCAGATCAGTGCATCGATGTCGACATCTCGCTGTGTTTTAGTAGCAATCGTGATAACATTAGCCATTAAGTTGGTTGTTGCTGATGATTACAATGGCGGATGGAACTATGCTCACGAGTCACACCACTTTCTATGGAGGAGCAGATGCTTCAGGAACCATGGGTACTAATCATTTCTTTGTGTTCTTACTTTTATTTTTTATCTTCTGTCAATCTCGCCATGATTAATGTTTATCGAAATGTTTTCAATGTTGCAGCTGGTGCTTGTGGGTACGGTAACTTATAAAGTCAAGGATATGGGACCGCCACCGCTGCTCTGAGCACTGCTCTCTTCAACAGTGGGCCGGGGCATCCTGCGGCGCGTGCTTTGAGATTAAGTGTGTTGATGATCCGCAATGGTGTTTGCCGGGCAGCCCCTCTATTGTCATCACGACCACTAATTTCTATCCACGCCCTCTCCAATGACAATGGCGGGTGGTGCAATCCTCTCCGAGAGTACTTCGACATGGCGATGCCTGCAATCCAACAGATCGGCATCTGGAAGGCGGGAATCGTGCCAGTACAATACAGAAGGTACTCATCTTCTCTGCTTTAAGTTAGAAAAGATCCCACTTCTAAATTGTGAAATGTTGAATAATTGTGTGCATACAATGCAATATCTGCAGAGTGGCGTGTGTGAAGGAAGGAGGAATGAGGTTCACCATTAATGGAAACTACTACTTCTACCTGATCCTGCTTACAAACGTGGGCGGAGACGGAGTGGTGGCAGGCGTGAAGGTGAAGGGGCCGAATACCGGGTGGCTGTCTCTGACGAGGAATTGGGGACAGAACTGGCAGTGCAATACAGTTCTGAAAGGGCAACCTCTCTCCTTTCAAGTCACCTCCAGCGCCGGTGGCCGAACTGTTACTTCTTACAACGTAGCTCCTTCTGACTGGCAATTTGGACAGACCTTCGAAGGAAATCAATTCTAACATTTGAACTGGCTGGGACCCGAACACTAAATAGACAAACCGATTCCGTAGTTGTAGTTGAGCACCATTGGGCGTGTCGTGCACTCGAGGTGAGCTTTCGATGCAGCCACCCGCTAATACGTACAGTGTGGGCATATATATTTGTAGGTGAATTTTACCATATGTCATGTAATCCTTCTGAGCGAGGAAAAGGGCAAGATCTTCATCGTTCATCGTACATGAATTGAAGAGCATCTCTCAATGGGATTGTTGGCGAACCCATCCTACAAGTGATCTATATTCCTGAGATTTTAGATCTTTTGTCTAATTTTGAATGCACTTGGAAAGTTTAATTTTTCATAACGATGATTGTGATTTACTTTTCAGAGGTTTATGTTCACCGTTATTTAAACCTATTGGGTAATGGTGAGTCTGCTTAATTCCAGGTTCATAAATAGATAAATTTTAAACTAAATAGTTTATGTTATACATTTATGTTTTAAAAAAATATTTTATACATTCACCTTTTAAAAATAATTCTTTCTACACTAGTAAAGGATGAATACACACTAAAATTTACGAGTGATTTCATTGTTAACCTATAGCATCTTATGAATGTTAAAATATATTTTACACATATAAACGCATAACCTTTTTAACTTTCTTAAAGCAAAAAACATGTCATTTATAAAGAAATAATATCTTGAAAGTATGAATACTGATTTTAAGTTATGATCCATTCTTCCAGACTTTTAATAATTCCTTAACAAAGGTGATGGAACAAGTTATCTATATCATCAAGAACATATGGTAAAAGGTATGTATGCTTACGATGGTTTACAATGATATTCGGATGCCAATAAATACATACACACATAGTTTTACAAATAATAATACATACACACATAATTTTACAAATAACCTTATAGCACTTAGCTCTGCATAGTTATTTGTACCATTGCCGAGACCTACTTTGAAACTCTAGCATAGATTCTCATAAATAAATAGTAGACCCAGCATAGATTCTCATAAATAAATAGTAGACCCAGCTCCACATACCTTTGGACCTTTCTGATCCAGATCTTTCTCTAGTCCTTGACGAAAGGTGTGTTGTAGTTGAAAGAGAATATAAATATATAAAGTATAGAGTTGACTTATATATATATTTTATTTTATATTTAGATCATTTCTATAAAAAAAATAATAAACACCATGGTTGGGTTTGGGTTTTTAGATTGATACTGGTATTAAATCTTGTACCTAGTGTTTTCCTGAGGTGAAGTAAACATAAATTATATATACATGTATTTATATATAACATATAAAAAGAATATCATTGTAAAATTATGTGTGTATGTATTTATTGTCATGCAAATATCATTGTAAACATGCATATTTTTTACCATGTGTTTTTGATGATATAGATAATTTGGTACGTGAAACGAGGTGCTCTACAACTCAGTATGGGAGAGATGTTGTAACTTGTGTGGATGTAACGTTACACACGAATATGAGGGAGATGTTGTAATGCTACACGAGTAAAAAGTAATAAATTATATTATGTCGGCCATTAATAAATTCATTTCGGTTCATAAAATAAAAAATTAATGAAAGTATTTAAAAAAATCCATGTTGGCTCATAAAATAAAATATTATGAAAAGTAATTAAAAAATCGATGTTCGTTTATAAAATAAAAACTTAAAACTTAAACCGGGGTTTATCAATGAAGCCATATCAAATTTCTTGAGTTTAAATTTAAAAAAAGAAATACACCTCAAGAAATTGGATCCCTCTCGTGCTTGATAGATACGGGTTTAGTATGGATCTATGGTGGTCTTATTCCACTGTTTCAACACTTATATGAGAAAAACACTAAGGTACAAGATTTAATACTAGTGTCAATCTAAAAACCCAAACCCAAACCCAACCATGGTGTTTATTATTTTTTTTATAAAAATTATCTAAATATAAAATAAAATATATATAAGTCAACTCTATACTTTATATATTTATATTCTCTTTCAACTACAACACACCTTTCCTCAAGGACTAGAGAAAGATCCGGATCAGAAAGGTGAACAATGAAGAGAGAAATAAAAATATTCCATAGGCATATTTTGATAGAGCTGCTTAACGTGAGCCAAAGGTATGTGGAGCTGGGCTTACTGTTTATTTATGAGAATCTATGCTAGAGTTTCAAAGTAGGTCTCGGCAATGGTACAAATAAGTATGCAGAGCTAAGTGCTCTAAGGTTATTGCTTGTGATGGTAGTGGAAAAAGACTTAGAGTACATTCAGATATTTGGGGGCTCACACTTTATCGTAAATTGGATAAATGGCGAAAACAAAATACATAAGTACTTGTATTTGACGTCTCTCTTGCATGAAACAAAAAGATTAAAAACTTCAATGAAAAATGTATCCATAGAGCATCTATATAGAGAACGGAATTTAAAGGTACATGAATTGGGAAAAGCAGGAGTTTATATGCAAGTAGGTAAATGGTTCATTTCTAAATTGTCAAATGGCAAAAATCAAGGATATTTTCATGCTCCTTTCCATAATACCTTATTTTTCACAATCATTTGTATTTTGTTTGTGAAATGACATTGTTTTTCGTGTATCTTTGGATTAACTAGACAGGTTTTTTTCGAGACTTACATATATTTTGAAGTTTTGTGCATATAGCTGGAAAGTTGGACAAGTACTTTTAGCTTTTCAACTGCCTCTTCATTACGCTCTTGTCATGGATTCACGGAGAAAAAACATTAAAGTTTTGTATTTTCTTCTTAAGAAGAATATATTAAATATTAGCCCTGTAATGATAGAATATGACAAGCAGCTCATAATGTTTGGAGACCTGGAGTGTTTTGTCTATTGATATGAGGTATTTTTTGAAATTGCACAATAGCTATTATCATTTTTGTAAAGAAGATAGAATATGATTCAAACTTATAAAAGATGAAATATCAAAAAGAGTTAAGGTCTGAAAATGACTAAAAATGTTGGATATATCTTATCAAAGGTAATGAAGAATGTAACTCTATTTTGACTGATATAGTTATGGTTTTAAAAAAACACACACCTCATCAAACAATCTTAAAAATCAATTACAAAGTATTGACACTTAAAGTTACAAAAATATCACCGAAAGATAATGATACATCTGATAAAATCCACATACTTTCTTCATATGCATCGTTTCTCTTCATCTACATCTTTGATCTCAGTTACTTCCGTGTCATTATCTAATTCTTGAGCTTGTCAAACGTGCACATACAAAACAATTGCTAATGGCATGCCTCCTTTTTGGCATAGAGCAAGTCGCTCTTCCATTGGATCTACACTCGGCTTACATTTGTCCTTTCTGAAGCTCTGCAAACACAATTAGCTGTGACACGAAGCTTCCCACTTGACAAAATTTGCGTTGCCTCTTAAATTGGATGATCAGAATGATGTAACCATAGTGCCAGAGTTGCCGGAGATTAGATGGAAGAGAGCTGGGCAATATGTCAGTCTGCTTATGAAATGAAGAATTCCTTTTTAAGCACAACATGGCGACCTTTCACCTTAAAATTTTGGTATGAACTCACTGGCTATATTATGATCAGGCTTCTTATCTAGTAAGAGGGTCGATTTCCTATCGATTTTACTATCAGCTACACTTTGTATCCAACCCAACATTAACAATTTAACACCCACTCAAACTGTGATTTTGCCGCCTCATCTGAGCGATCTGAGTAATGGCTGTCCATCCTGCACTTAATTTCTGAGTTTGTAAATTTTGTGTTGAGAGGTGCTTTTTACATTCACTAATATGTATTAAATGTAAAGTTGATACATGGTACTTTAATAAAATAATAATAATGATAAATATTTATTTTACAAATTAACTATAAATTAAAAAATATATTTGAATTAATTAAAACTAATATATATATATATATATATATATATATATATATATATGAGTTTTGAGAATTATCCATCATAAAATCACCTATTTAACAAAAACACTAATTCATCATTTCGTCCTCTTGCTATTAGCTTCCTTAGCAACCTCTATGACAAAAAAATCTCTAGAGCTGCATCGAGCAAGCAACCTTCAACAATTGCTTATTTTGTTATTTCGCCGGCATACTGCTTGTCAACTTGTTGGATCAAGCAACCACATAAAATAAAATGCAGGGGAAGAAATTAAATGAGAATGCAAATAATGACAAACACATAAAATGTACACAGAGATTTACGTGGTAAAACCCTCGAGAGGGAAACATCGACGGAGCAATGGTATCGGTTCTCTTATTATTCAGAACATGAAGATTACAACCTTTTTCTCCTCTTACTCTCATCAAACTTTACCTTCTACGAGAATAGAAGAAGAAATAACATTTCTTACATAATTACTCATACCTGACTAATTTGCTTATTCGGTTAGATAGTTACACAATCATCGGAAGGACTAGTTGTCACCCGTTTCCAACAATTTCCACCTTGACAACAATTTACGTGATACCTTGCTCATTGCTTTGTTCATCACCTTTCCTGCAAGCCGAGAGAAGCTAAGCACCACTGTATCTTCTCTAAAGTAACTAGTTTCGTGAACATGTCTGCACTATTCTTTTGAGTGTGGACCTTTTTAAGAACCACTCCACCTTCATCAATAACATGTCTTACAAAATGGTATTTTATAGGAATGTGTTTTGTCTTAATGTGATAAGCTGGATTTTTAGCCAAATGAATATCACTTTGACTATCGTAGAAAACTTTTATAGTGTTCTGAACCTTTCCTAACTCACCCAACAAAAATTTTAACTAGATTGTCTCTTTGCAAGCATGTGAAGTAGATATGTACTCTACCTATGTAGTGGATAAAGCAACAATATTATGAAGCTTTGACATCCAACTAATAGCTCCACCTGCAAGAGTAAAGACATAACCTGAAATGGATCTTCTCGTGTCCAAGTCAATGTAGCTAGGGTTTTCACCCTAGCTTGTGCAAATGAGCACCTACTAAGGAGAAGGGCCTCCTTAGTAGCAGTTCAGTAAAACAGTAAAACTTGACAGTAAAACAAGGTAAAATCTAAGCTAACATGTGCATCAACAGAAATAGAAAAAGAATAACAATATAATGGAAAATCTTCTTTTGTATTAGGGTATAACCAAAATTACATTTACCTCAAATGTGGAGGTTGGTGGAGCTCTTGCAGTAGTCCAGGAGGGCTACTTCCTTGCTCCAATGGGTTCCTTCTCCTTCTCCAAGGTGCTTGGATGATGGGCCAAAAGGGGCACTCAAATGGCGAGCTTAGGTTTCACGAGTGATTTTGGCAGAGTGAGGATATGATAGATTTTGGATGTGAAATGGGGAGCCTCCATCACCTATTTATAGGTTTTTTAGTGGTGGAGTGTTGACCCATGGTTTTTGGCACCATATGGTTTAGGTCAATTGTTTTAGGGTTTTTGTTTCCTTTTTCCCTCTTTTTCCTCTTTTTTATATTTTTTATTCCCTTTTACTTGATTTTTGGGAATTTAGAGCCTTTTTAAAGGGTTTTTTCTATCTTTTGAGGAAATTTAATTATTTGGAGGGGGAAAAAGGGGTTTTTTGGCCTTTTGGTGGCCATTTAATGGTTTTTGAGGTTTTGGAGGCAAATGTTGTGGGGAAAATGGACAAATGAGTCATGTGGTGAGAGAGATGAGGTAATGAGCACTTTTTAGGTGTTAACAGATTGCCCCCTGATGTGTGAGGGAAGGAGCTCATCGTATGGCCGATAGACATCATAGGTCTTTTATGGTTTTCCTGGGGTGTGGAGAAGAGAAGAAACGGATTAGAGACTGGAACAACAGTCCCATACAAACTGCAAAAACTGAAAATACATGACCTCAATAATGAATGAGGAATAATCTTAATATATGGATGAGGCAGGCATACCCATGCTCGTATCAAGATATATAAATAACAATGAATCCCAAAAGGGGGATTTGAACAATACATGAAAAACTGATGTGTACATCATAAGGGTCCAGAGGGGACACAAATCTGGGATATACTCCTGGTCGGACCATACCAAAGCTGAAGAACTGATATAGTGTTGTTGAGTGTAGTACCAGAGGAACTGATGAGCCGTTGGATATGAAGATATCCAATAACGGGGTGGAGACCATGATAGAGAGTCATAGCCTCAATGGTACACTGGATTGTAGCTGAACTGGGTACTCAAGGAAGCATACGAGTGGATGGCTTCCGAATACTGTTGCCAACGCAACACGGATATCCACGGGAACATATAACTGGGTGTTCCAAAGTGACTCACCAATGTGCTAGAGTCGGGGGGAGTCCGGGGTCTTCGACCAATAACTGAAGGGATGTATACCCTGCATGAATCTCAGCGGTGCGATCAAGGTGTTGACGTCGAGCATGTGAGAAACAACCATTCGGAGAGGCACTGAGGACTCCACTAAAAATGGTCCGCAGGCACTCACCATAGATGGTGATGAGTCCAAGGCGTAGGGACCTCTGGGTCTATCCTCTGGAATAGATGGGTTGGCGTCGACAGAGGGAGACCTGCAACTAGCAAGGCAATGATGTTTCCTTGATAGGAGCACGAGGTGGATAAACAAGAGATGATAGGACTGCCTGTGTAACTGACGTACTGGGAGGGTAGGAAACATGGGTTATTGGGTGGGGGGGACTCAAACTTCCTTTGTTCAGAGTATGATGGCAGGGGTGGTCGGGAAACATAGGAAACTGAATCGGGGGAAGGGGATCATAGCTTTTAAAGGACCAGGTATTGTGATTGTAATGAGAGATACTCAAGTCGATGTAGGATGACAGGAGACTCAAAGGATGGTATATCGCAGAATACTCTAAACAAAGGCGACCTTATTGGGGGTACTGCCAAGATGAGTGATCATAGTGTCGAGAGACACCTGTGGGGTCTTCTTCATGTTTTAAGGAGCTGGAGGAAGGGATAGAAGTGTGCTCATAATGGTACTGTCATGTGGATTTATACGAACCTAGAACAGTTCATGCTCGTGATTACTTTCAATTTTAAGGAGTTTGAAAGCGATAAGAAGACTCTGAAATAATGGAATGGTACCGTCGTGTGGATTTGTATGAGCCCAGGATGGTGCATGCTCGTGTTTGTTTTCAATTTTAGAGAGTCTGAAAGCAATAAGAAGACTCCAGGGGGGTTCTTTTTCGTGTGTTAGTCTCCAAGGCCCGAAAAAGCATAAAAGGTTGCAATGAAGAACTCTTCTAACCGGTGTGACTAGAGTATTCATTTTTCGTAATTAGTCTACCAGGTCTGGAAAAGGGTTAAACTTATACCAGATAGATGCCCTTTCAGGTACTTTAATGAGCATGAAAGGAAGCAAGATTGCTCGACGATCTTTTCATTGTTTTAGGAGTCAGAAAAGAGCTTAACAGAAATTCCCTAAGTGCCTTTTTCGTAAAGGACTTGTCTGGCCCAAAAAAGGGGTAAAATTATACCGAAGAAAAGGAATGGTCAGCAAGGAGGCAGTGTTCAGTCAAAGGACATCAATGAGAGACGAGAGTGAGGGTTGGGGGGAACACTGGTGGTGCCTCCTTCCGGGATGATGAATGGTGGCAAAATAACGAAATAACTGCAGTATGAAGGGAGTGGAAAGTTCATGGATATGCTTGCAGTGTCAAGGTAAGTGTAAAGTGATGGCGGCTGATGTGGCTCGCAGACCGCGGTTGCACGGTGGACAAACAAAATGTCAAAAAGGGGTGACTATGACAATGATAAATGATCTCAAGCATCATCACGAGTGCAAAAAACTGGATCCGGTGATATAAAAAATGCAAAAACTGGATGACGGCCGAGGTGGCACGCAAACTGAGACGACTAGGGGCTGGTAAAAAAATGCCCAAAAAATCTGGGGGTGAGAGCGAGAAATGATTTCAAGCATCATCATGAGCTCGGAAAAATAAATCCGATGGTATAAGGAATGCTAAAAACTAATAACGACCAATGTGGCACGCAAATCGAGATGGTGAGGTGCATGGAAAAAATTCCAAAAAAGGGGGTCAAAGAAAACGAGAAATCAAGTTGACCATTCTGAAGGTCTCGTCGTTCTGATTCCAGTGGTGGAAACGGTTTGGAAAATGGACTCCATATGGGTCCAAAATGGTCGAATCAAGAAAAAGTCAACTGGCTATAAATAGTAAGTGCATCCATAATGCCAAGTGTCATTTGTACAGTTGACTCTGACAGGAGAGTGTGGTGGGCCAGAGCGGATTTGGCATTTCTGGGTGATCCAAACGGTCGATTTTATTTCCACGAGTTGCAGGTATTTCACTGAACTTCTACCTTTAATGTTTTCTTGATTCGGGTGGGTAGTGGGTCCTTAGGGGGGGCGGTACGGTCCACTAGGGGTGTGGATCGCGGGTTTCAGGGTGATGGCCGCGGTCATGGATCGCGGTTGTGGTCTCCATAGCTACGATCCGAGATCGCGACTATGGCTTGGATAGCCGCAATCTGCGACCGCGACTGTGGCCTGGACAGCCGCAATCTTTGATCGCCACTGTGGCCTGGATAGCCGCGATATGAGATCGTGACAATGGGCCCCACAGGCGCGATCTGCGATCGCGGCTGTAGTCTCGATAAGCGCGATTTGGGATCGCGACATTGGGCCCCACAGCCCCGATTTGGATTGGGATTGTGGTGTCATACCGGGGGGGGGATGATGATTTATGTGATGATGTTTTGATGAGTTTTCATTGTGGGATTGACATGATGCCGAGAGTACTATGGTGAGAGCGCGAGATACCTAACGATCTCATGGAGTACATACGGGATGATCGACATGTCCGTGGGACTTTCGGGTTGTGCGGGTTGTTGAAGTTTGCACATGTGCCGATTATGCGTTCAATAGTACTGCTACTGAACAGGTTGGTGGGATTCTGGGAGCCCGATATGTAGGACTTCATGGTGCAGGGGGAGAGATTGGAGCTCACCCTAGCAGATGTGTACTTTTTGACGGGGTTGCCTTGTTTGGGTAGGGTGGCGGATACCCAGCCACGGGTGTCCGCGGATGTGGACATGGAGGAGATGCTGAATCGGTACTGCTTCCCTACGGCAAGAGTGCATAAGAATGCACTCTTGGTTTGTGACTTAGAGGAGCCATCAGTTCGGGTGATCGCAACATGTGTGGTCCGAGTGTTGGGGTTAAAGGGGCCCAACCGGGTGTCGGGAGGACAGATGCAGTTCGTAGAGCAGGCATTATAGGGCACCTTCTTTGCTTGGGGCCAGATATTCCTCACCTCTGTTCAGCGGCAGCTGAGCAAGGTGAAGGTAGATGGAAAGTGGTTCTGTTATGTGTCATTTTTGTGTGCTTTCTTTATGGATCGGGGTCCGACGCTGCGGCCGCGAGTGCCGATCCGGGTTGGGGGTTTGAGGGAGCTACGAATGGTGCAGTGGGGTCAGATGATGCACCGGCGGGGTGGTGGAGAGGTGGGGCGATATTTTACGCGGGAGCTCTATTTGCAGTGGCTGCAGATGCCGGTGGTTTTTGATGACTACTCGTATCGCGAGATGGAATACCGGCGAGATCCGGAGGCACCACGACCCCAGGGAAGGTTTGGGGTCCAGATGGTATGTATCTAGTTTCTTGATTGTTTTATATTGAATGTTTTGAGGTTAGAGATATATGATGATGCTAACCATTTACGATTTGGTTTGATGCAGATGTGGGACTGCAGCCACTGCTGGGGCATAGGGAGCGTAGGGGGCACATAGCATTGCCAGCGTTTCCAGACCGGGGGGAGGTGCGACAACGGGATGCAGACGGGACTTTGGAGTCCTTGCGAGTTACTTTCGATGGCTACTGGTTGGGGTCTCCAACGAGGGGTGGCGGGAGCTTGATTGGGAGGTGGTCGAGGCCTGTCACGAGGCTCCACGGGATTGGCGGGCGATTCTGATTTGGGTGGCAATATTGGCCGAGGAGAGGAGGGCTAAAGATCGATAGGGGGATGAGGAGGATCCAGAGGAGAAGCGAGGAGAGGATGAGTCCACAGCAGAGGCGGCTGCGACAGAGAGTGATGATGGTTCGGATGGGGGATATGACTCTCATTAGGGAGTGCTGGGGACTCCCCCCGATGCGTATGGGCAGTCGGGATTTTTTGTATATACGGCATGTATTTTATGATAGGGATGCTGTTGAGGCTCCTCGATGTATATTTTTTGTATATCTGAGTGTTGGGACACTCATGACATTTATATGACGATGATATATTTATATAGATATGCACATGGATGCATTTTTGCAGTGATCATTTTTGTATGCACGTGGATGCGCTTGTATTGTTTTGTGTTGTTTATTGCACGTGGATGCAAATGATTTGTTATGATAGCCACGTGGATTCCATTTGTTGTAGATGCAGTCTTTTTGGGATTTTTATGTTTTTGATGTGTTGCATGATGGATGATTTACATGGTGTGATTGATATGCCAGTCGAGGATGTTGTTAGCCATTTGATCTGCGACACTATTTTGAGCTCTTGGGACATGAGTGAATGTTATGGATTCAAACTGTCGGCTTAGCTGTTTTGTGCGCAGGAACTTTCTAAAGAGGAAAAGATCACATACCTGGTAGCAGTTGTTGAGCTGGGAGACAAGTAGCTGGGAGTCAAGGAACACATGAAGGTGACGTATACCCATCTGAAGGGCAGTAGTCAGGAGACCGGTCACAACATCGTACTCAACCTGGTTATTGGTAGCAGTGCCTATGCACATTTCGTCAAGTTGAATCAACTCATGTGAAGAGGAATATAAGACCCAAGCTATAGAGGCCAGGTTTGGAGACCAGTGGCTTGCTCCATCGGCGAAGCCAACGTAATAAGGTGGAAGATGGTCCATCTGTGATCATGCAGGAAAATGACGAATGTAAGGTTGCGGGAAAAAATTGGAAAACAAAAAGAAATCAAACTGTACAATACGGACCAGCGGGTCCGCCAGATTGTTAAGGATAAAAGCGTTTAAGATACAACCCATTACGGGGGTTGCGCAAGGGGTGGCCTTCTGAGTTAGTTAGAATATATGCCCCATGTCCAAGGCATGTATGCAGTATGTAAGGGCCTTGCCACATGGATTCGAACTTCCCTTTACCTGTCTTGTCGTGGGCTTGGTCGTAAACGAGGACTAGATCTCCTTCACAGAAAGCTCGTGGATGGACATGTTTGTCGTAACCAGCTTTGGAGCGGTTCTTGGAGGCCTCAATTGTTTGGAGGGCTGCGTGACGGTCTTCATCAGCTTGTTCTAATAACAACAGACGTTGTTCAAGTGGGGAGGTGTCGGGGAGAAGTTCAATAGCAATGTGTAGGGCGGGGATATGACACTCGATGGGGAGGACAAATTCGACACTGTGAACTAAGTGAAAAGGGGTGAAACCGGTGGCAGTTTTAGTTGATGTACGGTAAGCCCATAATGCGGGGAAAAGCATGTGATGCCAATTGGACTTATGTCGGTCAACAGTGCGTTGGAGGATTTCAAAATTTTGTTAATGGCCTCAACTTGGCCATTCCCTTGGGGGTAGTAAGTAGAGGCATACTGATGTTTGAACTTAAGGAGAGTTGACAACTCGCACCAAATGGCATCTTCAAAATGTGAACCATGGTCCAAGACAAGCTGTTTTGGGACCCCGAATCGTGTAATGACATGGTTAAAAAAGAAACGAACAGCAGTGTCGGTTTTACAGCTGAAGGTAGGCATGGCTTTATCCCATTTGGTGAAGTAATTGACGACGACAATGATGTATTTATGGCCATTGGCGGATGAGGGTTTACACTCCATAAAGTCAATGGCCCATTTACAAAAGGGACCGACAGTAACGACCAGATGGAGCGAGGTGGGTGGTGTTCGTGCCTTCGGGGCAAAGAGTTGGCAATTATGGCAATGCTTGACCGCAGTGATGTAGTCAGTGAACAACGTGGGCCAGAAATATCTGACGTGGATTACCTTCTGGGCTGTGGCCATCCTAGAAAAATTTCCACCACAGGCACCACTATGACATTCGTTGAGGACTTGCTCACCCTCCTCTCATGTTAGACAACGACGGAGGATAGTGTCGGCACCGCGTTGGTATAGGACATCGCCCAGAAGGAGGTACCGAGAGGCGTGGTGACGGATACGACGGTGTCCATCACGATCGATATCGGGGTGAAACTTCTGCGTGCGAAGGTATATCAGACTGTCACCATACCATGGGTCATCTGACGAGATGATGAACAAATGATTGTCCGGTAACTCATCGGGGATTGGCGGGGACGACAAAAGGGATGGGAGGTCAGTTATGAGCTGGGCAAGCGCAAGGGCTTTAGTAATTTTTGGAGTTGTGAAAGTCAGGTCGTAATCTTGTAGGATAATTACCCATTTAGCGATGCGGCCTTGCAGGAGGTGACGGTTCAAGAGGTAGATAATGGGGTTGGAGTCAGCGACAACAGTAGTATGACTTAGGAGGATGCAGTGTCACAATTTCTGTACGGAAAAGACGACGGCAAGGGCCATCCTTTCCTCATATGGGTAACGTAGGGGTGGTCCAGACAAGGTTTGGCTGGCGTAATAAACGACGTGCTCATGGCGAGCAGGATCTTCTTGAACAAGGACCACTGACACGACGTGGTCGGATGCCGAGATGTAAAGGATGAAGTCCTGAGAGAAATCCGGAGGGGAGATCAAAGGGGCTTGCGTGAGAGCTTTTTTAAGGGCTTCAAATGCAGCTTGTGCCTGGTCGTCTCAAACAAAGGGTATGTGAGTACGAAGCAGATGTAAGAAACCATGAACTGTGATGGCATAATCAGGAATGAAGCGGCGGAGGAAATTAGATTTCCCCTGTAAGCTCTGTAGCTGTCGGAGCATGCGTGGTGCGGGAAGGTCTAGTATGGCTTGAACTTTGAGGGGGTCGACAACGATTCCTTTGTGGGAAACAATGAAACCTAACAACCGGCCTGTCGAAATGCAAAAGACACACTTGAGTGGGTTCAAGCGGATCTGATACTTGCGACAAAGCAGAAAAACATGCCGGAGGTCATTAAGGTGGTCGGATGGTTTCTTGGAACATGTTGTGAGATCGTCAAGATAGACTAGTAGGATATGAACCAAGTCGTGAAAACAATAGGTCATGGCTCGCTAGAAGGTGGCCCCAGCATTTTTAAGGCCGAAAGGCATGACTCGATAGGAAAAGGTGCACCATGGGGTGGTAAAGGCAATCTTGTATTGATCTTCTTTGCGGATCTGAATCTGGTTATACCCAGAGAACCCGTCCATGAAGGATAGGACTTCATGCCTCACACACTCATCGATGAGTTGGTCAATAAATGGCGTTGGGAAGTTGTATTTGGGACATGCTTGGTTTAAATTGCGGAAGTCAGTACATACCCTGATGGTGCCTTGTTTTTTGTTAACAGGGACGAGGTTAGAAACCCAAGTGGTGTATGCGATGGGGTAAATGAAACCTGCTGCACGAAGTTTCTCAATCTCTTCTTTAACGGTGGGGAGCTTTGATGGGTGAATGGGGCACTATTTTTGGTGAACGGGGGGCACATCTGGCCACGTGTCAATGTGGTGCTCTATGATAGCGGGGTCAAGACCAGGCATTTCGGTGTAGGACGAGGCAAAAACATCACGGAATTCTTGGAAAAGTTTCTTGTATTCTTCGATCTCGTACTCAGTGCAGGAGGCTCCTAACATAATGAGTTCAGGAGCATCGGCTGAGGTAGAAAGATCGATGTGGATCGTAGGTGAGATGTTGGCCATGTTACCTTCCTCGAAGGCATTGGGAGCGGGAATGGGCTCTTTAAACCAGTCGACCTTGGTTGGGAGGAAAGATTTGGACTCAATAGAGAATTGGGTGGCTGTGGTGGTGGAGGACTCCTCTGGGAGAAAATGGGAACGATGGTGCATATCCTCCCAGGGGTACTCAAGTGCGGTAAGAGCCTAGAGAATTTCCTCATCATTGTGGAAACGTTTTGTAGTCAAATTGGTTGGCGAGGGGATGCTAGCAATAGAGATCATATAAATGGTATTGATCTCTCCTGTTTTCGGAGATTCTGGGGGGTGCATCTCTTCAGTGGTGGGAGGAGACGTCTCGAGGTCCAAGTTATTCATCTCGTAGAGAGCGGCTCTGTAATATGGGAGATCAGGGTAGTGATGTGAGTAATGGTCGTAAATACCACATATTGCACAAGGGTGATTGGTACGTAGTGATTTATCGCGAGGCTTAGGGGCAAGGTCAAGTTGGACAACCGGGATGTTGGGGTCGTCGTCAAGCATTTGCATGTGCTCCTGTAGTGCGGGTAATTGTGGACATTGATGTGTGGCATGACCTAACTCATCACACAAAGAGAATTTTGGAGGAGCTCTAAATGATGGAGGGTTTTTTACCAGTTTGGGCGGGGGCAGAGCGGTGTACAGTTGTGGGCCTCTGCCCCCAGTGTGCTAGATAAGAGGGGATGGATTGGTGGATGAGGAAGGAGTAGTGACACCGGGAGGTGGTTGACTAGTAGTGGTAATGGGTTGCACCGGTTGTAAGATGATATTTGGTGTCGGAGGGGAAACAGGAGGTGTGAGATACCACACAGGTAGTCCTAAAGTTAACCCTGAGAGGCTGAGAGTGGCCATAACCGGGGCGCTCACTACTCCCGAAGGGGGTAATAGGAAGGGGATTGTATGGATGGGTGTAACACCGACATGACTAGGTACCAACTGTGGTTGGGAAAGCAAGGGTGGTTGATAGTTGGGTGTTTGTGTATTGTGGGAGAGGGTACATAAGTCAGATATTTCGGTCGTTAGTGATGGGGGTGGAATGGATTGGAACGTGGAAGTCATCGGCGTATCTGAGTAGACTCCGGGTCCAACTGAGGAAACCATCGAGGTGGATGCACCACGAACATGTTGTTCAACCATGGGAAGAACATTTTCGGGTGCAGCGAGGGCATTGGGATCATAATAGGTGAGTTGATCAATCTTGACCACTCATCCTACATGGGGGAACATCATAGTACGAAAAACGGATGAGGAAACCGCCCGCATGGCGTACATGTAACTGCGTCCAAGTAAGAGGTTATAATCAAGTTGGGCATTGATGACCTCTATGTCAATAAGCACTGTTTTACCAGCCAACTGGACAAGGACATTAGCTAAGAGACCTTGGGGTTGAGCCGAACGACCGTCGTAGGCTCGCAACGAAGTGGTGGACGACTGGAGAGTAGGGGCTAAACGAATGTGGACATGATGCATGTAGAGGCACCCTCATCGATGATGCATCGATGGATTACAAGATTCCGAATGGATACGGAAACATGGAATGCTAATGTGGAAGGAAGGCGTGGTTTAGATTGGTCCAAATCAAAGGCCATCATTCGTGAATCAGTCGGGTCGATAGCACCAATGGCTGATAATAGAGTCTTGTGCTATGTAGGATGGTTTTTTAAGACCTCTAACGCAGACATGGATGTGGGGGACTGAGCTAAGTCGTCCACAATGTTGTAATTAGACGCAGCACAAGCATTGGGGTTATTGTTGATGCGGTGAAGTGGGAAGCGAGGGATTTTGGGCTCCATCTAATGGGGCTGGAGGTATGCGTAATGGCTGATCAGTGGGACAAGCATTGGTGGTTTTGTCGGTGGGAGGGGCTTCAGGGGTGGAACCATATTGGTTCCAGCGGGTTTGAAGGTTGACATCGACGGATGACATCATTAACAAGTGATGGGTGCCTGAGTCTAAAGTGGGGTGGGCAGGCGCAGCATACGTGACTTGCTGTTGTGGTGGCGTGGTTCCTTGAGGGGGAGCTAACGGTTGAGTGTTCACCACTCCTTGGGTTGGTAAAGGGTTTTGTAACACCAAGGGTTGAGTTTGAGGTGGTGGGGGGTTAGGTGGCGCTTGAGGTGCCGCGTGCCCTTGGTGGTGGGCATCATCAGTCCAGAGTTGTCATGCCCACTCCAAATGTGGGCAAGCGTGTGTGTAATGGCCATAGACCCCGCAAATAGAACAAGGATGGTTCGTTCGCAAGTTAGGGTTTCTAGCTTGTTTTAGCAGCCTATCAAGGTTTTGGTTGGCAGGTGCCGCGTTATTATTGTTTGGGGGATTAGGTGGCTGGGCGCCTTGGTTTGGAGGGGGGTTGTTCCCACGGTTACGTCCTTTTCTGTGGTTTTGCTGGCCTTGTTGGCGTTGGGTATTTTGGTTATGCTGCGGATTTTGTTGTGCGTACACTTGCCCTAGGGCGGCAGGTGGGTGCTGCGGTTGTGCCAGTGCGGGAGTAGGCTGCGGCGGATAATAAGTGGGTGTGGGTGGACGCAGTGCAGATGCTAGACATTGTGGGGGTTGTTGATATGTTTGTGTGACGGGTGGTTGATTTGCTACAGGTGCTGCCTGTGGCAGATAATAAGCGGGGGGGGCTTGAGAGGATACAGGAGCGTGCGTGACCTGCAGGTGGTAATATGGTTGAGGTGCAACTGGGGGAACGTAAGCGAGGGATGCATGGCCAAAGCACTAAGGTGGACATGAGGGTTCGTGGGAATGGCGGTTATGCGCCATGGGAGCATACGAATTGGTTTCTCCAGAGTGGGATGTAGCCTGCGAAAGGTCGAGGCCATTACTAGTACATGTCATGGAAAAGGGTTGGTTATGCAATGCAACATGGCTAATGATGCCATCGACGGCGTGGGATTCCCCCAACACATCGTTTCGGGAGGAATCGCCAAGGGGGGCGTCGGGTATAATGGTATATAAGTAACCAGACTGGGCGTAGATAAGGTCAAATTGCTGGGCTTTTCAGATGGCTTCTTCCTCGGACTATGGTCGCTCGGATGCCACATATTTGGCAATGACAGGAAGGAGATATTTGAGAAACCAATCTAGGAAGATACGATCATCTAACTTGATTTTGCACAGGCTTCGGCGTCGACGCCACTCATGAATGTGGTCAGTGATGTGGGTGGTCGTATTCTATCTGACAGTAGGATCTCAACTCTCGTGTCATAGCGGACAAGTAACTGAAAGAATTGCAGGAAGGTTAAGGTGAGGGAAGTAAAGGTGGCATGGGTCCCATGGGGCTACTTGATGTACCACTTGGCTGCAGAGCCAGTGAGAGTTCGTTGTAACAAACGGATTCGAACAGAGTCATCCACTATGGAGTTGGAGGAATACCACATATGGAAGGACATAATGTGATTTTGTGGGTCTTCACCTACCTTTCCCTCAAACTTGGGGATGTCTGTTTGATGGGAGTTTGGTAGGCATGTGAGGCCACGTGGGATCGTGTCTAATGGGATTGTTGGTCAATCTGGCTAGGTTAGGAAGGTTGAGACTGGCCATGAATGGAAAACTAGTAGAAGGATGTGACGTACTAGTGGGGGAGGCCATGGTGGGACCGCTGTCCCCAAGTGTGAAAGTTGGGTTCATGTTGGGGATGTTACCCCCAGACGGAGGAACGAAGGTGGTATGGGAGGGTCCTGCACCGCCAAGTGTAACGTGAGTTGCAGATGGGGTTGGGTTGGGAATGGTAGCCGCTGCAATGGGAATAGTAATAGGAATGGTAGGTGTGGGACCCATCGTGGGCATACCCAAGGTAGATGTGGGCCCCATCGAGAGCATACCCAAGGTAGGTGTGGTTGTGGCTAGTGTGCTCGCTGGGGTCATTGTGGACATTCCACCGATCGTGCCTACAAAGAAGGGGTTAGAGGTCATGCCAGCCATGGGGCTGGTTGGTGTTGTGTAGGTAGGGTTTTCAGACTCTTCCTTAGAATCAGATGTGAAATGAGGAGCGTCAGAGTCAGGGGACGGAGCTTTATGGCGTCGACGAATGGATTCGAGTGACGAAGCTCTAGGTCTATGACGAGTGGTGTCGAGTGATGCAGCTATACATCTATGACGAGTGATGCCAAGTGAAACGTGTTGCGGGGGCTCACCCCGGAGGAACTGGGAGTGTCTCGGGGACTCAATGGTGACAGATGGTGTCAAGTATCTAGGGGTTGTGTTGAGTGAAAAAAGGCTCAAAAACCCTAATGCAGCCAAGTGTGCAGAAGGAGAGCACAAAAAATACGACACTCAGGCCAATAACCAACTCAAAATGCTTACTGTAACAACTGTGCTACAATAAGCGGAGTATCAGAAAAAATGGTCCAAATACCAACAAGCAAACGGTTTCCTAAAAATAAAAATGGTGGACTCGCTAGACCAAAAGGAGGTAAGGGAGCATGCAAACACCTAGCTAAATAGTATTCTGATTCAATCAGACATATCCTCTGCAAGGTAATGAAATCCAAGTCAGACAATATGGATAGTAGAACCAAGTGGCTAAAGATATCCCCCTACTGGGAGGGACACCGAGTAAGACAATCCTAGAAGAAAGGAAACTAAGATACCCTGTTCATGACACGTCCAGAAAGGTGAATCTACAGCTCCGGTCCTATCACCGTGTGGGCCTAAAAGGAATCACCACACGCGGACCAACAAGTAGGTAGCCTTCGGTTACTGGGTGGATTGTGGTATTCCACTCAGGTCTCCGGAACCAGTCTAGCTACTTCAACCCTCCTAAGGGAGAGGCCCTCTGATAAACTGGTGGTGACCGTGCCAAAAAATACTAGGGGGTTTCGGTACCCTAAAGGAAAACCACTGTCTCAAGTGTAAGCAATCGAGGGGTGTTATTTGGATGCCTATCCCCCCTGTCCTACCTAACTACAATATTATTATGTGTTCCCCAAGTGGGGTTAGAATGTTGGTTGTGTTAAGTAGTGTTTTAAGGCTCACTTGAATTAGGTGATAGAATGTGTGCGTGTGAGGTAATGAACCCAATCAAAAGTGCCACGCATGGGAAACGTTTTTAACCAATAATAAAGCAGAAATTTAACTTGAAATGCAAAATTTTCTTTTTTCAATGTAAATGCTTAAACTTAAAAATTCTATAAATGGAACAGGAAGCAAACTGCAGAAACGGCTGTAGGTAACTGTGGCTGCAGACAGAACAGGAGGTTGTGCAGGTGCATAAAATATTGCAGAAAAATTATGGGTTAAAAAAAAAGGTAAAAATGTAGAAAACAGATCGCGGGTCTGTGACTGAAATGCGCGGCCTGGAGCGCGGCTATAGGGGTGAACCCTGCGGTTGGATCGTGGGTCTGTAGCAAAAATGTGCGGTTTAGGGAACGACAAAAGGGCCTAAAGTTGTGGTCGGATCGCGGGTCTGTGGCCAAAATGCGTGGTCTGGAGCGCGGCAAAAGGGCAGAAAGTTGCGGTCGGATCACAGGTCTATTGCCAAAATGCGCAGTCTGGAGCGCGGCAAAGGGGCAGAAAGCTACGGTCAGATCACGGGTCTGTGGCCAAAATGCATGGTCTGGAGTGCGACAAAGGGGCAGAAAGCTATGGTCGGATTGCGAGTCTGTGGCCAAAATGCACGGTTTGGAGCATGGCAAAGGGGTAGAAAGCTGCGGTCGGATCACGGTCTGTGGCCAAAATGTGTGGTCTAGAGTGCGGAAAAGGGGCAGAAAGATGCGCTTAAATCGCGGGTCTATGGCCAAAATGCATGGTCTGGAGCATGGCAAAGGGGTAGAAAGCTGCGGTCGGATTGCGGGTCTGTGGCCAAAATGCGCAGTCTGGAGCGCGACAAAGGGGCAGAAAGCTGCGGTCGGGTAACGAAAAAACGACAGGAAATAGCGGTCTGGGCCACGGGAAAAGGGCATAAAGTTGCGATCTAGGCCACAGCTGCGAGGAAGAGAACCGCGATCTGCGGCAGAAAACCCAACTGGCCGAAGCCACAGCCGAATAGGGAAAGCAGAAAAATACTTGCAGAAAATAAAAACTTTTAAATTTTAAACCAAAAATTCAAAGGCCAATAGTGGAGTCGCCAAAACTGTAGCTAGGGTTTTCACCCTAGCTTGTGCAAATGAGGACCTACTAAGGAGAAGGGCCTCCTTAGTAGCAGTTCAGTAAAACAGTAAAACTTGACAATAAAACAAGGTAAAATCTAAGCTAACATGTGCATCAATAGAAATAGAAAGACAATAACAATATAATGGAAAATCTTCTTTTGTATTAGGGTATAACCAAAATTACATTTACCTCAAATGTGGAGGTTGGTGGAGCTCTTGCAGTAGTCCAGGAAGGTTGCTTCCCTGCTCTAATGGGTTCCTTCTCCTTCTCCAAGGTGCTTGGATGATGGGCCAAAAGGGGCACTCAAATGGTGAACTTAGGTTTCACGAGTGATTTTGGCAGAGTGAGGATATGATAGATTGTGGATGTGAAATGGGGAGCCTCCATCACCTATTTATAGGTTTTTTAGTGGTGGAGTGTTGACCCATGGTTTTTGGCACCATATGGTTTAGGTCAATTGTTTTAGGGTTTTTGCTTCCTTTTTCCCTCTTTTTTATATTTTTTATTCCCTTTTACTTGATTTTTGGGAATTTAGAGCCTTTTTAAAGGGTTTTTGCTATCTTTTGAGGAAATTTAATAATTTGGAGGGGGAAAAAAGGGTTTTTTGGCCTTTTGGTGGCCATTTAATGGTTTTTGAGGTTTTGGAGGCAAATATGGTGGGGAAAATAGACAAATGAGTCATGTGGTGAGGGAGATGAGGTAATGAGAACTTTTTAGGTGTTAACAGTCACCTGCAAAATCAGAATCAACATAACCACAGACTTCATCACTGCAACCATCAAAGGTGATACAATAATTGCTTGTGCCTCTAAGATACCGAAGCACCCATTTCACTGCCGCCCGATGCTCTTTTCATGGATTTTCCATGTATCTACTAACAACACCAACTGCATGTGAAATATATGGTCTTGTACTTATCATCGCATACATCAAACTTCCTACTGCATTAGCATATGGTACACGAAACATATACTACTTTTATTCATCACTATTAGGACTCAAACCTGAAGAAAGCTTGAAAGGAGAAGCTAAAGGGAATCAATGGTCTTGTTGGCATGTTTGCGTCCACCTCTTTCACTAGATCATTTCCTTGAAGTAACAATATACACCATTTAATAACCTTTAGCAATGTTTTGGTTCTATAACATGTTACATAAACAACAATTAATTCTATAACTCGCATGCATTTACAATATTTCTAATATAAATACCTGTGTTATATTGAACAATATCGTCAGAAAATAATCGAAGTCGACAATGTCGAACATCAAGAGGTCTCATGTGAAATGTGGACTTCTCGACTATGAAAACAATGAATAAAATACTATTATTGTTACATTCAAGTCAACATATAATGTATGCCATGAAAATTTCATAATGGGGTCGATAATATAACTTGCAATCTCACGTAAAATAAATTAAAATATCAAAATGAAATACCTGTATTACATTGCGCATGATGTTTGACTGGACCTACTGTTTCATGCACATTTATTTGTTATTTCCTAGAAAACTTTGTTATCTTGTCCATGGTTTTCTTTTTTGCATGAGCTCGTCCAACCCTTTGGAATTGTTGCATATCCTTGGTTGAATGTGACTCACTAATGCATCTTTTCTTTTTACTAATTGGGCTCAAAAAAATATGTTTCCCTTACACACTCTATTTTTCCATGCTCTTTTGAATTGTTAGGACCTCCTCCTAGCTCTCTAGATTCACAATCTTCTCCCAGTGTGGCTTTGGCATATAATCATAGGGGGTATTTTTGTTAGCTACCCTCAGCTTGGAGATGATGTGATGAGGGTCATATGACCCCTTCTCTACTTTTGAAGAATGCTCAATTCTGCAACAACTCCCTTGGTTTCTTATTCATTCTCTTTCTTAGGCAAGTGATCACTTTCCAAGTGAGCAAGGACCGCCTCCACCTCATTTGGATGACAACCCACTTGTTCCAACCTTTCCGACAAAAACTGCGATTCTAGAATGTCTATAGCGTGAATGCAAAACACCAAGATATCTATCGCAGATAACGTGATGGGTAATCTTCCTTGGTGTTTCCTTCAAAATCATTGGCCACCTCCAAAATATGTTGTTCGCGTGTCTTGTCCAATACCTCCTCATGCCGCACCTTGTAAAGACCCGGCTTGATCAAACCAATGTTCATGGTTTGTCACGGTCCACCAATAAATGCTTATGATATTCTTGGTTCCACCAACGTTATTCAAGGTTCCTTAATCACAGATGGTGTTGTATGCATTTTACATGGTTCCACCTACATTGTTCACGGTTCCACCAGCAATGCTCATGGTTCCACCAACAATGCTCATGATTCCATAAATAGAGCTCATGGTTCCATAAATAGAGCTCATGGTTCCATGAGCTCTATTTATGGAACCATGATATCTATTTATGGAACCATGAGCTCTATTTATAGAACCACCAACAACAATGCTCGTGGTTCCATAAATAGAGCTCATGGTTCCACCAATAATTCTCATGGTTCCATAATTAGAGCTCATGGTTCCACCAACAATGCTCATGGTTCCATAAATAGTGCTCATGGTTCCACCAACAATGCTCGTGGTTCCACCAATAATGCTCATGGTTCCATAACTAGAGCTCATGGTTCCATAACTAAAGCTCATGGTTCCCCCAAAAATTCTCATGATTCCATAACTAGATCTCATGGTTCCACGGACAGTGCTTATGGTTCCACCAATAATGTTCATGGTTCCATAACTAGAGCTCATGGTTCCACCAATAGTGCTCAAGGTTCCATATCTAGAGCTCATGGTAGTGATACCACAATGAGGGCAAGATCGGTATAAATATTATTCATAGATCACGGGGAGAATCATTACAACTTCTCTTTGTATGTTAATACTGGGTTCCTCTCACTCCTTGTTCTTCCCAAGTTACTCTTTATAGGTTCATGCCATGGCTTAACCCTACGTTAGAACCCTCCCACGGATACCAATGTTTCCATACTTGTCTGCTCTTATGTTTTCCACGTGTTACCTCAAAGCGTTGTCCATGGCAATTGAATGGACCTCTAACTTGTTGCCTCCATTCATTATGATTAGATGAATGGGAATATGATCGAATTCATGAATATTGTTTGGGCATATTTATCATGTGTTCAATTGTTGTTTAGTTAATGGGAAACTACAGTAATCATGGTGAGGCATAATTATGGAACCATGAGCATTGTTGGTGGAACCATGAGCACTGTCTGTGGAACCATGAGCATTGTTGGTGGAACCATGAGCATTATCCGTGGAACCATGAGCATTGTTGGTGGAACCATGAGCTCTAGTTATGGAACCATGAGCATTGTTGGTGGAACCGTGAGCATTGTTGGTGGAACCATGAGCTCTATTTATGGAACCATGAGCATTGTTGGTGGAACCATGAGCTCTATTTATGGAACCATGAGAATTGTTGGGGGAACCATGAGCTTTAGTTATGGAACCATGAGCACTGTCCGTGGAACCATGAGCTTTAGTTATGGAACCACGAGCTCTAGTTATGGAACCATGAGCTCTATTCATGGAACCATGGGAATTGTTGGGGGAACCATGAGCTTTAGTTATGGAACCATGAGCACTGTCTGTGGAATCATGAGCTCTAGTTATGGAACCATGAGCATTATCGGTGGAACCATGAGCATTGTTGGTGGAACCATGAGATTTAGTTATGGAACCATAAGCAATGTCCGTGGAACCATGAGCATTGTACATGGAACCATGAGAATTGTTGGTGGAACCATGAGCTCTAGTTATGGAGCCATGAGCGTTGTTGGTGGAACCATGAGCTCTATTTATGGAACCATAAGCGTTGTTGGTGGAACCATGAGCTCTATTTATGGAACCATGAGCTCTATGAGTATACTCAATGTTCAAGTTTTGTAATGCTACTGTACTCATCTAATGTGTATAGGGTTCCACCAATAATGTTCATGGTTCCATAACTAGATCTCATGGTTCCATAACTAAATCTCACGGTTCCCCCAACAATTCTCATGGTTCCATAAATAGAGGTCATGGTTCCACCAACAATGCTCATGGTTCCACCAATAATGTTTATGGTTCCATAACTAGAGCTCATGGTTCCACCAATAATGCTCGTGGTTCCATAAATAGAGCTCATGGTTCCATAGACAGTGCTCATGGTTCCACCAGACTGCTAGTTTTTTTCAAGCCTTCATGGCTATGACTCCAATACCTTTTTACCCTTCGGACAACGCTTATGTGTTGGAGCTTCCGAATGACTTGAGCATTTCACCAACGTTCAATGTCTTAGATATATACAAGTTTGAAGAAGGTTCAAGCAGTGGAAGCGCAAAAGTGTCGAAGATGGACTGGACAGAGCAGAGTCCATATCGACAGAAGGAAGAAATCGCAGAAGTAATAGAGGAACACGAAGTTGGGCATAAGCGCAGTTCGCGAAAGAAGGAATACTTAGTGCGATGGAAAGAAGATGAGTTGCAGGAGGTGACGTGGATTTCCGAAGAAGAGTTCAGGAGACCGATGGAGAAGTCGAGTTCTTTTTCACCTGGGGAGTCTGATGCAGGAGCATCGGAGCCTAGGCAGACTAGTCGAAGATAGTCAACTTGGAGAAGGCCGACCAGAGGGAGTGCCAATGACCACTGGTGCAGAGAGCAGATTGACTCGTCGAAGTCAATAAGTTGAGTAGGAGCAGTCGTGATGTGACCAACAGGAGTGAGCAAAAGGACGTCGATAGGTCGACATGCGTCGAACTACGAATCCAACAGGTTTGGGCATGAGACAAGTGAGGAGGAAGGGGTGGACTGGTGAAATCTTAAGAGTACGAAAGAAGCCAATGGGTGAGTCGAAGCTGAGGGGAAGGCTAGGAAGTGATTGATAAAATTATGTTTGAACATGATTGGTGGAACCATGAGCATTGTTGGTGGAACCATGAGATCTAGTTATGGAACCATGAGCATTGTTGGTGGAACCATGAGCATTATTGGTGGAACCATGAGCTCTAGCTATGGAACCATGAGCGTTGTTGGTGGAACCATGAGCATTGTTGGTGGAACAAATAATGCTCATGGTTCCCCCATAAATAGAGCTCATGGTTCCATAAATAGAGCTCATGGTTCCACCAACAATGGTCATGGTTCCATAACTAGATCTCATGGTTCCACGGACAGTGCTCATGGTTCCACCAACAATGCTCATGGTTCCATAATTAGAGCTCATTGTTCCACCATCAATGCTCATGGTTCCATAATTAGTGCTCGTGGTTCCACCAACAATGATCATGGTTCCATAACTATAGCTGGTTCCACCAATAATGCCCATGGTTCCATAAATAGAGCTCATGGTTCCACGGATAGTGCTCATGGTTCCACCAATAATGCTCATGGTTCCATGGACAGTGCTCATGGTTCCACCAATAATGCTCATGGTTCCATAATTAGAGCTCATGGTTCCACCAGCAATGCTCATGGTTCCATAATTAGTGCTCATGGTTCCACCAACAATGCTTGTGGTTCCACCAATAGTGCTCATGGTTCCACCAATAATGCTCATGGTTCCATAACTATAGGTCATGGTTCCACCAACAATGCTCATGGTTCCATAAATAGAGCTCATGGTTCCATAAATAGAGATCATGGTTCCACCAACAATGCTCATGGTTGCACCAATAATTCTCATGGGTCCACCAACAATGCTCATGGTTCCATAAATAGAGCTCATGGTTCCACTAACAATGCTCATGGTTCCACCAATAATGCTCATGGTTCCATAAAATAGAGCTCATGGTTCCACGGACAGTGCTCATGGTTCCACCAATAATGTTCATGGTTCCATAACTAAAGCTCATGGTTCCACCAATAATGCTCATGGTTCCATAAATAAAGCTCATGGTTCCATCAATAGTGCTCACAGTTCCACCAATAATGTTCATGGATCCGTAACTAGATCTCATGGTTCCATAACTAAAACTCATGGTTCCCCCAACAATTCTCATGGTTCCATAAATAGAGCTCATGGTTCCACCAACAATGCTCATGGTTCCACCACCAATGCTCATGGTTCCATAACTAGATATCATGGTTCCATGGACAGTGCTCATGGTTCCACCAACAATGCTCATGGTTCCACCAACAATGCTCATGGTTCGATAAATAGATCTAATGGTTCCACGGATAGTGCTCATGGTTCCACCAATAATGTTCATGGTTCCATAACTAAATCTCATGGTTCCACCAATAATGCTCATGGTTCCATAAATAGAGCTCATGGTTCCACCAATAGTGCTCATGGTTCCGCAAATAATGTTCATGGCTCCTCCAACAATGTTCATAACTAGAGCTCATGGTTCCACCAACAATGCTCATGGTTCCATAAACTGAGAGCTCATGGTTTCGGCAATAATGCTCATGGTTCCACCAACAACGCTCATGGTTCCATAGTGAGCAAAGTTCCTGTTGGGAAAAGTTCCTATCAGAAACAGTTCTTGTCAGGCAGACTTCCTGTTGGGAAAAGTTCCTATCGAACGAAGTTCCTGTCAGGCACAGTTCCTATCATGCATAGTTCTTGTCAGGTACAGTTCCTATTAGGAAAAGTTCCTAACAGGCACAGTTCCTGTTGGGAAAATTTCCTGTCAGGCACAGTTCCTGTTGGGAAAAGTTCCTAACAGGCACAGTTCCTGTTGGGCAAAGTTCCTGTCAAGCACAATTCCTGTTGGGCAAAGTTCCTAACAGGCATAGTTCCTCTTGGGAAAAGTTCCTAACAGGCACAGTTCCTGTCATGCACAATTTTTGTTTGAAAAATTTCATGTCAAGCATAATTCTTGTTGGGCAAAGTTCCTGTTGAGAAAAGTTCATAACGAGCACAGTTTTTGTTGGGCAAAGTTCCTATTGGGAAAAGTTCCTAACATGCACAATCATTTTAAACTAGAGGGTTTCCCTTCAGCAACAAAGAAAGTCTATGTCGATTCCTCCATGACCATGAACCATGAAAGCTCTCCAAAACCATGAAAACTCTAGCCACCATCATCAAAGAGCTCCAACAAGCAAGCATCAATACATGAAAGTCCTCCTTAGGTAATTTCCATCTTTTATTACACAAGCTCTCCACAATAGCATGGTTGTCTTCCTTAGGGTTTGCAAACCATAGGATAGACATGTATATTTAGAGGCTACCACTGGAGTTGTCTTGCCATGTATCATATAGTATATACGTATGAGAATGAAGTACATGCATACCAAATTTTTATCACAACAATGGTACATTATTTCAACCTCTCCAAAACCATGAAAACCCTAGCCACCATCTAAGACCTCCAACAAGCAAGCATCAATTCATACAAATTATCCTTGGCTTCGAAACCAAGCTTGTATTACACAAACTCTCCACAATAGCATGGTTGTCTTCCTTAGGGTTTGCAAACCATATGATAGACATGGCTCCTCAAACCCTAGGTCTTCCACTGTTGGATCATCACAAAAGCACCATGACCTCCATGTACTCATATAGTATTTATGTATGAGAATGAAGTACATGCATACCAAAGTTTTATCACAACAATGGTACATTATTTCAAGCCTTCCAAAACCATGAAAACCCTAGCCACCATCTAAGACCTCCAACAAGCAAGCATCGATTCATGCAAGTTATCCTTGGCTTCAAAACCAAGCTTGTATTACACAATCTCTCCACAAAAGCATGGTTTTCTTCCTTAGGGTTTGCAAGCCATAGGATAGACATGGCTCCTCAAACCCTAGGTCTTCCACGGTTGGATCATCACAAAAGCACCATGACCTCCATGGATCATCAAGACTCTTGTCCATGGATCATCCGAAAATAACAAGGTTCCTAATCATGTAAGGCATTAGCTCCACTTCCCATCTCTTCTAGTAGGATAGAAATCTTAGTGCTACAACAAGAGCCATAAAAACCATCATCATGTTCTCTATGGTTTACATATATAGCACAAACCCCAGTAATCACAAGAACAAGATGGCCTCAATTTAAATTTTAAATATGTTCCTAATGCCCTTTTTAAGCATTTTTCATTTTTCAGATTTGTGTCACATGTATCCAAGGATTCCAATCTAGAAGCTACGATGGCAGGCTGCAAGAGCCCCTTTGTCTATGTGGATGAATGGAGCAAGGATAACGTTGCTCTCGAAATTCAACATATTGTTATGAACATGACAGAGTAGCATTAAGGATCAAGCTTGACAAGATAGAGAAGACGACCCTTAACTCACAAGGGAAGGTTAAGGCCACCAATGAGCAGACTACAAAGCCACTCCGAGAAGTTAATTCTTGTCTATATGGAGCTCTCCACCAGATTTATGGCCTAGAGATGAGAACCATCTAGTTTGAGGAAAGAATGGAATCCAAAATGAGAAAGGTGGATAATGTGTTTGCCAGAACGGAAGGACACTTCAACCGCATGGAGCACATACTCAAGAATGAAGGTTTTCTTATGTGAAGATGAAGACGTTAGCAGTGAATCACCGAGGTCTAGAAGGACCCTAGTAGAGGAAAATGAACGTGGTTCTGGTCCCTGGAAGCACTAGTGATTCCAACCATAATTTTGAAAAAATGATCAAGATCAATAGCAAGGGGAAAGAATGATGTTCTCCTGTTTAGTTTGTTGTTTAGTTGTCTCCCTAATTCATTTTGAATATTCTGTAGTTACAATCTGTTTGGTATATATTTGGAATGATAATCAAGACCCGTGTTAGCAATTTTGTAAAAATGAGTTCACCATCATTAGAGTGGTTGAACAATGCCAAAATGTTGTATATACCATACCAGGAGTTGATGATTGTAAAGACTTATTACGGATATCAAACTCCAAGTTGTTGGAAATATGTTGGCTAAGCTTGACTTCTAGCCCTATTGAACCTTAATGTCACTTATGACTCACATTTAGTGGGTAGTTATAGACCACATTGGTGGTTAGTAGGTGGGCATTGTGGTGCCAAATTTTATGGATTTGGGGGCAGCTAATCTAAACCCCACTCCTATATATATTCAAAGCTTTGTCTTAGTTGTATTATCATGTCAACTATCATAATGTGATTCATTAAATTAATTGGGTGTTGAATATACCCACCCTATCTTGTGTTCTAGGTTCTTCATGTTATCAGTGTGTGGAGACTCTACTTTCTTTATGGTGTGTTTATTCATACTTCAACATGGTATATAAGCTGTGGGGTTGAGTCTTCCTGGATCTGACTGATTATGCTCAAAATCACTACATTAATTAAATTATTTTCACCCATCTGAAGACAACTTGAAGAACTGTTGATTTCTAAATTTTGTTTTTAAAAAACAAGAATTTTAATCTGGTTTGGTGATACCATGTTTTAGGTCAGGTATTTTGCACATTTGATCTTGTGCATACTGTTGTTAGTTTTATGCAATTTGTTTTAAACCTAAGGCTTCAAATCAAACTGGGTTTTTCTACAATATTCCACCAAGTTTTGGGATGGGAGGATGCAGGAACACATAGGGTGTTACCCCCTGACATACAGGGGTGACTTGATGATTATTTCCCATGTGATCTTCCATCACATCCAACAGTTCCACAATTGAGATCAATGCTTTTCCCATGGATACTTGACAGAGACACTTTCAGCTTGTTGAGTTCACTATGATATGTTCCATGTGCCAGAGATTGATGGGGACATGTAGTTTGCACTAGTGTTATGACATACCCTCTCTAGATGATTAATGGTTAATGTTTTCTTATGTGTGGACATGACCATAGGAAGTCAAAGGTGTTATTTTATAATGACTCATATATCTTAGATGATTTTCTCATAGCTAAGGATGTATTATGGTGTGGTTATAATTCTTCCTAGATTAAGTGTGTAACTTATGAATCAAGAGTATCCCTAGAGATTTAAGTAAGTGTGACCCTCATTTCATGTCATTTACAACATTTTACCTAGCCATTTTTTGTATCATGTCATTTCACTAGCCATTTCACCCATTTCTACCATGTCCCCCTTTCACAATTAACTTATTATATGTCATGTTCTAAGGTCTCTACATACTATTCATGTGTATGGCGCCTAAGTCAAAATCGTCCAAGTACTCTAACATAAATGAAGCTAAAATGATAAATGTTGTATATATGGGCAATGTCCCCTTGCAAAAACCAAGTTCTCTATGTCCTAGGTTATCAAAGCTAAATCTAAAGCAAAGGAACTAAGACAAAAAAGGCTAAAAAAAAATGAAAATAAAAAGAGATAAAAAGGGATCGCAAAAAAGAGGAGCAAGGAAAGGATAACTCAAGAAAAATATTCCCTTCTAAAGCACACAAGAGGAAGAAAAATTATTAACCCTTAGCTCTTCAAAGTTAAGGGGTAGACCATATCACTTGGTCACATTCGTATGAATAATTTTCCTTTGAATCCTCATTCTACTTTTATTGTAATTAGAAAGTACAATTAGTTGTTATTTTCCATTGTTTCCACTCTTTATTATTTTTTTTAATAATACATTTTTCGAATTTTAGTTATTAAATACTATCCTCTATCTTTGACTTCTTCCTCCAACAACTCTTTCCTTTTATCTAAACCCTAACTTCTATTGTTCCTATTTTTATATTTAATCGATATTTTTTCCATATACTTGTCATCTTCATTTTGATCCCTTGATGATGGATGGAGTGTCCACTCCAAACATTGGTTTGTTTTAAATTTTAACATGGTGAAATTCCAGAAATAATGACATAATAAAAATGTTCCTCCCTTGCATATGGTTTTCCAACCTAGTTTTCTAAGCCAAGACCAATGAAAGTGTTCAAATACTTTAGATTAGAGAAACTAAAAGAACACTTTGCCATGATACTCATTGAATGCAACAAATGATTTGCATGTCAATTTCTCTACAATGTATCCATAGATGCATCAAGATATACGAAATGAGATATTTGCTAAGCTTGACCAAGAACTAACTTGTCCATATCACAATAATGTAGCCAAGGAGACAACAAACATAATGAAGATAATATTTTTCGTGAGTTGAATTAAAAGGGAAGTCTCACTACAAGTCCAATAACTGACCTGAAATATGTAGAAATTCCACTAATAAAGTCCTAATTAACACACGATTTTCTTCTTCCCTAAACAAGAAGAACCTTCTCTATTTTCCATGGAGAGAAAAGTTTGAACTATGATATAATGGCGATGGACTGGATTAAGCCTACATGCAACCAACCATTCCATCACTAGAGAATCCAAAACAATAATCTCATGTGAGATTGAATGAGGAGCACAAACCAACTATAGCCTATCAAGTATGAATTGCATGTGATTAAAGAGGCACCACTTCTTAATGAAATTAAATGGTTTTAGTGATCAAATTGTTTGTGAAAGTATGGTGTAGTACCATAAGGAATACAACATACTACATTAACCCTTTCATTAACAATAAAGTTCAAGATTTTGAAAATTTGATAGAACTCTAATGAATCCATGAAATGTATGAGACCACTTATTCTTGAAATGATTCACTTCAGTTTTAAGTTTTTTTTAAGAGAGTGAACTACCATATGTTAAAACACTATAATATTCTTTAGATTCAAATCTTTTAGTCTCAAATTCCATAAAGTTAGGAAATCTTTTTTTTCATCTTACCCATCCCAAAAACTAAAAAAATACTTGATAAAACAAAAACAAACTTAGATGTCCCTCCTAATCGTAGAGCACCGTATGCTAACTTAACTAATTACAATAAATATCTCAAACCTTTATCATCACACTCTTGTGTTTAAGGTTCTTCGATTATTGCTTTCAATTAATGTGTCTCATTGCATGGAGATAATTAATAAATATCTCAAACCTTTATATCATACTTTTGTATTTACTCACGTGTCTCCATGGGATAACTTATAAATTTTAGTTTAAATAGAAAATTGTTAAACACAATCACTAAATTAAGTATCTCAACTTGGAAATGTTTTAAATAATTGTATGTACTATTTATATTTTTATTATTCTAAATAAAATCTTCATATTATTATATTAATATGAAAATTTTCACAAAACATGGACTTAATTCAAGATCTCGTTTTCTTTTTATTCATTCTTAGGATTACATTTATATTCCAATTAATCAACTTTCCACTTCCTTTTTGTCTAAATTCATGAACAGGGACCTTTCTTTGACAACTACACAGGTGGGTGCACACCAGAACTCAAATTTCATGAAGAAAATTTAAGTATGTTATTATGTTTGTATTATTAAGTTTGTATAACTCACATGTTTAATTTTCTATGTAACTTATATGGATTGAGAGAAGCCACGCAATACTCTACACTAATGTACCATAATCCTCATACAATTGGAAACAGTTAAAACAAATCTAAATTAAAAAAAATAGTGATGTTTAATTTCAAAACCGTCCATTAAGCTTTTATGTATAAAAGCAAAAGATATCTGCCATTGAACTTCTACAAAAGGTAAAGACTCTGAACTTTGTGCTTTGAAACTCTTGGGACAAGCCGGGTAGCATCCGTCCCATTCTTTTTGTACGCAACCCACAAGGCTATCAAATAATCAATCTTCGAAGCAGAGGAATGACCTTCTCATCGGGCTGTTCAACTACCTTTAGGGTTTCTGCGATCAGCTTCTGTGCGCGTCTGCTTCGAGCTTCCATTCGCATGCTATCAGTCTTGTCCACCTTCATATACGACTTCTTCATTCTCAGTCCCTGTATCTTTGATTTCAGACTGTACATCAGATTCTCCAAATGGTTGCCCATGCCTTCAAAACAGAAACAAAATTAACAAAAGACAGTTATTGCATGCAAGGCTTACACCAAGGCTTACGCCCTCACAAACGTTACTCTTAGTTCTCGTGCATTCCTTTCAGGCCGCTCAGTTTTCTTGCAGACATCTCTACTATACACATTTCAAAGCTCTTTTGAATCCTTCATTCTCACACACAAACGTAATCATGAAATTAATGAATTCAACTTTGATTTTATTCAAATGGATAACTACTTGTCACAGCTGTTACAAAGTCTAAGACAAAATAGAGAACCAAACGAATCTGAAACTCCATGAAACGATCGTGACTTTCAAACAAGACAAAAGGAAATAATAGGTCTAGTGTACCCAAATCGCCTAAAATGTTGTTGATGAACGAATGAGAAAGCTTCAAGAACTGGAGTTCCCTGAAACTTTTCTACATACCAATTGCCATATATAATGCACTTGCAGATGATATACACACTGGCCTGTCATTCCATTGTTTGAACCAATCGGTGACAAAAAAACAAGTGTGTTAATACCATAGGGGGTTCACTAGTGAGGCAATATCATATCATGTCCATTCATATTGGGGGTTTGAATACTCTTAGAAACCTTAAAAATATATTTCCCTGTATTAAGGGGTCAAGGGGGGGTTTTAATTTGACATAGTAATATAAATATTGGGGGTTATTTTATTTGGGTGTGATGAGGAATAACCTCCAAATCATGGGATGGATCCATACCTCCAAATCATGGGCTCAATTCATACCCACCTAAAACTTAAGGACCCTCCATTTTTATTTGATATTGCTTATGATCCTATGTTTTGCATAAATCTGATAATAGTGTACCAATGATAATATCGATGGAAGTCTCTTTGGATTATTGTCCTTGATAAATCCTCATTTAATAGTTTATTTAGGTTTGGTTTGAATTGATATTATATTGTTTTTCATATTTAAGTTAAGAGATGTATCTAATCGGGAGTTCCGAACTTGAACAATTGTATTGTATTTTTTGTAGGCATTTAAGTAAAAGATTTAACTGTTCATTTTTTAAGTTGGGGCTTAGGTGGGCATTGAGATTCAATTAAACATTGCTCCACGAAAACCAAGAAGAGTGAGATCAATATTTCTTGGCTCACTGGAACCAAGAAAAGTTAAATCAAATTATGTTTATTGACTAATTATTTCTTTCAACTTTTTTGTATTCTTCTTTAATATTTTCAGATCGTCAGTTAGGAATAGTTGTCAGATTGAGTTATATTTGGTACATTCATAATTGTAATTTCAATTCTTATATGCAAGGCATCCGTCTTAATATTGTATTGGAATTGACATGAACATAGGTGAAAATATAAATCCTTATTTACATACCTTATGTATTATCATTACCATGAAATGGTATCATATAAGTTTCACCATCTGTGTATCTTTATACTATATTGCATGCTTGAAACATAACAATGTACTTTTTCCCATAATTAGATAAAGATCAAAATAATTAGATATAACCCAAGGAAAGGTAACTAAATATTGTTAATTCCATTGATTGCAAGAATAAATGTAGAGGAAGTGGAGGCAATTCATTAGATCTTATGAATGACCCAAATCCACGCTATGCACATGATCATATGGTGTTATTGAAAAGTAAAAGAAATTATTCTATGTTCATTTGGGTTCAAACATCAATGATGTTTGTTTTGATAGGAAGGTAGGGGAGTATATCCACGAAAGGGTTTCAATTTTGCATTCTTATGGAGTTTAGTTTATTAATCTTATAGAAAACATGAGCCCTCTATGGCTATATTTGTATTTACATGATATAAAATTGGTAGATTGGCAGGCTGTGGTGTGAAACATGTACAATTCTCATATTTTTTAAGCATTGCACTAACAATTGGACTGTCAGTGTTTTGCATTCTTTGTTATGTTGATATTTTGACTAGGTTTCCTTTTATGCATTTTTCCTTTCCCAGTACTATTTTGTTGGGTCTTCCATTATTCAATGCTACAAATTGATTAGTTTCCCCTGCAATCCTAGTGGGATCATTATTAGTATTATATTATTATTCTATTTAGCATTGTGTTTGCTTATACTAATATGTGTTAGGGCTCTTTTTTGTTACAAATTGATAATATGATATAAAGGGGGTGTTAAAAATGGGTTGATAAAAATGGATACCTACAATATCTGGTGAAACTAGGGGTTTTCTTAATTAGAAAAGAATATTGGGAGGGGGGTTCAAAAATACAATTTTAGGATGCATTTTCCAATATTTAGTGAAATTAGGGAAATTCTTTAATATCATGTGAATGATCGTGCTATGTAACAAGTTCACTGAGTGAACCCCCCGTGGTTAATACGGATCACTTCGTTCCTTCACATACCTGAGTATGGAATATAGATAAATCTGGTCTTTACAAAAAATGTTTAAAGAAATGGTGGAACACTGCAAACTTCTTTTGGCTAAAATTGATTACTGAAGGATGATTTCAATCCAAAATAACTCCAATCAGTATTTATTTTCTTATACATTCTAAAGACGAATTTATGAATTCATTGTTCACTACACCTTGTGCTAAACTCTAAGAAACTGGCTGTTCGGGCTCTCATCGGTTCTCCAAACAGGTAGGTGGAATGTGAATGCCTATTTTCTGCTATCGGATTCCAAAACTGGTTGTTTGGGCTGGCCATCGGTTCTGCAAACTGGGCAGGTGGAATGCTAATGCCTATTTTCTGCCATCCCTCTGCATCACTAATAGGAACTTGTTTGCTCTGGAGGCAAACTTTGAATTTTGATTTTGAACCTGAATGGACAACGCAGTGGCATTTACCATTTACACTTATTTGCCAACTCAACCGCTCCTCGTGATTTTATGGCAAATATGTGATATCACTGCAACAAATCCAATAGAGTTCGGGTCGGTACGAGCAGTGAGCAGTGGCAAACCCGAGTCGGATTAAAAATAAAATTTTTCGTTGACTGAGCCAGTGATGCCCATACCTTATTCCACGGAGGGGTAGATGGCCATGACCTTGATATCTTATGCTATGGGATGGATGGGAGATGGTTATCATAGGGTTCGCTTTAAATGAAAGTCTGTTTGTTGGATAAGGCTAGTCGGATAAATAAATCCTATCCTCGGACAAAAGAAAAGGGCACATGATCAAACCTTGGTGGAAAGCATGCGCATGTATGTGAAAAGGAAATGCACATTATGAAAATGAAGGCCAAACATTTGAGTAGGATAAATAACAACTAAAACGCTCCTCTTTTCCAGCGAATTTTTAGTAAAATATGGTCAAAATTGTTTCCGGAAATGCTTGTTTGTGCAATTTTTCAATTTCAGCAATCGTCTTTCACTGTCTTTCATAATTCTTGACTAGATGACCAATTTTAAAACGACCCCGATCCTCAAAATTGCAAATAAAACACTCGAAATTGCTATTTTAGAAACAATTGGCCAGCTGGATTCCGATAGGTTGGGGGTGTTTTGGCTAGCGCTTATACTGCGCCCCAAATGTTCAGGAACAATTATGCCGATCTCATCAAACCCGAGAGAAACTGCCTACCATGAATTGAGTGTACGCAAAGTGGACTGTATAAATCATACCTTTAATGTATGCAAGTGTTAGAGAATGGTAATGGAAAGAGACAACTCACTAGGGGAGGGATGCCAGTTGTTGGACACCCCATGGGGCTCCCTCCCCCACGCCACGCTGGCACCTCAACACATGGCGTGACTGGGCCTAGCTAGTAGTGCCACGCGTCGTGGTAGGTGGGCGCCATAAAGAGGCCTTTATGGCACACTTTTTTCCCTTTCCCTGGCGCTTTTCCCACACTTGGTTTTTCCTCCTATGTATTCTTGCTCGGGCCCTATCCGTGGTCGCTCCGCCACCCTAGTCCCTGTTCTCTCCTGCTTCGGTTCTTGGCCATTCCGGCTCTGGTTCTGCTCCACTCCTGCTGTGCTTCTGTGATGTGGAGGAATGGGTGGTGCGTTTCTCCCCGATGGTTTATGTTCGTTGCTGCGGTTTGTTCTATCCATTGGTTCTCCTAAAGATGACCCTCTCTTGATGCCCGTAGCGCACCAGATGCCCATTGACTCGTATGTAGCGGACCTTGTTGGAGGGTTTTGTCAGTTCGGTGGTGGTGTTGTTGGGTTCCTGCTCAGCTGGTTTCGCTGGTGGCGATGGTGGCTTCCATCACGCGTTCGAAAGCTTCATTCGGTGGCGCTGGTCCTGTCCTGCTCGTGCTTCTTCGGTGGCGCTAGTCCCTTCCTCTTCACGACGTTGGTTGGTCCCTTCCTGCTCGCAGTGGTGGCGATGCCAGTTGCTGGTCGCACTTCTTTGGTGGCACTGGTAGGTATCCTCCTACCAGCCATTCCTGCGTCAGTGTTTTTCAACACTCTCAACCTTAAGGGGATTTCGTGGACCATTTCTGTTGCTTTTATAGGTTAAATTCTGCATTTCTTGGTTGTGAATTTGTGAAATTGTGCGTTTCTGGGTTGTGAATTTGTGAAATTGTGCATTTTTGTTGGTGAATTGGTTTGGTCCCTTCCTACTCCCGGCGGGTGGCGATGGTGCCTTCCTGCTCGCACTTTGATTTGGGTTTGAATTGTTTGTGGTGGGTTTACGTTGCGTTTGTGGCAATGGTGAAATGCATTTCGCATGTGGGTTTTTATGTGGCATCAGCGGTAGTGGTGAACTGCATTCGCCGTAGCATGGAATTGTGATACTGTTAATGATGTTTAATGAATTGTTAATGGTGAATGATGAATAATTAATTTGTTTATGTTGCAGTAGGGTTTATGAATGTTTTAGTGTTTATGAATTTATTAGGGTTAAGGTGAATTCGTTAGGGTTTATGCAAAATTATCATGCAAATTTGTTATGCAGAGTTTTAATGCGAAGTTGTTATGTTGAAATATTGAAGGTTCTATGGTTTACGTTGTTGTATGGTTTATAAAATTTTAGGGTTTATGAGTTTAGTTCCCTGTTGGCTTATGTTGCAATTTTAGGGTTTATGAATTTAGTTCGATGTATGGTATAAGGTTCTATGGATTATGTTGCAGTAGGGGTTATCAATTTTTTAGGGTTTATCAATTTGGTTTGTTGTTGGTTTCTGTTGCAATCATCGTTTGGGATGAATTATTGAATTTTCTATGGTTTATGTTGCAGCATGGTTTATAATTTTGTTGGGGTTTATGAATTTAGTTCCCTGTTGGTTTATGTTGCAATCATAGTTTGGCCTGCATTATTGAAGGTTCTATGGTTTATGTTGCAGTAGGGTTTATCAATTTGGTTTGTTGTTGGTTTATGTTGCAATCATCGTTTGGGATGAATTATTGAAGTTTCTATGGTTTATGTTGCAGCATGGTTTATAATTTTTTGGGGGTTTATGAATTTAGTTCCTTGTTGGTTTATGTTGCAATCATAGTTTGGCCTGAATTATTTAAGGTTCTATGGTTTATGTTGCAGCAGGGTTTTTAATTGTTTTGGGGCTTATGATTTTAGCTCCCTGTTGGTTTATGTTGCAATCATAATTTGGCTTGAATTATTGAAGGTTCTATGGTTTATGTTGTAGCAGGGTTTATAATGTTTTTGGGGCTTATGATTTTAGCTCCCTGTTGGTTTATGTTGCAATCATAGTTTGGCCTGAATTATTGAAGGTTCTATGGTTTATGTTGCAGCAGGGTTTATAATTTTTTTGGGGCTTATGAATTTAGTTTGTTGTTGGTTTATGCTTTTGGTTTTTGTTGCAGTAGGATGTTAATAGTTAAAAGTCAAGAACGCATCATGCAGGGGATAGATTCCAGTTGACAATAGTGACTTTTGTCCATTGTCTCATCTTATTGGAAGAATACACATAATTCAGTTGTTCATATCATCCAGTGTGCCAAATTGGCTATTGTTGATTGGATTTTTCTTTAATTATGACTGTAGGGAACACAATTGGCTATTGTTTTAATTTACAACTTTATGAGGCAGTTTTAATTTTTAACTATTAACATCGAGTGGGGTGCTCCATCTTATCAGGTCATTACTTGCATTATGGGCCAATAACTTGCATTATGTGCAAAATAGAAGAAGTTAAATTTTCAGTTTTTCCTTCTGATTTGGTTGTAGGTATTTTGTTCAATTAGTTGTTGGGTAGAGCATATCATGCATTTATGTTGATTAGTATGATATTATAATAAGTCATGCATGAGAGCCCTCCATGGAGAGAAATTTGGGCATGTTCCCAGTCAGTTAGCATCGCATGGATGGGTTTCGCACCTAGGTAATGGTTCAACCCCATTCGTTAGGGTTCTTGGAAGGCCTGAACACACTGACATCTAGGGGTTGCAATCTGTGAGTGGTATGAGTAGGCAGTGTCAACAGTTCGATGCCCAAATTGTTAGCCTCCTTGATTGTTTGCACAACAATGTGGCTTCCATGACCATCTAAAACCATCAAGTGTCTATATACAGGTGAGACACCGCCTGGTATAGATGCAGCAAAGTGAGTAAGCCAATTCAAAAATAGTTCTTTGGTCATTCAATCATGGGGATGTGCAACCATGCATGCACCTGGTTCACAATTTTGTATATAGTTTTTGAGTTGAGTCTTACCTTTAAATAGATAAAATCTAGGGATTGAAGCACCAATTGCATTGACACAACATAGAATAGTGATCCACTCCCTGCTCCTAGGCAAAATCTTTGGCACATTACGACTCCCTCTCTTGGAAATTACACGCATGCCACAGTTCCTTCCTAACTGTAAACCTGTTTCATCACAATTCCATATATGGTCTGGAGCATACCCATGTTTCTCATATGCATTAGAAAGGGTGGCATAGAACTTAGCCAGAATTGCAGGGCGTAGATTTAGAGCCCTGTCTCTATCTAGGCCCTCAGCTGTACGCAACACAAGGTTTGGATACCTTTTTTTAAACCCAAACCACCATGACTTACCAGGAAACCCATCTTTGAATGGGTTTGGCCTCCCTTGACAGATTTGAGATACTGTGGATTTTAGCCGTATCAGCTCTAGCCCATGTCCCATTTCAGCCATCTCTTTACACCACTGAACCACCTCGGCCTCCTCCTCTTCACTCATAACTGTAACAGGCCCTCTGCGCTTTGTATGTGTGAGCCCATTTATCCAATAATGTACTGAAGAGGTAGCAACTCCATGTTTTTTAGTAGCAGCACGAATGGAATATCCATTGAACTCTATATCATCAATGGCAGCTAGCATGTCTTCTTTTGTCTAGCCTCTTATTGCACTGATTTTGGTGGTTGAACTTGTTCCTAGAACTGTGGTTGGAAGTTGCTGTGTGGTTGATGGTGGAACAACAATGTCCTCTACCACCACATTGTCATTCCCAACAACATTGCTGGGAGCATTGTTGGCATTTGAATGATCGACCCTCTCCTCATCCGATGAGGTGCAGCGTAGCTGGGTACCCCTGCTCAGTCGACGAATTGTTCTCCTTGCATTGCTGACTCTTGCCATTCCTACAACAACCTGCACATTTAGAAGGGAGGCTGATTATGCAAAAGAAACTGGAAGTTGATATAACAAAAATATAAATAACAGAAATGGAAACAACATTATAAGGGAAGCTGGTTATATAGAAGGAAAATGGAAGCTTATTATAACAGAAATGTAAATAACATAAATGGAAATAACATAAACAGAAATATAAATAACATAAACAGTAACCTGATTATACTGTGCACACACTTCTGATGGTATGCCTCCACTGTGCACACACTCTGCAGTTCGAATTTCTGAAATGCAACTGTGCACACACTCTGCAGTTCAAATTTATGAAATGCAACTTCAGTAAGGCTTGTGGTTCATTTATAGTTGTTTGTTGTTGAATTGGATTGGTAGGAATGTTGCACATGGATTGCAATCTCTCAAATTTGAATGTGTGTTGTGGATTGATTTAAAAGTGATCCAATGGCTGGGAGCTTGTCATGGTGGATCCTTGTGCCTTCATCTGTTTCATGATCCTTGTGCTTCCTTCTGTTTAATGCGTGCATTTAATGGGTAGGTGTCATTTATTGAATACAGTGGGTTGGAATGTTGAACAATCTTGCAGTTATGGCTAACACTATCCTTTCTGTTGTTTGAACAGGTTTCAATGAATGTTTGAACAGGTTTTAATGAATGCTGGGATATTTAGGCTCCAATAGATATTCGTGGGTCCTCCTTTGATAGGTACCTTGCAGTAGGTGGAAAAAACGAGTTGGGTTATTTAGCTGTTCATGTACTTTTGGATCCCTGAGCAGATCTGTACTTAGTTGGGACAAGATGTTTTGTATTGTTTTTCATATAAAAACTATTTATGGACACATATTGGCCCAGTCAGTTAATGGGCAATTTTTGGAAATAATTTATATATTTACTGCACTTAATATGGAATATGTATGTTTAATTTATGGGTGTCTTTATGTCAATATGTGGTGGCTGTGTGGGACCAGTACTATGACAACTACTGGTCCCTGTTCAAGAATAGACAACTCTCCCCTAGTATCAAGACTTTCGATTGATCAGAGCTCAGGACGCCACTACAATTCATACTTCAAAAATACCAATGAATTAGTGATGATATTAAATGCCCATGTCTGGAAAAATGGCACGTCAAATGCTTAGGTAGGCAAGGCTAACACCATGGTACCCATAGATCATTGTCATTACTACATGTAGTGGTGATTTTATTGCAAATAATGACATGAATACTCATTAAACTCCACATCCACATGATCCAACATGACGACAAGATAGATTGATTATCAGAAATAAAATAATAAATCCTTAATCTCCCAATCGTGATGACAACTCTTAAAAGTATAGTTCTGTCTGGGCTCATTAACTCCAGTTTGTTATTTCTAGCTATCACCTCCTCTCCCCTCCTCTCCTTGTGAGTATGTTACCTGTAGAATTGATAATGGACTTCAAACTCAGAGTTAGAAGAAGAACACTGTTATTTACACCGACTTGCACGATGCAAAAATGATACCATTGCCATTGCCACCGACTTAGACTACAACTGCAACTGCCAACATCAATCAGAGTTTGCTTCGGATGATAAATTTATAAATTTGTATACAATGCCTTTTTTATCTGTGCTTAGTATGTCAAGTTTAAATGTAATATCGGTATTGTTTTATTGAAGAATTGAAAAAAAGGTGTGTTAGTGTCAGCATGGCAACATGTGATTTTTTATGTTTGAAACTATGGTGAATTTTGTATATGAAGAAATAATATTATGGCAAGTCTTAGAAAAATAGTATTTCATACCAAAATACAAATGGCCTTTGGTAGAAATTCACAAGCAATTGGTGATTAAATCGACTCGCATTACAGTCATTTCTAATGGAAATCATTGTATGATAAGCAGTCTAGTGGAAAACTTCATGTTTCAAATTTCAATTCAAAGTCCAACCTATTCATCAATTCGAACAACAATCTCTTGAGAACCCCTTCAGGAGGAATACAATTTACAAGAAACCATATGCGAAAGAATCCGTTGAACAATTGCCCATTTGGGAATTGACTTTGCACATTATAAACAACCATGGATTTTTATTTGGAGGCGCCTCAACCCATTTATTAGTTATGAATTTAGACAATGTGAAGAGAGCATTCCACTCCTTGCAAACGCTACGAGATTTGTAAAGGCATTCAAGTGGCACTAACACCAATATCTCTTCACTGGTATCCCCAGGCAATTCATAGTTTCATACCACCGTGTTGAGAATGAGTATTCTTCCACCTCCACCATCTTCACAACTCCTAGACTGATGCAGGGGCATCAAATGGTCTTTGAGATTGACCCAAGAGGTCAATACCATATATTAAGGAAGTAGTTTTCAAATTTTTATTTTAACCATTTTTTAAGGAAGTAGTTTTCAAATTTTTATTGTAACCATTTTTTAAGGAAGTAGTTTTCAAATTTTTATTGTAATGTAACATTTTAGCGGGATATCTTTATATATATTTATTGTAATGTAACATTTGAGTGGGATATCTTTATATATATTCTAGATTAGTTTGTTGAAAAAATTGTAGCTTGTTGCCGAGTTTTAGGAACATATACTTGATTTGGGGATCCGTTGAGATAGCTCGGATGGGTTAGTTGTTTGAGTTATCCAAGAGCTATAGAATATATTTGATATTCTATGATGAAATAAGGGGTTAGCCTGTGTGGGAGTAAGTGTAAGGATCGGTGTGCAGAGTTATCGAAAGAGGATTTTGAGACATTCAGGGTATGATGTGTGTATGTGAACAAAGTTTTCTGGCTTCTTTGGTGTGATTCAAATACAAATAATGTGTATGGTTGTGAATCAACATTCTACTCTATATCTCAATTTATTCTCTATAATGAGTTGTTGAGTTAAAATTTTCCCGTGGATGGTGGATTCACTTTCTCTGTCTATAGAAATCATTTGAATACAAATTGCAGGTTTTGCAAATCAGATCTGGACAGTGTGGAGTCTCAACTTCAAGAGATCTTTGGCGCATATTGAAATACGTTCACCAGTTTGTAAATCCTCGATCAATCTACAAGATCAACGATCCATTATTTACCTAGGTAAATCAAGTGGAAATCCTCTGTTTAAGAAGAAACTTCCATTTAGTAGATCTATCATTAAAAAAATTCAAATCGTAGATTTTGTTATCTAGACCCATACGTCTAAAGTTGGAAGGATAGATCTGAACTCTTGTGAAGTTTAGATTTGTGCTCAGACTGATATTGAAGTCACCCGTTGAATAGATTTAATGCCCATAAGCTTAATTGAGACTAAATACTGTATTTTTGTGTTGGAACCGAATAAATGGTAAAGCCCCCAAGATACTCATAGAGTTAAGAAATGGCACTTCAAACAGAGTAATATGAATTTGAATATATTTAAAAGGTCTGGATTAAGAAATTTTGGATAGAGATTTTACGAAGACTCTTTACAGGATTTAGACAAAAGGCCCATATTTGCGTGGAGCCTATTGGGAAGTTTTAGTCTCCAAATATGTGGGTATGTTGACCAAGAAGGTCATCATTGAAAGTCCCTTCGGGCTCAACAAAACTCTTCTCCCTTAAACATTGGTTGTGGTTGAGGGGAAGGTGTGCATCACATCATGTAGTGATGGCCTTGAATTTAAAAAGGCTAAAGTAGAATAGGTGCTCAAACTGAAGGTTATTTATATTTTGGGAGGATACCATTACCACCTTGCAAATACTAAGAAACCTTCAATTTATCCTTGTAGTTTGTATTAATGGTGTTTTCCAGAGATTGCTGAGGTGAGGTCTAACTACCCCGCTGCCTCTGTCAGCTGGTTGTTTATCCATGATGCCATCAATTTCAACAATTGATTATTTAGTTCTCAATAAGTATATTGAACAATTGATTAATACTCCAAATTTGATTTATTATTTTAAAATCAATCATTGGTTATAAATATTTAAATAACCAATAACCTTATTTTACATAGGTTTATAGTACTTTATAGTTTTATGTATATTACACATTTTTCAATAAAATTTATAACTTTTTATAGTTTTATGTATATTACACATTTTTCATTAAAATTTATAATTAGAATTAGATAACTATGTAGAATTTACATTTTTTTCAAAACTTGAAAATTAAGTTTTTATGTATGAGGTTTAGTTGAAAAAATTTGAATTCAGTATAGTAAAATAACACACAATTTTAAAAAATACATAGTTTCAACATAGTAAAATAACCCACAATTTTTCCTAGGTTTATAGTAGTTTATAGTTTATTGTTCAAAACTTGAAAATTGAGTTTTTATGTATTTGTTAGTTTACATGTTGAAAATGATGTATTGCAATCGTGCTTTGTTGATATTTTGAAAAGTGGTTGATTATTATTAGACATTTACTGTAGTTGCAAACAATTGTTAATGACTAGTTTTTAACTTAAAATTTTATTACGAAAAATTTATTATGGAAGGGTAATTTTTTAATTAAAACTTCACTATCCAAGTTTTAATTTCTCATAAAAACTTCATTGTTGAATGCCAAATTTTTTGACAAAATGTTCTTTGAAGGGGAGTATAAGAACCAAAAACATAAAAAAAAAATTTGTATGACACGCAAAGCTGAATTCAAATTCCAACCCTGCTCCCCATATAAGGCCTCTTTCATACCGCATTGCCATCGACCATAGTCAAGTAAATCGTTACTGTAAAATATCCTAAATGGGCTTAAACCTACGTATCTAGATCCAGAAAAAGGATTGACATTACCTCCGATGGGTCGGATTTCTCTGTCCTGGAGGGAATCGACCAGTGAATCGCTTACAGTAGCCATGTAGGTGGTTTTTGCGATAAGGTTTAAGGAAAGAGATCGTTGCAAAACCCTGCTAAGAGACGAGGACAAATTACAGTGAAGTGGGTTTAAGGGTTCGGGATCGAGCTCTGTGTGTTTTGTGTTTTGCCGGGTATTTGTTTTTAATTTTTCTTAATTTTCTTTGAAACAAGTTAGAAGTTGTTAATTTTTCTTAATTCTCTTAATTTTATTTTCCCACTCCCCCATGATGATTTAAGTGTGTGTCAAAAGTACCAAAATAAGTCAAACAAGTTAGATGTTGTTGACCATACATTTATCCCATGAATATCAACTCAAGCTAGGCTTTTATACCATTGTGATGAACAATTATTGTTTGATAATTAAAAAATTATCTAATGTAAATATAAGATATAGCTGAGAAATCCATAAGTTATAAGTATAAATGATAACATGATGAATGGTGGGTGGGTAAACACAATGGGCATATGATGATTATATAATTGTTTAATGGCCAAGTTTCAATGGGGAATGGGATATTATTTATGACTTGAGTTACAATTATTATAAATTATTACTTATTTAATATGTAAGGTATTATTATGCAAAGTAATATTACGTAATCCAAATATTATGAAATTATATTTAAAAAAAACATGTGAGAAGTATTATTTTGAAATTGAAAGTACTAGAAATTGAAACAACAATAACTTGTTGAAATATATAATTCTTACTTATCTGTTATTATGAATTAGTGCATTGAAATATATAATTCTTACTTATCTGTTATTATGAATTAGTGCATGACGCTCATGGTTATATAAGTTGATAATGTAATGTTTTTACATATATTAAGCGTATCCTAATGAATGAGGATACAAGTGGAAATGTACAGCCTGAGTGGGCCTAATGGTTAAGTTCAAATCCGGAGGGGGGTAGGGTATGTACACCTCTGTATACTTTAGCAGTTAAATTGTTGCACAAAAGGGGGTCCCTTGTCCCACAAACAAGGGGTCTTATACACCAAATTAGTGTCTCGCTTGGCGGCGACCTTAAAAATTTCTAACTAACTATGAAGAATTTTACATGTGTATACTATGACCTATTACTCCATGGTTATTATGAGTGATTGACCTACTATATTAGGTAAGGTGTTGCATGATGGGTTCACGTCTCGTTTACATATGGTTGAAGTTTGTGCACTTAATTTAAGTGGATGTATACATGAGGTATCATGGGGTGGATGTGGTTGTTATGAGCTTAACTAAGTGGATGTTGATATAATTGAGATATTCTCTCAATTAAGTTTGTGTTAGGTGAGTATTTTTATGATTAATTCTTATAATATCTCTGTGTTTAGGTTGAGTGTTAAGTCATTAAGATATTTTCTCTCAAATTCTCTCTTTGTTAAGGAAGTAGTTACATGTGCTTAATGTACATATACATGTAATAAATGTGCAATTGCATTGAATTTTGTTCAAAATATCTCCCTATATTTTCTAATAAATCTCACAAGAGAACCGAAAGCAACAAAATATTGGGAAGTTTCCTTTATAGGATAAGAAGATTAACCTATAATAAAGTATATTTTTTGTTGATAGTTATGTTACATAGTGTGTTTCTAGGTTCTAGGGTTTTTCTATGATGTCATTGGTTCTATGTTTTTTGAGGTTATTTGTTGCAAAATAGTAGTCATCAGTCCATTGGTTTGATGTGATGCACCATATAATGAGAAAAAACACTACAAGATGCTACTAATATTATGTTTTATTAAAGAATTATCATTGAAAAGTTGCAAATAAGTACTACTAATGATGTGCTTGAGTTGAATGTGATTCCCAATTGTTTTGTCATTGTTGGGATTTTGTAGTTGTGAAGAATAATTGCAACAGATGGGGGATTGAAGATATGAATCAACAATATTTTGTCCCAATGAAGTCTTGGTCTCATTTTTTTTTACTTATGCGAGATCATGATGTCTTGAGTTGTCATGATTGATCATATGTGTTTAATAATTATTAGACAATTGCTATGATTATTATGATTGTAGTGCATAAAGCATGGAGATTGAGCCACATAAGGAGTAGAGTTCATAGAGTTTGTGTGAAGGCAATGTTGAATATTGTTTCTAGCTCTTGCATATATTGTAAGGAGCATAATGTTTGAGTGAATCATGCATGGTGGAGATCACTAATTAAGCATTGACCTGAAGGATTTTGCATGTTTATTTTCCACATGATGCATGGTTTTTGTGTATGTGGCTCTTGGTGAGCTCATGATGAAAAAACACCCTTTGACTTGGTGGAATATTCCACATTTACAAGTCAAGTACAGAAAAATCAAAAGAGGCGTACATGAGAGGAGGCAAATGAATGGTAGTGATGTCAAGTTGTGTTTGATAATGCAATGAGACATTTTGATGATCACCAATTTGTGTGTCTGGGTTGATTGCTTCTAATTGTGATGAAGGCATGTGAAGGGTTTTGTGCAAATGTAACACAAGGTGGCATTGTGATGTGCAAAATTTGATATCACTGAGTTTTAATAACTTACCAGCTTGTTGACAATTTTCCATGTCTAGAATATGATAATATCATTTTAGGGCAACACATAAAATTGCATTGAACAATTGTGTGATTTAGTAATGGAACCTCAATGAAAGTATGATGATATGGGCATATGGAAGAACAACTAATGATTACAAGTGCATAAGCATAATCCCTGGACTCATGCAAGCTTGTTGAATTCATTCCTATTCAGTGGAGATCTTGCAATTGAGGTTCAATCCAAAGCAATGATTTTAACCATGTTTTCCTCGTAAGTGCATTTAATTATCTCATTTTATTTTAACATAAATTATCTCATGGACAACCTATATACACTGGAAACCTAAATGATTTTCACAAGCCCCTCGGGGTGGAGGAACGAGCTATCACATATGAGGAATTTCCAGAAGTTGTCTACTCACTCTATGCAAATGGGTCAGGATATTATTTCAAGGGACGAACATTTCTATTTCATGGTGTACTTAAGGAGGATTTCTAACCCGACAAAATTCATGGGGAAGTAGTCAAAGTTGATTTGTTGCAAGAATGAGAAATAACGCAGGAGTTGTTTGATTGGAAACACACTGACATGTATATGCCAGAAATGATATTTCATTTTAGTTGGACATGTGTATTTACAAATTCAATTCTAACTTTGTGTCCTTCCTTGCTAGATTTTGCCTAACTTTTTGGCTGCAAAGTGCTAGATTAACTATACCGTGACTATATTTTTCCCTTATAAAGCCCTATTAGTAATAGCACTATGACTAAATTTCCTAGGTATGTCTTAGGATAGTGGTTTGTTTTAAATTTTGGTGAAGCACCCATATGTATAGGAAATTGATTTCAAGTTTGATCACTTTGTAATATCTATGCATTACTATAAGTTCAAGGGAAATTCAATTCTGGTGATGCTTCATTAAAAAAACTCGAGAATGCTAGGATGGATGAACATGAAGATAATTATTGAAAGGATTTGAAGCTAATAATGTGATGTATATAATGCCCAAAGGGGTTGGATCCATTGGTGAAGAGAAAGGAGTTTTTCACTAGTGGGAAAGGTTCAATTCCAATGAGGGCCGAACTTGGAGCCATGGGGGCACCTTGAGGTAGTGGTCGAATGTGTGGTTCCACCCAAATAGATTGTATTAAAATGATATCATGACCCATGGACACATAAGTGGATCAAATCCCACCCCATTTCCTCCTAACATTTTGAATCCCAAAGGGGTTGGATCCATTGGTGAAGAGCAAGAATTTTTTCACCAGTGGGTAAGGTTGAATTCCAATGAGGGATGAACCTGGAGCCATGGGGGCACCTTGAGGTAGTGGTCGAATGTGTGGTTCCACCCAGAGATATTGTATTAAATGATCTCATGACTCGTGGACACATAAGTGGATCAAAGCCCACCCCCATGTCCTCCTAACATTTAGTCAATTTTCGCTAGCTCATTCGGTTAAGGTGTGGGTCTCATCAGCAGGGCGACCCGAGTTAAATTCCCCTTAGGGGTGATCTAGTTGGGAGGAGACACCCAAAAATAAATCCATCACAAGGCTTGGTGTGGCCCAGGCCGAGTGCGATCCCAAGGTGATTTTGACGACTTAGATGCCCCTGGGTTGCGGTTCTTAACCAATGGTTCATTGCTACCATCCTGAGTGACGAGAAATCGAACAAACAAAACAAATGTAATGTATATAACAATAGTTTTGGGAGATGTGTTTTCCTAAACGAGAGATTAAAAAAAAGTATATTGGTGAATAAGGTGGCTTAGTTGTCTAAGTATTTGGAAATATTATATCAAAACGAAATATGTTTGCATATGTTTATGTCCCTTCTATGGAGAAAGCGGGGTTGAATATTGAGCTTCCTAAGCGCCTTAGGGAATTTTTCCTCCCTTCCCTTAACTCTTTCATAACATTCATGGGATATAGGTCTCCTTAACATTAAAAGAGCGTGTGCCTTGATAGATTGGGTTGGTAATGAGAAAGCAATAAAAAAACCTCCACCTTTTGAATGATAATGCAATTCCCTGGGAACCCTCCATATCTTGAGTTGTGACCACAATAAGACAATATATCCTTATCCCCTACAGGCTTGCAAAGAAAAAAAGTGAGGAACTTCCAACTCAAACCTTGTACCGTAATTTATGTTAGTGACATCATTGATATCAAATTTTGGTGTCATGGAATCATCATACACTTAACCCAATCCTTATATTTGGTAGCTTATTATGAATTTGGGGGTTCAATTACTATCATTAATTCGAATATATCTTCGAATAAGAAGCATTAGAAGTTTCTTTGTTGTCACACTAATACCTCTATACATTATTACTCAAGGATCTACATCATTGATTTCATTAGCATATTTACTTTCCATATAATGATGCCATTAATATAATCGCAATCATAACTATCATCAAATCCCATGTCGAATCATTTGTGTTAATTCTATTGAATCATCATCGTTGTACACCATTATTAGTGACCATAGTGACTATGTATATTGTGCAATGCATGCATATGACATAACGTGAACATAATGCCCCTAACCACTAAAACCCCTAAAAGTTAAACCCTTGACCCCTTAAACCTAATCCTCCTTATACACCTAACTCCGAAATCCACTAACCCCCTAATCCCCTAAACCAACATGAATCTCCTAAACCCTAACCTCGTTAAAACCTAACCCTAACTCCTTATAAACCCCCTAACCTCATTAAACCCTAACTCCTTATAAACCCCATAACCCAAAATTACCTAACCACTGAACCCCTTAAACCCTAACCCCTAAGGCCCCTAACCGCTAAATGTGACCATAGTGATCATAACCCCATTAAACCCTAACCCTAAATCCTTATAAAAACCCTAACCCTGAATCCCCTAACCCATTAACCCATTAAATCCTAACCCCTAATCCCTCTAACCCCTAAGGCCAAAATTATATGTCTTAGATCATAACATTAGCTTGTGAGGTTGAAGGACCATGCATAAGTCCCAAATCCACAACTAATCCTTGCATATAATATATTTATTGTGTAAGGGATATTTTTCAACATCTATCAATATGCAAATAGTTCTGAATTACTAGGCCATGGTATAAGGAAAATACGTCATGTCTTAGGCCATATGGCTTCTCAATGCAATTGATGGGGACATATGGAACCCAAGGGAAACCCAAAATCCTTACATAAGGAATTTTTCATGTGAGTTATGTGGAAATTTCAAATGAAAAAATGGATTTTAAAGATAAAAAACATTTCTCCCTTTAACTATAGGTTTCTTAAATATTAACCCTATAACTTTTCATCCTTAGGGATTCTATGAAATATAATACAAAACAACATCAAACAACAACTATTCCCTTGACCCCTTAAACCTAAAATATATGAGTCTCATGTTAATGTATGGTATTTCATAATGTTATTATATATTTAGATCTGTCCTTTGGGGTTGGTCAAAGCTTTAAGGTGTGTTAAGATTTTTTTTTATAGGAAATTCTCGATGATAGGGACTTCTCGATGATAGGGACTAATGGCCATTGTAGATATGCCAAATGTAAAAATTTGGATCTTCAAAACATTGATAGGTTACAAATGCTTCTAGATATTTTGCATGTTTTACACTTTCATGACATCTTTATTGACAATTGGCATTCCTGGTCATACACAAAAGAAGTGCATAAACACCTATTGTTAAGGTATGCAAATGTAAAATGATGAAGTGTGTGTAGAAATTCTAGAACTTGGTATACTAAATGTTTTTTTTAGCAATGGTGGTTGGATGTAGCCATTAAAAAAATTATCCCTTGAACCCATCGCAAACATTGCACCACCATTACACACTTCAATGTTGAGATGTAGTACTTACTTGATTGGATGATGAAAATTTAGAACACCAAATACCCATGAGTACACTCAAATCATTGGCATTCACATAATAACATTTGTTTCCTAATCCCTTACTAGACCCCTTCACAACAATCCACGTGACACTTGACATTCCAAAGCATCCTACCTAGGTTTTAGGATCATCATTACCAAGACATGGTAATATCCAGGGAGTTGAAGGGAAAGAGGGAGATGGTTATAAATATATAAATATGTATATGTATATATATTGTTGGGTGAGAACTTATAGCTTTAGGGAGTGAAAAAATTAAATCTAATGGACTATGGGGATGGGAATGATGGTGTCATGCAGTTTGTATTTAGGTCACATGAGGAGCTTCTTGAGACACAAGAGTGTTCCAAGGTGATATATATCATGCATGATGTTGAGGTGGTATCTATCATATATGAAATTAAAGTAGTTTTTGAATATTTTTGTCTATAGTTCCTATGAATAGCAACTTATTAGGTGACTTCACAATGGGTGGGTTGTTAATTATACAATTTTTCTATGGACACACTTTTGTGGCTTTCATGTGATTAGTCCAAATGTTTGCAATCTTATGTTAGTCCAACTATTTTAAGTCTTTTGTCTTTTTACCATGTGCTACCTTGTGGATTTGCTTCCTTCGCCCCATTGGTCACTTTGGTCTCTACATCACCATTATGCTTGGTCTATCCCTTGCTATAGGGTGGCTATAGGTTATATGCTTGAAGGGTCATGTAAAGATGGAATAGTTGAACCTAACTTAGGAGGAAAAGTTATAAAAATCTTGAAATGGACACCATATCTGTCACCTACCCAAATTCTAAGAATATTATTTTATTTGCAAAATACTTTATGTTAAATTTTAATTACAAAGTTTTGTAATTATGACCAATTTTGGTCAAGGATAATTGTAATTACTGATTATTATTATTTAATAAATTAAAGTAGGAGACAAACACCCAAGGGAACTGTTAAATGAGTGTTCACCGACCCACTAGGAGGAATGGAAGCTGTTAGAAGGTATGGAACAGATGGAAACATTTGCACTCCACCACTAGCTGTTGGTTATGGGACAACTACCCCTAAATTTGTGGCATTATCCCCTAGTTTGGTGGAAGAGAGCAGGCAGCTCATTAATGACCAGTTAACCACTAAAAGGCCTAGGCAGCCTAAATAAGGCAATTTGAATGGGGCAGGCAGCCCCCTTACAATGTTTTTTGCAGAAATATTCCTCAAGTGCATCAGGTGATCACTGAGTGATTCAAATAGGGACGCTATGTGAGAGTGCAACTGTAAGTCTGCTAATTATACTGAGAAGGTAAACCAGAGGTGCTAGTGCAGGTCTCTATGACTGCTGAGTTTTGATGATTGGACAATCTACATTCTATTGCAAGCTGATGTACTAAGGCTTCTACAGAATCTTCCTCCTGGTGGTTCAGTGAACAGGCTCGGGGGTCCTAAGGAAAGTAACTTGGCTGTCTTCAGGAATAGGTTGGGTGGAACAAGTTCCTTGGGCTATTTGTTTCTCCTACAGTCAACCAGGTTTTACTATTCCTACTTTTCTTTACAGTTAAATGTTTCCGCATAGTAGAATTATTAAACTCAGTCTTGTAAAATAAATTATTTTATTTTCTGATCTAAATATGATTCTGAATGAAAGAGCTTTATGAATTGATTGAATCGATAACCATCTCTATATTTTTCCCCATGATGTTCTCTGCATCGTACTCGAGTATAGAGAGGTAAATTAAGGAAAGATGAGAGATAGGAAGAATGCCATTGATTGGATAAATGAATACAATAGTGTTCTTGTCAAATTCTGTCCTATGTTCAAACAAAGTAAACATTACAGTATAGTATAAACAGCTGCATATAATTCATACAATTCTTAGATAAAAGAAAGACACATTTTGTTTTCTGCACAGTTCTTTATATTTATTTTAACTCTATCTAGTTGAGATAGTAAGCAAATGCATTTCAATACTATACATTTCATGTTTTTCAAGCAATTATATTTTCAAGAAATTATAGCAGTTGCAAGAATTAATCTCTGTATAGATTTTCTTACAATTATACATATTTTATTTCTTCACTAACTATCTTTTCTGAATTCTTGTATTAAACCTCTGTACAGTAGTATCAAAACCCTAAGTTATCACAAGACTTAGAATTTGAGTGATTATTGGGTACACAAAATCAAACACTGTAGTATAGCCAAACCAAAACACTTGACAACCGAACTTATCTCATCACATTTTTTCAAAACATGATTTGCAACAACGAAGACGAAGTACAGAAACAACTTTCTACAATCAATCATCGTGGCTCGGCACACCTTATCAATTAACTACACAGTTTTCTCAACCCTTATTTAAAAACATAACTGTCCATTGCAAAAACGAGCCATTGTCTATAAGTGCAAGAGAACCCTCAGTTCTTGGTTTCCATTTAAATTTTATAATAGAGAATTACATTACGGACCTACCAAGGTTCCACAATACACGGGGCTTTCCCTTATCAACCAAAACCTTTAAAAACTGGCCGTGAAGCAACAAACTGCACAGGGTTTTACCCTTAACATCTAGCAGAACAAACAAAAGTTTGAAGTTCCTTTTGAATAACGCAGCTAGGCATTAAAGAGCCGAATGGCATCCTAAGAGAATTGAATATTATCTTCTGTACAACTATCAACAAAACAAGATTTAAAACTTCACACTTGGCCATCACCAAAACAAGTCGAATGGTTCCAACTCTCGGCACACAAAAATCACCATCAAAGGCACCTACAAGGTTTTGAGAACCACCGGATCTTACCAGGAAGCAGTAGCAGCATTTCCATTCTCCAAACCTTTCGTTTAGTAATCTCATACGAAGTGGGTACCTGCCAAAACACATTGTGAAAGGTTAAAACAAGAAATTGCAAGAATCAAAACAAGCATTACAGTATTATTTCACTGTCACGAAACACCTACCCTTTAAAAAATGATACTTTGGAGCATTGACTCACTACACCAATAAACGACGAAGCATGCTGATATTTGACAACAACCCTAAGTTAACACAGAAAACCATTCTCACAAATAGGAGAATCGAACCCAGTCTGAATTACATTCAATACACTGGTTGGAGAAACCCCATCACTATAATGGCGTATCCTGGGTTAAGTGCAGAGAGCTTAAGCTTGTAACTCTTAAAAACTACCTCCCATAGGTCACAGGATCGAAACCCCCTGAGAGATACTCTCTCCAACCCTACATTTTAGTAGCCTGTCGGCCTCAACTCTAACATAAAAATGAATAGTGGGAAACTCTCCACCATTACATACAACGAGGTTTAGGGTTTCATCTTCAACGATCAAGATCTGGTGAGATCGACAAGCAATAAAGTGCCAACAAGCTACGTTGAAAGTCGGGCAACTATTTCATTGATATCTCATTAATTACAACAACCACGATGATGCCAACACTGCATGCTAAGGAACAATACCATGTACAGCTCAGAGGAGAAGCATTATGGTAACCATGCACAACTAGGATTCCTACTTATATTATCAACCAAAGTTCACGTGGATGGATTATGTGGGTTGACAGCCACACTTTCTACTATGGAGTTGGTCAGGACCATTAATACTTGAACGGGACACTATCAACCTGCCATTAGCCAATTTAATACCTGTCAACTCATCACCTCATTAACGAGTTTGTTGTGAAATGCAATAACATACATTATCAATACTTAGAATAAGAGCTGGGTCGTATATCATAGTTCATTATTTTGCTAAAGTCTTAGCCTTTCAAAGGTTTGAATACATCACTTAAATGAATACAAATCATATCATTGCGCTTTGTAAATCATATCAATGTAATATTAGTGCACATTTTATATAGTTCAAAGTTTGAACTTCGACATCGTACTATTGAATTACATGTCAATGTATTATTGTACATGCATAGTAACTATAAAATATATCTATTTCATTTCTATAGTTTTGTATAAGCAATAGGATGAAGTTTATAATGCTAGTTCATAGCATAAATACCATATTCACCATAAATACCTTATGTTTAGCCATGTAGTGCAAAGACTATTGATTAACATATCACCATAGGTATAGTTTAAGTGTTGACGAGATACACTCTAAAGCTAAATTCTTAGTACAAGCACTAGTCACTATACTTTGCATATATTAATTGTGTATTCAAATGATAAATTCAGGACTTGGAGTAGTCTAAGTTCTATAGACGCAAAATATAACGCTAGTTTAAAAGTATAAACACTATTTTCTACAAGCTTCCTAATAGCATTATCAATAGATATTAGTATCACTGTTTTAATGATAATGACAGTAGTCATATGATAATATATGTAGCATTATAACAGAACACTTGGACGACATGAAATGATAACATTAAAGAGCTTTGTAAGTCAGTACATAAACTAGAATTAGAACCAAGTATCCATACCTCCAGTATTTTGTGTCGCAAGGAAGTACTTATCATTCTAATTTTACATTGACGTTGAATTGAAAATACACATGTACTCTTAACACATGTTGTCATAGAATTTCTTACCTGGGGTGTACACATGGAAACATGATTCAAATGCCTTAGCTAATCGTAGCTAAGTAAACTCCAGGGTACCTCGTAGGACCCCCCTTCATCATCATACAAACAAACTATCAACACTTCATCAAGAACATCATAATAGTACACACAATGTACATCATGTAATTATATTTAGAACTGAAGTATATATGTAAACTGTATTTTATGCATAATCATAAAAGTATATTTCATTAAGAAGTTTAGCATCCGTTTAAATTTGAAATAGAAAATACAAATATATCATATTTTATTTGAGAAGTATGACGTGTCATCGTCATTGATTATCTTAGTTAAGAAATTTAATTAATTTATATATTCCGCATTAACGACTTCGATAATTATTGCTATTATAAATTTTTTAAAATTTTGGTATTTTTACGGGATGTTACATGTGGTATCAGAGCTCACGTTCAAACTCTAGGCCTGAAAAAGGTCCAAGAACACGCAGCAGAAAATTTATTTACAGTAGAAGTCTTACTAATTCAAAAATTTAAACTATTTGTGTTATACATAAATTATTTTTAAGTTACAGGTATGGAAGGATCAGCTGAACATTTAGAAGACAGATTTCGACCCAACAGTCATAGCACGGGACAACATTATGAAGAAGAAGTCCATGGTGAATTAAATGACAATTCGTCAGAATTGTTACGAGCATTTCAAGAGTTAAAGGCATAAATAAGATCTGTAAAACAAGACAATGAGAAAATTTTGAAGGCACAAGAAGAATTAAATCAAGTACTGTTCGAACAATGCCCAATTGACGAATAGGATAAAGAAATTGAAAACACCTCCAAGATTGAAGATTTACCTCATTGAGACAGGGGTAAGAAGATGAAAACGGATGATGCAAACAACATTTCAACATCATCAGAAGCTGCTCATGAAAAACGGAAAAAGAAACGAAACTATGCAAGTGATAGCAGGGAAAGAGACTACAAATCCAAAAGAAAAGGTCAGAAATAGTATGAACATATTTCTGAGGAGTTTAAGAAAATCAAAACCCCAACCTTCAATGGTGAAACTGAAAAATGAGAGACAGCAGAAGCATGGTTGTCCGGCATGAAGAAGTACTTCCAAATTTATGATTATTCTGAATCATTGAAGGCAAAGATGGAAATCTACAACTTGATTGGGAAGGCATATATTTGGTGGCAGGACATCAAAAGAGTGAACGGAATCAAAGACAAGGATGTAAATTGAAGCACTTTTAAAAGATACTTAAAGAAAAAGTTCTTGTCGGAACAATACTATGAAGAAAAATCAAAGGAGTTTTATGACTTAAAGCTGGGAAGTATGAACATGAAAGAGATGAACAGTAAATTTATGAATTTACTGAGATATGTGCCGTACCTCGTGGAAGAAAAACCAAAGATCCAAAGATACCTAAGTTGTCTACCTTTCAACATCAAGGACATAACCGAGTATGACAATCCAAAGACCTTAGAAGAGGCCACGAGGAAAGCAAATTTCTATTATGACACTAATTGGAAAAGAGAAAGAATATCAAACTAGAAAAGTCAACCCAACAATTTTGAGGTGAAAAAAAAAAATTCAGGTTTAGTGGAAAATCAGGTGAAAGAAAAAATTTTAGAATTGGAATTTTCAAGGAAACAATCCCAGAAACAGTCAACAACATAATTTTACAGCTCCTAGAAACAATCCCAATGCTACCAGGACTAATGATCAAAAGGAACCTATCAAATGTTTTGAGTGTCAAGGTCCTCATTATGCATCAGAATGCCCCAAGAGGAAGCAGACATCTAACAATATTCATTCCATACAGACTGAAGCTACTGTTGGAGACTTGGCAAGGGAGATGCCCATAATTAATGTAGCACCTGACAACAGGAAAGCAGATCATCAAATCTCTATGGTAGAGATTGAAGGTATGCTACAAAATCATCCTGTTACTATTTTGATTGATCCAGGTGTTAGCTTAAGTCATATATCACCAGATATTGTAGAAATTTTTAAATTGAAAACATAAAAGTTTAGTAAATCTTGGTTAGTTAGACTAGCAACAGGAATGAAAAGGAAAGTATCTGATTTTATTGAAAGTTGTGCTTTATCCATGAATCAGTTAAAGACACAAACCAAGTTGAATGTTTTACCTTTAGGATCCTATGATATTATAATCGGAATGGACTGGTTAGAAACTCATCATGTCATTCTGAATTGTTATGAGAAAAGCTTTACATGTTTAAATGATGAAGGAGAAACTGTAGACGTAAAAGGTATTCCAAGAAAGACTTCCCTTAGACAGATTTCAGCCATGCAAGTAAAGAGGGCAGTTAGAAAATGATGTCAATTGTTTGCAGTGAATGTAATAAATGATGAGTTTATTTGTAAAGAGGACAAACTGAAACTAGAAGACATACCTGTCCTAAAGGATTTCAAAGTTGTATTTCCTGAGGAGATTCCATGATTACCTCCTAAAAGAGATCTAGACTTTACCATCGAGTTAATACCAGGAGCAGTACCGAATTCTAAAGCTTCATATAGGATGAATATACTGGAATTAAATGAGTTGAAATCATAGTTGAAGGAACTGATTGATAAAAACTATATAAGACCCATCGTGTCTCCTTGGGGAGCACCTGTTATATTTGTTAAGAAGAAATATGGTACCCTAAGACTGTGCATAGATTATCACCAGCTAAATAAGATGAAAATCAAGAATCGATATCTGTTGTCCTACATAGATGATCTATTTGATCAGCTGCGTGGAGCAACGCTATTTTCAAAGATTGATCTAAGGTCAGGATATCATCAAGTGCATGTGAAGGATGAGGATATTTTCAAAACAGCCTTTAGAACTCGATATGGACATTATGAGTTCGTAGTCATGCCATTTGGCTTGACTAATGCCCCAGCTATATTTATGTGTTTGATGAACAATATTCTGCACAAATACTTAGATAAATTCACTATTGTGTTCATAGATGACATTTTAGTGTATTCTAAAAGCAAAGAAGAACATGATGAAAATCTACGTATGATCTTACAAGTTCTGAGAGATCATTAGCTATACGCTAAGTTTAGTAAGTGTGACTTTCATAAAGACAAAATTCAATATTTAGGACACATAATTTCCAAGGAAGGAATCTCGGTTGACCCCGATAAGATAAAAGCCATTAGTGATTGGCCGGTTCCTAAGGATGTGTCGGATGTGAGATCATTTATGACTATTACTAGATATTAAAAAAAAATTATAGAGGGTTTTTCAAAGATTGCAAACCCCATAACCTCCTTACAGAAGAAAGGGAAGAAATGTGTGTGGGATTAGAAATGTTAAGACAGTTTTAAGAAGCTAAAGGAATTATTAACTACAACACCTATTCTGAGGATAGCAGATCCTAATAAAGATTTTATAGTATGTACCGATGCATGTAATGATGGACTCGGTGGAGTCCTAACACAAGAGGGACATGCTGTTGTATATGAATCTAGAAAGCTGAAAATACATGAGAAGAACTACTCTACTTATGATTTAGAGTTATTAGCAGTAATTCACGCTTTAAAAATGTGGCGTCACCACCTTGTTGGCAGAAAATTTACCTTGTTGACAGATAACATGGGTCTGAAATATTTATTAGATTAGACAAATCTGAACGCTAGACAAGCTAGATGGTTAACTTTTCTAAGTGAATATGATTTCGAAATTCAGCACATTAAAGGGAAAGAGAACAATGTTGCTGATGCATTAAGTTGTAAAGCAAAACTGAATTTTATTTCAGCCATCAGTACTTACTCAACAGATTTAGAAAATCAGATCCTTGAAAGGAGTGAAACGGATGAAGAATATAGAAAATTACAAGAAAAGACAGCAAATAACAGTTTTGAAAATTCTATGGCAGATTATAGTTTAAAGGAAAATGGACTATTATTATACAAAAACAGATTGTATGTACCCAACATACCAGAAGTAAAAATTCTGATTTTAAATGAGATGCACAAAAGTCATTACTCTGGTCATCTAGGTTATCAGAAAACCATCACTATGCTACGGAAAGAGTACTATTGGTCCAAAATGAAGGTTGAAGTAGCAGAGTACATAGCTAAGTGTTTGGACTGTCAAAAAGTGAAGGTTGAACATCAACATCCGGTTGGACTGTTGCAGCCATTGCCTATACCTAGCTGGAAATGGGAAGTGATAAGCATAGACTTTATTACTGGACTACCCAAAAATCAGAAACAAAATGACTCTATCATGGTGGTAGTGGATAAACTCAGCAAGACAACACACTTTATACCTGTGAAGACTACTCATAAGGCTCTAGACATTGTAGAAATATTCATGAAGCGGATTTTTCAATTACATGGTATACCGAAAGTAATAATTTCAGATCGTGACTCTAAGTTTACTGGAAACTTTTGGAGGTCTTTGTTTAAAGGGTTGAATACAACCTTAAAATTCAACACAACATTTCATCCACAAACGGATGGACAGACAGAAAGAGTGAATCAGGTATTGGAAGACTTGCTGAGAATGTATGTTAAGGATCAGCCTGGTAAGTGGGAAGACTACTTGCATTTAGCAGAGTTTGCATGTAATAACCATTATCATGCATCGGCCAAACTTAGCCCTTTTGAAATTCTTTATGGTAGGAAATGTGATATACCTATTTCTTGGAATGATCCGGTAAATAGAGTTGTTTTAGGACCTGAATTGTTGCAGGAGTTAGAACTAATTGTGAAATAGGTACAAAGAAATCTAAAAGCTTCCCAAGATAGGCAAAAGAGTCAAGCAGATCTTAAAAGGACTCATAAAGAGTTCCAGGTTGGTGAACATGTTTTCCTCAAGGTAAAACTGAAAAAGAGTTTATTGAAATTGGGAAGCTGTGCCAAGTTGGAACCCAGGTATTGTGGTCCTTTCGAAATATTGTCAAGGGTTGGACCAGTGGCATACCAACTGGTTTTGCCACCGAATTTAAAGATACATAATTTTTTTCATATATCATTTTTAAAGAAGTATGTACACGATGCTACTCAGGTTGTAAATTGGAATGATGTACATGTGGGACAAGACGGTGATTTTCAGGTGGAACCGGACTGTATCCTCGAAAGGAGGGAAACTCTACTTTGGAATCACACCATTGGGCAGGTAAAAGTGCAGTGGAAGCACCTTAGCCCAGAAGAGGCAACCTGGGAGTTGGAGAGTAGTATGCGGGCAGCATACCCAACTCTATTTCAAGAACACTCAGAGAGTGATTAACCAACATCGAGGACGATGTTGAGACTTAAGGGGGGTGTATGTCATCTACCCAAATTCTGAGAATATTATTTTATTTGCAAAATACTTTATGTTAAATTTTAATTACAAAGTTTTGTAATTATGACCAAGTTTGGTCAAGGATAATTGTAATTACTGATTATTATTATTTAATAAATTAAAGTAGGAGACAAACACCCAAGGGAACTGTTAAATGAGTGTTCACTGACCCACTAGGAGGAATGGAAGCTGTTAGAAGGTATGGGACAGATGGTATCATTTGCACTCCACCACTAGCTGTTGGTTATGGGAAAACTACCCCTAAATTTGTGGCATTATCCCCCAGGTGGGTTGTTGGGGCTAAGGTCGCAGCTATAGTAAAAGCTGCGAATTTTGGGAAAAAGCACGAGTATGGAAGGAAAGTGCTAATTTTGGGACAAGCACTAAGTTTTGGGTAAGAAGGAGACGGTGCGCAGTACGGTGCCAGATGGATGATCTCAGCGCAGATCACGGACCGGAAATTGCGGAGCTCGCGCGCACGCCATCGAAGAATGAAGGTGGCTCAGCTACCATAATAAATAAGGCGATGGAGTAGAGGGCTCAGCTACCCTCATTTAAAGGCTTAGTACATAAGTTATGGTTGCTCGGATCAAGGAGGAGCAACGGACCAGAGCATTGAAGGCGAAGGACGATCGCCCATACCCACAATCTGCGCCGGAATTCACGGAGCCTGCAGGAAGCGGCGACGTGACTGCAAGCGGCGCCTACAGTACACCTAGCCATGTGCGTGGTTAGGGTTTTTGGGAATCACTGTTGGGAAAGGCCCACAGTTTTGTAAAGGTGTGACCGTCATGGCCACCTATATAGATGAATCATTGTAATGGGTAGAGGCTTCTTCCTCCCTTCCCCTAGTTCCTTCCTTTTGGAGAGTTAGAGAGTTAGATGCTAGACTGTTAGAGAGCCAGTCTAAAGGATAGATCATGTGTTGATTATCCTTCACTGTATTTTCTACCCGGTGTGTAGAACTAGAGAGGAAATCGGATAGCCGAGGAGCTAATCCCTGAGTTGCCAGACAGTCTGAGTCGACGTCTGTGCCTTTGTAATCTCCATAGAGAGGAGACAAGCTTGAGAGAAGGGCTCCCAGCTGTGTGCGTGGAGTTTCCTGTAAGTTCTAAGGCTGCAGCTGTGTGCGCAGCATATTGTATAACTCTATCATTTTCTGGTTAATATAAAACTCCTGAGGACGTGGTTTTCCTCGAGGAGATGAGCTTCACTTATATCTTCCTGTTATAATGTTTGGGTGAATGATAACTATTTAGAGTTCATTATTTGGGTATGCAAGACTTCTGTCTTATCTTTGTGACTGTTTGAGCAAGTTGGAAAGATCCCTTGATAACTATAAGTGTCTTAAGTACTAAAGAAGTAGTAACGCACGGTCGCTGCGGCGAGAGCAGACTGCGTTACTGTGCTGGATGTGAAGGGCGAGAAAGTGTTTAGCGCGTCGACCCAAGGGATAGTTACCTGCTGCGTTAGAGAGGAGAAACTGCGCAGTAGACCTGCCAAGGGAGGAATCCTCGCAGCTGCGCCGAGCGGCCTGCGGGAAGGTCCGACCGCCGACTTCACAGGAACCATTCAAGGAAGAGCTATCTCCGCGTCACCCCGGTTAAGGAAACCTGATTCCTTAACCCCCCCATAGCCACTTCGGGTGAGACCTCGAGCTGCCGCGCAGCTCGTTGCCGAGAGGGCCAGTGCGCCAAGGGGTTTTGTTGCTGCGCTTCATTTAAACCCGGGTCTGCCCAGAAAAGCAGCCAACATGGGTGGAAGAGAGAAGGTAGCTCATTAATGACCAGTTAACCACTAAAAGGCCTAGGCAGCTTAGATAAGGCAATTCGAATTGGGCAGGCATCCCCCTTACAATATTTTCTGTAGAAATATTCCTCAAGTGCATCAGGTGATCACTGAGAGATTCGAATAGGGAGACTATGTGAGAGTGCAACTGTAAGTCTGCTAATTATACTGAGAAGGTAAACCAGAGGTGCTGGTGTAGGTCTCTATGATGGCTGAGTTTTGATGATTGGACAATCTACATTCAATTGCAAGCTGATGTACTAAGGCTTCTACAAAATATTCCTCTTGGTGGTTCAGTGAACAAGTTCGAGGGTCCTAAGGCAAGTAACTTGGTTGTCTTCAGGAATAGGTTGGGTGGAACAGGTTCCTTGGGTTGTTTGTTTCTCCTATAGTCAACCAGGTTTTACTGTTCCTACTTTTGTTTACAGTTAAATGTTTCTGCATAGTAGAATTATTAAACTCAGTCTTGTAAAAGAAATTATTTTATTTTCTGATCTAAATATGATTCTGAAGGAAAGAGCTTTATGAATTGATTGAATTGATAACCATCTCTATATTTTTCCCCATGCCGTTCTCTGCATCGTACTCCAGTATAGAGAAGTAAATTAAGGAAAGATGAGAGATAGGAAGAATGCCATTGATTGGATAAATGAATACAATAGTGTTCTTGTCAAATTCAGTCCTATGTTTAAACATAGTAAACATTATAGTATAGTATAAACATATGCATATAATTCATACAATTCTTAGATAAAAGAAAGACACATTTTGTTTTCTGCACAGTTCTTTATATTTCTTTTAACTCTATCTAGTTCAGATAGTAAGCAAATGCATTTCAATACTATACATTTCATGTTTTTCAAGCAATTATATTTTCAAGAAATTATAGCAGTGGCAAGAATTAATCTCTGTATAGATTTCTTACAATTATACATATTTTATTTCTTCACTAACTATCTTTTCTGAATTCTTGTATTAAACCTCTGTATAGTAGTATCAAAACCCTAAGTTATCACAAGAATTAGAATTTGAGTGATTATTGGGTACACAGTTTATAGATTTCTTATCAAACCATTCATGGTAAACTTCAGATAATTATTTCTATAATAGACCTATTATCTAACCCTAAGCAACATTCTATTTTCTTTATTAATTCTCGTACTGAGAATACAAATAGTATATTTAAACAGTAAATAACTTCACTTAGCCGAAAGTATAAAATGTTCAAACCCTCGCAAGAAAACATACACTGCATCGAGACTTTTTACACAGGTTAAGTCTCGGGTACAAAAGCTCAGTACAAACTAGATAGCAAATGAAAGCTACAGGTAGTTTCTCATTCGTGAAACAAAATCAAACACTGTAGTATAGCCAAACCAAAACACTTGACAACCGAACTTATCTCATCACATTTTTTCAAAACATGATTTGCAACAATGAAGACGAAGTACAGAAACAACTTTATACAATCAACCATCGTGGCTCGGCACACCTTATCAATTAACTACACAGTTTTCTCAACCCTTATTTAAAAACATAAGTTTCCATTGCAAAAATGAGCCATTGTCTATAAGTGCAAGAGAACCCTCGGTTCTTGGTTTCCATTTAAAGTTTGTAACAGAGAATTACATTATGGATCTGCCAAGGTTCCACAATACACGGGGCTTGCCCTTATCAACCAAAACCTTTAAAACAAGGCCGTGAAGCAACAAACTACACAGGGTTTTACCCTTAACATCTAGCAGAACAAACAAAAGTTTGAAGTTCCTTTCGAATAACGCAGCCAGGAATTAAAGAGCCGAATGGCATCCTAAGACAACTGAAGATTATCTTCTGTACAACTATCAACAAAATAAGATTTAAAACTTCACACTCAGCCATCACCGAAACAAGTCGAATGGTTTTAACTCTCGGCACACAGAAATCACCATCAAAGGCACCTACGGGGTTTCGAGAACCACCGGAGCTTACCAGGAAGCAGTAACAACATTTCCATTCTCCAAACCTTTCGTTTAGTAATCTCATACGAAGTGGGTACCTGCCAAAACACATTGTGAAAGGTTAAAACAAGAAATTGCAAGAATCAAAACAAGCATTACAATATTATTTCACTGTCACGAAACACCTACCCTTTAAAAAATGATACTTCGAAGAATTGACACACTACACCAATAAACGACGAAACATGTTGATATTTGACAGCAACCCTAAGTTAACACAGAAAACCATTCTCACAAACAGGAGAATCGAACCCAGTCCGAATTACATTCAATACACTGGCTGGAGAAACCCCATCACTATAATGGCTTATCGTGGGTTAAGTGCAGAGAGCTTAAGCCTGTAACGCTTAAAAACTACCTCCCACAGGTCACAGGATCGAAACCCCCTGAGAGATACTCTCTCCAGCCCTACATTTTAGCATCCTGTCGGCCTCAACTCTAACGTAAAAATGAAAACCGGGAAACTCTCCACCATTACATAAAACGAGGTTTAGGGTTTCATCTTCAACGATCAAGATCTGGTGAGATCGACGAGCAAGAAGGTGCCGACAAGCTATGTTGAAAGTCGGGCAACTATTGCATTGATATCTCATAAATTACAACAAACATGACGATGCCAACACTGCATGCTAAGGAACAATACCGTGTACAGCTCAGAGGAGAAGCGTTATGGTAACCATGCACAGCTAGGATTCCTAGTTATATTATCAACCAAAGTTCACGTGGATGGATTATGTGGGTTGACAGCCACACTTTCCACTATGGAGTTGGTCAGGACCATTAATTGTCACGTCCCCATTTTGACCCCCTTCACATTAAATCGTAAATGATGTAAATATTGTAATTCAATCATGGTGAGGAGCTCAAGGCCAAGGCCCCACCATTGATTTAGCGTTTTATGTATCGGCAATTAAAGAAATAGATGCCTATGGTTCTTGTGCTAGATGGGCACGATGTAAATAAGACATCATGTAAATACGAATTTTAATGAAAAATACCCACAACTAGCTATGCAACGCAACAAAGAGATGGGGCATGATTCTACAAGGAAAAGGGAGGGAAATTATTCAAACCCTTGAGCCAATGGTATTAATCCACGTGTCAATGGGGAAACCCATAAACTACCAACTACCCATTTTGTCTCATTCACCCAATCATTTAATTCTTCCAAGAAATTGGTTAAGGTAGTTAATGCCTTGGAAATGAAGAAGTATGGCAGCCAATTTCGTGCATGGGCAAGCCATCAACCTGGAAATTCGTGTTTTTGCTTGTTGGGCAAGGGAACACCCACGAAATGGTGCCCAAAGCCATTGTGAACAGGCAGTCTTCACTCATTCACGTAGTTGGAGCTAGCTGGGTCTTTCCCTACATGTTTTTCATCCAAATCCTGCATTTTTCCATGCCTGGGAGTTCGTTTTTGCATATACAATAGCTTGGGAGAGAAGGGCCACTATTTGGGGATTGTATGGAGGTCGTTTTTGCCCCTGAATGTCCAAGGACGTTTTTCTAAAAATGGATTTGGCTTCCCTGGGTTGTTCCCCAACTTCCCTTTTCGTTTTTGTGGGATCCCACATTTTTCTGAGTTAGTTGAAACCCCATCTCATGCATCCCTCTGTGGAAAACGTTTTCCTCATGCCCAGCAATGGTGGTTTTGTGGTTAAGTGAATCCCGTTTTGGATCTGAACCCGTGAGCAAGAAACTGGAGTGGTAGTGGACAGAATTAGCTTGATAAACCTAGTGTAGGGAGTAACCTCTTAAGCAGATCAAGAGGGCTGGCTACTTTTCTATGCACACCCTGAGAGCACTAGAAAGGAAGGTATGGCTTGAGGGACTGTGTGCCAGTGAAGAGAATACTTCCTGGTGTTGGGTGTGTAGGCATTGTGAGTGCCAAGCTGAATAGATCTGGGAGGGGTACCCATAGCTCTGTGGTTGAGCTCACTAGCTTAGCAATTCTCCCTTTCCATCTCCTAGCAGCCTGATAAACCCAATTGTAGATTGGCTTGGCTCATCTTGGTGTATGCTTGGCTATGTGTGAGTCTGTTGTTCCCTGGTTCCTTGTAGAGATCATGCCCATCTCAGGGGTGGCAGTGGTGCTGAGAGATTGAGGAGCACACTGGCCTATGGTTGGGTGGAACGTTGCAGTTGCATAGCCAGTTGCTTGGGACTGCCTTATTGAGATAAGTATTCCCCTGTATATTCTTGCAATTATTTAATTAATGGATATCTAAATGTATGATGGATGTGCAATTCTTAACATTCCGCTGTGATTTTCTTAAAATCATTCATTTCCATACGTCTCTGTTATATTATGTGAATGCTTATGGTTAAAAGTTTCGTGGGGCTAGACGCCCAGTTTAGCATCACGTCTGCAGTTTCACATGCCTATGTATATTTTTATTGTAATTTGAATGCTTGCTTAATATGAATGGGGCTGGATGCCCGGTTTAACCTCACGATCCTCTCCATCTAGCTGAATAGAATGGGAGGGGACGTGACATTAATACCTGAACATGACACTGTCAACCTGCCATTAGCCAATTTAATACCTGTCAACTCATCACCTTATTAACGAGTTCGTTGTGAAATGCAATAACATACATTATCAATACTTAGAACAAGAGCTGGGTCATATAGCATAGTTCATTCTTTTGCTAAAGTCTTAGCCTTTCAAAGGTTTGAATACATCACTTAAATGAATACGAATCATATCATTGCGCTTTGTAAATCATATCAATGTAATATTAGTGCACATTTTATATAGTTCAAAGTTTGAACTTATGCATCATAATATTGAATTACATTTCAATGTATTATTATAGATGCATCGTAACTATAAAATATATTTATTTCATTTCTATAGTTTTGTATAAGCAATAGGATGAAGTTTATAATACTAGTTCATAGCATAAATACCATATTCACCATAAATACCTTATGTTTAGCCATTTAGTGCAAAGACTATTGATCAACGTATCACCATAGGTCTAGTTTAAGTGTTGACGATATACACTCTAAAGCTAAATTCTTTGTACAAGCACTAGTCACTATACTTTGCATATATTAACTGTGTATTCAAATGATAAATTCAGGACTTGGAGTAGTCTAAGTTCTGTAGACACAAAATATAACGATAGTCCAAAAGTATAAACACTATTTTGTACAAGTTTCCTAATAGCATTATCAATAGATATTAGTATCACTGTTTTAATGATAATGACAGTATTCATATGATAATATATGTAGCATTATAACAGAACACTTGGACGACATGAAATGATAACACTGAAGAGCTTTGTAAGTCAGTACATAAACTAGAATTAGAACCAAGTATCCATACCTCCAGTATTTTTTGTCGCAAGGAAGTACTTAGCATTCTAATTTTACATTGACGTTGAATTGAAAGACACATGTACTCTTAACACATGTTGTCATAGAATTTCTTACCTGCGGTCTGCGCATGTAAACAAGATTCAAATGCCTTAGCTAATCGTAGTTAAGTAAACTCCAGGGTAGCTTGTAGGACCCCCCTTCATAATCATACAAACAAACTATCAACACTTCATCAAGAACATCATAATAGTACAAACAATGTACAGCATGTAATTATATTTAGAATTGAAGTATATCTATAAACTGTATTTTATGTATAATCATAAAAGTATCTTTCATTAAGAAGTTTAGCATCCGTTTAAATCTGAAATAGAAAATACAAATATATCATATTTTATTTGAGAAGTATGACGTGTCATCGTCATTGATTATCTTAGTTAAGAAATTTAATTAATTTATATATTCTGCATTAACGACATCAATAATTATTGCTATTATAAATTTTGGTATTTTTACAGGATGTTACAATATCCTTCTTGTAGGTCAACAATTCCATACGCAAAGGATTATATGATGGCTTGGGGCCCACACATAGTCCATGAGTCCTAAAGGAAAATTTTATGGCTTCAAACTCCATATTTTGACCTTGGACTATGTCTAAAGTCATGATAACCATCCTCAATGTGCCAAACTAAAAATGGCAATCATATCTTACCATATGACAAAGATTCCCCTTGCAGGATCTTTGTGGTGTCCAAGGGACACAAGGATGTCTCACAATCCCTATAGACAAATATTATGGTATAATACCCTACATTTTGGCATTGAACCACATCACGGGAACCAAGAACCATGTCTAGTTTTATAAAATTCAAAATGAGCACCATATCCCATGAGACCTAGAGGAAACTATATGAAATTAGGCCCTAGAAGTTAATCCCAAACCATGTCCTAGTTGTACAAAAATATTAATGGTGTTATACATCCCAAAATGGCCAGCATATCCCACTCACAAGCCAAAAAATCCTTCTGCAAGGCCTATGTGATGGACTCGAGCCCCACGCAGAGTTAGGGGTCATTTATGGGTAATTATCGGTAAATCAAGGGTAGTTAGGGGTTAATTAGTGATCAATTAGGGGTAATTTGTGGTCAATTATGGGTAATTAAAGGTCATTTAGGGGTAACTATTGGGTAATGAGTTGTAGTAATTAGGGGTTAATAAGGGGTCAATTATGGGGTATTTAGGGGTTAATTATAGGTAACTTGGGGTCAATCATGGGTTAACTAGGGGTAATTAATGGTAATTATTGTGGGCCAATTATGGGTAAGTACGGACCATTTAATCCCAAGGGATTCGCTAAACCATTGGTTTCCCATGATGTTGGGAATTTAGTTAGGTTCATGGTAGCATGTCCCCATTTTGAATCCCTTTCTTTGAGGCACACTAGTCTGCATTGATGGTTTTAATAGGGAATATGCCATCTATGAATGTTTGAAAGCATCCCTTGGATTTCTCCATGAGTTTTTCCTTGGAAAAAAGTAGGGGTCATTTAGAGGTTATTTAAGGGTTAATTAGTGGTAAGCATGGATTATTTAGGGGTAATTAGTGGTCAAGTAGGGGTCATTAGGTGCAATTAGTGGTTAATTGGGGGTAATTAGAGGTCAATTATGAGGTTAATTAGGGGTCAATTATAGGGTAATTAGTGGTAAATTTTAGTAGTATTTGAGAGGATTGACATTGAGAACATATTTGAAAAATATATTTAGGGGTGGTCCTACTAACCCCCCCCAAAAGTCATGAGAATTGAACTTTTGGAAACGGTCTTTAAAACACTGCCTCCAAAAGTAAAATTCTCTTGAAGTTTGGGGGGGTTTTCAGAAAACCTCCTTGAAACATATATTTAGGGTGATCTTTCTACCCCCCCCCTAAACATCATGAGAATTTAACAATTGGAGGTGGGTTTTTACTAAACGCCGCCATAAATTCAATTCTCAAGTCTTTTGGAGTGGTTTTTTTTTAAATCACCTTGAAAAATATCTTTAGGGGGGTCTTTAACACCCCCCCCCCAAAAAAAAAGTCATGAGAATTAAAATTTTGGGGGAGGTTTTAAAACAACCGCCCCCAAAAGTCTAATTCTCATGAATATTTTAGGGGGGGTTCTAAAACCCGCCTTCAAAAACACCTTTAGGGGGTCTTTCTAACCCCCCCCCAAAAGTCCCAAGAATTGGACTTTTGGGGGTAGTTTGAAAAAAAACACCCCCAAAAGTCCAAGTCTCGAGACTTTTGAGGGGGGTTTTAAAAAACCACCCCCAAAGGCATAAAAAACAATTTGGAGGCAGTTCTAGCAAGACCGCCGCAAGCTAAAAACGCCACCAAAAGGGTGATTTCTTGTAGTGATTATACCATCCAACAAAATGAAGGGATACAATCTGCAACACATCTGTTGCAACTTCCTCTTCACTCTCTCAGAGTCTCGTCTTTCACCAATACTACCTAGCTGTAATACAATTCCTCATACAAAAGAGGGTTTCCTTCTAGGGATAAAATCCCTAACATAACTTCTATCGTCAGATTTGAGATTTAATGAATGGTTCAGATTGACTATGAAATTACAACATTTTACAAGATACTAAAAAGTTATTTTGGGGATTTTACCCCGAACCCCCTTTCTCAGGACGAATTCCCTTGAACAAACGATGGCTTCCAGACCCCCCATCTAGGGGGGGGGGATCCCTCCCAGCACCTCCCCGCTGGGATGAGTGTACAGTACACCTGTAATGTCCCCATTTTGACGCCCTTTTGTATTAAATCGTAAATGATGTAAATATTGTAATTTAATCATGGTGAGGAGCTCAAGGCCAAGGCCCCACCATTGATTTAGCGTTATATGTATCGGCAATTAAAAATAGATGCCTATGGTTCTTGTGCGAGACGGGCACGATGTAAATAATACATCATGTAAATACGAATTTTAATGGAAAAACCCGAACTAGCTATGCAATGCAACAAAACGATGGGGCATGATTCTACAAGGAATAGGGAGGGGAAATAACCAAACCCTTGAGCCACTAGGGTCAGCCCATGTGTCAATGAGAGAACTCATGAACTCTTAACTACCCAATTTGTCTCATGCACCTAATCATTTAATTCTTCCAAAGATTGGTTGGGGCAGTTAATGTATTGGGATTGGAGAAGTATGGCAGTCAGATTTTCGTGCATGGGCAAGCCACCAACCTGAAAATCGTATTTTTGGCTTGCTGGGCAAGAAAACCCCCACGAAATGCTACCTAAGGCAATTCTTCATGCATAACGTTCTTCCTCACATGCAGACAGAGCTCACTGGAATTTATCCTCACGTTTTTCACTATAACCCTGCGTTTTTCCATGCCCAGGAACTCATTTTGGTATTTTGCAATAGCTGGGGAAGGAGGGACGCGAATTGGGACTGAGGGAGAGGTCATTTTGCCCCTGGGGCATTTTTCTGGAATGGGTTTTGCTCTCCCAGTCGAATTTTCCAAGTGCCCATACGTTTTGAGTCTACCCATGTTTTTCTGAGTTAGTTGAAACCCCATATCATGCATCTCACTGTAAAAACGTTTTATCCTGCCCCATAATTGTGTTCTGCTGTTATGTGCATCCTCGTTTTTGGTTTGAACCTGTGAGCTGAAGTTTTGGAGTGGTAGTGGACAGAAGTGGCTTGATAAACCTAGTGGGGGAGACAACCTCTCAAGAAGATCAAGAGGGCTTTGGTTACTCTTCTATGCATACCCTGAGAGAACTAGATAGGGAAGGTATGGCTTGAGGGACTGTACAACAGTGAAAAGAATACTTCCTTATGCTGGGTGTGTAGGTATTGTGGGTGCCAAGATAGATAGATCTTGCAAGGTTGTCCTTGGCTCTGTGCTGGAGCTCACTAGCTTAGGAATTCTTCCCTTCCATGTCCTAGCAGCGTGATAAACCCAATTGCAGATTGGCTTGGCTCATCTTGGTGTATGCTTGGCTATGTGTGAGTCTGCTGTTCCCTAGTTCCTTGTAGAGATCATGTCCAGCTCGGGGGTGGCAGTGGTGCTGAGAGATTGAGGAGCACACTGGCCTACGGTTGGGTGGAACGTTGGAGTTGCATAGCTAGTTGCATGGGACTACCTTCGTATAAGATAAGTATTCTCTTGTGTTAAATTGCAATTACCATTTGATGAATATTATGAGTGTATGTGGATGGATTAAATGAATTTACTTCCGCTGTGTTTTTACAAGTTTATGCATTTCCATATGATTTTTTATAATTCTGCAAAGGTCTTTATTTGGCTGTCACAGAAATCTTGAATGTATGTTAGATATTAACAGGATCTACTTAACTTCCATTGTGTTTCCATTACATGCACATATACATGTCTTTGTATTAAAAAGTTTAATTTAATGAATACGGGGCTAATTGCCCGGATTGAGCACCACGTCCTCTCTATCATGCTGGTATGGTAGGAGGGGACATTACAACACCTGCACAACATATAAAACTGGGGTACAAACACGGTTAAATAACAAGATCTCATAATCACGAAGATAATCAGGCTCCACAACCAACAATATCCCACTTGAAGACTGATCACAACAAATCCACTGCTACTGCATCCACTGGACTATGCTAAAACCTTGGACCTGGAAAATTTGTCATCTTCACCTTCATTCTTGAGGGCCAGCTGAAACTAAGCAGAAACTTAGTTTCTCTCTGGTTACTCCCTTTGTTAACTCGTCTGCAGGATTATGGCTAGTATGTATCTTTTCTAACTTCAATAGTTTATCTTTCAGAATAGATCGTATGAAATGGTACTTGCGATATATATGTTTATTCTCATAATGGAAAGATGAGTTCTTTGCAATATGAATGGAACTCTGGTTGTCACTATACAACCTTCTATTCTCCTCCTTCTTGCCCAATTCCTCCATGAACCTATGTATCCAAATCATCTCTTTACTAACCTCTGTAGCAGCAACATTCTCTGCTTCCGTTGTTGAAAGTGAAACAACCTTTTGCAGTTTCGAAATCCAACTTACTGATGTTCCACGTATAGTAAAAACATACCACGTGGTGCTGTTCCTGCTATCTTTGTCACCTGCCATATCTGCATCAACGTATCCCTGTAGAACAGTGTTGGAACCTCCAAAACATAATACATGAGTAGTAGTAGGTCTCAAATACCCGACAATCCACTTTACTACCTCCCAATGCTCTTTACCTGGATTTTTTATATACCTGTTCACAACTCCCACTGCATGTGCAATATTTGGTCTTGTGCACACCATGGCATACATCAATCTGCCAACTGTTGATGAGTAGGGAAACTTGGACATGTATTCCATCTCTTCATGTTTCTTGGGACACATCTCCTTACTTAGTTTGAAATGGATGGCCAAAGGTATATTAATTGGTTTTTCATTCTGCATTCTAAATCTCTCCAACACCTTCTCAATGTACTCACCCTCAAACAATGTCAATTTGTGAATTTTCCTGTCTCTTGTTATCCTTATAGAAAGTATTTTCTTTGTAGCACCCAAATCCTTCATCGCAAATGAATTAGCTTATTTCCTTTTGAGCACATCTACATCTTGCATGTTAGACCCTACAACAAGCATGTTATCTACATAAAATAACAATATAATATAGATTCCATTATCTATCCTCTTGAAATAAACATAATGGTCAGAATGACATCTACTATAACCTTGTTTTGTCATAAACCTGTCAAATTTAAAATACCACTCCCTTGGAGCTTTCTTCAGGCCATACAATCTTTTCTTCAACCTGCATACTAAATTCTCCTTCCCTTGACCTCATACCCTGCTTGTTGCATATAAATCTCTTCCTCCAATCCCCATGGAGAAAGATTGTTTTTACATCTAACTGTTCAAGATGCAAATATTCTACCACCACTAGACTTAAAATAGTCCTAATTGAAGTCATTTTAACAATGGGAGAAAATATTCTCCACGGTGGGTGGATAGCTGTATTGAAGGGAGGGATGATTAAGGGCACGTGGCTAGAATCCCAGACCCTCGTGCTCCCACCTCATCACCTTATGCCCGAGGTTAATCATGCCCACGGCAGGCAGTCTTTTCTCCAACCTGCGAGTACAGTTCTGCTCCTGCAGAAGAAGTCCGGCTCATTTGAGACGATGTAAATGGTGCATTATGACCAAGTGTGGAATAATTACTCTTAGGATAGAGGAATATTGGTGGAGAAGCCACCAAATCTCCAGCATGCACAACCATAATTGGATTTTTGCTAGTTTTATGAAGCATTGCAGAAAGGATCGAGGCACAAGTTTGAATTCCTTCACAGTTTTACTCGCGCCTGCAACTCTGAAGATCGTGGTAGGCACTTGGGCTAATCTACGAGAGCCTGAGTTCCTGCATAGTTACTCCACCCTGGCTTTGGCCCTCCCTGGTAAGTCATCGCCTCACTGGGTTCCTTACCCTTTGAATTGCTCTGTGTTAACTATATTTTTGCCTCTTGGGTGCTCTTCCTCTCCGCTCCCTCCCCTCGGCTGTTGGGGATTCCCTACTGACAAGTTTACCTAGGCTATGGGAGATGCCTTCCTGTGCATATGCTCCTGTGAACCTCTACATTGCTTCGTTTTTCTTTTGTTGATTGTGGTGGCCTACGGTCGTGATCTCTAACCCTCCCTCCTATCGGCTACAGTGATTGCCTTCACCCTTCCCTCTGTCATAATTCCTCCCCGGAAGAACCCCCATCATGCCTTGAACTTTCTCGAGTTCTGTCTAACGGAACCTATGAGTCCTCCCATTCAGTTTCAGCAGCAGTTAGTGGAAAAATGAAAAATATATAAGAAGGAAATTCATGTTTCTGCACAAGATAAAATTCAGCAAGCTGAGGCTGAAACTGACGTGGATAGAATCTAAAATGAGGAGGAGGATATTAAAAAGGAATTCAAGGACCTCTTCCTTGACCCTGGCTCTTCTCGTGGCTGCCTCACCCTCTATAAAAAATCCCTAGACCTGCACTGGTTGCAGAATATGATTCTAGGACGAACCTTAGTGGAGAAAGATGAGCAACATGGGGAAATTCTGCTACAGCAGGACGAGATGTTACTGCTCCTGCAGTGCATACTAAGCATCCAGATCGAAATCGCCAAGCATTTGGGAATGAGCCTCGAGATAGGATCAACCAGCGGGACTCATAAGTAATCAGGTTTTGGTCTTTGCACCAAGTTTTTTGTTGTTATGTTCCTAGTTTACTTCTGTTTAAGACTGCTTTAAAAACTCTATTAGTATGGATAATTTTGTTTTACTTCTGAAGAATTATCAAACTCTATGGTTTAGTCTCATTTCCTTTCGAGGGAGACTGCTTCTCTGACTTTCAAGCTTGTTTTCCCTTTGTTGGGAGGGCTTGGTTTTTTCTGTAATTTTCTTTTATGGCAATAAAATGATCGTCTAACTTACAAAAAAACAGCAACAGGAGAAAATATTTCATCAAAATATATACCTTTTTTCTGTGTAAACCCCTTTACAATAAGTCTGGCCTTGTACTATTGTTTTCCTCCACCTTCTTCCTTCAACATGTAAACCCATTTATTATGTAATGCTCTTTTACCTGCAGGAAATTGAACCAAATCCCATGTCTATTTTCTTACTGAGGACTCCATCTTCTCATTCATGCCTTGCTCCCACTTCTTTCTAGTGTTTACCTGCATTGCCTCTTCATAACTTTCTGGTTCACTAGAATCAATCAACAATAAATAATACAATGAAGGAGAGAATCATTCAGGGGATCTACTTAACCTAGTAGATCTTCTAAAAACACATGCAGGAGTTTCAAGTACCAACTGTTGTTGTTGTTGTTGTACATTTTGATTCTCTTGAACCTTTGTAGTTTCATTCTCTTTGATTAAATCAAGCACTGTGTATTCTATTTTTTTTCCTATTTCTTTCCCCACAACTAATATTTATACATGACCTTTTCATTGAATACCACATATTTACTCCTAATGGTTTTGTTATTTTCATAATCTCATAAGCGATAACCAAAATCATCAACTTTGTATCCAATAAAGGTACACTTCTTGGATTTAGCCTTAACCTTTGTTCTATTTTCTTTATTAATATGGGAAAATGCTTCACAACCAAAAGTTCTTAGAAATGAGTAATTTACCTTTTTACCTGTCCATGCCTCCTCTGGAATGCCACCATCCAAGGATCTTGAAGGCCATCTATTTATTAAGTAAACATCAATATCTATATCATCTTATCAAAACTGTAAAGGCAACCCTGCATGCAATCTCATACACCTTGGATGCTCCATGATTGTCTTATTCATCCTTTCTGACACACCATTTTCTTGCGGTGTTCCTGGAACTGTCTTCTCTCTACGAATCCCATGGTATGAATAGCAATTTTCAAAATCATCGTAGTATTCACCTCCATTATCTGATCTGAGACACTTCAACCGCTCTCATGTTTCATTCTCAACCAAAGCTTTCCATTTCTTAAAAGTAGCAAAAAAATCAAATTTATGTCAAATGCAATAAACCCAAGTTTTTCTAGTTGCATCATCAATAAAGGTAACATAATAATGAGATCCACCAAATTATTGTACCTAAGTTGGTCCCCATACATCTATATGCACAAGCTCTAACTTTTCACTCTTCTTTTGCTTCCCAACTCTAATAAATTTGAATCTTTTATGTTTTCCATAAACACAGTTCTCACATAATTCCGAACTAACCTGTTTCAAATATGGCAACAAATTCCTTAAATGAAGAATCTACATCCCCTTCTCACTCGTGTCCCCAATCCTATGATGCCACAATGCTGCATCATCCACTCATGTAGAATCTAAAGAGATGGAATAGTCATTATTATGAAGACATAAATGCAATGTACCTACCCTTTCTCCTCTTGATATTACCAGGGCTCCTTTGATGACTTGCCACCATGTTTCTCTAAATATAGATAAACAACCTTGATCACCCAACTTCCCCATTGAGATTAGATTTCTTTTCATATCAGGAATGTTCCTTACATCTTTCAGCATTCATTGGCCTCCATTCTTTAACATTAACTATATTGTACCCATTCCGACAATATTCAATGGATGATCATCACCCAATAAAAAAATTCCATGATTACCTCGAACACAATATTTAAAATATTTCTTATGGGGTGTGGCATGAAATGAAGCCCCTGAATCTACTACCTATAAATATTTAGTATTATATAATGAAAGAATCAAAGCATCTTGTAACACATCACCTACTACATTTGCTTCCTAAGTAATCTCTTGCTTTCCATCTCCTTTCTTCTTTAGAGATCTTCAATATTTCTCCATATGTCCTTTCTTTCCACATTTCTAGCACTCTATCATTACCAGTCTGGACTTGGATCTGCCCTTCCTATACTTCCCACAATTACCTGGGCTCTTTCCTATCTCCCTATTGCTGCTGCAACCACTTCCCCAAAATTTTATGGAAATTGTAGCCCCCCCCCTTTTATTTTTTAGTAAACTTAGAGTTTAGCTCATCCTAGAAAATTTCACTTTCAACACTTAGAAATTCTCCTGAAAATCAAGCAAAGAAGGCGATTTTTTACTAAGTAAAAATCAGGTTTTTGTGCCGAAACAATCGGAGCAACTCGACAAGTTGAGCTGACACGGTTGAAACAAAAGTTTATTTTTTGGGTGAAGTCCTTGTTTCGGAGAAACTCGGTGAGTTGAGACGACACGGTTGAAACAACTCGATGAGCGCTGCAGAAATAGTTGGAGTGTTTTTCGCGGTCACCCCAAAACACTTAGAGTATTTTGAAGTTACGCATGGTCAGAATAGATGAGTAAGTTGTGCTGGCCATTTTGACGATAAAGCCTCAATCATGCCGAAATGCGTCGGCGGGAAAATGCCAGTTACGCCGATGAAAAGCTCGACGAAAAAAATATCGGCATAAATTGCTAAGTGCTGCGACCCATTTCGTAGCAACTCGACGAGTGCCGCCAAAATGGTAATCGGCGAAACGTCAAACTCGCTAATGAAAAGAAAGGGCGATGAGCGCCCATGCAAGATCACAAAGTGAAACTCGCGAAGTAATGCCGATGTTTCGGCTAAACTCATAAAATATTGCCAAAATGGTCTCAAGCAAGATTTGAAACTCACAAAATGGCGCCAATGAAACTCGCGAGGTGACATCGAAAAGCCGCCATCGGCACAAGTTTGATAATGTCGCCGACACGTTTCATGGCAATTGAGCGAGTCGCTCCAAAATGGTCGATGGCAAGTTTTTTTTTGGCAGCGACGTGGGAACGGTATTCTCACGCTGAAACGGGGTTTGGTCATTAACGACCCTCCTACCCCGTTTGCATTTATTGCTTAGTTTCTCAAAAGGTTATATATAGGGAAAAAGTCTTTTTGTTTGACATTGTAAAACACCGTTATAAGTGATTATTACCTCCACCAATCGTAGGACACTGGGCATATCAACACTATTGAACTCGAGTTTGCAACCGTTTTACGACTGATAGGTAGGCTTTATCGTACCTTTGTGCTCCTTTTTAAGTTGACTTTACTTTTTTCTTTTGGGAATTTTTTTGGTTTCTTATAAGACACCAGTTTTTCCTTGCTGTGAGTTTATCCATGTCCCTCTGACCTGTTAGGGAAAACCATTTGTGGGGTTTAGAGTTGCTGTTGAAAGGGGGTTTTTCATTTCACATATCCTGGGTTTCTCTTATCCAGACAGTCTCCCTACCTCATTTTGAACACCCGGGTGAGCCCTTCAATGACCCCCGTTTCTTTTTTGACTTAATTGCGTATGGGGGGGTGATCTTGGCCACGAAGAGCAAAGTCTTCCTGCATTCGCCGACTCAAAACAATGGCCTCCCTGCCGCCTTGGAACCAACTTAGAAAACCAAAGTAATAAGCATTGCAAACGTTTTTCCCGGACATATAAATCAGTATGGCCGTGCAGTTTCCACTCAGTTTCTCATACTTTTACCCTTGTAGAGAACCGACCCTGAGTATATCCTCACCGAGGCCGTCATGTTTTACAGATCCCCACAGTAGCCTCTTGCGTGGTTGTTCTATTGATGATAGATTCGGTTGTTGTGTCCTACCTATCGCTAGCTCAAGCCCTGATTTGCCACAGAATGATGATATTTCGAGATCAACTCGCATCCATAAACCTTGAAACATGCATTTATTTCTTAATTCTTCATATAATCTCTTATGCAAAATTATTTAAATATTTTTTTAATCATATCACGAACTTTCAATTAGAGGATTATAAGTTGAAAATCTAGTAGTATCACCAGTAGTTATATTGTGGTTACTGATGAAAATCTTTAGGTAGAATGTTTGAAATGATTTTGCATATTGATCTCCACACACCTACATATTGTTGAAGTAAAGCAAATTCCTGATAAGCATGGAAGTAATTTTTTTTCTTGACTCAACTTATTGTAGTAATAAGAAGGAAAATGCTTTATAGACTTCTTGTTTTGCTTACACATTGTTTCCACTATTTCATCAGGATTTGGAAATGCCAAAAAAGAGTGCCAAGAGGAAATCTAAGGCAACCGAATCAAAATCAGACGTAGAAGTGGTACTTGACACCCCAATGGAAACCTTGTTAGAAGATACCCGAGCACTAACGGGAGGCACCCCAGAATATAGGTGGGGAGAACTATATTAGATGATCCGAGACCAAAACATACCTGAGGCATCTCTCAAAGAGATGGTTTTATATCAAAACATTAAGAAGTCAGGCCTTACCAAAGCAGCCACACTCTCGAAACTTTTTCCTTGCTCAGAATTTATCGGATGGATATTTCCTTACATGGATGTTGGCGAAAGGATCATTTCAAACATGAAAGGGGAAGGATTTGCATCTTTCCATCCAAGAAACATAACAACATCTTATAAACTACCACCGCCCAAGGTCATGATGACCGAATATTGGCTCAGGGGTGTGAATATGGACCATTTAGATTATGCTAAAAAAATGGTAGTCCCAGGGAAAAAACTAAGGCAGAAAGCAAGTGGGGAGTATGATACTCAAAGCTTGAGAACCCCATTCAGGATTATAGCTTTGATGCTAAGCAAAATTTCCAGGAGACCAAATGGAAGCATCTACAAGCTAAATTGGGTATGCCTAATTTATTACATAGCTTTCGACATTACTATGCTTAGCTGGGTGAACATCATCTCGGATAGCCTGGAATCAGCAATAGAAACAACACAGGGAGGATTAACTCAGAAGAAAGCAAAATTTTACATGTCCTTGTATCTTATTGTAACATCCCAAAAATTACTGATTTTTTTTTTTTTTAAAAATAGCAATGATTATTGAATTTGCTATTGCGGAACATAAAATAATAATTAAATCTCTTAACTAGAATAATTAATAATGATGACACATCGAATTTATCAAAACAAAATATGATGCTAGTTGTAATTGCTAATGCAGACTAAATGAATGCTAATCTCTTTAACAAAAGACATTTGATGATCATAACGTAAGAATACATCTTTAGATCTACTGAAGTTTTAAATGTAACTGCATGCTGTACATAGGTTTGTATTATTATAAATTTCTTGGTAATGTCCTGACAGTTTGTTTTGAATGATGACGAAGGGGTCCTACGAGGTACCCTGAGGTTTACTTAGCTACGTTTAGCTAAGGCATTTGAATCATGTTTCCATGTGCAGAACGCAGGTAAGAAATTTTACGACAAACATGAGTTAAGAGTACATGTGTCTTTCAATTCATCGTCAATGTAATATGAAAAATACTAAGTACTTCCTTGCAAAACAAGTTACCGGAGGTATGGATATTTTGGTTCCAATTCTAGTTTACGTGCTAGCTTACAAAATTTTCAATGTCATTTAAATTACATCGTCATTTTGCTTTTACATTGCTATATTTACCATCTATGAAAAGTCATCCTAAAATGACTATTATCGTTAACATCAAAGCGGAGATACCAATGCCCTTTTGTAACTTTATTCAAAATCTTGTGAATATAGTACTTATGCTATGAACTAGCATTATATTGTGCATTAACAAAATCTTAACTATACCTAGAGTCTCATATTTATCAATTGATTTATCAATACATGGCTAATGCATGAAACTATATAAACTTTACCCTAAATGACTATATATATACTATAGGAAAGAAATATATACAATCTATAGTAATTATGCAATCATGCACATACATTAGCATATATTACTATTATCACGATTCTTAAAAATAAACCTTCGGAACTATTATAGAATGTGAACTATGAATCTAAACATTGCAATGATTATGATTTTGATAGGGTATTAAAGTTTTGGTACTTGGCATGCTTTCAATCTGTCGATTCCTTGTCTTAGCATTAACGTCGCCTATCTGTTATGTGAAATGGAAGCTTAGTTGGATGGTCTTCATGTGGAAGAGCTTACAATAATGACCATATGATGATAAGCTGTGCCATGCACTAGCCCTTGGTTTGCTGATTTGGCGACTTGGTAGATGAAATAATTAATGTGGTATTGATTGCAATGATCTTCCGAGTCTCAATGTGCCCGACTGGCAACTATTCCACCATTGATCTTTACAAGATCTAGGGCTGGGAGAGAAACCATAGTCTTCATTGGTAAGTAACAAGGAATTGTTTCCTGGTCTTCATTTCATGTTTAGTGGTAAGGTTTGAAGAGCTGACAGTGTTGCTGCAATGTAGGGTTTAGAGTTTTATTGTTAGGAGGACTCCTTCCTCAGTTTCGATCTTTAGACCTGTGAGAGAAGGTTATATGTTACAGGCTTATAATTCTTACGAAATAGAGCCACGAATCAGCCATTGAATTTGTGGGGAGGTTCTTCTGTCATTTTGTTTGAGTGTAAGCCGAACTGGAGTTCGATTCTCCTATTCATAAAATGGTTCTCTGAATTTGAACTCGTATTTGCTGCTATTGCCATAGGACTTTATCGTTTTGTTGGTGAGGTTTTTAAGTCCAGGAGCTTCGATGCTAAGATAAGTTTTTAATGATAGTAACAATAATATTGTAATGTTTTAAGTTATACCTGTGTTTTTCTTGTTTTAACCCTTTTTAAACTATAACTGGCAGGTGATACCTTGTTGGAGGATTTCTATGAGATAAAATTGGAATGAGGATGCTGCAACAACCTCCTGGTAAGCCTCGGTGGTTCTTAAAACCTCGTAGGTATCTTTGGCATGGTTTAGTTGATAAATATAGTGTGACGAGAGTTGGAAAAATGACCCTGTTCGGAGTAATGGCCGAGTTTAAGTTTTAATTTGAACCATACTGTAAGAGGATAAACTCTCGGTTGTTAAGTTGGTATTCGGCTCAGTGATGATTTGTTGCATCGTCTTGAACTTGTTATTGGGCTGCTGGTTGTTAAGGGAAAGACCCTATGTGATTATGGAACCTTGAAAGGTCTTCAATGTAAACTCGATCAAATTTTTACTATACTTTTGAACATGAAATTCTAGAGCCGAGGGTTCACTTGCTTTTGTAAGACAATGGCTCATCTTGTACTGAAATGTTATAATTTTGTTTAAATAAAGATTGGAGAATGTGTTTGTAGAAGCTGTTGATTTGATTTAGAACAACGATAGTTGTCTCTGGTCGAGAGTAGTAGGTTGCATGTCTATCGGTAGATAGACCTTGTACTTCGTATCGTTTTTGAAATTTAAGTTTGAAATAATGATGTTGTAAAATTTGGTCTGTCATATGTTTTAAAATGGCTAAATTCCACAGGGTTCGATCTTGTTTCAAAGAACGAAACCCTACCCTGTAGGTTTCGTTGGTAGCCTTGAATGTACTGAGAATTCAAACTCGAGAACTGGGCCTTAACTTGTGTATCTAAAGGTTTCAACACTGTGTATGTTTCTTGTTAGGGTTTGATAGAAGACGATACAAAAAAATCATGCCTTCTGTTAAGTGATGTTAAGTGCCTTGTTAGTATTCTCAATATGAAAATAGATAGTAAGGTTAATAAAATACTGTTTAGGGTTTGGAACCCAGGTCTACTATAACTTTTAAAAATCTTTATCTGTTATTGCCATGAATGGCTTGATATGAAATTTATTGAACTGTATACTAAAAGAATGTTTAGAGTCTAGGGTCTGCAAAATATTAGGGTTCTGTTTCTATAGTGAAAGTATTTATATTTAATGATCGAAATCTATATTAAATCAAAATGTGATAATTAGTGATGAAAAATAATAAGTGTTTACTTATAGTTTGTAGATAAGACTTTGTATAGAGAATAATTGCAGCTGCTATATTTCTAGAATATAAAATGTCTGAAACCAAAGGATTTATAATATTGTAATGCATAATACTACCATCTGAAAATAGATGGAGTTGAATTGGAAAATATAGATCTGTGCAGAAATGAAAGTGTTTTTCTTTTATTATGAAAATAGAGGAAATGTTATACATATGTTTATAATATGCTGTACTATTTCCTGAGTTTTGGACACATGATTGAAATGGCAGAATTTAAAATAAATACTACTGTGTTTATATATTCATTCAAATGGCATTCTGCCTATCACTCATCTCTATTCATTTTACTTTTCTGTAGTAGAGTACTATACAGATAATAGTATGGGAAAAATATAGAAAAGAATTTAATCATTCATCTAATTTACTTAATCATCCTTAAAACATATCATCTTTAAGTCAGAAAATAAAATAGTTTCTTCTGTACAACTGTAAATAATAGTTCTACCATGCAAAAAATCATTTAACTGTAAACAATAAGTTAGAGAAATAGAACTTGATTGACTGTAGGAGAAACAAACAGCCCAAGGAACTTGTTCCACCCAACCTATTCCTGAAGACAGCCAAATTACTTGCCTTAGGACCTCCGAGCCTATTCACTGAACCACCAGGAAGAAGAGTCTGTAGAAGCCTTAGTTCATCAACTTGTAGTAAAATATAGATTATCCATTCATAAAGAATCAGCTTTCAAAGAGACCTGCACCAACACCTTTGGTTTCCTTCTCAGAATAACTAGCAGACTCACAATGCACTCCCTCTTAGCCTCCCTATTCGAATCTCTTAGTGATCACCTGATACACTTGAGGAAATATTTCTGTAGAAAATATTGTGGAGTTGCCTGCCTAATTCGAATTTTCCTTATCTAGGCTTCCTAGGCCTTTTAGTGGTTAACCTGGTAATTAATGAGCTAACAACTCTCTTCCACCCACCTGGGGGATAATGCTGTTAATTTTTGAGCATTAATTCAACATAATCTAGGATCTTTACTGAGAGAATAACATGTACAACATATCAAGCATATCAATCACAACAAGCAATCGCATGAGACAATAGACACACAGAGTTTCCTTGGGGAAAACCAAGAAGGTGAAAAACCCCAATAACTTCCTTAGAGATAGATAGAGCAATGATACAAAACCCAAGCATAAGAGATAGTATCCTAGCAGTAGCTTCTCCTCCTCCACTAGTGCGCCACTCTCCAATGAGTGTATAAGTGAGAAATTGAACGATCAAATAGAGTGCCTCCGGCACTCTATTTATACTTGAATTGACTTGCCTAATAACCTTTACTAGGTCGGCCTTAACTTAACCACATAACATAATGCTGACAGGGACGACCCCCAATAGGGTGGTCTAATAACCCTTTTACCCACATGACTCATACAGGGCTGACCCCATCAAGGTGGTCTAATAACCAATCAAGTATAAGTTACGACACTTACAATATAAATGATGACACTTCCGTATAGAGGAATTATAACATATCTATAGGAATACAATATACATAGGTGAAATACATTCCGAAGTTACAATTACATCAACACTCCCTCTTAACTAGGAAGTTATTTGTTGACACAGGTCTTCTAACACAAGTATTCTTCTCTGGATCATTGTAACTAGATCATCAACATCGAATCATCGTCATTGTCATTGCTGCTACTATCTCAATCAATCTCTAAACTACTCGTCATAGGAAGTTCTATAGAGCCAGTCCTTTTTCATACTGGACGTAGGCCCACCACTTGCAGGTCTTCATCATCACTGGCCATACTGTAGAATCCTTAGGAATTATTACGTGCATCACAAACCCTCGCAAGAGCATCCCATGACTTATTACGGGCACACAGCCCAACCTATCAGATCTCCTAGGTCTTACATGTGGTCATGGCACAACCTTGAAAGAGCATCCCATGACTTATTACAGGCACATAGCCCAACCTATCAGATCTCCCAGGTCACATTACATTCCATAGGACAAACCCTCGAAAGAGCATCCCAGGACTTATTACGGGCACACAACCCAACCTATCGGATCTCCCAGGTCTTACATGTCCTCCCAAGCACAACCTGTCCACGACCACAGAGTATCATCCTGATACTCATGATCGTACTGATCATAACATCGTTCATGAAGCACAACCCAGATGCACATCACACAACACTTACATTCACCGTCATGGGAAGACACACTTCAACCATCCATGAAAGGCTCAACACTTATATCTACGCGATGGGAAGACACAATTCAACCATGCGAGAATGGCATCGCACTTATATCCATAGCCATGGGAAGACACACTTCAACCATGCTAGGAATGGCACAACACTTATATCGCAGCCATGGGAAGACACACTTCAACCATGCTCAAATGGCACAGCTCTTACATCAACGACCATGGGAAGACACACTTCAACCATGTCGGAATGGCCCTAGCACTTATATCGCAGCCATGGGAAGACACACTTCAACCATGCTTGAATGGCCCCAACACTTATATCGCAGCCATGGGAAGACATACTTCAACCATGCTCGAATGTCCCATGTGCATCTGTGTCTTCGGAACTCATCACACATAATCCAACTGATTATGTAATGTATCCACCTGATACATATCATCACATATGATCATCCTGATCATCAACATAGCATCATCCTGATGCATATCATCTGGAAACATCCTGAAGCTCATCATCCATGATCATCCTGATCATACAATGCATCCACTTGATGCATACATAGTATCTACCTGATACATATCATCATACATGATCTACCCGATCATACAATGTATCCACCTGATACATAAACAAATACATGATCCACTTGAGCATATAATGTATCCACCTAATACATATCAACACACATGATCCACCTGATCATACAATGTATCCACTTGATAAATATACAAATACATGATCCAACTGATCATAACAAGCATCCAACATGATGCATATACATATGATCCAACTGATCATAACAAGAATCCAACATGATGCATATACAGAGCAGTAACAGGAGCATCGACTTGATGCTTATCATACAGTGCTTACATCCACAGCCATGGGAAGGATCCTCCTCTCACCATGCTTGGAATGGCTCCTGCAAATGTGTCCATCACTTCTTCCTCGAAGTGTCGTCAATCTGAAGAACACCAAGCCTCTCTTTGAAGTATTCAAACTTCATTCTGGCTAGTGGTTTCGTCAACACATCTACAACCTGCTCATCCGTCCCAACATACAGGAGCTTCACTGCTCCTCTTTGCACCATATCCCTGATAAAGTGATATTTGATCTCAATGTGCTTCGACTTGTCATGGAATACTGGGTTCTCAGATAGCTTCACACAACTCTGGTTGTCACAAAAAATACCAGTGGCCTCCAATGGGAGATCAAATAGCTCAGATAGTAGCTTCCGCAGCCATACTACCTCACAAATAGCCGAACAAGCTGTAACATATTCTGCTTCGGCTATACTCAATGATACGCAGGACTGCTTCTTGCTAAACCAAGAGATCACACCTGATCCCATACTGAAGCAGCACCCAGAAGTGCTCTTCCTATCTGCAGCATTGCCTTCCCAGTATGAATCAACATAACCCTACAGGTTAAACTTCTGATCTGCATCATACTTGAGCCCATAATCAATTGTACCCTTCAGGTACCTCAAAATATGCTTTACAGCAACTAGGTGAACACCTCTCGGATTCGTCAGGAACTGGCTTAATGTGTTCATTGCAAAGCAAATATCTGGTCTAGTGTTCATCAGGTACATCAAGGACCCAATCATTTGATGATACATCGTGACATCAACTGGATCAGATGAAGCATCACACAAAAGCTTCAGGTTTGATGCCATAGGTGTGGCCGTGGCCTTGCAGTCCATCATCCTGAACCGCTTCAGGATCTCTACTGCATACTTCCCTTGTCCAAGGAAGATCCCATTTTCACTCTACCACACCTCCATGCCTAGAAAATAGTGCATCATCCCCAAGTCCTTCATCTCGAACTTGGAAACAAGCTTCCTCTTCGTGTCGGCAATCAATCTATCCTCACCAAGTCCTAGGAGCTTGCTTCAATCCATACAAGGCTTTCTTAAGTTTGCACACATGAGTCCCTCTTTCTGGGAGAAGCCACGAGCTACAAACCTCACTTTGTATTTCTCCATGCTACCATCTGCAGCATGCTTGATCTTATAGATCCACTTGGAAGTCACAACATACTTCCCTTCAGGTCTTGTGACCACATCCCAAACATCATTCTTCATGATCGAATGGTATTCCTTGATCATGGCATTCTTCCCTAATTTTGGGAACTTCAGATTCTTCAATATCTTCAATAGATAGCTTTGTTGCTGGAACAAATGTTGTAGTCCTTCTTTTGTAGGTGATGGTATACGATCTTTCCTACAAGACAAGTTAAATTGCATGATTAGAAAACATCTCATAGTTTTCAGAACAAATTCTTACACATAAAGAAATATGTCATACAGTCATGTATTTAATTTAGCCAATGCTTTAATACAACATTTATCCATATCCCGTAACTTTCTAGATGGCTTCCAATCTCTACCATAATATTGTTAAGAGTGTGCACAACTCCCAGCATGTCAGCAAAGAGGTTTCATTCTAGATAAGTAGCAATGGAATGTTGTACAGTTCCATAGGCCACTTACCCATTACATGCATATTAGTGGTATACTGTTCATTAATGCAATTATTCTAATATGCATAATACACAACCTAAGTCTAGGAAAATAAGTATATACATCTTTGAACAATATTATTTAAACAATCAAATATACCATAAATGACAATTGAAATACTTATCTTTGTTTGTTTTATGGATGGACTCCCTCTCAATCTTTGTTTCCTTGTAGGAACTACTGGAGTGTGCTCCCTCTTGATCTTTGCTTCCTAGATTACCTGTCCTTGAACTTATATCCATCCTCAATCACTATGCATGCTTACTAGTATCATCATTGTGTTATCCTCGAGATCTCATACATAATCATACATTTATTAGTATAATCTTAATACTATCAAAACACAATAATCTTAAGCATGTATAGTCATGATCATTTCAAAAATAGATAATAAGCATTAGTATTCAAGGTTTATATAGGACCTTTCTATTTAGTCATATCAAAGTAAGGAACATAACATGCATAAACCCTAGGTTACTCAAACTTTTAACTTCATGAGTAATCATTATTAATCATACAAAAGTATAAGATCCTTTGATATAGGAAAAACATACCTAGTCATCATATTTGCTAGTTATGTCTAGCAATGTTTTCTTGTTCTCTTCAATGACCTGCATAGCTCATAATTTAACCATTGTAGAACCAAATTATACATACCTCTATGTGATCCATGACTATGGATGAGTCTTTTTCTTCATGTCATCATGGTCTTGATCTAGAGCTTGATTTGAACCTTTCATCTTAGTGGATAACATTCTCCTCATACAACACCACAGTGCATTAGTACAAACATAATACAATCATAAGTGTCATAGCCCTAATCAATGAATGTGTCTTCTATCATGCATTCATTCTTTTACAAGGGTGATAAGACAAGTCTAAAATTAAACAAGATTGTTACTAAACTCAATAACATGAGTACAATCATATTATAAACTTAATCATGAACAGATTTCAAAACATACCTGTAAGTCACACCTGTCAGATTGCTTGTAGTGGTTGTTGTTGTTGTTCCCTTTGTTCTTAGGTCAATCTAAGGAAAATTGTCCTCTTCTTGGTATGTACTGTGAGAGCTTGATCTTCATTCCCCATCTTCTCTTCTCGAGCTACAATCCGAGCTTCTTCTTGTGAGCATTCTTCCCATAGCTTACTGAAAGAGATAAGTTTCTTCCTATCACAAATTCCTTGGATGAAGGAATCCCATGACCTAGGAAGGCCATTAAGAGTGGTCATTACCACTTCTCCATTCTCTATAAATTCTCCCATAGCTTCAGGTTTTTCTTTTATCTGGGAGACCCTTGAGAAATAAGACTGCATAGTCTCTTCATTCTAGAACTTGATATTCTTCAATTGAGTCCTCAAGGTCATCTTCCGATTTATATTCTTCCCTTCAAATAGCTTGGTCAAGGAATCAAACATCTCCTTAGGTGTCTTCAGAGATGGCGCATATGGCATGAGATGGTTTTTGATAGAATCAACAATGATCCTTTTAGCCTTGACTAAGTTCCTCTTGTGTAAGGCCTTAGTCTCTTCTCCCTCTGGGACAGGAACCCTTTCACTTATGTAGGTGTCCAACTCACTCTCTTTTAGAATTAACCCAATCCTATACTTCCATGCTCGGAAGTTATCAACCCCTTCAAGCTTATCCTCAAGCTTGGTGTGGTGAGAACTTCAAATGAAATAGAAAAGATTTAGGTCTTACCACTTGATTTGCAAAAATCTGGATCTGGAGCTAGATTAGGGTATGTTAGAGAAACCCCAAAAAATCAAACTTTGAATTTCAAACTTCTGAAAAGATAGAAAGATGCACCTTGATGAGCTGATCAAGCTGGTATACTCAGAATTTGAAAATTGCAAAGTTTCGCCCCTCAAATTTGCTTTTCAAACTTCTGGATTCACTATGGAGGACCCTGAATTAGGGTTTGATTTTCCTGGAGCTTCATCCATCCAAAAAGTTTGATCTTGATTTCTAAACTTCAATTTTTCAGAGGATCTTCCAGCCATGGTCTCAGATTTAAAAAATTCCAACTTTTGCAGAAGCCCTAATTTCCGACTTCACTAGACAAGACCCCAAACTAGGGTTTGATTTTCTCGGAGCTTCACCCAACCAAAATGTTCGATCTAAAGCTCTAAACTTCTATTTTTCCAAGGAGCTTCCATCCATGGTCTCAGATGTCAGAAATTCCTATTTTTGTGGAAACCCTAATTTTTAGGGCCAAACATGAAAGTGCCCAGAATTGAATTATGATTGGACAGAAAGATGTGCCTTTTTTAGGAGAGTCAATCTACCCTACTTCCGTTCCAAAATCTGTGGAGAGAAACCCAAAAACAAGAATCCCTAGATTTTGCAACTGCACAGTGTCTTCTTCTTAGGTTAGTTCTGATACCATGTTAATTTTTGAGCATTAATTCAATATACTCTAGTATATTTACTGAGAGAATAACATGTACAACATATAAAGCATATCAATCACAACAAGCAATCACATGAGACAATAGACACACAAAATTTCCTTGGGGAAAACCAAGAAGGTGAAAAACCCCAATAACTTCCTCAGAGATAGATAGAGCAATGATACAAAACCCAAGCATAAGAGATAGTCTCCTAGCAGCAGCTTCTCCTCCTCCACTAGTGCGCCACTCTCCAATGAGTGTATAAGTGAGAGAGTGAATGATCAAATAGAGTGTCTCCCGCACTCTATTTATACTTGACTTGACTTGCCTAATAACCTTTACTAGGTCGGCCTTAACTTAACCACATAACATAACGCTGACAGGGCCGACCCCCAATAGGGTGGTCTAATAACCCTTTTACCCACATGAATCATATAGGGCCGACCCCATCAAGGTGGTCTAATAACGCATCAAGTATAATTTACGACACTTACAATATAAATGATGACACTTCCGTATAGAGGAATAATAACATCTCTATAGGAATACAATATACATAGGCGAAATACATTCCGAAGTTACAATTACATCAACAAATGCCACAAATTTAGGGGTAGTTGTTCCATAACCAACAGCTAGTGGTGGAGTGCAAATGCTGCCATTTGTCCCATGCCTTCTAACAGCTTCCATTCCTCCTAGTGGGTCAGTGAACACTCATTTAACAGTTCCCTTGGGTGTTTGTCTCCTGTTTAATTTATTAAATAATAATAATAATAAGTCATTACAATCATCCTTGACCAGATTTGGTCATAGTTACAAAACTTTGAAATAAAAATTAACATTATGTATTTTTCAAATAAAAATAAATAGTCTCCAAATTTGGGTAGGTGACATACACCCCCCCTTATGTCTCAACATCGTCCTCGATGTTGTTTAATCACTCTCTGAGTGTTCCTGAAACAGAGTTGGGTATGCTGCCCGCATACTACTCTCCTGTTAAAATTCAATATGCTAAGACAGAAAATAGCAGCATTACATTCCATTTCACAAAAATAGCATATACAGGATCACTGAAGAAACAACAAGCATAGCATAAACACAAGAGACAGAGATTTATCCTGGGAAACCCTCATGGGGTAGAAAACCCAGCAAAGCTTCCTCAATATAGATGACCAGCAATATACAAAGATGCAAACCCTGAGCATAAGCTCCTTCTCCTCCATAGCAGACCTCTCCTCCACAAATGCGCCTTTCTCAAGTGAGTGAGTGTGTATAATGAGGAACACACCTCCTCTATTTATACACTACTCTGATATGTATTTTACACAAGTACACGTAGGCTCGTATTTAACCAATAGGTTAAATACCCCACTACAACTAACTGGGCCGACCCCTCTAGGGTGGTCTAATAACCCTTTGACCCACATAACACATACAGGGCCGACCCCTACTAGGGAAGTCTAATAACCCGAGTTACCACATTCCAAGTATACTTATATAAGGGATCCTAACACAAGGTAAGATTCATGGGAAACATACCTGGATTAGTATACCTACTTGGTTATGTACATCATACCTAAACAATCTCTTCAATGATTTAGAGATCCTGAGCTAGAACCTGCATGTCTCATAGGTTAAGCATAATATAACAAAGTCATACATACCTCGTAAGTAGAACAAAGATTATGGATGAGACTTTGTCTTCATGTTTTCATGGTCATGGAGCCTGATTTGTCTTTTGTGATGTACCTGTATCTTGTTAGCAGACAACCTCAACCTCACACAACACCATAATGCATTAGTACAATCATAAGTGTCAACACCCTAACCAATGAATATCTTCTATCATGCATTCATAATTTTGTTAAGGTGATACAGCAAATCTAAAATCAAGATTGTACTAACTGTAATAACATGAAGACAAACATACCATAAACTTAATCATGAACAAATCTCAAAACATACCTCGATGAGTCATACCTATCGAGATCGCTTGTAATCTCCTTATGTAAAGCCTTAGCCTCATCTCCCTCTGAAACATGAACTCCTTCACTTATGTAGGTGACCAATCCATCTTCTTCTAGGATTAACCCTATCCACTTGATTTTCAAGAACTGCACCTGGAGATGGATATGGGTTTGTCAGAGAAACCCCAAAAATTCAAACTTTGAATTTCAAACTTTCTAAAGGATAGAGATATGCGCCTTGATGAGCTGATCAAACTGATATATTCAGAATTTGAAAACTGCAAAGTTTTACTCCTCAATTTTGCCTCTGAAACTTTCGGATTCACTGGACGTGACCCTGAACTGGGGTTTGATGAAGCCCACTCTTTTGCCCCATCAAAAGGTTTGATCCAAAGCTCTAAGCTTCTATTTTTCTGAGGAGCTTCCAGCCGTGGTCACAGATTTCAAAAATTCCCATTTTTACAGAAGCCCTAATTTTCCGTTTTTCTGATCAAGGTCTCGAACTAGGGTCTAATCAAGCCCGGCCTTCTGCCCAACCAAAAATTATGATATTGGTCTCTAAATTTCTATTTTGATGAGTAGCATCCAGCCGTGGTCTCCGATTACAAAAATTCCAACTTTCTCCAAAGCCCTAAATTCCGGAAGTCATGAATGAAGGTACCAAAAAATAATTCTGTTTTGATAGAAATATGTACCTGATTGTTTCTGGTGTAACTCTGAAATTTTTGATCCACAGGGTCTGAAAAAGTTTCTTGAGATAGCCTGACCTGTTATATTTCCATCCTGATAGGTCTGACCTCAATTGGATTCTCTGAGAGAGAGTTATGCCAAATGTCGCAACGTGACCTGTTTTGGGAAAATACAGGAGAGCGAACTTGTACGGCGTGCCACGTGTCACTGTTTTAACTTCGGCCTCTGAAAAAGTTTTCTGAGATATCTCGGCCTGTTATCTTTCCATCCTGACAGGTCTGACCTCAATTGGATTTTCTGAGAGAGAGTTATGCCAAGTGTCGCAACGTGACCTGTTTATGGGATAATACAGGAGAGCGCACTTGTACGGAGTTCCACGTGTCACTGGTTCAACTTCGGCCTCTAAAAACGTTTTCTGAGATAGTGCAGACTGTGTACTACCTGTCACTTTTTACGAAATTTCATTTGGAGCTTCCTAGCCCAAGATATGACCTTTTTCCCAAGGTCACCTGATTTTGACTCAGATCTGGAAGAGGCAGAAACCCTATATTGTACAGATCATAAATCACAAATTACAACGAATTAGAGGTTGTCCTTTGGACACAAGGTACCTGGAGATTTTAGCTTCGTCCTGTAACAATTTTAGATCCGAAAACTTCGCCAAAACGGATTTATAGCGAAAGTGCTACGATGACTGGTTTTTTGCTATGTAAAACCCTAACCTTCAAATTGTCGTAAGTAAAGCAAGTGTCTTTAGTGCCATACCTTGTCTTCCTTCAGGTTAGCTCTGATACCATGTTAAAATTCAATATGCTAAGACAGAAAATAGCAGCATTACATTCCATTTCACAATAATAGCATATACAGGATCACTGAAGAAACAACAAGCATAGCATAAACACAAGAGACAGAGATTTATCCTGGGAAACCCTCATGGGGTAGAAAACCCAGCAAAGCTTCCTCAATATAGATGACCAGCAATATACAAAGATGCAAACCCTGAGCATAAGCTCCTTCTCCTCCATAGCAGACCTCTCCTCCACAAATGCGCCTTTCTCAAGTGAGTGAGTGTGTATAATGAGGAACACACCTCCTCTATTTATACACTACTCTGATATGTATTTTACACAAGTACACGTAGGCTCGTATTTAACCAATAGGTTAAATACCCCACTACAACTAACTGGGCCGACCCCTCTAGGGTGGTCTAATAACCCTTTGACCCACATAACACATACAGGGCCGACCCCTACTAGGGAAGTCTAATAACCCGAGTTACCACATTCCGACGGAGGAATAAACATCTCCGGATATACAATAAGATCTTCACGGAGGAATGAAACATCTCCGGAATAATAAAGTACAAATATAATATTCTTTGAAGTTACAATATCTCAACATCTCCAACTCTCAGGTTGCCTCTTCTGGGCTAAGGTGCTTCCATTGCACCTTTACTTGCCCAATGGTCCGATTCCGGAGTAGAGTTTCCCTCCTTTCGAGGATACAATCCGGTTCCACCTGAAAATCGCCGTCTTGTCCCACCTATACATCATTCCAATTTACAACATGAGTAGCATCGTGTACATACTTCTTTAAAAATGATATATGAAAAACATTATGTATCTTTAGATTTGGTGGCAAAGCCAGTTGGTATGCCACGGGTCCAACCCTTTAAAAAATTTCGAAAGGACCACAATACCTGGGTTCCAACTTGGCACAACTTCCCAATTTCAATGAACTCTTTTTCGGTCTTACCTTAAGAAAAATATGTTCACCAACCTGAAAATCTTTATGAGTCCTTCTAATATTTTCTTGACTCTTTTTTCTACCTTGGGCAGCTTTAAGATTTCTTTGTACCTGTTTCACAATTAGTTCTAATTTCTGCAACAATTCAAGTCCTAAAATAACTCTATTTACTGGGTCATTCCAAGAAACTGGTGTGTCACATTTCCTACCATAAAAAATTTCAAAAGGGCTAAGCCTGGTTGATGCATGATAATGGTTATTATATGCAAAGTCATCTAAATGCAAGTAGTCCTCCCACTTACCAGGCTGGTCCTTAACATACATCTTAAGCATGTCTTCCAATACCTGATTCACTCTTTCTGTCTGTCCATCCATTTGTGGATGAAATGTTGTGCTGAATTTTAAGGTTGTATTCAACCCTTTAAACAAAGATCTCCAAAAGTTTCCAGTAAAATTAGAATCACGGTCCAAAACTATACCTTTTGGTATCCCGTCTAATTGAAAAATCTGTTTCATGAAGATTTCTGCAATATCTGGAGCCTTATGAGTAGTCTTTACAGGTATAAAATGTGCTGGCTTGCTGAGTTTATCCACTACCACCATGATGGAATCATTCTGTTTCTAATTCTTTGGTAACCCGGTAATAAAATCTATACTTATGATTTCCCATTTCCAACTAGGTATAGGTAATGGTTGTAACAGTCCCACCGGATTTTGATGTTCAACCTTCACTTTTTGACAGTCAAAACACTTAGCTATATATTCTGCTACTTCATCCTTCATTCTGGGCCAATAGTACTCTTTCTGTAACATAGTGATGGTTTTCTGATAACCTGGATGACCATAATAATGAATTTTGTGCATCTCATCTAAAATTAGAATTTTTACTTTTGGTATGTTCGGTACATACAATCTGTTTTGTTACAACAACAATCCATTTTCTTTTAAACTGTAATCTGCCATAGAATTCTCAAAATTGCTATCTGTTATTTTTTCTTGTAATTTTCTGTATTCTCCATCAGTTTCTATCCCTTCAAAGATATGATTTTCTAAATATGTTGAGTATGTACTGATGGCTGAAATAAAATTCAACTTTGCTTTACGACTTAATGCATCAGCAACCTTGTTCTCTTTCCCTTTTATGTGCTGAATTTCAAAATCATATTCACTTAGAAAAGTTAGCCATCTAGCTTGTCTAGCATTCAAATTTGTCTGATCTAATAAATACTTCAGCCCCATGTTATCTGTTAAAAAGGTAAGTTTTCTGCCAATAAGATGGTGACACCACATTTTTAAAGCGTGAATCACTGCTAATAACTCCAAATCATAAGTAGAGTAATCATTCTCATGTATTTTCATCTTTCTAGACTCGTATGCCACAACATGTCCCTCTTGTGTTAGGACTCCACTGAGTCTGTCATTACATGCATCGATGCATACTATAAAATCCTTATCAGGATAAAAAATCCCGAGAATAGGTGTTGTAGTTAGTAATTCCTTTAACTTCTTAAAACTATCTGAACATTTCTAATCCCATACAAATTTATTCCCCTTCTTCTGTAAGGAGGTTATGGGGTTTGCAATTTTTGAAAAACCTTCTATGAATTTTCTATAATATCCAGTAATACCCATAAATGATCGTACATTCGACACATCTTTAGGAACCGGCCATTCATTAATGGCCTTTGTCTTATCAGGGTCAACCGAGATTCCTCTTTAGAAACTATGTGTCATAAATACTGAATCTTATCCTTGTGAAAGTCACACTTACTAAACTTAGCATATAATTGATGGTCTCTCAGAACTTGTAAAATAATACGCAAATGTTCATCATGTTCTTCTTTACTTTTAGAATATACTAGAATGTCATCTATGAACACAATAGCAAACTTATCCAAGTATTTGTGCCGAATATTGTTCATTAGACACATAAATACTGCCGGGGCATTAGTCACTCCAAATGGCATGACTACGAACTCATAATGTCTATATCGACCTCTAAAGGTTGTTTTAAAAATATCCTCATCCTTCACATGAACTTGATGATATGCTGACCTCAAATCAATATTTGAAAATATCTTTGCTCCACGCAGCTGATCAAATAGATTGTCTATGCGGGGCAACGAATATCGATTCTTGATTGTCATCTTATTCATTTGGCGATAATCTATACAAAGCCTTAGAGTGCCATCTTTCTTCTTAACAAATATAACAAGTGCACCCCAAGGAGACACGCTGGGTCTTATATAGTTTTTATCAATCAGTTCCTTCAACTGTGATTTCAACTCATTTAATTCCAATATATTCATCCTATATGGAGCTTTAGAATTTGGTACCGCACCCGGTATTAACTCGATGGTAAAATCTAGGTCTCTCTTAGGGGGTAATCCTGGAATCTACTCAGGAAAAACATCTTGGAAATCTTTTAGGATAGGTATATCTTCTAGTTTCAGTTTGTCCTCTTTAGTAATTAACTCCTCATTCACTAAATTCACTGCAAACATTTGACATCCTTTTCTAACTGCTCTCTTTACTTGCATAGCTGAAACTTATCTAAGTGATGTCTTTCTTGGAATACCTTTTACTTCTACTGTTTCTCCTTCATCATTTAAACAAGTAAAAATTTTCTCATAACAATTCAGAATGACATGATGGGATTCTAACCAGTCCATTCCAATTAAGATGTCATAAGATCCTAAAGGTAAAACATTCAACTTGGTTTGTGTCTTTAACTGATTCATAGATAAAACACAACTTTCAATAAAATCAGATACTTTTCTTTTTTTCACTGTTGCTAATCTAACTAACCAGGATTTACTGAATTTTTCTGTTTTCAAATTAAAACTTTCTACAATATCTGGTGATATATAACTCAGGCTAGCACCTGGATCAATCAAAATAGTTATAGGGTGGTTTTGTAGCATACCTTCAATCTCTACCATAGAGAATTGATGCTCTGCTTTCCTGTTGTCTAGAGCTGCATTAATTTTGGGCATCTCACTTGCCACGTCTCCCACAGTAGGTTCAGTTTGTATGGAATGAATATTATTAGCTGTCCGCTTCCTCTTGGGGCATTCTGAAGCATAATGAGGACCTTGACACTCAAAACATTTTATAGGTGCCTTTTGATCATTAGTTCTGGTAACATTGGGAGTATTTCTAAGAGCTGTAAAATTTTGCTACTGATTACTTCTGGAATTGTTACCTTGAAAATTCTGATTCAGAAAGTTTTTCTTTTGGAAACTAGAATTTCCACTAAATCTGAAATTTTTCTTTTTTCAGCTTAAAGTTGTTGGGTTTATGATTTTTCCAGTTAGATATCCCTTCTCTTTTTCGACTAGTGTCATAACAGAAAGTTGCTTTCCTCATGGCCTCTTCTAAGGTCTTTGGATAGTCATACTCTATTCTGTCCTTGATGTTGAAAGGTCGACAGCTCAGGTATCTTTGAATATTCAGTTTCTCTTCCATGAGGTATGGCACATACCTCAACAAATTTAGAAATATACTATTCAGCTCTTTCATGTTCATAGTTCCCAGCTTTAAATCATAAAATTCCTTGGATTTTTCTTCATAGTATTGTTCAGATAAGAACTTCTTCTTGAAGTACCTTTTAAAAGTGCTCCAATTCACATCATTTTCTTTGATGCCCTTCACTCTTTTGATGTCCTGCCACCAAATATATGCCTTCCCAATCAAGTTGTATAGTGACATATTTGCCTTCAATGATTTTGAATAATCATAAATTTGGAAATACTTCTTCATGCCGGACAACCATGCTTCTGATGTCTCTCCTTTCTCAGTTTCACCATTGAAGGTTGGGGGTTTGATTTTCTTGAACTCCCCAGAAATATGTTCATACTGTTTGTGACTTTTTCTTTTGGGTTTGAAAATCTCATTCGTTGCTATCACTTGAATAATTACGTTTCTTTTTGCGTTTTTCATTGGTAGCTTCTCATGAGGTTGAAATGTTGTTCGCATCACCAGTTTTCATTTTCTTACCCCTGTCTCGATGAGGTAAGTCTTCAATCTTCGAGGTATTTTCAATCCCTCTATCCTGTTCATCAGTTGGGCACTGATCGAACAGTACTTGGTTAAGTTCCTCTTGTGCTTTTAGAATTTTCTCATTGTCTTTTTTTACAGATTTGATTTCTGTTTTTAACTCTTGAAATGCACGTAACAATTATGATGAATTGTCATTTAATTCGCCATGGACTTCTTCTTCATAATGTTGTCTCGTGCTATGACTGTTTGGTTGAAATATGTCCTCCATCTGTTCGGCTGATCCCTCCATACCTGTAGCTTAGAAACAAATTTCTGTATAATAAAAGTAGTTTAATTTAAATTAGTAAGATTTCTATTGTAATAAAATTTTCCGTTGCATGTTCTTTGGACCTTTTCAGGCCTAGAGTTCGAACGTGAGCTATGATACCACATGTAACATACCATAAATTACCGAAAATAAATTTGGTTTTTTTGAAATAGAAATGATTACTGAATTTGCTATTGCGGAACATAAAATAATAATTAAATCTCTTAGCTAGAATAATTAATAATGACGACACATCGAATTTCTCAAAACAAAATACGATGCTAGTTGTAATTGCCAATGCAGACTAAATGAATGCTAATCTCTTTAACAAAAGACATTTTATGATCATAACGTAAGAATACATCTTTAGATCTACTAAAGTTTTAAATGTAACTACATGCTGTACATAGGTTTGTATTATTATAAATTTCTTGGTAATGTGCTGATAGTTTGTTTTGAATGATGACGAAGGAGTCATACGAGGTACCCTGAGGTTTACTTAGCTAAGTTTAGATAAGGCATTTGAATCCTATTTCCATGTGCAAAACGCATGTAAGAAATTTTATGACAAACATGAGTTAAGAGTACATGTGTCTTTCAATTCATCGTCAATGTAATATGAAAAATACTAAGTACTTCCTTGCAAAACAAGTTATTGGAGGTGTGGATATTTTGGTTCCAATTCTAGTTTACATGCTAGCTTCCAAACTTTTCAATGTCATTAAAATTACATCGTCATTTTGCTTTTACATTGCTATATTTACCATCTATGAAAAGTCATCCTAAAATGACTATTATGGTTAACATCAAAGCGGAGATACCAATGTCCATTTGTAACTTTATTCGAAATCTTGCGAATATAGTACTTATGCTATGAACTAGCATTATATTGTGCATTAACAAAATCTTAACTATACCTAGAGTCTCATATTTATCAATTGATTTAGCAATACATGGCTAATGCATGAAACTATATAAACTTTACCCTAAATGACTATATATATACTATAGGAAAGAAATATATACAATCTATAGTAACTATGCAATCACGCGCATACATTAGCATATATTACTATTATCACGATGCCTAAAAATGAACCTTAGGAACTATTATAGAATGTGAACTATGAATCTAAACATTGCAATGATTATGATTTTGACAGAGTATTGAAGTTTCGGTACTTGGCATGCTTTCAATCTGTCGATTCCTTGTCTTAGAATTAACGTCACCTATCTGTTATGTGAAATGGAAGCTTAGTTGGATGGTCTTCATGTGGATGAGCTTACAATAATGCCCATACGATGCTAAGCTGTTCCATGCACTAGCCCTTGGTTTGCTAATTTGGAGACTTGGTAGATGCAATAATCAATGTGGTATTGATTGCAATGATCTTCCGAATCTCAACGTGCTCGACTGGCAGCTATTACACCATTGATATTTACAAGATCTAGGGATGGGAGAGAAACCGTAGTCTTCGTTGGTAAGTAACAAGGAATTGTTTCCTGGTATTCATTTCGTGTTTAGTGGTAAGGTTTGAAGAGCTGACAGTGTTGCTGCAATGTAGGGTTTAGAGTTTTATTGTGAGGAGGATTCCTTCCTCGGTTTCGATCTTTAGACCTGTGAGAGAAGGTTATATGTTACAGGCTTATAATTCTTACGAAATAGAGCCATGACTCAGCTATTGAATTTGTGGGGAGGTTCTTCTGTCAGTTTGTTTGAGTGTAAGCCGAACTGGAGTTCGATTCTCCTATTCATAAAATGGTTGTCTAAATTTGAACTCGTATTTGCTGCTATTTCCATAGGACTTCATCGTTTTGTTGGTGAGGTGTCTAAGTCCAGGAGCTTCGACGCTAAGGTAAGTTTTTAATGACAGTAACAATAATATTGTAATTTTTTAAGTTATACCTGTGTTTTTCTTGTTTTAACTCTTTTTAAACTGTAACTGGTAGATGATACCTTGTTGGAGGATTTCTATGAGAAAAAATTGGAATGAGGATGCTGCAACAACCTCCTGGTAAGCCTCAGTGGTTTTTAGAACCTCATAGGTACCTTTGGCATGGTTTAGCTGGTAAATACAGTGTGAAGAGAGTTGGAAAAATGACCCTGTTTGGAGTAATGGCCGAGTTTATGTTTTAATTTGAACCGTACTGTAAGAGGATAAACCCTCAGTTGTTAAGTTGGTATTCGGATCAGTGATGATTTGCTGCGTCGTCTTGAACTTATTTTTGGGCTGCTGGCTGTTAAGGGAAAGACCCTATGTGATTATGGAACCTTGAAAGGTCTTCAATGTAAACTCTATCAAATTTTTACTATACTTTTAAACACGAAATTCTAGAGCCGAGGGTTCACATGCTTTTGTAAGACAATGGCTCGTCTTGTACTGAAATGTTGTAATTTTGTTTAAATAAAGATTGGAGAATTTGTTTGTATAAGCTGCTGATTTGATTTAGAACAACAATAGTTGTCTTTGGTCAAGAGTAGTAGGTTGCATGTCCGTTGGTAGATAGACCTTGTACTTCGTATCGTTTTTGAAATTTAAGTTTGAAATAATGTTGTTGTAAAATTTGGTCTGTCATATGTTTTAAAATGGATAAACGCCACAGGGTTCGATCTTGTTTCAATGAACGAAACCCTACCCTATAGGTTTCGTTGGTAGCCCTAAATGTATTGAGAATTCAAACCCGAGAACTGGGCCTTAACTTGTGTATCTAAAGGTTTCGACACTATGTATGTTTCTTGTTAGCGTTTTATAGAAGACGATACAAAAAAATTATGCCTTCTGTTAGGTGATGTTAAGTGCCTTGTTAGTATTCTCAATACGAAAATAGATAGTAAGGTTAATAAAATACTGTTTAGGGTTTGGAACCCAGGTCTACTATAACTTTTAAAAATCTTTATCTGTTATTGCCATGAATGGCTTGATATGGAATTTATTGAGCTGTATACTAAAAGAATGTTTAGAGTCTAGGGTCTGCAAAATCTTAGGGTTTTGATTCTATAGTGAAAGTATTTATATTTAATTATCGGAATCTATATTAAATCAAAATGTGATAATTAGTGATGAAAAATAATAAGTGTTTACTTATAGTTTGTAGATAACACTCTGTATAGAGAATAATTGCAGCTGCTATATTTCTAGAATATAAAATGTCTAAAACCAAAGAATTTATAATATTGGAATGCATAATACTACCATCCGAAAATAGATGGAGTTGAATTGGAAAATATAGATTTGTGCAGAAATGAAAGTGTTTTTCTTTTATTATGAAAATAGAGGAAATGTTATACATTTGTTTATAATATGCTGTACTGTTTCCCGAGTTTTGGATACATGATTGAAATGGCATAATTTGAAAGAAATACTACTGTGTTTATATATTCATTCAAAAGGCATTCCACCTATCACTCTTCTCTATTAATTTTACTTTTATGTACTAGAGTACTATACAGATAAGAGTATGGGAAAAATACAGAAAATAATTTAATCATTCATATAATTTACTTAATCATCCTTAAAACTTATCATCTTTAAGTCAAAAAATAAAATAGTTTCTTCTGTAAAACTGTAAATAATAGTTATACCATGCAGAAAATCATTTAACTGTAAGCAATAAGTCAGAACAATAGAACCTGATTGACTATAGGAGAAACAAACAGCCCAAGGATCCTGTTCCACCCAACCTATTCTTGAAGACAACCAAATTACTTTCCTTAGGACCCCCGAGCCTGTTCACTGAACCACCAGGAAGAAGAGTCTGTAGAAGCCTTAGTTCATCAACTTGTAGTAAAATATACATTATCCAGTCATAAAGACTCAGCATTCAAAGAGACCTGCACCAGGACCTCTAGTTTCCTTCTCAGAATAACTAGCAGACTCATAATGCACTCCCTCTTAGCCTCCCTATTCGAATCTCTCAGTGATCACCTGATACACTTGAGGAAATATTTCTGAAGAAAATATTTTGGAGTTGCCTACCCAATTCGAATTTGCCTTATCTAGGCTGCCTAGGACTTTTAGTGGTTAACATGGTCATTAATGAGATAACAACTCTCTTCCACCCACCTGGGGGATAATGCCACAAATTTATGGGTAGTTGTCCTATAACCAGCAGCTAGTGGTGGAGTGCAAATGCTGCCATTTGTCCCATGCCTTCTAACAACTTCCATTCCTCCTAGTGGGTTAGTGAATACTTATTTAACAGTTCCCTTGGGTGTTTGTCTCCTGTTTAATTTATTAAATAATAATAATAATAAGTCATTACAATCATCCTTGACCAGATTTGGTCATAGTTACAAAACTTTGAAATAAAAATTAACATTATGTATTTTTCAAATAAAAATAAATAGTCTTCAAATTTGGGTAGGTGACATACACCCCCTCTTAAGTCTCAACATCGTCCTCGATGTTGTTTAAGCACTCTCTGAGTGTTCCTGAAACAGAGTTGGGTATGTTTCCCGCATACTACTCTCCAACTCCCAGGTTTCCTTTTATGGGCCAAGGTGCTTCCATTGCACCTTTACCTACCCAATGGTGCGATTCCGGAGTAGAGTTTCCCTCCTTTCAAGAATACAATCCGGTTCCACCTAAAAATCGTCGTCTTGTCCCACCTATACATCATTCCAATTTACTACATGAGTAGCATTGTGTACATACTTCTTTAAAAATGATATATGAAAAATATTATGTATCTTGAGATTTGGTGGCAAAGCCAGTTGGTATGCCATGGGTCCAACCCTTGACAAAATTTTGAAAGGACCACAATACCTGGGTGCCAACTTGGCACAACTTCCCAATTTCAATGAACTCTTTTTAGGTCTTACCTTAAGAAAAACATGTTCACCAACTTGAAACTCTTTATGAGTCCTTTTAAGATCTACTTGACTCTTTTTCCTATCTTGGGAAGCTTTAAGATTTCTTTGTACTTGTTTCACAATTAGTTCTAATTTCCGCAACAATTCAGGTCCTAAAATAACTCTATTTACTAGGTCATTTCAAGAAACTGGTGTGTCACATTTCCTACCATAAAGAATTTCAAAAGGGATAAGCCTGGCTGATGCATGATAATGGTTATTATATGCAAATTCTGCTAAATGCAAGTAGTCCTCCCACTTACCAGGCTGGTCCTTAACATACATCCTAAGCATGTCTTCCAATACCTGATCCACTCTTTCTGTTTGTCTATCCGTTTGTGGATGAAATGTTGTGCTGAAGTTTAAGGTTGTATTCAACCCTTTAAACAAAGATCTCCAAAATTTTCCAGTAAACTTAGAGTCACGGTCTGAAATTATCACTTTTGGTATCCCGTGTGATCAAATAATCTGTTTTATGAATATTTCTGCAATATCTGGAGCCTTATGAGTAGTCTTTACAGGTATAAAATGTGTTGCCTTGCTGAGTTTATCCATTGGCACCATGATGGAATCATTCTGTTTCTTATTCTTTGGTAACCCGATAATAAAATCTATACTTATGATTTCCCATTTCCAGCTAGGTATAGGTAATGGTTGTAACAATCCTGCTGAATGCTGATGTTCAACCTTCACTTTTTGATAGTCAAATCACTTAGCTATATATTCTGCTACTTCATCCTTCATTCTTGGCCAATAATACTTTTTCCGTAACATAGTGATGGTTTTCTGATAACCTGGATGACCAGAATAATGACTTTTGTGCATCTCATCTAAAATCAGAATTTTTACTTTTGGTATGTTGGGTACATACAATCTGTTTTTGTACAACAACAGTCCATTTTCTTTTTGTTAGGATATTTAGACACTTAGGAGTTAGTTAAGATCAACTTGTGTAATATATCCGTTAGGAATAGTGTGTTTCTTTAGTATGCATTAGTATGCATTTGTAAATACTTAATCCGACGGTCACGATATGTTTCCGACATAGAGTGATCCGACGGTTCAACTTCTCTTAGATCAAACCTAACCTTGATCCGTGGCTTAACACCCGATTGGTCCATGATCTCTATTTAAAGAGCATGGAGGGACATTGTTTAGTTGATCGATTATGAGAAGCTCATTTGTAACTTTCTTTCTTTGCATAATAAATTGTTCCGTAGAAGCTATTTGGCTGGGGCCGTGGAGTGTTTCCCTCAAGAGGGTTTAAACCACGTCAAAACATCGATGTTGTTATCTCCCAAATTGACCACCGTCTTTTTGGGTGATAGAATGGGTAAAATTTTAATTTCTGTGAGTCTTGGGTTTCAAAATTCGAAAATTTAAGCTTTCAGCAGTTAACTGAGTCTGTGGAAGTTTGCTTAATGGCCGAAAAGGATTAGTTTCCGCAGCTAATATGGTTTGCCAGAATGACTTTAGCCGCCGAAAAACATATCCATGTGCAAAAACCAAAGATTGCTTCGTACTCATCAAATCATCAAACGAGCCTGTTGTAACTGCCGAAAGGAAGGATTGATGGTGCATTGCTTGCTCATTATTATAGTGGATTGAGAAATTGCTGCTGAAACATTTTGATATTCTCGGGCTGTTATGGAATTTGACTGTGAGGAGCACACAAATTAAGAAGGCAGAACTGAAGTTTTATAAAGTCAGGGCGATTTCGCTGGGGAAGTGGAAAGCTAGCAAGGAACCGTTTCAGAGGTGTTTTCATCAGAGCAGTTATCCGTTTCAATCGGGAAGAGTCAGCATTCAATCCTAAATCACGAGATTTCAGTATGAGGTTTCTCAAAGCTTCTGTTACAGAGGAATTTTCTGCTGAAATCACGTGATCTTGCGGGGCCATTTCGACAGCCTTCTCGAACTCCAAATTCAGATCTGAAAGCACCAATGGATAGCTTATGATCTGTAGATCAAAATCGACTATTCGAACATGCAAAACGGACATCGGGCGGTTGAGAAAATCGATTTTTTCCAAAGGCAGTTTTTTCAGGAATCCTACAGGTTTCGGCAGCTTAGGCGAGCCCCACAGAGCTCATTAGCTGCCGAAAGGTCTGACTTCCGGCGGCTAAGGCACGAAATCAGCAGAAAGCAGCGTTTTGGGTTTTAATTTTTGAAACAGTTACAGCTTTCGGCAGCTTAGACGAGCCTCCAAGAGCTCATTAGCTGCCGAAAAGGCTGGCTTTCGGCGGCTAAGACACGAAATCAACAGAAGAGTTAACTGCCGAAAGCCTGTTTTTGCCAATTTTCTCTAATTTCGCCCAGATCTCAGTTTTGTTCGCTGAACTAGCAGAAAGCCGATCAGAATGAATGGATTATAAATTATTTTATCAATATCTTGAGGATTTTGAGCGAGATTTAAGTCAGTAGGGCACCTTGGCTAAGTTTCACCTTGTTTGGAGGGACCATTCTAGAAATCAACTGCCACATCATCCATCTCAAGTTGCTGTGCGCCCAGCTAAGTTCACCGAGCCTTGGGAGGCTGCTACACTTCATCAACCACCGAGCTTTGAAGCGGATTGACACATCAGCAAGTGCCTTGATTCAAGGAATCAGTTCCTATCTTTTGCATTTACTATTCCATGTTGATGTTTTAGTTAACTGAACCAGATCCACGTTTTTAGGATCTGTGAACTATTGTGTAAAGGCTATAAAGCCTGAGAACCAAGTCATTGTGAAGGGTTCGATTTTGGATAGAGTAATCTGCTATTGTACTAAGTTTTCTTTATGCTAATACAGATCACAGGTTTCTTTCAGTTTTGATGTCAGCTTTCCATTTCCTTCACTATTATCTGTGTTGTCTAGCTTTGAATGGTTTCTTTTCCATTGTTCAGCTCATAGCCTGGTATTAGTTTCTTGAATGTTCATCCACCTTTAAAGTTATATGCTGATTAATCAATTCTTGAGAGCACTGTTTCATTTGTTTATCATACTGAATGTCTGAATGCCATACACAGATTGAGTTGTCCCATTGATCCACCTTTTCAGAAAACACAAAAATCATTGAATTCTTAAGTTACCAGGCATACCTAGCTTATAACCCTAGGTAGTTTCCTGGAGTGATAACAGATGTGTTGATCTGTGATCTGTTTGTGTGAAGTGGTTTCTCTTGGTGTTCGGTACTTTGGTAGTACCCTGTGTACCCGAACATGGTATCAGAGCTTTTATGAAGTGCCGCTTCCGGTTATGATCTAGATCTTGAACTGCTGTTGCCGAAACTCGAAAGGGTTTCTAATTATGGTATTTCTATGCATTTCTGGGTTGTGGGAGGTGTTCCATTGTGTCAGCAGCGCCGTTTCCATTGGGAAATAGTTTTCGTTTGATCGAAAATGGTTCCCGGTTGCTCCAGAAACGCGTATTTCATCAGATCTTAAGGTATAATGTTACAGTGACGCATTTTTTTTTATTTTCTTTTTTAAAAGGAAAAAATCTCATATTTCATCATTTTTTGACTGTTAGATTTTTTTGAGTTCAGATTGTTGCTTTCCCGTCTACGTATGCTCTTTGCCGTGCACCTTGAGCGATCTCGGCAAATCAGAAACAGAAAGGGAAAGGGTTTTTCTCGGCTGCATATGCTCTTTGCCGTGCACCTTGCGCGATCTCGGCATATCAGAAACAGAGAGAAAACGTAGACTTTCTGGGAAACCTAACGAGATCTAACTCCACAAGTGTGGAAATTTTTTTTTGTTTCGATTTGTGGTGTGTTTTGCAGGAAAAAGGGGAAGCATGCAAACCGAGCAAGAAGAGTAAAAAAAAAAAAAAACTCTTTTCTCATTCCCATATTTTACATACCTTTTAATCTAGCTCACTTGGTTCAAAGTTGCTTTATTCCTTAATAGGTCTTGAGTTCAAGTCTTAGGAAATTACTTTTAAAAGGAAAATTTTATGCTATTTCTATTTTCAAGTTACTTTATTGTAAAAGTGCATCTCACTTAAATAATAAAAAATAAAAATACAAGTGAGTCACTTAAGTTTTTTTATTTTTTGTTGCACTATTTAAATGTAATATCATTGTAAAAGTGAAATCACTTATTTTACAAAAGTGGTTCACTTAAAGCAACTTTCTTGTAAAGTGATTGTCAAAAGGTTCATCTTGGGACGAGGGGGGTTCTTTTTTTTGCTGGACATTCTCTAGCTGCCACGTCACTATTGGGGACATCTTCAACAGTTTCTTTGTTCAAGCATAACTTCATCATACAGAGTCAGTTTTCAGTGCCGTTTTTTTTTAAACCGCCTATTTTTTCAAGCTCTTCAAATCCAGACTATTGGTTTCTACTTTTACAGTCATTAATTTACAAATATGGCCGCCCCTTGTGATATTCTACTTATTAGTTCCAACTATTTCTCATGAAAATCTCGTATGGAGGATGTTCTACGAAGTAGGGGACTTTTCAGAATTACCTCAGGGAAAGAAAAAGAACCCATTGATGATGATAAGAAAATAAAATGGGCAAATAGATGTGATGAAGCTCATGGATTGATTGGGATGTCAATCTCTACTGATTTACGATTTCACATATCTGGAATTGATGAACCTAATGTTGCTTGGGACAAGTTGGAATCTGTGTTTGGTAAACACAATGAAATTCGAGGTCACCAACTCGAAAATGAGTTGATTTCTTTAAATCCAAGTGACTTTTCATGCATTCAAGATTATTTATTTAAGTACAAAACTCTTAAACTCTTATGTGCAGAATGTAAGATTCAGAGGGAAGACAAACAATGCATTTATCATATTCTTTCCAAACTTGGACTTTCATATTCTGTTTTTGTATCTACATTTTACTCCATGAAAGCATCCTTGAATGCAGCTAGCTATCAAGAGCCTAGTCTTGAATCCTTTTGTGATTCCTTGATTAGGGAACAAGATAAACTCATTCATCTTGGAATAATCAACAATGCAGATACATCTGGGAAAGCCTTATTGTCCCAACAGAAAGAAAAGTCCAAACCTCCCAATAAACAAAATTTTCGCAATAATAAGTCAAACAAGGGTCCAAAACCCTCTTAGTCATCTCCTTCTTTAAAAAATGACAAAGGATCCAAGCCAAAAGGCAAGAAGACTAAGCGTCATTGCAACTATTGCGGGAAATATAATCATGATGAATCTAAGTGTTTCAAGAAGATGGCAGCCTTGGAAGCAACAATGAAGAAGCACCACATCAGCCTAGATTCGCCTTCAGAATCTGCCTCTCATGGACATGCACTTTGTGCTTCTGGTTATTCTTATAATGCATCTTTTTCTTCTACTTCAAATGAATGGCTCATTGATTCTGGAGCATCTTATCATATGGCTAAGGATCAAGCCATCTTTTCTACTATGCATGAATGTAACACCAAACAAATATTTGTTGGTGATGATAGATCTCTAAGTGTTGTAGGAGATGGAACAGTTCCAGTAGATAATGGTCATTTTAGTGATGTACTATGTGTTCCAAGAATTTCCTGCAATTTGTTATCAGTCTATCAGATCACTCATTCTGGTGAAGGTAAAACTGTGACCTTTACACCTCACCAAGTTGTAATCAAGGATTTTAAAGATCCTCAACAGGTCCTAGCTACCGAAATTGTTGATGATATTACCAGGTTGTACAAGTTTAACAACTTTGGGTCATCACCTTTCCCTTCAGTTTTTGTTGCTCATAATGATAACTTGAGCAAACTTTGGCATGAGCGATTTGGTCACTTAAATTATCACTCATTGCAACAACTATGTAAAGAAAATATGGTGAAAGGTCTTCCGATGGTATCTTGCAGGGATGGTGTTTGCTCCGGCTGTGTACTTGGAAAACATCATCGAGACAGTTTTGACAAACGTGCCTCTTGACATGCCTCGGTTCCCTTGGAGCTTGTGCATAGTGACTTGTGTGGTCCTCTTCCATCTGCTTCCTTTTTTGGTTTCAAATATTTCTTAACTTTCATTGATGATTACACCAGACGCACTTGGGTTTATTTCCTAAAACTTAAGAGAGAAGTATTTAACATGTTCTTGGCCTACAAGGCCCTTGTTGAAAAACAATCTGGTCATCAAATTATTAAGTTAAGATCTGACAATGGAGGAGAATATGTTAACAAAAAGTTCACTACTTTCTGCACTGAACAAGGCATCCAACAAACAGCACACTGTTCCATATACACCACAACAAAATGGTGTAGCTGAGCGGAAGAACCGCACTTTAAAAGAAATGGCTAATTGTATGATCCAATCTAAGGGACTAAGTCTTCAATTTTGGGCTGAAGCCATAAATTGTGCAAATTACATAGTTAATCGCACCCCCACTAAAGCATTACAAGGTATAACATTGGAAGAAGCATGGAGTAAAACTAAACTTGATGTAAGTCACTTCCGTGTGTTTGGTAGTGAAGCATGGGCTCACATTCTGGATGAAAAACGGAAAGCCTTGCAGCCTAAAAGTGAAAAGTGCATATTTGTTGGATATTCTGAAGATGTAAAAGGTTATAGACTTGTTCAACTACATTCTCATGATATAATCATTAGAAGAGATGTTAAATTTGATGAAAATCTCTTGGCCTGCGAGCCTAACTCGGCGATTGTGCCATCTTTGGCCCGCGAGCCTGATTCGACGTTTGTGCCTTCTTCTTCTTCTTCTTCTTCCAAACAGGTTTCCAACTCCAGTTTCTGATGATGACAGTGAGGATAAAAATCCACCTCCGCCTGCTCATGTTCCTCCCGTTGCACTAGCACAAGTGCTTCCTCGATGGGTCTGTTCAACATGTGAAGCAGTTATTGATCTTGCCGGTGATCCTAGAGATCAGCGTCGAACACGTTCTCAGTTTCAGCGAGCCTACTCTCTTTTGGCTCAAGTTTCCGAGAATCATGATCCAGAAAATTTTGCAGAAGCTTCAGAGAATCCAGATTGGGATGCAGCCGTGGATGAAGAATATCGTTCCTTAATGGTGAATGATACTTGGGATCTTGTACCTCTTCCAAAAGGAAGAAAACTTGTCAGATGTAAATGGGTCTACAGAACTAAGTATGCATCAGATGGAAGTGTTGAAAGAATTAAGGTAAGGTTAGTTGCCAAAGGTTTTTCCCAAGTTGAAGGGATTGACTACAATGAAACCTTTGCTCCTGTCCCAAAAATGAACTCCATCTGCCTTGTTCTTTCCCTTGCAGCCTTACACAACTGGGAAGTCCATCAAATGGATGTCAAGTATGCCTTTTTGCATGGTGATTTACAGGAGGAAATTTACATGGAACAACCTCCTGGCTATGTTTAGAATAACTCTAGCCTTATCTGCCACCTTAAGAAATCCTTATATGGCCTTAAGCAAGCTCCTAGAGCTTGGTATGCCAAAATGGATAACTTTCTCCTTGACACTGATTTTTCTAGATGCCATTCTGACCCCAATGTCTATACCAAGAAAGTAGGAAACCATCTCATCATACTTGTTCTATATATTGATGACCTTATTCTTACTGGTAGTGACCCTAAGCTTATAACCCATGTGAAATTCAGTCTTAATCAAAATTTTGAAATGTCAGACTTAGGACATTTGCATTATTTTCTTGGTCTCCAAGTCCTGCAAACCAAAGAAGGAATCTTTCTTTCTCAGTCTAAGTATGCTTGTGACCTTCTTCGTCGCTTTCACATGGAGGATTGTACACCAGCCCCTTCTCCCTTCCAGTCTGGAGTCAAACTTTCTGCCACTTGTACTTCACCTGAATTTGATGCCACCTTGTATCGTCAGCTTGTTGGTAGTCTCTTATACTTGACTCATTCCCGTCCTGACCTTTCCTTTGCCGTTGGTCGTGTTGCCCGTTATATGCAAACACCTCATGAAAGTCACTGGAAAGCAACTAAAAGAATACTTCGATATATTCGAGGTACAGTTCAGTTTGGGATTCATTACAGTACAGCTGGGAAACCTTTGTTGGTTGGTTTCACTGATTCAGATTGGGCTGGTGATCCTGATGATCGAAAGTATACTGCAGGTTATGTTTTCAGTCTGGGATCTAGACCTATTACTTGGGCTTGTAAGAAACAACAAGCTCTTGCTCTTTCTTCAGCAGAGGCAGAATATCAAGCAGCAGTTAATGCCAGTCAGGAAGCTTTATGGCTTCGATAGATCCTTTCAGAGTTTGGATTCGAGCAGCAGCAGCCTACTCCACTTTGGTGCGACAATCAAAGTGCTATCAAGCTTGCCAAAGATCCAGTTCTACATCAACACAGCAAACACATTGAGCTACATATGCACTTCATCAGAAATCTTGTTCATGATCGTGTTCTTGAAGTGCTCTTTTTCCCTACAGATGATCAAGTTGCAGACATCTTCACCAAGTCTCTTACAGAAGCGAAGTTTTCTAAACTTCGATCTATGTTAGGAGTTCAGGAACTTGTCATTAAGGGGGGATAGGCTCTAACGCCTCCTTCCTTCTCCTAATAGTGTCACTTTTGTAAATCCTTCAATCCTATCCCAAGTTGTTCTTAAGGGGGGATGTTAGAATATTTAGACACTTAGGAGTTAGTTAAGATCAACTTGTGTAATATATCCGTTAGGGATAGTGTGTTTCTTTAGTATGCATTAGTATGCATTTGTAAATACTTAATCCGACGGTCACGATATGTTTCCGACATAGAATGATCCGACGGCTCAACTTCTCTTAGATCAAACCTAACCTTGATCCATGGATTAACACCTGATTGGTCCATGATCTCTATTTAAAGATCATGGAGGGTCATTGTTTAGTTGATCGATTATGAGAAGCTCATTTGTAACTTTCTTTCTTTGCATAATAAATTGTCCCGTAGAAGCTATTTGTCCGGGGTCGTGGAGTGTTTCCCTCAAGAGGGTTTAAACCATGTCAAAACATCGGTGTGTTGATCTGTGATCTGTTTGTGTGAAGTGGTTGCTCTTGGTGTTCGATCCTTTGGTAGTACCCTATGTACCCGAACACTTTTAAACTGTAATCTGCCATAGAATTTTCAGAATTGCTATCTGCTGTCTTTTCTTGTAATTTTCTATATTCTTCATCAGTTTCTATCCCTTCAAAGATATGATTTTCTAAATCTGTTGAGTATGTACTGATGGTTGAAATAAAATTCAACTTTGCTTTACGACTTAATGCATTAGAAACCTTGTTCTTTTTCGCTTTTATGTGCTGAATTTCAAAATCATATTCACTTAGAAAAGTTAGCCATCTAGCTTGTCTAGCATTCAAAATTGTCTGATCTAATAAATACTTCAGCCCCATGTTATCTGTTAACAAGGTAAATTTTTTGCCAATAAGATGGTGACACCACATTTTTAAAGTGTGAATCACTGCTAATAACTCCAAATCGTAAGTAGAGTAATTCTTCTCATGTATTTTCAGCTTTCTTGTCATGTCCCAAATTTGGCATTGGGTCAAAATGGCCTAATAACATTGGCCCTATTCATTAGAGTTTGTCAAATTGATGCTAAAGGTCAAATAATTGCCAAGGAGGAAAATTACTAGTTTCCTAGGTTTGGGGTGGAAGCTTTGGGATTTGAAATAATGGGGATAATAAATGATGTTTGAACATTATAATGGCATAAATATTTAATAAAGGAGATAAATAAATATATACAAGTGAAAATCAAAGTGGAATTTGATCATGAAGACACATGGAGGAAGTGGGACCCACATGTGGCTAGATTTCCCCACTACACTTGGCATCATTCTCTCAGCAATTCGAATTCAAGGTGAATGGTAACATAATTGGGGGAGTCCAAAATTTATTATTCATGGCATGACTCATCCAAGGTCGAAATATAGAGGAAGAGTAACTCCCATAGAAGAGGAAGAGGCAATTTGGAGCTAGTGAGACACTTGGGCTAGATTCCCTAGCTCTATGACAACAATGATGAAGATGCTATGACACCTATGACACAAATCAGACCTGAAGGTTGACATATGACATATATGACATGTCAGGGCTAAAAATAGACTCCAAGAGGGCGCTCAAGGGTGTTAGGGCAGCTAAGATGCTTCCACATGTGATTTGGTGGAAGTGGGAGACTAGGAATTGGTGTACAAGTGGCGTTCTTTGGAATCTCTTCCCAACTTGAGTTGGCATGAGTCTCTTGGAAGGAATTCGACCCATGGAGGACATTAGAACTTTATAAATGTAAATAACAAAGAAGGAAAGCATCTTTTGATCATTTGTAGAATTTGCAATTGCATTTGTGAAGAGGGAGAGCTAGTGGATGAATAGTTTCTTGCCTTAGTCAATTTCGAGGGTGAAAGATTCCCATCCAAGTTGGTAATTGGAAAGGCCATTCAGACCTTTCATTTGGAGCTTTAATGGAGTATTTATTTGTAGGTGTAAGCTACAGGGCAGCTCATGGTTTCTTCTATTGCAGCTCACTCCTTCTACCATTTCCAGTTTTGATGGCATATTCTTGATCCTTGAGGGAGGGCGTTTTTGGTGAGCTATTGTACTCTTTGGGGAATATTTTAATGCCCCATTTCTTTTTTAATATGAATTAACTACTCTGTTCTTCATCTCCAGAAAGTTTTAGGTCTAAATTCCAAGTAGAAATGTATAAATCTCAATTTTAATGAAAGAACAGTGTCATTTCCCCACTACCTTGTTGTGAATCAATGTAATGTTGATGATTTAGAATGAATGGATGATTCTCTGATATATTTGTGATCAATATACTGCCATGGATGTCTTCTACAAGTTTCATTTACTATACTGGAGCATTTGAAGCATTTTTACTCAGTTTAGTTGTATTGGGAGGTGAAATAGTGCCATTTCCCCAAGGGTCGAATTGGGGATTTTTGCAGTTGAATGGAATAGGGTGAGAACAGTTGTAATAATCCATTAATGGTGCATATGAGACTTTAATAAAATACTTAACACATTACATACCTCTGTTCATAAATTTGAGTGGGTTTGGAGGCATTTGGGAAGCCATTTTCAGTACTTACCCCAGGGGGATTTGAACCCCAAATTACTAGTAAAATTGCATAATTGGTCCAGAATATTAAGAGATTTTTCAGAGGTCTTTTGGTGGCCATATGTCATCCATAAAAATAATATTCAAGTTCTAATATCATTCATACACCTTCCTTGAAGATTTGAAGGCATTTGGAGTCAATTTGAGACCTAGAGACCAATACTAGTCAAAGGGAAATCACTAGTAAAGTTACCTACATTGACCAGAATTGAAAGAGGATTTGCAAAAGTATTTTAAAGGTCCAAAGGAATCCCTGAAATACATATTTATGTTCTAATATCATTCATATACCTTCTTAGAAGATTTGGTATTATTTGAAGCAAATTTGGGACCTAGAGATCAAAACTAGTCAAAGGTCTAACTAGGAAAAAAAGTGAAAATTTGCCATTTTAATAAAATTCCTAACAAGGGACATTACATTTCTAGACTCGTATGCCACAACATGTCCCTCTTGTGTTAGGACTCCACTCAGTCCGTCATTACATGCATCGATGCATCCTATAAAATCCTTATTAGGATCTGCAATCCTCAGAATAGGTGCTGTAGTTAGTAATTCCTTTAACTTCTTAAAATTGTCTGAACATTTATAATTCCATACAAACTTCTTCCCCTTCTTCTGTAAGGAGGTTATGGGGTTTGCAGTTTTTGAAAAACCTTCTATGAATTTTCTATAATATCCAGTAATACCCATAAATGATCGTACATCCGACACATCTTTAGGAACCGACCATTCATTAATGGCCTTTATCTTATTGGGGTCAACCGAGATTCCTTCTTTAGAAATTATGTGTCCTAAATACTGAATCTTATCCTTGTGAATGTCACACTTACTAAACTTAGCATATAACTGACGGTCTCTCAGAACTTGTAAAATAATACGCAGATGTTCGTCATGTTCTTCTTTACTTTTAGAATATACTAGAATGTCATCTATGAACACAATAGCGAACTTATCCAAGTATTTGTGCAGAAAATTGTTCGTTAGAAGCATAAATACTGCCGGGGCATTAGTCAATCCAAATGGCATTATTACAAACTCATAATGTCCATATTGAGTTCTAAAGGCTGTTTTAAAAATATCCTCATCCTTCACACGAACTTGATGATATCCTGACCTCAAATCAAATTTTGAAAATATCGTTTCTCCATGTAGCTGATCAAATAGATCGTCTATGCGGGGCAACGAATATCGATTCTTGATTGTCATCTTATTCAGTTGGCGATAATCTATACAAAGCCTTAGAGTGCCATCTTTCTTCTTAACAAATATAACAGGTGCTCCCCAAGGAGACACGCTGGGTCTTATATAGTTTTTATCAATCAGTTGCTTCAACTGTGATTTCAACTCATTTAATTCTAGTATATTCATCCTATATGGAGCTTTAGAATTCGGTACCGCACCCGGTATTAACTCGATGGTAAAATCTAGGTCTCTCTTAGGGGGTAATCCTGGAATCTCTTCAGGAAACTCATCTTGAAAATCTTTTAGGATAGGTATATCTTCTAGTTTCAGTTTGTCCTCTTTAATAATTAACTCCTCATTCACTACATTCACTGCAAACATTTGACATCCTTTTCTAATTGCTCTCTTTACTTGCATAGCTGAAATCTATCTAAGTGATGTCTTTCTTGGAATACCTTTTACTTCTACTGATTCTCCTTCATCATTTAAACAAGTAAAACTTTTCTCATAACAATTCATAATGACATGATGGGATTCTAACCAGTCCATTCCAATTAAGAATATGTCATAGGATCCTAAAGGTAAAACATTCAACTTGGTTTGTGTCTTTAACTGATTCATAGATAAAACACAACTTTCAATAAAATCAGATACTTTTCTTTTTGTCCCTGGATTTATTGAATTTTTCTGTTTTCAAATTAAAACTTTCTACAATATCTGGTGGTATATAACTCAGGCTAGCACCTGGAACAATCAAAATAGTAACAGGGTGGTGTTTTAGCATACCTTCAATCTCTACCATAGAGACTTGATGCTCTGCTTGCTTGTTGTCTAGAGCTGCATTAATTTTGGGCATCTCCCTTACCACGTCTCCCACAGTAGGTTCAGTTTGTATGGAAAGAATATTATTAGCTGTCCGCTTCCTCTTGGGGCATTCTGAAGCATAATGAGGACCTTGACACTCAAAAAAATTTATAGGTGCCTTTTGATCATTATTTCTGGTAACATTGGGAGTATTTCTAGGAGCTATAAAATTCTGCTGCTGATTACTTCTGGAATTGTTCCCTTGAAAATTCCAATTCAGAAAGTTTTTCTTTTGGAAACCAGAATTTCCACTAAACCTGAAATTTTTCTTTTTTAGCTCAAAGTTGCTGGGTTTATGATTTTTCCAGTTAGATATCTCTTCTCTTTTCCGATTAGTGTCATAACAGAAAGTTGCTTTCCTCATGGCCTCTTCTAAGGTCTTTTTATTGTCATACTCTATTCTATCCTTGATGTTGAAATGTAGACAACTCAAGTATCTTTGAATCTTTGGTTTTTCTTCCATGAGGTATGGCACATACCTCAACGAATTTAGGAAATTAATGTTCAGCTCTTTCATGTTCATAGTTCCCAGCTTTAAATCATAAAATTCCTTGGATTTTTCTTCATAGTATTGTTCAGATAAGAACTTCTTCTTGAAGTACCTTTTAAAAGTGCTCCAATTAACATCCTTGTCTTTGATGCCCTTCACTCTTTTGATGTCCTACCACCAAATATCTGCCTTCCCAATTAAGTTGTATATTGCCATCTTTGCCTTCAATGATTTTGAATAATCATAAATTTGGAAATACTTCTTCATTCCGGACAGCCATGCTTCTGCTGTCTCTCCTTTCTCAGTTTCACCATTAAAGGTTGGGGGTTCGATTTTCTTGAAATCCCCAGAAATCTGTTCATACTATTTGTGACTTTTTCTTTTGGGTTTGTAATCTCCTTCGCTGCTATCACTTGAATAATTACGTTTCTTCTTGCGTTTTTCAATGGCATCTTTTGATGAGGTTGAAATGTTGTTCGCATCATCATTTTTCATTTTCTTACCCCTGTTTCGATGAGGTAAGTATTCAATCTTCGAGGTATTTTCAATCCCTCTATCATGTTCATCAATTGGGCACTAATTGAACAGTACTTGGTTAAGTTCCTCTTGTGCTTTTAGAATTTTCTCATTGTCTTGTTTTACAGATCTGATTTCTGCTTTTAACTCTTGAAATGCACGTAACAATTCTGATGAATTGTCATTTAATTCTCCATGGACTTCTTCTTCATAATGTTGTCTCGTGCTATAACTGTTTGGTCGAAATTTGTCCATCTGTTCGGCTGATCCTTCCATACCTGTAGCTTAGAAACAAATTTCTGTATAACAAACGTAGTTTAATTTAAATTAGTAAGATTTATACTGTAATAAAATTTTCTGTTGTGTGTTCTTTGGACCTTTTCAGGCCTAGAGTTCGAACGTGAGCTCTGAGGCCACATGTAACATCGCATAAATTACCGAAAATATTTTTTTTTAAATAGCAATGATTACTGAATTTGCTATTGCGGAACATAAAATAATAATTAAATCTCTTAACTAGAATAATTAATAATGACGACACATCGAATTTCTCAAAACAAAATATGATGCTAGTTGTAATTGCTAATGCAGACTAAATGAATGCTAATCTCTTTAACAAAAGACATTTTATGATCATAACATAAGAATACATCTTTATATCTGCTAAATTTTTAAATGTAACTACATGTTGTACATAGGTTTGTATTATTATAAATTTCTTGGTAATGTGCTAACAGTTTGTTTTGAATGATGACGAAGGGGTCCTACAAGGTACCCTGAGGTTTACTTAGCTATGTTTAGCTAAAGCATTTGAATCCTATTTCCATGTGTAGAACGCAGGTAAGAAATTTTACGACAAACATGAGTTAAGAGTACATGTGTCTTTCAATTCATCGTCAATGTAATATGAAAAATACTAAGTACTTCCTTGCAAAACAAGTTACCGGAGGTATGGATATTTTGGTTCCAATTCTAGTTTACGTGCTAGCTTACAAACTTTTCAATGCCATTAAAATTACATCATCATTTTTCTTTTACATTGCTATATTTACCATCTAGGAAAAGTCATCCTAAAATGACTATTATCGTTAACATCAAAGCGAAGATACCAATGTCCATTTGTAACTTTATTCGAAATCTTGCGAATATAGTACTTATGCTATGAACTAGCATTATATTGTGCATTAACAAAATCTTAACTATACCTAGAGTCTCATATTTATCAATTGATTTAGAAATACATGGCTAATGCATGAAACTATATAAACTTTACCCTAAATGACTATATATATACTATAGGAAAGAAATATATACAATCTATAGTAACTATGCAATCACGCGCATACATTAGCATATATTACTATTATCACGAAACCTAAAAATAAACCTTAGGAACTATTATAGAATGTGAACTATGAATCTAAACATTGCAATGATTATGATTTTGATAGGGAATTAAAGTTTTGGTACTTAGCATGCTTTCATTCTGTCAATTCCTTGTCTTAGCATTAACGTCGCCTATCTGTTATGTGAAATGGAAGCTTAGCTGGATGGTCTTGACGTGGAAGAGCTTACAATAATGCCCATATGATGCTGAGATGTGCCATGCACTAGCCCTTGGTTTGCTGATTTGGAGGCTTGGTAGATGCAATAATCAATGTGGTATTGATTGCAATGATCTTTCAAATCTCAACGTGCCCAACTCGCAGCTATTCCACAATTGATCTTTACAAGATCTAGGGCTGGGAGAGAAACCCTAGTCTTTGTTGGTAAGTAACAAGGAATTGTTTCCTGGTCTTCATTTTGTGTTTAGTGGTAAGGTTTGAAGAGTTGACAGTGTTGTTGCTATGTACGGTTTAGAGTTTTATTGTTGGGAGGACTCCTTCCTCAGTTTCGATCTTTAGACCTGTGAGAGAAGGTTATATGTTACAGGCTTATAATTCTTATGAAATAGAGCCACGACTCAGCCATTGAATTTGTGGGGAGGTTCTTCTGTCAATTTGTTTGAGTGTAAGCCGAACTGGAGTTCAATTCTCCTAGTCATAAAATGGTTCTCTGAATTTGAGCTCGTATTTGCTGCTATTGCCATAGGAATTCGTTGTTTTGTTGGTGAAGTGTCTAAGTCTAGGAGCTTCGATGATAAGGTAAGTTTTTAATGACAGTAACAATAATACTATAATGTTTTCAGTTATACCTGTGTTTTTATTGTTTTAACCCTTTTTAAACTATAACTGGAAGGTGATACCTCGTTGGAGGATTTCTATGAGAAAACTTGGAATGAGGATGCTGCAACAACCTCCTGGTAAGCCTTGGTGGTTTTTAAAACCTCGTAGGTACCTTTTATTGATATCATTGTAACTTCGGAATGTATTTCACCCATGTATATTGTACTCCTATAGAGATGTTATTATTCCTCTATACGGAAGTGTCGTCATTTGTATTGACAAGTGTCGCAAGTGTTGTAACTTGCCGATGGGTTATTAGACCACCTTGATGGGGTCGGCCTTGTATGAGTCATGTGGGTAAATGGGTTATTAGACCACCAAGTTTGGGGTCGGCTCAGATTATTGTAACCATGGGTTATTAGGCTAAGTTAGACAAGTCGGCCCCACTGGTTTATTGGGCAGGACAGGACAAGTATAAATAGAGATCGGGAGATCTCTATTTGATCATCACATTACTCACTCTTCCATCACTCGAAAAGTGGTGCACATGTGAGGAGGAGGATCAGCTGATGGGAGAAGACTATCTCTTGTACTTTGGTTGTATCATTGCTCTTTCTATCTCTAAGGAAGTTGTGGGGTTTTTCACCTTCTTGGTTTTTCCCGGTGAAACTCTGTGTCTCTTGTGTGCTTGCATTATTGTGTCCATGATTGATATGCTATACATGTTATTCTCTCAGTTAATATCTTATATTAGATTGAAAATTCTGAAAAACTAACATGGTATCACAGCTAGCCTGAAAGAAGGCATGGTATGGCATGTATGACACTTGTTGCACTTGTGATGCTAGGGCTTGATATAGCAAAAACTAGTCATCGTAGCACTTTTTCCATAAATCCATTTTGGAAAAGTTTCAGGATATGAAAGTTTACAGGTCGAATATAAGATCCCAATGTACCTTATGTCAGAAGCACAACTTCTAATTCATTGTACTTTGTGTTTTATGATCTGTACAATCTAGGATTTCTGCCTCTTCTAGATCTCAGTCATAAACAGGTGACCTAGGAAAAAAGGTCACAAATTGGGATAGGAAGCTCCAAATGAAATTTCGTAAATAGTGAAAGGTAGGGCACGGACTGTAATTTCACATGCCAAAGGTTCAGAGGTCGAAAGTGAACCAGTGACACGTGGAACTCCATACAAGTTTGCTCTCCTATTTTATCCCACAAGCAGGTCACGTTGCTACACTTGGCATAACTCTCTCTCAAAGAATCCAATTGAGGTCATACCTATGGGGTTGGAAATATGACAGGTCGGGATACCACAGGTAGAAGGTTCATACCCTGTGGATTCGTAATTTCAGAGTTACACCAGAAACAATCAGGTTCATATTTCTGTCAAAACAGAATTGGATTTTGAGCACCTTCATTCATGGCTCTAGGAATTAGGGTTTTGGAGAAAGTTGGAATTTTTGTAATTGGAGACCACGGATGAATGCTACTCATAAAAATAGAAAGTTAGAGACCAAGATCAAATTTTTTGGATGGGCAGAAGGTCGGGCTTTATCAAACCCTAGTTCGGGACTTTGATTGGAAAAGTGGAAAATTAGGGCTTCTGCAAAAGTTGGAATTTCTGAAGTCTGTGACCACGGCTGGAAGCTCCTCATAAAAATCAAAGTTTAGAGCTTTGGATCGAACCTTTTGGTTGGGAAGAAAGCTGGGATTTATCAAACCCTAGTTTAGGATCCTGTACAGAAGATCCGGATGTTTCAAAGACAATTTTGAGGGGTGAAACTTTGCAGTTTTCAAATTCTGAGTATACCAGCTTGATCAGCTCATCAAGGCGCATCTTTCTATCCCTTCAGAAGTTTGAAATTCAAATTTTGAATTTTTAGGGTTTCTCTGACAAACCCTAATCTAGCTCGAGATCCAGTTTCTGCAAATCAAGTGGATTGGGTTAATCCTAGAAGAGAATGGATTGGTCACCTGCATAAGTGAAGAAGTTCCTGTTTCAGAGGTAGATGAGGCTAAGGCCTTACATAAGAAGATTACAAGCAATGTCGACAGGTATGACTTATCCAGGTATGTTTCGAGATCTGTTCATGATTAAGTTTATGATATGTTTGTCTTCATTAAGTTTAGTACAATGTTGATTAACTTTAGACTTGTCGTATCACCTTAATAAAATTATGAATGCAGATATTCATTGATTAGGGTTTTGACACTTATGACTGTACTAATGCATTGTGGTGTTGTATGAGGTTGATGTTGTCTGCTAACATGAAAGGTACATCAAGAAAGACAAATCATGTTCTAGTTCAAGAACATATGACCATGGTGACATGAAGACAAAGATTCATCCATTGTCATGGATCACATAGAAGATCTACTTACGAGGTATGTATAATTTGGTTCTATAATGATTAACCTATGAAATATGCAGGTCACTAGCACAAGTCATTGAAGAACAAGAAGACATCATGTGGGTATGTTAGACATAGCTAGCTAACATGCTAATCTAGGTATGTTTTTCCTATATCAAGTTAAAATCCTACCTTGTGTTAGGATATCTTATATAAGTATACTTGGCATGATTGATTATGATTATTCATAAAGTTATAGGTTTGAGTAATCATGTGTCTAGGCATATTATGTTTCTTACTTTAATTGATGATATGACTAACCAAAAGAGTCCTATATAAACCTTGAATATTAATGTTTATTATCTGTGTTTAAAATGATCATTACTATACATGTTTAATATTATTGTGTTTCTGATAGTATTGAGATTATACTAATAAATGTATGATTATGTATGAGATCTTGAGGATATCACAATAATGATACTTGTAAGCATGCATAGTGATCGAGGATGGATATAAGTTCAAGGACAGGTAATCCAGGAAGCAAAGATCAAGAGGGAGCACACTCTAGTAGTTTTTGCAAGGATGTAGATATTCAGAGGGAGTCGACCACTTCTCACAATCCACATCAGAATGGAGTTGCAGAAAGGAAGCAAAGACTGAGAGGGAGTCAACCCAACAAACAAACAAAGATAAGCATTTGAATTATCATTTCTTGCATATTTGATTGATTAAATAACAATGTTCAATGATGTATATACTGATGTTCCTAGAATTAGGCTGTGTATTTTGGCATATTAGAATAATTGCATTAATGAATAACATACTACTAATATGCATGTAATGGGTAAGTGGCCTATGGCAATGTACATCATTCCATTGCTACTTATCTAGAATGAAACCTCTTTGCTGACATGTTGGGATTAGTGCAAACTCTTAACAATGTTCTGGTAGAGATTGGAAGGCATCTAGAAAGTTACAGGATATGGATGAATGTTGTATTGAAGCATTGGCTAAAATAATTGCATGACTGTATGACATATTTCTTTATGTGTAAGAATTTGTTCTGAAAACTATGAGAAGTTTCTAATCATGCAATTTAACTTGTTTTGTAGGAAAGATCGTATACGAGCACCTACAAAAGAAGGACTACAACATTTGTTTCAGCAACAAAGTTATCTATTGAAGATATTGAATATATTGAAGTTCCCAGGATTCAGGAAGAATGCCATGATCGAGGAGTACCAGTCGATCATGAAGAATGATGTTTGGGTTACAGTCCCAAGAATTGAAGGGAAGTTTGTTATGAATTCCAAATGGATCTATAAGATCAAGCATGCTGCAGTTGGTAGCATAGAGAAATACAAAGCGAGATTTGTAGCTCGTGGCTTCTCCCAGAAGGAGGGGATATACTATGAAGAGAATTTTGCTCCTGTATCCAGGTACACTTGCATCAGATCAGTACTTTCCCTGGCTGCAGTGATGAAATGGAAGATACACTAGATGGATGTCAAGACAACTTTCTTGAATGGTGTACTCGAGGAGGAAGTGTATGTGGAGCAACCACTTGGTTTTGAGACACATGACAGGGGGTCATATGTGTGTAGGTTGAAGAAAGCCTTGTATGGATTGGAGAAAGCTCCTAGAACTTGGTATGGTAGGATAGATAGCTTTCTATCCAGTTTGGGCTTTACCAAGAGTAAAGAAAATTCCAACCTTTACTACAAGGTTGAGGAAGGAAATCCCGTGATACTACTTTTGTCTGTGGATGACCTGTTTGTAACAAGTGAGGATGGATTGATTGCCGATACCAAGAGGAAGCTTGCTGTTGAGTTTGAGATGAAGGACTTGGGGATGATGCACTATTTTCTAGGCATGGAGGTGTGGCAGAGTGTAGATGGGAAGTTCCTTGGACAAGGGAAGTATGCAGTAGAGATACTGAAGCGGTTCGGGATGATGGACTGCAAGGACATGGCCACACCTATGGCATCGAACCTGAAGTTTCTGTGTGATGCTTCGTTTGATCCTGTTGATTTCATGGTGTATCATCAGATGATTGGGCCCTTGATGTACCTGACGAATACGAGACCAGATATTTGCTTTGCATTGAGCCAGTTCCTGACAGATCTGAGAGGTGTTCACCTGGTTGCTATAAAGCATATTCTGAGGTACTTGAAGGGTACAATTGATTATGGGCTCAAGTCTGATGCGAATCAAAAGTTTAACCTGCAGGGTTATGTTGATTCAAATTGGCAGGCAGTGCTGCAGATAGGAAGAGCACATTTGGGTGTTGCTTCAGTATGGGATCAGGTGTGATCTCTTGGTTTAGCAGGAAGCAGTCCTGTGTAGCAGTAAGTACAGCTGAAGCATAGTATGTTGCAGCTTGTTCGGCTAGTTGTGAGGCAGTATGGCACTGGAAGCTACTGTCTGAGTTATTTGATCTCCTGCTGGAGGCTATTGGTATCTTTTGTGACAACTAGAGTTGTGTGAAACTGTCTGAGAACCTGGTGTTCCACGATAGGCAGAAGCACATTGAGATAAAATATCACTATATCAGGGATATGGTGCAGAGAGGAGCAGTGAAGCTCCTGTATGTTGCGACGGATGAGCAGGTTGCAGATGTGTTGACGAAACCACTAGCCAGAGTGAAGTTTGAATACTTCAGAGAGAGGCTTGGTGTTCTTCAGATTGACGACACTTCGAGAAAGAAGTGATGGACACATTTGCAGGAGCCATTCCAAGTATGGTGAGAGGAGGATCCTTCCCATGGCCGTGGATGTAAGCACTGGATGATGAGCATCAGGATGATGCTCCAGTTACTGCTCTGCATATGCATCAGTTTGATCATGTATTTGTATGTGAATCATGTTGGATGCTTGATATATTTGTATATGCATCATGTTGTATGCTTGATATGATCAGGTGGATCATGTATTTATGTACCAGGTGGATACATTGTATGATTAGGTGGATCATGTATTTTTTGTATATGTATCAGGTGGATGCATTGTATGATCAGGTAGATCATGTACTGATGTATGTATCAGGTGGATGCATTGTATGATCAGGTATATCATGTACTTATGTATGTATCAGGTGGATGCATTGTATGATCAAGTAGATCATGTACTTATGTATGATCAGGTAGATCATGTACTGATTTACGTATCAGGAGGATGCACTATATCATCAGGTAGATCATGTATGATGATATGTATCAGGTAGATACTTTGTATGCATCAGATGGTGATCAGGATGATCAAAGATGACGAGCTTCAGGATATTGCTCCAGATGATATGCATCAGGATGATACTATGATGGTGATCAGGATGATCAAAGATGACGAGCTTCAGGATGTTGCTCCAGATGATATGCATCAGGTTGATGCTATGATGATGATCAGGTTGATCATATGATGATGTACATCAGGATGATGTATGGTGAGTATCAGGTCGATACTTTGTGGCCGTGGACAGGTTGTGCAAGTAGCATAGAAAAGGTCCTTTAAAATACGGACAGGTAGAGCGGTGTGCTCGTAACATCCTGGGATGCTCTATCGAGATCTAGACAGGTAGAGCGGTGTGCTCGTAACATCCCGGGATGCTCTGAGTAGGTTTTGCTACAGTTTGCATAGAAAATATCCTTTAAAATTCGAACAGGTAGAGCGGTGTACTCGTAACATACTGGGATGCTCTATCGAGATCCAGACAGGTAGAGGAGTGTGCTCGTAACATCCTGGGATGCTCTGAGTAGGTTTTGCTACGGTTTCGCATAGAAAATATCCTTTAAAATCTGTACAGGTAGAGCGGTGTGATCGTAACATCCTGGGATGCTCTATCGAGATCCAGACAGGTAGAGCGGTGTGCTCGTAACATCCTGGGATTCTCTGAGTAGGTTTTGCGAAAGTTCACATAGAAAAGATCCTTTAAAATCCGGACAGGTAGAGTGGTGTGCTCGTAACAGCCTGGGATGCTCTATCGATATCCAAACAGGTAGAGCAGTATGCTCGTAACATCCTAGGATGCTCTGAGTAGGTTTTGTGAAGGTCAACATGTAAAAGATCCTGAGAGATCCGATAGGTTGAGCAGTAAGCTCATAATCAGTCCTAGGATGCTCTTTCAAGGTTTTGTTGATGCACGTAATCAGTCCTGAGGATTCCACAGTATGGCCACTAATGATGAAGACCTACAGGTGGTGGGCCTACATCCAGTATGAAAAAGGACTGGCTCTGTAGAAATTCCTATGATGAGTAGATTGGAGATTGATTGAGATAGCAGCAGTGACGATGATGATGATTCAAGGTCGATGATTCGATGACAATGATCCAGAGAAGAATACTTTTGCTAGCAGATCTGTGTTGAGAAATACCTTCCTATTTAAGAGGGAGTGTTGATGTAATTGTAACTTCAGAATGTATTTCACCCATGTATATTGTACTCCTATAAAGATGTTATTATTCCTCTATACGGAAGTGTTTTCATTTGTATTGACAAGTGTTGCAAGTGTTGTAACTTGCTGATGGGTTATTAGACCATCTTGATGGGGTCGGCCCTGTATGAGTCATGTGGGTAAATGGGTTATTAGACCACCAAGTGTTGGGTCGGCCCAGATTAATGTAACCATGGGTTATTAGGCTAAGTTAGACAAGTCAGCCCCACTGGTTTATTGGGCAGGACAGGACAAGTATAAATAGAGATCAGGAGATCTCTATTTGATCATCTCAGTACTCACTCTTCCATCACTCAGAAAGTGGCCCACATGTGAGGAGGAGGATCAGTTGCTAGGAGAAGACTATCTCTTGTACTTTGGTTGTATCATTGCTCTTTCTATCTCTGAGGAAGTTGCGGGGTTTTTCACCTTCTTGGTTTTCCCCGGTGAAACTCTATGTCTCTTGTGTGCTTGCATTATTGTGTCCATGATTGATATGCTGTAGATATGCTATACATGTTATTCTCTCAGTTAAGATCTTAGATCAGATTGAAAATTCTGAAAAACTAACACCTTTGGCATGGTTTAGCCGGTAAATAGAGTGTGACGAGAGTTGGAAAAACGACCCTGTTCGGAGTAATGGCCAAGTTTAAGTTTTAATTTGAACCATAATGTAAGAGGATAAACCCTCAGTTGTTAAGTTGGTATTTGGCTTAGTGATGATTTGTTGCGTCATCTTGAACTTGTTTTTGGGCTGCTGGTTGTTAAGGGAAAGACCATATGTGATTATGGAACCTTGAATGGTCTTCAATGTAAACTCTGTCAAATTTTTACTATACTTTTGAACATGAAATTCTAGAGCTAAGGGTTCACTTGCTTCTATAAGACAATGGCTTGTCTTGTACTGAAATGTTATAATTTTGTTTAAATAAAGATTGGAGAATTTGTTTCTATAAGCTGTTGATTTGATTTAGAACAATGATAGTTGTCTCTGGTCGAGAGTAGTAGGTTGCATGTCTGTTGGTAGATAGACCCTATACTTCGTATCGTTTTTGAAATTTAAGTTTGAAATAATGATGTTGTAAAATTTGGTCTATCATATGTTTTAAAATGGTTAAATGCCACAGGGTTCGATCTTGTTTCAGTGAACGAAACCCTACCCTATAGGTTTCGTTGGTAGCCTTGAATGTATTGAGAATTCAAACCCGAGAACTGGGCCTTAACTTGTGTATCTAAAGGTTTTGACACTGTGTATGTTTCTTGTTAGGGTTTGATAGAAGATGATACAAAAAAATCATGCCTTCTGTTAAGTGATGTTAAGTGCCTTGTTAGTATTCTCAATACGAAAATAGATAGTAAGGTTAATAAAATACTGTTTAGGGTTTGGAACCCAAGTCTACTATAACTTTTAAAAATATTTATCTGTTATTGCCATGAATGGCTTGATATGAAATTTATTGAACTGTATATAAAAGAATGTTTAGATTCTAGGGTCTGCAAAATATTAGGGTTTTGATTCTATAGTGAAAGTATTTGTAGTTAATGATCAAAATCTATATTAAATCAAAATGTGATAATTAGTGATGAAAAATAATAAGTGTTTACTTATAGTTTGTAGATAACACTCTGTATAGAGAATAATTGCAACTGATATATTTCTAGAATATAAAATGTCTGAAACCAAAGGATTTATAATATTGGAATGCATAATACTACCATCCAAAAATAGATGGAGTTGAAATGGAAAATATAGATCTATGCAGAAATGAAAGTGTTTTTTTTTATTATGAAAATAGAGGAAATGTTATACATCTGTTTATAATATGCTATACTATTTCCCGAGTTTTGGACACATGATTGAAATGGCAGAATTTAAAAGAAATACTACTGTGTTTATATATTCATTCAAATGGCATTCTGCCTATCATTCATCTCTATTCATTTTACTTTTCTGTACTAGAGTACTATATAGATAACAGTATGGGAAAAATACATAAAATAATTTAATCATTCATCTAATTTACTTAATCATCCTTAAAGCATATCATCTTTAAGTCAGAAAATAAAATAGTTTCTTCTATACAACTGTAAATAATAGTTCTACCATGCAGAAAATCATTTAGCTATAAACAATAAGTCAGAACAATAGAACCTGATTGACTGTAGGAGAAACAAACAACCCAAGGAACCTGTTCCACCCAACCTATTCCTGAAGACAGCCAAATTACTTGCCTTAGGACCCCCGAGCATGTTCACTGAACCACCAGGAAGAAGAGTCTGTAGAAGCCTTAGTTCATCAACTTGTAGTAAAATATAGATTATCCAGTCATAAAGACTCAGCAGTCAAAGAGACCTGCACCAGCACCTCTGGTTTCCTTCTTACAATAACTAGCAGGCTCATAATGCACTCCCTCTTAGCCTCCCTATTCGAATATCTCAGTGATCACCCGATACACTTGAGGAAATATTTCTGCAGAAAATATTGTGGAGCTGCCTGCCCAATTCGAATTTTCCTTATCTAGGATGCCTAGGCATTTTAGTGGTTAACCTGGTCATTAATGAGCTAACAGCTCTCTTCCACCCACCTAGGGGATAATGCCACAAATTTAGGAGTACTTGTCCCATAACCAATAGCTAGTGGTGGAGTGCAAATGTTGCCATCTGTCCCATGCCTTCTAACAGCTTCCATTCCTCCTAGTGGGTCAGTGAACACTCATTTAACAGTTCCCTTGGGTGTTCGTCTCCTGTTTAATTTATTAAATAATAATAATAATAAGTCATTACAATCATCCTTGACCATATTTGGTCATAGTTACAAAAATTTGAAATAAAAATTAACATAATTTATTTTTCATATAAAAATAAATAGTCTCCAAATTTGGGTAGGTGACACTTATGGACTGCATACTGGTCATGCACTCGTTTCCTAAGCTGTGATGTATCTGGAATCGGGCGGAATTTCCTGTCCATTTGTCCTATCAGATCACATGGGCCCATAGATATGAAAACCAATACAAACTCATCTGTGAAGAGTTGATCATCCCTCTTTATTGGTTAATTTTCAATGAGGAGCCAAACTGCCTATCCGAAAAATGCAATGGCAGTAATAAATGAATATAGGGATTATTTTTTCTTGCAAGAAGGTGCCTATATCAGAATGTATGGGTGTTCCATAGCTCCATCCCTAATGCCAAAATATGCAACAGACTTTGTAGTCCACAAAGAGGAAGTAAAGAAGGTATTCATTAATGGGATTGTCAGTTACTTGCATGATAATAAGAAGGCCTCCTTCCCACTGTTACCCTTTTGTATCAGGGCCTACAAATTTTCCAAGGTTAAATGTGTCGAAGCTTTCGTAAAGGATTTGGAAGCATTCCATTTTGGGGAGAGGAGTTTCGCGAGAAATGATAGCCACAAGAAGGTTTACAATCATTGTGCGTCAATTAAGATACATTATGAATATGCAGCTTACTTTGACAAAGATGAGGAAGTGTAGAACAGGTCAAGTAATATGACATAGTTGAACAAACGCTTTGTCGGAGAAGTGGCGCCAACCTTAGAAAAACTGTCAGCACTACAATGGAGGCAGAACTTCAGAAGAAAAAAGAAGAGGCTATAAAGATACAAGTGGAAGAAGCAGAGTGAAAGCTGAAGGCATAAGCAAAGCGGAAGCTGAGAGAGGAAACATAAAAGAAGCAAATAGAGGAGGCCCAAAAGGTTCAAATAATAGAAGAGGAACGGAAAAGAAAAGAAGAGGAGGATAAAATACAAGAGGAATAAAGAGAAGCAACTGAAAGGAAAGAAAGAGAGGATAAGTCCAAGGAAGCCGTGGAAAGCATGGAGACTCAAGGTGGAAGCCCAAATACACAACACATGGACTTAGACCCACCTGAAGTATCAGGTGTCACATTGACGGGAGGCCACCTCCCATTTAGAGAACTTGGGATTACACCTTTCACGTTGTCAGTGGAACATACCGTGGACAAATTGGACACAATTATTTTTTGTTCAGGAAGGAATACCTTCACAAGGAGGATAGAGAAGAGATTGAAAACGGGTACCCATCTCGATTTTTTCACTGTCCAGGAAAACATTATTATGGAGGTTACTCTTAGAGACCCTAAATTCACAGCCTCTGTAAGTATAACAACTGTACAAGCAAGTGCCGATAACGTTGATAGGCTATTGAATCATATCGAGCGCAACAAGAGAAAGATGTTGAAGTTAAAGGATAACTTGGTAAAGGCGCGTGGGGAAGGTATAGAGTTGAAAATGAAGTATGAGGCCATAATCGCAGAAAAATACAGATTGTTGTCTAACTATTAGGGCTTGGATGCAAAGAAAGATGAAATGACGGTTCAGTTAATGATAATGGAGGGTGAGAAAAGTGACTTTGAATCCCGCATCAGTGAATTGGAATCAAGAGAATCGGAAGCAAATCAACAGGCTAAATATTTGCAAACTCAGTTTGGAGAACTAGTCAAAGAAAAGGAATCCTAGTCAGAACAGTTAGAATTGGAAAACAATAGGAAACAAGACATGGCTCCTTTCTATGAGCAAGCATGCAAAATTCAGGAGAAAATATATCACTCACAGGAATTGATCATTGAAGAAATATACAAGATGAAAATAATGATAGCAAGGATGAAAGAGATTGATGTAGAATCAATGAGGATCAAGAAAATATTAGTGAACATTGCAACTAAGATTAAGAAGCAGATGACGTGGAGAGAAGGGAAAGCAGAATTCCCTGATCACCTTCCTCAAAAGACGATTGCAGACTCTAATTTAGACATAGCTCTTTTTGAGTTTTGCAGAATGGATGGAAAAAGGATAAATGATAATATCCCTAAGACTATCGAAAAGTGTGTGGGTTTCTACCAGAGGATTCAGCAAATTCACAAAAAATGTCAACTCGCTATGCCTCCAACTATGGATGATCTTTCTGACACGGATCAACGTTTGATGGATTTGCAAAATGAGCTTAAAGATGACCTAGACTACATTAAAAAACTAGACATGTTGATAGGAGAAGATCTCCATCAGTTCATTGGGAAAGCATCCATCAATGCTTATTTTCTAGAGGACAGCTACAGAGCGACATCATAAGGAGTGAAGAGTGTGGAAATAGAGCTGTCACATCATGAGATAACTTTGAAAGTTTTAGAACCCACACAATGTAATATTATTTATGAAGAGACTGACATGTGGGCCAAGTTTATCTCTAATCTGGAAAGCCCAGCTATAAATTAATATTTTGTAATTTATTGTAATATTTTTTGTGCAAACACAAGAGGATGAATTCTAGAAGTCCAAAAGTTAGGTCAGGTGAAACGAACTGCCACATGAGGACAAATCTTTTGTAATATCAATACAAGGTGAGGAATACTAAAAAGGGAATTTTGGATGGTGAATTAGATGTTGGAGCATTTTGTAAAAGAACTATTTCTTTGCTAATGAGAAAGATTGATTCACTGGGGAAAAGCTTGCACTAATGTTTGTGTGGAACATGTGATTGTTGGAACATAACTATTTATTTTTCTGCTTATATCATACAGTGAGATCTTTCTAATTCTGTCCAAATATTTCAATGATGATGAATGGTTTCTTTATTTCATGCAAATGTTTATGTGTATCAGAGTAATAAATTGGTTTAATAAAATCAGATCTATTTTTAATAATTTCTGCTGGAAATGTGAATGTTTATTTTAATGGCTATCTGTTAAATCTGCCTCAACATTTCATCTTATTACTCTCAATTTAAATTTGCTCCCTACAGGGGTAGGATAGTTAGTTTAGATTAGAAATAAATGAATTGATTGGGTAGGAGTAATAAGACGGGAGGTAAGATCCTACACATCACTTGCTGAGGCTTCTTCCGGTTAGTTCTAGATTAAATGCATTAACTAGGGCACTTGCAATTCATAAATTAAATTAAAATTATATAAACGGTGGATCGGGATGCAACCGATAAAGCATTTAAACAAATATATGCACGGTATCCGGATCGTAAACCGGACGGATTCCCTATACCAAACAGTGAATGATCTAATTGGGATTGTTTACCAGGGAGAATCCCTACTGTCGATGCTGTAGATTTTCTAGGCATCAATAGTTTTTGGCACTAGAAGGAGGGCCACCAGTGGATGGTTAGCAGAGGAAGCCCGTTTTCAACAAGAAATTTTTTTGGGTCCTCATTAAATACGACTGTTTCAGAGGAAGTGATTCCTGAAACTAAAAATTTAGATTTTGAACACTTATACGCTGTCCCATTTGAGGAAATAGACCCTTTACGAAGACATACAAGGTATTACGTGAGAAAGCTTGGAGGATTGTATGTAATTCCTGCTTTACCTAGAAGGTGAGCTCCCAAGAAAGATATACGTAGACAAGAGACTCTGTGCTTGTAGAAAATTTGGAGGATTTGTTTGATTTATCGTTACAAGAAATCCTAGATCCTCTTAATCAATTACTCGAGTCTCCACAAGCTCACATGGTACCTCACACACCACCTCATACCCCACATCACTCACCACTACATTATTCACCATGAATTATGGTTGGAAATGTTAACCAACCTCCTGCGTGGAGAGCCAGAGGGCCACTAAATCTGGCTGCACCTTTACATGATTTACCTAAGCACCCAGGAAGAGTTTTACCAAAATTTGATCCCGGAAAGGGTATTTCTGCGGAAGATCACTTGAAGAGTTTTTATCTGGCTCTGAATCTTTTAAATGTTGAACATGAATATGTAGTCTGTAGACTCTTCCCTTATACTTTTGAGCCTAGAGCGTCCTCGTGGTATTCCAGTTTGCAAGCAAATTCGATAGCAGACTGGGACGGTTTTGAAAAGTTTTTTATAAGCAAATTTGGCAATCAAAATACTGTGGCCACACTTTGAAAGAAATGTCATCTATGAGAATGGAAAAGAAAGAAAAGGTGCAAGAATTCAATCAAATATTCACTACCTTATTAAATAGTTTCATTGCTGCAACAAAACCTGTAGAAGAAGCCTTCGTAGAGTATCACACTACAACACTTTATCCACCAATAGCCATGTTTTTCAAGAGATCAGTCAAGGCCACTTTGGTAGAAAAATATGAATAAGCTAAGGAGGTAGAGGCTGAATTGGACAATATCGCGAAACATGCAATGGAACTGGAAGTAAAACCAACGACAAGTAAGAAGCATCTGATACTATCCAGACCCAAAGAGGAATCCTCCAACAAATTAGAAAATGTGGTTAAAATGGTACAAAAGTTATCTAACAAGATAGTATATTTGGAAAAGGAAAAGGAAGTTAGTACATCAAGAAAACCATTCAAGACTTTCTACAAGAAAAGGGAAGAAAACACACAGTCCCAACCACCATCGAATAGCTCTAATGTTTTGAATTTGAATGAAGTTAGCATGGATAATTTCTGCACTTTCCATCAAGAACATCACTCTGAAAAGAGTTGCCCACAAGGGATTAACTCAATGACTTTAGTGATGAACCAATTCTTAGATACACAATTAATAGACCGAGAAGACCAAGAAGAAGATCGATATCACGAACAGGAAAATCAGAATGAGGAAACCACGATGGTATTATGGGACTGGGAACCTACTTTAGGATTGAATAAATAAGAAGAGGTGGAAGAAGTTCAAGTGTCATATGTGAATTATGATACTAGGAGCAAAGGGCCAGTCGAAGACCAAAGCTTAATGTTTCCTAAGGTAAGGACGACCAAGGAGAATATTAAAAGGAGCAATGACATGAATCAGTCACAGCCTAAAGTGAATCCTTCAACCACGAAAGAAGAAAACCCATTGATTAATAAGCAAGTGAAAACCATAGTAAACAAATCAGATGGTGGTGAAAAAAGCATTGTTGATCATAGTATGGGATATGATATTGTGGAAGAAATTAAGAAAACGAAAGCAAACATCTCCTTGTTTGAATTATGTAATCTCCCACAACAGAGGAAGAAATTGTTGGAAGCATTCGAACTGCAACCAAGCAGTATGATAGAAACAGTTGAGTCAGATACTGACATTAACGCAACAAGCATTGGTGTAAAATCAAAATCTCAGACTCTGCCCTTCCTTTTAACTTTTGAGATATTTAATCATAATTTCCATAATTGCTTGGTAGATTCGGGAGCTTATTCCAATGTGATGTTGCTATCCATTTGTAAGAAAATCAATGGGAAACCAACAACATCCCCGTCTCAGATCATACAACTAGACAGATCAGCCGTTAATGTTATAGGGGAAATGAAAAATGTACTTATCGGATTATCTGCAAATCCGAGGGTGTGTCAATTTATAGATATCATGGTGGTATACATACCTGAAGCTTATGGTTTGATATTGAGTAGGTACTGGTATACAAAACTAAATGGTTATTTTTTAACAGATTGGTCCCATTTGTGGTTTCCATACCAAAATAGACAGAATCAAATTAAAGTATTGAGAGAGCCTGACATGAAACAAAATGTAACTCAGTTAGAAGAAAAGAATGAACTTGTAAACTTCTCATCTTCAGTTTTGGGCAATTATTTCTTATAAATTGAGTCGGGAATTATCAAACGGAAGATGTTAGTCATGATTCAGACAAACAGTCCGATCTCCTTCGATTTTCATGTCCTAATGATGTTGATTGTAACATAGTAGAATTAGTTACTAACTTAGAAGATAGTAGTAACTTATTAAAATCAAAAAATAAATTTTGGAATTTATATTTTGATGGTTCCAAAACACAAGAGGGATCGGGAGCCGGTTGTGTTCTTGTTGATCCTGAAGGAAACAAACAATTTCTCTCTTGTAGGCTAGAGTTTGAGTGTACAAACAAAACAACTGAATATGAAGCTCTAGTCCAAGGACTAAAAAGAGCCATTGATTTAAAATTCAAGAATTTAAAAGTCTTTGGTGACTTAGAAATAGTTGTCAGACATAAAAGAAACACAATTCATTGTCTATCCCCTCACTTAAAAGGATATCAATATGAAGTTTGGAATTTGATTTCACAATTTAATGCTTTTAACATAAACTCCATTCCTGGATTACAGAATGCTGCAGTTGATTTATTAGCTACTTATGCTTCTAGATTACTTTCGACAAATAATAAATGCTCTATTGAATTAATTTCCATGCCATCAGTACCTGATAACGTGACGAATCTGAGGGTGTTCGATGATGATGAACAGATTATCAGTTTCTTGACAAACGAAGATGCCTTCAAGGAATCTATTATTGATGAAGAGGAACACTTGTTGGATTTGTAGAATAAGGAAAAAAGTAAAGGAAAATTTATGCCGAAAGGAGTAAGTACTCTTGAAATATTATTTGATTTACAGAATAAACTTAGGAGACCAGCCAATGTCAAGACTAATATTTCACCGATGCAGCATGAGCTGGTAAACCTGGTGAAAGAAGTAAGTCCATCAAACTTTTTCAGCAATATAAAGATGTGTTCGCATGGAATTATGAATATTTGAATATGTATGATACACAAATCAGATAACATGTGATACCAATAAGCCAAGAGTAAATCCATTTCAGCAGCAACTTAGAAAGATGCATCCAACACTTGAACCACTAATACAAAAGGAATTGAAGAAGTTGTTGGATGCTAAGATCATTTTCAAATTTCGACACTCTGAATGGGTGGCTAATTTGGTCCCCGTAAGGAAGAAATCAGGAGAAATACAATTATGTGTTGATTTTTGAAACTTGAATAGAGCGTCGGAAAAAGACAACTACCCTGTGCCACTGATGGAGCAAATTTTGCAAATGGTATCAGGCTCGGAATTGTTCTCCCTGTTAGATGGATTTTCTAGATATAATCAAGTGTTGGTGGCCGAGAAATATCGACTCAAGGCTACATTTCGCACTAAGTGGGGAACATTCGCATATAGGAGAATGCCTTTTGGCCTAATGAATGTTGGAGCCACATTCCAGAGGGCCATGGATATTGCATTTTGAGGTTTATTTGGCCACTGTGTTGTCGTATATTTAGATGATGTTACAGTGTTTTACAAAAAATGAGAAGACCATGTTTTCCATCTAAAGTAGATATTTAATCAGTGCCTAAAATATGGTATATATTTGAATCCAAAGAAGAGTATTTTTGCAGTACTCAAAGGAACACTACTGGGACACATTATCTCCAAGAAGGGAATCTCAATAGATCTAGAGACAATTCAGGCCATAACTCAGATTTCCATGCCCCACAACAAAAAGACTATGCAATCATTTATGGGCATGATTAATTTTGTTCGAAGGTTTGTACCGGATTTTGCGCAGATTGTAAATCCTTTGCAACAAATGGTTAAGCAGAGTGTACATTTCAAGTGGACTAATGTGGAGATAGATGCATTCAGGGATATAAATACTTCCATAGCTCATGCACCTTCTTTGAGAAGTCCATAATTTGAAAAGGATTTTATCCTATACACCTTTGCTTTAGACAATTCTCTCGCAGCAGTGCTCACACAAAAGGGAGAACAAGGAGATGAGTATCCAATATCTTTCATGAGAACTGGGTTACAAGGTGATGAACTGAACTACCCAATCGTGGATAACCAAGCATACACAGTGTTTAAGGTGTTAAAGCAATTCAGACCTTATATTTTGAAAAATAGAACGAAAGTCATAATACCTCATCCGTCTGTCAGATCCTTATTTGTGCAGAAGGAATTGGGAGAAAGAAGAGGAAATTGGGTAACTGCACTACAAGAGTAAGTTGCTCACTGAAAACCCAACTGAAGAGGATTGTGATTAGGAAAACAAGTTGAATATAATACAACTAAAGTATGTTAAATTTTCACTACTTCGGAATCCTGGTACAAATATTTGGTACACTATCTCCAACAAGCATATCTTCCAGAACAGTGGAGTTCTAAGTAGTTAAGGGAGCTCTGATTGAAATCAACATCTTACCCAATAATTGATGGGGTACTCTTTAGGAAAAATTATGATGGAATTTTTCTTAGATTCCTGGAGAAAGAGGATGCAGATAAAGTGGTCAAAGAGTTGCATGATGGCCTTGTAGGGGGACATTATTCTGGAGATACTACTGCTCACAAAATATTAAGAGCTGGATACTACTGGCCCACTCTTTTCAAGGATGCTCATGCTTATGCCAGGAAGTGTGATGTATGTCATAGGAGTGCCAGCAGATTACTGAAAGAAGTAGGACCACTGCAACCAGTTGTTATATCAGAACCATTTGAGCAATGGGGCATAGACATTATTGGAGAGATCAATCCTATCCTTCGCTGCAACATCGGTATATCCTCACAGCTATTGATTATATCACATGATGGACATAAGTATCTCCTTTGCGTAAAGTGAATGAAGACGTAGTCATCGGATTCCTGCAGGAAAACATCATAACCAGGTTTGGGGTTCCAATTGCCCTAGTTTTTTATAATGAAACTTACTTCTCATATGTTAAGTTAAATGAATTTGGTTATGAAAGAGGAATCAAATTGCATTATTCAGCCAATTATTATCCACAGGGAAATGGACTAGCAGAATCTACAAATAAAAACCTCATCAGAATTTTAAAGAAAATAGTTATTGAGAGTGAGAGGAATTGGCATGTAGCTCTTCCAAATGCTTTATGGGAAGATAGAGTCACTCCAAAAAATTCTTTAGGAGTTTCTCCTTATACATTAGTCTATGGAAAAAAATCTACACTCCCACCTAACATACTGCTCCCATCCTTGCAATTAGCCCAGGCCTCTCGAGGATCCAATAATGAAATTCTGCAGTCATGAATCAATACCCTATTGAAACTTGAAGAATCACGGCAAAAGGCTAAGGATAGATTCAATCAGCCCCAAGATATTGTCAAAATATTCTTTGATAAACAGAAGCCCGGTAAGAGAAGTTTTGAAGTAGGAGACTTAGTTCTGAAGTGGGATAACTCGCATGAAGAAAAGGGAAAACATACAAACTTTTAGTAATTATGGCTTGGCCCCTATCAGATTGCCGAAAATCTTGGCCCGTCAACATATAAACTGGAATATTTACAAGGGGACAAGGAGAATCTCCCCGTCAACGTCCTTGCTCTTAAATAGTACTTCACTTAGGTTTAGGAACCCCTATTGTATATAGATAAACCTTTGCTTTCTTTAAACTTTTCTAGTTTGTTATTTTCTGGATTGATCATTTTTAGTTGTTTTGTTTTCTCATTTGATCAGCTTTATTTTGTTGGGATTATTTTATTTGCTTTATTTTTGTTTTTTAAATAGTCCCCAGCTCAACATTTGATTCGTGGAAATATAGGGATCTGAAAAATCTAACGGTCATCACCAGAGAATCGGGATGAGTTTATAGAAAAGAAATTATTTATGTATAACATTTCCATTTATGATTTTAATTGTGGCCCAGTTTTAGAAAGAGAAACCCGCTTCATGGTCACGATTGAGTCATTGTAAACCCTATAAAATAACCAAGACCCATGAATTCCAAATGACTATCTTGGGGCTTCATCCATTCACACATAATAACCATCTCAGGCAGCCTGCTACAACATACCCATGGAAAGGAATCAAGTCTTATAGATGTATGGAAATTAAAATGATCCCATGCTACAAATTTGAAGCCAAAAGTCTTATAAAGAAGATTCAAATTCAAAAAAATTTCAGCTCCATCAAAGAAATGGTTTTGAATACATGCATATCAAATCAAGAATATCGCCCAAGACAAACAGGACGAGAAAGGTCAATATCCGTCCGTGAGCATGACAAACAAATAAATTTGTCACTCACACAAAAGGACATTATGGATGGAAGAACCCACCTCAAATTCTGAAGATTGAAGAAATCTATCAAAGAAGACTTGGACGATAAAATATTGTCAAATGGAAAATCATCTAAAAGAATGCTTATAGCAGGGGAATGAGGAACAAATGAATACATTGTTCTGGTTTTGTTATGATCCTATGGAGTCATATGTAGTAGAAACCGAAAGATGGAATTGAAAATGAACTCCATACTATGGCCTCAGGAGAGTAGTCAAGAATTTCGATCCAGGTTACCTTATATCCTAAAACAAATGACCAATATGACACAAGAAATATTACCTCCCTGTATTGAACTTTGGCCCTTTAAAATTATGCTAAAATCAATGTAGGCATTGTTTTACATTTAGGATCGATAACATACAAACACTCCTGATTTTCAAAAGGAATGGTTCAGAGATCTGTGTTCACTAGCTAGTCGCCAATTGTTGCTGCTGCAACCACTTCCCCAAAATTTTCTAGAAATTATAGGCTACCCCCCCTTTTATTTTTTAGTAGACTTAGAGTTTAGCTCATCCTAGAAAAGTTCACTTTCAACACTTAGAAATTCTCCTAAAAATCAAGCAAAGAAGGCGATTTTTGACTAAGTAAAACTCGGGGTTTTTTGTGCCGAAACAGTCGGAGCAACTCGGCAAGTTGAGCCAACATGGTTGACACAAAAGTTGATTTTTTGGGTGAAGTCCTTGTTTTAGAGCAACTCAATGAGTTGAGCGGACACACTATGAACAACTCGACGAGTGTTGCCGAAACAGTCGGAGTGTTTTCGCGGTCACGCCGAAACACTTAGAGTATTTTGAAGTTGCATACGGTCGAAACAGAAGAGTAAGTTGCGCTGATCATTTCGGTGATAAAGCCTCAATCATGCTGAAATGCGTCGACGGGAAAATACCAGTTACACCGATTAAAATCTTAGCGAAAAAAGATCAGAATAAATTGCTAAGTGTTGCGACCCATTTCACAGCAACTCAGTGAGTGCCGACGAAATGTCAAACTCGCCAATGAAAAGAAAGGGCGATGAGTGTCAATGCAATATCACAAAGTGAAACTCGCGAAGTAACACCGATGTTTCGGCTAAACTCAGAAAATATCGCTGAAACGGTCGCAAGCAAGATTTGAAACTCACAAAATGGAACCAATGACACTCGCGAGGTGAGGCTGAAAAGCTGCCATTAGCACAAGTTTGAGAACGCCACCGATGCGTTTCGCGGCAATTGAACGAGTCACTTTGAAACGGTCGGCGGGAAAGTTTTTTTTTTGCAGCGACGTGGAAACGGTATTCTCACGCTGAAACGAGGTTTGGTCATTAATGACCCCACCAACTCCCACCCCATTCGCATTTATTGCTTAGTTTTTCAAAAGGTTATATATAGGGAAAAATCCTTTTTGTTTGACATTGCAAAACATCGATTTAAGTGATTTTTACCTCCACCAATCGTCAGATGCCACGCATCTCAACACCGTTAAACTTGAGTTTGCATCCATTTCGTGACTGACAGGTATGCTTTCTCTTACCTTTGTGATCCTTTTTAAGTTGACTTTTCTTTTTTCTTTTAGGCATTTTGTTGGTTACTTATAAGACACCAATTTTTCCTTGCTGCAAGTTTATCCACATCCCTCTGACCTGTTAGGGAAAACCATTTGTGGGGTTTAGAGTTGATATTGAAAGGGGGTTTCTCATTTCACATATCCTGGGTTTCTCTTATCCGGACAGTTGTCCTACCTCATTTTGAACACCCGGGAGAGCCCTTTGATGACCCCTGTTTCTTTTTTGACTTAACCACATATGGGAGGGTAATCTTGGCCATCAAGAGCAAAGTTTTCCTGCAACCGCCGACTCAGAACAATGGCCTCCCTACCACCTTGGAACCAACTTAGAAAACCAAAGTAACAAGCATTGCAAACATTTTTCCTGGACATATAAATCAAGATGGTCGTGCAGTTTCCACTTAGTTGCTCGTATTTTTACCCTTGCAGAGAACTAGCCCTGAGTATATCCTCACTGAGGCCATCATGTTTTTCGGAGCCCCATAGTAGCCTTCCGCATGGTTGTTCTTTTGATGATATATTCGGTTGTTGTGTCTTACCTATCGCTGGCTCAAGCCCTGATTTGCCACCGAATGATGATATTTCGATATCAACTCGCATCTATAAACCCCAAAACATGCATTTATTTCTTTATTCTTCAGATAATCTATAAACCTCGAAATAGTCTGTTGTTCGGGAAATTCACCCTATAGTGAGGAAAGAGACACTATCAACTTCTGGGGTGACAGGTAAACACATTGATCATATTACATAAATATATATAAAGGGAAAGAGATCAAAAATCTTGAAGACATACCTTATAAACAATGTTTGATCCTAGCTTTGCTCGATCTTGCGCTCAATCTTCAACTTGATCTTCCACTCAATAGAACTGTAATACAAAGATACCTTCCTCAGCGTATCTTGACTGATATAAAAATGATGAAATTGAAATACAATTTAAAAATCAAGAACAATCAAGCATTTAACCAAACAAACACACAATCCATTAGGCATTTGATTGGGACAGGAAGGATGTTTCAACCTTTATTGTCAAAAGCAAATAATCAATACAAATTATACCTGATCATGCAGCATGCTTGTGCAACCGGATTCTGGGCTCCTGCTCTTCTCTAACTTTGGAATTCTTCCAGCATAACAACCCTTAATACAAGTTTCTCCTCTTGTGAATGAAAGTCTCCATATGTCTAACCCCTCTCTTCAATCCTCCTTGTATTTATTGGACAAGGTAGGTAGTTTAGATCCAGAGGTGGTTGAAATGGAAGTTGGGGAAGTTGCAAAACCAACTGCAACTAATCCCAATTCGTTAAATTAATATATTTTTGATCACATTTTAAGATGTGCGTGAGTTTTTCATAGTGGATTAGTGCACAATATGCAACTTTAGTGCTTAACAACCAGCGTTTGCAGACTTTTTGAAGATGTGCGCTAGTTTGTTGAAGTGGAGTAGGGCATACTAGGATGTGTGCGCTACTATTAAGCTTGTGGAGTAGGGCATGTGCATTGGTTTGATGAAGTGGAGTAGCGCACATGTTAAAATGTGAGGGTTTTCAGGATTTTGCCAGCTTGCAGAAGGGTAAATCGGGTCAAAGTATCATCGAAGGTCATCATGCTCTTCAATCCAAGTTGTCCTTTTGTGTGGTCGACAGCTAAAGGTGACCACGGACGGAGAAGTGCAGATTTGACCTATAATAGATGCCCCCTAATGTGTGAGGTCAGAGGGAAACGATGGCCGAAATACATTATAATTCCAAGTCAGAGGAGGAGCAAGAAACCGCAGAACCAAGTCACAGAAACACCTGAAACATAGATCAAGGTCAGCGAGCAATTACAATCTTGAAATCATATAGATGTGTAGTGTGATACAATATGATCTCCGATACATAACGAGGAGATGTATATATAACATTGCCACTTAAAAGAAAAGCATGAATCCATGTCAAACTGAGAGATCATAGCCATAACAACAAACTGGATCTATGTCTCATCGAGAGCCGAAAATGATTGAGGCTCAGTCTTGCGCAACTTGGGTGATAACATAATGATGTGATGTCATCAACATCCCAAGGTCTTCATCCAAAACAACCCAAGGTACAAACCCTAACCATGTGAATAAATGAGCTGAAAGTCGAACATGGGGGGTATCGTTTGATTACCGGTCTTTGATGTATACCGTTAACAAACGCGAGTGCTTCCACCGATAGTGATAATGGGGCCCAAGGTACCTAGTACGATCCAACAAGTGTGAATAAGTGGACTTGAAGTCGAACACTTGAGGAACCTGTCGAATAAGAGACATTTATGTATTCTCATGATTTGACAGCGAGGAAAATTGCCACTGGTGACTGCAATCTCCAAGGTACTAACAGAAACTATAAACTTCATTCCCAGAGTAAAAGAGTTGATGTCAATGGGAAGAAGTCTGTTGGAAGGGAGTCCTTAAGGCATCTTCCATCATCCAACACGAGGGACACTCGATTGGTATGAGCTGATATGGAATAATATATGTAACAAGACTGACACTAGGAAGGCCGACACATGAGGTCAAGGTAAACTGCAGAATGGCCGACATGGGCTATATCCTTGAACAGTGAGCACGACGCAAAGTGACTTAGGCAGTTTTCAACATAATGGGGAAAATGATATAAGCCTGTAACGTAGGAGACATGAGCAGACCCTCCATATGGTTGGAATAATAACCAACTGGGGGAGTAAACAACTCGGAGATCAGGTTCACCCTAAAGTCAAAAAATAATCCCGAATGACATGATAGACTCAAGTAGGTGTTGTGTTCAAGGATAGGACTGACTGAACTGCCTTTGAAACTGAAGATATGATACATCCTTCTTATCCCTTATTCTTTTTAGATAAAATAATACCTTGCTTGTTATTTTAACGAGTCCAAGAAAGAATTAAAACTCAATATATCCAAACATGTAAAAAGTTTAACAAGCCCATGGGAGGAAGAATCAGGACCTTATTCATTGTTTACAGAGTTTGAAGAAGATGTAGAAGATTACTCTATATTACTGATCTCTGGATTTTAGTATCGAGCCGAGATTTGTTCTTGCTCGCCGGTGTTTTCAATTTTAAGGAGTCTGAAAAACTTAAACAATAACTCCATACACCTACTCGTGGATTTTAATATCGAGACCAAGTAGGTTAATGCTCACTGGTGTTTTCTTGTTTATAGAGTCTGAAAAACTTAAACAATCCTCTATACACCTACTTGTGGATTTTAATATCGAGCCCAAGTAGGTTAATGCTCGTCGGTGTTTTCCTGTTTATAGAGTCTGAAAAACTTAAACAATCCGATATTTACCCTCTTGTGTATTTCGCATCGAGCCCGAGTAGGTGAGTGCTCGCTTGGTGTTTTCATGTTCAGAGAGCCTGAAAAACTCTAAAGAAGGCTCCAAAAGGTCCTTTTTCGCAAAGTTAGTCTCCTCCCTCGAAAAAGTATAAAACAAGGAAGAAGAACTCTTCTAGCATATACCAGAGTATACCTAGAGTATACCTTTTCCATAAATTATCCACCAAGGCCCGGAAAAGGGGTAATTCTATGCCTGAGCGGATGGGCCTTCAGTTCCTTTAACGAGCTTGAAGAGGACAAGTTTGCTCGGCAATCTTTTTTAGGTTTCAATAGTCCAAACAAGAGCTTAAAATGACTTAAATGACAGCTTCTAGGATCATGACCCAAAATCTGCCAAAAACTAGGATCTCAACAACCATGTTAGTAATCATGACAAAAAATCTTTAATGATATGTAATTTTAACCATAAACTACTTGAAATGGTCTATCGTCAATAAATTAAGTCTTAATGGATTGATGCTACAATAATTTAGTGAAAATTTGAGAAATATCAGTTGAAATTACTTTACCACCATTTGTAGCTATTCAATGATTAAATAGAACTTTTTGATGGAATTTGAAACTATAGAGTTTTTACAAAAGTGGGTAAAAATTAAAATCAAATTCATATATGTAATTTCAAATTAAAAAGTCAAATATCATTTTTGGAATTGTAGGGCAAAATTTGGGAGCAAACCCTTGATTTTCAATCCTTCGTGGCAATCAACTCAAGCAACCAATCAACTTTTCTCCTCCACCAAGTAAGTTAAATTCAACCCAACTTGCATTTAAATACTTTATTTGTAAATTTTTATGCTCAAAATCAATTTTAAGGCCATGCTCAAAGCGTTAAATGCGTGTGCGCTACTCTGCAAGAGGCAAAGTAGGGCATACTGGAGGTATGCGCTACTATTGCTCATGCATAGTAGTGCCCATGTGTGACTGTGTGGCTATAGAATAGCGCACACCCCTGAACATGGTGAAAAAAGTGTCGAGACTCAAAAATTTGACCTTTCTGTGGCAGGATGGTGCTTGTTTGGAGGGAGAGAGAACATGAGGAGATGGATAGGGGGGCTATGCAAGACCCGACAACTCTCCATGCCCTTCAAAGGTGTGGTTTGTTGAAGTTTTATAGAACCGTGAACATGAGGGCACTCAATCGGTTGCTTCAAATACTCGTTCAATATTGGGATGTAGATGCCAATGCATTTGATATCCGGGGAGAAACCCTAGACGTCACTGTCGATGACATATACTTCATTACCGGGCTCTCTAGGAGGGGAGATGTGGTAAGCTTGAAAGGATCTTCACGCAATGTGGGTGCCATGTCGGTGCAAGAATATATAAATGCATACTGTGTGGCGGGAACCGAGAAATCAGGAAGTCAAATCCTAATTTCTAGTATTGCTAGCCTCCCTTTGAGGGTTATTGTAAGTATGTTGAACTGAATGGGGGTAAGCGCTACACAACATTTAGCCTCAAGGAATTCCATGCATATCGGTATCAGATGCTTGCAAGGTCATGTGTACGATTGGTGCACTAGTCTATTGGAAAATATGAAGCTTCAACTCACGGGTTGTAAGTCTGGGAGTATGAAGAACTTTGGATATGGAAACATCCTTTATACCTTCTTCTTTGAGAGGGTACTTGCTCTTAGCTTGGGCATGCCTCCACCTCCAGTCAATCCTCGTGAGCCAAGATTGGGCCGTTGGGGTGACATTTTCCTCCGCCAGGGTGGTGGTGAAATCCACTTTTGCTATCATACTGATGATTTCTGGGGGTGGTGGGAGAGACAGGTGCCGGCATTCCAGCAGTTTCTGTATGCTGGTTTAGACTTCCGTCATGATACAGAGCTGGTACTTCCTCCAAGTGGTGCCTGGGGAGATGTAGGTATGTTTATATTTTGAGAATTATTTAATTTTTTCAAATTTTCAAGTATATGATTTTTATGATGGGTTTTGAAGTACTAAACAAGTGTCAAATGCAGATATTGGACCGATTCGTCCCGAGGGACATCCTACTATTTTCATGAGGCCAACAGATGTGGGTGCAGCTGATGCTATGTTAGGGACTATAGAGAGGAAAGTGAGTTGGTTGACTCATGATGTTCCCGCATGTCGGATTGAGCGGATACCTATTGATATGCAGGAAGATGTGGTTGGTGTGCCCCTGGCATGGCTTAGGTTGTTGCAGAAAATAGCTAGGTTGGTCATATGTTATCGGGAGGCAGTAGATGCCGATGAGGCCCCTCCTTCTCCATAGGAGATGGATATTTTATGTATTTTTTGAGGCCATCGAGCCTAGTTTTGTATCTTATGACATGACTTGTGATAGAATTATGATCCAAAACCCATATTATATTTTTTGATACAGTATCGGATATATATACAGTATCGGTTATTTACATGTGTGTGTGTTTAACTTTATGTGTGAAATGATATTTATAGAAATGTATGATACAAATGCCAATCTAAAACATAATTTGCAAATGAATCAGCTAATGCATTCAAATTTCTTGGAATGTGTTGATATATAATGGAATCAAACTGTCTTTCCAATAATCTAACACGCAAAAACTGTCGTAGAAAAACAGGATCTCTAATCTGGTAAACACCCGTTAACTGAAATACAACTAGTTGCGAATCAAGTCTTACCTCCAAATGTGAAATGCCATGAATAAGAGCATCTCGGAGAAGTTCTATAACCACACTGTACTCAGCCACATTGTTCGTAGTGGAACCCAAACAAACCCCCCCGAAGAGAACAGTTGGCCAGTTGGTGAGTAAATGACCCAAGCTGCTGAAGCCAACTGTCAGGTGTGGCGATTGGCACCATCAGCAAATACTAAAAAATGTTCAGTCGACATCTGATACATGAAATGAAGACACACATAAGGTTAACTAACAGGCACAAGCAAAACCTAGCTCTACAAAATATACAGCTATGTTACAAGAAAAATCACAAATGCCTAAGCGTAGTACTTCTTCAGGTAGAGCCCATTTCTAGGCTCAGGCAGCTTATTACCTTCGTAATCTGTTAGCTCATAAGCACCTTTCTTCAGTACCTTAGAAATTATGTAAGGACCGCGCCACATGGACTTGAACTTGCCAGGTCCTAAAGGTTCCTTGTCCTGATCCCAAAGTAGAACAAGGTCTCCTTTGAGAAACACCCTATGTCTGACAGACTTGTTGTATTGTCCTTTTACTCGTTTCTTATGAAATTCGTTTGCTGTGAGCACATCGCGGTGCTGCTCATCTAGATGCTCTAAATGTAAAAAACGTTCTTCCAGTGTTGAAGTATCTAGTAGTAGCTGGACAACCAATTTTAACGAAGGAATCTCGCATTCAATCGGACAACTGCTTCTATCCCATGCACATGCTGGAAGGGAGAGAATCCAGTAGCAGTCTTTACATTCGCTCGGTAAGCCCAAAGAGCAGGGTATAGCATGATGTTCTAGTTATTTTGACTAGCATTAACAGTTCTTTGCATAATTACCTTTAAAGTTTTGTTAACTGCTTCGACTTGTCCATTCGCCTGTGGATAATATGAAGACGAATGTTCTTGCCGAAAACCTAACATCGTGTACAAATTGGTCATCATGCTATTTTGAAAATGACTGCCGTGATCAGTCACAATTTCTTTGGGTATGCCGAACCTTGCAATAATATGATTGAATAAGCGGCAGTTTCTCCATCTGCCTTAAACAGTAGGCATTTCCTCGGCCCACTTGGTGAAGTAGTCAACGGCAACGATGATATAATGATGTCCTCCAGCCGAAACTGGATTGCAAGTCATATAATCAACCCCCCATTTTGTGAAGGGACCTGCTCTAATCATAGGATGAAGAGGAGCTAGATGTGCTCTCATTTTCTTGGTGAAAAACTGACACGAACGGCAGCGTTTCACAGCTTCCACACAATATTTAAAGATTGTGGGCCAAAAATACCTGACACGCAGTATTTTCTAGGTTGTTTCCAACCCAGAAAGATGACCCCCACAAGCTCCACTATGAGCATCATTCAATACTGATTTTGGTTCTTCTAAATTCAAACAACGTCGTAATATGGAATCTATCCCACGTCTATACAAAGTATCAGAAATGATGAGATAGTTTTTTGCATGACTTTTCAGTTTGCGTCATTCTTCTCTAGAAAAAGTGGTAGGACATCTCAAAGTCTGGAGATATACTAAAATATCCCCGTACCATGGGTCAGAGGAGGCAATAAGGAATATATGTACATCCAGGAATGATGATTCTTCCTCGATAAGCTCTAAGTCACTCGAAAACTCTGAGATTAACTCAGGGAACACTAGTGATTTCTTCGACTTAGCCGATTGAAAGACCAAATCGAACCCTTGTAATATTACAATCCATTTATTGTACTTCCCATCGATGATGCGTCGAGTGAGAACATATTGGAAAGGATTGACTTCTGCTATCATAGTAGTTGTTCGTAAAAGGATGTAGTGACAAAGCCTTTGTACCGCATAGACCGCAGCTAGTGCTAACTTCTCAACATGCGAATATTTAACCTCAGGAGCTATCAATGGGCACGAGAGACAGTAAACAACATGCTCTTGGAGCGTGTCATCCTCCTGAACTAGTACTATGCCAATTGTGAAAACAGACGCCGCCAGATATAAGAGAAAATATTTTGCATAATCAGGCGAGCTTAATAAGGGGGTTGAAAGTAGTGCCTTTTTCAAGGCCTCAAAGGATGCTTGAGCAGCCTCATCCCACAAGAAGTAGGTATCTTGTTTAAGCAGTCTCATAAAACCTTTTGTGATCTTAGCATAGTTTATGATAAAGCGTCGCAAGAAGTTAGACATGCCTTGCATACTTTGAAGTTGTCACAAGGTGCGAGGAGGAGGCAGATTTACAATCGCCTCAACTTTTAATGGGTCAACCATTATGCCACGATTGGATACAATAAAACCCAGTAAACGTCCCGATTTGACGCAGAATACGCACTTATTAGGATTCAATCGAATCTTATATTGTCTGCATCATTCAAACACAAGTCTCAAATGAGGTGGATGATCCCGTCTCTTTCGAGATCGCGCTGGGAGGTCATCCAAGTAAGGTTCAACTATGTGCTTGATATCGTGAAAAGAAAAATTCATTGCTCGTTGGAAAATAGCTCCAGCATTCTTTAAGCCAAACGGCATCTTCCGATAAGCAAAGGTTCCCCATGGGAAAATGAAAGCTATCTTGTGTTGATCTTCGGGTTTTATTTGAATTTGATTATATCCCGAAAATCCATCCATGAAAGAAAACATCTCGTGTCCCGCACATGCATCTATGATTTGGTTGATAAATGGTGTGGGATAGTTATCTTTCAGAAAAGCTTTATTCAAGTCTCGGAAGTAGGTACAGACTCGGATGGTACCTTGCTTTTTATCAATTGGAATAGGGTTTGAAACCCATTCCGTCATGTCAATCGAGTAGATAAATCCGACTTTAAGCAATTTTTCAACCTCCACCTTAATGGCGGCTGCTTTTCGAGGATTCACAGGACGGAGCTTCTATCTCATAGGTTTTTCATTAGGGTATGTTGTGATGACATGCTCAACGATGGATGGATTGATGCCTAGCATCTCCTCATAAGACCAAGCAAAAATGTCGTGGAATTCTTTAAAAAGCTTGGTATACAGAGTGATCTCTTCTGGAGAACAGTCTGCTCCAATAAAAATGTTTTCCACGACCCCAGGTTTGGTGGAGATGTTAATCGGGATGGTTCTCGATATATTAGCCATATTTCCTTCAGCATAAACAACTCTTGAAGTAGAAGGAAAAGATGACAAATCAACAAATCCACTGGGTCTCATAGAGAATTCTCCTCTTTCTATCCTGTCTAGATTTGGAAGCAGGTAAGACCTGTGATGCATATGTTCCCATGGATGGTCCAGGCCCATCATGGCTTCATCAGACGGTAAAACCGTATCTAAATAGTCAAAAGAGTGGGTAGAATTTAGTGACCGTGCAGGATCATAGTCCATATCCGACTCAGCAGAGACTGGCGGAGTCACGATATGTTCCATTGCAGCGTGTTGTGCTTCTATGTATGCTATTTCTGCAACGGTTAAAGGCACTGATGGTTCTGATACAGTAGGAAGGATCCACGGATCAATCCTTAAACCAACCGTGAAAGTTTCGGTAGATGTACCTACATCAGATAGCATAAAAAGAACGGGAGAGGGTAGGTCAAAAGTGCCTATTAATGACCCGTAAATCCCTGCTCCTAAACTCTCTCTTAATGGGGCAGATTGATCAACTAAAGGAATAGTGGAATCTGATGAAGTTTGGTTGTTTTGCTGAGAGAAAGAAATCTAATCGACCATAACGATCTTACCTTCGTGAGGGAACATAACAACTTAGAAAACCGTCGATGCAATAGCTCGCATGGCATATGTCCAACTCCTGCCTAATAACATGTTGTAATCAAGCGGAGTATCCAGAACTTCAATCTGTACAACAACTGTCTTACCGGCCAGCGTGATGTCAAATGATGGCAAGACTCCGTGTGGACGGAAAGTTCTACCATCAAATGCGGTAAGCAGTGTGTTAGAGGGGGCTAACTCGGGAGAGCCTAAAGCTTTCCAACAAGAAATTGACATTATGCATGTAGACGCGCCCTCATCTACAACAGCTCGTATCATGGTCATAGGACCATGAGCTACCTCTATCTGTAGGGAAACGTGGTATGGAAACCCATACTTGATATCAGACATATCAAAGCGTGCAGACATGTTGGATGATTCCATACTTCCAATTACTGCTAGAAGTGCATTTCGTTGTAAAGGACAAGTTTGCAGAACTTCTAAGGTGGACATGGGACAAGGGGTTTGGGCTAAATCTTCAACCACATTGTAGTTGGCGGAAACTCGTGCGTTGGGATTGTGCGATGCCCATTTCAAGACACCTTTCGGGATCTTGGGCAGTGGATCCATAGGTATGTGGAGAGGAGTGGAAGATTCTGGAATCTCTTTATCCTTATTCTGTGCATCCAGGTAATAATTTCTTGCTCGCGTTTGCAAAAGTGCATCCGCGCTAAACATGTTAATGAAAGTTTGATCAACTGAAGTATGAGTAGTGCCCCTAGCATTGGAGGTGCCAGAAGCTGAACCCTGCCCCTTAGGAAATGGATCTTTAAGTACGACAGGTTTATTTTCTTGAAGCAGCTTATGAGCTTCTTCGAGTAGAGGGCATTGATGAGTGAGGTGATCTTGCTTGCAAAGTTTACAAGGGAACTTAACCTTCTTCTTCTCTTTGTTACCCTCCTCGAAATTCTCTTTGTTCTTGGGATTTTGATGGTTCCCCTCTCCTTTCTTTCCCTTCTTTTTGTTACTGGGCTGCCGAGGACCCTTTTGATTGTTCTGAACCTGGTTTACAGATTCAATAGTAGAAGGAGAGGTTGTGACGGAGGTCACTTCTGCAGTCGATTGTTTGACGGATAAGGCATGAACCTTTTTAGTCAATGCTTTGAAAGTTGCAGAATCTACTGAACCCACTATGCCGTCAGCATGTGGTCCAGGTTTAGGTCTTCCAAGATCAGTGTTTGATCGTAGTGCGTCTGGTATAATATCGTAAAGTAGCCCAGACTGTGCATAAACAAGGTCTAGCTGCTGGGTCCGTAAGATGGCTTCTTCCTCTGAGGACAGTCCAGAAGTATCTACTTACTTAGAAATATAAGGAAGGAGTGATTTCAGATACCACTCAAGAAGAAATTCTGGAGGTATATTGGCTTTAATGAGCCTCTTCCATCTTCGCCACTCCTGAATGTGATCAGATAAGTGAGTGGCCTTATTCTGTCTAAATGTATACAAAAGATCTGTCCCGGCATCATACCGAACAGGAAGCTGGAAGTGGTTCAGAAAAAATGTCGCGAGATCCCGAAAATTAAAAAACGTAGCTGCAGGTAACTCAATGTACCATTTGGCTGTAGTGCCGATTAAGGTTCTTTGGAAAAGTCTCAACCTAACGGAATCTTCGTTCAACGAGTTCAAAGAACACCATAAATGGAAAGTGGTGACATGATCACCAGGGTCCTCACCAGTTTTTCCTTCGAATTTTGGAATGTCCGAAGGTAATTTAGTAGGAACTGGTGGCCATGTAACGTTATGGTACACCGGATCATTTGTTAACTTGGAAAGATTTGGAAAATTCAGAGTTGCCAGAAATGGTAAATGAGGTCTACAAGATGGCATTTGATAAGCTGAGGTCATAAAGGGGGAATCTCCCATAGTCTGACCCATGAAATGGTGGTTGGGGTTTCCCTCAACCATCTGCTGGTAGGGGCTGCCCCCAGCCATCTGCTGGTAGGGGTTTCCCCTAGCCATCTGTTGGTAGGGTTTTCCCCCAACCATTTGTTGGTAGGGGTTTCCCCCAGCCATCTGTTGTTGTGTGAAAGTGTTGTTGAAATTGCCCCACCCAAATGAAAGTGGGTTAGTACTCTATCGCTGGGTGTTAGCCCCACCATATTGTTGGTTAAGGATGTTACCCCCTCCTCTAGAAAACAAAGAAAAAAGGGGTGTTTCCTGCAGGTACATTATTTTGATTAATGTTGTAGCCTGCAAAGGTGTTAAAACCAGGGGTAGTCGAGGTGGAAGGCGCAGTCATGGTACTCATGACAGGCATAGTTGCAAAGGCGTTTGGTCCTACATTGGGTGTGGAAATCCAAGTACTAGGTATATGGTATGACTGTTGAGTTGCAGGAGGTGGACCGATATTCACTGTATTACTGGGTCCAAAAGTAGGGGTAGAGGCGGATGTCAAAGCTATTGAGGTTGGCATGCCTAACGTACCAACGTTAAAACTAAAGGATGGAGTTGAAATAGCAATTGTCTGAGTCAAACTCGGTATAACAGTGGAAGGAGGATTTACAGTATTTGTATTCATACTTATTATGGAAGTCTATGGAACTCCCTGTTCGCCTCCCGGGTTAGTCATAATATGCCCAAGTGTCAACAAATATGCACTATAATCAGGTTGCTGGAAACCAACAGGTACCAGAAGCGGATTGTTAACTCCGGTCAGAGGAGGATTAAAAGGAGTATTAAACTCACCAGAAGTGAGATCCTCAATCTCGACTGTATTAAAAGCTTGCTGATCTAGAGTCCTAGGTTGTGGTTCACCAGCAACCTCTATTTCACCAGTAGTTTCAAAAGTACCACTGGAGTCTGTCCTTTGTCGTCTTGGTGGTGGTAGTGGCTCCACTCTAAGTGGAAGAAGGTTTTGCAACCTTTGATACCTAGGAAGCTGTTGGTCTTCCACGATTATATAAAAATAAAACTAAGTAAAAACCTAGTGGCCACTAAGACTAGGGGGCAAATAGAAAACCACTAAAAAATCCTAAGTAATCAAACCAATCAAACAGATGCCTTCCGGAGAAGAGTCTGGGATGATGAGGGCCCAGAACAGATCAACGAAGGATGAAGAACAGTTACTCGGGGTCTACAATACAATGACTAAGGGTGCAAGCATTGGAATCACCCAACCGCCCTCCCAAAGACCCACAAGGGATTTCCTCCCATGTCTATCCTAGGTACAATAGATATACCCTCCACTGTCACCTGTGTATGATCCTATGGTCAGATACTAATGCTACCATAGATACGAAATATCCTAGGGGGACAGTCGTCAGCCTAGTCAGAACGCATGGGTAGGGTAACAAAGCCCGAAGTCCGAAAGGACCCCCGTACGCGAATCAACTCTGGTTTATGGTCCAAAGGAACGTGAGGGAGGTATCCTCAACAATTCTGATCTTCCATGGCCTCGTGCTTAACTCTGGTTTGAGTAGAGCATGCTAGGGTTATTTGATATATACGGGTTTACCTATATGAAAATATTACTACGATTGTTGGGTAATGAAACTAGTTCCGAGCAGTTTAAGGTGTTTTAAGCTCGAAACTCTAGCCTAAGCTAGTTGGTGTTGTGTATCCCTAAAAAATAAAATTGTTTCTAATTGATTTTATTAAAATATTATTTTTAGGGTTACTTTTTACTCAACAGGGTAGTGCATTGTGTGGTGTGGTTGCAACAGAAAGTAAAGTGCATGAAATAAAACAACTTCCAACAACAAAAATACTTTTTTATTTTTTCGTTTTATATTCTTTCCAAAATGAAAACTAAGCAAACCTAAACAAAGTTCTCTTTTTTCATTTTCTTTTCAAATTCAAGTGACAAAGTAAACTATGCTACTTTGAAATGATTATAAGCCTTACTATTCTAAACTACCAAACTTATTTTGCTTTTCTTGTTATATATAAATGAAAAAGAACTTGAAAGTGGAAGCAAGTAAGACCTACAAAAGATATGCAAGTAAGGAAAAATGACTCTAAAGCTCACAACAATCAAATCGGTGACTTGATAAAGGCTTTTCCTACGAAGTTTTTTCAAATGAAAAAGATTCAAACTTGGAAACAAAGTGGAAAGAAAACAGGGATGAGAGACACTTATAACCGGAAAGCAAACTTAGAAGATTGCTCCAAAGCACCAAACCCTAAACAAAAACACTAAGCCAAGTAGCAGGTAGGAAAGTGAACTAAATACAACCTTACTAACACAAAGATTCAAATGGGAAACAAACTAATATACTTCAAACTTACTTGATACTGAAAATGACAGCGAGATCAAGGAGTGTCGGGACTCAAAAAGGTTTTGAAAACACCCCCAAGACTCCAAAAACTAGGCCAAATCCTAAATCAAAGGATGAGACACCAACAGAGCATACTAGTGTTGCAACAGACAACCAATGTTAAACACAAAGGTTTGTATACCTGCAACACACTACTAGGGTATGGACGAGCAACTATGTCCGCTAAGGAACAATGCACAGTCTCCAAAAAAAAGAAAGTCACAAACAAACAAGACACTTCAAAAGTAATCAAGCAACCAAAAGATGACCTAAGGGACTCAAAAGAAGCTAAAGAGACTCAAAGAAGGATTACAAACCTCAAAGACCAGTTAAGAAGGCCAATAACAAAGTTAGAAACCAAACCAAACAGGCAGAAATCCAAACCCCACATCAAACAGAGAGTTACAGGAGTGTGCTCTACTGTGCAGTAGGAAAACTAGCGCATTCTGGAAGATGTGCCCTACTGTGCAGTAGGGAAAGTAGAACACAAGCTTAGATATGCACTACTGTATGTACAGAGGAGTAGCGCACAAGTCAGGAAAGGTTAAAAACTGGCTTTGCAGAGGTGTAAAAAGGCTAAGTCAGACAAAGGAAAGCAGGTAGGAGTGACTTGCAAGGCCTCTCAGAGGATCAAAGGGATCAAAAAGTAATGGAAAGACAACAAAATGGATTTCCTAGAGCAGAAAAACAACCGACTCCCTAGTGGAGTCGCCAGTCTGTTGTTCGGGAAATTCACCCTATAGCAACGAAAGAGACACTATCAACTTCTGGGGTGACAGGTAAACACATTGATCATATTACATAAACATCTATAAAGGGAAATAGATCAAAAATCTTGAAGACATACCTTATAAATGACGTTTGATCCTAGCTTTGCTCGATCTTGCGCTCAATCTTCAACTTGATCTTCCGCTCAATAGAACTATAATACAAAGATACCTTCCTCAGCGTATCTTGACTGATATAACAATGATGAAATTGAAATACAATTTAAACATCAAGAACAATCAAGCATTTAACCAAACAAACACACAATCCATTAGGCATTTGATTGGGACATGAAGGATGTTTCAACCTTTATTGTCAAAAGCAAATAATCAGTACAAATTATACCTGATCATGCAGCATGCTTGTGTAACCAGATTTTGGGCTCCTGCTCTTCTCTAACTTTGGAATTCTTCCAACATAACAACCCTTAATACAATTTTCTCCTCTTTTGAATGAAAGTCTGCATATGTCTAACCCCTCTCTCAATCCTCCTTGTATTTATTGGACAAGGTAGGCAGTTTAGATCCAGAGGTGGTTGAAATGGAAGTTGGGGAAGTTGCAAAACCAACTGCAACTAATCCCAATTCATCAAATTAATATATTTTTGATCACATTTTAAGATGTGCGCGAGTTTTTCACAGTGGAGTAGCGCACAATATGCAACTTCAGTGCTTAACAACCAGCGTTTGCAGAATTTTTGAAGATGTGCGCTAGTTTGCTGAAGTGGAGTAGGGCATACTAGGATGTGTGCGCTACTATTAAGCCTGTGGAGTAGGGCATGTGCGCTAGTTTGATGAAGTCGAGTGGCACACATGTTAAAATGTGAGGGTTTTCAGGATATTTCCAGCTTACATAAGGGTAAATCAGGTCAACGTATCATCGAAGGTCATCATGCTCTTCAATCCAAGTTGTCCTTTTGTGTGGTCAACAGCTAAAGGTGACCACGGACGGAGAAGTGCAGATTTGACCTATAACACATATAAATCAGGATGGCTGTGCAGTTTCCACTTGGTTGCTCGTACTTTTACCCTTGCAGAGAACCGGCCCTGAGTATATCCTCACTGAGGTCATCATGTTTTTTGGAGCCCCGTAGTAGCCTTCCGCGTGTTTGTTCTTTTGATGATATATTCGGTTGTTCTGTCCTACCTATCGCTAGCTCAAGCCCTGATTTGCTACCGAATGATGATATTTTGAGATCAACTCGCATCCATAAACCCTGAAACATGCATTTATTTCTTTATTCTTCAGATAATCTCTTATGCAAAATTATTTAAATATTATTTTAATCATATCACGAGCTTTCAATTAGAGGATTATAAGTTGAAAATCTAGTAGCATCACCAGTAGTTATATTGTGGTTACTAATGAAAATATTTAGGTAGAATGTTTGAAATGATTTTGAATATTGATCTCCACACACCTGCATACTGTTGAAGCAAAGAAAATTCCTGATAAGCATGGAAGTAATTGTTTTCTTGACTCAACTTATTGTAGTAATAAGAAGGAAATGCTTTATAGACTTTTTTTTTGCTTACACATTGTTTCCACTATTTCATCAGGATTTGGAAATGCCAAAAAAGAGTGCCAAGAGGAAATCTAAGGCAACAAACTTAGAATCAGACGTAGAAGTGGTGGTTGACACCCCAATGGAAACTATGTTCAAAGATACCCGAGCAGTAATAGGAGGCACCCAAAAATATAGGTGGGGAGAACTGTATTAGATGATTCGAGACCAGAACATACCTGAGGCATCTCTCAAAGAGACGGTTTTATATCAAAACATTAAGAAGTTAGGCCTTACCAAAGCAGCCACACACCCATAAATTTTTCCTTGCTCAGAATTTATCGGATGGATCCTGCCTTACGTGGATGTTGGCGCAAGGATCATTTCAAACATGAAAGGGAAAGGATTTGCATCTTTCCATCTAGGACATATAACAATAACTTATAAACTGCCACCGCCCAACGTCATGATGACCAAAGATTTGATCAGGGGTGTGAATATGGACCATTTAGATTATGCTAAAAAAATCGTAATCCCTGGGAAACAACTAAGGCAGAAAGCAAGTGGGGAGTATGATACTCAAAGCTTGAGAACCCCATTCAAGATTACAGCTTTGATGCTAAGCAGAATTTTCAGGAGACCAAATGGAAGCATCTAAAAGCTAAATTAGGTACCCCTGATTTATTACATAGCTTTCCACGGTACTATGTTTAACTGGGCGTACATCATCTCAAATAGCCTGGCATCGGCAATAGCAGCAGCACAAGGAGGATTAACTCAGAAGAAAGCGGAATTTTACATGTCCTCGTATCTTATGGACTGCATACTGGTCATGCACCCATTTCCTAAGCTTGGATGTATATGGAATCGGGCGGAATCTGCTATCCATGTGGCCTATCAGATCACATGGGCCCATAAATATGCAAGCCAATACAAACTCATCTGTGAAGATTTGATCATCCCTCTTTATTGGTTAATTTTCAATGAGGAACCAAAATGCCTATCTGAAAACGCAATGGAAGTAATAAATGAATACGGGGATTATTATTTCTCGTAATAAGGTGGCTATATCATAATTTATGGGTGTTCTAGAGCTCCGTCCCTAATGCTGAAATATGCAACAAACTTTGTAGTCCACAAAGAGGTAGTAAGGCAGGTATTCATTAATGGGATTGGTAGTTACTTGCATGATAATAAGAAGGCCTCCTTCCCACCATTACCCTTTTGTATCGGGGCCTACAAATTTTCCAAGGTTAAAGGTATCGAAGCTTTCGTAAAGGATTTGGAAGCATTCCATTTTGGGGAGAGGAGTTTCGTGAGAAATGAAAACCACAAGAAGGTTGTCGATCATTGTGTGTCAATTAAGATACATTATGAGTATGCATATTAATTTGAAAAATATGAGGAAGTGTATAGGAGCGAAAGTAATATGATGGAGCTAAACAAACGCTTTGTTAAGAGAAGTGGCGTCAGCCCTAGCAAAATTTTCAGCACTACAACGGAGGTATAACTTTAGAAGCAAAAAGAAGAGGCTATAAAGCTACAAGTGGCAGAAGCAGAGCGAAAGCTGAAGGCAGAAGCAGAGCAGAAGCTGAGAGAGGAAACATAAAAGAAGCAAATATAGGAGGCCCAAAAGTTGCAAAGATAGAAGAGGAACGACAAAGAAAAGAAGAGGAGGATAAAAGACAAAAGGAACAAAGAGAAGCAGTTGAAAGGAAAGAAAGAAAGGATAAGTCCAAGGAAGCTATGGAAAGCATGGAGACTCAAGGTGGAATCCCAAATACAAAACACATGGACTTAGATCCACCTAAAGTATCAGGTGTCATGTTGACCAGCGGCCACCTCCCATTTAGAGAACTTGGGATTACACCTTTCATGTCGTCAAAGCAACATACCATGGCCCAATTGGACACGATTATTTTTTATTCAGGAAGGAAGACCATCAGAAGGAGGATAGAGAAGAGATTGAAAATGGGTACCCATCCAGATGTTGTCACTATCCAGGAAAACACGATTATGGAGGGTACTCATAGAGACCCTAAATTCACATCCTCTGTAAGTATAACAGTTGTATAAGCAAGTGTCAATAACGTTGATAGGACGTTGAATGATATCGAGCGTAACAAGGAAAAGATGCTGAAGTTAAAAGATAACTTGGTAAAGGCGCGTGGAGAAGGTATAGAGTTGAAAGGGAAGTATGAGGCCATAATCGTAGAAAAAGACAGATTGTTGTCTCACTATTAGGGTCTGGATGCAGAGAAAGATGCAATGACGGTGCAGTTAATGATAATGGAGGGAAAGAAAAGAGATTTTGAAGCCTGCGTCAGTGAATTGGGATCAAGAGAATCAGCAGCAAATCAACGGATTGAATATTTGTAAACTCAGTTTGGAGAGTTGGTCAAAGAAAAAAAATCCTTGTTAGAACAATTGGAATTGGAAAACAATAGGAAACAAGACATGACTCCTTTCTATGAGCAGGCATGCATAATTCAGGAGAAAATATATCACTTACAGGAATTCATCACTGAAGAAATATACAAGATGAAAATCATGATAGCAAGGATGAAAGAGATTGATGCAGAAGCAATGAGGATAATGCAAAGATTAGTGAACACTGCAACTAATATTAAGAAGCATATGACGTGGAGAGAAGGGAAAGCCGAATTCCTTGATCACTTTCCTCAAAAGACGATTGAATACTCTAATTTAGACATAGATCTTCTTTAGTTTTGTAGAATAGTTGGCAAAAGGATAAATGATAAAATTTCTAAGACTATCGAAAAGTGTGTGGGTTTCTACCAGAGGATTCAACAGATTCACGGAAATTTTTAGCTCGCTATGCCTCCAACTATGGATGAGCTTCCTGATAGGGATCAACGTTTCATGGAGTTGCAGAATGCGCTAAAGATGACCTGACTACATTAAAAAACTGGACATTTTGACAGGATAAGATCTCCATCAGTTCATTGGGAAAGCATCCATCAACACTTATTTTCTGGAGGACAGCTACAAAGTGGCAACATAAGGAGTGAAGAGTGTGGAAATAGAGCGGTCACATCATGAGATAACTTTGAAAGTTTTAGAACCCACACAATGTAATATTATTTCTGAAGAGACTGACATGTGGGCCAAGTTTATCTCTAGTCTGGAAAGGCCAACTAGAAATTAATATTTCGTAATTTTTTGTAATATTTTTTGTGCAAACACTAGAGGACGAATTTTAGAAGTCCAAAAGTTAGGTCAAGTGAAACGAACAACCACATGAGGACAAATATTTGTAATATAAATACAAGGTGAGGAATACTAAAAAGGGACTTTTGGCTGGTGAATTAGATGCTGGAGCATTTTGTAAAAGAAATATTTCTTTGCTAATGAGAAAGACTGATTCGTTGGCGAAAATCTTGCACTAATGTTTGCCTGGAACGTGTGATTGTTGGAACATAACTACTTATTTTTCTGCTTATATCATACTGTGAGATCTTTCTAATTCTGTCGAACTATTTCAATGATGATGAATGGTTTCTTTATTTCATGCAAATGTTTATGTGTATCAGAGTAATAAATTGCTTTAATAAAATAATAGCTATCTTTGATAATTTCTGCTGGAAATGTGAATGTTTATTTTAATGGCTATCTATTAAATCTTCCTGAACATTTCAGCTTATTACTCTCACTTTAAATTTTCTCCCTGTAGGGATAAGATAGTTAGTTTAGATTAGAAATAAATGAATTGATTGGGTAGGAGTGATAAGACGGGAGGTAATAACCTACACACCACTTGCTGAGGCTTCTTCCTGTTAGTTCTAGATTAAATGCATTAACTAGGGCACTTGCATTTCATAACTTAAATTAAAACTATAAAAAAGCTGGACCGGGCCGCAACCGGTAAATAATTTAAACAAATATATTCATAGTAGCCGGACTGTAAACTGGATGGATTCCCTATACCAAACAGTGAACAATTTAATTGGGATTGTTTACCGGGGAGAATCCCTACCGTCGATGTTGTAGATTTTCTAGGCATCAACACTCTTTTTATCTTCCTCTACTCTGAACGGTCAATGCATTACCTGATGTCTCACTTGTTCTCTTTCATTTCATCCTCGATAAGAATAACACCAACAACATCATCAAATTTCAAAGTGTTTGAAACAAAGATAAAATTACTTACAACCAAGACCATGTCATTCCAACTTTCTGGCAATGAGCACAATATTAGAAGATCCCTAACCTCATCATTGAATTTCACTCCTACAGAACTTATCTTATTAGTAAACATATTAAATTCATTTAAATGGTCAACAACAGACCCACCTTCTAACATATTCATATTAAATAAACACTTCATTAGAAATACCTTTTTGGAGGCCTGTGGTTTTTCATACATTTTACTTAATGCATTCATCATATCCTCCACTATATTTTCTTTTGAAATATTGAAAGCCATCGACGAATACAGGAACAACCATATTGTTCCTAGTGCCTTTATGTCAAGAACCTTCCATTCTTTGTCCTTCATAGATGGTGGCTTACTTGCTTTTTCGCCCAATGACAAGAATATATACTTATGTTACAGATAGTCCTCCATTTGCATATTCCATAACTTGTAGTTTTGGCTATTAAATTTCTCGAACCTAAACTTTCCTTGTTCCACCATTGCTCCCACTCGAACCAGGAACCCTTCTTTGTTGCGATTTTATCAGGCAAATAGACCCTTGGGTTTGATACCAATTGTTATAAAAATAGGATCGCAAAGGAATAGCATAAAAAAATATGCATAAATAAAACACATAAACACAATACAAGAGAGACAACAATATACGTGGTTCACCCAATATGGGATACATTCACACATAAATTGTCAGTCCTTTCTATTATACCATCCAACAAAATGAAGGGATACAACTTGCAATACATTCGCTGCAACTTCCTCTTCACTCTTTTACCAATACTACCCAGCCACAATACAATTCCTCATACAAAAGAGGGTTTCCTTCTAGGGATAAAATCCCTAACATAACTTCAACCATCAGATCTAAGATCTAATGAACGGTTTAGATTTACTATGAAATTACAACATTTTACAAGGCTATAAAAATTTATTTGGGGGCTTCGCCCCTAAATCCCAGTTCTCTAGGGAACTTCCCTCGAACCCCCATTGGCCCCTGTACCCCACATCCAGGGGGGATGGGACCCCTGAACCCCCATGGGAGGGAAAATACCCCCCCCCACCCCCCTTTAGGAGGAGTGTATAGTCCACCTACACAACATATAAACTAGGCTACAAACATGGTTGAATAACAAAATCTCTGAATCAAGAAGATAATTAGGCTCCACAACCAACAAATACACCATTTATCCAAGGATATTATGGAGGACCCTCATGGATACAACAACTAAATGGTATGTTAAACTACCAACAAGCAAAAATTCCACCTTCATTTCCCTAACCACTATTTTGTTGGCCTATTTTTAGCTCCCAGTTCACCATGACCATGGCTTGGATATTCTTTCTGAATCAAGGAAGAACACACATATGCGCATTGTTGACCACATCCATGAATGGCATCAACAATGTACATTGTGTAAAATCAACATCCAACCCAAAATCTTATTAGATCGGTTCCTTAAGTCTCTCCTACCCATTATTTCCAAAGACATCATGACCACCACGCCACAAACTAAAGATGATGACATCCTTAAATCCCAACAATTTGATTTGATATATTCCCAGTTAGGGTACTTATATACAATCATTCTCAATGTCCCTTGTCATGATTCTCTAGATTAAGCCAAACCCAAAACCTCACATGTTGTTGATGGGATCCTAAGATCTATTTCCCATTAGGGGAACACCCCCACCTCATATGAGTCTTTTTCACTAAACCCGCCGCATGATGGTCCTCCTCTACCTCTAGTCATCAACATTCCTCAAAATGAACCCAATCCACCTTTTGGTAAAATTCCGTATGGATTATACAATCCTACTTTGCCAAACTGTTGTGCATTCCACCCCTATAATTCCCAATGTCCCTACCTTGAATTCATATGGGACACCTAGTCCTTATGGATCCATGCCCCTACAAAATCCATACTTTCCATTTGTTGGACCTCTTGGTTCTCACCCTGTGACACATGCTAGGGTGAATTTTTTCCAACGTTATCTCATTCAACAGGTTCAACAATTTGAATTGTTGAATGTGTACACAAAATTAGGGGAAGAAGAAAGGAAAAATCAAATAGAAGAACCCAAACCCAACACAGGTGGAAACCCCCTTAACCAACCAAATTATAATGTTGTTCACCAAAATCAGAACACTGTTACCAACAACCCACCAAAGCAAGGAAAGAACAATAATTTGTGGACTAACTTTGCTTGCACCATGTGTGGTGAGTATGGTCATTAAAATCACCATTTCTTGTTGATCCCTGAGTGTGGAAAGATGTTGGAGGCCAAGAATTAAACCGATGCAAATCCTCCCTAACGGGATAGAGTTGATCCCCCAAATAGGTTGTGTCACAACACCCCTTTTCCAATTAGGAAGTTATTTCTGACTAGAAAGAGGCTTTACCATGAACTAACCCTCCCCCAACTAGAGAGGATTCCTACCAGAATATCCACATGAATGCTAGGTACATATATCTTTAGACCCACAACTGAGCCTACAACACCCTAGAGAAATTTCCCATACATCGCAAGGATGCCCCAACTTCCACCAAAGGATATTTAAAAATAACATATCCTAGTGGTGACCCTATCCTCAATATACCAAAGCCATCTCTACGACAGACGACAACACACAATTATATCATTTTCAACATTTTGTCCTAGTCCCACATTTCTATGTCCATACTTTAGGTTCTCTAGTCCCACTCTTCCCAAAATAAGAATCTACTAACAGGACTGGGTGCCATAGATCCTTCAAATTTACACCTTATGACCTTTTACTTTGACAGTGGTGAACCTCAAATAACATCATTAGTCTCCTTCCAAATACCTATCACAATCAATAACATTATTTTTCACCAATTCATCATCAATGAATGTGCTTCCACTTGTGTCATGTGCACAAAAATTTGGAAATGAATGGGATCCCTAAATCTCGTCCCTTCTGTTATCACCCTTTGGGCATATGGTGGTCATCCTTTGCAACCAAAAGACCTCTTTCATAAATTCCTTATTGAATTAGGGAGGAAGATGGTCTTTCTCAATATTAAAGTTATTTATGCACAATTAGACTATAATATCCTCTTAGGACAATGCCATGAAGATGGTTGCTTCGTTGGTATTCTGTGTCATGATGTTCCCCCATAACAGGAAAGTGGTCACCATTGACCAACTTACCTACTATGAGAAGGGGCCCTACGACCAACCCCAATAATATTTTTCCTACCTTTGGCACTTAGTATCCCCCACCTCTTAGCTAGGTAGTACCAAAAGTATATAAATATTCTCCCCTATTGGGGGCATATGCTGGACCTCCACTAGTCATATCATTGACAATTGATGTTCTCATGTGCACCATAATTTCCCCTACTTATCAACCACTATTATTTTATTCCACCTCTACATCCTTACCATACATCAAGAACCATTTTGAAGAAGGAACCATCCCAACCTTCCTTCAGTAGCACTTTCCATAGAAGTACCATTCCTCCCCCCCCACCCCAGAATACATGGAATTCCAGTCATGGCCACTCTCAATTTTCTTGCTATCACCCTCAGGATCCCTGTATTGTACTTAAACCCCCCATACCTAGAGGTAACCCTAAATCCATATGTTCATATCAACTTTACAACAATTTCTCTTATCAATAGCTCACCTTTTGAGATCCCTTAACCAATAGTACCAACCATTTCTAGACCATTTTATCCCACAAATTATGTAGTTGGGGGAATCAAGCCTCAAATGATGAAATTTATAACCTCCTCCAGTAAGCCACCAACATGAGTTCCCCCACCACGTTCCTTGCACGACACAACATGTCATCCCATTAACCTATGCTCAATGCTTCCTGAGCTTAGGAATCTGCTATCCACACCTACAAGGACTACTATGGTTCCAAACCCATCCAGAGTGGGAATGATTTCTAATCCACAAGAAACCAAAAAATAAATCATTGCACATGAATCATGTGTGCACTATATGTTCTAGATTTCAAACTACCCTTGCTATTATTCATCAATTCAGACAACTCCCCTCAATTCCATCACCCTTAAATTTGTCTCAACATTTAAGGGGAAATACCCACCCACTCAATGCTTGGTATGCACACACGGTGCTCATATGTTACCCCTGGACATGGGCATGGTTCATCCCATGAGAACCACGTAGGCTCTCACTCACACATAGATCACATGACCCACTCACCCATGATGACATTCTGTAATAATGACACACCTCATTCAAATTCCCCATATTACATAAATAACAAGTGGTTTACCTTGAATAGTTAAGGAAATCGTGCATCATATATCCATCCTCAACCACCCTTATGGTCCAGCCTCATCATGAGATTCTTCCCCTGCTGCACGATACAACTAAACTGTTGACATGTTTTACATTTCATCATCCATCGCCTCTACGATTGCTGACCATCCATCATCATCATCAGGAGTGCTCACTTTTACATTGCTAATATGCACTTCGGTTGCATCCCCATGGATCCCACCATTAAGTGGGACCTTTGAATCTACGGAATGCCATTTCTTGATAGACACATCACCATCATGTTATCTTGTCATTTCATGCACCCATCCTTCAACACCTACACCCTTTGGACCCAATGTTCCAATTAACTCCCTTAATCACCTCTTCCTTGTGGATGAGGACATATTGGAAGTCGTGATTTTTGTGTAGAATCCATGGGACTATCTTCATCATCACTCCTAATTTTTGTCTCAAGACACATGTAGTACCCAGACGACTAAAAAATACACCAATCAGAACCAAGGAATTTAGCCTCCTCGACCATGTTGATTGGTTAAAAATTCCTATCCCTACCCTTGATGATTTCAGGGAAGGAAACATGGCCAACATTTCACCTACTGTCAAGGTTGATATTTCCATCACTCATGGCATCATAGAAAACATCTCACTTGGAGCTGCTTGTTCCCAATAAGAAGTCATTGCTTACAAAGCATTGTTCCAAGAATTTCGAGATATTTTTGCTTGGTCATATGTAGAAATTCCATGGATCAACCCCACCATCATCGAAAATCATATTGACACATGGTTTGATGATTCACTAGTACTATAGAAACAAGGGCTAGTCCACCCATTCAAGGCACCTACAATAAAAGAATAAATCAAGAAACTCCATCAAGTAGGGTTCATACATCCTATTGCTTACACATTTTGGGTAGTGAACCCCATCCCCATTAACAAGAAACAATGAACTATTCATGTATGTACTAATTTCAGAGATCTGAATCAATCTTGTCTTATAGACAACTTTCCAACCCCCTTCATTGAGCAAGTTGGCAATGCTTGTGCTAGACATGAAGTATTATATTTTCTGGATCGATTTCCTAGGTACAACCAGGTATAGATACATCATTAGAATCAATATAAAACAAACTTCACTACTCCATGGGGCACCTTTTCCTAATGTGTAATAGAACACCAGATCCAACCCCTAATTATGCTACAGAATCGCATGGATTCTTATGTCTCCCTTTAAACAACATCCCTCTCTAATTGGATGACCAATCACAAAATTACTTTGAGACGTTAAAGAAGGCAATGACCTCTACTCTAGTTTCTCCACCTAAATTCGACAAGGATTTTATCCTTTATGTTTTGGCATCACTCTTCTCAATGGCTAGTGTCTTAGTTCAAATACGTAAGGATCACTACAAGAATGCCATTTACTACATTGGTAAAACAATATCTGGACGAGTACTCAATTAGAATCATGATGAGAAGTTGGCCTTGTCTATAATTCTCTCAGTACAGAAACTTTGCCACTACATCTTGTTTAAAAATATCACAATAATCATAAACTCAAACCCCATGCACTAGATAATAATCTAGTGGATTATCAATGATAAATTCACTTGATGGGTCATTATTATTTAGGAATCTGAATTAGATTTTGTTACCTCGAAAAGTAAAAATGCCTTGGCCTTCACTAATTTTATCATTGATCTCCCAACTGATGCAGTGAGACCCCCTGTAAATGGGCAATTTGCTGATGAACACTTGTTCACACTTTTCATCGAAGACCCTCTGTACATAGACATCCTCACATATTCCTACACACAAAAAATTTCTTCCCAACTCTCACATGATGATCATCATCAAATCTGTCACTAAGATTCTCATTATTTGCTCATTGGAGACGTTCTTTATCAACGAGGTTCTGAGACCATCCCACGACAATGTTTATCTCATGACGAGGCCGAGCATGTCCTCAATGATTGCTACAGTGGTGCATGTGGCAACCACTTTTTTGGGTTGGACACCATCCAAAAAATATTATGCACCAATTACTTTTGGCCATCAATTTTCAATGAATGTATTCATGCCGTCAAAATATGTGAAAAATGTGAAATCTTTTCCAGCAAAACCATAACTTCTTCAGCTCCTTTACAACCCCATCAACACTAACATCATATTCTGCAAATGGGGGATTGAATTTATGGAATGAAAACCCACATATTCCAATGGGCATAAGTATATTATCATTGCATATGATTACTTTACTAAGTGGGACGAGGAAACACTCACCTTCAATAACACTAGTGCAACATCCACCAGGTTCTTCTTCAGCCACGTCATTGCACACTTTGGAATACCTAAATAGTTGATATCTGAAAATTGAACTCATTTTCAAAATAATATCTTCTAGGAGTTGTATTTCTTTTTTGGCTTCACATATGAGTTTTCCACCCCCTACTATCCACAAGAAAAATATCAAGTTGATGTTGTCAATAAATTCCTCAAAGCCATGCTTCAACATATGGTAAGCAAGAACAAGACCAATTGGCATCACATGCTATTCTCTACACTTTGGGCATATAGAAATTAATTAAAACTACTATATTATTCACTCCCTTTCATCTCCTTTATGGTGTCAAGGAAAATTTACCCATCGAATGCAAGATACCCCAGTAGGGTAATTTTTAGGGGCGAAATTTCACCAATTGGCTATTTTTGGGCTTTTTTTCAAAAAATAAATTCATTATTTGGTCATATTTACTCTCTATTATTGCCTATATTTACATAAAATATGTTCTTTTATTGTAATATTCGCCTAAATTTACAATTTTTAGTACTAAATTGTATGTTTCATATTTAATTTTCTCCTACCTATCTACATATATGATTTTTTCAATCCAAAATAATCACCCAGAATACTATACTTAGGTATACTATTAGAATCCTTAAAAAATACCCTATACCCCACTCCTAAACCATCATTCAACTACTCCCTGACACTCTCATGCTTGATCAATTCCTGCTCACTTTGGAACATCTCGATGACGATGTTGCATCTCTCTACAAGAAAAGGAGGCCATGAAGAAACGTTCCAAATCTCATTATGACCATTGGGTTTTCCCTTACACATTTAGTGAAGGCGATCTTTTCCTCATTTTTTACACCCAAAAGGATATAAAAATGAGAAAAAGATCTGAACCCATGACAGGGTAGAAGGTTGGTTCAAGCATAGTCGTTATGTTCCAACCTATTTATATAATAGATACCCTACATCCTCTAATCTCAGCCTCATACTTATTGCCTTGATATGCATCCTCGGAGTAATTTCAATCACCTTTGGAAAGGACCATACACCATCAAATGATGCCTCCCCAAATGCACATATGTGTTATATTTCATATAAGAAGTTATTCTCAATAACCCTATCAATGGGTTGTACTTGAAGAATTTATATCCCTAACTTACATAGTCGGTTTTCAAAACATTGTAGACACACCATTTTTTGTGTTTCTTTGTTTTATCTTTTTTATCAAAACACCCTTACCTAACATGTAGTTTCTCAAACACATTTTTGTTTCCTTTGCAAATGACTTCAAGCATGGTCTATTATGTTGGCTTTGTTGACAACATAAGTTGTTGGTAAAATAATATCGCATCTACTTCTTGGGCTATTTATACCCCGATGCATATGCTCTTCCACACTGGTGGTGCATGTATCAATCCAACCACTGATAACCAAGTAGGGTATAATGACGACATTGGATTATTGGTCGATTCATGTCACTTCTACAATAACCATATTCACGTCCATTTGGATTCTCGGCTACTTGTTGCATGGTTCAGTAATGTCTTTGACATTCATGATCCATGCCTCTTCTGAAAGTTTCTAGTAGTGCAACTTTTGGATCGATAGTTTGAAATTATCACGTTCATCCATGTCCTTAGAAGATATAATGAATTTGTAGATCACATTGAAAATGAATTTTTTGATTGGCATTCATGACATTGATTAGTTCAATGCACATTAATGAAATAAATTTTATGTTTTACTATCAATTTATGTCATGACCATAACACTTGAATAAATATAAATACATAACCAAATCATCACATCCATCCATTTGAAACAAAAGTATGTAAAACCAAAAAGAAAGCCTGTGTGTGTGCGTGCATGCAGGCGCACGTGAGCATGTGTGTGTGCGTGCATGCAGTCGCATGTGAGCGTGTGTGTATGCGTGCATGTAGGCACACATGAGCATGCGTGCACACACACACACACACACACACATGATGTATATCATGCACCTCGTGGGTCATGCGCGCGCACACACACACACACACATCATGTATATCATGTGCCTCATGGGTCACACCAAAAAATAACCTTATGGGGTTTATCAAAAAATCGCCTCCCATAGGAAACCATCACAATACATGTACAAAATGGGGCTCATGGCCCATACATATCTATATATCCTCCTCTACAAGTGAGGGAGGAGCATCAATGCTAGGGGAACCATTGCCTCGATTGATGGTGCCATTAGTGATAATTCCAGTGGTGGTGGCGGGGTGGGGATTTTAGTGGTGAATAAAGTTGTGATTTAGAGTTAGTTACCCATGGATCCCCAACCATCACCAAAAGGACAAGGATGGAGAAGGTCTATCGCTCAACATGGGTACCGCTCCACCTATCCTCTCCTCTTCTACCAAAAAACTAGGTAGTTTAGAGTGAACACCTAGCCTACTTGGCCACCACCAATACAAGGCATCACTATGCCCTAGGAAACCATACAGGGCTCCATTGGCCCCCAAACAAGAACACCTATGAGAATCCAAAAAGACAAGAACCTCTCGAAGAAGAAGGATCATAGGATGGAGGCATAACAAAACTACCCATGCCCCTCCTGGAAACACTTGGATAGCTGAGCACGAATGTTGAAAACCAACATGTGTGCCAAAACTACCTCAAGCCTAATACCAAGGACCTTCTTCACAAGGAGAATATGCTACCTATAAATATAGTGGCTCGTAGTGGCCCCTAGTACTTGGATGACTTCCATCCCCACCAACTAGACCGTTAAGTCTTGAATAGACACAAGAAGGATTCCACCATCCTTCTTCATTGCAGGGTTTCCCCCACAGTACTAAGAAATGAATTGGTCAATGGTCTATTGATTACTCAATGGAGGGTGGGTATCCTCCCTATTCCCTAGGATAGCTAGGATAGTTAGGAAGTATATGTCAAAGAAACTGAAAGTGATCCTCTCATCGTTGACCATGAAATAATCTAGATGCAGACTCCATAAACCTATTAGGCTCCTCAGAAGTTGATCCATCGACTGCATCATCAATTAGTCCTAGTACTTTAGTATTCCCACCTCTCGTAGGCACTACCAAACTTGTGGGTGTTTATCCACCTCATCCCTTAAGGTGTTGAAATGGCAATCATGCCACTCAATCTCCATCACAACAATATAGCTTGCAAAACAAACCAAGTAAAATATGATTTAGTCCATGAAAATTAACTCATTAAACCTAAAAGGCCAAGGAAACTCAAAACCACATGAATTTTTTCCAAATAGTCATGTGTCTATGTGACCCAAAAGTCTCATAACTTACACAACATACCCGCGCAGGGAACAAACACCAAAACCTGCACTACTATGCAAGTTTTCTTCACATATGGCGGCATGGTTATACCTCGCACTAAATACATAACTTGGCCACACTACCATGTGAATGTTTACCAGTAATAGTCTCATGGATAAATAGTGTGGTCATCTTAGCATAGCACCCATGTGACATGAAACCTTCCCCATTGAAGGATTGCACAGCTTTACAACATGAGAGTTACACACTTTGACCGCACTTCATTATGACTGTTACCAATGTTTTATTGCATAAGGGAATCATCCCACCTGCCACATGGTGTGTGATTTTCGAGGTATTTGTCACAAGGTCCCATGGAACAATTTCCTTGATTTCGGCATGACCAACCAAACAACTCTTGCAAGATTTCGTATGGCTCATGAGGGCCCTTAAGTTAGAAATTGATTTGGTAAAAATGATCAAATTGACACTTTGAAAGGATAAATTCACACTTTTTTAGTCCAAATGTTGCCTAAAAAGTCCAAATTTAATGAAATAGGTGTGTGTGTGTGTGTGTGTGTATTTCACGTCCCCTCCTATCAATCCAATGCAAGGGAGAGAACATGACACTAAGACTGGTCATTTCTACTTCTCAGCCCCATGATCATTAACAACATTCATAGCAAGTAAAAATACATAAGCAAATGTATAAATGCAAGAAACACAGCAGAAATAAAATTCTTGCTACACATACACATCTAGTATGCATAAACAAGCATAATGATCACATCCATCATTTATAGACACATATATAAATGTTCATTCCATTCAGCACTTGAATTTCTAATGAATTAAAGCACAACAAAGGTTTCATTGAATACTTATCTTGAAACGATGATGTCCCGAGCATTGGCTATGCAACTGAAACGTTCCACCTAGCCATAGGCCAACTGTGCTCATCAATCTCTCAACACATTTGCCACCCCCGATCTGGGCATGATTTCCACAAGGAAAAAGGAAACAACCACTAACACATAGCCAAGTAATAATTCACAATTCAACAAGCCAATCCACAGTTGGGTTTATCAGGCTGCTAAGGCAATAGAAGGGAAGAATTGCTAAGCTAGTGAGCTCAACCATAGAGTTATTGGTACCTCTACAAGATCTAGCTAGCTTGGCACCCACAATACCTACACACCCAACACAAGGAATTATTCTCTTCACGGGTACACAGTCCATCAGGCCATACCTTCCCTTCTAGTGCTCTCAGGGTGTGCATAGAAAAGTAGCCAAAGCCCTTTGATCTTTAGTAAAGTTACACTCTTCACTAGGTTTATCAAGCCAATTCTGAATCCTCTTCTACTCTTGGTTTCTTACACCCAATTCAAGCAAAATAAAGGGATACATATAACAACAAAACACAAGTGTTGGGCATGAAGACAAATGTTTTAACTGTGGGATGCCCAAAATGTGGTTTCCATGAGTGTTCCAAAATCGTGGGCACCCAAAAACGAACTATTAGAGGGGGAATCAACCCTTGGAGAGAAAAATTGATTTCACAACGTGTATATCGGCATTCAAGGGGCAAAAGAGACCTCTATAAACACCCAAATCGTGACTCCCTTCCAGTCATTCTGCAACATAAAAACGACCTCCCAGCTGTGGAAAATGAGGGAAAATGAGGGGAAAACGTGAGGAAAAATGCCCAAAAAGATCACACTGCATGAGGGAGCAAAGACAATGGGTGAAGAATAGCTTAGGGAGCAATTTTGTGGGTGTTTTCTTGCCCTAGAATCCAAAACATGATTTTCCAAATTGATGGCTTGCCCATACACGAAATTGGGCATCCATACCTCTCCATTCCCAATGCATTAATTACCTCAACCAAATCTTGGAAGAATTAAATGATTGGGTGCATAAGTCAAAATGGGTAGTTGAGAGTTTACAGGTTTTCTCATTGACACTTGGATTGACACTATCGGCTCAATGGTTTTTGAATATTTTCCCTCCCTATTCCTTGTAAAAATCATGCCCCCATACTCTTGTTGCATTGCATAGCTAGTTGTGGGTATTTTATTAAAATGCTTATTTACATGATGTTGTAATTTCTATTGTTCCTGGCTAGCACGAGAACCATATCCATCGATTTTTAATATCCGATACATAAAACGCTAAATTGATGGCGAGGCCTTGGCCTTGAGCTCCTCACCACGATTTTATAACGATATTTACATCATTTACAATTTTAATGCAATAGGGTCAAAATCAGGATATTACAATATATATATTTCATGTGGTTCACGACGCCGGAGATCTCGCTACGTCCATGTAACTCCCCATTATTCCGTGAGGAAAGTGGGAAGGCCAAGCATTGTCAATACAGGGGTGGCTCAACAAGAGCCTAAAAAATGCCCATTTAAGAGCACAACATAAGCCTCCCTTGACCATGGTGGGAAAGGGATATGAACACTTCTCCCTTTACATTACAATACACTTCCAACTCTTAGGGACTGAGGGGGTTTTTTAAAGAAAAAATATAATAAGACATACCCAATGACTCCCCGAAACCCTTTGTTTATACCATGCCCATTGGAGGTGTTCAATAAATGCTTCATCCTTTTCTCTTAGATCAAAAACCCTTGATCACATTTAATTCCCATATTTTAACATTATTACATTGATTGAACCAATTCATTAATGGCCACAATATTGAGCAAAACCCTCTTAGTTATGTTCACACGCAACTGGGACCCAACAAGCCTTTACCAATATTCATTGACTCTCCCTCAAGTCAACTCAAAGTGAGTAATAATATTTGGAATCACATCTACATGCTCATTTTTCTGCTACCTCCTCACTCTAGCACAACCTCCTCATTCTAGAGTAATCTCACCAGACCTTTCACAAGCTCATCAACTCAGCGTGACATCCTCAAACTTGTTGCAACATTCTCATGCTGACATCTTGTATCATTGATATCCCTATGGCCATCAACCCATCTTACCAAAATTCTTCAAATATTATCCTACGCAATTGCCAAGTCTAATAGGAAACGAGGTAGTATATGGGGATGAACTTAACCAATTTTCTACCAAGGAATGAACACCAAAGTTTTCCTCGTTGAAATAAAATGATCATATATCTTACCACAACTTGATCATCACCCACAACATCTATAAAATCATACACTATCTCATCCTCACAACTCCTCGTATGTTGTCCTATAACATTTTCAAACTCACAATTCGTCCTCATCCCAAGCACAACCCTCTATTTGTACATTCACAACCTTTTTTGTTGCTCACATCCTTAACTCAGCTACATGACTACCATTATCCATGTATACTCGTAAGTGTTAGCTTGCTGCTCAAAATTGTTAGTCTTATAGTCTATCTACACTTGCCAAAACAAGCCATCCATCCATAATATAGCACAACTATTAGGGTAATTAGTCCTAATAATTAAACTAAAGAAAAATCATCCTAAGTCAAAACAAATCCATCAACATCTACAACTTGAAGCAAGATGCAACTAGTCTGCCACACCCCTCACAACTAATTACATCATCCTACTAAATCTATATCGCCACAAAACCTTGGTACCCAAAACTCATCCATTTTCATAATGGAACCAAAAACAAATTTCAAACTTATGGGGAAATGCAATTGGGATCCTACCATGCAAGGTTTATCTACAACTCCTCTAGGGAAGTAAATAACCAAGATCATTCACATCATGAAGTCTCAAAAGTAACTCAGGTGCATAAATTCAAAAAAGCAATTAACCTGAAAGAAGTCAAGGGATGAAGTTATCCACAATCCTTTACTTGCAACTTTTTGTAATACCCCATTTTGACCCTTATGATATATTAGCTTTTAATGTAAATATTGTATACATGTGATGTATGTGTTCCTAGCATGGAGCTCAAGGCCAAGGCTCCCCTAGTAAAAAAGGAACATTGTAAAAATGATGTAAATAAACGTCATGCAATAAAATACCAAAACTGGCTATGGAGGCAACGAATGAGAAGGGGCCATGTGTATCCACTAGGGAGTGGTGAGGGGGTTGTGGGGATGAACCATATGCTGCCAAATGTCATTGTGAGAACCCATTTGACTTTCCTTGGTGACATTTATTTCTGTTGTAAGGAAGTTGTTGAAGATTTCAGTCCATGGCTTCAATGGAGCATGGGCAACCCAGAAATTCGTATGGCAGAGTATGGGCTCTGTTTTCTTATACCACAAGTCACTCTACCTCATGGGAAGGGTTCCTTCCTCATTCTCATCCCATGGTGGAAAAACCCAGCATCATTTTCCATCCAAAAAAACGAATTCCCAGCAAGGAGAAAAACTAGAAATCGCAACTTTGCAAGGACCCACGTTTTGAAGCGCCATAAATGCCCAGAATTGAGTATTGACAGTGAAATCTAATGGGGGATCCATAGATATGAACCTTGGGGCAAAATTGAGAGCATTAGCTACCCCGAAATCCATTGGAAAACCCAGTTTTTATAGCCCAGAAGTCTAGTGATGGGATTGAGTATTTTGATGACAGAGTTGTGAGAAATCCAAGCATGAATGACTGAACAGAGGATTGGATTGCTTGAATTTTGCTTGAGATGTCTGTAGCTCTGTGGTTGAGCTTATTGGCTTAGCATCCTGTTAAATTTTGATCATTAATTCACAATCCTCTAGGATCTTTACTGAGAGAATAACATATACAGTATATCAATACATGGCAATCACAATAAGCATGACAAGCATCACAAGAATCAAAAGCATGAGAGACAAGAGACACAGAGTTTCCGTGGGGAAAACCCTAAGGTGAAAAACCCCACAACTTCCTCAGAGATAGAGAGAGCAATGGCTCAACCAAAGTACAACCAAAATACACTGAGATAGTCTCCTAGTAGCAGATGATCCTCCTCCTCACTAGTGCGCCACTTTCTGAGTGAGAGTGAGATACTTTTCCGAGTGATCTAAATAGAGATCACATGATCTCTATTTATACTAATCTGTTTGCCCAGTGACCTTATGGGGCCGACTTGTCTAGCTAGGTACATCCACATTATAATATATATAATTCAGGGTCGACCCCACATGGTGGTCTAATAACCCATCGGCAAGTACACACACTTGCGACACTTGTCAATCCACATGACGACACTTCCTTATAGAGGAATAACACATCTCTAATAAGGGTACAATAAATATATATGAAATACATAGATGAAATACATTTCGAAGTTACATATACATCAACACATCCTCCTCCTTTTCTTATTGCATGCTTGGTAAACCCAACTGTGTGTTGGCTTAGCATGACTGTTTGAGTGAAACCATGGCTGTGAGTGAGCCCATCTAGTTCCTCCTTAGTGGATACACAACCCAGCTCGGGGGTGATCTCTCAGTTGAAAGAATACAGGCTGGAAAGAGATCTATGGTTGGGTGGAACGTTGCTCTCACATAGCTAGTTGTTGGGCAGCTTCATCTCAAAGATAAGTAGTCTCTGTGGTTTAAATTATGATAATTATGTGTTTTGTCCTGCATGTCTAATTATTCATGTAAATTGAATGAAATGATTATCTTAAACTAGTTGGCATGAAGCCTGTGCATAGCATGAGAATGAGATTGATTATTGTATGATTGTTTCATCATTCTGCCTGGAAGAAATATGTTGATGCATTCCAGTCCGTGTGTGTGTTAATATGGTTATTCTGCTATGTTTATTAATTGAGTTGTGTTAATTCTATGTTCTGCAATGTCTTAATTAATGACTATTGTTTACATGTTGATTGCATGATGAAACTGTGTGTATACATAGTGTTTAATTTCGTTGTGCTTGTTGATTATGAATATGTATGCACAAGTTTTATTTATCCATGCATTTCTTAGCAATTTGAATGGGGATGAGATTGTCAATTAGCCCGGCATGTTGGTCATGTTTTCCTTCCTGGCACTGGATTGATGGGAGGGGACGTGACAGAATGGTATCAGAGCCCATGTTGTAGCACTGGGGCTGCTTGGGCCAAACTCTGAGTTACAGGCAGATAATAGAACGTTTTAACACAGTATTGGAGAAGTTTGGGGCGTCATTTTGAGATGGAAAAATGGAAGGATCAGAGTTCTCAGATGTGGCAGAGGATCACACCATTGCATAGATCTCTCCAACAGATTTCCAACGGTACTAGACTCGCCTCATTTGGCCAATGGACGAAGGAGTTATGAACCTCGGAAGTTGCAGGGCCGAAGGTGTTTCAAGGTTTCGGATGTCAGGTTTCAGGAATGCAATTCTCCAAAAAAATTGCGTATTGGATTTCTGGAATCCCGCACCCGCAATTTCGGGTTGCGGGGTGCAGGTTATGGGTTGCGGGATGGTTACATACCCGTGACCGCGACTTGACTTTTCGAACCCGCAGTTTCGGGTTTCGGGTTGCGGGATGGTTACATTCCCGTGACCGCGACTTGACCTTCCGAACTCGCAGTTTTGGGTTTCGGGTTGCGGGATGGTTACATTCCCGTGACCGCGACTTGACTTTCTGAATCAACAGTTTTGGGTTTCGGGTTGCAGGATGGTTACATCTCCGTGACTGCGACCTGGCTTTCCGAACCCGTAGTTGCGGGTTGCGGGATGGTTACATCTCCGTGACCGCGACCTGGATTTTCGAACCTGCAGTTTCGGGTTGCGGGATGGTTGCATCTCCGTGACCGCGACCTGGCTTCCGAACCCACAGTTTCGGGTTTTGGGTTGCGAGATGGTTGCATTTTCGTGACCGCGACTTGACTTTCTGCACTCGCAGTTTCGGGTTTCGGGTTGTGGGATGTGGGTTGCGGGGTGGTAAAAAAAAAAAAAACAAGTATAGAGCCCAAAATTTGATTTTTGGATTGTAGGAGCATGCAGGATCAGAATTTGATGAGTTCAATGGCATTCTGAGGCCATTAACGGAATCCATGAATGAACCAGTGAGGATCCTGAGCTCATTATGCTCCAATTTGGCATAAATTTGGGATTAATGGCTTTTACAAATCAGTGTCCCGACACTTGACAAAAGGTTGGATTGAGCCGAAACTGATATGGAGCAGGCACGGTGTTAAGTTGATAATTTTGGAGCCAAATTCCAAAGGATGTGGAGTCGGGGTGTGCAAGAAGGCCAAAAAGCACTATTCCGGGCCATGTTTTTGGGATTTTGAAAAGCTTTCCATGGATGAAAGTGACCCTGTAATTAGGAGTCAAGAAATTTACTGAAATCAACATTTCTTATTCTCATGAAAATAGACAATCCACGTTAGACAGAGATTTCATAGAAATGCATCGTTTGGGAAATAACCATTTTTGGCCCAAAATTTGAAATTTTGGAAAAATGTGAATAGTGGAAAGTAGTCAAACCCAGAAATTTATAGAAGGTGAATGGAGCATCGGAAAAGAGATCCGCGAGTTACTAAGTGTTCCTTGCTGTATAGGCTAACTTTTCCTGATAGAAAAGTTTTCATGATTCTTCATGGATTTGCTTCTACAGAGGGCTGAAGTTGGCAGTTCGGGATATTTTGTAACTGTGTAAAAGTGTAGAAATTTGGGTAAAAGTTGTCATTTTTGAAGTAATGTAATTTCCACACCCGAAGTCGGAATGGAGCACGTGGATAGGAATTGGAAAGGTTATCCAACAGGGAATAATGGGGCATGACCATAATTTGAATGAGGTTATCATACCTCATAGTTATGCAGAGCATAAAAGTGTCAGTGGCTATTTTGGCAAAATTGTTGTCAATATGGGCAATTTCTAGAATTGCATGCCTAGAAAGTAGCAAGTTAGAATATTATGCATGAGTATATATATTGAATTGATGCTTGGTGATTAAATCATATCTAATGATTCCTTGTGTGTTTGCTAGAAGCCATGAAATCATACCAGCTATGATGTGGAAGGGGAATCCCATGCGGCGATGAAGGATTGGAAAGGGAGAATCCCTTAACCCTGTTTTGCTACTGTATTTATATTTTATGAGCTTGATGTGTAGAAAATTATGGCATGAGAATGCTGAAAATGCTAGAGATTAGAGGGATGGCATGAATATGCATTGGTTGACATATTAATAAACATTGCAGAGTGCACGAGCAGATGTTTGTCCACACATATGATATTACATATTGGTAAAAGTAGTAAGGTTCTGTGAAGAACCTGCAATAATTAATTAATGAAAACACATGAAATAGAAGAAATAACAGAACTCAGAATCACTTTTATATTGATCGCAGGCTACTTCAAGGGGGCAACCTCCTTTGAGCAAGCTCAATACAAATAACTTCATGTACCATCATTGGTCTCAACACAAACTTATATACTAAGTCTAAGCAACAATACCATGGGTCAATACCATGTGTCAATACAAACCATGGGCCAATACAAAATATGGATCAACAATTACTACGGGATGACTTACAAAGCATATGCGTCCAACAACAATAATACAAACTATGGATCAACAAATACTATGGGGCAACCTCCTTTGAGCAAGCTCAATTCAAATAACTTCACAGTACCTTCATTGGTCTCAACACAAAATTATATACTAAGTCTAAGCACCAATACCATGGGTTAATACCATGTGCAATACAAACCATGGGCCAATACAAAATATGGATCAACAATTACTACGGGGTGACTTACAAAGCATCTGCGTCCAACAACAATAATACAAACTATGGATCAACAAATACTATGGGACGACTTACAAAGCATATGCGTCCAACAACAATATACTAACAAAGTAAATAGAAGGGTTGACATGGGTTCCTAACATCCCCTCTCCCTTAGAAAAAGCTTTGTCCTCAAAGCTTTAGATGTGGAAATTGATGCAGAATCTGAAGGAGTGGTTTCCCTGTAGCATCCTCGGGTTGCATTCCAGCCCATTGATGCCTTTTGAGTTTCAGGGAGGATTGCTTGGAAGGCTGTAGACGAAGAAGGACCATATCAGCTGCGTGAAAAGTGCGCTCAAAACGGTGTTGATTGGCTTGTTGTTTCAATCGAATTCTTGCCATGTGAAGATTGTCCTGCAGAATGAGAAGAATCTGATCGCGGTTTCAAAGAACCGAGTCAATTGCCTGAACTGGGGAGCTGTTGAGTGTATATGAAATAAGAACTAGAAGTGCCTGTCCATAAACTGCTTCATATGGTGTCCTTTTAGATGTGGTATTGTACCACTGGAGTGTTTCTAGGAAATCCATAGAAATAGCTATCCACATCTGTGTAGGGATGGGCAAGGGTTCGAGCAGTCCTGAAAGGAGTGTCGTTTCACCCTTGTTGACCTGGCAAGTATCACACTCAACCACCATCTGGTGAATTTTCATTTTTCAGTCCCTGGAAAAAGAAGTTACATTGTTCCCGGTCATAGGTTTTGAGGAACCCAGAGTACCCTGCCGATGAAGAAGCATGGAGTTCATAGAATAGATAGCCTTGTTGAACAGATTGCAACCAATTTGGAACAAGCAGAGAAATAGTTGTAAGAGAAATAGGGTCATCAAATTGGCGAGAAGTAGCATCTGTGACCATACTATCCTTACCCTTCTTGTAAGTGATCGCATAGTCATAACCCATGAGTTGGATAACCCATTTCCGGTGTGCTGGTGAGGAGACCCGTTGTTCCAGAAAATGTTCTAGACTCTGGAGATCAATCTTGATGTAGAAATAATTTCCTAGTAAGGATGGCTGCCACTTCTGTACTGCATGCAAAGTAGCCATCATGTCCTGCTGAGATGTCGATGCGGCTAAATTCTTACCGAAAAGGTCTCTTGAAGGCGACAATCCCATTGGTTCAGCAAATACACCTGCATATCTATCCAAGGAAGTAGGGGAGACCGTTGATGGGTGCATCTGAATGGAATGGAGTTGAGCGATGAAACCATGTGAATTCTTCTTAAGGATATTTTCCAGGCGATGTGAACTAATGATGCGGAGAGACCCTTGTTGTAAGCCCTTAAATTTGTGTTGTTTCCCATTGACTGAAAACTGCATCCAAAGTTCAACAAAATCCCATAAGATGGGGCCAAGTGTGCGTAACTATTGAACGCCCAAAACCACATCACATCCGCCTAGGGACAAGGAAAACATGTCAGAGTGCAGGTTATAATCTTCTAGAGAGATACACACATTGTGACACTTCCCCTTGCAAGGTAAGGTGCCCCCATTGGCAACCATGACTTCAAAGTTGGAGTAATGATGGAGAAAACAATCATCCTGTTTAGCGATCTGAGGGTCAATGAAGTTATGAGTGCTACCAAAATCAATGAGTATTGTAAGAGGAAGCTTCTTGAAGTAACATCTGACCCACATTATTTGGGGGTGGTGACGTCGGATAAAGCATGGAGAGATATCTCTGGTTGTTCATCCTGGGATAGGAGGTCAATAGGTGACTCCTGACTATCGACTTGATCATCCATTGTATTTGGAGCTTCTTCACCAATTTTAGAGGCAGGCGGAGAATCCATATCCAAGAGATAGAGCTTTTGTTGAACACATCTATGTCCCCGAGTGAATTTCTCATCACAATTATAACAAAGCCATTTTTCTCTACGTGTCTGCATCTCTGTTTCAGACAAATGCTTGATAGAAGTTGGTTGAGGAGCTGGCGGGATGGGAGGTCGTTGAGAACCCATATTTCAGAAGGGAACAAAAGTGGGTTTGGAGCGCTGTTGGGCTGCAATCTTGTCTTCTTCCAACTTAGCCAACCCTAGGACTTCTATCATTGTGTTGGGACTGAACATTTTAACCTCTGACCGGATTTCATCCTTAAGACCACTGATAAAACAACTCCTGTAGAATTCATCAGACAATCCTTCTGTGTGATTGGCTGGTTTCTCAAATTATGTCTGATACTCTCTCACAGTGCCAATTTGATGAAGTTTAGTGAGTGCTCTAGTGAAGTCATCAAAAGCACTAGGACCAAATTGTTGCAAAAGGAGTTGGCAAAAATCTGTCCATTTTGGCTCGTCATGAGCCTTGATGTATCAACGATACCATTGAAGGGCTTCCTGTTCCAAATGAAAGGATGCAAGTGGAACTTTTTGGACATCAAAAGTATTATGCAGATTGAAATACTGTTCTGCACGATAGATCCATCTAGTCGGATCAATATCATTGAAGCGAGGAAATTCAAGCTTTGAACCACAGATATTGTTGGAAGAAGAGAACCCATTGGCTGCAGAAGATTCTTGCTATCAGTTATTGTTCATGGATGAATGTTTAAGATGGAGGATGAAAATTTTTTCATCCAGATCTTGGAGTTTGGTTTGGATGGTTGC